>OZ004709.1:157304039-158590490 GCA_963924515.1 Vespertilio murinus
ATCCCTCTCTCTTCCTCTCTGTTAAAAATCAATAAAATATATTTTTTTAAAAAAAGAAGTGTCCAATAACTATTTTAAACACAACAGGCTCCCACAACCCAACCCTAGCTACTCTAGATACGCCGGGGGAGGTGCACAAGAATAAAATCAGATTTAATCTTAAATGCCCAGCAGTAGGGGAATGGCTAAATAAGTAATGATGATCCTCTCCAAAACCACTGTGTATCAGTAAAAAGGAGAGAGAGAGAAAGGGGGGGGGGGGGGGGGGAAGAGGAGGGAATTATGGCAGCTCACAGTGTGAAACCATAATTAGATTTCCTAGATTCAAAGGTGAGTAAAGCAATTTGCAGAATGACTACAGGTATTACATGACACATATGCACACACTATAATGGGACATATTCCTGTAGTGTGGCAATGTACGGGGAAAGATCTAGAAGGATAGATAGCACAGTAATAACTGTGATGGTGAACCGTGCAGAGGAAGCTAGGTTGTGTTATCAGGAAGCTAATATTTAGCTTTTTAAATAATATCTGATTTTTTTAATAGTAAAAATGTACTGGTATTCCTTACATAATTAAAACTTAGGCCCTAACCAGTTTGGCTCAGTGGATAGAGCGTCACCCTGTGGACTGAAAGGTCCCAGGTTCGATTCCGGACAAGGGCATGTACCTTGGTTATGGGCACATCCCCAGTGGCGGGGTGTGCAAGAGGCAGCTGATTGATGTTTCTAGCTCTCTATCCCTCTCCTTTCCTCTCTGTAAAAAATCAATAAGATATATATATTTAGTAAAAAAAAAAAAACATAGAAACATAGAAAAGGCACAGGAGTTGCCTTGGGCACAGTGAGCTACTAGTCCTTGGAGGCTTGCTGGGGTTGGGGATTAGAGAGAAGGTAAATGGCTCACGGAGAGGTGGGTTAGCTGGCCCTTCTGAGGCTCAGAGCTTCATCAGGAGCAAGGCCCCCAGTCTCCCCGCAGCAAGATCAGCTTTAAGATGGCACAGAGCCTCAGACCCTGGAGGAGGGAGAGGCGGGAGCTGTGGGCCCTGGCGGTGCCCAGCCCAGCCACCGAGAGTCGGCCTCCCGCTGCCCCGCCTCTCCCTCTCCCCCTCCCCGTCACTCCCGGCCATCCCCTGGCCCAGCAGCCCCCAGCGCTGGCCTGCATGCTCCGTGTCAGCCTGACTCCCGGAGTAGAAGCCGGATCCTGGGAGGAACCCACATTGGGGCGAGAGTTGAGGAAGTAAGGAGGAGAACGTGGGTGTGGAAAGCTCACAGGGCTGATCACCTCTGACTGTGACACCCCCTGAGCCCGGGCAGCTACTGAGCCCTAACCCCCAAGGGGCTGAGCCAGCCCGGGCACACCCTGACCCTAGTCTGTCACTGATCCCGATAAGACAAGCAAAGCTCAATGAAGTTCTTACCTTCAAGACAGCTATGGGGTGGAGAGAAGGGCCAAGGGACGTGAGTCTGAGTCCCAGCTGTGCCCCTGACTACCTATAAGACCTTGACAAATTCTGAACTCCCTGAAGCCTCAACTCCCTCACCTGCAAAATGGGCTCATAGTATCTACCTTCCAGCCTGCTGTGTAGACAAAATGAGACACATCCAGATGGCCCCCCTGCGAGCCACTCAGACTCCCACACAATGCATTGCCCCATCTACACCAGGGGCACCGAGCACTGGGAGAAGGAGGTGGCAGCACGGAGCTCCAGAAACAGAGGGCCTTCTGGGAATCTGGGAGCCCAGGGCTCAGCCAGAATGGAGCCGGCCGCTGGCCCCGGGGAGGAACCGGGAAGGAAGCTGGCAGGGGGATTCTCCAGGCAGAGCGAAGAGCGTGGGAGCCAGGAGAGTGTCTGAAAGGGCAGTGGAGCCTTTCTTGGCCACTGTCCTGGGCCGAGGGCCAGGGTGCTCGAGGAGGGCAGGGAGCCACTGGCAGGTGCCAGGGAGGAGTCTGGTTTCTACCTGAAACTGGGGGACTGGGCCCCTTGGAGCCAGGCCAGGGAGTCCTCACCTCACCGGTAGCCCAGGGAACTGGGGCAGGGACAGGCGACAGACCGCAAGGGGAATCACAGAGAGGAAGGGCAGAGCCCAGGCACCCAGAGAAGCTGACAGGCTGCCAAGAGCCGAGGGCGTGGCCTTGGAGGGTTTGATCTGGGAGGGAAGGTGGCCGGGGCCGTGCAGAACAGGCTCAGGAGGCCCTTTGGGGAGAGGGACCCCCAAGAAGCCGGGAGGGCTACCTGGTACTCGCAGGGGAAGCACCAGGTCTGGGGCGCTGCAGCAGCAGGACAAGCCTGGGGCGGTCAGCTGCCCCAGAGCTTCCCCATCCCACCCCAGGGAGACGCGGGGACGATGGAAAGAGTGACTCCGGCGTGGGAGCAGCCACGGCAGCGAGCCTGGGAGGTCCACGCCGCCAAGCCTCCAAGAACAATCAAGGCCACTATCAGAACCGAAGCACCGCCATGACGCTTGGCCCTAAAGCCTGCCCGGCCCCATCCCACGGATCCCAGGCAGCTGGCCTCCCCCCTGAAAGGCAGCCAGCCAGCCAGCCGCGCCTGCTGTGTGGGGCCCAGCTGACAGGGAGCTGCAGGGAGGAGGGGAGGGAGCGAGTGAGTGAGCGGCTGAGCCACCCTCAACAGGGGCCCCCGAGGAGGAGGAGGAGGTTGTAGGTGGGGCTGGCGGGAGAGCCGCTTCCCACAGCTCCCTCCCAGGCAGGCTGGCACTCTCCAAGGACTTGTGGCCACATGCAGGCCCAGGCACAGCGTGGTCTGCTCCCAGCAGCCCCAGGACAGGGCAGGTCGGCTCCTCTGGGGACAGGCAGCTGCACCAGAGCCAAGGACCATGGCAGCGACTCCCCGGCAGGGGCTGTCTGCTCCCTTGAGCTGGCCCAGGTTAGGCCGTGAGCCATTCCTCACCGCTTCGAACTCGCGTTCCCTCCTCCTCAGGCTTACAAACGCGAGCCAAAGCCCCGGCCTGTCAGGGGGATTGTGCAGGAAGCAGCGTTAGGCCATCGTCCGCGCTCCCCTCCTACACGGACCCCACACAGTCACACACCAGGGTTCCCGGGGTCTGGCCAACCCCCAACCTCAGGCTCAAACCTCAGCCCTCCCTCCTCCTGCTCACACTCCCGCGCGTGACTCTGGCCTCCTCGGGGGTGGCCGGCACACCCGCTTCGCGCACTGCACAGACTGCTTAGGGCAGTGGGGACGGGAGGATTCTCCCATGGCCAGCCAACCGCACCAGATGCCAACCCACTGGCTCCTATGACCCAGCCTGGGGAGGCTGGCCCCTCACACCAAAAACTGCCTGCCTATCCAGCCAGGCTGACCCCCGGGGCGGCTGCCTCAGTAGGATGAGGAGCACCTTCCCGAAGGCTGAAGACCAAAGGGACACACCCGCATGACCCCTTGCATAGCTGGGATCTTAGCTCACTTCCACTGCCTCCAGGAGAGTCTCTCCGTCTCAGTGCCTCGGCCTGGCATTCCAGGCCTTCCCCACCTGGCCCACATTCGCCTCTCCGGGGAGGTCGCCCCCACCTCTTCTCCAAACACCTCAGGTCACTTGCCATTCCCCGAACCACAGGTGCCTCGCGTTGCCTGCCTCTCTACCTACTGTTCCCGGCGCCGGAAATGCCCTTCCCTCTTCTTCTACCTGGCAAACCTCTATTCCTCCTCCAAGGTCCAGTTCGGCTCCGCATCCCTTCTGGGAAGCCTACCCCGTGCCCTCCCTCCCTCCCCCACCGCCCGCGGCAGAATGACTAGCTCCCCTCCCCTCCGCATCCCCAGCAAGTAGGGCACTTCCTACCTTCAATCACAATTGGGATCTGGGCCAGGGCTGCTCAAACTATTTCTGGTGAAGTGACTTTTTAAGTTTTCCGATCTGTTGCCAACTGATGCCTTTGTAAATTACAATAAAACATGACGCGGCAATGTCAAGTTGCAATGTGAGTTTCTCAATGTTTACTCTCCGGGTCCACGCCTATCTATCTTGCTGCAGAGCGGGAACACGGAGCTCCCAGATGGGCAGGGGGCTGCAGACCACACCCTCTCCGAGGCACTGGCAGGGCCCTGCACCCGGGGTTCCCAGAGGAACCTGGGTGCAGGGCCCATCAAGTCATGTGTTTATGTTTGGTCCTCCAGGGCCCAAGGGGGCGCTCCATCTACTGACCCAAAATGGGATCAGAAGGTCCCAACAACCCTGGCGCGTGGGCAGTACCTGCGCTAGGCAGCCGCACGTTCCAGGTGAGCACACAGAAGCACAGGGGTTGACGGGCCTGATGCCACAGCTGGCCACTGTCTCCTGTGACCCAGCTTCATGAAGCTGACATTTGGAAGCGCACGTCCTCCGGTCCACCCTCCCCCCCAGCACAGGCTCCTCAGGCCATTTCCCACGGCAGGAACAGAGAGGCAGCCGCATGCAGAGGTGAAGAGCTCAGACTCCAGAATTAGACGGACTGGGTTCAAATCCCGCCTCAGCGGTTCATAGCGGTGTGACCTGGGGTTAGTCACTTCACGTCCCTGGGCCTCCATGTCTCCTCTGCGAACTGAGGCCAATAACACCCGCGTCACGGAGCAGCATGTGAGTGCTTCCGGCAGGGCCTGCCGACACCCCCAAGCCTCATTCAGGCTTGGCTGTTATTGATGTTTATAAAAGGCTGGGGGTAGCTAAGCCAGGACCACTGCCCTGGATTCTTCCTTTCTGCTCACCTCCCCCCAAAACCCAACCTCTTCTCTCTGGGGTAAATTCTCCCCTGGCCGCTAAACTTGCTGATTTCCTGTGAAGATTTCACCAACCTGTCCTCCCCTTCCCTGGGATAAGAGGCTTCTCCTTTCTCACCCCATCCCTGGGACACCTTGAACCCTGGGATCCTCTTCACTTCCTCCCCTCCTCTCCCCGCCACCACTCCCCGGCTTTTCCTCTGGAACATAGCTGGTCTGAGGAGGAATCTGGAACCGCCTTGGAAAATGCCACCCTGTTTGGGTCAGGGCATTTGAAGGGCTGGGCTGTGAGGTCAGGCACAGCCCCAGAATGCAACCTCCACCCTCCCCACCCACCCACCCACCCACCCAGAGCCCACCCTCTCTGTACCTTGGGCCACGACAATGCGGAGTCCACCCCCGTTGGGTCTGCCCCAGAGGCTCACTTTCTTCTGGGGCCGTGGAGCCCTTGGGCTGCTCCCCAAGACGCTCAGAGATTCCCGCCAGCCAGAGACTCCCAAGCCAGCCATCTCCATGCCCTGGTCATCGGGCAGCAGGATGCCTTCCTGGCCTCGCCCCTATCCCCTGGGGAAAGTGTGAGACAGGGGAAAGCTAACATTGTGGGGGCGGTTCCCTATATACATGCTTGGTGACGTCCACACTCACCCAGCTCAGTTCTTGCCTGCTGGTCCCACTCTTGCCTGAACCCCACAAGCCTGGGAGAAGGAGCCACCCCCTCCCCACCCTAAGTTCCTTCCTATACGTTCCCGGGGTGAACTCCTGCCACTGCAGATATTCCAGCAGCGGCCAGCCGGCCTCTCCTTTGGAGGATGGTGCTTGGGACTGAGCCACGCGTGCGCGCCCAGAGGTCCCCTTTCTGTTGTGATTTTAGGATGAGGACTGGGTGCAGAGGAAGGATTCCTAGATTTGGGGGTAGAATTTTAGCGTGCTCACACCCTAAGCTGTAAGACCGTAAGTGAGTCACTTTCCCTCCCTGAGCCTCAGCTCTCTCAGATGTAAAATGGGGTCATGAGAACTGACCCACCCTTCTTGGTTTAACCCAGCCATGGGCAAACTACGGCCCCGCGGGCCGCATCCGGCCCCTTCGGCTGTTCCGTCCGGCCCGCGGAGCCGAAAGAGCGGAGGGTTCTCTTGCTCTCCCCTCCGCTCCTTCACCAGCAGCCCAAGATGAGAGTGCCAGCATGGTCAGGTTGCTTTTGTTCCGGCTCTCCGGTCCAGTGTAAGAACCCAGTGTGGCCCTCCAGTCAAGAAGTTTGCCCACCCCTGGTCTAACCACAGGGCATTTGGGAGGTGATGGTGGGAAGAGTGTCCTGGGTCCCCTTGTGGATCCGGTGGGGTGGGGAGGGGAGGGGGTGGAAGGGAAAGCTCTAGAAGGCACGGAAGGCCCCAGGGGCCCAGTGCCTCCGTTTGCACACAGGGTCCCCAGCCCTCGGCACCCCACCTAGATGCCAGGCTGATGCTGAGGAGTGGGGTGGCCAGCAGCCTTCTGCCCTGTCCACCGCCACCCCCGCACCCAGGGGCGCTGCACCGGAGGCTCCGGGTCCGCCCAGATGCGCCGGCCAGTTCTCGGGCAGGGGAGGGGGTCCTGGAGCCAGCACGCAGAGCAAAAGCTTATAAATCAAACCTGGTGTTTAAAGCGCCCGGGGGACCCGCTGGGAGTTGTTATGTAACCAGGAGGCGACTCCTAAGGCTTCCTTCACAGATGTGGGTTTCTCGAGGTGATTGGAGAGATTAGATTGCGGCTGTGTGACGTGGGGCTAGTCACTTAACCTTTCTGAACCTGAGTTTCCTTGTCCTTACATGGACATGGAAGCGAGCTCCCGGGGCTGCCGTCAAGTGCCCTTGTGCTCAGTGCACGTTCCTCCTAAACTCTGGTCCTGAAAACACGGGAGGAAAATGTTCTCCCACAGAATGCGATGCAAAACTGGCGATACCGTCTCCTCTCCGTTTACAGAAATGGAAACTGAGGCACGGGCAAGCTTGGCTTTAAAGACAAGCCCATGGGGGGTGGGGAGTGTTTGACGGTGTGGTCTGTTCATCTTTGGAGAGAAAGATCTCTCTCTCTCTCTCTCTCTCTCTCTCTCTCTCTCCATGCCCTGGAGCATTCACACCTGAGGAGGCAGCCCCAGAGCTGGCCCTATGCCACACGTCGGCACTTGGGACTTCTTTCTCGGGGTCACCATGAAACCAGCACTATTATCACCCCCTGCTTTCCAGACGAGGGAACTGGCAGCCACAAGAGGGGCGGCCGCTTGCCCAGGTCTCCCAGCTGCCAAGTGGCTGGACAGAACTGAGCCTGAGGCCCACACCCCTCCCCCCGACCACGGCGCTGCCCCCACCAACTCACCCCCGGTCCCTCTCGCTTACCCACTCCCTGCCAAGGGGCTGGCCCAAGGCACTCTGCCAGGTCTTATCTGGGGGTGCCCTGGCTACTCAGAAGCAGAAGGGAATCCGTGGCCCCCAGAACTGTGCTTTGACCCACCCATCCTGAACCCCAATGTGGAGGGCCCCCAACCTCCCCTTTTGGAATGGCCGCCAGCAAGCCCTCTTCCTCCTCCTCATTCTCTCCTACCATAATGTCTGCAACAGCCTCCTAATCGGCCTCCCTGCCTCCAGCCTCACACCCAAGCCGCTCTGCCGCCGCCGCTGCTGCTGCTGCTGCTGACTTCTGAGACTTGGATCTCACCTCTCCATGGGCTTTCTCTTCATAAAACCCTCGTGGTACCTGCAGCCTCACAGACAGAATGTGAACTCCTCAGCAGAGCGGTCACATTTTACACCCCAGCTAGGGAAAAGCATCGGGGTTAGGCAAGGAGGCTCGGGAGCCAGGCAGCTTGGGTTCGAATCCCAGCTCTGCCGCTTACCAACTGGGACACCTTGGGCAAGTTGTTCCACCTCCCTGAGCCTGTTTCCCCTAAAGAATGGGGAAATGACGGCGCCAGTATCAGGCCTCTCTGAGAAGACTAAATGAGAAAATACACGAAAAGCACTTCGCATGTGACACATTCTTAATGGACTCATTCCACGCATATATGACGTCCTACGATGCGCCGTGCGCTGCTCGGGTAGCAACGAATAAAACTGACAGAAACCCCAGCTCTCTAGGAACTTACATTATAATCAGGGGAGGGGGCCAAAGACAAAGCAAGTAAAACAGCGCATGTTATATGAGCTAGGTGCCGAGGAAGGAAAAGGCAGGGAAGTGGGTAAAGGGGTGTGGGTTGCAATTTTAAACACAAACGTGTCCATGAGAAGGTGATAAGTGAGCAAAGCTGGTGGAGGTGAGGGAGCCTGCCATGGAGACAGCGGGTGAGATTGTTCTAGGGAGCGGGAACAGCCAATGCAAAGGTCCTGAGGAACGGTCAGGACTCGTGTGTCAGTCACATCATCATCATCATCATCATCATCATCATCACTATTATTCTTTTTTTAAAAAATATATATATTATTGATATTTTACAGAGAGGAAGGGAGAGAGAGAGCTAGAAACGTCGATGAGAGAGAAACATCGACCAGCCGCCTCCTGCACACCCCCCACCGGGGATGTGCCCGCAACCAGTGTACATGCCCTTGACTGGAATCGAACCCGGGACCCTTCAGTCCGCGGACCGATGCTCTACCACTGAGCCAAACTGGTTTCAGCCATGACTATTATTCTCTTCCAGCCTCATCTCTCTCCGCTTCCTCCCTTATGCAGCCAAATGAATGGCGAGAGCCTCTTCAAACCCTACTGTGTGCCTCACCTCGGTACAGGCCGTCCCCCAGGTTGGAATGCCCGTCCCATCTCTGCTTTCCAAATCCTACTCACCCTTCAGCTGGAAGGCCTCCTCCTCCGGGAAGCCTGCCTTGACTTAGGAGCCCAGGGCCCTTCTGCTGGAACCTGAGACTGCCTGGTTAACCGCCCACCTCCCACACTGGTCTGTGAGTTCTGTGAGGAAGGTCTGGGTTCCCCACTGCTCCCCAAGCCCAGCGCGGTGCCTGGCACAGGGACGCCCATGTGGCTGACCAGCTGGTAAATGAATGAAGGGCTGAGGGCACGCTGGCCCCCCTCGCACAGAGCCTGAGCTAAGGGAGGCCACCACGAGTACGAGCACAGGCCTTTCCAACCCAGATACCGATCTGCAATAGGAAACGGGCTTTTTAAAAATAACAGCACATTTTCTTTCTTCTTCATTGTTTTTTTTTCTTTCTTTTTTTTTTTTTTCCTTTCTGCATGGCTTATTTTTCCGGTGCAGCCCCTGGGCCAGCTGCAGGGAAGCCCTTCCCAGGCCCCATTCTGAGAACGTGGGCTCTGGGGCCTCCAAGAATGCCAGGACCCCAGCAGAGGCGGCGGGGCACCCAATGGTTCCAGACCACCCCTGGCACCAACGCCACCAGGCACCTCTGAGCTAGAACCCCGCCCCCCCCCCCCTTGCTCAAACCCCAATGTTGGGGGTGGGGTGGGGGTTACCTTCTGGAAACTTGCTCTGCAGGGAGGGTTTTATAACCCGATGGGACATTTCCAAAGGGGCTTCCTGGTGGGTCTGCAGCTCCCTGCCCTCACTCTAGGAGGGCAATCCTGAGGAGGTGACCTCGGACTGCCGGGGTAGCAGTCCTGGCTCCCTCACTTCACCTCTGGGGGACACCAGTTTCCCCATCTGTGAAACGGAAGTACAAACCCCTACCGTGCGGAGCTGCTCTCTGCACGGGGATGTGACACGCTTAGCACCACACCCGCACACAGGAAGTTTTCTATAAACATTGGCTGCCTTCATCATCATCATGCTCATCCTCGTCACCCCTGCATCTCCTACTGTGTGGCCCTTCCCTGGATCACGATCCCTCCAGCTCAGCAGAGGCCTCGGCGTTCTGTTAAACCTCACACTCTTGCCCTTCTGGAAACAAATTCCTCCTCTACATCCCAGTAAAACGGTCCGTCCAGCTCGACTCACCTGCCCGTGCCCCCGGGAAACGGGGTGCATTAATCCCGCCCTTAGCCCCCAGCACAGAGTGTGCCCACCGTTGGTGCTCAGGGGCCCTTCGGAAGGTATGGATGGAGCAGCTCGTGGGCAGACCCTGGAAACACAGCGGCACGCACAAGCCAGCCCAAGCCCTGCAATGGCCGTTTGTGATCTGACGCAAGAGAGGCTGCCAACCAATAATACACTAATAAATGGGCAAGGGCCACCAAGATGAGTGCTACAAAGGAGGGGCCGTGGGTCCATGAGAGCCTGGAAGGGGGGAAGGAGGGGTTTGACCTGATCAGGGAGGGCTTCCCTGAAGAGGCGATGCTGACGTCGAGAGATGAAGAATGAGGCCTAAGCAGCAGAGTGGGATGCGTGGTCAGAACAGAGGACCACGTGAGAAAAGTGCTAGGCAGAACATGACAAGCACAGGGACGCAAGATGGTGCCCCTAGAGCAGCCATGGGCGAACTACGGCCCCCGGGCTGGATCCGGCCCCTTCGGCTGTTCTATCGGCCCGCGGAGCCGAAAGAGCGGAGGGTTCTCTTGCTCTCCCTTCCGCTCCTTCACCAGCAGCCCAAGACGAGAGTGCCAGCATGGTCAGGTTGCTTTTGTTCCAGCCCTCCGGTCCAGTTTAAGAACCCATTGTGGCCCTCGAGTCAAAAAGTTTGCCCACCCCTGCTCTAGAGGGTCCTGAGGCAGCTTAGGGATTTCTGTTTTTCTCCGAACAGCAGTGGAAGTCCCGGGAGGTGTTTCCGGCAGGGGTTGACAGACTCACATTTGTCTAAAAGGTCAACCCTGGCTGTGGAGGATGAGACACCCCCCCTCCCAAATCTGCATGTACTGTTGATCTTTGAAGAACGTGGGTTTAAAAATCCACATATAGACTCATTGTTCAAGGGTCAGGTGTACCTGCCTCTGCATGGAACACTTCCCTAGTGGCTGTGTCAGTCAGGGCAGACAAGATTAGGTTACGCTGCAGTAACAAACAACCCCCAAATCTCAGCAGTTTAAAATAACAAAGGTTTTAGCTTTCACTCCTGTTGCACATCCTTCCTAGGACGTCATAGGGCTCCACCCACAGAGTGGTGCAGGGACCCAGGCTAGCGGAAGCAGCCGGCATCCCACCTGCTACCAGTTGCCATGCCACAGGGAACGAGCACTCTGGAGGGTCCATACCAGAAAGGAAGTGCGTTGGTCCAGGAATGTCACGTACCACTACAGTTCTCAACGCACCGCTCAGTCACGTGGCCCTACTCAACACAAAGGGGACCTAGATTCGGTCCTACCACGTGCCGGGATGACCTGGAAATATTTATGGGAGGGCATTAAGGACCGCCACTCTCCCACCCCCTCTTGCTCTTTACCAACCTTAACTCATTCATTAGACCACAAGCCATTTCAATATTCATGAAGGAGGGGCCAGCAGGTACAGCGGGGAACAAGGCTTGGCGTGCAGAGATCTGAGGAGGATGGAAGATGAGGCCAAGGAAAGGGCAGGGGCCAGATCACTCCGAGGCCTTTCGGTCATGGCTATAATTCGGTTCCTTATTTCAAAAGCGCTGGGCAGACTTTTCAGTGCCTTAAGCAGGACGTGGAGAGCCTGATGTAATCTTTGGAACAGACACTCTGGCTGTGACGCTGATGCTGAGATTGGCATGGGGGAGAGGTTGCAGTTGGCAGTTGGGAGGATCCTGCTATTGTCCTGGGGGGTGACAGAGGTGACTTCACTAAGAAGCTGGGAGGAGGAGATGGAAAGAAGTGGACGGGATCTCTGTAGAGACTTAAGTTCTCTAGATCTGGAGATGGAATGAATTGGGGTGGGGGGAACAGAGGCATCAAGCTTTCTGCCTTGAGGACTAGTAGGATGGTGGTAGCCTTGGCCAAGATTAGAGCCCTCGGGGCAGTTTAGGGAGGAAGTTATGACAGCCTTGGGCCCAAGGTGTTAGTCATGACTATGAGCTAGCCAAGAGGCGGGCGAAGGAGGCAGGTGAATAAATAAGCAGCTATGACCTCTAACTCAGTCCAGTGGTCTTTCCTTCCTTCATACTTGCCAATAACCTAGAACCAGGGAGGAAAGATACAGCAGATGACAGAAGCCTTCTCGACATTGAGGAGAACAAATTTATGAAACACATCAACCCAAGGGGTCAAAATAGTATATAAATGACGGTGTACGAAATTCATGCATGGGGGTGGGGGGGAGAGTTGTCCGTCAGCCCAGCCTGTACCCTCTCCAATCTGGGACCTCTTGAGGGATGTCCAACCACCCATTTAGGATGTCTAAATGGGCGGTTGGACATCCCTCTCACAATCCAGGACTGCTGGTTCCCAACCGCTCACCTGCCTCTGCCTGATTGCCCTAACCACTTCTGCCTGCCAGCCTGATCACACCCTAACCACTCCCCTACTAACCTGATCGATGTCTAACTGATCCCCAGCCGGCCCGATTGCCCCTAACTGCCCTCCCTGCTGGCCTAATCACTCACAACTTCCCTCCTCTGTAGGCCTGGGTCTTTCCCAACTGCCCTCCCTTGCTGGTCTGGTCTGCCCCAACTGCCCTCCTCTGCTGACCTGGTCACCCCTAACTGCCCACAACTGCTTTCCCCTGCATGCCATCTTATGGCGACCATCTTGTGTTTACATGGGAGCAACCATCTTTGACCACATGGGGGCGGCCATCTTGTGTCATGTAGTGATGGTCAATTTGCATATTACTCTTTTTTATTAGATAGGTTGGTTGTGATGGCTGATCAAGGGCTCCTGGGACAACTGAGGGGAGAACTAGATCCTGCCCCAGCTGCTCCTTGGAGGCCCTGATGGTTTGGGACTGTACGGACCTGGGTGGGACCTGCCTGGCAACTCTGATATTCCCAGAATAGTGTATTCGGCACTAATTCCAGGGAGAGAGAACAACACTTCTTAAATCATGTGTCAGTCATGCGCTAGGCATTTCATGTCTGCTATTTCATTTGATCTCACAACTGCCTTGCCAGACAAGCTTGGTTGGCCCCATTTTAGGGATGGAGAAGCAAGGTTCAGAGAGGTCAGGACACGGTACCAAGTCCACAGTGGCACGGTTATTAGGGGGAGGAAGAATTCCAACGGACAAGCCTCTTTCCATTAAACTAATGCAACTGCCAAGGCTGTATTCCCAGAAGAGAAGGTTCTCCATCATGCGCCCACAGAGCACTCTGCTTGCTCACTTCTCAGAGTTGATGGGCAAAGACCATGCCCACTCCCCAGGGAAGGAGACCACATACAGCCTGTTCTTTCTGGCCCGTGGATGCCACCCCACCTCCCAATACCTTCCTTCTCCTCAAGGAGGAATGTGGGCAAAGGCAAGCTTGGGTGCCACAGGCAGGATGCTCCATGGGAAAATTATTTTTGACCCCGGCACAGACAAAACCCCAAAAGTTTATTGGGTTTCGGGGCATCAAGAACAATCTCTCATCATTGTCTCCTGTCCCCGTGCACAAAGAACGCGGCGTGTTTCCTTTCAGCCGCTCTAAATGATATACTACAGCCTTTCTCCACATGAAGCAAACGTGTAAGAAGGAAGCGAGGTTTAACATTTTTCCTCCAAGTCCCTTCCCATCCTGGGGGGGGTCTCAAAGCCCCAACCACCCAACCCGTTTCAAGACACCAGCAACTTTCCAGCCAGCTTCGTCCAGCGTCCTAGACATTAGCATTCTCACTGCAGCGGCTTGCCTAGGGCGTGCTGGCCTTGACCGGAGGAAGGTCATTGGCCTCTACATTTCCGCAGTTTCTGCATATGGGAGTACCTTGGGGATTGAGGGGATGGGGAGCGGGAGGAGGGAAAAGGTGGAGCACGAAGGCTTAGACTCCGGAGAGATTTCCCCAATAGCCTTACACCACAACGAAGACGTATTAAGGAAAACGGCCTCCAGACTTGGCCACGCATAGCGGGGAAACGGGCCGCGAGGGGAGAAGCTCCAGCACACCCCGAAAGGCCGGAGCCCCGCACCTCAACCCCAAGCGCCCCTCGAAGTAGGCCAGCGGCCACGGCCAGCCCTCCGGCCCGCGGCGCCCCGCCCCGCGCGTGCCTCCGGGCTCCCATTCCGAGCGCCGGGGCCCGGGCCGCCGCTCCCATTGGTCGGCGGCCACGTCCGTCAGCGGGAGGGACGTCCGCGCCGAGAAAAGGCTACATTGTAACAAGGCGAGCGAACGCGGAGCTCGCGGGGAGGAAGGAGGCGGAGGGGCGGCCCCCGAATCCCGCAGCGGCGGCGGCGGTGGCGGCGGCAGCGGCAACTACCTGCCGAGGGTTAACCCACCTCCGGGCCGGGGCGAGCCGCACCCCCCACCCCCCGGCCAGCACCCGCGCCGCCCCGGCCCCCCGCTCCGCCTGCACCGGCTCCGGACGCCCGGGCCTCCCCACCCCCCGCAGCCGCTCGCAGCCCCTGCACCGGCGGACCCCGCGCTCGCTGGCAAATTGCCGAGCGCTTTCCGAAGCCATTTTCAATGGCCACATTGGCTACCGGGGCGGGCTGACTCACCTTCCCGGGAATGCGGCGGCATCCGCGGGGGCCCAGGTGGCGCGGACGGCCCGGCGGGCGGCTCGGCGGAGGCGGCGCGGCCCCGGCTGGCGGCCCCCGCGGCGGGAGCGGCCGCGCGGCGGGCGCGCTGGTCCCCGGCGAGGCAAAGTTTCAGCGCCAGCCTCGGTGCGGCGGCGGCGGCGACTCGCTGCTGCTCTCCTCCCCTTCTTTGACCACCATCTTATTAGTACAGGAAATGACATGGAAAACGGAAGAAAGCGGCGTTTGGGGCAGACGCGGACCCCCCAATTCAGGGGCCGGAGCGGGGACTCCGCAGCCGCGTCCCAGCCCGGCCCCGGAGACAACTCGCGGAGCCCCCGCGGCCCCCGCCCGCCCGCCCGCCCGCCCGCGCGCCGCCAGGAGGGGGGAAACCTAGCTGCTCGAACCCAAAAAAAGGAGAGAGGGCAGAGTTTTATAATCCAGCCCGCGGAGAAATCGAGAAAAAAAAAGAAATAAATGAAAAAAAAAGAAAAGGTTAAAAGAACTTTCCAACTGGGATACTTTCTCTCTTTTTATTTTTTTTTTTTTATGTTTGGTAGGAATTAAAAGTTCTAGAATTTTAAGAAGTCATTCCGTAGGGGGGAGGAGTGGGGGGCTCCCAGGCTCGCCAGGCCCTATCGCTGCCCATTTTGAACCAAACGGGGTTAAAAGCGTTTATATTTTTAACCCCTTCGAAGCCCCGCCGCCCACCGCAGGCCCCCTCCTGGGCCCGTTTAACCCTTTGAATGCCCTGCAGTTTGGAGGTACAAACAAGTAAAAAGGCGCCCCCCCTGAAAGCTGAGGGTAAGGGTTTGGGGGGCCCGATTAAAATGCTAACTATACACGTGGGGCTGCGGTTTGCCAGTCGCGAAAGGCACGTGTTCTTCGGACAGAAATGTGTCCTCGGGATCGAGATTCTGAGAACCTGGCGGGCTGGTCCCCTGGCTGGTTCGGAAAGGATGCTTTTAAGCTGCGCTCCCTTGCTCGGCTCCTCGGCTTCTCCATCTGTGCAATGGGATGCAGCATCAGAGAGAATAAAGATTGAGAGGAACACACGGGGAATTTTCGTAGACAACGTGCTTAATTAAAAAGTCAGAAAGGCTTCCTTTGGCGCCTAGGAAACCGAAGGGCTGTGATGGGGCGAAGGACACCTCCGGGATGACGTCAGTAGGCAACCATTCCGGAAATAATCCCGTTCCCTTGGAGTTTGCGAGGCAGGCGCGGATCTCCGTCAGGGAAGGCTGTGCTGGCTCTAAAACGGGGCATTTCCCCCTAAATCGAAGGTTGTCAGGAAGGACTTGATCCCAGAGGGAGCCCTGGGCCTGCGGGGCTGCCCAGTGAGAGGCGGTGGCCCCACCCAAAATCCTGCAAGAGCTGACACTGGCGGCTTCAGGGTACCACCTCAGGGAGGTCTCCCCGCAAGGGGATGGCGTTCCAGGTCAATCTATGCTGGCTGGGAGCCTGGCCCCTAAATGGGCGTCTACAGTGGGGCCCCGGACCTGCTCTTGTCTCTGGAAGCTTGTTGGGGACTGGGGGAGAAGCCCTTTAAGTACCACATGGCCTGTTTCCCTTGCCTTTGGCATCACCAACACAGCTTCTTGTTGCCGCTGTGGCGGTAAGCGACTTACCTGCTCTGAGCCTCAGTTTCCTTACCTGCAGAGTGGGCCACGCTACGAACCCACATGGCCGGCTGTGCGTGAGGAGCCATGAGTGTGTATTTAAAGGACTCAGTTGAGCGGTTCACAGGAGATGCTCAGGTTAACAGTAATTGACGCCATCATTGTGTGATATTCAATAGGACTTCACATTTCTCCGAGCTTCTCTCTGCTCCGTGCCAGGCAGAGTGCTGGGTACTGGGCATGCCAAGGTTTGTTTAACAAGACCCTTTAAGAAGGACTCAGTCTGGCCAGGAGGTGGGATCACTCGGATTCATTCAGTCATCAGTGTACACCAAGCTTTGCTAAACCCTTACCCAGAGGCTAAGGGCTTGGGCAGGGGGAAGGACACGGAGGAAGGAGCCATTTGTTCCTCCTAAGAGGAGTGTTCACTGCGGAAATGACATCAGAGTCTGGCCTCCAGAGGGGTTTGGACTTTCCACCCGTGGAGGAATGGCATTCTGTCACCGTGAACAGCGCGAGCAAAGACCCGAGAGAGCCCAGGAGCCCAGGGGTTTGCCAGCTGGCCAGCTGTGACCGGGGTAGAGAGTGGGTGGGACTAGAAAGGCAGGTAGATAAAGAGCGAGTGTGGTCACATCCTCCAGAAAAAGCAAGAGGGTCTTTCAAAGAATGAATGAGCTGGTGAGGCCAGAAGGGGCTTCCCCCTGGGGAGCTGCTTCTGTATTGGGGGCTGGAGCTGAGGAGTGGGGCTGACCTTGGGCATTTGCGGGCTGGGGCGTGGGAATGGCATGTGGGGTGCACAGGGACACCGCGTGGTTCAGGGATCCAGGCCTGAGGGGCCTGGCATGCCACAGGGTGAGTTGTGGGGCATGCCTCTCCCCCTCTGGCTCCAGTGTCTTCCTGGGTGACAAGGAGTTGGGGCCAGCGGTGCCATGTGCTGCCCTTAAGAAGCTGTCCTACGGGCAGGTAATCAAGACCAAGCAAGGCACAGGAAGGAATCGCGGGGCTGGGAGCACAGCTGAAGCCAGAGGCAGCTCTGGAGCGGTGCAGGTGCCGCTGGGTCAGTGAGGGCAGCGTGTCCCCGGGTCCTGGGCGGAGTCACCACAGGCAGGTAATGTGAGGCGGCGCCTCCACTCCCCCCCAGGGCTGAGTTTTGCCTGAAACATAGAAGTAGGGGTGGCGTGGGAGCTCCCCTTGGCTCCCCTGAAAACTAGTGGGGGAGGGGGAGAGGAAGGGGCTGAGGGAACGGAGCACAGGGCACACACTTTCAGAGACCACACACTTCGGAACCTCAATAATCCAAGGCAGTGATCATCGTCACCATTTTTACAGATGGGGAAATCGGGCTCAGAGAGGTTAAGACAGTTACCCAAGGCCACACAGCTGGAGGTGGGAAAGGACTCCACCCCAGGTCTGCCTAACTCCACTGCTCAATGTCTTCTGCTCTTGTGCATTTCTGGTTCGTTGTCCTTTTCCATTTGCAGCCTTTCAGGCTAACAGTTGCTGACGCATTTCTCTAATCTCTCCCTCAAGCATATCACACGTAAGGAGCTGACCAGAGCTTTGTGACAGCAAGGTCAGGCACCGGATGATCTTCCCCTGCAAAAGCTGTGCTAACAGTCCAGTCACCTCCAGGACCCTGGGAGGACCCTGAGATGCTCTAAGGGGAATGATGCTCAACTCTTTAGAAGGAAAAGCCAGTGTGGTCTTTCTCTTCTCCTAATAACAATGATACTTGAGCAGAACGTACATCCATCCAATGAGCTGCCAGTTAAACGGCCACATCACTGGAGATTCACTTCCCATTTGCTCTAAGACAAGAGCAGTGTTTGTTGCATCAATTAATGATCTCTTCTAAAACCTCAACAGGAGGAATTTCACTCAGGATTTAGTGCCTGGGGGAAAAAGGAATACGAAAACCAATTGCATTTCTCTCGAGGAACTGGCAAACACGGCAAACATCTCCCTCGCTAATAAGAAGAGCTCCGGAACCGATCAGATTTTCCTTTTTGCACGGGCTGCCAGGAAGCTCAGGGCCAAATCCCACCCCCATCCCCAACAACCCTGGCAGTTGCTTCCTCCTCGCTTCTCCCTTTCCACTTCTAAACCTACTGCCTCCGCCTTGATTTCTCTGCCTTTTATTAAAGATGCCCGCCCCATTTTTTTTTAATTGCAAGAAATAAACGTTCTCAATAAATTCCCATTTGGAGGAGTTGTGGAAGGGACCGGGGTTTCATGGGCCTTCTGTGAAGCCAGGCACGGTTCTGTTCTGGTCTCGTCTTGTCCGCTTGCTCGGCAGCTGAGGGATCCCTCTCTTGGAAGGAAGGAGGGGCTGGCCTCAGACCAAGGGATTCCTCGCCCAGCTGCCGACAACAGCTAAGATCAAATGCCCTGGGTCAGCTCATCACTGCTATTTTTTGCTCTACTGACGAGCAGCTTGCCCCTCTCTCTTCTGCCTGCTCCCCAGGAAGCACAAACCACCCCCCCTCTCTATTCCCCGAAAGTGTCCCCCATTAGTTTATCCTGTTGAGGCACAGCCCCTCTTTCTACATAAGCCACTGCCACTTACACACTGCCCACCATGCGCCCAGCAAGGAGGTGATGGGGGTCGAGGTAAGGGACAGTAGCGTCGGGGTGAAGGAGCAACTTTATTTTTTTTAAACAAAGCAGCTTTAATTTTCATTTTATTTTTGTGAGTTTGTTTCTAATATATTTTTATTGATTTCAGAGACGAAGGGAGTGGGACAGAGAGACAGAAACATCAACGATGAGAGAGAATCATAGATCGGCCGCCTCCTACATGCCCCACACTTGGGGATCAAGCCCACAACCTGGGCATGTGCCCTGACCGGGAATCAAACCAGCGACCTCCTGGTTCATGGCTGAGGCTCAAAAACTGAGCCACACCAGCCGGGCAAGGAGCAGCTTTAATATAAATATATATATATATATTTTTGATTTATATATATATAATTGATTTCTTACAGAGAGGAAGAGAGAGGGATAGAGAGTTGGAAACATTAATGAGAGAGAATCATCGATCAGTTGCCTCTTGACACCCCCTACTGGGGATATGCCCGCAACCAAGGTACATGCCCTTGACCAGAATGGAACCTGGGACCTTTCAGTCCGCAGGCTGACGCTCTATCCACTGAGCCAAACCGGGAGAGGCCGGGGTGTGTGTGTGTGTGTGTGTGTGTGTGTGTGTGTGTGTGTGTGTCTGAGCCAGGCTTTTCCATTATTTGAAATGCAATGGAAGGCACCGGCCCCTTCACAGCCGGGGAGATGAGGAGGGCCTGATAATTCATTTCCACCCAACCACCGTGGCTGCCGGGGGGCTTCTGACATTTACCAGTGCCAGGTGAGGAGGCAGGCATGTGTGGAAACCATCTTACTTCATTAGGTGTGGACATGTCTCTTTGTCCCCGGCTGCCCAGCACATGGTGCCCCTTCCAGTGATGGGGAACGTCTTGCCTTCTGAGCCTTGGGGAGGAGCAGGGTGTGCCCTCCGTTATGCCCACGAGAGAAGCCAAAACCGCTAGTGACGCCCATTCCCGGTGCTATAGACTGGAGGTTTGCCCCCAGCCCCCAAACTCCTTTGTGGAAACCCAACCCCAGTGTGATGGTATTAGGAGGCGGGACTTTGGGGAGGTGGTTAAGGCATGAGGGTGGGGGCCTTGTGAATGGGGTCCCCTTGTGAGAGACCCCCCTGAGAGCTCCCTGGCCCCTTCTCTACCATATAAGGACACAAAAGACAGCCGGCTCTGGACCAGGAAGTGAGTTCTCCACAGAGACACTCATCTGCCTATACTTCGATCTCAGACTTCCGGCCCCCACAGCGGTGAGAGATCGTGTTCTTGTTCTGACGCAGCCTGGATGGACTGAGGCAGGCAGCCTCCCTCTGTGTAAGGCACAGGTGACATGCTAGAGGCTCAGCCAATCAGATGCATCCCCCTGACTTTGAATTGGGAGCTAGTGACACAGAGGCGTGGACCATGGGCAGTCAGTCCTTCCTGGTGAGAGCGGGAATGAGCAGGCGGTTCTCAGCGCAGGGCTGCCCGTGGCTGGATGCAACAGAGCTGAGGGACGGGTGGTGCAGGCTACAGTCCCCGTGGGACAGTGTTGGCAGCGTCCTCACGGCACTGGCCCTGTGGCATGATTTTGGCCGTGGCTTCGGCTCTGTGCACCCCCCACCTGGTTCTCCAGCCTTTCAGAGGGTCATGAGCTACCCGGATTACTTTCTATACGTTCCTTGTCTGATGAAACGAATGCACTGGTTGTTATCTATTGCTGCAAAACAAAGGACCCCTCCCGCTAACTTAGCAGCTGAAGATAATAAACACCTATCGTCTCACAGTTTAGGGGAGTTGGGAATTCTGGGAGCCCCTTAGCTGGGTGTTTCTGGCTCAGAATCTGTCAGGAGGTTACTCAAGCTGTCAGAGGGGCTGCAGTCATCTGAAGGCTTGCCTGGGGCTGGAGGCTCTACTCCCAGATTCTCTCCGTGTAGGGTAACCAACCATCCCAGTTGGCCCAGGAGCAAAGGGGTTCCCAAGACACAGACTTTCAGCTTTAAAACCAGGTCAGTTGGGTGCCCTGTTCATGTGGCTGTAGCTGTAGGGCTGCTCATGACATGCCAGTTGATTTCCTTTAAAGTGAATGGAGAGAGGAGAGAGGAAAGAGGAAAGAGGAGAGAGGAGAGAGGAGAGAGGAGAGAGGAGAGGAGAGGAGAGGAGAGGAGAGGAGAGGAGAGGAGAGGAGAGGAGAGGAGAGGAGAGGAGAGAAGAGGAGAGGAGAGAGAGAGAGAAAAGAAAGCTGCATTCTTTTTTAACCTCATCTCAAAGTGACATACTATCCCTTCTACCATAGCCTACTGGTCACACAGACCAGCCCTTGTGCTGTGTGTTGGGACTACAGGAGGCTGGTCACTGAAATCAGCCAGAGTGATGTCTGCTGCTTGCTGCATTAAGCCCTAAGAAGTTATGTAACGTGCAGAAGGCTGCACAGCTGTTCTCCAGAGTCCCCAGCAGTAGACACAGCCAGGGAGCAGGCGGAAGGAACCCCTGGCTCTCAGGTGAGGCTGTGGGGAGCTGGCCTGGCACACGTCCCTTGGTCACAGGGAAGCCGGATACGTGACCTTATCGCTGCTTCCAGACTCTGGGGATCTCCCTCCATCTCAGGGGTCCTCAGTGGAACCAGTGACTTCTTCCTGAGTCTCAGTCTCCTCATCTGGAAATCAGGGTGGGAATGTGAGATTCAATCATCATGCAAATGATGAAATGTGTGTCGAGTGTTGTTATTTTCTTCTTGTCCATTAGAGCGAAGAGAGGCGGGAGAACTGGAGATTGAGAAGATAGAGAGTTTCTGTCTGAGAAACTCTGAGATCCTAGAGTTTCTGTTTTCCAGCCCCAGAAACTCCAGGATAAGACTCCCGAATGCCACACATTCCTAAACCTGCAGGACCCCATGCTGATGAGGGAGAAGACTCAGGAATGCTGGGTGGAACCACAAGGAGGCCGACTTCAGCTCCAGGGGGGGAAAATTGCCTAAGAAACAGAGCCCCTTCTCCCCTCCACCCTGCTTCCCAACACAAGGGACGCCCCTGCAAACGGTGAGCGTCCTGTGCCCCACCGGGGTTACTTAAGTAGGCTTTACTTTTAAAATAATTTTAGATTTCTAGAAAAACTGTGAAGATATCACAGAGAGTTCCCATACACATCACACCCAGTTCCCCTATTTTTAACCTTACATTAGTGTACATTGGTGATAATCAATGAATCAATATGGATTCATTATTATTATCTAAAGTCCATCACTTATTCAGATTCCCCTAGTGTTTGCCTAAAGTCGTTTTTTGTTATCTCTCCCTCCCCCCTCCCCCGCCCCCACCGCCCCTCCAGCACATTAGTCAGTATGTCTCCTCGGGCCCTTGGCCATGACCTCGACCAGACTGTCCTTCTTTTGATGCCCTCGGTTTTGAGGAGTAGTGCTCACGTACCTTCTAGAATGCCCCTCTGTTGTGGTTCATCTAATGGGTTTGACCAGGGCTACAGATTTGGGGAAGGACGCTGTGGAGATTTTGCTGGAATGACATTAAATATGTATGGGATAATTTGAGGGGCACTGACTTTTCCACAATATCAAGGATCCTTCAGGATGTGGCACGCTTCAGCCTGCATTCACGTCTTTGCTTACCATCTTCAGCGAAGTGTTATAGTTTCCTTCTTACCGACCTTGCTATTGGTTGTTAGGTTTACTTCAAAGTATTGTGTAGCTTTTGCTGCTATTGTGAGTAGGATCTGTTTCAATTACATTTCTCTCCTACATTGTCCTTGCTGTTATATCGGAGACCTATTGATGATTATAAGTTTATATTCTGATTTAGCTATCTTACTGTTTGTAAGATCAATTCTGAGTTGATTCTCTTGAACTTTTTTGATAGACAAGAGTAGCTCGTGCAAATAATTTGCTTCTTCCTTTTAAATATTTATGAATCTTAGTTAATTTCCCTCTATTATTGCATTAGTTAGAAGCTCCAATAAAATGGCTATTAAGATGGAGATGACAGCAGGAGTCTTTTTATTGTTAGTGATGCCAGCTTTTAGCAGGTTTTTATATATTTGCTGTAGGTTTTAATCATATCTTTCTTATATATTTGGAAAGGTCCTTCTATTTCTATTTCAGTGGGAGCCTATATTAGGAATAAAAGTTGAAATTTATCAGTGCCTCTTTTGCCATCTTTCAGAATCAGCACCTATTTTTTCACATTAACTTCTTAATGTAATAATTATTGCTCTGTTTTGTCTCCCTGCGGGGTGCCAATCTGCTTCCTGGCCCAGGCACATGGAAGGGGAACCTCTGTGCCAGCCTTTGCCCTCTGCAGCTGGGGTGAAGCTCACCTAAGATTCCCTAAGCTTCTGTCACCCTCCAAGAGCAAGGGCACACACATGGAAATCAAGTAGTAAAAATGGGCTGGAATTCAGAAGTCTTTGGAGGGGGTGCTGTCTGGCTGGCTGGCGTCTCCAGAGCTCCAAGGAGGGGCTCTGCACAGCTGTCACTTAGACTTCTAGGGAGAGGGTACTGATTGGCTGCTGACTTCTAGGGAGAGGGCACTTGATTGGCTGCTGACTTCTAGGGAGAGGGTACTGATTGGCTGCTGACTTCTAGGGAGAGGGCACTGATTGGCTGTTGACTTCTAGGGAGAGGGCACTGATTGGCTGCTAATGGCATCTCAGGATCTCAGGAGAGTATCATGTGGCTGGGGTCCTGACCCATATGGAAAGTGCTAGCATCTCCAAGGGATGCAGTGAGGCTGGTTGTGGAACTGCTGAAGGAAACTGGAAATAGGAACCGATGTCCACTGCAACCGATCGCCACTACCAAGGTCAAGAGCCATTGCTAGGGTTACACTGACAGGAATGGATTCTAGCAAGAAAGACCAAGTCTCTTCTCCCCATCTCTTGCCTAGTGCTCTCTTTCTAGTCACCCTCAAATGGCAGAGAGCCAGCTGGCAAGCGAGAGATGAACTTTTCAGAGTGAACCCGGTATTGCAGAGCAGGGCACAGAACGGGGGGCAGGGAGATGTCTCCTGGTCCTAACATTCATTGTTTCCTGCTCTGGGTAACAGTCACAGTGCTCACTGTGGGTGACAATATTAACTCCTCCTCAAGTTGAGTCACAGTTTCACCTACTCTGGAATCTAAAGACCAAACTGTAAAATTAACCTTCATCAACAATCCTTGAACAAAATCACCAGGGGAAAGTGGGATAGTGAAGAAAAGAAATGTGTAATATGTACAAATATAAAATACACACACATGATAAGCAAGAAGAAAACACACATCGGTGCAACCCTCCTTGCTTCCCTACTGGTCACAGCTGAGGCCACAGCTGAGTTTCACAACTTCTTTCTCCTATTTATGCGAAGTTCCGTTTTCTTTCAGCCAAAACCTTGGTTTGGTTGGGGTGACCCAGATCTTCGTTTCTCAAGAGTCTGGTTTTCCAGTGGTCCAGCCTTGTGTGGTTGCTGTAGCTTTACATTTGGGGACATGGAAGAATTAAGAGGTGCCCCCAGACAGTCCTCTGAGTTTTAGACAGAGTGCATCCATTGTAGAGTAGCAGCCCAGTTTGTGGAGCAGTTACTCCGGACAATAGAAGAACCTCCTCTGTGACTGTTGGTTCACGGCAGGAGGAACCCGGAGTCCCCGGTCCTATTGACTGAGCCGAGTGGGCCCATTGCTGTGCTCCAGGGTGGAAGGGTTTCTTCCTGGGGAGCAAAGATTTCCAAATTAGCAGAGTTCGAAGTTGTGGAGACAAGATGCAAAAATCCTGTAAGTGGTTATTAGCTACTAGGGAGAGAAAGCACGCCCACTCTGTGTGTCCTGGCCCTGTTATTGTAGATATGAGAGGAATAATGCCTTGTTGTTGAGCATTTAACTGAGTCTTCCTATGGCCATTCTATTTACCAGGTAGGCCACCTGCTTCTGGGTGATGGAATAGTCGGTAAGACTAGTGATTGCCATGGGCCCAAGTCCATTGTTGCTATTTTGCTATGCAATTAGTATATTGGTCAGAAGCAACTTTGATTAGAATAACATGATGACAAGGGTGCATCAGTGCAGAGATGACAGAAGTACTGTAGAGGGTGATTTAACCAAAACCAGGGCGAGGCAGGGGAGAGAAAGTGTGTGCGTGTATTTCGGGGAGGGGGAGTTTGGGGTTCCTAGTGAGTCCAAGACGATGTCTAAAATGAAGAGGTCAAGGACTGGTACTACACGCAGGTCTTTTGGAAACGTGGAGATGAAACAGCAGAGGTTCTGCAATATAGGAAAAAGAATCTTAGTCTTAGAGTCTGGAGAGCTGATCCTCATTTCGCAGATTCCTGCTGCCTAAGGAGCATGGTGGTTTCTGGGCAAATCAGAAAAAGGCGCCTCCTCCTTGTAGTACTTTACTGCCCTCTGCTGGAGAACTGGAGTAATAACACTACAAACATGGAGTGATTTAAAGGTGTCTTCTGGGTTGTGTAGTGCCTGGATTATAAAGCCACCTGCAGCTGTCGGGCAGTCAGTTTTCCTCGGGTGTCTGCCCCGTGGTGGTCAGTGCGCATCATAGTGGCTGGTCATTCCTCCGTTCGGTTGATTTGCATATTAGGCTTTTATTACATAGGATGGTCCACTCCTCCCCATCTAGTGCCTCAATCCCTCTACAATTTTTCTACAAGGTTATCAGCTTATGCTCACATCTGGCACTCTGATGGGACCCTTTGTCTTTGAGCTGTTAGGTGAGGTCATTGTGTCGGGGTGGCCAGAGCAGCGTGGCCCGTCCTCCTCCTGAGTGCCCTCACCACAGGTCACGGAAGCACTCTTTGGCTGTACCTGTCCATTAGATGCTTGGGTTTCAGGGTCTCCATCGGTGACATGCAGAGAAGAAATTTCGGAAATCTATATTGTGCAGCTGACTCTCTTCCTTACCCTAATGCTCTGGCCACCCTCATTTCTGTCCACTGCACACAATTGAACACTTTCTTGGTGAACTCTGGCAGGGTTGGGGGTGAGCTGTGAGGAAGTCAGATCTCCGCAAGTGCATTTTACTCGGGCCCGAACGTTTCCACTCCAACCCTTGGCCTCCACTTCTTGGCTCTGGTCTCAGAAGCACGCATCTTTCGTGGGTGTGAGACGTTGTCCCACTAGGAAGGGGATGGGAAATTCTTTGTGCTAAACTCAGCATTGCCAAGATTTTACATTCTGCCTCTCCCACGGGTGTGTGCACGCAAAGAACACAGACCGCAGCAGTAATGGAGAGATTCAGACTAGGGTTACTTCGAGCCATTGAGTTTTCCTGTTTGCTAGGATCCTGATGTGTGGGAGGGCAAGTACCACACCTCTGCCGAGAACAGGTCTCCCAGAGCCAGACACCCACCTGCCTTCCCCCTGTGCCTCCAGCTGAGAGAGGAGTGGTGACTTTTACAGGCCTGGTCGCTGGAGCAGAGAAATGACACCTTTGGACGCAGCTTACAGAGAGTTGTGGAGTCAGAGTCTCAGAAAGGGAACAACTTTATAAGACAAACTAGAGGCCTGATGCACATTCCTGCATGAGTAGGGCCGATCTGTGGGGCAACCAGTGGGGCTATTGGGGGGCCCCACTCCCCACTGGCATCCACCTTGGCTGGCCTAGGGCCTGAGGGCTGGGGGCAGCTCCTGCATTGAGCGTCTGCCCCCTGGTGGTCAGTGCACATCATAGTGACTGGTCATTCCTCCGTTAGGTTGATTTGCATATTGGGCTTTTATTACATAGCGTGGTCCACTCCTCCCCATCTAGTGCCTCAATCCCTCCACATTTTTTTTTCTACAAGAAGATGATCAGCTTATGCTCACATGCCCTCAAGGACAGGGAGCTCCACTATCTGATAAAGTAGATCCTCCTGTCTCTGGAAGGATATGACTCAGGAAGTACTTCCCACCCCATTCCTTCTCCGGCCTCGCCCCATCTCCTACGTCTCACTCTGGGTGCTGGCCCGTGAACCCTGCTCCCCACGATGGCCTCCACATAGTTGCAGGTGCCCCAGACTGTTCTCCTCCCTAGGGAACGTTGATCGATTAGGACTCGTGCGGCTGCAAATGACAAAGCTCAGCTCTTGCTAGCTTCGGCCAAGCAGGAGGAATTTATGGGCGCCTTGGGATAGCCAGGGTTCTGCTGGGTCCAAGACGGTCAATGATGCCATCAGGCTGCTGCTGTGTCCCTGTCCCTGGCCGTGCTGCTTCCCCTCACAGGTGGTGAGTGATGGGCCCTGGCACTGCCACGCCTCTGTCCTCCCTGCACGGAGCCTATCTCTCCTGATGGCCCCAAGGCACAGGTCTGGATTAACTACTGTTCAGAAGGACCACAACCAGAGGTGGCTGTGCACAGGTCAGAGGTGAGAGGTCAGGGGTCTAGTCCACCCAAAGGTGGGGAGGCCAACGTTTTCCAAATGTCCAGCTGCCCAGCGGTCCATGGCGCTGAGCTGGGTGCCTCTGGAGCTGCAGGATGAGCCCATTGTCTTCCTGGAGAGTCCATGTTCCTTCCTTGGAAGTAATTTCGAGCACTATTTTTAGATGTTAAACAAAAACAGAAACCTCATGGAGCGGAATGCGGAATCTGCATGTAATTTTGAGACAAAGCCCAAGACTTCAAAGAAATTTCACACGTGTGCCAGCTGCCTGGCCTGCTGGGTAGACGTGTTCATTCTTGCATTGGCAGGCATTTTGGGGGGTAAGATGAGAAAGTGCTGGAGAGAGCCCCACAGTCGAGGGGTGCTGGGCCTGGGTCTCCACACAGCTGCAGGGGAGGCCTGTGAGGAGATGGGTCCAAGGGGGCAGACACAGCTGCCCCCCTAATGTTGACTTTGTGTTGAACTACCTGTGTAACTTACATAAAGTGCACAAGCGTTACATGTACGGCTCAGTGGCTTTTACAACCGTGTAACCACCATCGTTGACAGGTCATTTCCAGAGCCCTTCACTCAAAACTCATCAAAGGCAACACTATTAAGGGTGGGCTTATTTATACCCATTTTACAGATGAGTAAACTGAGGCTCCAGGGAGGGCTGTGCATAGCAGCTAAGGGGTGGGACCAAGATTCATCTGTCTCTTACCAAAGACATGGTGGTTCAGTATTTCTTCTTTCCCTTCTCACCCCTCCTCTCACTTTCCTCCTACACCAATCCCATCCCATCCCAGCCACTTTTTGAGGGCCCATTACTCTTTTGTAGATTTACCACCAGATGGAGCCAAAGGACCTGGGATCTAAGGACCTGGAGGCCTTGGGCCTGGCCAGGGGTCAGGGTTTCCTGGCTTCAGCGGGGAGGCAAGGGGGATTCGTGGGTGTTCATCCCGGGCCCTGCCCAGCTGACAGGGCAGAGGTGACCCCATCCCAGGCCCTAGACCAATGACACCCAGACAGACAAAAAGATAGAAATGCAGACCGGGGCTCAGACTGAGATAAACCCTGGGGTAGAAGCAAAGAAACCTGAATTCTGGTGTTACCAGTCACACGCTCTCTGAGTCTCCTACCTGCCCAACCTCAGTGAGTGGTCTTCCTCACCTACAAGGTAAACTCAGCCCCACCTCCATCCCTTTGCTTTTGTTATCCTCCTCACCTGGCATATTCTCCCTCCACTGTCTGCCCAGCCGTCAGCCAGCATATCAAGCCCAGCTCAATGCCACTCTCCACCCCACCCCACCCTCCAGGAAGGCTTCCCTGACTGAGCAGTCCCTGAATTGGTTATCTGGCTGCCCGATGGTTCAGTGAGAGGGAGACTCCTGTCCAGGCTGCTGTGTCTTCTATCCCTCTTCCTGGGGGCGACTGGATCACAGCGGGCAGTGAGCCTGCCCGGGCCCTAGCTCGGGGGCCTCACCTTGTGCCAGCCCTGGGGGACCGTTGAGAGGCTGGGCTTGTGTCTTCCCTCTGTGTCCAGCCCCTGGAAAGTCAGCCTCCCGGAAGGCAGGTCGAGAAGGGCCATCAGAGCTCATCCATCACACAGCGGCCCAGGTCACGCAGCGCCGTGACCACAGGCCGTGGCTCCGTCGGGCTTTGGGCCTGCAGCTCAGGGATCCCAGAAGCCCCTACAGGAGGCTGCCCCAGTCTAAGGACCTGGCCACACCCTCTCCTTGGCTGGAAACTCCTCGCCAGCTCCCTCCTCTGACGGAGCGGGTACACCAGCGACTACTCTCAGCCAGCAGGTACGTGTGGGGCATCCAGGAAAGAAGCCTGGGGAAGCTGCCTTCCCAGGAAAAGTCTGAGGGACCCCCACCCCACCCCATCAAGCCCTAGCAAACTGTACCCCTGTTGGCAGATGCTAGAGCTGTTAGGTGCCCAGGGTTTGGAGTCAGACACTCGGTTTCAAATTCCTTCGCTACCACTTACCATTGGCATGACCGTGGCCGAATCAAATCCTTAACTTCAGAAGTTTCTTAGCCTGAGAAATGGAAGAGACACAGGTCTTACCGTTCCCTTTACCGGTTGTTGTGCATTCAGTGACGGACACATGCAAAACTTGCAGTGTGGGTCTGGCTGCAGAAGTCTCATGTGCTCAGTCCCAGGGAGAGGGCTCACCCGCCCGCCCACGCCCACGTAGAGGGACAGTATGTGGGAGGCCCGGGTGCTGATGAGCTGATGGTGATGCAAACGCTCTCCATGTGATGTCACTGCATGTAGATCTGGGGAGGAGAGGGCCGCTGCTTAGGGTCATCTCGCCAGCCAATCAACAGCAGCAGGTGCCCAGCACCTGTGGGGGTGGCCTGCCCAGGAAGGGGAGGGAGGAGAGGGGAGGCAAGCAGGGAGGACAGGAGAGCTCTGGGCTGCCAGTCGGGAGATAGGGATTAATCGTGAGCGGGAAGATAATGAGCTATTTGAGCAGGTTGGGAAAAGCCAACAGGAGTTTTTCTCATCTGTGACATAGGCCTGGCCCCTCTGCCTATTTTTTTCATAGGGTGGGAGCGAGGATCGGGTAAGCTGATGGATAGGACAGGGTTCTGGAAGGTTCTGGAAAGGCAAGGCCCAGCAAGGTCTCTCGGTCCTCTGGATCTTAGGGGCAATTTGCCAACCAATATAGCTTGCTCTTTTGATTATTCACATTTTCTAATTTTATTTTAGCCTCTGGATGCAAATGTGTGTTTTTTTAATGTGACCTATTTCCATACTTTATTAAATAGAGTATCCTTCGTGTAAGTTGTATTGGTTCTTATGAAATCTGCCTCTTGCTGCCACTTGTGTGGGCTTTAAAAAAAAAAGGTTTTGGTCTCCTAATGCCAGCCGTCCTTTCTCGCTGCTATCCGGGTATCTGCCTCAGCCATCCTCCATCCTGTAAAACTTTCCTCTTCCATCTGCTTTGTACTTAAGGTACAGCGGGCTGGGTCCTGAGCAAGAGAGGGCTGTGAGTCACATGCAGGAACTACAAAGCAGCAGCCTACGGCCTGGCTTTCTCACTCCCGGTCCTGGCTGTGGACCCAGGAGGTGGGTGACCCGCGCCCTTGGTCTTAATCCAAGGTCATGCCTTCCTCTAGGACTCCCGCAGTCAGGCCCCTGCTCTATGGCTCCACCCCTGCCCCTCCTTGCCCTCCCCCTCACCTGGAATTCTTCAGCAGCCCCACTAGCTGTCACCGGTGGCCGTGTCTAGACCATCCCAAAGCACTGCCAACCACTTTCCAAGGACTTATCTCTTCCATTCCCTTCGATGCTCGAAACCTTTTGGTGTCTCTGCAGTGCTTCAGAATAAAGCCCAGACTCCCTTGCTTAGTTAGTATAACACTTCCCATCCTTGGCGACCCTTCTGGCCTCCCCTTGCACTGCCACCCCATCCCCACACCCTGTGCGATAGCCACGAGGAACCGATAGGAGATGCTATATTTCTCGGGCTTCCCATGAGACATCCTCTCTACCCTGTCCCCACTTCCTCACCTGGGAAAATTCAGCCCAGGTGCCACCTCCTCCAGGAATTCTCCATCAACCCTCTTCTCGGCTGATCCAACTGCCTCCCCCTCCATGCCTCATAGTCTGCGGCAGGATTCAGGAGCCTGACCACGTGGGTGCAAATCTCAGCCTTGCCTCTTCAACCCCGAGTGGCCTGGGGCCCGTCAGCTGCCTTTGGTTTACCCAGCTGGTAAAATGGGACTAGACACAGTAGCCAGCTCGTTACGCGTCAAGCTCCTAGTGCCATGCCTGGCATACAATCACCCAATTAGTGTGAGCCATTTTGCTTAATTAGTGATTTCCAGTCTCCCCCACTAACCCTAAGCTTTTCAAAGGTTGGCGCGGTCCTCATTCATCCGGATGCTTCCTCCCCGGTGCGTGTGCAGAGCCAGGCACATAGCAGCTGCGTAATGACAGCCAACTGTGTGAATGGAAGTCAAGTCCAACACTGGCAGGAAGGGTCCTTCCGCAGCGTGAATGAACGCCCGGCGCTGTGTGTTGAGTTTTCCCTGCGTGTCAATCTCCTCCCCGAACCAGATGGTGAGGCCCCGAGTGGAGGGGAGCAAAGCTGTTCCTTTCGTGGGCCCTGGTGCCAGGCACCGTGTCTGGTACACTGAGGCCTGGGCGGGAACCTAGCAGGCGAGGCCGGGAGCTATCCGTGGTGCTGAAGAGAACTGAGCCGTGACTAATTCCCCTCCCCGAGATGGATGTTGGGAAGTAGAGAGGGATTTGCTTCAGGGAAAGCCAGGAATGGGTTTTTCGTTTCCAGATATCAGCCAGCACATTTTGTTCTGACATTTCCCTGGCACCTTTGGCAAGGATGTGATGTTGCCTGCACAGCTCTTTCCCCAGCCTCCCAAATTTCTTGGGGGGACCTGTCATATGCCCACCATCCTCTCCCGCCTGCAGGCACCTCCGGACTTGGATCCATTGCCCAGAGACCGGGATGAGAGACTGGAGCACAGCGGACCTTTCATAGAGACGCCTCAGGATCTCAGAACTGGAAGAGACACTCATCTAGACTGCTCAGTTTACGTACAGGTAAACTGAGGCTCAGCCAGGTGAAGGGTTTGGTTTAAGGTGACATGGTCAGGAGAGGAGAGGAGAGGGTTCTGGATAGAGGATGCTCTTCCAATTCATGATATATTGATAGGTTATGACACCAGGATGCTGCAGTCAGAGGTCTGGGGTCACCCACAGGATGGAGGTCAAGGTATTTTCTAGTTAGCTGCAGGGAATATCCTTGATTAAACCCTAAAAACTGGCCCCCTTATCCCTCCCTTTATCCCATTGACCTCTCAGCCATTCTGTAACGTCAGTGTTGACATCCCCGCTCTCTGGGTGATAAAACTGAGGCTCGGGGGGGTTGGTGAGAGCAATTTAAGGCCACACAGCTGCCCCCCTGCCAGGGTTGGCATGGAGATCACGTGAGGTGAGCAGGCAGCAGTTCCTGAAGCGAGTCTGGCAGAAGATGTGCTTGGAAATGACACCATCCTCTTTTCCAGCCGGAAACAAACAGCCTTCACATTTCAAAGTGGGAAAAGGCCTATCTGTTCACGCCTCTCAGCGCCTCTGTGATTCCACAGCCTCTGAGCACAGTCTCCTCGGAGACGAGGGGAAGACGCTGAAGATCAAAGCCAGCGGGGCAGCTGCCTGGGGAGCTGCTCGGCCCGTGGATGGAGAGACTGGGCCAGCGGATCTAGGACATCTGAGGGTGGCTGGCCTGGCCAGAACCATGGACACCCTCCGGGCACGATCCAGGGCGCCTGAGCTGAAACCCCAGTCCCACCGCTCACAGCTCTGGGATCCGAGATCGAGTCACCTGCGATCCTGGAACCTCAGTTTCCAGATTTGAAAAAATGGGAGTAACAGCTCCTACCTGAGAGTGCTGGGAAGAGGGAATGAGATGATTCGCACAAGGCACCCAGCACGGTGCCTGGCTCAGTAAGTGTCAATTTCCTTGTCAATTCTTGCCCTTTTGTCCTCACCTACATTTAGTCACCAAGCATTTATTTAGCACTTGCTATGTGCCAAGTGCTATTCCAAGTCCTGGTGACCTGGTAGTTAGCATGGTCGGTGGTCGCTCTCATGGAGTTTACATTTGGCTAGAGACGTTAGAAAAAAAGGAAACCGAAAATTACAAAATATTAGCTATTGGAAAGTGCTTTTATAAAGACCATTCAACTTCATTGTAACAGAGAGTGGAGGATGGCATTATCAGGAGAATCGAGTGGGTCTTTCTGAGGCCTGAATGGAGGTTTGGAGGGAAGAGCATTCTAGGCAGAGGGAACAGCACGTGCAAAGGTCCTGAGGTAGGCACAAGCTTGGCACCCTGGGAAGGAAGTCAGTGTGGCTGGCGTATAGGCAACAAGAGAGGAGGTGGGAGAGATGGGCAGGGCCTCAATCAGGTAGGGCCTTGTGGGCCCTGTTGAGACACTTATTTAAATTACCCACCTCCAGTGTCCTGTTGTTGTTGTTAATCCTCTCCGGAGGAGGATATTTTTTCCCATTGCTTTTCAGAGAGAGTAGAAAGGAAGGAGAGAGACAGAGATAGAGGAGAGAAAGAGAGAAGCATCTATTGGCTGTCTCCAGCACACACCCCCTCTCTTGACCGGGGGTCAAACCTGTGACTTTTTGCTGCAAGGGCTGGCGCTCTAACCACTGAGCGCACCAGCCAAGGCGAACCCTCTCCCAGTCTTGATGGACCCTCAGCCCTTGGAAACTCTTCTGTTTTTCCGAGTCTCCTGGTAGGCTGTAAAGTCAGTTCACGAGGCAGGGCCTTTACCCTCAGCAATGCACCTCCACCCTGGCTTCTGCCCTTAAAATGTCAGAACAGGAAGGGCCCTTAGAGATGCTCTCCTGGTCTAAAACTCTCATTTTGTTCAGATGGATCAACTGAGGCCCAGAGGCAGAAACGGACTTGGCCAGGGTCAGACCAGGAGTTAGATATCTACCAATGAGCATTCTATACATTCTGTCTCCAGTAACGAACAAGAAGTAGCCCTAACCGGTTTGGCTCAGTGGATAGAGCGTTGGCCTGCAGACTCAAGGGTCTCAGGTTCAATTCCGGTCAAGGGCATGTACCTTAGTTGCAGGCATATCCCCAGGAGGGGGTGTGCAAGAAGCAGCTGATCGATGTTTCTCTCTCACTCCCTTTTATCTTCCTGTCTGTAAAAAAATCAATAAAGTATATTTTTAAAAAGAAAAAAGAGCAAGAAATAAGCATGTTGGGCTGGCACGGCAGCTTTATGATCATCAGGGATCCAGGCTGCTCCCAACTTGCTCTGCCATCCTCAACATGTGACTTCCTCCTCAGAACCCAAAACAGCTGCCCTGGCTACAGCCATCAGGTCTGCATTCCAAAGCAGAAACGCAGAAAGGCTGGAAAAGAACATGCCCTTCCCCAAAAGGGTGTGGCCCAGGTGTTGCAGTCATATGACATTGGCCAGCACTTAGTCACATGGCCACCTCACAGAAAAAAGAAAAAAAAAGACAGGGAAATGGAGTCTTTACTCCAGACAGCCACTTGACTAGCCCAAGTTTAGGGGTATCATTCATCAGGACATGGGGAGAGAATGAGGGACAGCTGGCCATCTCTTCCACAATGATAAAGTTGAGACTGAAACCCACAGGTCCTGACTCTGTAGTGCTCTCTGCACTGCCCTTTCCTCCTGCCTGCCCACCCTCCCCCCACCCCCATGATGAGCAAATAGAAGCCAAATGTAGGGGAACCCCTTGGGAGAGTGCCCTGGAGGATGCAGAAAGAGGAAGAGGTGCACCCCAATGTGGGCCCTCCCACCAGCTGCTGGGCTTCCCTCATTGCTTGCACTGAGCTGGCAGGTGGCCCTGAGGCCCAGGACAGGGAGGCATTGCTGTCCCCGCCCCCTCCTCGCCGTTTTGGAGGCAGCTGGTGACACAGGCAGCTGGTGACACAGATCCCCATAGCTCCCCATTGTTCCCAGTGAGCAGGGTGGCAGGTTGGTGGGGGCCCACTGTGGCAGCAAGTGGAGGGAGGAGGGAGGTCATTAAGCAGCTGGTGAGGCCAGCCTGCCCAGCCCTGCACCCCACTCTGCTTTCCCCTCCCCCATGCCTGTGCCGGTGGCTGGACAGAGCTGGCCTGCGGTTGTGGCTGGGGACTCTCTCCTCCTGACTGATAGGTACACCAAGTGCCTCCTGCTCCTTTTCCTCCATTCCGTCCCTCTACCTGTCCCTCCCTCACATCCACCCCTCTTTCTGTCCTCTCTGCTCTCTCTCATTTACTCCTTCCCCAGTGTCTTACCACGCCTCTCCTTCTTCCTCCTCTTCATTCTTGTTTTCCTTTTTCTTCCTTTCCTTTCTTCGTCCTACCTTTTCTTTCTTCCTGTCTTCCCCCTCCCCCCCAACTGCCTCTCCTTGCCCTCTTGGCTTTCCCTACCCCTTCACTGTCCATGCCCCACTCTTGTGGGTCCTCCCTGCAGCTGGAGGGCAAGACTGGGTCAGAGGACCTTCGCAGAAGCCCCCTCCTCCCTGTCCAGCACCAGGGGTCAGGAGAGAGTGTGGCTACCTGCCAACCTGTGGCCCCAGCCCTTCCCCAGATGGAGACAAGGGACTCGTGTCCATGGAGCTCCAACTACATGCGAGCCACTAGGATGTCACTTACATTTGATTCATCTTTACCACAGTCCATTGAGGCTGGTTATGATTTTCCCCATTTTATAGGTAAGAAAACTAAGGCTCACAGAGGCGAAGTATAGTTTGAAGCCTCACAGTGAACTGCTGGGAGCCTCATTGTCCAGCCGCTGCCAGTCCCAGCTCTAGTCTGACTCAGTCTCCATGCTTGTTTGGCAGCCCACTCCTCAGCGTTCGCAGAGATGGAGGGATCAGGAGAGGACCACAGCTGTAGGGCCCAGATATTTGTATCCAACTTCTGGGTTCCTCAAGGCTGCTCAGCCCCAAACTTTAAATAGTCTTCCCTCACCCCCTCCCGCAATAATCACCTGTCAGACACGGATCCACACCCACACACATGAAACATCCACACCAGATATGACCTACTTGCACAAGCATCAGAGAGCATACATAACAGCGGTGATGGTGGTGGTGGTGATGATGATCATGGTGATGGGGATGGAGATGGTGGTGGTGATGGGGATGGGGATGGTGATGGTGATAGTGATGATGATGATGGAGATGGTGATGGGGATGGTGGTGGTGATGGTGATAGTGATGATGATGATGGAGATGGTGATGGGGATGGTGGTGGTGATGGGGATGGTGATGGGGATGGGGATGGTGATGGTGATGATGATGATGATGGGGATGATGATGATGATGATGGAGATAGTGATGGGGATGGTGGTGGGGATGGTGATGGTGATGATGATGATGGGGATGATGATGATGATGATGATGGTGATGGTGGTGGGGATGGGGATGGTGATGATGATGATGGTGATGATGATGATGATGGTGATGATGGGGATGGTGATGATGATGATGATGGGGATGGTGATGGTGGTGGGGATGGGGATGGGGATGGTGATGATGATGATGGAGATGGTGATGGGGATGGTGATGATGATGATGATGATGGGGATGGGGATGGGGATGATGATGGGGATGGGGATGGGGATGATGATGGGGATGGGATGGTGATGATGATGATGATGGAGATGGAGATGGGGATGGGGATGGGATGGTGATGATGATGATGATGGAGATGGAGATGGGGATGGGGATGGTGGTGGTGATGATAATGATGGGGATGGGGATGGGGATGGGGATGGGGATGGGGATGATAATGGTGATGGTGATGGTAGAATCCTGAAGGCGCTTGCTTTCTCCAGCCCCCTCACCAAGGCAGCCTGAGGTTTCCCTGAGCTGCATGCTCCCTTGCAGCTATGAGCTTAAGAAACCTAACCTGTTCCTATTACAAGTATTTTGCTGGTCTTCGGCGGGCTGGCTTCAATAGCTCAACATTCAGGTGGTGGATAGCCTGGTGGGAGGGTGGGGTGTACAGGGGTCAGGGTGCACAGGGGACTTAGGAGACGCTGGCAATGAAGTTTTTAGACTGGCGGTGAGGCCTTGTTTTATTTGTTATAAATAAACTAGAGACAGGTGCATGGATTTGTGCACCAGTGGGGTCCCTCGGCCTAGCCTGCACCCTATCACAATCTAGGACCCCTCAGGGGATATCAGAGGGCCAGTTTCAACCCGATCCCTGCAGACCAGGCCAAGGTATGGGCCCCTGGTATGCATATACGATCTTTGGTTAATCTCTTCCCACCCGCTCTCTCCCCACTTCCCTCTGAGATTCATCAGTCTGTTCCATGTTTCCAGGCCTGGGTGTTGAGCGTCTGCCCCCTGGTGGTCAGTGTGCATCATAGCTACCGGTTGAACAGTTGAACAGTCACTTAGGCTTTTATATACCACTATGTAGATGGTTTTTAATGTGGATATGTTATAGACATCATTTTATCTGTACATAGTATATTTCACAATAACAAGAACAAATTAGAAAGTTAACATAAAAAAAGAAAAAGGCTACAGAAGCTGAATCTCTGCTAAATGCCCAAGGATAATTGGACTAATTGGCGCCAACTGGCCTGAGACCAGCAACATAGCTTCCAGGCTATGCGCAGCCAGGGCTGTGAACACGCAAGACCCCCCTGGAGGGAGGGGTTCTGAACCAGCAAACTGTCCTCTCCTCCACTCAGGGACCCGCCCCACCCACCAGACCCAGGTCTTGGCTCTGCCTCCCTTGTGGAGAAGAGAGTGGCCTTTAAGTGTTTGTTTAGAGACACCATGTCCTTAAATGGCTGGGTTTTTAAAATATGTATGTGCCTGCCTCTAACTTCATCTCTCCAACCAGCAGCTCGGCATCAGCAGCCAGAGGGCAAGCTGGAGAGGAGGTAGGGAAGGGAGCTGGGCCAGAAAACCCAGGAGGCAGGAAAGAGGAGACAAGGCACAGACAGGGACCCACGGGGAAGCAGACATCGGCCCAGCGTGTCAGTGACGATGCTGCAGAGAGTAGGCATAAAGGCAGGGGTGGTGGTGGTGATGGGACTCCAACCCGCTGGTCTGCATTTACCCACATTGTCTGCTTCTGCCCCTGTGCCTCAGCACCTGCTATTCCTTCTGCCTGGATCAACTTTAATATATATATATATATATATATATATATATATATATATATATTTATTTATTGATCTCTTACAGAGAGGAAGGGAGAGAAATAGAGAGTCTGAAACATCAATGAGAGAGAAACATAGATCAGCTGCCTTCTGCACCCCCCCACCCCCAGGGATGTGCCCGCAACCAAGGTACGTGCCCTTGACCGGAATCGAACCTGGGACCCTTCAGTCCGCAGGCTGACGCTCTATCCACTGAGCCAAACCGGTTTTGGCAACTTTTTTCCCCTTTCTTTTCTTAATGACAAGCACCTTCTCTAAAACCCACCTTCTGATCAAGGCTTCCCCTACCCATGGTAACCCACCTCTCCATGCCCCCTCGGAATGAATGAATGAACCATGCTGACTGCAGGATGGATTGATTGGAGCAGGTTTCCTTTTGACAGGCATTTACTATGTCTTTAAACAACGATTTCTGTTTTATGTTTGCTTTTGCAGCTACATCAGAAAATCAAATGGCACCTTAAAAATTGTATTTACCGAAGCTATTTGAAGCGGGCCTTTCTTTAGCATGTGAATTACAGGTTAGATCACAGCATTGTGAAGCCCTGAGAACGGTTTCTGAAGTGTATCCAAGTCAGAAAGTGCATTATTTATCCAAAAAGGATAAGCGTTGGCATCCTGGTTATTTTATTTCAGTGAAACTTGGTATTATTTCAACAGACGCAAGCTTTGATTTCTGAATTTTTAACCTTTTGGACTGGAAATATGAAATGGAGTCAGTCCTGTGTCAATAAAACTGAAATGGAACCATTTCAGCCTGGTCAACGAGAAACTCTAAATTTGGGGTTCGGAGGTTAATTCTGTTTTCATTTTCTTGGTTTTCCGTTGCCAAGAAAAGCAGTACAAGGTTTCCTGCTTTTTAATTTCCCAGATGATTTATAGACTTAGCACAACATTATTTATGGGAAAATATCAGGAGAAAATAACCTTTCTGTGTTAACAGAAGGAATTTCGAAAGAGATTATTCAATTAATGGTCTTCCTGTGTCCCTGGCCAGGGCCCTCCCTCTCAGAACCCTTTAAGGGACCCACTGCTCCTTGAGAAGGACCCGCATAAACCCCGAGGAGCTCAGAGCTCTTAGCGATCTGGCTGTCCTTTGCTCACCTGCTGCCCTCAGCCCTCCGTGCTTCAGTCCGGTTGACCCCTAGTTTCCCAAACAAAATCTGCCCTTTGCACACTCTGTTCCTTCTGCTGGGCTCGCTCCCCTCCCTACCCCCTTACTCATCTGCACAACCTAGATGCCACTTCTTCCAGGAAGCCTTCCCGACACTCTGGAATGAGTGATGCATGCCGCTTCTCTTTGCTCGGATGGCTTCCCACATGCTCTCTTGTCACAATGCTTACCCTGATGTATGTCACCTTGGTGATTCTTCAGCCTCTTGTCTGTCTCCTTTGCCAGATGAGACACTCTGTGAGGGCAGGTACCCTGCTTATTTGCTCACTGTTGGCTCCCTAGGCTCTCCCATGATTGCTGACACAGACTAGGGGCTCAACTAGTGCCAGGGAAGCAAATGAATTATGTGGCTAGAACTTGATTAATGCTCACCAAATACTGGTGGCACATCATTTATAGTTTATATCATGAATAGTTTTTATAGGATTTCCTCTTAGTCATTAATTTGGTCAATCACTCCATCCATCCATCCATCCATCCATCCTGACATTTATCTATCTATCCATTCATATATTTCTTGGCTAGGCAAAAATATAAGTTTAAAGTCATAGTAAGTCTTAGGGGAAGAAGAAAATCAGGATTTTTTTTTAATGTTAATATCAAACTCAGTAAATGGTGGGCACGTCTGGTTAGGGAGTAACAGAAATAGCACAGAAATGGATTATCCAGTAAAAGCTAAAGCAATTCAAGCCTCACACCCCAAAATCTTAACTCTTCCCTTCCTCTCTTCCTCTTTTCTTCCTTCCTTCCTTGATCAAGACTTCTCTTTGATCCAGGCCCTGTCTGGCTATTGAATCAAGCCCGGATTTCAACCCTGAAGATGCTCTGAATTTATAGGGGACACTAGGTAGATGCAAAGAACCATAAAGAAGGTACAAAGTGACCTATGCAGTAAGAGAGGCCTCGGTAATGTTTCCCCAAGCACTTGGAGGGAGGAGGAGGAGGAGGAGGGAAAACTGCTTGGAGGAAGGGACATTTGAACTGGATATTGATGGATGGATGAGACTTAAATATGTGAGAATGAGGGAGAGCATTCTAGAAGGAAGCAACCAAATGAGCAAAGACACGGAGCCGGGATAAATCCAGGCAGGTCCAGAGAATGGGCAGCCAGGGGGGAAGGCGGGGGGAGGAAGAGGAGAGGAGTGGGTGGGGAGGTTACGGAGGGGCCTTGAGCCAGGCCACAGCCCCAGCCTCGGAGGCCAGCTGGGGAATGACAGATTGAGTAACTCATTCCGCTTGTTAGCATGTTTTTAGCACTTACATTGCCTGCTGCCTCTCCCCTGATGGTCTGAGCACCTGGCCAGCTGCCCCTGCCCCCCAGCCTTGTCTGTCCCTCTCCCTCCCCTTGTAGGAAGCAGAATCTCCATAAAGGAGCTGATCATTGTGCCCCTCCACACCGATAGCCCTCTATGACTCCCTGTTGTCCCGAGCAGAAATTCTAAGCTCCCTGTCCGGGACTGCGATCACCACCCTCCTCCCACACATACAATTTTACTCCCCTGCGCCGAGGCCTCGTGGGTTTATTTTCATTTCCATGAATGTCTCTACTATGTTTTCCTCTGCTTAAGACAGCCCAGCCCCCACGGCCCCGCTCTGCACAGGCCGCTCTGCAGACTGTGCAGGTTGGAGCAGACGCTGATTCCTGGGGGACCCTTCTCGGGCTGAGGTGAGGACTCCTCCTACAGGATCCATCCATCACCCGGAGTTGTTGCCCGTTCCCTTCTCTGGCTTCCCCCCTGGACTGGGAGCTGTGAGGCAGAGAGGCTGTTTGGGGTGCTCACCATTCCACCCCCTCCCACCTCCAGCCCAGGTGTCCCCCAAGGAGGCCCTGGATTTCTGGGTATGGAGGGGCAGAAGAAAAAGACCGTAGAGTGGAGTGGGGTGCCTCCACCTCCCTGCTTCCAGCTCCCTGCACCCCACAGGCGGGAGGGGGCCAGGTCATGAGGGGCAGCAGCTGCCACCGCATCCTGAAGGTGAGAGTTGGGGCAGTTGCACTTGGGAAGGGGCCCTGGGAGGTCTGGCAGCTCTGAGCTGCTCCAGGTGGGGAGGAAGGGCCAGCAAGGGTGGAGGATGAGGCAGGGGCACCTGCTGAAGAACAGGTCCCCACAACCCAGCCCCCAGGTTTGGGAGGGAACGAGCCACCCCTTCTTGGTCTGGCCAGGATGCACTGTGACTCTGGACTCTGCACTCATTTTACCTTTTCTCCCTTTATTTTTCCGGCTAACCCCACCTGGGGCTGCTAGTATTTTTCCTTTCTTTTGGTTCAACTGCTGAGCGGCCTTGTCGCTTTGACTGGCCCATTTTGTGCATGCTTGAAAGATCTTCTCTCCTGCCCTGCTCCCTGCCCCCACCCCCACCCCCGCCCCCGTGGGGCCTGGGAGTAAAAGCGAGAAGTAAGGCTGATTATGGAGAGAAAGGCCGCCGAGACAGACCTCCCAGGAGAAGGCAAAAGGGAGAAAGCAGAGACAGAGAAACAGAGGGAGACAGGGCCAGCCGCACCACAAGGGTAGGAGCCTGGAGAATTCAAGACAGAAACAAATAATTGACATAAGAGAGAGAAACACCGAGAGGGAAAGAGAGACACAGAGAAGCAAACAGATGGATTTATATTCATATTGAGCGACAAGAGCAAGGGAGACAGGCAGCCACAGAGAGGGGGAGGCAGCCGGGAGCCAGACAGCCGAGGGGAGCAGTGTCTCCAGGGAGGCGGGGGCGGGGCGGGCCTGAGAGGGGCTGGAATGGGGGGTGAAACACCCGAGGTCTCCTGCGAGTGTCCTGCTTCTCGGGGCCTAATTGCAGCATAGGGATGATAGATCACAGATTCCTATTATCTGCAGGAGACTGCTGGCGAGGATGTCAAAGTGCTTTGTAAATGTAAGGTCTTTACAAATGGGGGGAAGGAGGAAATCATTATTCTGAGTCTTCGGGAGGCTTCCTATGTGTCCCTCCGCCTGCCTCTCGCATCGTAAATGAGTGGGGGTGGGAGAGGACAATGCCTACCACACTCATTTGTCATTCGGTCCTGTGACATGTTTCCTGACCGCCTCCTGACGTGCCAGCCTCCTTTCTGGGCTCCGAAGGTAGAAGGTGATGGAGGCAGTTGCCACCCTCCTGCTCAAGGCCTTCCCCGTGTCAGGTGATCAGTAGATGTTGAGTATGTACTGAGTACGTCGTAAGAGGAGCAGCTGGCACAACCGTCTCCACTGTGCCCTCACATTTGCTGTAGCGGAGGGGTGTCCAGAGGAGGGGGTCCCTACCTCCGTCTGGGGTCAGTCGGGGACAGCTCCCTGGGGGAGGCGATGGGGGAGAAGGCCTTGAAGGCTTTTCGGAGCGGAGAAGCCACGGAGGACGTTCCAGGCAGAGGGATCAGCCTATGCAAAGTGAAGGGGTATGAGTAGGGGGAGGAGGGCTCTCAGGACACGGAGAGGTGAGGTGGGGGAAACGAGGAAATGAGGCTGGGAAAGTAGGCAGGGGCTGGACTGTGGCGGCCTTGAATGCCAGACAGGTAGTTGGGACAATTGATGGTGATGACCAGCAAAAGAATAGTATGATCATATCTGAGTTTTTTGTTTTTTGTTTTTTGCTTAATATATTTTATTTTATTTTATTTTATTTACAGAGAGGAAGGGAGAGAGATAGAGTTAGAAACATCGATGAGAGAGAAACATCAATCAGTTGCCTCCTGCACACCCCCCCCCCCCCCCCCCCACTGGGGATGTGCCTGCAACCAAGGTACATGCCCTTGACCGGAATCGAACCTGGGACCTTTCAGTCCGCAGGCCGACGCTCTATCCACTGAGTCAAACCGGTTTCAGCAAATCTGAGTTTTTTCAGTGAAATCCCACTGACTGTCCAGATAGGAACGGTGGCTGGGATGGGGGTGGGGACAGGGGCTGGAGAACATGGGGAGGGAGGAGTGGGGGGATGGGGGCTGGAGAACATGAGGAGAGAGGAGTTGGGGGACAGGGGCTGGAGAACATGGGGGGGAGGAGTTGGGGGGCAGGGGCTGGAGAACATGGGGAGGGAGGAGTTGGGGGGACAGGGGCTGGAGAACATGGGGAGGGAGGAGTTGGGGGGCAGGGGCTGGAGAACATGGGGAGCTGGGGAGAGACCAGGTGAGAGAAGGAGGGTCTGCATCAGGGAAGGAAGGCCGTAGGTGAGCAGCCCTGCGCTGGGCCGGCTGGCTGAGGCACTTGGCCTCTTGTGCCGGCCTCACTGTCTCTCTCCCTGGCCTGTCCCGTAACCAAGGTCCCAAAACCTAGAGATGAACTTCATGGAAACCCTGAGACCAGCTGGCCAAGGGTCTCAAACTCAGGTGCCTTTGGGGGGTCATGGGAAGTGACTGGGGTGAGAGAGTAGGAAGTGGTAGGGCCCAGGCCAAACTGGGGTGTGCCTTCAAATTGCTTTTTATAAAAAAAAAAAAAAAAAAAAAAAAAAGCAAGATGGTGGTCAAAAGAAATGGTGACTAAATTTGTCCCTCAGGGTTGTTAGTTTTTGACCTCTGACTTCACAAGGAGGAAACCGAGGCACAGAGTGAGCAACAGAGGAGTCCACGTGTGAGCCCTCTGGGCTCCTAATCCAGCTGGACTAGCACCGCCCCCTCTGTGTACAGGTGAGGAAACTGAGGCTCAGGGAGGGGAAGTGGCTCGTCTGAGACCACGCTGCTTCGGGAGAAGACGGAGGAAGGAGGGAGGGAAATGGCGGCGGAGGTCGGACCACTTTCTCAGGCAACAGTCTTTTCAGGAAAATGACTCAGCCCCCGGCTTCACCAGGGACTGAGGGGAGGAGAAGCCTAGGAAGAGTGGGAACTGCTAATTGCGTGATAAGAAGTAATTGGTGGTGGGAGGGGGAGTGGGCTTAATGAGAGGGTGGCTGGGATGGAAGAACCAACAGGGGAGAGGAAGGCATCCGAAAGGGGGAGGTGCTCCCACTCCTGGTTGCAGCTTACCCAGGCCCATAGCCGCCAACCAGCTGCTGGGCAGTCCCCCTCCCCACCCCAATTTCTCCACCCCCTTCTCCCCCCAACCAGGGCTGGGGCAGCTCAGCCTCAAAAGCCCAAATCACCCAGCCGGGGGCCTGCTGAGCTGCTGATTATCTGCCAAGCTGGACCTTGGGGAATAGCACTGCCATAATGATGCTTCCCACCTGCTCTGAGCTTTTAACTTGCTCAGCCACCGGCAAGCAGCCTGGCCTCACCCGGAGAGAATGGGCAGTCGCGTTGGCAGTGGCCCCGAGAGCAGAAAAGAGTCCAACAGAGGTTAAGGACAGAGGTTCCCCCGCTGATCTCCGGCTTCCTCTACTGTAAAGTGGGGGTGCTCTCTGCCTCCGGTTGTCTTTTCCGCCTCATCGTCCGCCTCAGACCTCCCCAGCCACTCCCCCCCGCCCCAGCCGCACTCTCCTCATCACAATTCTGACCCACGGGACGGTGAGTCAGCCCCTCTGAGGTCTCTGCCTTTGTTCTGCATCAAACGCCAGCCTGCTCCACACTCAGGTCCTCACGGCGAACTCCTCTTCGGCCCACAAAGCCCAGTGCCCACTCCCTGATTCGCTCCCAACAGGATGAAAACACTCCCTTCTCGGGGAGGCCATGGTCCTAGGTAAATGGCCGAGAGGGATTATAGTTGTGTCACTGCCTGCCTGTCTCTTTCCCCTCCAGTCCGGGGCTTCCTTGAGGCCAAGGCGACGGGACCTTACCGGTCTCTGTATTCCCGAAGCCCAGCACGAGGCAAACACACAGGAAGCACTCAAGCAGCGGTTCTTGGATCGAAGGATCCATCACATGAGCTCATGTTTGTTATTTCGGTGCCTGTGTCCTCCGCTGAACAGAAACAAGGACTGAGGGAAGCCACGGGCTGGGGGGTGGGGGGCGAGGGAAGATCTGAACTCTATTGACCTTCCTCTTTATTTCCTGGCCCAGACCTCCACCAGGTTGGCAGGTGGGATAAACAGAGGGAAGCGCTTCGTTCACCGTAAAGCAAGATTTACGGGGAAGGGAAGAAAAAGAAGGGAGAACCTACTAGATGGAAGAGAAGTCAGATGAGCACAGCATCAGGGTGTGTCCCTAAGGCGGCAGGTCTGTCTGTCAGCATGGTTGTCACTATGTCTGCATATGTGTATGTGGGTGTATGGGCCCGTATGGAAGGATGTAGGTGTCGGCTTTGTGTGTGCACGTGTTACTGTGTGGTGTGTGTGGGTGCTACTGTCTCACCCGGTGTTATCTGTCCAGAGTCTGTGGTAAGCCTGCAAGTGTCTAACTGTGTATGTGTCTGTGGTTTGTGTGTGTGGGGGGGGTGCCTGTAGGTGTAGGTGTGTGTAGGTGTGGTGTTGTGTCGAGGGATGGAAGACAAAGTAGAAGGAAGAAGAAAAGACAGAACTTGCGATTGCCAAATGCGAAGTACAAAGAGCAAGTACGGATATTCCCCGCAGGGACCCGCATGCCCTGCCAATCCATCCCCAGCGTCAGCTCCCGAGGCTCCTTCCTTCACTCGGCCCTGCTCTCGGCTCTCAGCTGCTCGCTCCAGGAGTGCCTGGTTTCCTGGGGGAAGAAGGCAGGCAAGAAGCAGCCACGGAAGTGTGCCACCAGCGCTGTGACGGAGGGACACAGGGGATGTGGGGCTGCAAAGGAGGGGCCCCTCATCCAGTTGTGGGGGTCAGAGCCGGCGTCCCAGAGAAGGGGCCGTCCCGCTGAGCCCTGGGACAAGCAACCTGCAGGGTGGCATTCCGAGGCTGCCGTGGACCTCTGCCCTGGAGCCCCTCCTCCCCTCCAGGCACCAGCTCCGCCTAATTTGCTGAAGTCCCCATCTTTGCTGTCTTCCGGCCCACGCCACCCGCAGAGAAGATGAGTCTAACCGAGAAGCAGTGGGAGAAAACAGCAGTGAGTGCACACACTCCCTTTTCCGGGCGGCCCCTCTGTGTGAATGACGGGGAAATGGAGAGGGCTCCTGGCGCTTCCTCTCTGCAGGGGCCCCGGCCCGGTGGGCGCTCAGATATGGTCTTATCTGCCCGTGCCCAGCCTGTCTGTTAGCCTGGCGGTTCCTGGAGAGCAGAGGAACATTTTTCACTGTCTTCCAGCTCACCCCCGTTCCCCCCCCCCCCTTCGCCCTCCCAGGACCTGTGTGGCTGGACGGACCTGCCAGTGCTGCAGCCAAGTGGGACAGAGTCACACCCAATTCGGCTGAAAAGAAAGCTGAGCCGAAACCGGTTTGGCTCAGTGGTAGAGCGTCGGTCTGCGGACTGAAAGGTCCCAGGTTCGATTCCGGTCAAGGGCATGTACCTTGGCTGCGGGCACATCCCCGGTAGGGGGTGTGCAAGAGGCAGCTGGTTGATGTTTCTCTCTCATCGACGTTTCTAGATCTCTATCTCTCTCCCTTCCTCTCTGTAAAATATCAATAAAAAATATTAAAAAAAGAAAAAAAAAGAAAGTTGATTAGGAGACAGACTCTGGGGGAGAGAAGACTGGGCTCTTGTGACTAATGTGATTTTAAGTCCTTATTCACCGGCAGGTCCAGAGTTGTTTTTGTTTCTCATTAAAAAAAAAAAAAAAAAAAAAGCCAAACCGCTTGATAGAATAAATGAGATGGCAAATGAGTCAGAACCCCGAAGGCTTTCATGTCGCCTAGCATCGCTGTCGTGGCTGAGCACCTATGACGCACCGGGATGGGTGCTGCGCGTGCAGAGCTGGAAAGCCGTGACCTTGGTGAGGTACTGGGCGGGGATGTGGTTCAGGCCCCGGGGCTGGGGCTGCGGAGAAAGGGCGGGTTCCGTCTGGAGGGAGGAGAAGCTGGCAGAGCTTCGTGGAGGAGAGATGGTATGTGAGATTCACTCTGAACAAGGAAAGGCATTTTTGAGACCAGATCAGCTTGTGCAAAGGCCCGGAGGTAGGAATGAGCAGCACCCTTTGGCTTCACCTTACTTTAGATCCAAATACTGGCAGGGAGTGGCTCAGGGCTACTCCAGCGAGGACCTTATGCCAGGCCTGGCTCCCGTTTTCCGTGACATGTCATGTGGCCTGGCCCCATTCATGTCTGCTCCCTGCGGGCTTGTGCATGGTGACAGAACCAGACCGGAAATACGGCAGCCGAGATGAGTGAGACGAGAGTGTGTGCTCACATCTGTGCCATCCGTGCCCGGGCCAGACGCTGGCCATTAGCTCAGCGTGAGCTTTTGCGTTGTTTCTGGAGATGGGGCCCCAGGCAAGCCACTGTCCTTCGGTTGCTCTATCTGATTGAGCCCAATCTTCTCACTGTGGGCGGGAAGTCCCTGCCCGGGGTCTCGGGGACACAGAGGTCACTGTTTCCTGAGCGTGAGACCAGAGATTGCTGATGGCAGCAGCTACAGCTGTGCTTGCCGAAGGACCCGTGCTCGAGACGGAGGCACCTGGAACCTTGGTCTCCCATCCGGGAGGGGCTGTCTGGTCTGAGGGCCCCCCCATCACCCACAGGGCTGGCCCTGGGGACTCAGCACTGGGGACGGGGCGGCCAGTACCCTTTCTGACCAGCACCGTCTCCGTCTCCTGGGGACCTGGGCCCAGATCTCCACCACAGAGCTCCTCCCATGCTCTCCTGCGCCCTTTCTCTCTTCTGTCCCTTCTCAGGGCCTCCAGCTCCAGCTCCAGCTCCAGCTCCAGCTCCAGCCTGGGGTCCGAGGCTCCTCAGAGAAGATGCCCTTGGGGAGGGGGGCCCAGGCCCGATGGCCCACTCCAGCGGCCTGCTCCAGCCTCAGCGACGTTGAAGCCAGGTGGCCTGGGTCTGAGGGACTCAGGCATGCGATGGGGCCTCTGGCAGGCAGAACCGCATCCAGGAAAGCACAGGTGCCTCCTATGGTTCCAAGTCCACCGGGCCCGCATGACCTGGTCGGGGGGCTGGAGGAGGCTCATTACAAATGCAGATTTTCAGGCCTTCCCCAAGACCTGCTAGAGATTACCCTCTGGGACTGGAGGCCCGAAAACTGAAAACCGGAAACCGGTTGCAGCAAGCCCCCCCTCCCCCCCCCCCAGGTGACTCTGGCACTCACAAACTGGAGGACATCATTCTCCAGGGAAAACACCGGTGGGGAAGCCCTCGGACCCTCGGTACCGTCTGTGCCCGCCACCGCGTGTCCCTCAGACTGGGAGCCAGCTCTTCTCGTGACAAGCCCAAGCCGGAGCCTTCGCTCCTTTCTCCCCAGCTGCCCATGCTGCTCACACTTTCCCCGCAGTTTCTAAATTCAAAGTGGGGCCCTTTTGGCTGTGTGCCAGCTCCCTCCCCCTTCTTCTTCTGCAGGCCAGCGGTGGGGGGTCGGGGACCCCCGGCCCGGAGCATGCCTCTGACTTTCTGGACACAGCCGGGCCTCTTAGCCACCTCCTTCCAGGAGTCCCAGTCCTTCCCATTCATTCCCAGTGGCAGCTCGGTGCCATCATGCTCACCTGCAGAGGGACCCCCTTGCTGGGCCCTGGAGCTGGCGCTGGGGTGGGGGCGGGGGAGTCTGACACCCACTCTGGCCCCCACAGATGGCCCAGTGCCTCCTTCAGTCGGCAAGCTCCGCTGAGCGCCTGCTGCGTGTGGTTGCTGTGCTGGGTGCTGCCGGGGGTGGGGTGGGGGATGGGAGGCGGTTTGGGGGCGTAGAAAGAAATAGAAGACTGGGGGAGTGGAGGAGCCCACACACGGGCTTAGAACAATCACGGAGCAGCATATGCCAGGAACAGCGACACACACTCATCTCAAGCCAGTCAGCACGCCTCATGCCTGTTCAGCAGGCCCCAGGCTGGGTGTCTCAGAATGTGGGGTGTTGGGGGGAGGGGTCAGGCAAGAGACAGGAATAAATGAGACTTGAGTTCTAGTCCTAAGGCCACCAAGGACTTGCTGTGTGGCCTTGGGTAAGTTGCTTACCCTCTCTGAGTCTCCATTGCTCCTCCCTCTCATGTTCTCCCCTCCCCACCCTTCACCCCCCGAAAATGGCAGACTTGAATCAGATTTGCCTGACATTAAGCCGGGGATGTGGCTCCTTGATCATCTGAGTAGACTCCCTGCTGGAGAGCTGACATCACCCCCAACAGGCAGTAGAGGGTAATGGTTAGAAACCCTGGGACTGGGGTCACAGGCCTCCATGGAAAGCCAATTCCGTCCCTTACACATCATGTCTCCATCTGTAGAATGGGCAGATCTCTAGCCCCACGGGGAGGAGGATTCCTGACTGGGGGAGGGCTGCCTGGATGGGAGCTCAAGGAGGGGGTGGGGGATGTTTAGGTCATAACAAGGAGCTGGTTTCCCCCTTTGCTTTTACTCACCGTAACTTGCAATATTTACTTTTGGGGGGTTCACCTCTATGAAAGGCCGCATGAGGCATAAGATTGGGGGAATTCCAGGATAACAGGGCACAGTGCAGTGCCTGGCAGGTGCTAAGCTCTCGTGGCTGTTAGAAGGCACGGCTCTGGCTTCTGATTCTTCCATTTAACATCTCCTGCCGCCTCCTTCCTCACCCCTCTCCTTCTCTGTCCTGTTTGCTCCTGGAGACGGCCAGAGCCCTCCATTGTGCTGTGTCTCGCTGGGCCTCCCCCCCGCCCAAATTTGGTTCTGGGCTAAGCCTGGAGCCTTCTCTAATAGGGCAACGTGGAGTGTAGGGGTTGCCTGCACAGAGCTTACAGAGGCCTGTAAGCCTCTGGTTTGCTACTCACAGGCTGTGTGATCTGGGCCAAACTGCTTAGCCTCTCTGTGCTTCAGCTTCCTCTGCCATGCAAAGGATTAACAAACTGACGTATACTAAGCAATTAATCAGCATGTTGTTGTTCGCGGATGAAAGCCACGTGAGCTATTAAATGTCTTTTCGTTTCTTAACTTGAACGGAGCTGTGCCCGGCATGGGCCAGTCATGGAGCAATGGAAGAAGGGATAATGGGAGCCATCACTGTGCGTGTGGTCAGAACAGAGGTTGCTGGGGAAAGGCAAGAGGTGAGGTGTCCAGGCAGTGCCTGTCTGAATGTCGTCAGGTGCGTGGCCTGCAGGTTGTCACAGAATGAGCCGCTCGCTGATGCTTGCTGGGCAGTCTTCTGGGTTCAAGGTCCCAGGGCTGCAAGGGTGCGTCCAGTGAGCCGTCGTCATCGAGTGGCTCATTCAGCGACAGCCAGTCGGCCCACCACAACGGATGACATTCAGCTGTATGAGGGTTGAGCAAACAGTTCTGAGCCCTACAGGGTTAAAATTCTTCCTCCCTCCTCCACTGTCTTCCTCCCTCCTGCCCCCTCACTCTCCTGCTGCTGATGACCCAGCAGAAGAGAAAATTCCATCAGATCCCTTTTTATGTAATTGTCTTTAAGAGTTATCACATCCTAAGCATGCAAAGGAGGGATTCCATCCCCTTTAAAAGTCTTGACTTAAAAAGGTAACTACGTGTACATATGGTCAGAATTGGAACATGCAAATGTAAGCATGCAATCAATCTTGTGTAGACATAGACATGAAATAAGGAGTGTATATATTACCAGAATCCAGAGATAGGGCCAGGGAGCTGGGGAGACAAGCCCTTGTTTGTTAAAGCCCATGAGAGCGAGCCTGGAAACAGGAGGTAGGGAGGCCCTCAGAGGAACCAAAAAGAACCCACGCAACATCCCAGGGGACATCTCCCACCTTGGCAACCTTAGCGAACTGGGCTTGTAACTGCCACCTGGCGGGCAGGGGACTCCGGCTAATGGGGATAATGGTCCTCCTTAGTGTGTGCACATCCTTGAACTCCAGGACGGTTTTTTGGTGTTACATGTACACAGGCCTATGGGTGTTAAAATAAAACAGCAAATTGAGAGGCAATAAGTGTTTATTTGGGATTAAGAATTGCAATGTGGGCTGAAACCGGTTTGGCTCAGTGGATAGAGCATCAGCCTGCGGACCAAAAGGTCCCGGGTTCGATTCCGGTCAAGGGCGTGTACCTTGGTTGTGGGCACATCCCCAGTAGGGGGTGTGCAAGAGGCAGCTGATGGATGATTTTCTCTCATTGATGTTTCTAACTCTCTATTCCTCTCTCTTCCTCTCTGTAAAAAATCAATAAAATATATTTTTTTAAAAAGAAAAAAAAGAACTGCAATGTGGGAGCACAGATTCAGGAAGAAAGCCAAATCGTGCCTTAATTTCAGGGTGAGGGCAAGAGGTTTTAATGAGAAAAGGAAGGGGACAACTACATCAATAGAAGAAGGAGATTCCTATTGGTGCTGAGTTACTCATTGCTGTGCATTCTGGCTACTGGTTTTATCTTCAGACAGAGAATTTATAATATCAGTCCTTGTGGTCAGGTTTAACAGGATGTCTGCTTTCCTGTTAACTTTATAAGCAGCTGTTTGTAAAAAAAAAAAAAAATTTTTGGTTTGGCCCCGTCCTAAGGTGGTTTTGCTCGGTTCAAACAGGTCAGTTTCGGGGAGTAAGGCGTGCAAGGCGGTTCCTCTGGTATGGCGGCTCCATTTATGTCAACTGTTCCCTAGGAATAGGAACCACCGGGTTTTATTTTTCTGTTATAGGCTAAGAAATTTTAGCCTATTAATGTGAGAGTATAATCGTTCTAATTTAAAATGTAATTGAGTAATTAACTTCGACGTGTGGGTGTCAGTTGAAATCTAACTAAGTAGACTATGTAAGGGAATTTCAGGTTCCTCACATAGACCCACTTAGTTTACTAGATGTAGAAGAATTAGCCAAGTACCCAGGGAGTTTTTGTTAACAGCAGACACATGGGTTAAAAAGAAAACCTAACAGCTGATGTGAAGAATCTTTTCAGATATATCATACACGGAGCAAAGCCCCCAGATCACAAAGTAAGCCAGAGCCAGATCGAGAACTGGAACCCCAGAAGCACCCCATCCCCACCCCGTGTGCCTCCTCCACTCACTCCCCCTTAAGGGAAACCACTCACTCAAAACATTAAAGTGATACACACAACAGGAACTGTGGAAGGCATGTTTAATTAATGACTTACATCTGTAAACGGGACCAACTAGAATTTACAAACAGGACCAAATATCACTCAGAGGCTTTGTAGAAGTGACTGCTAAAATCTGCTCCATGTAAACAGAAAAAGATTTGCAAGCAGACTTAAACACTTCAGAGAGAAGTAAGGTTAAGGATTTGGCAGCTTAATAAATTGAACTCCAATTATTTAAACTCAAAGTAAACTTCTGCGTCATCTTTTCTGGGCACAGAAACCCCTGGTGAAATCACCACGAAACTTAAATGCATGTGTAGAGTCTGGCTCGAGCTCATAGCTCACTGTCCTGAAGGAATCTTCTTTATTTTTATTTTTTTAAAATATATATTTTATTGATATTTTACAGAGAGGAAGGGAGAGAGATAGAGAGCTAGAAATGTCAATGAGAGAGAAACACTGACCAGCTGCCTCTTGCACACCCCCTACTGGGGATGTGCCCGCAACCAATGTACATGCCCCTGACCGGAATCGAACCCGGGACCTTTCAGTCCGCAGACCGATGCTCTACCACTGAGCCAAACCGGTTTTGGTGGAATCTTCTTTAAGTTACACATCGTGCTCATCTATGCACTTCCCTGAGATCAGTGGTCCCCAACCTTCCTAATGCCGCGACCCTTTAATACAGTTCCTTATGTTGAGGCGATCCCCAACCATAAAATTATTTTTGTTGCTACCTCATAACTGGAATTTTGCTACTGATATGAATCGTAATGTCAATGTCGAGACCCACAGGTTGAGAACGGCTAGCAGGGTCGCCTAAGACCATCGGAAAACACAGATATGTACATAACGATTCATAACAGTAGCAAAATTACAGTTACGAAAGTAGGAATGAAAATAATTTTGAGGTTGGGGGTCACCACAACATGAGGAACTGTATTAAAGGGTCCACTGCCTTAGATGGAGGGCGCATCCCAACCCCCAAGATGTGTTTCCAGTGCCGCAGGCTTTACCCCTGACCTCAGAGGACTCCTCCTACTTTGACACACGCAGAAGTCCTGATGGCTTCCTTCCCCCAGCTGAGTGCTGGTTCCCGGCTGGCAGGGAGCCCCGTATTGTCTTCATATCCATCTGCTGGCCTCCTTGACCGGCCAGACAATCAACCATGACGCCAGCATTTGGTTTCTTGGAGGAAAAACAGCTCAGACAATATGGGGAAGGCAGCTGGACGTGGACGGGGGAAAAGTGGCCCTACGTGGGTGGTATTTTGGGAACGGTTTTTTAAGGTGATATCTAAAGTAGGCAGCTCATTAGATCCTGGCGAGAAGACACTGAAGGAAGTGCTGTCACTTGGCCCCGGCTTTGTCAGCTGAACTGTCTGTGAGCTTCAGAGAAGAGAGTTAAAAATCCTTTGAGTGCTCAGTGCCCCTCCAGCCTGCTCCTTCTCACCCCATCTTTGCCTCTGCCCCTCACCTTGGCCCCACCCATGCTCTCTCCTTCATCTCAGAACTTGTCTCTGCCTCTGGGAGGTGACCGTGGACAGCCCCCATCCCACCTCTTCCACGTGCAGTTTGCCGTCCATCCTGGCAGTTCCCTCCTAACAACAGGGCTCCCTTTGCCCACAGCCCCTCCCCTATGCCACGCCCGAGTAGGATGGGCCATTCAAACCTGTCCAGACCGGTCTCAGACTCTGCACTTTGATAGTTTTTCTCCCTCCAGCTACTCTGATCATCCCTGAGTCCTCAAAGATATTACAGAACAAGGGTTTAGAGTCAGAAAGACCTGGGTTTGAATCCGGCCCCCTGAACTCACTATCGGTGTGACTGTGGGTAAGTCACTAACCTCTCGGAGCCTCCATTTCCTCCTCTGAAACGTGGACACTTGCAGAGTTGCCTGGGGGGGTTAGCCTGCTCAGGGATCTAACCAATTTCCTGGTGCTTCCTGGGTGCTCCGGAAGTGGCGGTCCTGCCTCCCCATCCTCTGCGTGGGTGTGGGGGAGAGGGAGGACCCGGGGCTGCATGGTGATTCTGAGCCCGGCTGGCCGGCTCCGGTGCACAGGCTCGGGCTGCTGTCTGGCCAGCACGGCTCAGCATGGCCTCTGCCAGCCATGCCGTGGGCTGTGTTTCCACAGCCGGAGAAGCCTCGGCCCCAGAGAGCAAAGAGGTCTCCGAGCCTCCACCCCTCGGTGGGGGGCAGCCCAACCCGGGGGGCCCCCAGGGTGGAGGTGGGGGTAGGAGTGAGAATGGCAATCAGAGCTGTCACCCTTCTGAGGCAAGAACTGTCATTAGTTGTTCTGGCCCGTAATTGGGGTCCGACCACCCTCTGGCTCCAGATTAATTTTGGGACCGTGATTATGTGTGATTAGCCTCTTTCGTGCTTCGGAATGCTGATTTCACAGTTCCCTCCTTCCTGAGGACGCTGCCAGGAACACTCAGACGAGAGCTTCTTGCTCGGTGAGATGCGCACAGCCAACTCTTGCCTCCACTTTGCTGTGTCCGTGCGAGTCAAAGCCGGACTCCAGGAAGTGAATGCTCCTGAGCTGCTTCTGAGGGGAAGGCGCCTGCCAGCCCCTTCCTCTGCGGCGAGGAGGGGCACAGGCTTATGAAAATGCAGCCCAGGTAGTGTGGCCTGGTGGTGCGGGTGCAGGCGGAAGTGAGGCCCGACGAGGCCCCCACACCTGCTCTGACACCTACTGGCGGTTAGGCCTTGGACAAGGTAAGCCCTCCTGGGCTTTTCTCGCCTGTACGGTAGGGCGACCTGCCTTCGGAGGTGCAGGGAGGGTTATATAGGTCAGGGAGTCACTGCCTCTTCACTGAGCCCCTCCGATGTGCCCGGTACACACCTGCAGATGCGGGTGAACAGGACAGAGACCTGGGGCTCAAAACACTTCATTCTGGGGAGGCAGGATAGACCGGGACGTTCTCAGGGGCTGGTCACTGTGATGTGGTGAGCGTCACTCGGAGCTGCGGCCCTAGCGGGGGTGGCGGGGAGAGCTATCAGGAGGCGCCATTTGATGGGACCTAAAGGCTGAGCAGGGTCCAGAAGGGCGATGGGGGGGACAGTGAGGACAGAGCCCTAAGAGGTGGATACGCATGGCTTCTTGGGAGTCAGAAGGGCCACTGGGGTGGCAGCATCCTAACAGAGGGGCGGGGGGGACGTCATACTGGGCCTTGTTGGCCACGGTGAGGCAAGTGGATTTCATTCCAATCACAGCTCGGGGGAGGCCTGGGGAGGGCTCTCGGCAGGAGTGACCGGATCCGTTTTCAGCTTTAGAAGTAGCACCGCGGACTTCTGTGCTTCCCACCGGCAGCTTCGGAGAGCAAGATACCTGTCTCTTTGTCCAGGCAATGCTCAGAGGATCAGCTGATTTGCTGACCTGTTAGGTTGGAGGGGGTCAGGATGACTCTTAAACCTCAGCCTACTAGGCTAACTGCTCACGGGTGCTCCAATCCCAGCTTTAGTATCTGCTCCTGTGCTCGCGAGGATGAGGAATTCCCCACCCTTAATGCTAGTGCATTATCTGGAAAACACCATCTCTTAGGAAGTATTTCTTTCTTTCTTTTTTTTTTAAATATATATTTTTTATTTTTTTACAGAGAGGAAGAGAGATAGAGAGTTAGAAACATCGACAAGAGAGACTCATTGATCAGCTGCACACCCCCCACCGGGGATGTGCCCCCAACCACAGTACATGCCCTTGACCAGACTCGAACCCAGGACCCCTCAGTCCGCAGGCCGACGCTCTATCCACTGAGCCAAACTGGTTTTGACAGGAAGTATTTCTTACAGTGAGTTGAACTTAATCTCCTCTCACTCCCACGGAGCACCATCTATGCCTCCCCTATCCCACCTCCTCCCCTGAGAACTGCTGTGGCTCAGCTCCTTACCCTGCCTCAGGCTCCTCCCAGGAGCCTGCGAGCAGGGGAGCAAGTGCTTCTGGCAGCTGTGTCCAGGGGAGCCCTGACTCGGGAGGAAACATCTGGCGGATGCTCTCCCTTCTGAGGTCTCAGGGTGCTCACGGTCCCCTCCACTCTGGGCCTCTCTCCCCAGCTCCTCTGAGAGGGCGGAGGACACAGGACAGCCATGGACACATTGGAACCCACTGCCTCTGCAGCCGACCCGGGCCATGCATGCCCGCTCTCAGCATTGCCCACTGGCTGCTTCCTCCTCTCTGCACCGCTTTCTCCCGGGATCCCAGGGCAGTGCTGTCTCAGGACGCTAGCCTAGCCGCAGGAGTGGGTGGGCACTACTGGGAAGCCAGCCTCTGGCTGCCTGGGGGAACAGAGGAACCAGAGGGTGCTGTCTACGGCCCACTCATCTGCTTTCCAGGAACTGAGAGCTCCCTCCTGAAAGGTTATCTCCCCCTCCCAAACTGGTGGGTGGAGTTTAACACATGACCCCTTAAGGTTATCTCCCCCTCCCAAACTGGTGGGTGGAGCTAACAACATGACTGACACCTGCCAAGGAGACATCTCCAAGACAGTGAGCCACCAATTAACATGGACCAAGGTGCCCGTGGGGCCCATCCCTTCCTGTTCCACCCTGGGCCCAACCCCCCTCCCTTTAAAAGGAATTCCAGGTAGGACACGTGCGCTCTTTGGAGGGGCACCTCCGTTGGAGGGGCATCTCCATTGGCCCGGCTGGGTTCCGATCTCCTGTCCCCTCTCCCCTAATTCTGATCTTTACCTCGGTGATGGCTCCCGCCCATTACCGGGGAATAAACTCTCTTTAAAACTCCCTGTTGTTCTGTTTCCTGTTTCCTTTCAAACCTAACACCTCCCTTTCGTTGAGCTGTGACTCTGCCAGGCACCGGGCTCACCAGTGCAGTCCGCGTGGCTGCCCACGCATTGCCCAGTCCCCTGGAGGGCGGTGGGGCCCGGCCCCTGGAGGGAGCGGGGCTCAGCGTGAGCACCCCGACATGCCGGTCCTGGGAGCGCTTGGCTTGCTTTGCCTCGCTTGTTCCTCACTCTGGAGGGCAAGGCGGTGGGGGTGTCTGTTTTATAAACGAGCACACGGGAGCAGCTCAGAGAGACCGTGTAACAAGTTCAGTGTCAAAAAAGAATTGAGGGTTGGCCAAGTTGGACGTCAACCCGCCAACTCCAGAGCCAAGGTCTTTGCCGCTGAGCTCTAATCGCCGGGAGGTGCAGCGCGGAGCGGTCAGCGGCACAGGTTTTGAAATCAGCCTCGCTCAGACTCCGCCTTCCTCATTACGGTCCACTCGGCCTGACTTGGGGAAAGCTACCCTGAACTGCTGCCTTCTTTTCTGTAAAAGGGCTGATGTGAGTCCTGCCTCGCAGAGCCCGTCAGCAAGACTCAGAGAGATGTACAACCCGGTACCTCGTAAGAGAGAATGGGATGATGGCTTAAGAGACCGCACTGTCCAGAGGCCCGTGGCAGGGCTGGGGGCCACCCAGAGGCAGCACTGACCCCTAATGCCCGGCAGCCAGCCCCAGTCCACTTGGCTTCCCAGCCCTGCCCTCACCTGGGCCACCGGGGACTTCGTTAGGAAACAGCGGGCTTCAGGCCAGCAGCGGGGGAGGGGGGTCGCTGCAATCTGGCTGGCAGCAAATTGCCTCCAGCACAGCGAGATCAAGCCTCTTCCGAGGAAGGGTGTAATCATCACTGCATTTTAGTGTGTTAGCGCCTGCATTGTGAGCTGGAGCCGCGCCTAGGGGGCCGAGAGCTGAGCAAAGCGAGGACACCGTGATGGGTAGCAGCTTATTGATTGGGGCTTTTCTGTTGCCCTGGGATTGCCGCTCAGGGGACAAAGCTGAAAGCACTGTGTGCTGGGTGGTCCCCACATTCAGAACAACAGGCCAAACAGACTTACTCCGAGGAGTCTAAGCAGTCCCCAGCCCCCTCCCCCACAACCTTACACGGACGCTGAGCCTATAGAAATCAAGGCCTCGGGAGCCAGGAGAAATTCTGAGAACGAGGCCGCCATCCAAGGCAGGGTGATGTGGCTGTTCCCGCCCCTTCCCCTGGGTATTCTTCCACCGAGTCTAGTGAGACAGGCCCAAGAGGACACGGGAGAGGACAGGGGTGCCTAGAAGAGCCCCATAGTGTCTTGGCCCCTCTGGGCATCTGTAGTGCCACCTCAGCTCTAGGCAGAGGCTACAAGCAGAGAGCTGGAGAGATGGCAGAGTGAGAGATGAGTCTATAGCAGGGGTGGGCAAACTTTTTGACTCGAGGGCCACAATGGGTTCTTAAACTGGACCAGAGGGCCGGAACAAAAGCACTCTCATCTTGGGCTGCTGGAGAAGGAGCGGAGGGGAGAGCAAGAGAACCCTCCGCTCTTTCGGCTCCACAAGCCGGATAGAACAGCCGAATGGGCCAGATCTGGCCCGCAGGCCGTAGTTTGCCCATGGCTGGTCTATAGGGAGGGGGTGTTGCAGGCGTGCCCATCCCTGGTGTGGCGAGGATGTAGGGGTTTGGGGTGGGCACTTGGCCTGAGCCATCCTGCTGAACTGTAGATGAAAGGGCTGGTCCTCAATGAGGGGGTCCCTGCAGCAAGAGGTGAGGGGGCACTCCCAGGGAAGAGGTGAGTGAGGTCCCCTGCCTCTCCCCTAGGAGGGGGTGGGCAGGCAGGGAGAAGAACTATCTTTTCCATGGCAGGTCCAGCTGAGGCTGGGCTATACTTAAAGTGGATACTGTGAAATTGAAACCTGCATCACTCTGGACTGGCCTTATGGCTTTTATATATATATATATATATATATTTTATTGATTTCAGAGAGGAAGGGAGAGGGAAAGAGAGATAGGGACATCAATGATGAGAAAAAGATCATTGGTCAGCTGCTTTCTGCACGCCCCACACTAGGAATCGAGCCTACAACCTGGCATGGGCCCTGACCACGGAATTGAACTGTGACCTCTTGGTTCATAGGTCAGTGCTAACTACTGAGCAATACAGGCCAGGCTTCCTTATTCCTTCACAGAGTGCCTATAGACCTTCTTGGGTGTCATCCAAGCTTTGAACAGAGAGTAGACAGAGCAGGGCTGGGGTTGTGATGGAAAGAAAATGAAGGTTCCTGATTGTGTCTTCTTAGTTCAGACTGTTCAATAGGAAAACCATGTTTGAGTCTTATTTTGGTCTGCCTTTTTTAAAGGAGGCTGTATTATGAGGATATACATGTGTATGAGAGGGAAACAGAGACAGAAAGAGAACTTGGATCCTAAAACTCTTCAAGGGAAAGGATGGTTTTAGGTCATAAAACAAGGCCTTGGAAGAAGTTGGTGGGCCAAACATAGGACCCCTGTTGGGCTAGAAGCAGAATCTGAGAAACTGCGAGAGAAGAGAGAAAGCGGCAGTTCGACTGAGCGTTTCCAAGCATGGGTTTGGGGGTCACGCTCGGCCACCTGCAAGTTGGGTGGCCTTGGCAAGTCACGTAACCTCCCGGGTTACCTGGAGGCCTTCTGTACAAAATGTGGAAAATAAAACTTACTTTCTAGAAAAGTCACTATGAGGGTTAAACAATCGATGAAAGCATTTAGTTCAGTTCTCTGACAAGAAAATGGAAAAGAAACAAAAATAAGGATGTGATGCTTTCCCTATACAAATATTTATATTTAAGAAAAGTCACTCTCCTCTTCACAGTCTGTTAGTATATGTGCTGGGAGTACTTTTGAAGTCAAGTCAAACGAACTTGAAGCAGATCTTTCCCCAGTCAAATGTCTGATGAGACTGCAGCCTTGGCCACCACCAAGCTAAGCTGTGTCCAGACTTCTGACCTACGGAAATGGTGAGATAATAAATGTGTATACACGGTTAAACTTTGTATTTGTGGCATTTGTTCTGCAGCAATAGAAAATGTGAGTTCTGCTCTTGGTACGGCAGGGAGAATAAATAGCTTGAATTATTTCTTTCTCCATCACTTTTGTCTACCAGTCTCACAGGGATGCAGATAAATAGCTATAAATTTTTCTAATCTCCCGGAGAAGAGCACTAATACAACGTGTGGTGATTATATCATCAAAGAGGCTTTTAAATTCATCCAAAAAGTAAATCTAGTGAATTGGATGAATAGAGGATTTTGAGAAGTTTGCAAATACACTTGTGTGCTTGGATAATGCTGGAAATTGAGAAGATTTTCATTATGGATGATCAGTTCCCATGATGGGTAATTATCGAGGCAGAACAGGATCTGCAAAGCAGCCCCTTCCGGAGTCCTAACAACAGGTATAAAAGAATAGGTTCATAATCACTAATGAGAAAGATAACTTAAGTTGGTGTCTCAAAGAGTAATTGTCATCCTCAAGAGCAGCAGAGCCTCCTCATTAATGTTTTATTCTGGGACCCAAAGATCAGATGATATGCCTTTTGAAGGTGACATAGCATGGGGCAGCCATTCTTATTGCTTGTAGAGAATTAATAAATCCCAAATTATTGGACTGAAAAATTTCCACCTTACCTCAAAGCTTTGGATGTCAGCAGGTTTTTTTTTTAATATATTTTATTGATATTTTACAGAGAGGAAGGGAGAGAAATAGAGAGCTAGAAACGTCGATGAGAGAGAAACATCGACCAGCTGCCTCTTGCACATCCCCCACCAGGGAATGTGCCCGCAACCAATGTACATGCCCTTGACCGGAATCGAACCCGGGACCTTTCAGTCCGCAGACCGACGCTCTACCACTGAGCCAAACCGGTTTCGGCTGTCAGCAGGTTTTAATATAATTGGTAGACTGTGATGATTAAAGACATTGACTTTGGAGTCAGATCACACAGACCTGAGTTCAAATCTTATCTGTATCGCTGTATCAGTTAGTTCTTGCTGCATAACAAGCACCCCCAAATTTGACAACTTAAAATAAGAAACATTTGTTTACCTCACAAGTATGCAGATTGGCTGGGCAATTCTGCTTCTCTGGACTTCATTTGGTTGATTCTTTGCTGGGCTTGCTCATGAATCTGCCATCAGAGGCTTGGCTGGGGTACAGCTGTTCTTGGATGGCTTCAAGGGGGATAACTGAGCTGCCTTGGCTCTACCTCTCATGGTCTCTCATCCTTTGGCAAGCCAGTTTGAACCTATTCATGTGGCAGCTGGCAGAGCTCAAGAGAATGATCAGAAGCTTGCAAAGCCTCTTGAGGACTAGGCTTAGAACAGGCACAGCCTCACTTCTACGGCTTTTCATTGATCAAAGTCTTAAAGACAGCCCAGATTCAAGGGCTGGGGAAACCACCTCACTACTTGATGGGAGAGGCTTCAAAAATCACATGCAAAGGGAGTGCTTATAAGGAGGCTATTCATTAGTGTCCTCAGTGTTTCTTCCCATGCAATGGTGTTCCAAAAGCAGCAAGAATGGGCACACTTCAACGTACAAGCACTTTTCAAGAGGACTTGAGTCATGTTTGCTAAAGTCCTACTGGCCAAAGCAAGTGGCATGGCCAACCAGCTCAAGGGGTGCAGAAATAGACTTCATTCCTCCACGGGAGGGGAAGATCTGTGGCCACTTTAGTCAGTCTTCCAGACTGCACTTCTAAGGCTTACCTGGGAAAATCTTAACCATCACCAAATAAGTGAACCCTGGATGAGGCCAATATGACAAAATGGGGTAATTGCTGAACCCGGGAGGATAGCAGTCAACAGGCTGATGAACACAGAGTCTAGCATTGCCACAGGAATCTCTGTACCCCATGTCTTCCCCGCCCCCACCATTCCAATCTTCTCCAGCTCCTGCCCAGCCAAGGCCCCTGCTCCGAGCCCCACACCTTTGAGCAGCACCCTGCATTAGAAATCAAATGTGAGCCACACATATATTTCTAGTAGCCATGTTTTCAAGAAAGCAAAAAGAGACAGGAGAAACTAATCTGAATAACACATTTTTATTTAACTTAAAGTATCTAAAATGCTGTCATTTCAACAGGTACACAATAGAAAACATAACGTTAGGTGTATTTTTCACGTCTGTCTTCAAAAGCCAATGCGTTTAATATCTGACACAGCCAATCTCAGTTTGGCCATGACTGGGGTGCTCAGTGACAACGTGGTGAGGGGCCATCCCCTTGTGGTAAGGACCTCACCCCTTAATTGTTTGCTCCTGCATGACCATGCTGCGAATTTCCTTCCTAGTTCCTTTTTAAATATATATATATATATATATATATATATATATATATATATATATATTTAATTGATTTTTTTACAGAGAGGAAGGGTGAAGCATAGAGAGTTAGAAACATCGATGAGAGAGAAACATCGATCAGCTGCCTCCCACACCCATCCCACTGGGGATGTGCCCACAACCAAGGTACATGCCCTTGACCAGACTCCAACCTGGGACCCTTCAGTCTGCAGGCCGATGCTCTATTTACTGTGTCAAACCAGTTAGGGCCTCCCTAGTTCTTATGGTTAGCGATGCAACAATTATTTTGTGTGTCACTTGGCAGGCCCTGCCCTTGGACTGTGGCCTCTTCAAAGGCAAGTTGGCGTCAGTCAGCTTTATTTGCTCTGGGTCTTGAGGGCTGGGACAGGGGCACACAGTACTAGTTCGCTGAATAGGTGTGTGAGCGACCCACGGCCGAGTGGCCCATGGACGTAACTCCTGCAGCCCCTTGGAGAGAGGAGTCTGTGCAAATAGCTCAGGCCAAGGGCCCGAGGTCATCCTCACTGGTGCGGCTCCCTGTGCATCCTGCAGACCCTGTTCCCACCTCCCACCGAGTGTCTCCTCAGAGCAGGCTTTCCCATCCCTTGTGTGGCAGATACCCCGGGCCTCCTCTAGGCCCCCGGGAGCCATGTTTCTCATCAGCTATACTTGACATCCGAGTGTTGATGTCTGAGGCCTTGGCAGCTACAGGGCCTCATGGCCTTGCATAAGAAGCCGAGCTCTCCCTGTGGAAAACCCCACATTCTTCCAGTTAGAAACCGTGGGGCTTTGTGGTCTCATACAGCACATCCTTATATGTAATTTTGAAATCTTAGCATCTCAAGGGCTCCACCCAAGGAACTGATCACCCTCTTGTCTTCCAAAACCCTTTTAGGGAAGCACCGCATTTGTAATTATGAAGCTGCAGGATTGCATGGACCGCCCGAGAGCTGACTGGCCCATTTTTGAGTAAATCCCACATCCTCGAGTTTATGAGGCCACGGACCTTCAAGGACCCCACCCGTGAGGATGGGCCCTGGGGTCCCTGAGCCGCACTTTGGATAAACACCCTTGTGCTGGCATGATGGAGCTCATGGACCAACATTAAAAGAGGTGTTTGGGGTTTTATATGCTGAACCTATAGTTATAGGAAGACTGGCCTGGCACCCGGCCAGATCCGCAGGAATAAAAACAGTCCCCATGGCAGGACGCGTGATATTTCACTCTCTACTTCCCATACGTTCCGGAATATCTGCCTTTATAAGAAAAACTGTGACCAAAAAAACAACAAAAAACAAAACGTTTTGTTCCTCCCGCAGGGTGATGAGGATGATTTATCAGAGTTTAACAGCTGAGTTTCCTCCCTGCCCCAGGCCCGCTGACCTTCTGGAAAATCACTGAAATTTATCATTATTATCAAAATTGATGCCTCCAGTGCCTCTGTGGCTCGCGTTTGCTCTGCACAGTGATGGAAGAGGGTGAGAGCAGTGCCCGAGTGAGGGCGGCGCATCTATCTTATCAGGGCACGCTACAACTAGGCAATTATGGTCCTTTTCCTAGCGGGGACCTGGTGATGAAGTGAGCCCATCACCCCAGCAGTGACGGGGAGCGGGGAGGAGGGCTACCCCAGGGAGGATGTGAGGATGCTGGTCTGGGGGATAGGATCCACAAGGTCTGTGCCTGGGCCCAGGGAGGGAAGTCCTAAAGCAGGGGTGTGTCCATTGGGGGTGCTTTTCCCCTGCCTGGGGGCATCGGAAATGCCTGGAGGTATTTTTTATTGTCACTACTGGGGAAGGGGAGCTATTGGCATCTGGTGGGCTGAGGGAAGGACCCAGGACAGCCCATCACAACAAAGCATTATCCAACCACAATGTTCCTAGTGCTGAGGTTGAGAACCCTGCCCTAGGGCCGGGGGGCGGGGGAGTGGGGTTCTTCTCAGGGGCCTGGGGCAGCAGTCAAGGCCCTGATAAGGACTCAGTACTAACAGCTGACACTGGGCTGGAAGGGTGCTATAGGGGCCTCTGCTAAGCTGGTTCCATTTAAGGCTCCAGGGGCCAAGGCTTATCAGGGTCTCCTACTGTTGAATGAGTCCCGCCCCAGAGGGACCCCATAGTACCCTCCAAGCATACCCTACACCAAGCATGTCAAACTCAAAGGCTAACTCGGGCCAGATAACGAGGTATGCGGCCTGCGGGCCGGGAGTTTGACATGCTCGCCTACACTCTGCCCTCTGTACCTTTTCCATGCTGTTCCTTTGCCTTTCCCCTCCCCCAATTCTACCTGATTTCATCAGACCCATCCTTCAAGGCTCAAATGCCATAAAGCCTGCCCTGACTTTCTCCCCCTTCCTCCACTGAGTTGAGGTAGGACATTACCTCCAGAATAGAGGAGGGATGGATGCAGAACGTTTCCATGGTGAAATGCCTGAACTCTGGCTTCCCGGGCATCTGGGCTGACATCCTGTTTTTGCTGTTTGTTACTTAGTTGGTGTTAGACAAATAACTTTAAATCTGCTGAACTCAGTTCCCTCATATCTGGAATGGGGCTCAATTAAGGGTTGTTGGGAAGATCCGATGGAGCAAAAACACATTTGCAGAGCTTGGCACGCCTTAAAGGCTGGGTAAACATCAGAGCTAACCTCCACTGGGCCCTGCTCTCAGAGCTTTGTCTTGTCTGTGGATGCCATCATCGGCCCGACTTTCCAGATGAAGAACTGAGGGTTCAGAGAGAGTGGGTAGCTCACCCAACCGGGAAGCAGGCGCTGACCCGCAGTGGAGGCAGGTGCAGGCGCTGCCCACCTCTGCAGGATTCAGACGCACATGCTTTCCTTTCCTGGGCTGTCCCCGGGGATGGCAGGTACAGTCTCTCAGCTGATCCAACCTGTGACTTTGTAGCCCGGCGCATACCTGGCTGTCTACTGCGCAGAGTGCCAGGTCTGCGTTCCATTCAAAGGTCAGCGGGCCTTTGAGGTCAGTACAACCGTGGTATCTATTTTACAGATGAGCAATGAGGCTCCCAGAGGCTAGCGGAGGAGCTAGCTCAAGGTCACACAGCGTCTAAAAGTCAGGGCCAGGTTCAACCTAGATCTCCTGGCTCCAAAGCTAACAATAGAACGTGTTTGAGTGACGATGGTGACCATCACAGATGGGTAACAGCTAACATTAGCATGTTCCGAGTTCCAGGTACCGTGCTAAGCACGCTGCAGGTACAGCTTCCAGGGTCCAACGTACAGGTCAGGGCACTGAGACTTCCAGGGAGAACGACTTTCCTAAGGCTCCCAGCCACTCCGACTCTTCCCCCCTGTGGCCTGCTAACTTCCCAGAAACCCTCTCTCCCATGTCAAGAACTCTGCGCCCAGCCAGCCCCCCCCTCCCCCGCCCCCCGCCCCAGAAGTCATTAGCAATTAGCTCTGGCCACAGCAGCACGTCCCTGGCAGGCCTGGCCTGGCCTTTGGAGGTTGAACTCAGCCGGAGTCTAATGAGCATCTCTGGGGAGAAAGACAGCTGGACTCCTTGTTTAGGGCCTGTTGTCAGGACAAAGCATGAATCGGCGTGTGCTGGTCTTGGGTACTAAATAATTGGCTTCAATTAAGTAGGCCGGATGGAGTGGGGCCCGCGGAGGAGCAACCACATGCAACTTACAAAAACGCAGGTCGGAGGGTGGAGAGTCAGGGCCACCAGGGGGCCAATGCTGCCCTCTGCCGCCTTGGCAAAGGGCCATGACTTTTCCTTGACTCAGTTTCCTCCTCTGTAGAATGGAAAGAGGAAAGAGGAGCCTCTGGCAGGACTATATATATATATATATATATATATATATATATATATATATATTTATATATATTTATATATATCATTTATCAGCCACCTCCTGCAACACCCCCTACTGGGGATGTGCCTGCAACCAAGGTACATGCCCCTGACCGGAATCGAACCCTGGACCTTCCAATCCACAGGCTGATGGATAGAGATCCACTGAGCCAAACCAGTTTCGGCACGACTTTTCAAATTGCGCTTGGCAAAGCCGTGGTGGTCCCTGGAGCGGCAGGATCTCTAGGTGTCCAGCGAGTGGCACCTGGCCAGCCACGTGCTGCCAACGGGTGATCTGTAGTGTGCCTCCCTCCTCTCACCACCCTGGTCTCATGGGGTCCAGCCCCTGGCCTGGCTCAGCCCATGCCACTGCCCAGGAGGGTCTGCAATCGGAGAGGCAGCACCGTTACCCAAAGCATCTGCCGACGGTGCTCCTTCCTCTGGAGCCTTTGCAGGCAGCCCCCCTGAGCTGGCACGATGGTTTTCACTTCCTCCCTCCTGCAGTGTGCATGCCTGGCAGAGCCTTGGGAGAGGTCGCAACGTTGCCTTTTCCCTGGGGGCTCGGCCAAGAGTTTCTGGATTGGCACTTTTCTCGCCCACCATCTTTTCTGCTGTCCCACTGACGGGCACTTCCTTGGCAGCTGGGGTGCGAGCTGGCGAGTGGGAGTGACGGCTCCGGCACAGCTCCTGGCTCGGAGCAGATGTTCCCCAGACGGGAGGAATCGGAGTCGAGAAGGCTCCCTCACTGCGGGGACACCCCATCTCCCACGGCGGGCTCGAGACTAGGGGAGACGTGCCAGTCCCTCTCTTTTTCTCCCCAGTGGACAATGAGGGAGGGATGGTGAAGATGGCAGCCCCACGTGGATCTGTCCTCGGCAGCAGGTGTGTGTTCTGTCCCCCACCCCCCCGCCCTGAGATACCTCCTCACTCCCCAGCCACGGTGCCTGTCCTAATGCCTGACATTTACTGTGCTTGTAGGTTCTACCCTCTGTTTAAAAAGAAGGTACACCTGACCGGTTTGGCTCAGTGGATAGAGCGTCAGCCTGAGGACTGAAGGATCCCAGGTTCAATTCCGGTCAAGAGCATGTAAGTTGGTTGTGGGCACATCCCCAGGAGGGGGTGTGCAGGAGGCAGCTGATGGATGTTTCTCTCTCATTGATGTTTCTAACTCTCTATGCCTCTCCCTTCCTCTCTGTAAGAAATCAATAATATATATATATATATATATATATATATATATATATATATACACCGTATTTGCCGGCGTATAAGACGATTTTTTGGCCCTGAAAAATACCGTATTTGCTGGCATATAAGAGACTGGGCATATAAGACGACCCCCTAACATTTCCACTCAAAATACAGAGTTTGTTATATACTCGCCGTATAAGACTACCCCCCACTTGGAGGCATATTTTTCAGGGCCAAAAAATCGTCTTATACTCCGGCAAATACGGTATATATTTTTATTTTTATTTATTTATTTTTTTAATTTTATTTTATTAAGGTATTTTCTGTGTACATAGTTTACCATTGCCCCCCCTCACCATCCATTTATGCCCTCCCTCCCCAGAGTTTTGTGTTCATTGGTTGTACTTATGTTCATGGATACCAGTCCCTCGGTTGTTCTCCTGTCTCCCCCCAGGTCTCCTTCCCCTCCCCCCTGTCATTTGACAATCTGCTTGTTTTATGGTGACCATCTCAGGCTCATATGAATAGAGTCCGCTCCTCCTCTGGTTTTCACCGCCCCTTCCCCTGGGACCCACTGCTTCCCTTAGGACACTCGGCTCACCCGGGGCAATCGACCCCATGGGACACACGGCTCACCCGGGACACCCTTCCCCCTTCCCCTTTGGGGGGTACGGCTTACCCGGGGCACATGGCCCCCTGGGACACTCGGCTCACCCGGGGCACTCGGCCCCCTGGGACACTCGGCTCACCTGGGGCACTCGGCCCCCTGGGACACTCGGCTCACCCGGGGCACTCGGCCCCCTGGGACACACGGCTCACCCGGGACACCTTTCCCCTTTGGGGGGTATGGCTTACCCGGGGCACATGGCCCCCTGGGACACTCGGCTCACCCGGGGCACTCGGCCCCCTGGGACACTCGGCTCACCCGGGGCACTCGGCCCCCTGGGACACACGGCTCACCCGGGACACCCTTCCCCCTTCCCCTTTGGGGGGTACGGCTTACCCGGGGCACATGGCCCCCTGGGACACTCGGCTCACCCGGGGCACTCGGCCCCCTGGGACACTCGGAGCTCCTTGCTAGCATGGGGGGCAGGCTGGGACAGCTGCAGTTGGTCTGAGATGGTTGCAGGCGGGGGGACCACCTTCAACGGTGTCTCGTTCGGTGTGGGAGCGGAGCAGCTGCAGACATGGAGGCTAAGTTCTGAGGTCGCCCACTCCCTGAGCCCAAGGCGTGGTGAGCTCTGTTCTCGGTGGATTTCCTTTATTCTCGGCGGCAGTGGCGGGTGGCGGTGCCAGGTGCAATATTGACGGTCACTCCTGTGGTTCAATTACCACTGTAGTTTTAAAGTTCACGTGGCGGTGGTGGTGAGAGCTTCGGCTTGGCCATGTGGCATCGGAGGATGGGCTCGCCTGAGTGGGTAATGGAAGGCACCGTGCCATTTCCTCACCAGCGTGCTCCATTTCCCTCCCAGCATGGTGGGTGTGCTGGGAAGATTGTGGGCAGGCTGTGATGGCTGCATGGGGAGAGTCCGCCCTCCATCGCGTCCTCTTTGTTGCGGATGTGGAGCTTCTGTGGATGCAGAGGCTAATTTCTGAAGCCACACTCTCTATGAGCCCGGTGTGTAGTGAGCTCTGATTTCGGTGGATTCCCATTCTTGGGGGCGGCAGTGGGTGCGGCAGCGATGGTAGCTCCTGTGGCTCAATTTCCACTGTAGTTTTAAAATCCGCGTGGTGGTAGTGTCTGATGCTTTGGCCTGGCCATGTGGCAGCGGAGAGAGGACTCTCCGGGTCTGCCAACGGAAGGCGCAGCGCCAGCACAGCGTGCGCGAAGGCCTGGCAGAGCAGGCCGCGGGCGGTGGCGGAGAGTCCCCGCGATGTCTTAGTCTTTCAGACTTAGTGGAACGCTTCCTCTGAGCCAGGACAAGCAGCACCACCACCACAAATATTGGCCAGCTCAGTGCTGCCCCTCTACAGGTGACAGTAGGGGCATCCTCACCTCGGTAGGCCTTTGCTCTTGGAGGTCTTAACCAGTGGAAGGCAGCACGGTACAGAACTGCCCCACCTTCTCAGTCCTCCGCTCGCCGTAGTTTTAAACTCCACATGGCAGCTGCGGCACCCTGCTTGGTGTCTAACTGTAGCCTTCCCATTTCTGGGGCGAGCTGGTTGTGCGGGAGGGGGGACGCTGTGCCCGCTCCTCTAGGACTGTGGGCGGGCTGGGAGGTCTTGCTCACGCTCATGGGCTTCTCGTCCAGGCAGGAGCCGAAGGCGCGGCGAAGGCGCGGTGAAGGCGCGGCGGCAGCGGCCCAGGTGGCGGCGGTGGCAGTGGCGGCGGCGTAGGCCCCCATCAGCTCCCGTAGTGGCGGCAGGGCTGGCCCACTCCCTGGGCCCCGGGGCAGGGCGAGGTCTGGCTTCCCTCATTTCCGGCGTCAGCGGCAGGTTCAGTTTCGCTGTAGTTTTAAACTCCACATGGCGGCGGCGGCGCCCTGCTTGGTGTCTAGTTTAGTTTTCCCACTTCTGGGCTGGTTGCAGACGGGGAGCCGCTGCGCGATTTCTTCGCCTGCACAGTAAGCGCGGGGGCTGGGCCGGCGGGGAGATACTACACCATCTCTTCGCCCGCCCGGCAGCGGCGAGTGCGGGGGCCCGAGTCCTGGCACCCGCTTCTCTCCAGCACTGCGAGCAGGCTGGGAGGTCGCGCTCACGGGCTTCTCGTCCAGGCAGGAGCCGAAGGCGCTGCTGCGGCGGTGGCGGTGGCTGCGGCGGCGTAGGCCCCCATCAGCTCCCGTGGCGGCCGGCGGGACTGGCCCACTCCCTGGGCCCCGGGGCGGAGCGAGGTCTGGCTTCCCTCATTCCCGGCGGCAGCGGCTCCGGCAGGTTCAGTTTCGCTGTAGTTTTAAACTCCACATGGCAGCAGCGACGTCCTGCTTTGCGTTTAGATGTAGCCTTCCCATTTCGCCAGCTTTCCTGTGGGTCTGGTGCGATCCCTTTTGGTTTTATCTGTTGTTTATTTCCAAATTGTTGAGGAGATGGCGGCCCAGGAGACTCCCTGGGCCGCCATCTTGCTTCGGTCTCCGGTATATATTTTTAAAAGAAGGTAAAATACATGTGATGGATAACACTCAGCCTTAGAAAAGAAGGAAATTCTGACACACGCTGCAACACGGATCAACTTTGAGGATGTTAAGTTGAGTGAAGTAAGCTGACCACAAAGGGACGGACACTATGTGACTCCCCTTACATGAAGTACCTAGAGGAGTCTAGTTCATGAAGATGTAGATGAAGATGGCTGCCAAGGACCGGGGGGGGGGGGGGGGGGGGGGGGACAGGGAGTTCGCGTCTGGAGGCCACTGGGTTTACATTTTACAAGATGAAGACGGTGCTGGAGGTGGATGGTGGTGGCAATGGTTGCACAACAAAGTGAATGTGCTCAATGCCACCACCGAACGCTGCGCTTCAGTTCGGATGGTGTACTTTGGATAGGTGCAATTTACCAAAGTAAACAAAACCCAGAGGAGTCGTCGCCCGAGGGTACATAGCTACCGGTACTAGGAAGTGGAGCCTGAATTGGAACCCACGCGGGGTGACTCTGGAACTGACACTCATTACCCTGAAACCTTTCCCAGGGGCCACTGTGGTGCACAGGGGAGAAAGCCCCCGAGCGAACAAGCCAGGCCAGCACAGCACAGGCCAGGGATGGAGGGCGACGGGGTGTCTCCCAGCCTCTCTGAACCAGTGCCTTCCTACGGAATGGAGGTCGTAAGGATCCACCTCAGGGGGTGAGTGTGAGGATAAAACTCGATCACTAACGTCTGGTCAGTCCGCTGTGGGAGTGATGCAGGAAGTTGTGCGACTGTGTCACGGATGCTCCTGGAAGGAGGTATTATTTGGGTGAAGGGTAGAGTAGGGTTTCATCAGGAGGCTGTGAGGTAGAAGCTACAGCTTGAATAACAATCAGGAGGTGTGTGTGTGTGGGGGGCGGGGGGGGGGGAGTGTCTGAACTGCTCTGAGAACTTGCAACTGGATTCTTGTGGCTGGAGTATAGGATTGAAAATAATTGATCAGTTCTTTGGGATACAAGTTACAGAAACTCAGCTCAAAGGGATTTTTTTCTTCTTCTCATGTTATCTATCTCATGTGGGTGCTGAGCTTCAGGTGCGGCTGGATCAAGGTGCTCCAGTCTTTCTTCCATCTCCTACCTCGGCCTTCCTTGCGCTGGTTTCACTCTGAGGTAAATGAACGTCTCCGGGCTTTTCCCTTACCTGCTTCAACCCCAGATGGGAAAGAGCAGATCTTTCCCAGTCATTTCAAAGTCCCAGGGCTGACCCTGACCGACCCAGTTTCCATGTCAAGCCATCCCTGAAGCATGCCATGCTCAGAACCATTGCTTGGACTGGGGCTCGGGCCCACTCCTGGATGTGGGGTTGGGAGGGGTGTGTCATCCTGCCTAGATGCCATGGGCTGGGAGTGGAGGCTGGGCCGTTCCTCACAGGAACTGATCTCCAGAAGGATGTCTCCAGAAGGAGGGAAATGAATGGTAAGCAGACAAAAACAGCGGATGTCCTCTAAAGGTAGCAAGAACTGAGACTGCAAAGAGAAGCCCTCCTAACTCACACTGCCTCCCTCCCCCAACTCTCTCCACCTCCAAGATGTACCCATTCGCACCTCCTTGGTTCCTCTCCGCACGTGTTCCCAGCCTCCCTGGGTGCTGGGTGTAATCTGGTCCCATCAGAGGCGCCAGCAACACCTTCTGGCGGCGCAGCACCTGCCAGCTGCCACCCCCACCCCATTTCAGTGTATGGGAACTGGTGGCGGGGGTGTGTGAGTCTGGATGACCTGTTCCTGCGACCCCCACCCCCTTGCCTGTGAGATCCCTGGCCGTCTGGGAGAGCATGAGACATTCTGGCCCAAATGAACCTTAATCAGGTTTTTGAGTACAGTCCCAGAAGGCTCTCTCGGGCTCTGCTGACATGCCAGCGCCAAATATAGAACAGGCCCAGCCACCCCACCCCTTAATTCTGTAATTTGTTCAAAATCAGATGATAACACAAGCCCGGGGAGATATTATGTGTGATAGCCCAGCCAGTCCCCCTGGGTTTGATCCAAGACAGCACCACCGCGGAGAAGCACGCCCGTGGCTTCAGCCCTCTTCTCCGCGTCGCCTTCCCTTTTTAGCTCCCCTTCCTGGTCCCAATGGCCATCTGCTGCTGCCGCCTCTCTCCCCTCCTCCCCAAGTCCCTGAAAATCCCACGCGGAGTGAAGGAAAGGAGCCGTGTACTCATTCATTTACCTTACACACATGATCGTTGCGCGCATGCCATGTGTGCGGACACTGAGAGGTGCTGGGGACAGAGGCAGGGCGTCACGGACTGGCCCGGGCCCCCAGATGACAGCCCAGTGGGGGAGGGGAAGCCGAGTCCCTCAAGGGAGGATGGGGGGGGTCTTTGGTGACAAGCCCCCCAGTGAAGCAGAGCCAGAAGGGTGTCAATCACTATCTAGGGGCAACCGGGCCCTGAAGGGTTGCCCAAAGTGAGTAACTGGGCATGCCCAGCAGATTCCTGCTCTCAGCTCCCTCAAGAGCTGACCCCTTGACCATGGCCATGGGCTACTGTCCTGTCCAGGTTTGGAGATGGTTCTCTCTCTCTCTCTCTCTCTCTCTCTCTCTCTCTCTCTCTCTCGATGGGAGCACTTCTGGCTTCGGTCCTTCCTTTTCTGTGTCCTCCCCACTTCAGGGGACAATTCCCATTCATTTCACAGCAGAAAAGGGTAGTAGCACCTGCTAAGGTGGGGTGTGGGGGCGCGGGGAGCAGGCAGCTGCTGGGGGACAATGGTGGTGAGCCAAAGCCACACAGAAACAAAAGGGTGATTCACACGTAGATGTTGAAGGGTATCTGTGTGTAATGAAGGAAATGTTCAGGGCTGTGAAAAGCAGGAACAGGGCTAATTAACTCCTGGGGGTGGGGAGGGAGGGTGTCAGGGGAGTGAGCGTGGGAGGCAGTCCTAGCAGACAGCTGGAACTAAGTCAGGGAGGTGGAGGAGGGGAGCGGGGAGAGACCCCCGCTCCAGGCCAGAGCACAGCAAGGACAAAGGGCTTGGGGCTGGGAGGAACAAAGGGCAGGGTGAAGCTGGAAGGCGGGGGGTCTGGCCCTTGGCCCTTGAACTTCATTTGGTGCAAAGACGGTCTCCCGTCCCCGCCTGGGGGTGCCCCTCCCGGGCAGCTCCGCCACCCTGCTCAGGGCCTGCGCTCATGACAGCCAGTTGCATTTGACTTTCAAATAAACAAGGATTTTTATTTATTTATTTATTTTTCATAAGTACGACCTGGCTTCTCCATATTTAGACTACAATATTATCTTCTGTTTATCTGAAATTTAAATTGCACTGGCATCCTGTTGTATTTTGGTTTTGGTTTGTTTCTGTGCTGAATCTAGCAGCCCTCGGCGGGGGTGGAGACACTCCTGCTCCTCCTTGGGCTGCCACTGGCCCCGCAGGCTGATTGTCTAGACCACAGCCTGCCCCCACCCTGCCCGTTGCTCTGCCCCTCCTTTCCCTGCCCCCTCCTCCCACATCCTGCTCCGGGGATTCCCACTGAGGGAGCCGAGGGAGGGGGCAGCCGGCCAGGAGGCCTCTCCTGGTCACAGTCAGGAGCAGGGAGAGAATTAGGAGTTGTCAGTTGTAGGGCCCGAATAGGGCCCCACAGTCCCACTCTGAGCCATCTCCTAGGCCAGCTGTGGGCAAACTATGGCCCTCGGGCCGGCTCCGGCCAGTTTGGCTGTTCTCTCCGGCCCACGGAGCCCAAAGAGCGGAGGGTTCTCTGGCTCTCCCCTCCGCTCCTTCACCAGCAGCCCAAGATGAGAGTGCCAGCATGGTCAGGTTGCTTTGGTTCCGGCCCTCCGGTCCAGTTTAAGAACCCATCGTGGCCCTCGAGTCAAAAAGTTTGCCCACTCCTGTGACCTAGGCCGCTCCCTCTGCCTGGCACTCCTTCCTTGCCTCGCCTGCTTGTCAAAAGCCCCGTTTGTCACCAGCTCACAAGAGTTTTTTCCTGACCTTTCCATCTCTCCCAGTTCCGGGAGACTTTGGTGACAAGGATAGCATCAGCCACCATTTGCCGTGCCAGGCACTCCGCATGTGATTCTCACGACACCTGTGGGCCCCTTTCTCGTTGTGCAGATGAGAAAACAGGCTCACAGAGGCCAGACAGCAAGGGTGCAAACTCAGGCCTCACTCGGGACTGCACCCTCCCTCGCCCCCAGGCAGCTGGGGCACGGCTGGGCTCGGTATCGTGGACCATTCGTGCCAACAGCATTTCCAGGCACAGAAGCCCTCTCCCTCACTCCCCCTTCACACCTTTCTCTTTCCAATTATAAACCCATTTCCTGTTCAAACCGGCAGGAAGCAAGGTTTCCTGTTTCCTTTAAAAAAAATCCTAACTAGATTTTTCTTTGACCTCTGACCCCTGAGGCTGGTCTAGCAGAAATCCATAAAGAGTTCTTGATTAAAAAAATAATAAGTCGGCTGTCTCCTGGGCTTTTCGTCTTCCTCTCTCTCGTCTGTTGTCATCTCCAGCAATTGCCTGATGCTCAGCCTGCGATGCGCACTATTTGCGTGGACCCCGGTCCTCGCCTCCCCCCCCCCCCCCCAGAGCAGCAGCACGGGGCCTCTGCCTTGCGCGCCGGCAGCCTCCACCTGTGCCAACCTCTGCCCAGACTCTCGGGCTAATCAGGGTGATTGGTCTCAATCAGTTCCCTGCTGCCAACAGGCCACCCGGCAGCAGAGTGGGGATGGGCAGGGGAGGGAGTCTGAGCCAGTGGGCAGGGACTTGCTGTGGATGACTTGCTGAATCAGTTCCCTCTTTCATTTAAAACGGAGAGAGAGAGAATCGAATTCTATACCGATGAAGGCGGTTGTTCGTCAGGGTTGTTTGTTTTTTTGAGCACCTGCTACAGATGCTAGAAAATGTTTGGGCCCTGGGATATATCTTTGAACAGAAGGGACAAGCTTCCTCCTCTTAGCAATTATCTTGTCATGGGAGAGAGTGAGGCTGCAGACATGCCCCGCCCACCATGGAAACCGCTGGCCCGCGTGGAGGTGTTGCCTACAATGTTGTCTGTTGGAGTCTGGATGCCGGGGCTGGCGGAGTAAACGTGGGTGTTACCAGCTGATAGATGGTATTTAATGACCAGAGTGGTGTCACATAGCGCGTTAGGCTCAGTGGCAACTGCTATCATCGAGTCCTACTGCTCATCAGGCCTACTATTATCTACTTTATCTTATTCAATCCTTAAAACAACTGTGAGATGAACGTCCAATGTACAGCTGCGGACACACAGACCTCTGTTTAAGGTCACACAGGATATGACCCAGGCCTGTCTGGTTCCAAAGCCCTCCCTCCCTCAGTGGCCCTCTGAGGCTGTGGGTGCGTCCTGAATGGAGCAGGCTGACCAGTTAGTTTTCTTTTTCTTTTAATATATTTTATTGATACTTTACAGAGAGGAAGGGAGAGAGATAGAGAGCTAGAAACGTCGATGAGAGAGAAACATCGACCAGCTGCCTCCTGCACACCCCCTACCCGGGATGTGCCCTCAACCAATGTACATGCCCCTGACCGGAATCGAACCCGGGACCCTTCAGTCCACAGACCGATGCTCTACCACTGAGCCAAACCGGTTTCGGCTGACCAGTTAGTTTGGACTTGGCTGGGGAGGACCTCGGATGCCATGCAGAGGCAATGAAGTCAAAGTCTCACCAAGGGGCGGAGACCACTTGCTAACTTCCCTGGGCTCTGCTTCTTCCCGAGACCTCATCCTCACCAACCTGCAGCCCTGCTGACATCCCACCGCCCATGGGGCTGCCAGAGAGAGCCGTGGCCTGCCGAGGGGCAGGGAGGAGAGGCCTGGGGGCTGCTGTCAGCTCCTCTGAAATAAGCCTGGGGAGCACAGGATGCCCAGGTCTCCCCTCCTGCCCAGGGACATGCCTTCCCAGGGAAGGGCAGACGTCTTTCTTCCCCTCAGTGGCAGGGCTGCCGACAGCTCTCCTCATTCACCCCTCCTCTCGGGACTTCTGAGCAGAAAAGGTCTCTCAGATCATGTGAGCAAATGCTCCCACTCACTGACAGATAGAAGCCTGAGGACAGAGGTGAGTCTGGCCTGGAATACGGGTCCCTGCCTCTGTCTCCTGAGATCACACGGTCTAGAAGCCTTTCTCTTCTTCCCCCGGTCTCAGAACGGACAGGGATGGTCCTGAATGTGCCTCCCCTGGCCAGTAGCATTGGGGCTGAAAGGCAGTCTCTGGGCCTGGAGCCCAGCGCCATGTGCATTCCCCAGCTCTCCAGGTGGTGCAGTCCTCGTTCTTTACTGCATTGAACCGAGTCGTTCTAAATACAGACACGGTCACGACACAGGCTGCCCCCAAAACCCTCAGCAGCTCCCGGAATCAGACAGCCTTGGGCACCGCTCCAATTTTCGTGGCCGCGCCTCTCGTTCCAGCTGCAGCTGGGACGCCCAGCCCCATGCACGTCTGCCCGTTGGCTTTCCATGCGGATTTTGACCAGCTTCCCCCAGGGCCCTGTGCTGTCTCCAGCATGAACACGTGCACAGCCCAGAAGTGCAGAAGTTGCTGCCCCACAAGGCCCCCTTGGCCAATGGGAGAGGGAATCTGTGCACGAACGCCTCCCCCTCTTCTGGCGCTGTCCTCCTGGCAGTCCCACGGGGAGCAGGGACTTGGGACCCACCCCCAACACATGCTTCCAGTCGCTGGGTCACACACTCCAACTAAGTACTGACACTCAGATCTCTGTTGTAGGCTCTGCTTTCTGCAGGCCCCCGGGCTCATGCAAGCCCATTACCTATTCGTGTCCAGCTGAAGAACGTTTGAGTCATGCAAGGCTAGACTCTAGGACAGAAGTTACACATGGAGCAGGACAAACTGCCCTCCTCCAGACCCCAATAACCAGTGCATCATCATAGTGGGGAAGGTAAGGGTCCTCCATGGGGCCTCCCTCCTTTCGTAGAGGTGTCGCTGTGATGTGACATCAGACTCCAAAGGGAAGGAGCGCCCTGCTTTCTGGAAGTGGAGCCAACCCCCCTGCAAGTCCTCTTCTTCTTAGACCCGATCTCTCTTTCTGCATTAGATGGGCTCCTCTCTAACCCCTGCAACCTCTGAACCCCTAGAACTTCTGCTGCCGAGTGACACACATTGTTGTGACCGTGTGCTGAGTGTACTCACTGTGGCCGGGCTCTGCGATTGATGGTTGACGGTGTGGATCTGGGAACCAGACTCCCCGGTTTGGAGTCCTGGCTCTGCCGCCTGTCACCCGCACAAATCTGGGCAAGTCACAGCCTGTCTGTGCTCCAGGGTCCATGTTTGTGAAGTGAGGACAGCGATACTTGTCTCGTGGAATGGTGATATGAATGAGCAGACAGTGTGTAAGAGATAGGCAGTGCTCACCGTTAGTGCGATGGAGATGTGGCTGCTATCGTGAAGTTGTTCATCTCACCACAATCCTGTGATCTAAGCGTTGCCATCCAAGTATGCAGTTGGAAACTGAGGGTCCGAGAGGTTAAGTGACTTGCCAAAGCCACAGAGCTGGGCAGAGGTGGAGCTGGTACGTAAACCAGTCCAGTCCAGAGCCCTCAGCACCGAGGGACTGTTTCCTGGTGCTCGGGGACTGAGTTGCATGGTTCAACCTTCCTTCCACCTTGAAGGGAGGCCTGGGTGCTGCCAGAGAGCCCACCTGTGGATGGACTTTGTTTATGTGATAGACGGAGACCATCCAGGGATTTGATTTGTATGGGCCTTTGGGATACAGACCAGCCTCCACCCCCCCTCCCCCAAACCTTGCTCCCTTTTCTCCTGAATCCAGTCACCATTTCCTCCTGCATTAGCTGTGGCCAAGTGATGACATCCAGGCTGCTTAAATCAGGGAAGGAATTTTTCTGACAGTGGTTTCAAAGTTGTATCTCAAGGAAAATGTGTGCCCTTGGAGTCCTAGTGAGGTTAAACAAAGAACAGCTCTGTGATTAAATATGTGATTAAATATTAAATATTCACTGTGCCTGGGAAATGTCGGGTTAAATCGAGTGAAGAGGCCTTTTTGTCCTGGGACTTCTGAGAAACTTGAACACGTCGTTATGACTGTGACTCTTCAAGGGGGAGTGAAGCATGCGTGTTTCCCAAACAGATTTCCCCAGGGAACCCTTCCTGAGGACAAACTGTTGGATTTGCAGATCTCACTTTGGGCATAGCTGTTGCTATAGTGTTTGGAACACTTCTACCCTCTTCCAGATGGACAGGTTGCCTTAGACAGATGGGGGCTTCCCTCCTGCCTGGGAAGTCTGTTTCTTGCTCTTGGGAGAAGCCATGAGTCACCCATCTTGAGCTTTGGGTGCCAGCTCTGGGGTGTGGGGAAGGATGTGCTCAGCGGGAAGGCACAAGCAGTCTCCATGGCCGTGGTCATGTGGCCTAGAAAGCGAACGCCACCTCCTAGGGCAGACCCGATAGCGGCTAAGGCTCTGCCATGATTGATGCATTGTTGATTGCAGCCATCTTGGTAGTTAAAACTGAAATTCTTCCATACCACTTGGTTAAACGTTGCTTCCCTCATCCCTGTGCTGACCCACCCACCCTAGCCCCCAACCTGGGATACTCTTGGCCCTTTCCGGCAATCAAAGGGTTATGCTTGGCACAGCCTCTAGCAGGCCTGGGTCTATTCTAGCTGGTCACAGCCCTGCCGCACCAGATGACAAACTATTTCGCTATCTTCCTCAGTATCAACTATGAGTACCCATCAGATGCTCTAACGTCTGCATATGGGCAGATGAAGAGCATTGACCCATGGGGAGAAAGAGGCTTGGGACTCTACCTCTTTCTCTGCCATTTCCCAGCTGTGTGCCCTTCAGAGGTTACCCTCTCCCCCGGCTTCTCAGCATCTGACCTGCCTGTAGGCTGGGTGTTAGGAGGGTGAAGGAGCCCTCCGGTCAGCCGGGGGCCTGAGCCACAAAGAATGTCAGTTGTTTCCTCCTTCGTGGTGGCACCCAGGACAGGATGCTGGGAGCGGGAAGGTACCTGCGGCGATGTTCCTCTTAAGTGTCCCTTGCCCGGAATGGCCTCCTTATTAAGGGAGCTATTCCACATCCACAGCTAATTACCCTCTAACTGCTGCTCCCCGCTGGGCCCCGCCTGCTTTCTGCCACCTGCCTTCTGCCTCCTGCCCGAGCAGGAGATGACGTCTAATTGGAAGTCACTGTGCCAACCTGGCAGGACTCCGCTCCTGCTGGGGGAAGCAGTCTGGATGGGAGGCTGGCCCGCCTGGCTCTTGCAGACCACTTCAGCAGAGAGACAGGGACAGCAAAGGCAGTTCTGGCTTGGGCTGAGCGACTAACCCAGGGAGAGCAGGACGGGAAGGGAGTCGGCCGAGCTCGTGGTGTGGGAGGCTCTGCAGTGGCTTGAGTGTCTGTGAAAGCAACCTGGAGGAGTGTTAGGGGTACACCGCTGGAGCCCCACAGACCTGGTTTGAATCTTTACTCTCTGATGACCAGCCGGTGACTTTAAAAGCCTCATCCGATCCTCAGTTTTCCCACCTGAAGAAAGGGCATGCTGTGGTGGGGAGGAAAAGGGAAAAAGACATAAAGGCTTTAGCACAGAGACCAGCCCACAGCAAGCCCTCAGTCACTGGGGCTATTGTAACAGTTGCACACTCCCTGATTTCCTCCCAGCTTTAAGGGCCAAAGGCCCCATCTGGATCCTTTCACATCATTTAATGCACACAGCAACTGAATGAGTTGGTTTGATTTCTATTCACAGAAAAAGAAGCGGATCCAGAGAGGTCAAGTGACTCGTTCGAGATCCAACCAGTAAACAGAAGAGGTCTAGTCCCATTGCGCTTTCTGCATCTACTCCTGACGTCCATTCATCAATGCACATGTATTGGGTCCCCCACTAGCTTCCAGCAAGCACTGGCCTCCACACGTTTGGTCACCTTCACACCTGGGTAAACACTGTGGCTTTATCTCCCACCCCCGTTTCCCGGCGTGCCTCTGTGGTGGCGGTGAGAGATACTACTGTAGACACTCTGGAGCTGCAGCAGCATCCTGTGACCATGAGACCTCAATCAGAAAGGACTCCAAGACCAGCTGGAATTCCGGGTTGCTGGTGGCATTGTTGAGGCCTGAACCACCACTCCAGTCATCCCCTCCCCATCGGTTTAAGGGCTAAATTCAGGCCAACGGTTCTCAAAGCGTGGTACCTGCGTGAAAAGCAGCATCAGGATCATATAGGAACCTGTTAGAAAAGCAAATTCCTACCCTTCTCCCACTACCCAGACCTGCAAAACCCAAAACTCTGAGTAATCTTGGTTTTAACGCGCCCTCTGAGTGATTCTGAGGCGCACCGAAGTCTAGGAACCACTGGCTTACATGCCTGGGTAATCGGGTGCTTGTTGAATTGCATCTGAGTCCAGGTCTCATTGAAATCACCTCTCTGAGCTTTTGCTCAAAGCTTTTTCTCTGCCTCAAATGCCCGACTTCTCCCTCCCCTGCCAGTCTTCCTTGTTAGATGCATTCATTTTCATCATTTAAAAACCCAGAATGGCAGACAATTCAGCTGCTGTGACTTGGCAAGGTGGATGATTGTATTTTGGACTCGTTCTCAGGCATCTTGGTGGGCTAGATATAGATGGGCAAAAAAGCTGCATGATTGTCCCATTTTCTAAAATGTCTGGTTCCAGCTGGAACACACAGAATCAGTGTGTTCGTCTCTCTCCCTTTTTCATGAGACTAGAAGGAGGCTCTGCTTGCTCCAGTCTCCTTACTGTCGGCAGCCACAGTTCCCAGAGCTTCTCTTGCCAGTAGGGCCATAGTCTTGTCCATGGTGGGCTGCTAGTACATCAAGACAGCTGTTTTAGTTAGAACTTGCTGCCTAACAAACCACGCCAAACTTGGCAGCTTAGAATCACAATTTATTCTTTCCCTGACTCTGCAGTTGACTGGGCAGTTGTTCTGCCTGTCTTGTCTGTATCCAGCTGGAACAGTGGTCGGCAAACTCATTAGTCAACAGAGCCAAATATCAACAGTGCAACAATTGAAATTTCTTTTGAGAGCCAAAATGTTTTAAACTTAAACTATATAAGTAGGTATATTGTTATTAACTTAATTAGGGTACTCCTAAGCTGGCCTTTGCTAGAAACTCAAGGGGCCAAAGAGCCGCATGTGGCTCACGAGCCGCAGTTTGCCGACCACTGAGCTGGGAGGTCAGTTGAGCCCAGAAGGGATGGCTGTGATACTGGGCCCTTCTCTCTCCACATGGTCCTTCCCCCCAGCCTGCTTCACAGATTGTGGTCTCAACACTGCATTTCTAGGGGGAAAGGCAGATGCTGAAAAGCCCTTAGCAACCTAGGCTCCAAAACTCACACAGCCTCACTTCCGCCAGATTCTACTGGTGGAGGGAGTCACAGGCAGCTCACAGTCAAGGTGTCGATGTAAGAACGTCCACACCTGTAGAGAATTTTTTTATTTACTTGGGTCAAACTGACAATTGCTGGGAAGCAAAATCTCAATGGATTAAGAGAATGGGCAGTTTTGCAGCTTATTTATGCACTAGAATCAAAAGAAGGGGGGTAAGGAGGGTTACGTGAAATGCACTGGTGGCAGATGGAGGGGGTGGGAAAAAACAAAGCCCGATAATATCAGGGATTAGATAAAAAGTCTACGGAGAGACATATACTTCTTTTACGTGGGTGGCTAGGATAGTTAACAATTAACATTTACATCTCGCAGAGGTGGTGGTTGGGGACCAAGGGAACAATGTCTCATGATCTGTGAGGCGGGTGTACACTGAGGGGTCTGGAAAAGAAGACTGCTCTGACATTCCAAAGGAATGTCAATTGAGATGCAAAAAGACAACAGACATGTTCACTTCAGATAAAGACTGGCCTTAGTCAAGGAAGCTACAAGCTTGAGATGTGACTATTCCCCCTGACCTGCTTCTAGTTAGGAATTGATCTCCAGACCATCCTATGTGGTTACTTTCTGTCTCTGAGTTTGTAGGGCCCGCCATGCTGGCCTCCCCTGAGCTTGTCAGATTTAGTATGTGGCCCCGCTTACGTCTACAATGGGGATGGAGCGTCAGGCTCCACCTCCACCGTCAGCGTAGTCACGTGGTGGAGACCGGACGTCCCAGGATGGGAGGAATGGATGGCCATTAAACAGCTCTCTACGGCATCTTCCTGGCCTACATTTGCTTTGCTCTACCAATGGCTTCATGCTTCCTCTAATAACTTACTATTCCAAGCCCATTCTTGGTTCCTGTTTTTCTGTTAGTCAGAGATTGCTCCGCTGCAAGGAACAGAAAGGACTCAGACCAGCTCAAATAAGGCCGGGGAGGGCACAGGCGTCATGCACATGGAATGGGGTCGGGCCCCATGGAACCTGGAGCTGCAAGGGACCAAGAAGGCAACTTACTCTCATTTATGACCTCTCTCTCTCTCTCTCTCTCTCTCTCTCTCTCTCTCTCTCTTTCTACGTGGTCTGTCTTCTGCGCCTCTCTCTCTTTGTTGTTTTTTCCCCCTACTTACTTGGCATCCTTGTGGTTTCTCTCCTCCCCTGTAATTTTGGTCCAAGATACGCAAGTGAGAGTCTGTTGGTCTAGGGGACAGAGAGGGCACAAGAAAGAACCTTGCCAATTTGGCTTGCTGTGGTGTCCAAACTGGCCCCGTTCCTCAGTTCCTACAGACCCAGAGACCACCAGGCATTACCCAGAGACTTTCTGTCTCTTAGTTCATGTTTTTATTAAAGAAAACTGGTTCCTGCCTTGCAGTTGGCTGGCTCCCTGGATCAGCTGTGCGTCCCTCAGCTCCCAATGTTCAGGAAGATGTGACACAGCCATGTCTCCACAGCTGCACCCCCGCAGCCGGGCAGTGGGCCTGGGTTTTGGGGGCAGCAGACTGTTGAATTCAGTCAGGACTTACCCTGGGATGTCAGGATCCAGAGAGAACCCTCCAGTGTGTCTCCTGGAGACCAAGGTAAGGGGACATCATGGGAGGATGGTCTTGCTGGTCAACCCACCAACCCTCCCCACCAGGGCCTTTCCTTCCAGGTCTCCTCAGGAATTGCAGGTTTTTTTTTCATAGAGGGCAAGCCATTGCCTGTTCGCGATGGTGAGCTTCTCTGGGTCTGGCATGGAAAAGGTGCTCTCGTGCTGGTCCTGACTTATGAAGGCGGGACCATCACTCCAACTGGTTGTCCCTCCACAAGAGGGGTTGGGGGGGGGGGGCAAAGGTAGGGGTTATCCATGCCTAACATAGCTTATGGTACTGGAAATCCTAAAAAAAAAAATGATGGCTGAGTAACAATAATGGTAATAATTGGTAGCATGCATCATTAATAACTAAGCTCCTCTGGCCAGTGTGTTTTGAGGGACTGAATCCCCTACTGCTTGCAGATGACTAGGACCTCTCAGCCTTGGGGATACAAGAGGTATCAGGGTGTGGCGTGCCTCAGTCAAATGACACCTTGGATCTCCTTGATGACTGGTAGTGGTGGTGGTGGTGGTGGTGGTGGGTGTGCAACAGGCCTCTGAGGACCTATAGCCCCAACGGTCCAGCTCTCAAATCAGCCACAGCCTGGGGTGGGGTTCCTGCAGCAGGTTAGAGCGATGTCTCTGGAGCAGGGATCCTCATAGTCTTTCCACCTATTTCTGAGGTCAGCTAGGTCCCTGTGAGGCCCCAGGCCCAACACCCAGGTAGACCTTAGAGGGCCCTGGGTGAACTCTGGGGACAGATACCCATCCATGGATCCTGCAAACACTTCTCCTTTCTCAGCTTTCTGCTTCGTGGCCTCCGCCTGCTCGGAGCACCCCTCGTGGAACATGGGGTCAGGACTGGGTCAGGCAAAAATGCCAATTGGTGACTCAGTTCCCAGACAGGAGCCAAGACTGAAGATCCAGGCTTCTGTGTGCATATGGGGGTGGAGGCTGGTCCTTGCTTGCTGGCTTTGGAAATCGGGTGACTCAGATGACAGCTGTCGGCCATCCTGCCTCCGAGATCTAAAGGAGATGGTCTTTAAGGCCTTTGTTCCAACAACCAGTGAAGTTCAAAGCCTTCTCCCAGACGTTTGCTAATTTCCAGAAGGAGCTGGAGGTGGCGGAAGGGTTGGTGCTCACCTCTGCTGGGATGCTGACTCTGAGTGGCACCTCAGTGACCCCGACAAGAAATCGGACTGGTTTCCAGAACAGCAGCAACAAACGTTTGGGTAAAGTACTTCCGGGTCAGTATCTTCTACTGGAAATGGGTTTGGAAAACCTGGGGATGGACCTCGGCTCAGGATGCTCAGTCTCGTACCCTTCCCTGCTGCTGCTTTGCCTTTGCCCCCCTGCAGTGGTCAGGAGCCCAGATCTGGAGCCAGACCCCCTGGGTTCATACACCAGCTCTGCTGATGCTCACCGTCTATGCAAGCGTGGGCACCTTCCCCTGCCTCTGGCTGCTTTCATAGCATGGTACCTGTCCGATGGCTGCTCTGAGGCGAGGAGAAATTAGGAGAGTTGATGACTGCAGAGTACAGCCAGTCCTCTCATAACATCCTTTCATTATAAGGCTGACGAGGTGCCATAGGAACTTAGTTCTGTTTATATCAATTGGCCTGTGGTTAAATTGGTTTCATTATGTGTTGTTTTGAGAATGTTAAGTGAGGACTGATTGTACTCACGGTGATGCCTACTTCAGACAAAGTGCTTTGGCGGCGCCTGGGAGAGTTCACCCCTTTCCCTTGAAAACCGGCACTGATCACAGGACTTACCTCAGGGTGGTTGTGACATCACCCGTGCTGTGGACATTTGTTTCTTGCCTCTTGGCTCTGCCTGCTGCCATTGATGTCACCACAGCTGTGGATCCTGCCCCACGGCCACCAGGGTTCCTGACCAGTTTCTGAGCCTGACACCCCAGCTTCCTAGCAGTCCTGTGAGCTCCCCAAGCCTCCAACTGTGGCAGAGCCTCCTGCTCCCCCGGGGAGTGTCTCTCCTCCTGCAGTAATGGACTATCTGGCTGGCCCAGTGGCTTGCTCAGAAAACAACTCTATTGCCTGGCCTCCCTCAACCAGGTGTGGTCATGGAGCAGGCTCTGCACCGCGGCGTGTGCGCAGACAGATGTGAGCGCCTTCCAGGGGGCCCCATTAAGGGGAGGGACGGCCTCTCTCCTGCCTTATTCTCCTTCCTGCCGGCTGGAAGGTACAGAGGCCATTGAGCCTTCCTGGGCCACATGCGGAGGGCCTGAAAAATTCATAGAGCAGAACCACTGTAACGTTGCAGCTACTTACGAAGAAAGAAAGTCAGTGCCACCTTATTTAAGCATTGCTATTTCTGGTCTTCCTTTTCTAGTAGCCGCAGGCCTTATATATAACTCATACATCTCTTAGATTGTCTCAGCCGCTATAGCTAGCCAGAGGGGGGTTCCTTTGTCTCGTCCTTTTCTGCCTTTCCTTCCTCCTTCCCTCCCTTTCTTCCTCCCTCCCTCCCTCCCTCCTTCCCTTCTTCCCTCCCTCCCTCCCTCCCTCCCTCCCTCCCTCCCTCCTTCCCTTCCTCCCTCCCTCCCTCCCTCCCTCTCTTTCTTCCTTCTTTCCTTCCTTCCTTCTTTCCTTCCTTCCTCCCCCCTTCCTTCTTTCCTTTCCTTCCTTTCCTTCCTTCCTTCCTTTCCTTCTTTCCTTCTTTTGTAATCAGGCACCTGATTGCTGTAATACACTAAGCATGAAGTGTGCACATTCCTTAGCGGACTGAGCTATCGGGGAACATTATTCTGTTGTTCTGCCTCATTCTGCACTCCCACTGTTCTGGATGCCCTGCAAGCTGCAGCCTCCCTCACGGGGCAGCGCCTCTCTCACACTGAGGCTTTGGCCCGTGGCCCACAGTTCTTACCTTCCTTCCAGCACTTGTCAAAATATTTTTTCCCCAAGCAATGTTATATTTCCTCCTATAACGAGCTCTGGAGCGAGCTGTTAATAAAAGTTCTTCCACTCTCATAGGTTTGTTTTGTTTTTTGTTTTGCCTGTAAGAGTGGTGTCCAGCATTTCTGTCCCTTTGATCTCTAGCTGCAAAATAAAACCCAAGAGGCCTGGGCTTATGGCCTGTGGAGTGAGGCCTGCTGGGTCAAGTTCAGCAACTCCTGGGCTGAACCAAGGCTTTGGGTGGCAATTGGAGAATGTCAGATCCAGACGTCCCTGAGATGCCAGTGGGGAAAGGGAGGCCATTGCTGGGTGTTACATGGTGAGCCGGGGGCCATACCAGTTCTGCTTCCTGGCCAGTGATTCTGCTGCTGGACCAGAGGATCACCTAGGTTGTTCCTGTGTGTGTGTGTGTGTGTGTGTGTGTGTGTGTGTGTGTGTGTAAGGGACACAGAAGCATCAGATATGGGTCCTCTCCTCCTGGGGCTCACAGGCTCATAGAGGAACCGAGACACGCTCCTCAAAGTCAATGCCATGTGGTAGAGAGCAATCATGACTTAAGTGCGCTGTGAGCACCAAGGAGGGAGGCCTACTTGTCTCAGAGCAGAAGCACAGGGAGACTTCCTGGAGGAGGGGGCATGTTTGTTGGTTCTGGAAGGATAGGGAAGCTAGGAAGGGCAGGCTTTCAGAAATAGGTACCTTTTATTCCACAGATGTTTGTTGTGCTGGGTCGATGAGCAAGACAGAGATAGGAGCCTGCCTCTAGGAGCTTACCATTGAGAAGCGAGACAATGAGTGAGTATAATCACACAGGTCAATATCTAATTACAATGCAAAGGATGCTGTAAGGAAGGCCAGGAGACACCCAGCAGGCCCTGATCCAGTTGGGATGAGGGAGGGGTCCCCAAAGAGCTGTCATTTCATCTGAGAGCTGGAGGATAAATAGGGGTTGTCGTATCAGAGACGGGCTGAGCTCTCAGCAAGACACCTGCCAGCAAGGGCCCAGTGTGTGAGACGGCCCAGGGCAAGGAAGAGTGCAGGGTGCCCAGAGCACAGAGGAGAGAGAAGATGCAGGAGATGCGGGAAGAGACAGCCACATGTTCCCAGCAAGGGGATCCTCAACCAATGTAAGTGAAGTGAGTGTGGCCAAGACTGCCAGTTGCCCCTGATGTCAGTTCTGCCTTTCTTACCTGATCTCAGAACTCCAGTTTTTCTGCTGAGCGTGTAGCCAGTCCGATTCAAGACCACATTTCCCAACCTCCCTCCCAGCTCTGTAGCCGTGTGACTAAGCTGTAAACATCGGAGTCCAAACAAAACTAGTGTGTGCAATTTCCAGGAAGTGTCTTTATATGGCATGGAGGAATCTTCCCTTCTAATAGCTGGAATGCATACATGATGGTGGGAGCTCAAGCAGCTACCTTGATCCGTGAGTTAAGAGACCTTTGTAAATGTAATGAAGCAACAAGCCAGAAAGAGCTGGGACTTGGACGGTTATGGAGCTTCTATGCCTGCCCTGAATTTGCCTCTAGGTTTCTTTCACTTGTTAAACCAAATGTTCTTTTCCAGCATAATTCAAGGGCTTGGGTGATGAATCAAGAGCTAATGCAAGGTGCAAGTATTTAAAGTATGGAAGTACATACTCCAAAAATGCAACCCCAAAAGTTGAAAGTGCAGTAGTTGCTTCTGAGAACTGATGTGAGAGTTGAATAGCAGGAAGCAAGTGTTGAAAAAAAAAGTGCTATTTAATCTGTAAAGCTATACTTTGAAAATATAAAATTCAGAAAAACTGAGACCTGGATGTGGACTTCCCCTCTTTTAAACCCCTCAATCACGTGGACAGTATTCTCTGAGGATAACACATTGGCTTTGTAATCAAAGTGACTGCGGTCGGTTTGCAATCGTGCCCACTGCTTAGTAGCTGTTTCCCAGGGAAAGGAGTGCCTCTCTGAGCCTCAGTTTCCTCATCCATGTAATGGGCACACGAGTCTTCCTCACGCGCTGCTGTGGAGAATCGATGCAGGAAGGGCTTGGCAGGCATCTGGCTCGCAGTCAGTGTTTGCCATGGTTATTTGTCTTGCCTGTTCTGGATTAAGCTTCTGTAAACTCATCTCACCTCCCAGTGATTCCCAAACTTGAGCGTGCATCCGTCACCTGGAGGGCTTGCTGAGAGATGGCCGAGTTTCTGGTTTGGACGGGCTGGGCTGGGGCAGGTCCCAGGGGCGGGGTCCCAGGGGCGGGGTCCCAGGGGCTGCCGGGGCTGTGCTGGGGCTTCAGGAACCACACTGCCCTGCTGCAGAGCTGCTTTGTGAAGGAGCCAGAGTAGATCTTGGGAAATAGTCTTACAAGGAGAGCTTCTTGGGGGGGAGGGAGAGGGAGATAATGCTGAGCGGGGCAGCTGGGCCTTTGTGGGAGGTTTCACAAAAGAAGTAATCCCTGAGCTGAGTATTGACAGCCCAGGAGGAATCAGCAAGGCCAGCCAGACCAAAAGCACCCCCAGCGAAGGGAACAGCCAGTGCAGAGGCCAGAGCTCAGGAGATGATATGACACATCGAGACACAGCGCCCATTTGCCTAACTCCGATGACATTTGTAGAGGGCACGGTGGAACCAAGGGGGCGCCTGCCAGCCTGTTGCTTGCGCATCTGGAGATCTCTTTGAAGGGCTGCGGTGATGAGTGACTCACCCAGGGAGGGGTGAGAGGGTCCGAGCTGGAGAGACAGCGAGAGCCTTGAAACTAAAAGGCTGCCTGAACACTCTCCAGACAGGACGGCTTTGATGGTTCTCAGGCATCGGCGATATCACGCACACCGAAGAGTACGGGGCCTCATTATAAACATCTTTCATCCCAATACTGCCCCTTCCGTGGGCGGCTTTTCACATCCTCCGGGAAGATGGAGCTTGGAGGCTCACGCATGAGCATTTCCAGGGCGTGCTTGGTGGGAGCCGCAGGGCAGACCTCAAAATGATGTCTGAACCCCCAAACCCAGGTTGCAAGGTCACTCCGGGGCGCAGCTCTCCTCGGTGGAGGCCTCCTCTGCCCCTGGTCCCTCAGCCCCGTCTCCTTCCCCGCCTCCATCTCGCCTGTTGCCCGGCTGTTTTCTGCTCTGCTGTAAATCTCACCCCAGAGAACACAGTTAGTCACTGGCCTGCTATTCCAATTACGCCTTAATGGAGGGTCAGCAGTGACTCACGCAGCAGGTCTCCGGGCATTTGAAGGCTCCCATGCTGAGTTCAGGTCTCAGGTGGCTGCTGGGGCCCCCTCCCTCTCTGGGGGAACTGCAGGCTGGACGCCTCCAATTGCCACCACCTGCATCCATGTCCCATGTTGGTTCGGTCCCTACTGTGTGTAAGGCTAGTCGCTGCAGGGCGGGGTTGAGGCTCTGTCTCCTCTGTCCAATGGCCTCTCTTATCAAATGCCTACCAATGCCTGCCCAGCATGGCTCCATGGTTGAGCACTGACCTATGAACCAGGGGGTCACGGTTCGATTCCCGGTCAGGGCACGTGCCTGGGTTGAGGGCTCAGATCCCAGTGTGCAGCATGCAGGAGGAAGCCAATCAATGATTCTCTCTCATCATTAAGATTTCTATCTGTCTCTCTCCAGTCCTCTCTAAAATCAATTAAAAAACATATTTTTAAAATGCCTACTGTGTGAGGTCCCTGTGCTAGAGTCTTCACACTCATTGCCCTTAAATGAGGTAGGCACCAATGGGCCTATTGTATAGAGGGGAAAGGTGAGTTTCAAGCAGCTTTGGTAAGCAAGGCAGCTGAGAGGACTGTGGTGTGCAGGTTGAGCGTGCAGACTCTGGCATCAGCCTGTCTGAGCTCCAGGCTCAGCTCTGTTCTAACCGGCTGTGTGAGCTTGGGCACGTGACCTCCCTCTCTGTGCACCTGTTTCCTCCTCTGGAAAATGAGGGTTTCTTGGAGGGTCATGTAAGCCGAAGTATGTCAAGCACTTAGAACCGCGGCTGCCATGCGTGTGAGAGTTCTATTGCTGCTATTCAATGAATTCCTGGGCTGCAAGTGGCTGACCTCTGCTGGCTCCAGGCGCCTGTCTGCCCCGCTGCCCCTAAGGCTGGTTTCTGGGCGGCCGGGGAATAAGGACGTGAGGGATCACGAAGGTATCCGCACTCTGTACCTCAGAGTCAGACTGTCGTGGGTTCGCATCCTGGCTGTGTGACCTTTGGTCAAGTCTCCTGACTCTCTGAGTCATGGTGTCTTCAGCTTTAAAATGCGTCACGAGTGCTTTGAGGACGAAAGAACGTAATGACAGCTTAGTTAACCCAGGCTCTGGAACCACACTGCTTGGGTTAAATTCACAGTTATGCCACTTTGGATAAGTTACGTACTTTCTTTCTCTGTCCCTCTGTTTCCTCATGTGCAAAGTGGGAGTGGGTGATGGCTCCCACGTCATTAGGGGGATGAAATGAACTGTCCCACTCAGAGCCCTTTGAACAGAATTTGGTGTGGAGTAAAAGCTACACAAGTGTGTGCTGAGACCGTCATGGCCACAATCGCCAGAGGCCTGGCACGTAGTAGGTGCTCAAGAAACACCAGCAATGAGGAGGCCAAACCATTCAGCCTCTCCTCTGACTAACTTAGAGCCTCTGGGCCGAGGGTTCTCAGGCCAGACTGCTCATTAGAACAAGGTGGGGAGTCTCCGGGGACCCGCACCCGGAGATGCTTACCTAATTGGTCTACACAGGCCCTGGCACCGAATGATTTATTTGAAAGCTCCCCAGACACTTCTCACAAGCATCCAGGCCTGAGAACCCCTGACTTAGAAAGTAACTGGAGGGGCCCAGTTGGAGGGGACATTCTAACGAAGTAGATGAGGGCAGGCCTCTCGGAGGAGGGGACATGTGGGCTGAGACCTGAATGGTGACAAGGAGGGAGCCAGACCAGGACCTGGGTGGGGGGTGCTTCAGAGAACAGAGCAGGCGCAAAGGCCCGGAGCAGGCATGAGTGTGGTGTGTTGGGAAGAAGAGCAGGAAGGCCAGCGTGGCCGAGAGGTCCCTGTGAGTTAGGGACCTAAGCCCAGATGTCAGCTAGGAGAAACTGAGTCCCCCTCTTGATGGAGGGATACGTTTAGCCCTTGGACTAGGCAGAGAGCAGCAGGGGGCATCACCACTCACATCCAGTCCACAGCTGGAAATCTCTGTGGATTCAGGCCTCAAAATCCCAGGAGCATTTCCTCCCCTCCATTGGCCCAAGAAGGATCCTTTTTGACAGCAAGGTGGGGAGTCGTTCCGGGGTCCAGAGAGGGAGGAGGGGGAAGAGGCTGGGCTGAGTGTGCCCCGGGGGCCCATCACAAAGGCCACTTGGGCTGGTGGCCCTCTGGCAGCGAGGGGCAGCAGGACTGCCAGGAAAATGCCAGTCTCCTGTGAAGGCTTAATTCATCTGCTCCCACCGCTGCCGGGTAATGGCTTGGTGGGGAGCAGGTGTGTCTGTTTTCTGGCACAATCATGTGGACAGTGAGGCAAGGGCCACCGCGGATGTGCCTGCTGCTGTGTGTGCACTAGCGCTAAGGAGTATCTGTGTGGTTGTGCATGGGTGTCTGTCTTGTGCAGAATGGCATGTGCGTGTGTCATCCTCCTAGGAGAGTTTCCTGCTGGGTGGTATGTCTGTGTGTCCTTCTCATGTCTGTCTGTGAGTCCATGTAGTGTCTTGGTGTTTCTGTCTCGCTCATATCAGAACATGTTATGTCTGAATCTAATATCACACGTGTGGCTGCTGTGGGTCTGTGTGTGCGCACATGGGATACACATATCTGCACATGGGATACACATATCTGTGGGTCTGTGTGTGTGCACATGGGATACACATGAAGGTGCAGGCTGGCTCTCAGACCTGCAGCCTTCAGAGCAGGCGAGTCCCACCCCTGTGCCCATGTCCTCAGCTGCTGACTTGGGCCACGGGTCTCGGTCCCGGGACCACATTACTGTGTTGAGTCTCCTGAGAATACGTCTCAGTCCAGCTCCTTTGTCCAGGGCTGTGGCCTGGCCACGCCCCGTGCCACATCCACATGCGTGCTTTGTACCGCAGGGCCGGACGGAGCCCAGCTGCATCCTGGCTTGGGCTCTGACGTGGGCCTGGCCCGGGGTTGCCTGAGCCCCTGTGTATTGTCTGTGTGTGTGCATGTGCGTGTGTGCCCCGCGGGAAGAGCCCGGGCGGCTTCCCGAACAGCTGGGTGCAGGGAGAGGTGCAGAGGAAGAGGAAGTGACTCCCCTTCACGGGGCTCGGGAAACATCATCAGCCCAGGGCCAGCCAGGACCAAAGGATATGAGACCTTGGGGAGTCTCTCTAGTCATCAACAGGGAGGTGATGGGTTTCCATGGAAACATTTCACAGCTTACGCCTGAACCCTCACTCATTAGGCACTCGTCCAGCATGAATGGAGCCTTTGCTCTGGGTCGGGCTTTGAACCTGGGCTGATATCAATCACAGGGACGGTAGTGATGAAGCAGTCCCATCTATTCACGCCACCAGCACAGACTTCTGCACATGCTCCTCTCACCACCTTGCAGAGCCCCGGGCCTCCTTGTAGAGCCCTTGGGTTCCTGAGCCTCACCCACCCACCCCGGTCCCTCCTCGGGGCCTTTGTATGTGCTGTTTCCTGGGGCTAGAACGTCCTTCCCACTGACCTCCCAGTGCCTGGCTCCTTCTCATCATCTAGGTCTCAACTTAGAGGTCGCTCCCCAGAGAGGCCTTCCCTGGAGCCCTGTGCAGGGGATTGGTGCTCTTGTGAAAGGGACCCCAGAGAGCCACCTGGCCCATTCACCGTGTGAGGACACAGCAAGGAGTCGGCAGCCCGCACTCCGGAAGTGGGCTCTCGTGGTAACCCCACCATGCTGGCACCCCGATTTGGACGGCTGGCCTCCAGACTCTGAGACATGAGTTTCTGTTGTTTGTAAGCCACCCAGTCTATGGTATTTTGTTACAGGTGCCCGAACTGACTAAGAGAGCTATAGAGGGCAAGAAACTAACGCCTCTTTCTAGACCCACCGGGCAATGCAGGAGTCTTAGAGACAGTTCCAGGGGTGCCCATGGCTAGCTGCCCCATGAGGTCCCTCCTTCCACTCACTGATTTCTGGCCCAGAAAGGGGCACTGGACCAGGAGCGTAGCCCCCGATTCTCACTTGCTGTGTGACATAGGGTGCGTGTTTGTCCCTCTCTGAGCCTCAGATTTCTCACCTGAACAACTTAGGTTCGAGGAGGCCATCTGGGGCCAGCCAGCCCTCAGCCAACCTGCCACCTGACCTTCCCTTTTGCCTAAATCCAATCCAGCCAACACCACACGGAGCAGAGGGGAGCCATCCCAGCCGAACCTTCCCCATCACCAAAGCCTAAATCATGAACAATCAATGTTAATTGTTTGAAGCAACTGAGTTTTGGTGTGGTTTGTTTCACAGCAGTAGATAACTCATACCTCTGTCTGTCTGTCTGTCTGTCTGGTCTGTCTGAATCCTTGGCCAGACTTGTCTTACTCTTCCTGTTTCCTGATCACATCAGAGCAGAGTGTTAAGAGCATAAAGCAGTTGTGGACCCTCAGGACCTAAGCACCTCGCATACACCCCACCTTCTACTACCCTCCCCTTAGGTTTTCAACATCACACATGTTAGGGGGATGTGAACATTCAATCTACAGCACCAGCCTCAAGCTTGCTCAGCCAACGACCCACTTTGAGCTAATCCCAAGGCTGACCTTGTCCCTCTCAGTCATTCCAGGAGTCAGGATATTGGAATCCACACACACACACCCCCCCCCCCCCGTGGTCCTGCTCCCGTCCTCCCTACCTCACCACCTGGAGGTCTCTCCCATCAGCCTGTCTTGCAACCCTCCCCATAGAAAAACTTGCTGTGATGGTCCCTTCATGTGGAAGCACGTGCTCCATGTGCCTCGTCAGCTGACCATCCTCACATCTGACATCTCTCATGGTTATGTTTATTGCCCCCTTCCCCACCAGAATGCCAGCCAAATGCAGGCACAGGATGATTTCATTCCCAGCTCTACCTTTCTTCAGTTTCTAGAACTCTGCCTGGAGTGTAATAGGTGCTCAGCAAAGGTCTGCGAACAACCAATGGAACCATGGGGTAGTGTCAAAGAGAAGGAAGGATTTGGCTTTTGGTGGAGCCACACTTCTAACCCACATCAACAGGGTTCCCATTCCGGTGTGGCCCTTACCTGCTGTGTGACCTTGGGCAAGCTGCTTGCCATCTCTGAGCCACAGTTCTTCCTATGTAACGCAGCAGCGTGCTGGAGCACGGTGCCCAGGGTCTGACAGACTCTGCTTCCCTAGCCTCACACGGAACATTCGGATTCAGACAAAGAAAATGAGGACCAGGAAGTGCCAAACTCTTGCCCAAGGCCACACACGGATCTGGGCCCAGGCTACCCTAATATTCAAACTCAGATTCGCCTGCTTCCAAACCCACCAATTCTTTCTGCCTCCCGACCCCTTGTTCTGCATCTGTCTCACAAGGGTTAGACAAGAAGGTTCAGCAGGCGGGAGCTGTTCAGCTTCTTGGCCCTCGAGTGCCCTCCCCCCCCCCCCCCGCCCTCCCCCACTGCCCGCAGCTGCAGAACCACAGCCTCCGGGGAGAATGCCAACTGAACGGGGTGGCTGCTCTTTCCAGACGTGGCCTGGCTGGATGATTAAGGCTCCTTTCCCGGCTGAGACTGGCAGGCATTTATTTCCTTTTAAAACGACAGTGTCAGCGGCATATTTATGATTTAATTTGTGTTTTCTCCTCCACAACTCCCCACAAAACTACTGGAGGAGACACTGCAGTCTGCACGCCGCCTCCTCTCCAACGGCACCGCTGGCCTCTCAGGAGGCTCAGGACAGCTGCCTCTTTGTCGGCCCGTCTTGCACCCCCGGCACCCACCCCCCTTTTCCTCTCAGAGTTGGGCTGCCAGCGTGTGCGTGGATCTACCGGGGAGGATCCTCAGCCCCTGGCCCCACCACCCAGACCTGGGGGGAGGTGACCAGGAGTGTCCTCCCTCTAGAAAGAGTGGTTTGGGGACAGCATAGTCTCCTGTTGCTCATTGCTTTCACTTTCATAACCTTTGGTTTGCAATCGTTTTTTAGACTCACAAAAAGGTGCAAAACTAGTTGAGGGTTCTCACCCTGCACCCAGGTCCCCCTAGTGATGACATGTAAAGTGGCCAAAGGACATTGTCCAAATCAGGAACTGGATGGAGGCACACGTTACTAACTCAGATGCAGACTTCACCAGTTTTCGCAGCCACTCCAATTGTATTATTCTTTTTGTTTTTAATATATTTTATCGATTTTTTTCCAGAGGGGAAGGGAGAGGGATAGAGAGTGAGAAACATCAATGAGAGAGAAACATCGATCAGCTGCCTCCTGCACACTGCCTACTGGGGATGTGCCCGCAACCAAGGTACATGCCCTTGACCCGAATCGAACCTGGGACCCTTGAGTCTGCAGGCCGAAGCTCTATCCACTGAGCCAAACTGGTTAGGGCCGATTGTATTATTTCTAATCTCCAAATGTCAGCAGTTGCCCAAGCTCCTGTTTAGAGTCAGCCAGGCTAGGAGGTTTGTTAAGACAGACTGCAGCTTCCAGCTCTGCTCCTCCCTCCCGCCCACACCTCCTCCCCCGGAATCAGCTCCTTTCAGCTCCTTCGGGGAACAGGAGAGCAGCTGTACTCAGCCCTATTGCTACAGACCTTGCTCCTGCGGTTCTGTACGCTGTTCAGTGGTAGGCCTCGTCGCTGCTTTCCTGCTACAGGAAGTGCTGTTTTAAACCCCTGTCCTTCCCTGCCCTGACCCCACACTTCCTTCTCGAGCAGTCTCCTCAAATAGCCATGCCATAATCTGGGGAGACTGGTACCCAGGGTTACAACTGAGCGTTTCATTTGCTTACTTTTCGGTACATTGATCCCTAAATTTTTTTTGGATATATTTTATTGATTTTTTACAGAGAGGAAGGTAGAGGGACAGAGAGTTAGAAACATCAATGAGAGAGAAACATCCATCAGCTGCCTCTTGCACACCCCCTACTGGGGATGTGCCCGCAACCAATGTACATGCCCTTGACCAGAATCGAATCTGGGACCTTTCAGTCCGCAGACCGACACTCTATCCACTGAGCCAAACCGGTTTCGGCCCTAATTTTTTTTTTTTTAACTCAAACTCTTTGCCAGCTGTCCAAAACTTCCTTTCACATCCAACATTCTACCCGTTTTGAAAGAGGTCTCTCCTGGAACCTTCTGGCCTACACAGCTGACACTCTGGGATCTCCCTCCCCCATCAGCCTAAGGATCCCTTCACCTCTCTTCTGAGTTGGATTTTGTGCTTCCTGGATCCCGGGCTTCCTGTTTCTTGGTTCACTCCTTCATTGTATTGGAGCACATCCTTCTGTAGTTTCCTGAGAAAGAGTAGGCAGGAGGTAAGATTCTCAAGACCTCCTATGTGTTAGGGTGCCTTCACCTTTTAGGCTTGGCACGGACTAAAATTGGCATAAAATCCCTTCAGAGTCTTAAAGGCGTTGCTCCTTTGTCTTCTCACGTCCAGAGTTTCTGTGGAGAGGTTGAAAGCCATTCTGATTCCATATTTGCTTCTCTGAAAGTTTGTCGACTCTCCTCTGTGCTGCCAGTATCCTAAGATTTCCCACTGACCTTCCCAGGTGGAAATCTGGCTTTGTGTGCTGTGCTAATCACTTTTGAACTTGAGATGCATGTTCTTCACGTTGGGATAATTTTCTTCAACTATTTTAATCGTATTTCCTCCCCACTATTGTCTTTCTCTTCTTAGAATTCCTATAATTTGAGTATTTAAGCTCCTGTACCAGTCACTAATCTTATCATGTATCCCCTCTTTCCAATGGTTTATTTTGCTGTAGATTCTTGAGAAATGTCCTTAACTTCCTTGCCCAAATCTCTGGCTGAGTTTTATATTTTTGCTCTCATGTTTTTTTCTAAGAGCCCTTCTTGTGCTCTGTGTTCCTTGTGTATGGCATCATGTGCTTTTCCATGGAAGCGTTATCTTCTGTTCTCTCTCTCTCTGGATGTAGAGGGTTTTGTCTGTATTGTGATTATATATTTTTATGACTTTTCTCTGTGCACACTATCCTTTTCCATTCCTGTTTTTGGTCTGCAAAAGCAGACCACATGAGTTGTCACTACCCTTGCCCCGCTGTGCCAGACATTGCTAATCAATTATGACACTCCTCTCCACTGAAATAGAGAAGAATTTCTCACCTTGGCACTATTGCCATTTGGACAGAATCATTCTTGGTTGGAGACGAGGGTGGGAGTGGGGTTGGACTGTCCAATGCACTTTAGGACTTGGAGCAGCCTCTACCTACTAGATGCCATTACCTCACCCCACCCCAGTCATGACAACCAAAAATGTCCCTGGACATTTCTGTCACATATCTCCTGGGGGAAAAAAACTGCGGTTGGTTGAGAACTATGGGCCCAAACTCAGCCTAGATATCTTTGTCAACATAATGCTCTCATAGCTAGTCAACTTGCATAGTGCCATGGAATGAGACCTGTTTCACCAACAGAGCTGACCACTTCATATAGTTTCAGAGCCTGGTTGGTCAACAACCTAATTTGGCAACTCTATAACCCAACTTCAGAGCCTTCTCTATGAGGGTGACAGCAGACCCCCACCTGCCATTTCCTGTCATAGACAGAGATCACGACTGGGCCTGAGGGCTTCAGACCTGCAGTGTTAAGTGTCACACTGACAGCTGTGGACTTGGTCCCATGGGGCTCCCAAAACCACCCAAATGTGTTGGAAATTGGGGCAGAGATGTTCTTTGTCTGCAGAAAATGGAGAGAAGATGTTACCAGATGTCATCAGGGTTCTGACTGCTCTTGACCTCAAGCTTGCACAGTGCCTGGCTCCAGCAGGAAGTTAGAATAGCCTCAGAGTGATCTTCAAAGTGTCAACATGCAGTCCCTCAGGCTCCAACCGAGATCTTCTGAGTCAGCATTTTTGGGATGGGGTCTGGAACCTGTCTTGTTAACTAAACAGCTTTCTGGGTGAAAACTAGTACCATGGGTAACACATGCACACATTGACTCTGATTCAGATCCTGGTTGTGCTTCTTGGTAATATGTAGCCTATATAGCTAAGAATGGATAATATTTATTATGTGCCAAAACTGTGCTAAATTTGACCGTGCATTACCTTAATCAATCACTCTATGGGTGGTTCTATTTTTAACATGTTTTAGATGGGAAACAGAGGTTTGGGGAGGTTGTGTTACTCAACATCGCAAAAGTTGGAGGCAGGGAAAGCTGGGGCATGTACGTGGTGGTCTGAAACAACACTTTTTCAATTACACGAGAGCCTTAAAAGCTGAGTCCAAGCTCTAACAGCCATGGGAGATCATCAATACACAGTCATATTCTATGTCAATAAAGGGTAACTTTTGTTATTAACAACCCCTGTAAGGCAAGAATCCTTAGCTTCACTGCCCGGAAGTAAAGGACGGTCAAGGAGCCTAGAAGACTGCTCCTAGAATGTGGTAAAGTCAGGACTTGAACCCAATCTGTGTGACTTCCAAGCCTAACTTCTCAAGTTTCCTGTGTTCAGTCACTCCACTGCCCTCTCTTAGGGTCAGGTCTGATCCATACCCAGCATCTTACAAATAGGCAGGTGAGTTTGACCATTCATCCTGCCCCTTTGGGAAGTTCTAATGCTCTACCCAGGATTTGATCCCATACCCTCTCCACCTTGACCCAGATAGCCACAAACATTCCATGGCATAGGAGTGGGTGATGTCAACCAACAGCGTGAATTTTAGGGCACAGAGGTTTAGGATTTCTCAATTTCTCACTAATTTCACTCATTTAACAAATCTTTACAAGTGCCAAGCATGTGACAGGACTGAGGATGCACAATGAGCCAAATAACAAAACTTACATCCTATTGGGATGAGACAAACTATAAAGGAAATTATAAATATGTAATTTAAAATAAGTTGAACTAAAGGGAGAACAAGCAGTAGAGTGGGGGTCAGGGATGGCCTTTCTTAGGAGGTGACAATTGATGGGATGACCTATAAGAAGCCAGGCAGTGAGTTGCAGGGACAAGTGGTTGGGGGGACTTCAGAAGTTGCAGGTGAGAAAGTGTGTGGGAGTGGGAGGGGGTGTCCACACAGTGTGCCTGCTTGGGGAATGATATGTCCTTCCTGCGGAAATAGTCCTAGCCAAGGTCACTCAAGGTCTCCAAGACAATGAGGGGAAAAGGAAGACACCAGTTCTGGCCAGACCAAAATTAGGTCACAACCGAGCTTTCTGCAAGGAGAGCAAAGAGACTTCCTTCCCTGGTAGCCCCGAGCGCTTCTGGATGGGAGCAGGCCCAGGGTTGCCCTGCTCACCCCCAAGCACAGAGTCATGGGAGAACTTTCAGATGTCACATAGGAATTGAGGCCCTACTGTGCTCTAGGCATTCTACCAGGGGACCATACACGCTGCCTTGAAATCTGGGGATAGGAATTACTGATTACATTTTACAGTTGGGGAAACTAAAATTAATCTTATCACTGGAAGGTGGCAGAAAAGTAGCTTGAGCCTAAATCTATGCAGAATCAACATTCTTACTATTACATGGTACTAAGAAGACCAAGAGTTTTAGAAGTGATTACCCAGATTGCAAGGTGAGAAGACCAGAACATCCTGAGCCTTACTACGTATTAACTACATGGATGATGGATGGATGGATGGATGGATGGATGGATGGATGATGGGTGGTTGATGGATAGATGGATGGATGAAGATGGATGGATGAATAGATGGATGGATGGACAATGACAGACAGACACGAATAGGTAAGCAGACCTTTTCTATAATTTTATGCAAATGCTTTTAAAAAATGTATTTCCCTTTTGTTTTAATATTAAAATTCTATCTTCAAATGCTACCTATGGGGAAAGTTGGGCATAATAAAAGAATTGCTCTGGATGGGGTTGGGGAAAGAGGTAGGCAAGTTACAAGAAGCTCTGCTCTTGTAATGCACTAGAGACTCCTTAATAAAACCAAAGAAGGCCTTGGACAAAGGTAATCCAGAACATTCTGGTTTCAGAAACAAGAACAGACATATTGGGGAGGCATAGCAGAGGAATGGGACATCTTAGCCAAATCCCTCACCTTTTCTGTCCACATCAACTATTACTACCAAGTGGGTTAGCAAGGACCTGCCTAGTGAAGAGTAGCCCAAGGCAGCCGGTGACTCCTGCTTCTAGCTCTCCTGAGGATGCACGAATGGGAGAGTTGGGTGTTACTTCCAATGCTGCAGTGTTACTCACTCAGCCCGGGGGCTACAGAAGGGAGCAAGTCACTCGAGCAATCTCTGCCACCTACTGTGTCCCATTTGTGAATCAGACCACAGAGTGGGAGTTGGTCCACGTGACCAGCCTCACTCATTGGATGATGGGCTCCTATGAGCTCCCCCCAGAAGGTGGGACTAGCCAGACCAGGTAGGACATTAATTTGATTGGTCTGGGGATGCAGAGCCCAGACAGGTTGAGAAATGCTGGAGCCACTGGGGCTAGGTATGGGTGACCGTTCTGCATGCTGCCACCGGGAGACAGCACTCTCAGATGGAGTCCAGTCCCATAAAATTGAAGGTGTCCATCTAGACAGGACTCCCATAGAGTTCTTGGCAGATGAATATCCTAGTTTCTCTGTTGTACAACGTTCTCCTGAACGAATGAGCTGAATGTTTAGATACAAGGAGTCAGCAAGACCTGGGCTGGAGTCCAACTCTGCCCTTGACTGACCAGATGACCTTTCAGCCAGTTGCCCATCTTTTCTGAGCCTGAGGGCAGAGAGGAAAATGCTTGGAGCTTTTACACCCTGTTTACTTAGGATAGGGTCCCAACTGCTTCGCATGACTGGCCTGGCCTCAGTCTACCTCCCGGCCTCCCCGGGCATCACTGTCCACTTTCTCCCGAGGACTTTTAAACTCCAAGTTTCCTCTGGTGCACTCTTCTTCCTTCCCTCCCTTTCTCTCCATGGGGTGCCTTCTCTTATTTCCTTCTAAAGAACACGAGGTGCTGAAACAAATGAACTCCAAACATCCATGGCTTAAGGTAACAGAAGTTTATTTGTTGTCCTCATGGCAGTACAAAGTGGGTGTTCCCGCCCTGCTGGTGGCTCTCCTCCACACAGACTCGGGGGTCCAGCCCCTTTGTGTTCGGTGATTCTGTCTTCCGCCAGCATCCGAGTCCAGATGGGGGAAGGAGATGCTGGAGAAGATGCACCTACTTCTTAAAAGCCTGAGCCAGGGAATGGCACAAATAACGTCCACTCATGTTCTGCTGGTGAGATCTCATCACAAGCCCCCACCAGCACGAAGAGGGCAGGCTGGAATATGTGGCCTCTTCAATGACAAGTCTATACTGTGCAGGGACAACCAGCCATCTCTACCACATCTGGCGGGCTTCAGCTCCTCCTTCAGGTGTCAAGTTAAATGTTGCTCCTCCAGGAAGCCTGCCTTGAGTCTCCAGGTATGGGGACTAAATGCCCCTCTCCTGTCCATCCAGCATCCCTAGCCTTCCCTGTGTCACACTGCACTGTGTTCTTGTTTGTGTTTAGACACAGAACATAAGCAGCACCTTGAAGTCAAATTCTGTGTTTATATGTGTTCACCTCTGAGAGGCTAGCCTATGATATTTCTGGAACATAATAGGCACAATGTTATTGGATGGATGGATGGGTGGATGGATGAAGGACAGACAAATCTCCTCCCACCCTCCCGCAAGCCTTCAAGTTTTCTCATGCCTCCGTGGTTCTTGATTCTCTGGAAGCTGGCAGAAGAGCGGAGAGTTCCTGGATATGCCCTCATACATTCTTATGACAGTGCTATGAAAACTCTGCTGCTGAAGAGCCACCTGCCCAGGTTCAAGGCTGCTTTTCCTTCTGCTCCATTGCTCCTGACAGTCCCGCGTGGGGCAACTGCCCTGGGTCTCAGCCTGAAACCTGCTGCAGCCACAGGGCTGGCCCCATTCCACGCCAGCCCCAGATCACCTGCTCCCTTCGCTCTTTCTGTGGGAGGGTCCCATGAACCCCACCAAACACCTTACTTCCTTTGTCTCTAGATTCACAAGGACTTGCAAAATTGGTACATAGTAAAAGAACTCCATTTGAGTAAGAATTCAAAGCTTAAGCCAAAGCTCTGACAAAAAAAAAAAAAAGTTTGCAAAACCTGGATTCTAGACCTCTCTGCATGACCTTGGGCAAGTCACTTTATGCTTTAAATTTATTGAGCGGCTGCCTCCGCCCCTCCCCCCCCCCCCCCCCCCCCCCGCTCGGAATTGAGCCCAAAACCCTGGCATGTGCCCTGACTGGGAATCATACCATGACCTCCTTGTTCATAGATGGATGCTCAACCACTGAGTTATGTGGGGCAGGCAGTCACTTTATACTTTTGAGTCTTAGTTTTTTAATTAGTGAAGTAGGAATAACAAGAATACTCTCTATGTTGTATAGAAATGAGGGATCCAGGAAGTTATAAATAGGTATATCCTTTGACCTAGAAAGTGCCCTTGAGGTGTTCATATTGATGTTTTTGAGAGGGTTTGATAAATGTTTCCCTTCTTCCCACTCTGAGTTCTGAACCAATTGAGAAATAAGATTAAAATAATATTTTTATTACCGATGAAGCTGATAATGGAAAATGTAGCTTATCTCCCTGGGCAAAGGAGCGTGATGGAATTAGGCAGGAGCTGGGTGTCCCTCCAGCCCGGGGGTGCGGGGGAGGGGGCTTGGGCTCCAGTCTCCGTGCTGAGATGGAGAGAAGAGCGTGACTCAGAGCCTAACCGGAGCTGACAAGGGTTGCTCATGGATTGATGTGGGTGGTGAGGGGAAGGAGAGAAACCAGAATGGCTTCTACGTTTGTAGTCTGGGGAGCTGGGGGATGTGGTGCCACTTACAGAGACCGAAAAAAAAAATGGGGGTTGGAGCAGGTTACCTGGAAGGGAGCAAACCAAGTCAAGCAGCGAAAGCCCACAACTGCCTCGATAGATCACAGAGGGCACCGGCCCCAGTTGGAAGGACCCTAACGTTGGCCACTCTCTAAATCCTGTCTCTGCTAATGTCCCAGATTGTGCCTTTGGTGTCCAAGGTCTCACAGATGAGAGTCAGCTGCAGGGGGTGGGACTGGGAGGCCCATTCAATGGCCCTCTGGGAGGTCCGCTGTCACATGGGTTTTACTCTGCTTAGGCCCATGTGCCCCCCCCCTTCCCAATGCAAGGGGCACCTCTAAGACCTATGGGGAACCAGGCCCTCTGCAGGCCCTGGGACCACAGACAAAAAGGACCCTGGTCTTACCCTTCAGGAGGGACAGCTGGGAAAGGCCCACCCATGCAGTAACCTCCCCTTAGAAGAGGCTGAATGGCTCAGACACGGACCTGTGACTCCTCCCCATCCAGTGCTCTTTCCTACTCCTTCCATATCCCCTTCAGGACAGTCCTCTTTCCGCCCAGGACAGCCCATTCCCCAGGTGCCCCCTCCCCCGCCAGAGAAGACAGCTGTGATGACAGCCCCTGGGGTCCTGTGTGATACTGACAGCGCTCATGGGCTCCAGAGGATTTCTCCACGCTCTCGGCTTCATTCCTTGCAAATGGTCGCAAGGCCACCCCCCCCCCCCCCGCCCCTTCCCTCTCCCCCGGAGCTTCAACCCAGATCACTTACAGATTATATTTGGGAAAATATTGTTCTCTCCCAGCAGGGAGCCTGCAAGTGCTGAAGGCCGGGGTGGATGGGGAGGGGTGAGGAAGGGGTTTCCACTCTGCACTGAACTCAGCCCTACCGTGTGGGGTGCAGCGGGGGCGGAGGGGTGCATCCAGAACACAGAAAGGCCAAGGGCAGGGGCCCTGCCCCGACAGGGTGAAGTTGGGGCAGCTCTCAGCTGCCTGAGCCCATCTGACCTGAGAAGGTGTGGGGGGAGGGGGTGGCCTTGTGAACCGCCCTCGGGACAAACAAGCACAGCCACACCAGGGAACAATGGGAAGGTGAGCTGAGGGCAGATGGTTCCACCTCCCATCTGCTCGGAGTTTGCCCAGCACGGGCGCAAACCGGGAAAGTGCACCGAGATCCCAGCAACCGGCGATGGAAACATGCACCCGGCTTTTTTCCCCCCTGGGCTCCTGAGCCCATTAACCACATACTTACTCAATATTGTTTTTAGTGACTATAATAATGCCATCCATTGGGAGTTTACTCCAGGCACCATGCTAAGCACCACTTATGTTTCAGTTCATTGAATCCCCTCATGAACCCTGGGAACATGATTATCCCAGGTCTTACTGAAACGAACTTAGAGGAGATGAGCAGGTGAGCCGAGGCCTTCCAGCCGGGAGGTGGAGGGTAGGAACTGAACCAGGGTTGCCCCTGCAAAACCCACACCGTTGCAATTTTTAAAATATATATATATATATATATATATATATATATATTATTGATTCTTTACAGAGAGGAAGGGAGAGGGATAGAGAGCTAGAAACATCGATGAGAGAGAAACATCGATCAGCTGCCTCCTGCACACCCCCTACCAGGGATGTGCCCTCAACCAATGTACATGCCCTTGACTGGAATCGAACCTGGGACACCCCCTCCGCCCCCCCCCCCCCCCCCCCCGTCCGAAGACCGATGCTCTATCCACTGAGCCAAACCGGTTTTGGCTCACCGTTGCAATTTTTGTCACTTTGTAGTTATTTAAGTGAAGTAGAATCTCCTCCTCATTATTGTATTACTATTCCTGTCCAAAATGTTCTTGGCTAATCTTAGGCTATTCTTGTTCCAAATGAACTTCACATCCCCACTGCTCTTTTCCCTGGAATTTCATTACATTTATTAATTATATAAAAGAGAATCGATGTCTTGGCATTTGGGATTTCCTTCCTAAAGATCACATGTGTCTCCATTTATTCAGATATTCTTTTTTCCCCCATGCAGTAAAGTGTCAATAGATTTCTTCCTAGAGCATTTGCAATGCTTCTTAAGCAAATTGCTAAGAGGGTTTTCGGCTTTTTGTTGCTATAATGAGCAAGATCCTTTTCTCAAATAACACTCAGGAACTAAGTATAGTGACTAGATGGGGGAAACAAGTCATTTTCACCTGATTCTTCTATCTAGTTCTTTGACCGAACTTTCTTTCTTTCCCGAGCAGATTTTGTTCGGGTTTTTCAAGGTAGAAAATCAAATCGTCAGCCAATTGTTATCACATTTGCCTTCATTTTCAGTGTTATAGCTCCTATTGGGTTTCCTTGTCCATTCGGCCACCTGGTGCAATTCTGTCACGTGCCGAGACTGGGGCCGGGGCAGGCGAGGTAAAAGCCAATACCGTTGTAGGTGGCGCCTGCATTTTGTATTTTGCAAGCACTTTACATACACTGTCTCATCTGATCTCCCAACGGTCAGTCAGTCAGTCAACAACAATGTGCCGAACACCTCCCATGTGCCAGGTGGCAGGAGACATAGTCCTTTTTTTAAAATATATTTTATTGATTTTTTTACAGAGAGGAAGAGAGAGGGATAGAGAGTTGGAAACATCGATGAGAGAGAAACATTGGTCAGCTGCCTCCTCCACACCCCCTACTGGGCATGTGCCTGCAACCAAGGTACATGCCCTTGACCAGAATCGAACCTGGGACCCTTGAGTCCGCAGGCCGACGCTCTATCCACTGAGCCAAACCGGTTTCGGCCAGACCTATTTCTTGTCTCCACGCAGTGCAGCCCAGGGTGAACCCAGGAAGTAGACAATGCACAAATTAATCAAACATTTACCAGCGAATAAAAGATCAGAAAATGTGCCAAGTACCATCACCTCCAGGGTACTGATGTGAAATTAAGACCCGGGATGGGGAAGTGACCTGCACAGGGTCAAGGTAGCCTTTTTGGCACCTGGATCCTGGGGGCGACCTCCTGACCTCCTCTCGCCTGTACACGTGGTTCTCCTGGGCCCAGCGGGCCAGCTGTCCTCCAGGCCGGGAAGCTTCCTTGGCAGCCCGTCCCAGCTGGCTGGGGGCTGAGGAGAGCGTTCTCTGGCTTTCCTCGACGGCCAGCCCCGGAGCAAAACGCTGCCCTTGGCAGGGCTTCTGTGGGGCCCGCGCGGCAGCCAGGCTGAGGACTTTGAGCCCCACAACTGTTGCCACCCAGCCGGCACTGCCAGTCCCCCCGGGTTTGCCCTGAGGCTGAGCCCTGCTTTCCTTCCTGAAGGCTCTGCCCTGAAAACTGAGGTCTGGCTACCGGATGCAACTTGGTTCCAGGGCACGTGGCTTCAGGCCCAGCTGAGGACCGAGGCCAAAGCCAGGCCTAAAGTGGGAACGAGCTTGGGGGTTGAAACGAGGTCACATTTGTTTACAGATGCCCAGAATATGCTCAGAATGTGGTGGTTGGGGTTGAACCTTCTTCTATGGCTCAGCTTCCAAAACCAACCCTTGAGCTCCCAGCCTCCGCCCTCCTCCATCTGGTCCAGCCACATTTCACCCTGAGCAGTCTTCATGGTCAAGGCTGAATGGTGTTATTCCCTGTTTTGCGTTTGCATCCAAAACTCACCCCCCTCTGTGACTTTGCTCACTGCCTTCCTCCCACCACGAACTCTCTCTCCCTCCCCTTCTGACCCCACCCTTTTTTAAAATTAAAATATATTTTTATTGATTTTTTACAGAGAGGAAGAGAGAGGGATAGAGCTAGCAACATTGATGAGAGAGAATCATCCATCAGCTGCCTCTTGCACACCCCCCACTGGGGATGTGCCCGCAACCAAGGTACATGCTCTTGACCGGAATCGAACCCGGGACCCTTCAGTCCACAGGTCGACGCTCTATCCACTGAGCCAAACCGGTTTCGGCTGACCCCATCCTTTTTCTATGTGACCACATTCTCCCCTTCCCACATACCCCAGCTTAGATGTCTTCTCCAACAAACCTTATCTGCCCACCCGGCTAGTCCTGACCTTGCTTCCCCTGAACTCCATGTTAGGCAGACGGATTCTGGTTGGTTTGTAGGCCTCTGAGCCTCAGTGTTGCTGTCTGAAAAAATGGGATGCCAGTCCCACTACCTCAGAGGATCACAGGCTCAGAGGTAAAATCATGGTAGCAGCTGCCACTCAGCAGCCCTGGCTGGGTGCCAAGGCCCCGTTCGACGTGCTTTACAAACGTGCTTTTATTGTTCTCAGCCCATGAAGACAGAACCAACGCACGGGGAAGCGAAGGAGCAGCTCCCCGCTCTCAGTGTATGCACATAGCTCGTGCATGTGTGTGTGCCCGTGAGTGCCTGTGTGTGTGCGACAAAGCTCACAGCATAGGATCGGGCACCGAGTTCAGGGAGCGCTTCCTTTCCACAGCCCTTCATCCCGGCCACTGTTTGACTTGGCCTTTTCCACCTCATTTCACAATTCTGCTGCTCATGGCCGTCCCCCATCTGTCTTTGTGCTCCTGGAGGGCAGGCCTAGCTCCCCCCCGCCCCCTGTCTGAGCTCCACTGCCTGACCCGGGGCCCCCACATCCTCCCACCTTCAGTGAGCATCTGTGCCTTCCTTAAGCACGCACATCTTGCCAGCTTACCAGGGAGGACCTGGCTGGGGCCCCCGAGCCCGGCCTGCAAGCCCGAGGCCCCTGCTGCAAGTGCCCCTCCCCTGACTGGGGAAGGGCTGGCCCCTCCTCCTCCTTCAGGTCTCAACGCCAATGTCTCCTGCTCAGAGAGCCCCCTCCTCCCCACCCCGGCCACCCCTCCCCACAGCGGCTCACTTCTCATTCCCCTGTTTTATTTCCTTCAGGGAACATGTTGCTGTCTGAGATGGTTCTGTCGTATTTATTTGATTGCTTGTTTCTGTCTCCCTCCCACCGGTGTCTAAGCTCCGGGAGCGAAGGCCCCCGTGCAGGGGTGGCTCAGAGCAGAGCTCTGTACACGCTGCTGTGGGCTCATGAGTCACCGGGCAACCTGGCTGAGATCCTGCATTTCTCACCGGAGCAGGGTGCTGATGTGGACGGTCACCGTGGACCACCCTGTGCTGTGTTTCTCAGCCCCGTGGACTCGAAAGCTCCGGGTGGGGGTCCAGCAGCAGGGGTTGAAAGGGGTGATTCTATTGCGCACTCCGGTGTGCAGTCCCCTGGCTTAGGGCAGCGTCACGGGGACCAGCCCGGAGCCAGGGCTGCCTCTGCCCAGATCCTGACATGACTTCCCTTTCCTGCGCCCCTTTTGCCGGCTGTGTAACGGGTGTGATGAGAGTCCCTTCCTTACAGACGGTCTGTCTGCCTGCCACCATCCGGTGATTTGTCCAGTGAGTGGTTAGGCGTCAGCCAGAAGTGTCCACCGCAGATGAGGGAGTCAGAACGGAAGGTCGTGCCAGGTCCGGTTGACCCGGGCCAGCTGTCTCCTGGCTGATGAGAGTCCCTGTTTGCAATGACTCCCATGCTCCCAAGAGATTAGAAGGTTGACCTAAGCGCCAGCAGCACCTGCTTTAAACAGAAGCTGACCTCTCTGTTTGCTGAGGTGTTGGCAGCACAGGAATCTAGGGGCCCTGGTGGCCAGCGGTGACCCTCACACCTAGACTTGCTGCTTCACAGATGCTGGCTCTCGTGGGTGGCCGGAGTACTGGGGAGGATGTGAGGTGGCTCTGTCACCAGCCCAGATGGATGGCAGCTCTCTGTTCATCACGCTCTTTCAAAGGCAGCCTCTTTGGAGCGAGTGTCAGACTGCAAGCTGGACCTTATTATTTTCGTTTCACAGCCAAGGAAACCAGAGCTCAGTAAAACTACCTATCCCTGGGTGATGGCCAGGCAGGAGGGATGATTCTATTCCATTCCAAAGGAAGGTCCAGGACTCCTGCGTGGGGTCACCATCCTTCACCCATTTATCACTACAGGCTGAGGTGGACCCCCAAAACAAACTCAGGGTCCCAAAGCTGCCTTTAACTTAGCACGGGGACACTGCCGGGCCCCTGTGACCAGCTGAGGGCCAGTAAGAGTAAGTGACATGTCCACTTAGAAGAGAAGCAGGCTCCAACTGGAGGTCATGACCTTCTCTATGCCATGAACCCAGCTGGCTGTTTGGTGAAGCCTACAGATCCTTTCTCACAGAATTGTTTAATCCTATCTAATAAGAGAGAATATGCTAAATGACCCTCATGCCATAGCAAAGCTGGCAGCACTCACAGCCAATAAGGAGGGAATATGCTAATTGACTGTCCTACCCTCAAAGATGGTGGCGCCCACAACCAATAAGGAGGGAATATGCTAATTGACTGCCATGCCCTCAAAGATGGTGGTGCCCACAGCCACAAGATGGTGGCACCCAGTCCCCTCAGCCCCACCAGGGTGGCAGGCATGCAGCAAGACCAGGCCTGCCCTCAGGAGGGCCCAGCCACTCCACATGCCTGCCTCCTGAGTCCCCCTGTCTTCTCAGCCCCCAGCCTCCCAAGGCCGCCCGAAGTTCAAGTAACCAGGGCTGGCCGAGGCTCAGGTAACCAGGGCTGCTGAGGCTTGTGTTGCTGGCCATGGCAGCAGCAAAGGTGTGATGGGACATCACCTTCTCTTGATATCCAGGTCCCCTCCCAACCCTGAGGGCTCCCAGACTGTGATAGGGGGCAGGTCAGGCTGAGGGACCCCCTTCCCCCCCAATCCAGTGCATGAATTTTCACGTCCCGGGCCTCTGATCATAAAATGCATAGAAGCCAATTATGTTAAAATATGATTATCAAAGTAAAACAAAAATTGCAATATAGTAACACATGGGCTTGTTGCTGACTCACTGAAGAGCAAGATCCAGAGGTAGGCTTAATAACGAAGGTGATTTCAAAGTCCCCGAGAGCACAAATGGCGTTCCAAGATGCCACAACTGGAATGCGACGTGAAAAGAGCTGGGGGAGCTCTTGGTGACAAAGTCACAGGTGTGCCAATCACTGCGGTTTGTTGCCAACACACACCTGAAGGAAATGCTGTCTTTCAAAGAATAAAGATGCATCTCCCGCCCATTCAAATCCATGGACATCAGCGGAGAGCTCTTTACAGCAGGCTAGGCTCAGGAGCAGGGCCTGGGGCTGATGGCTGCGTGGTGCTGTGGCTTTGGATGGAGAGAGACAGAACTTTCCAGAGGCCCTGTGCCCTTGACCGTCCCCTCTCTGCACCTCCCAATGTGACCCCTGGTGCTCACACCCACACCCACACCCACGTGTCACGCTGCTTCCTCTACTGTCTTCTCATCACAGTCTCAGCAGCCTTTCAGTACGTTCCAGGAGAATGGGCTCCAGGGGCAAGTCCACTACTGAGCCCACTCCCAAATTCATCTCCCCTGGGTTTGCAGGGATGTCTCCCCCCAACTACCAAGGCCAATGTCACACAGTAGGAGCGGTGGGCATAGTAGGGAGAGCTGGCCACTGCTGACTGAGTCCCTCCTTGTTAACCAGTTCTTTGCTGTTTACAGGACTTTCCTGTGAATGGCCTCATTTAATCTCCATTACCATCTTGTGAATTAGTACTGCTGCTATAGATGGGGCCCAGAGAGGTGGAGCATTTGCCGGAGGTCACATAGCCAGGAAGTAGAAGTTGCCCTTGTGGCAGGCCACTGTCCCTCAGGGAAGTCGAAAGCAGGTCTCTTGTCTCTGCAGATAGGGCTGATGAGCTGGGAAGCTGGCATTTGCATTTTGAATCCGGCTTCTTCCATCCATCCATCCATCCATCTGATTAATATGTGCCGGGCACTGTGCTAAGTAAGCCCAAGAAATGCAGTAAAAGCAGACACAAACTGGCCCCCGTGGAGTTTCTGGCTGGGGAGAGGGGTTGCATAAACAGACAGGTACTAATTGAATAATGACACAAACACGACACATATAAATGAAAATGGCAGCGGTGCCAAGCGCTCTGAGGCAGAGCTGTGATCTCCGCGGGGCTTTAGCCGAGGCAGAGGCGGGAGAGAAGGTGGAAAGCCGTATCAACGGCGAGGCAGGCTCTGGGGGCAGGCTGGGATTCCGATCCTGAGGGTTTCGCTGACCAGCTGTGCAAACACGATAAGCCCTTCACACTTTGAGCCTTGCTTTTCTGGAAATCGGGATTATAAAAGGAGTACTTCCTTCTCAGGAGCGTCATGAAGATTTAATGAGACGCAGTGAGTAAAACTCTCAGCATGGTGCCTGGCCCCTGGTAAAGGCTCTGGTTTAGCATTTTAGCGCCTGGGAAGTGTGGACACCAAATACACAACTCCATCCCTGCACTTTGCGGGGAAGGCCAGCCTCGGCATGAACTGAAGGGGTGTGTGGGTAGCTCACCCAGTCGTAGCTCAGCTTTGCCTGCACCTTAGACTCATCGAGGGGCCCAGTGTGTCCCCCAAACCGATGAAATAACCAGGGTATCTGAGGGTCCACCCGGCGACAGCAGCTTTTAAAGTGATGCCAACGTCCATTCAGGACTGAGAGGGGAGTTTCCTCGGAGTCAGGGGCAGCTGGGGAAGGGTCCTGGGGCAGGTGGCGATTGAGAGGCCCTCCAAGAATTGAGAAGATTTGGATACACAGACAAGGCCAGGGAGGGCACGCCAGGCTTTGGGGAAAGGCTGAACAAAATATCAGAGATGGAAGGCAGGACTGCATTTGGGAAACCGGTGCAATGAATGAGACGGGACTGGCTGGGAAGGAGGCTCCTGCAGCAGGTGGCTGGACACAGAGCTGGGTCAATTGCTGCATTGGCTTGAGGGTTAAGAGGGGCCTTTGGTTTGATTGGAATGGAACCGTTGCGTGTGGGTAGATGGGCTTAGAAAAACTCTCACCTGCAGGGCTGCCTCGCTGGAAGCAGCAGGGATGGCATAGGGTGCCATCCTACATGCCAGTTCCCATGGCCTGGAGTAGCTGCCTAGATGCTGTGCTGAGAAGGATTCTGAGTCTGCATCTGAGTGTGGCTATTGAGTGACGGTGGTGGCCAAGGGCTTGGGGACCAGAGGCAGCACATGTGCCAGTCACTTCCCATCCTGGCGAGGGCTGCAGGGGTGGGGGGGGGGGCGGGCAGCTAGGGTGGAGAGTAGGAAGTGGTCTTTACTTCCCTTCTGTGATGCTTTCACTGAAGTTGCTTCAAGGAAGAGCTCTTTCCTCACATCTTGGCCATAAAGAAGCCAGCCGGGAACAGAGAGTTGGCTCTGTCAGCCTTTGATGACTCTGAGCTGCTGGGATGACAATGGGACTAGCAGAAGCATTTCCACCAGGAGGGTTCTGATGAGGAAACTGAGTCTCAGAAAGGCTAAGTGAGCAGAAGGGGTCACACTGTCAGAAGCTTGTTTTGGATACAAGGACAAACTAGATACCATCCCTTCCTGTATTGGGGGGGGCACAGGCATGAAAATAGCGGCCCCCCAGCCCAGTCAGTGCTGTGACGGAGACTGTGGGGGGGGCATTAATTCTTCCTGGGGAAGAGGAAGGCATTGGGGGGAGGGGAGAGAGGGACTACTGTGGACTCGATGGAGGCATGTGAGGTGGAAGGCACAGCGCCAACAGGCAAAGGCTCAGAGTCACTAAATGGGCAGTGGGTAAAGCAAAGGCGAGGCGTCGAGGGTGGAAGGAAGGGGCAGAAAAGGCAGCCAAGTGGGGAGGCGAGGAGTTAGCATGAAGAGAGGGGACCGGAGGAAGCAATCAGGAAGGGCAGGCCTGCAGGAAGTCCACCGTAGACGAGGCTGAGCCAGGACGAAATACAAGTGAAAATTTCCTCATCTCCTACTGTCCGCCATCTCATCTTCCATCCAGCTGATGGGAGAGTAGGCATTTCCCATTGTACGTGCACCCCCCCACACACACACACACACACATGCACAGATGTACACTCAGCCATCCCACTTACCTGGCCTGGGGTTCAAGAGACAGTCACAGTCTGGCACCAGTTGTATTGAAGTAAATTCGATAGATAAGCAGCACAGGACTCCGGTGTGCCCGGCTCAGCTGTCACTGAGTTTGAGGCCTGGTCTTCCGAAGAGAGCCCGGGGCCTGGTGCTGCCTGCCTGTCCAGGGTCCAGGAAAAGCAGAGCCCTCCCACACCATCCCTGCACACTCCCCAAGCCACGCTGTCAGGAATTGGGGCAAAAGAGCTGTTGGGGAAGTTCAAAGCGAAACAGCCAGCAGGCTCTTCAAAGCCGTTCCCAACAAAAGAGTGAGAGGAGGTAGGACAAATAGGCGCTGGCCAGCAGGCGGGCGGATCCTCGGCTGACAAGACAGACCCCAGAGAAAGGTGAGCTATATGAAGAGGCAATTAGAGCCCCCAGGCTCTCTGATCTCCCACAGAACCCCCTCAAAGGCCCTTAAATCCCTCCAGCAGTGAGGATAGTAGCCCAGAACGGGGAATTGAGGGGCCGGGGTGCAGTCCAGCTCTGCTGTTGACTCACTATGTCACCCTCTCTGTGCCCCAGTTTTCTCATCTGTAAAATGGGCATAACGGGGACCATTGACTTGGGTCAGATTTTCTGGAAGTAGAGCCTGAGACAAGGATTCTCATATAAGTGACTCACTGGGAGGAACCTGGAGAGGAGGAAAGGAAATGGCGAGGCTCTGGAAGACCCAGGCAAAGCATTGGATTCAGCTGAAGTCTGGTCTTGGCAGGGAGCTTGGAGTTTGGACCACACCCATGACGTTGTTACCCTGAGACAAAGGCATGACTTTTGTACCTGTCTTGGGTGGAGAGTGGGGAGGAGGAAAGAGGTGGATGGGTAACAAGTCCCCATCCTTCCCCTGCTGTGGGTGTGTGAATACTGGTCCCCAAAGATGTCACATTCTCATCCTCATCCCCTAAACCTGCTGGATGTTACCTTCCAGGTAGAAGGGACTTTGTGTTAAGGGTTTTGAGACAGAGAGGTTGGTCTGGGTTGGTTGAAAAAACCTGGTGTGGTCACAAGGGTCCTTGTGAGGGAAAGCAAGAGGATGGGAGTCAATAGCAGGAGAGGTGGCGATGGGGGCAAGAGGCTGGAGTGGTGCAAGGAAGGGGCCACAAGCCAAGGAAGGTCGTGTGGCTCTCAGATGCTGCAAAGACAAGGACAGCGATCTCTCCCAAAGCCTCCAGAAGTAACTCAGCACTGCTGACACCTTGGTTTTTGACGTCTGATCTCTAGAACTGAATGAGAATACATTTGTGTGGTTTCAAGCCACCAGGTGAGTAGTTGTTAGAGCAGCAGGAGGAAACTCATACAGCGGCCAAGGCTCAGTGGCCACATGAGGTGCCAGGCTCAAGGGCCCCGGCCCCAATCTGTGGCGTGAGCAATCGCTGCTCCTGCTCACTGAGCCCCTTCCCTGGGTCACACAGGTATCCCCGATCCCCCGGACGCCTCTTACCAGTCCTGATTGTCCCAGCTCACCCTCAGCTTCTGTGTGCTGCTAACAGCCTTCAGGCCTGGAGCCTCTTTGGCCTCAGGTAGAGAGAGTTAGAAGCCAGGGTTACCCTCGGCCAGGGCCTGGGGGCCTCACCTCAAGTCTGACCAACTCCTGGGTGAAACCTACCTGGAGAGCACCTGTTTGTGACACCCTGGCTCAGCTCCTCCCCTTCCTGCCCTCCCCAGGCCCCCAGTTCCCTTGGGAACATGTCCTTAATGATCCATGGCATGCACCGGAGTCGACCAGAGGAGCACTGTGCTGGGAGCGGCTCTAGCCTGTCCTCACAATCATACCCAGGCGGCAGGGAGGATGGCTCTCACTTTACTGACTCCGCCCAGCTCAGGCCACCAGGGGTTAAACGGGTGTCTCCACCCAGACCCTGGAGACTGTGCTTTCATTATTGATTTATTTCTTACATATATTTTTATTGATTTCAGAGAGGAAGGGAGAGGGTGATCGAACTATCAGTGATGAGAGAGAATCATTGATCGGCTGCCTCCTGCACGCCCGACACGAGAGATCGAACCCACAGCCCAGGCATGTGCCTTGATTGGGACTCAAACCATGACCCCCTGGTTCACAGGTCGATGCTCAACCACTGAGACATGCTGGCCGGGCAGGAGATGGTGCTTTTAATCCATGGGCCCCACCACGTCTCAGAGTCCTCTTCCTGCAGAAAAATCTCCTCTCTTCCTGCAGGCAGGGAGTGCTTGCATGCAGTGAGCTGGTGCAGGAGAGGGGCTGCCCGACTCCCCTTCCAGCCCCAGCCTGGATCCCCAGAATGGACCGGGTGGAGGGAGGTCTGAAGAACCTATTGGCCCCGAAATGTGGTTGCTGAAGTCGTGGCTCCCTGGAGCCATGACAACTATTGCAAACTGCATAGGCTTTTGTATTGACCCGGCCCAATCCTGGCTAATGATTTACTCCTCTCCCACCTGTCCTCTTCTCGGGGAGGGGAGGGTAACAACATGCACCTCGCCTGGCCGAGGTAGGAAGGACAGAGGAGATGCAGGTGAGAACGTGGCCAGGATGGAGCCTGGCGTAATGGAGTCCTGTCCTGTGCTCGGCCACTCACTCTCCCTGAGCCTCAGTTTCCTCTGTACAATGGAGGAAATCGAACAACAGTCCCCGCTGCTCCGTGGTTTTGCTTTCTGCGGTGCCAGTTACCTGCCGCCCACCGCGGGCTGAAATTATGAAATGGAAAATTCCAGAAATAATTCCCATGTTCTCGATGGCGTGCCCCGTCCTGAGAAGCGTGATTAAATCTCTCACCATCCCACTCCGTCCTGCCGGGGTGTGAATCATGCCTTTGTCCGGTGTCTCCGTGCCGCTTTCCCTCCCTGCCCGTTCGTCAGTGAGTAGCCATCTCGCTCCTTTGAGTGGCCCACCGTCCAGGGGTAACGGTGCTTGTGGTCAGGTAACTGTTATTGTACTTAATTATAGCCCGAAAGTGCAAGCGTAGTGATGCTGACAATTCAGACGCGCCAGAGAGAAGCTGTGAAGTGCTGCTTCCTTAAAGTGAAAAGGTAAACATTAAAAAAAAATTGTGCTGAGGTTGCTAAGATCTACAGCAAGAACAAGTCTACCCGTGAAACCGCCCTATTTATAAGTTAAACTTTATCGTAGGTATGTAAGCACAGGGGGAAAAAAAAAACAGAGTATGTGTAGGGTTCCATAGTATCTTTGGTTCCAGACAGCCACAGGGGCCCAGGAAGAATGTGTTCCCCCAGGTAAGGGGGCTGCTGTATCCGCCACACAGCGACCATGAAGGATGTCTCAGCATCCCGAGGGGCTGCCCTGAGGGTCAGGAGCATAGCTTCTGGAGTCCCAGTCCTGGGTGACTTTGCATTAGTCACTCAACCTCTCTGTGCCTCCACGGCCTCCCCTGGTTGTGAGGATGGCATGAGTGCATGCGAGTGAACTGCTCAGAGGAGTGCCCAGCACGTAGTGAGTGCCGCTGTTCTCACGTATGCTGAGGGCTTGGCCGGCATCTGGTACATCGTTAGCGCTCAGCAAACAACAGTCGCTTTCTTATTGGAGGAGTTTCCTGGCCCCTAGAGTGAGGAAGGTCCCCTCCACACCTCTCCACAGCCCCGTGGCTTCCATCCCAACCTCCCAGAGCCCCACTGGGCTGGTTACCCGGCTCAGGCCTGTTGGATGGAAAGTCGAATTTGTGAGGAGAGGGACCCTCCATACCCTCTCTCCACCTTCTAGGGCGGCAGAGGCCAACCGGTGGTCCTCGGACCACTGGTGACGGGTGAGGTTGGTAAGGTTGGCGACCGCTGTTCTAGGGGACTTTTCACGCCTCCAGCTCTCACCCCAAAAAACCCTTTCCATTTTTCCCTCTCCCTACCCAAGGGCCCAGCCTTCCCGCCACCCACTCCTTATTCCCCGTCATTAGCTAATGACTCACCATAGAGCCGGGCCAGTGCTGCTGTGGGCTCTGCCATACTTCCCAGAGGCATTTGCCTTCCCACAGCTCCTGAGGGCACACTGTCTGTTATCTCTGAAAGTTGGCCAACCTCCAGGACCCTCGGGGTTGCCACTTGTCTCTTCTCCCCAAAGAGCAGTCTAACGTGCAGCCCGTTCAGGTGGGAAGAGGCTCCCTGTGTTGTCCCACAAACACCTCCCCTGCGCCATGACTCTGCGTGTTTGCTTTGGTGCATTCCTGCCCCAATGGGGGAAAAGCAGCTTCCAGAAGCTCAGTCTGGCGCCTCCGGTACCGGAAATGTTGTAGGCGTCAAGAATGGCTCCAGGTGTCAGACCCATGGGCTCAGACCGCACCTGGGCTCAGCCACCTCCGTGCTTGAGTTCTGGCTAGGAAAGAAGTCAGAGGCAAGGCTCAAACTGTCAGAGAACATTTATTATAAAATCACAGAGGGAGAAAAAGCAGTCTGTAGAGAGAAATGGGTGGAGGAAACAAGTTATCCTGGTACAGGAAGAGGGAGGACGCTAATGTAATGAGCCTGGGAGAGAGAAGGGAGGGAGAGCGCCTTGGGTCCTCTGTCCTAAGGGTTTTAAGGATGGAGATTTTAGGGGCAGTCCCAGGGTAAGATCTTAATATTCAGCAGCTTTCCAGGTGTGTCCTTCCAGGGTCTAGGTCAGGGGTGGGCAAACTTTTTGACTCGAGGGCCACAATAGGTTCTTAAACTGGACTGGAGGGCCGGAACAAAAGCAACCTAACCATGCTGGCACTCTCATCTTGGGCTGCTGGTGAAGGAGCAGAGGGGAGAGCAAGACAACCCTCTGCTCTTTGGGCTCCGCGGGCCAGATAAACAGCAGAAAGGGCGGGATCCTGCCCACGGGCCATAGTTTGCCCACGGCTGGTCTAGGTCTCCACTGATTGATTGATGGGTGCCGGGGCAGCTGATCCTGAGGGCAGGTTGTCTGGCTTTGCTGCTTTTCTGGGCCTGAAGCTGAAAAACAACTGAGGCCCAGATGTCACCTCTAGAGAGGTTACCTCCATTTTCCTCCCTTTCTGAGCCCAAACGCCTGGGACACACAGGGCAGCTCAGAGTTGGTCAGAGTGCCGAGAGAAGGTCCCCCCCCTCCCCCCCCCCCGTGGCTGCTGCTCAACAGTAAGCCCGGCCTCCCGCCTGGCAGGCAATTCAGCAGCCAGGCCAAAGCCCCCATCCCTGCCAGTGCTTCCAGAACCTCAACTGGCATTGGCCAACCCAAGTGGGAAATGGCTGAGGTCATTTTCACCGGACAGGTGAGGCTTGGGTTTGAACCTGACCCACCGCCTTTGTTAAATAAAACCAACCTAGAAAACAAAGAGTCACCACCACCGAATCCACCCGCCCAGAGCTCAGCCAAGTGCAGGCTGTTGTTGGAGAGCCAGCCATGTTGACGATGCTGACAGGTCCTGGCTCTGGGCTGTGGCTGGGCTCCGGATGAAGGCCCACCCTCCCTCCCAGCACAGCCCACGGAGGCCCACGGCGCTGTGCCAAGGGGACCTACTGCCCAGGTGCGTGGACACAGTAACGGCCTCTGCAGATTTCCAAGGCTCCTGTAGGGAGAAGCACATCACCCACTATGTATCTCCCTTCCTTCTACCAACCCTTCTGACGCCGCTGCTTTTGCTGGCTCCTGCTCTCACGTGCAGGCCCTTCTCTCTCCTCCTCCCCTCCTCCTCCTGGAAGCAGCCCCCAGCCTCACTCGCTTCAATCTGCTCCTTGCTAGATCCTCCCTGGTTCCCCACTCCTCACACACTCCACATGCCTCCTCTGTCACCTTCTGCTGCTTGAATGTCCCCTCTGTCACCACCACCCTCCTTCCCCCAACCAAGAGACCCCTCTAAGTGCGGTCCCTGAAGGGAACTCTAATGACTGCAAATATCTCGATCTTTTTTAGAATATATTTAATTACTTTTTTACAGAGAAGAAGGGAGAGGGATAGAGGGTTAGAAACATCGATGAAAGAGAAACATGGGTCAGCTGCCTCCTGCACACCCCCTACTGGGTATGTGCCCGCAACCAAGGTACATGTTCTTGACCAGAATTGAATCTGGGACCCAGTCCACGGGCCAATGCTCTATCCACTGAGCCAAACCAATTAGGGCTCGATCTTGTTTCAAATTAATAGAAGCTCAGCTTTACCAAGGCCTAAAACGTTGATGAATTTTGAAGTTAAAACTCAAGGCTGCAAAGGCATTTCCTGCCCATGAGATTAAATGAGACAAAGTGGGTGAAGCTTGGCCCATGTTTCACACTCAGGGGAAACTGTGCTGGGGAGATGGTTGCTCTTCTTGGCTGTCAGGCACCTTGGAGAGGAAGGCCGAGAAGCCTTGCAGTGTGTGTGTGAGGGGCCCCAGGAACAGTCACGTGACTATCTTCATGCATGCGTGTGAAGGGGTACACGTGTATGGGCATGCATATGACTGACGGGGAGAAGAGGAAGGCATGTTATAGGAATGCTCCCACAACCTCCTGCTGAGTCTCATCTCTCCCTGGGGGTGGGGGGGGGTCACACTTAGCCGCCCTGTCTTGCCGCAGCCACCATGCTGGCCTCAGGAGGTCACTGTGGTCAGCACAGTCCCTCCTGGCTTGGCCTGAGCCCCTTTCCTTTAGTTCTCCCCAACTGTGTGGAGACTGGCTGTCATTTCCAGGATGATTTTGCAGGAAGAACAAGGCGAACACCCGATCATATTCCTGCTGGCTATCTGCCCCATAATTATTCCCGAAGGCCTACTTTCTGGTTTCAAGAGACCCTGAGGAAGCAGCAAAGACATTTCAGCCTCTGATTCTCCATCCTGAGATAATCAATCACAAGACGCCTGTCTATCCTGGGCACAAGAGCGCTCTTCTGCACACTCTCTACTGACTACGGGTCAGCTGTGGTCCTCGGGCATTGAGCAGGGGGAAAGGGACTTCCATATACGAACAGGCACGCATTGCCCCATAACAACCCGAGGCGCAGGCCCAGATCCGTCAAGTTCCTAGTCTAAGGTCACAGAGTTGGAAATAATAGCTCCATTGATGGGACATTCTCTGTCAGGTGGAAAGTTACTCCAGATTATAAATGTAACAGCAGGGGAACCTCCTAAAATGGCAGTAAAGCGTTCGTTGCTATTGTTGCCCCATTTCACAGATGAGGAAACCGAAGCTCAGAGAGAGGAAGTGATTTGTCCAAGGTCCCCCAGCTGAGTGGGGCCAGCGCGGGGGCCCACGGTCAGGGAGAGGCTGAGCGAAGCTGCATCCCTCCCTTCTCCCAGGCCGTCTGGAGGAGGAAATGAGCAGCTCTTAACGTTCTTAGAGCTTTGTCCCCAATAACCACAGCTAATTCAAGGATTTACAAGGGCTCAGGCTTAATCTGGGCACGAAGTAGTGGCTTTGGGGGTGGCCCAGCGCCCAGCTCTGCCGGCAGCCATCGGCTCCTAATAGTTCTTCCTCTTGGACTCAGTTGGAGCAGGAGTTTGGGATGCTGGGGTCCTGATGAGCCTCTGCCGGGCTCCCTGCCCCTCCTCCTGCAACCCCTAAGTCTTCCTGCCCCAGCCAGGTTCTGGGTCCCTTCTGAGTGACCCGCCAGTTCATGCTCCCACTTTCTACTCTATCCTGAGATACCGTGTGCAAAGCATTTTGGTGTACAATTTGGTAGGATCTCTGCTGTCCTCTCCAGCAGGGGGACTGGCAGGGTGGAACCAGGGTGCTCCCCCAGCCTCGGGTGCCAGGAACCAGGGCTTAAACCCCAGCCCCGCCACGCACAACCCCTCCCACACACAACCCCTTCCATGCACAAGCCCTCCCACACACAACCCCTTCCATGCACAAGCCCTCCCACACACAACCCCTTCCATGCACAACCCCTGCCATGCACAAGCCCTCCCACACACAATCCCTCCCATACACAATCCCTCCCACACACAACCCCTCCCACACACAATCCCTCCCACACACAACCCCTCCCACGCACAACCCCAGGTGCATTCACTCAACTTCTCTGAGCCTGCCTGCCTCCTAAGTTGCAACTAACAGTAGTACTCAATCCCAAAAATGATGTGAGGCTTTCTTCACCCCCATCCCCTCCCCCCTTTTTAAATTTTCAGTGAACATTATTTGTGTAATAGTTACTGTTCTGGGCACCGTTTTAAACTCTTATTCCTCATTTAACCCTCATAACAACCCGATGGGGGAGGCACTGCAACTACTTTATTGTACAGATGGGAACTCTGAGGCACAGAGAGGTTAAGCACCTTGCCCGAAGTCAGCGAGCTTTTTGAAAATGGAAACAAAATGGACATAGAACCTCATACTACACACAGGTCTTAAGAGGCAGAGGCAGGAATCAAACCTAGGAAGGCTGGCCCCTGCTTTCTCTCTTTAACGTCTACTACTCTATACTGAGAGTAGAGTATAGAGTGGAAGTTAAAGCGTGAGATGTGTGGAAAGCATTTTGGTATAAAATTCAACGAAGGGGAATGCTTAATCAATGGCAGCTGTGTTTACCGTGTGACACTGGCTACACCGTTTTACTCTGTAGGTCTCCCCGCTGCCCGCCCCCCTCCCCCCAAATGGGACTAGTGATGCTTCTCTGCCAGGTGTGTGGTGCGAATTCATTGAATAATGGGTGTTGACTTGGCCACCACAGATCCTAACGCAGAGTAGGCCACAGGCTTTTGGTGGGTTTCCTCGCTGGAAGGAGCATAGTTCCAGGGCCTCTGAGACAGGAGGGGGGACAGGGGTCCAGGCAGAGGGAAGAAGGACGTGCACAATTATGGGGCCATGTAATCCACCCTGAGCAAACAAGAGCCTCGGAGAGGGGATGTGACAAGACCACGCTTCTACAAAGGGGGGTGCTGGGCTTTGCATCCATGACAACTTGTGATTTCTCTACCCCCTTCCCAGATGGTCCATCAGCCCAAAGAAGGGCCCCAGCTAAGGGGGTCAAGGTCAAGGGTAACTATTTCCCGAGAGGGTCTAGCAGAGAAAGGTGAGCATCCCTCCAGAAGAGGCATCCCAGCAGGCAGGTTTCCAGCCAGCTCCTGAGCTGCGGGAAGAGGGGCCTGGCCTGGCACGGGGCAGGCAGGCAGATGGGTGAACCAGCAGCTGGGGCAGCCAGATGCAGCCTTCTGTCCTAGAGGGGGCTGGGCCCAGCCAGGACTCACGGGAGGAGCCCCTCTGGGATCCCAGAAGGACAGTGGGGAGGGTGCTCCCCTGCCTCTGCCCATCTCTCCGGAAGACATGCCCCATGTCCACGGTCAGGGCAACCTGCCCAGGACTTACGCCCAGCAGGTGACAGAGCCCTTTCCCGAGAGGCTGTCTGCTGTCCTCAGAGGCAGGAAAGCCACTTCCTAAGGCTCCAACTGCACCTAGTGAGGAACCAAGCCCCCGACCACGGCTTCTCCTTCCTGTAAGCCAGAGGATGCCTGGGATGAATCCCCCCAGATCTGTTTTCTCTGGAGAGTCTCCTCACAGCTTTTCCATCCCTTCTGAGGGTGAGGACAGCCCAGTCTGAGTCCAGTGTGGCTCCGGAGTGAGGTCACCTGGGTGATGCCTGACCTCAGTGTTGCCATGGAGACGCTCAGCCTGCCACTGCCACCTGTCAGCAGCACCCTTACCCCAGAGGGAGTGGGAGGGGACTACGGTCACCCTGCTCCTGGCTGGCCCGGTTGTTTGCTCCCAACATAGGCTGTCAGATCTCAGCTCAACGGGGTGGGTCAGGGTGTGTGTGTGTGTGTGTGTGTGTGTGTGTGTGTCTGTTTGGGGCATGGGGAGAGGTGTTTATGAGATCTCCCGGGGTGCCTCATTTCCTCCCTCCCCGGGCCCAGCTGCGATGCTAATCACTGTGCTCCTCATGGACCCATACTGACATTCACAGCAACCTGGTCTCCATAGCAACCGGCTGTGACATCACGAGGAAGCTCCAGACCCTTTCGCAGAAGCAGGAAAGCACTTCCCGGGGAAGAAAGGCATCTGCTTCCCCCTCTGGAGGCCCCTCGTGTGGTAGGGAAAGTGGGCGTAGGAACTTGGAGAGGGCGAGGGACTCTGCTTGGAAATGCCAGGTCTTTTCCGTGCGCTGCAAACGGACCGACGCCTGCGTCTCGGGAGGTTTGAGCGGATTCTAACTGAAGTCTCTCCCTGTGTCGTCCTCCCCTCGCCCTCCCTCCCTTAGAAACTACATCCCGATCTCCTCAACGGGGGTAATAGAAGTCGCTCTTATGAAAGGCTTGTATGAGCCAGGCACGTGGATTTCTCATTTACCTCATCACAACCCAATCAAGTATTTCCTCGTACTACGCTCCCTTTTATTAGCGGAGGGAAAAGAGGCATCTCGAGGGATCTCAACCCAGACTGCCTGGCTGAGAGGCTGTGTTAGCAGCCTCGCAGGCGCTCCGGCACCTCTATTTCCAGCCACACTGTGACAAGCAGTCCCCCCAACCCCCACCCCCCCACACCCCCACCCCGGCTTCCTCTCACTATGCGCTGACAGCACCTCAACTCATGTGAGCATGGGGATTTTTCCCTCCCTGCCTCAGGCTTGTGAGGTGCCTGGCACGGGGCTGCTGGCGGGAGCAGGCCCTGTGTGAGGACATGGGGAGGCAAGGCGGGCCAACCTCAATCCGTGGGGCATGGGAACCGACTGGGGAATGTCCCTGCCAGCCTGCCATCTGGTTGCCAAGTTCAAGGGTCCTTCTATATACACAGCTCAGGAGTGACCGGACACCCACAGCAGTGACCTGACCATGCTCTGTTGGCTTTTCTGCTCCCCTCCCCCCACCGACCCACACTCCTGTTAGTCCCTCATTTCTGCTCCCTAAGATCACCCCCAGAATCATCTCCCCGCACACGTGTTCTTGCAATGATTCTGCTTTGAGGGGACCCCGGGCTAAGATGGTGGGCACTGGGCTAGCCCTGAGAGCAGCATTACAGGTGGCAGACGGAGCAGGGCCACCCGGTGAGATGCAGCAGAGACCCCCTCCGGCTGCCTCTGGCATGCTGAGCCTCACAGTATCTGACTGTCACCTGGGGTGCGCTGGGGTGACATGTGGGTCGAAGGTGAAGCTTGGGGTGATGTGGAACCTCTGGCATCTGAAGGATTGGGGGCAATGATCATTGTGAGGATCATGGGCTTGGCTGGCTTCCGTTCACTGGTTCAGAAGCTTTCAACAAAGAAAGAACTCTCCTGTTCTGGGACCCAGGTGCGGGGTGGAACTGGGGGGAGGCAGGGCTGCAGAGGAGCCTGAATGCACAGCTCTCCTAGGCCAGGTCGGAGCCCCGCTGGGGACAGAATGGGGCCCGGAGGTGGTGCCACTCTGACAGATGATGCTGAGAAGCTGGGAGACCCAGAATGTACTGACACTTGGAGCCCTGAGCTCCTGTAACGCAGCAAAGCACTCCGTGGCCAGGGAGGGCAGGGGCTGAGGCTGGGCTGCCTCCCGAAAAAGGCCACCGTGTCACTGCTCACCACCCCACCTGTCCCCGGCTCAGGCTCAGGGCCCGACTGAGAAACCCCAGCCACCGGGGGGGTTGTGTGTGTCCTCGAGCAGAACCCGGGGCCCTGCAGCTTGTCTCGTGTCAAATGAGGGGACTCGGCTCGGGCTTGGGCTCAGCTAGACCTGGTTCTAATCCGAACGATCGGTAATAAATCCACCCTTTGATGTCCCGCTAAGTGCCAGGCTCGTGCTGAGCCCTGCGGATCTGCAGGATCACAGGATCACAAGTGGAAACAGGTGGCGGGGCTGAGGCGGCACCCGGGTCCCCGCCTGCTGCACCTGCTTGTTTTGAGACCGTGACGGCCTCCGCAGAAGGATGTCCAAGGTTCACAGGAGACCGGTTTGGCCTGGTGGGGAAGACCCAGGGTGCTGACCAAGCAATCAGAAGAGTGGAACCAACATGGAGGGTGGGGAGGTCATCATAGGCAGCTATAACGAGGGCTCTGTCTTGGAAGCAAGTTTTCAGAAACAGCTCCGGACAGCACTGCTCAGAGCAAGCATGCGCTCTGGCCACCGCCCCATACTCAGAGCAGTCCTCACGTCCGCAGCCCGCAGGCTACAGAGCATGGGGACCGGCCACTCAGGTCTCAGCCCCTCCTCTGTGATGCAGGAGCCCTGAACGGTAGGAGTCTCCCACACAGGGGACGGGTAGGGGGGAAGGGGGTCGGGGTTCTGGCCTGGATGGAGGTAAGGCTATAGTGCTTGGGCTCCGGGTTTTGAGTCAGAGACAGCCACTCCAGCCGGGGTCAGTGGAGAGGGAGGACTTCTTAGTGAGGCCCGGTGGTGTCTTCCAGATCGTTCCCCCTGAACTGACAGGAAGGGCAGGCCTGGAGAGACTGGGCTGAGCTGGGAGCCGTCAGGGCCATCTCTCGCTCCTCATCTAGGCTCCCTGCTGCCAGCTGGCTCCCTTCCCCTCTCTCTCTGCCAAGCAGAGCCTTCCAGTGTGGCTACCCTGAGTAACTGTGGCCACTCTTCTGGCTGCAGCCCAGCCACTCGGACAGTCCGACTGGCTGGCTGAGTCCTTTCCTTCCCAAATTCAACTGATTGGCCCAGACTGGGTCACGTGTCCAGCCTGAGTCTAATCGCCCATAGCTAGGGTGCAGTATGCAATACAATCCCACATTCTCCCTCCCAGTGGTGCGGGTGCTGGGGGGGGGGTGTTTGCTGCATTAGAAGGGTCTTTGGCACGTAGGCTGTGCAGACCTCCCTGGAAGTGGCCACAGGTAGGGACCTACCGCTGTGTCCACCTCCTGCCTTCTCCTGTCCTCACCCCACTCTGCCAAGTGCCCACAGAGGACATTTTAAAAACGTACAACTGGTTCTAGGTCTCAAGCCATCTGTCAGTCATCAGCTAAAGCTTTCTCCCATCAGAGTGTAGTTAATGATAGTTGCATCCTTATCGTTATCATTACCGATCCCTTCCTGAGGGCTTCCTATAGTCCACGCACTGGGCACAGCCCTTTACACGTTTTTGTTGTTGTTGTTGTTTTTCATTTAACGTTCACAACACTATGAAGCAGATGTTGTGAACATTAAATGAATGTTACAGAAATTTCCTTTACAGATTGAGAAACTGAGGCTCTGACAGGTGAAGCTGCCCGCCGATGCCATCCTGGCGTGGCAGAGCTGGTACTGAAGCACTCACTAGGGGTGGGGTGGGGGGTGACTCTGGGCTGGAGGCTGCAGGACATGGAGCTCTAGGGGTTGCGGTTGAGAGAGAAGCCTCCCCACAAACAAGAAACTCAGGGCCAGGACTCAGGCATGGCTGGAAGGGATCACAGGAGAAGGAGGAATCCTGAACAGGCCATTTGGAAAGACAAGACAGCACACCCAAGTCCCATCCCAGTGCCTGGCTTAAGACACACATTCCTCCCCCCTTCCCCCCCATCCCACCCCTTTGCAATTCTCCTTCGTGTCAAACTAAGAAAAGCACCACTGTGAACCTCAATGCACAGGCGTGAGCTGAGAAAGCATAAAGCATTTTCCCCCGTCCGCTGGTGAGCGAGCACCAAGGCTTCAGGGTAAACCAGTCCAGGGCTGGGTGGGGATCCTTGGGGGAGGGTGCTCATGCTGGATTTGGCTTCTGAGAGTCACCTCGCTGGGGTGCAGGTCATGGGGCAGCAGCACCCGCTCTGGCTGTAGAGCTGGGCCGTGGAGCGCTTGGTCAAGGAGGTCCTTTGGTCTGGTCGACCAAGAACGGGTCGGAATGTTCTGGGTGGCAGGGCAGGGACAGCTTTCCTCTCCCAAAGACTGAGCCACAGACCTGAGCCCCACCCACACTTTTTTTTTTTTCTTTTAAACAAACAAACCACCGAGTAATGAGCAGTTAAGTTCCAGGCATTGTGCCAAGCAGGTTACGTGGATCCCAGCCGCCACCGCGGGTACAGCCTTGGGAAAACCAGCCAACCCTCCGAGCTTGCCTCCTCCTCCTCTGTGAAATGGGTTCAGCAATGTGCCTGGCTCACGGGGTGACACGAGGAGTAAATGAGTTAGCACAGTAGCCATCTTCGTGAATGCCTGCCAGATCTCAGCATTATTTGCGTATATGCATCCGCTCGACCTTCCCCATGACCCTGGAAGGGAGGAACAGTTGTCCTCTTCCAGGATGGGCCCGCTGATGCGTTTGTGGCGGGGGAAGTGAGGAGCTGGGGCAGGTGATTTGCAAAGGCCCCCCAGCCAGGAAGGGGGCAGAGGTGGGGTCTGAATGCTGAGGTAGGAACCTAAGCCAGCATTAGGAACACAGAGAGCACACGACCACCTGGTCCCTCGGCCTGAGGGGTCCCGGCCTGGCCCTCTGTCCGTGCAGAGTGCTGGGGGCTCTCCACCCTGGCATCCTTTCCCCAAAGCCACCCTGAGCCGAGACAGCCTGGGGGCAGGGGACCCATCAGCCCTTGTGGATGCCGGGTGGTCTCGCCGACCTCAGGGACACATTCCCCGTCGGCTCCCACAGACTTCCTCTCCGGGGCCCTCTGGTGCCCCTGGGCACGCAGCGAGCCTCTGGCAAACGTCAGGAGCCGCCGGAGCGTTTGGTGACTTTGCTCATTTTATTAATAAATGCGCGCAGTGATGCCAACTCATGGAAACTGCTGCCTGGGAACAGGAGTGCGGACATGCTCTGGGGAGTTCTCAGGCTGGATCATAGCAACGGGATCTATGGCGGGGAGCGGGGGCCAGGCCGCCGGATGGTCCAATTTAGGGCATCCCGGGGCATCCAAGGACCTCTGGGTTTGTGAAGACCTTTTTGGGGAAAAGGAGAGTTGGGAGGAACCGGATGGGAAAAGCCTGCTGCCCTGACCCTTCAGCCAGAGGACTTGGAGCTGCTCGGGCTGGAGGCCTTGCTCGGCCCAGTAGCTGGTGGTCCCACAGACACATCGTCCCCCCCGGGGGCAGGTGGCCCCCGCGTGCACGGTATGGAGCAGGGGAGGTAGATGGCAGCAGGACAGCCCCCGATGAGGATCTTAACCCCAAAGCCAGGAGAAAGGCAGGGAGGCATTGGACCGGAGGCCGGGCTGTGCGGGAGGGATGTGTGCAGGGCCCGAGCCTGGCACACAGCGGACGCCAGTGTGCACGGCCAGCCTAGACGCCCCTCTCCGGGATGCTGCCCAGAGAAATGCCCAGGAACGATGCGCCCCGTGAGGACAGGCCAGGAGAGTGGGCCTCTGTCGAAGCGGCTGGCAGGAACCCTGGCCGGGCAGGCTACCGGCTTCGTGCGCAGGCACAGAAATGCGCCTCTCCGGTCAGGAGGTGCGTTCTCTTCTATTACTGGCCGGTGAATAAATAATCGGCAAGCCTCGCCAGGATCTGCCGTTTACCCTTTAAGGGAATGAACTTGGGGAGTTAAAAAAAAAAAGCCTCCCAGACAAGAGCCTGGGCTGGGAGAAGTGTTTGTCCTAGTCGTTGTCATGGAACGAGCCGGCCGCATGGCGTGGTGCTGACAGGAACTCGGGGGTTCCCAGGAGAGGGTCCCCTCATCCCCGGCAGGCCGGGCTCCGGGGCCTGGGTGCCACCGGGACAGCCACCTCCTGCAGGAAGCCAGCCCCGGCGGCCCAGTCCTGGGCTCCTCGCGTCACAGCCTGGGGCGCTCCCCCGAGGTTGCTCATGCCCTGACGCCAGCAAAAAGAAAAGGTGGATCACACATATTCCACACAGGCACCCACTCATACACAGAAACGGTGTGCCACCGCACTGACGCATCATAGGTGTTACGGAACACGCACAGAAATTAATGGGGAATTAAATTAGATGGCAATAAAACGGTCTTTTCGAAGGGTTTAATAATCGTGAATGGCTTTTTTTTTTTTGCCATCATCATTAGCTAACATCTCGAAGCAGAAATCTATACTTACGTTTGGGCTCATTACCATTAAGAGTGGATATAAACCCGTTGCAAATCGTCTTCTCGCTTACGTTTGACATTTGGGGACCACTTTCCTGTTAGAGCCAATGATGCTGTTATTACCGTTTCCTCCCCGGGGCTGTGCCGGAGGGAGGGGCCCGCGCAGTGCCCAGCTCTGGATTCTAGAGCTCCTGTTTTTTTTGTTTTTTTTACTTGTTTTCCTCCTTTCTTTTTACGTCCTTTGTCCATCTGGCGAGACATCAGATGAAGGGTGTTATTATCTATAAATCTGCCGGACTCATCTCACCCAGAAAGAAAAATTCTTCCAGAAAGAAAAATGCTGACAGCAAGGAAGAGGGCCCTGCCGCCAGCGTCTCTGTGTGGTCCAGGTCGACCCTTCCCCGAGGGACAGCTCACACAGAGACCCAATGGGGACATTGGTGTCCATCTTGTAAATACCAGGAACATTCAATTCTTCTTCTTTTTGGAGGGGACACAGGGGACAGAGAAATAACCCCGCTTAGGAGACAGGCATCAGGCGCTTCACCTTCCCCGTCACCTCCTGACCAATCTCCGTTGCAAACAGTCGCCGCAGGAGCTTGTGGGGGGAAAATGTAGATTTGACCGAGTCACTGCCCCCTCCCTTGCACCCATGGATCTTGGGGGGAAAAGTAAAACTTCTTTGCGGGTCTTGCTGCTTCTCAAACTTCCTCTGCGCCTGAACCCTCCCTCCTCCTGCCCCACACTGTGCCCGCCATGGGGGCCTCTTGGAGCTCCTTGGCCCAGTCTCAGACCTCCACCCAGTACGACATGTGGCCGGCTCTCTCTCATCCCTCAGGTTCCAGTTCTAATGTCCCTCCTTAGAGAGGCCAGGGTCAACCTCTTGTCTATAGAATATTACTAACCACACACACCCCACCCCCTTCTCTCTCTCTCAAGGCTTCTTTATTACTTTTAAGGCAAGAAGGTCTGTGTATGAACCTATGGACTCTGCTGTCTCTTCCATCAGATGATGAGTTTGGGGACCACCAGGGAGCAGGCACTGTGGGAGCCAGGATCCAGATGTTTTGGGGATCTAGAGGCTCCCAAGAAATAAATGAATAACGAAATGGATGAGTCGGGCTTTAGAGCATCTACAAATGTTTTCCTGGGTTGGGCTTGTCTCTTGGCCACAGCTAGAGGCTACTGGATATGGGGAACTCTCTCCCACACCCCCGGCCCAGGCCCCGGCCCCGGCCTCGAACCTCTCGTTTTCCTTACACCCGGGAGGCCCTATCCCAGGGCTTCAGAGAAGCCTGGAGTGGTTTCCTGGGTGGAAGAGGCTCTGAAGAGTGAGATGCCCAACCCTACTCCTTTGAGGGCTGAGAACCTGAGTGTTAGAGAAGGGTAGGGATGTACCTAATGGCACACACCACCCGGCTGGTGTGGTTTAGTGGTTGAGCGTCAACCCATGCACCAAGAGGTCGCAGGTTTGAATCCTGGTCCGGGCACATGCCTGGGTTGCGGGCTTGATCCCCAGTAGGGGGCATGCAGGAGGCAGCTGATCAATGTTTCTCTCATGAGTGGTTCTATCTCTCATCCTTTTTCTCTCTCTAAAAAAATCAATTAAAAAAAAAAAAAGACACACAGAAAGGTCAGGACAGAGCGTACTGCCAGGAACACAGGTGAAAAGGAGAATCGGGGTTCTCTTGACTAAGGGAACTGAGGCCCCCTGAGAAATGTGTGGCTGTTGGGGGCAGCAGTGCTGTCGCCTGGGCTGGGCCTCGTGAGGGGTGAGGGCTGAGGCTGACTTCACCCTCTCCGGACGCTGGAGCTTGTGCTCATGGGACCATCTTGGGACCCTCCTGGATGTCCCCACAGGCTGGTCAAGGAGGCCCAGATGAGGTCAGAGGCTGATCCAAGCTCACACACAGGGAGGAAACGGTGGAGCCTGGATTCACACCTGGTGTCGCCTGTCCCCTCCCCCACCCCTCTCCCCACCCCTGTCCCCTCAGGCCCTTCCGGTCAGGCCCAGCAGCAGATGTGAGGCAATTTGCAGCCCTTGATCACCCGTGATAAACTGACACCCAGGGGAGGGACAATCGCCAGCCTCACCCTGGTGTCAACAGGTGTGGCTGCTCCGGGCACCAACCAACCAACTGCCAGGCCCCAACCACAGCGGGGCTCTGCGCACCGCCCGCCTGTGAAAGGGAAGGAAAGCCGATCCTCTGGGAAACGCGGGAGAGAGAGAAAGCAGGAGAAAATATCTCCTTTCAAGAGAGGGACCCAAGGGGACCCTGGTCCTACCAGATTCCTTGACAGCCTCGGTGCAATGAACCTCTCTCTCTCTCTCTTTCTTAAATGAAGCTCTTTTAGTAGCGTTTTAAAGAAAACAGACGCACAGGGGAAAGGCTGGGGTAGGAAGGGCTGGGGGCCATTTCTGAGCATCCTTCTCTCTTGGGGTCTCGGCTCTCATGAAAGGATTGGCCTGGACAGCCCACAGCAAAGGAACGGTGGCTGACGGAAGGTGGACCGAGGGCAGGCTCCCAGGACCGGCTGGAATGTTCCCAAAGGTGGGGGCAGCCTGGGGCCTGACTGCAGGGGAGGGAGGAGCCAGGAGGAAGGAGGCTGTTGGAGGGAAGCGGGGGTGGCACAGAGAGAGCCTCAAACCACGAATCAGGACACCTGCGTGCCAGGCTCAGCTGTGCCGCCGACTTGCAGCGTGATGTGGCCCCTCCCCAGGCCACAGATCCCCCGTCAGTGAACCCGGCAGGAGAGGGTGAGACCAGTGAGCTCTGAGCTCTCCCGGGCCTGATGCGTGGGCGAGTCCCCTCCCGCCCCGGGCCACCCCCTTGCTCTGGCTGAGGGCGACGGAGGTGCCGCCGGGATTCTCGGGCCGCTGGCAGCTTGCTGCCGGGCCTGCTAATCCCCCTCCAGCCCGCCGCTGCCTGACTACCGTTGCCATGAGTGGCTCGTGGGGCCTCCTCTTCCAGGAGGAGAGGACTCTCTCTGTGGCTTGGCAGGGGAGGGAGGCGGGCCTGGCCTCTGCCTGCCCCCATCACCCGCCAGCAGCCCCCAGGCCATCTGTTCTCCAGGCCGGATCCCAACAGAGAGGCCATTCAGCGCTGGGCCTGTGGCTGCCCGCCTCCCAGGCCCGGGCCTGAGCAGATGGCCCGCCCGCAGCCTCTCCGCAGAGCTCAGGAGCCCCGAGGCCCAGCTGCCCTTGTGGGGGGGGGGGGGGTGGAGAGTGGGATCTGCCCTTCTATGGCAGAGGTGCTCAGCCCCGATGCCAGGCCCTGGGCCCCTGCCTCACTGGGCCTCGTCGTCGGGCCTGGGGTTCCACCTGCCTCCCCTCTGCCCAGCCAGCCCCACCCCTGCTGGCCCCCACCTCAGATACCACCAGGCCTGGCCCACACAGGGGCTGAGCCTCCCAGAGCTCACTGCCTCACAGACCGCAGGAGCATCGGTCCCGGGGGTGGGGAGGTAGGAATGCCTCTCCCCAGGCCCCAGGCCCCGGCCCCACAGATTCTGACCCTGGAGGCAGGAGGTCTGCAAAGGGCCCCGTTAATCTGTGTTCTTGATGAGCGCGGCCGGTGACTTCCAGGAGGTCTCCTAGGCACCGCCAGCTGCCTGTGGTCTCGGTTTCTCTCTAGCCCGAATGGCGGTGGGACGCCTGGCTCAGGGGCGGGACCCAGAGCCGCCACCCCCTTTGCAAGCGTGAAGCTACGGAAGCCCCAAAAGGCGCCGTCTCACAGAGTGGGTCTCACGCAGCCGCGTCCTGCCAACGCCAGGCCTGGACGCTTCTGGCTTCCTCGTTAATGGCTGTTGGGCAACAGTCCTCTGCCAGGTCCCGGGGAGAGCAGGGGTGGACCATACACGCTCCCACCGCCCTCCCTTCTCCCCCCTCCCCCCTCCCGGTTAAAACACTCCGAGGCCCCAAGGCCTGCAAAGAAGATGGGGTCTCCACTCGCCCCAGTGCACTCCTACACAAAGCAGCACTGAACTCTAAAACGAGTGTCAGGAAACCCCAGGATGGCAATAGCACTTTAATGTTTCATGAGGTTTTTTTACATTAAATTCCTTATGACTATCTCCTTTCTTTTTCTTTCTTTTTTTTTTTTTTTTTTTTTTGTTTGTTTTTTGTTTTTGGTGGCCTGCTATGTGGTACCTGAGCAATACCCCCACTTCCTCAGGCTCACTGTCTCAGGTGCCCCAGCCAGTGTGGGGTCTGGGTGAGGGGCTGGCTGTCCACGGAGAGTTGGAGTTTTCCTACACACACACACACACACACACACACACACACACACACAGCGTTTGGCACAGAGACCCTGCCCTTACTGTCGCTGTGAACTAGTATGACATCAGAAGAAAGAGCCCTGGAACAGAAGTCAGGGCACCTGCGTTCTCATTTGGGCTCTGCCTCTAATGGGCGGGGGTTTTGAGCAATCCCCCCCCACCCTCTTTGGCCTCAGTTTCCCCATCTGTAAAACAGGAGTGTGTGACCAGATGACTTCTCTAGCCCCTTCCAAGGCTGACTTTCCCTCACTCCTCCCTCACTTTCTGTCGCTCCTATCCTCCAACACCCCCCCCCCCCCCACACACACACACACTCGGTTAAATGTCACCATTTCCAGGACGCCTTTCCCACGATCCTTAAGCTGTGAGCCTCTCTGGTCAACCCTCACCGCCACCCCACTCCATTCCTCCCACTGCTGCCCCCCCACCCCCTTCCTCCGCGTCCCGCCCCCTCCCCCCCTCCCCGCAGGAAAAACATGTCCCAGGCTGAGCTCTGAGCTGCCGCCTTAGCCTCTGACGGCAGCCCTGGGAGAGCCAGGGGCTAAGGTGACACTTTGCCGGCTCCCTGACCTGGGATTATTCCCTCCGTTTCACAGACAAAGACACGGAGGGCTGGGCACGAAGCACCCCCCCGCGACAGCACTCGGGGAGCCAGGGCCCCAGCCTGATTTCTGCAGTGACTCAGCGCTCCCACAATCAGGGCGGCGTGATTACTCCTGAAATTGGTTATTTCTCACTGTTGACTCTGCTGTGTGGGCCTCTTTTTTTCTCCCTTTGCTTTTCAGTTTGCATTCACCGGGCTGGGGGAAGGGACTGCGTGTAAAACACAGCAGAAGGAGAAGGAAGAAAAGAGGAGAATGGGGGGAGAGGGAGGGCAAAGGAGAGGGGCCAGGATGGCTGGGGTCTCTCACCACCTTGGTGGGGGCTGGGGGGGGAAAGTAGAAGTGGGGGCAGAGGTGACAGGAGGCGAGTGGGGGTAATTCCGAGGGTAGATGCACCCACGGGAGGCTTCTTATGCTTGGGCCCGGAGCTGTGTGAGTGCAGGAGGGGGCAGCTCTCACAGTCTCCCCCCATCCCCACACTTCCCCACACTCTTCAGACACCTCCCGGCTGCCCGTGTGTGCGAGGCACAAGATACAGCGGGGACCGGACTCAGCACCTCGCTGTCAAACCCACGACTGAGCTGCTGGGGCCCCTTGGGGGTCTGTGGCCCCCACTCTTGGGCAAGGGTCTGAGGGGTGCAGGTGGGGGTCGGGAAAGGTGTGCGGAGTGAGTGAGCTGAGATGGGAGAAGCGTGAGCCAGTGCTGGCAGCTGAAGACTGCGGCAGGGCCCAGCGGAGGGAACACACACAGGACGCCCAGACGCAGGACAGGACGGAGGGATGCGCCAGAGGCAGCAGGGAGTAGCATCTGCTAGATGTGCGTCTCCATCAGCCTCTCTGACGCCACAACGGATCCCCGCCGTCACTCAGCTCCTACACCTATATACGTGCGCAGGCAGGCTTTATGCCTTCACGCCTTTGAGCTGGAACGATATAAAAATCTTTTTAAAAATATATATTTTATTGATATTTTTACAGAGAGGAAGGGAGAGAGATAGAGAGCTAGAAACGTCGATGAGAGAGAAACATCGACCAGCTGCCTCTTGCACACCCCCCAATGGGGATGTGCCCGCAACCAAGGTACATGCCCTTGACAGGAATCGAACCCGGGACCTTTCAGTCCGCAGACCGACGCTTTGCCACTGAGCCAAACCGGTTTCGGCACGATATAAAAATCTTGACAGATGAAGTGCAAGAGCCATGGTGGCCTTTACCCTGGGGCTGTCGTTACTGCCTCACAGGCCACATCCTGTGCCCACCCTCCCATAGTAAGCCCTGGTCTCTGCACTACATTGTCATCCGTTAGTAGTAATCCCCCCCCCCCATTCTCCCCTATAATTATGTGTAGAGTAAGGTGCTGGGGATACAATGGCGAGTGAGATCAATGAGGTTTGCATCTTCCAGAAGGGTGTGTTCCAGAAGAGGCAGGTAGACAGGAGCGTTTAAACGTGTACCAGGAGAGGACATCTCAGAAGGTGGCACCTGCTATGTCAGGGCAGCGAGGCAGGGGGAAGCAGGTGAGGGACGGGGGTCTATGTGATGTGTGCGGTCTGGGCAGGCTCTCCAAGGTGACCTCTCGGTTGACATCAACAGCTAGAGAGAGGCGGCCGAGGCCCGAGGGAGAGCATTCCAGGCAGAGGAAGCCGCCTGTGCCAAGGGCCCAAGGTGAAAACAAGTTCAGTGGCTGGAACTTCGGAAGGCAGACGGGGTGTGGCTGGAAAGAAAGGACTGAGAGGAAGTGGCCAGAGAATGCAGGGATATGCTGGCTATGGTAACTTTAAATATATGTGTGTGTGTGTGTGTGTGTGTGTGTGTGTGTGTGTATGTATATATGCATGTATATGTATGTATATATATGTTTATATTGATTTCAGAGGGTAAGGGGGGGGGGAGAGAGAGAGAGACAGAAACGTCAATGAGGAGAGAGAATCATTGATTGGCTGCCTCCTACACACACCTCCCCGTCCCCACTGGGTATCAAGCTCGCAACTCTGGCATGTGCCCTGATTGGGAATCAAACCGTGACCTCCTGGTTCATACGTTGACGCTCAACCACTGAGCTACACTGGCCGGGCAAGGGTGACCGTTTATTCTAGATTTTATTCTAAGTAGCAGAGAAAGGCATATTTCACAACCTCTGATCAGCCTTTCCCAAGCTCTCTGGGACTGCTGTGTGGAGAGTGACCCGGAGGAGGCAAAGTTATGAGTGAGGGGACTCTTTAGGAGGGAAGACGGCAGGTCCATGAGAGAGGACAGTGGCTTGGCTTAGCATTAGGTAGCATGTTAGGGTGGACAGTGGCAGCTGAGGTGAAGGGGCACAGAAGGGACAAGATGGAATTGGGTACTCTTCCTGCTTTCCGTATGAATAACAGTAATAACGTTCATGAGTAAAAGCACCTTTACAGCCACTCTCCTCCCTTCGTGAAACGGGCGGGACACTGGTTACAGGCCCATTTCCCGCTGTGTAAACTGAGGCTGAGAGAGGTGGAGTCCCCTGAGGCCCGCAGAGCCCGGAGGAGACTCACAAGAGCTCTCTCCCCACCACAGCATCCCCACCGACACCTGTAGGCCTGGCCGGGGACAGATGTCCATCCTGACTCTGGGACCCCGTGGGAGCAGGTGGGCAGAGTGGGCTTGGCTTCCTGGCAATTCCAGCAATCAGAAAAACGCAGGGGAGCCGCAGCTCCGCGTGCTTGGATCGGCAAGTGCACGCCGTGCCTTTCCTTTAATATAAGGACATGAAACAATAATTTATGTATACTCAGCAGCCAGAACACTTCCGGCAACCCCTTCCTTCAGCCCCACCGCCACAGAAGGGCTGCCAGAATGCCCCGGGTCTGTGGGGCCTGGGGAGGCTGAAGGGCAAAAGGAGAACTGTCCCGGAGCCTTCCATGTGCCCTCAACTGCTTCTCAACTGATTGTCAAAATAACCCTGGCCCGGCCGGTGTGGCTCAGTGGTTGAGTGTCAACCTATGAACCAGGCAGTCATGGTTCAATTCCCAGTCAAGGCATACGTCCAGGTTGCGGGCTCCATCTCCAGTGTGGGGTGTGCAGAAGGCAACCGATCAATGATTCTCTCTCATCATTGATGTTTCTCTGTCTCTCTCTTTCTCTCTCTCTCTCTCTTCCCTCCTCTCTGACATCAATAAAAATCTTTTTAAAAAAAATAATAATCATGTGAAAGGACGATTGGAAACACAGGAGACAGAGGGCCCAGGGTTTGAATCCAAGCTCTCTCTTTTATCAGCTGGTGAACTGGGAGAGTGTCTTATCTACTAAATGGAGATAACAGTAGCTACCTCATCAGGGCTGGCCTGCAGAGCCGGTGAGTCACAGGGCATATAGTTTCGGGGTAAGTGCTCAGTAAACACTAACTAGCATATGAGAAGGGGTTTACCATCTTCCCATGTAATATTGGGGAGATAGAGGCCCAGCCAGGCTACAAAAATTAACAAGGCCTGCCTGGCCGGTGTGGCTCAATGGTTGAGCATGGAGACATATGAACCAGGAGATCACGGGTTGATTCCCTGTCAGGGCATGTGCCCGGGTTGCTGGCTCCATCCCCAGTCTGGGGCATGTAGGAGGCAGCCAATCAATGAGTCACTCTCATCACTGATGCTTCTATCTCTCCCTCTTCCTTTCTCTCTGAAATAATAACAAACAAAAAAACCCCAAAACATGTATATTAGAAAAAATTAACAAGGCCACACACAGCTAGGAGTTGGCAGAGCGGTTGGCAGCTCTGTGGAGTTCAGAAGCCAGGGTCTGAAGCTTGTCACCAAGCGTGAAATCTATCTGAGGCTTCCACCCAGTGCTGGGAGAGGCCTACTGTGTGCCAGGCCTTGTGCTAAGCGGTGGGGCAGCTCCGGGAAGATGAGTCAGACACAGAGCCACCTGATGGAGGCAGACATCACACCAGCTCCCCTAATGCAGTGTGTCAGGTGCTGTCACCAGGTGGTCCCAGGGCTGGGGGAGACAGACTTGAAGGCTTTCTGATGTGTGTGGGGAGGGGGCTGGGAGTGGGGGAGAGAATGCTGGAAAGACATCCCAGAAATGAGGCAGCCTGTGGATGGGAGAAGGGCATTCCCGACACAGGGCATTCCAAGGCCGGAGGACTGGTGTACTGGGTGCCTGGGGTATGCAGGGGCTGGTTCTCAGAGCCCGGGCATGGTGGGGAGGGTGGGACAGGGCCTAGTGTGCTGACCCGCCCCCTACTCCCCACCCCCAACGCAAACAGCCAAGGCTGTTCTTTGACACCATCTGCTTCGTGGACACCAGTGTCGCAGCTGCAGAGCCCCCCCCCCCCCCCCGCTGGACCCCTCCCCCACCTCCCCACCCCCCCACCCCCGTGCCAGACCCCTCCCCCAGGCCCTTAGTGCACAGATGCACAGAGTACTTTCCATCCTGTCACTCTGAGCCCCAAGGGGGAAACTGAGGCAGCAACTGATCCATGGTGGTTATAAAACCCCCCCGGGGGGGGGTCCGAGGTAAAAAAAAGCATGGGCTTTGGGTCCCAGTTACAGGGACTGGAAGGCTTAGTGTGTGGGCCCCGTGACTTTCTGGGCTTCAGGTCCCGGCCTATGCAGCGGGCCTCCTCGCTGAGGCTGCCAGGAGTTGGACACGCTGGTCTTTTTCTTTCGCTCTCCCCCAAATCAGAGTGAGGGTCCGGCGAGGAGGGGAGGCGGTGAGTGGAAGGGGAAGGGGAGGTCTGGCTCGGCCTCTGGGGCCCCAAGGGACAGCTGCCTCTGGGGGCCTCTGTGCTTCTGGGCGTGGGAGCAGAGCGGGGGGAGGGGGGTGAAGGGAGGGAGGAGTCCTGGGCAGGTGCTCCCTCCACGGGCCGCTGCCCCGGGCTCCCAGGAGGAGTTCCCTCAGCTAGTGGCCAAGTGCGCTCAGGGCTGTGGCTGCTCTCCGGAGCAATTATGTAATGAAGTCAGCCTGGGTGCTCCGAGGCGGGGAGCCGCCTTTGTTATTGCGATCCGCCCCGGTGTTAATAAACCTATCCCTCCCAGCGCTGGGCTGGGCTTTCTTTATGTGGGTTTGGATTGGGGTACCTCTGGGGGGATCACAGACACAGACACCTGCCTCCTCTCCTGGCCTCCTCTCCCAGGAGGGCGGGAGGGAGGGAGCCGCCCCCGCCCAGGGCGCAGGCTGAGGTTGAGATCGCCGCAGAAAACAAAAATACTCCTGCCCTTTCGGCTCCTCCGTGGGTTGGAGCGTCATTCCTACACCAGCCCGGGCACATTCCCCAGGGACACGCGTTCCCCTCACCGCGGCGAGAATGGGCAAAATAAAGTGCCCGAGTCCTTTTACAACGAGGAGCCTGCTTCACGAACTCTCTGTGGTTCTCCAACCTCAGCTCCCATCAGAATCTGGGGGGGGGACGGGAGGGGGGGACTCAGGGAAATGAGGCTGCAGCCCAGCCCCTCCCCGTCCCGTCCCTCCTGTGGTTCCCATTGGGCGGTGTGAAGAGGAGACATTGCAGTTCTGAGGCAGGCCCTGTGAGCGCCCTTGGGGAACCGCGGCTCCCAGCGATTTTGTGAATTAGAAGCTGTTGGCACAGGGGACTCCCGCTCAGCACTCTGAATCTGGACCCAGCCCGAGGCGCGTGTTTGTTTGGCAGAAGTGTCAGCTGTGCCCACAGGAATAATCCATGCTCCATCCTGTCTGAGTGCCGGGAGCGGCCCCCCGCATAGCGGCACTGAGCCACAGGTGTCCTGGGCCTAGGGTACAAGGTCCTCAGACATGTTTCTCCCCTCACCCCCCCTCCCGCCACAGCTGGTGGAGGATGGTGTTCCTGCAGAGAGCTACATGCACTCCCCTCCACCCCACTCAGTACCATTTCCACTCCACGTCCGTTCACTGAGTCCATGAACAATTATTGAACCGAAACCGGTTTGGCTCAGTGGTAGAGCATCGGTCTGCGGACTGAAGGGTCCCGGGTTCGATTCCGGCCAAGGGCATGTACATTGGTTGCGGGCACATCCCCGGTAGGGGGTGTGCAAGAGGCAGCTGGTCGGTGTTTCTCTCTCATGGACGTTTCTGGCTCTCTATCTCTCTCCCTTCCTCTCTGTAAAATATCAATAAAAATACATATTTTAAAAAAAACAATTATTGAGCCTTTCTGGTGAGCCAGGCCCTAAGCTCAGGTCTTACACGTAGGGTCTCACTTAATCCTCCAAGTCCCCCCTGAGTCATCACAGTTTCCCTCTTCCCACTTGACAGGCGAAGAAACTGAGGCTCAGGGAGGCCGAGAAACTTGCCCGAGGCCACAGAGGAAGTTAGGGAGGACCAGGGCCTTGGCCCTAAAATCCCAGAAGGTCTAGCAGCTCCCACGTCCTGCCCTCCCTGCCCCCTGAAGCTTTACTCCGCTGGCTGCAGAAAGGGCTCACTGCGGCCTCTGGCTCCAGCTGGCACCTGCTTCCTTTGGGAAAGGCTGGACCCCCTCCTGCTCTCTGTCCAGCGGGTGAGGAGCTGCTTGGCTTTCAGCAGCAGCAGCAGCCTGGGAGGGATTCAGGGGAAAGGTGGGGGGCTGGCAGAAGAGGGGAGGGAGGCCTGTCTCAGAGTTCCTGAACTCCCAGCTGCTTCTCCCAGGCCCCAAGGCTTTGCTCAGCCCGGACCAGACCAGACCACCGGGGTGGACAGGAAAGCCCCAGAGGCCTTATCAGGCAGGCCTCCCAAGGAAGGAAGCGCTAGAGGAAGTGAGGGAGGGGAACCAGGAAGAGAAATCGGCGGGAATGAGGAGTGCCCGGCCCCTCTGCCTCATTCCTGGGGACAGTGGCCTTCTCGTCCTGGGCCAGAATGGTGCTCTGGTGGCAACTTCACCCCCCTCTCTCCTCCCCTCTCCCCCCTCCCCACCTGACAGCCCAGAGCTACCTTTCACAGTTTACAAAGCACCAGCACCCCTGAGGTCCTCTCCCTCCCTCCTTCTGGCTGCCTATCCTATATAATAAGAGAGGAATATGCTAATTATCCCTTAAGCCACGCAACAACCAGGTCACTGATTAGCAGGAGGGCAGGGGGGCAGAGCTACAGGAGGGGGCAGGGCAGCAAGCTATGAGAGGTAAGGGGGGAAGGGAGTGGGGGTGGGGGGGAGCTACAGGAGGGTGGGGCAGCGGGCAGAGAGCTACTGGTTCACGAATTCCTGCTCCAGGCTACTAGTTAATGATACCAGCAACAGTAATTTACGTGCCCATTCCATGCTTTACATGCATCCACGCCGTTCAACTCCCAATAAGCCCTAGGAGGTAGGCACTACTGACATCCCCATTCCACAGAGCAGGAAAATGAGGCTCAGAGAAGTGAAATCGCTGGCCCATGGGCCCATAATGAGGATTTGAACCCAGGTCCATCAGCTCCAAAAACCTCTGGGCCAGTATGTGCCCTCCTCCCCCCCAATCCCCATGGAGGGGATCACCGCTGAGACCTCTCTCTCCAGGCCCTATCCTTAAGACCAGGTCCAACCCCTCCCCCTCCCCTCTCTCCTCCACTGCCCAGGTTCTGAAACTAGGCCCAAAGCCTGCATCATTTTTGTGTTTTTGTTTGTTTGTTTTTAGATATATTTTTATTGATTTCAGAAAGGAAGGAAGAGGGAGAGAGACAGGAACATCAGTGGCGACAGAGAATCAGTGTTTGGCTGCCTCCTGCATGTCCCCCACTGGGGATCGAGCCTGCAACCTGGGCATGTGCTCTGACCAAAATTCCTGGTCGATGCCTAACCACTGAGCCGCACCAGCTGTGCAAACCGGCATCTTTAAAACCCAGTTATATTTGTGTTCTTTCTGGGGGAAAATTCACAATCCACACGTGATTTCCGGTGCGGACAACGACATTCCTTGTGCCCAGGCCGTGTCCAGCACCCACCTGCACAGGCCCACACGGACACACAGGCTCACTCACTCACACCCGGGGACAAAAGTGTGCCTGCCCCCGCCCCCGCCCCTGCCCCTGTCAGGCAGAGGGAAGCCCCGCTGCACCCCGTGGAGGAAAGTGACGCTCCCACAGCTGGTCTTCCTTGGCTCCATCCCCCGTTTGTCTCCCTTGCGAGGGAAAGCTTTCATAATAATGAGGATCACAATAACGACAATCGCAGGAATCAGCCTTTCCAGCTTACAAGCCCTTTTCATCGCATTGCCTCACTTGACTCTCCCAGGCTCTGAGAGGCAGGTGTTGTTGTATTTCCCTGTTGCAAGTGCAGCCGAGGGCCACGGAGCTGGTTAAGAGCGGAGCCAGCGGGGGCCTTACCTCCCTTCTCGCACCCTCAGTTCCTCCTCCCGCATCCTAACGAGAGCTCACTGTTACCAGGCGCTGAGAGCCTATTCTCGCTGAGATGGGGCCGCGCTTTATGAACGCCAGTTTTCATCCACACAATGGCCCAGCGAGGTGAACGCTTTTTCACGCGCCACGTGAAGACGCAGTACCTCGGAAAAGCTAAGGGCGGAACGGCGGTCTAAGGAATGTTCCCGAAGAGGCGCACATCACTTCGGAAAAGTGTGGGGAGGAAGAGAACGAGAGCTTTAGGGGAGCTTTAAGGAAAGTGGATGCTGCGGGTGATGGTTGGTAGTAATGAATAGTCTCTTCCTTCTCCTCCTCCCACCTCCCGCCCCAAGCACTTTGCCTGGAATCGGGAGCTGTGCCATTTACTGCTGCCTGTGTGTGTCTGAACTTGCCTCCGTCACCAAGAGGCTGGGCCTGGGGTTGAACCTGGCAGTCTGGTCCCAGAACCCACGTGATTAACCTTTAAGGAACGAGTGCAGAAAGAACTCAGGCCTGGAGGCAAAACGCCCAGCTAGCTGGACGCCTGGGTGCGGCACCGCCACTCACCTCTCTCTGCCCCATGTACTTGTCTTGTGAAATGGAGCATGTCATCAACCTTGCCTTCCTCTTCCCTCGCCCCTCCACACCCCCGCACCCCCTCACCCCTTCCGTGTGTGGCCATCAGACAGGATGGAGAGAGGCAGGCTGTTTCTAAGGAGGAGGGTGCAGGCAGGATGTTGGGAACTGGCTGAGCACAGGACTGGTCACAGAGGGTTGAAATGAATCTGGAATCTGGGGGGGGGGGGTGTTGTTTATAAGAGCCTGGTTCTTTAGGCCGAAAGGCTCCCAAAGAGCCTCCAGGGCCCCCAAACCCCTTTTACCCCCCCTCCCTCCCCCCCCCACCCCGCTGTAGTCTGACAACTGACATCCCTACCCCCTCCACATGTCTGGGAGCCCCAGATAAGATCTTAGTCGTGACAGTGTGTGTGTGTGTGTGTGTGTGTGTGTGTGTGTGTGTGAGATCTGTAAAATGGGGTTGAACATCAAACCAGTTGATACCCGTAACACCTTGAGCGCAGCGCATGGCACTGGTGGGCAGGCAGACAGTGACCCTTAGAACTGCGCTACCACGCACTGGATACCCACCTACCTACCGACCCAGCAGTCCTTTCCTTTTTAGACACTGGCCCGGCTCCGGGGAGTGCCCCAAGGGTGTTGAAGACGGTGCGGTTCGCTGACCCACGGGGTTGGTGGTGGCCCCACAACCAGGGCGCCGTCTTCCTAACTTGCCGACAAAGTCATCCTGGGCGGCGCGGGGCCTCGGTTGGTGCTGATTCCCAAGCGTCCTCTCCCCGGGCGTGAGCGCGCCCCCGGGCGGCGTTTTCCAGGAAAGCCTCCGCCGGGGAGCCCGGAACCCAGACTCTCCCTCCTCCCCCCCCCACCCCTCCCCTCCCCACCCTCGTTCCCCGCCCGCCCGCCCCGGCGGCGGCCACCCTGGGGGCGAGGCGGCCCGGCGCGTGGGAGGGGACGGCGCGCCATTGGCTTCGGCGCGGCACCGAGAGGAGGGACCAGCGCGGGCCTCGGACCCAGGCAGAGCCCCGCCGCGCCGGGGCCGCTCGCAGTCCGCCCTGCCCTGCCCTGCCCTGCCCTGCCCGGCGGGCGGCGTGATGTGAGCGCCCGAGGGGCCCCTGCACCCCAGTTTCGCGGAGCCGGCCCGGCGGGCGCCAGGCACGTAAGTTCTGCTCCCACCGCCGCGCGGAGCCTCGCACTCTGCCCCGCTCGCCGCCCGCCGGCCGGTGCCTGCGCAGCTCCGCCGGGACCGGGACCGGGACCGGGAGCGGCGCGCCCCGGGACCGCCGGGCACCGGCGGGTTCGGCCGGGACCCCAGGGAATCCCCTCCCCTGGCTCTCCGAGGCGCCACCCCGCAGCCCTTCGGTCCCTCTCCTTGGCGCTCTCGGCTCGCCGGCCTCCCCCTCGCTCTCCGATTCCGCTTTCCTCTCCCCGGCGGCTTTGTCCCTCCGCTGCGTTCCCTCCCGGACTCTTCATTCCTCGCCCTCAGCCTCCCCGTCCCGGGCTCTCGCGCTTGCTTCGGAGCAAGAGGGAAACGGAGCGATTCTCTCTCTCTCTCTCTCTCTCTCTCTCTCTCTCTCTCGCCGGAGTCAGCGCTCAGTTCCCTGTCCCCTCCCCCTCCGCCGCTGCCCCCATCCCCATCCCCAACCTGCCATTGTTCCCGGTCCCGGGAGCGCGCGGCAAAAACTTGCGAATCCCAGTCCCCCTCCTCCCGTCTCCGCCTCGGCGGGGCCCCGGGCGGTGGCGGCGGAGTTCCCGCAGCCCTCAAGTCCTGCGCTACCTTCTGGTTCAGGGGGGCCCGTGGGGACCGGGGATCCTGGGCCAGAGGACCCGGGGGCGCCCACAGCCCGGAGCTCCCCGGCCTGGAGTCTCAGAAAAGTGGGGTGACTGGCTGGAGCTGGGAGATAAAGGACACATTGGAGGGGGCGAAGAGCAAGCAAGGCTCGACCCCAGACTCCAGACTGGGGTTGGGGGAGATTGGGGGGGGGGGGCTGGCCGAAACGGAACCCCGGGCTCAGAAACGGAACCCCAGTTCTAAGGGGGGCGGGGCGGGGCAGGCACAGGTGGAGACCGACGCCCCCACTCGCCCCGGCGCCGCGCGCTCAGCTGGGAGCGGGCGGCGCGGGGCCCCGGGCTGGGCGCTGGGCGGCGGGGCCCCCCGGCTGTGGGCACAGCGCTCGCACCTTTGCTGCGGGTCCGGAGCGGAACCGCCTGGGACGCCGCGCCCTCCCCCAGCGCGCCCAGCGGAGCCGGGCTTTCGCTCGCCTTGGGGCCCCTCACGCCCCCCTCCACGCCCCCCACCGGCGCGGTTCCGGCCGCCTGCCCCCCGGCAGCCCCGGGGAGCGGATTGCTCGGTCGGAGCGCAGCGCCGGCGGCTGGGGGCGGGGCGGGAGCGAGCGGAGGCCGGCGAGCCCAGGCTCCCCCGGAGCCAAGGCGGCCTCACCGCTCCACCGCCCCGGCCCCGCCGCTGCGCACTTCCTGGTTGATTTCCTCCAGACAAACTTTTCCTGAAGGTCCCGGGGCTGCGGGAGTGCTCACCCCAACTCTGTGGCCTCTCGGACCTTGGCCCCTGGAGGTCGGTGGAGGAGGAGGATGGGGGGTGTCCACAACCCTCTCCTCCTGCAGCCTTCAAGTCTCAGGGACCCTGGGGGTGGGGTGGGGTGGCGGTTGGAGAGACGGGAGGAAGCACTATCCATACCTTAGCCGGAGCTCCACGCTCAGACCGGAAGGAAAGATTTTTTTTCAGTGGAGTTGTTAGAGGAGAGAAGGTACTGGGTCTTTTCCAGGCCTCTGTGATCCGGTCTGAGAAATGGGTCCCTGAGGGTACCCTCTGCCCCCAATATCCTGGAAGCCCCCTGCCCTGGCTTCTCCTTTTCAGACCACCTGCTGTCTGTCAGCTGGATCAGTCCTTCCAAATTCAGAGTGAAGGGCTGAGGCCCAAAGCCCTCTACCCAGATCTGGGTGTGGACACCAGCTGGGGTCCACTGCTCAAGTCTGTTCTCTGCAGGAGCCTGGGGTGGGGGGGTAGGGGGGTGAACCCCAGGGCTCTCAAACCCCCCTGCAGCTTCCCCCAGCCCACGCTCAGCTGCTTCCCCTCCCCCAAGATCTCCTGATAGCGGTCCCTGCATCCTCCTCGTGGAGCAATTATATTCCACACGTCCCCGGACTGTTCTGTGCTTTCACTCATCGAACAAAACGTGAGCCGCGCACCAGCAACGATTTAATGAACAAAGCCCGCGGCACTGGGAGATAGCTGGGAACAAAAGGAAAGATTCCTGCCTTCTTGGAACAGACGCTTTAAGGGGGCAAATAACTAGCAAAACCAATATGCAACTTGAATGGTGATTTGGGAGGGAAGGGGTTCGGCCCGTTGAGTGTTGGGCCAGGGCTGGGGTGGTTCCTTTAACTAGGGTGGTCCCGGAGGCCCCCCTGAGGAGGCGGCTTCGGGGGGGACGGCTTTGAGGGAGGGAGCTGTGGGGGTGTCTTTGGGAAGGAAAGATCCTGAGGGGAGCAGCCCCGTGCCAAGGTTGGTTCCGAGGCTGGCATGTGCCCGCTGTATCTGAGGAGCCCCTGCAGCCAGTGGGGAAGAGAGAGGAGGCAGGGCTGGCTGAGAGGGAGGGGATGGAGCCTGCCCGATTCACAGAGGAGGGGGAGGTGGTGCCCCCGAAACTGCATGCAAGTCACCCCGGGGACGTGCAGTCCAGGAGCGGCAGCTGCAGGGCAGACGCGGCGGCACGTGGGGTGCCTGATATTCTGCCTCCGGGCGCCCACAACACTTTCCCTTCACCCCGCATCTCAACCGTCCATCCGCAACATTGGTGGCGCCCCTCCCCGGGCTAGACCTGCAGACCTGGCCAAGTGCCAGGGGCATGGAGGGGAGCCCCCCAGGCTTAGTGAGTACCCCGGGGGCTCCATACCTCTGCAACCTGTTGTCGGTTCCCTGTCCACCTGTTGTCCTCTTCCTGCTGACCCCGAGTTCTCTCTCTCTTCCCACCACCTCCTTCCCACGGCCACGCCCCTTTGACTGCCCCGCTCTGTGGTTGGTGATGATGGGGTCCCTGTCCCCAGGCTGGTAAGGTCAAGGGGGAGTCCCCTCGTCCGACAGTAGCAGCCGCAGCATTACTGTGGAGCATTCGCTATGCGGGGGGACTGCCCTTTCCCAGGGGTTGGGTGTGTGTGCTTTTCCCCCGCGGAGAGGTCTCTGTAACGGACGAGGAGACTGAGGCTCAGGGAGGTGGTGCCACGGGCCCAAGACCCATGCAGCCAGAAAGTGAGAAGCACAGACCGCTTTCGTTGTGACCCCCCCTCCTTTAATCACGAAGTCCAGAGCCCCAACCCCCCCCCCCCTCCCAGGTTGGGGAGAAGGCAGCCCCGGACCGTGCCCCGGCCCCTCAGCGTCCCGGGAGAAGAAGTACCGGGACGCTTCTGCCTGCCTCCTCCAACACACCAGAAGGCACTTGCCTCTGAAAAAAGTTGACTCCAAATGGCGCTGCATCTCTTCAAGGAAACGTCCCTCCTCCCTCCCTCTCTGAGTTCCTGAGCAGCAGGGGAGGGGGAGAAGGGAAGGGGGGAAGGGGAGAAAGATGTGTCCACTGCCTTCTCACAGGAGCTCTGGCTGCAGGGAATCCGGGAACCAGGCTCTCCCAGTGACCCCGGCCCCGGCCCCGGGGGATCCCGAAGCACCAGCCGCCCTGAGGGCTCTGACATGGCCCCAGGGAAGGACAGGAATTCTCCCTGTGCTCTGCCTGCCCTTCCTGAGTGACAGCAGGGGCAGGGGAAAACCCTCTCGGGGACTTCGGAGTGGTGACCCGCAGCGAGGCCCCGCCCCCTGCACCCAGCAGGGCCCAGGTCAAGGCCCCCCGGGACGTGCCCCCTGGGCCCTCTGTCTCCCCCGCCCCCGCCCCCCCCAATGCAGCACAGCAGGCGATGTTTACTTTCTGTCTCAGAAGCTTTGCAGATGTTTGTTTGCTTGCAGTGGGAGCTCGGGCTTTCCCCTGCCTTTCTGGAGACCAGGCACCTTCCGAGCAAGAGAGCTGACTAGTGGCGGCAGGCAAACTCCGCAGCTCGGAAGCCAGGTCCTGACTGTCACAGCCTGGAGGGGCCTTAGGCCAGCCGTGGGCAAACTACGGCCCGCGGGCCAGATCCCGCCCGTTCGGCTGTTCCATCCGGCCCGTGGAGCCGAAAGAGCGGAGGGTTCTCTTGCTCTCCCCTCCGCTCCTTCACCAGCAGCCCAAGATGAGAGTGCCAGCATGGTCAGGTTGCTTTTGTTCCGGCCCTCCGGTCCAGATTAGGAACCCATTGTGGCCCTCGAGTCAAAAAGTTTGCCCACCCCTGCCCTAGGCCCACACTCCCCTATTGTCAGATGGGGAAACTGTCCCAGAGTCTGGCCCTGGCCCGAAGGCAGAATCGGCAGGTGGCCCCAGCTGACCTGTCTCAGCTCTGTGGCTCGGGGCTCCCCCACCAGCCTTCCAGCGTCAGCCCCAGCGAGCTATCTATCTAGTGAGCGAGGAGCCCTCTGCTGCCAGCTCGCGCTCCTGGAGGTGCGCGGAGATGGAGCGTGGGATCCCTCTCTTGACTACGGAGCTTTGTCGTGGGAACCGGGCCTGTTGCCACAGCAGGACTCGCGTCGTGCTCCCTCCCCTCCCTGCCAGCTCTACGCTGTCATCCTCGCCCTTTGCAGCAGCGTGGACCCGGAGCCCGCCGTGACGGTGGGGCGTGACAGAGACGGATGATGTGGACCCGGAGCCCTCCGTGACGGTGGGGCGTGACAGAGACGGATGATGCCGCCTGGCTCCCCGGCTCCCCGGGAGAGCAGGCTGACGAAGGCGGGCCCAGCCTTTAGAATAATGACGCTCTCCGGGGGGGACAGGCCTCAAGGGAGCTCCCCCACATGGCAGCCTGGCCTCGGCTTCCTCCCTTCGCCAGTGGGCCCTGAGGCACCCCGAGGGTCTACCCCCACCCGCCCAGCCTGCACCCAGAGACCCCTGTGATGATGTCGGTGATGCAGCGGTGCCCCTCCGGCCTCCCCTGTGTCCTGTAACTTCCTAGTTCAGCTCTAACCCACCTGCAGCCTAGGAAGGCAGGCATTATCGCCCCCGTTTAGAATAAAGGAATGGACAGTCTGTTCAGATGCCCTGCCAAGAGGTGAACACAGGTCCCTGTGCCCCCCAAGGCTCACTGCCTCTAGTTAACGTCCTGAGGGCCCAGGTCGTGGGTTCTGGGCTGAGGGTGGGGTGGGGGTGTCTTTAAACCCCATCTTGCCCGAAGGAGGGATGGGCCACCCCAGAAGGGGACCACAGGGTGAGGTGGGTGGTGTGGGCGTGTGCCTCCCTTTCTCCCCCGGCAGGGCCTGCGTCTCTCTCGCTGCCTCCCGCTGCCCGCTGCTGCCCGGCCCAGACCCGCTTCCAGGCATTTTGCAGGAATGTGATAACAGAACAATGGGTCTGCCAGAAGCCCGTCCCAGGTCCTGCTCCGGTCCCAGGGCCTAACCCAGCCGTGGGCAAACTACGGCTGTTCCGCTATTCTATCCGGCCTGCGGAGCCGAAAGAGTGGAGGGTTCTCTTGCTCTCCCCTCCGCTCCTTCACCAGCAGCCCAAGAGGAGAGTGCCAGCATGGTCAGGTTGCTTTTGTTCCGGCCCTCCGGTCCAGTTTAAGAACCCATTGTGGCGGCTCTCAAGTCAAAAAGTTTGCCCACCCCTGGCCTAACCCCAGGGAGGCTGGACCCCGGGGAGGCCTGGAGATGCTGGCGACTAGCCAGGGGCGTTGGAGGGGAGAGGGGAAGATCGCTTAGAGCTTAGAGTTCTTTTTGGAGGTCAGGCTCACGCTCCCACATACGTGCTCCCCAACTCCTCTCAGGAGGGTCAGCGAATGTGGTTTGAATTTCAACGCTGCCCCTCACCCCAGGAGAACACGTTGGCCTCGGTTTCTGTGAAATGGGGGTGATGGGACCGCCAGCCTCAGGGGGCGTGGTGGGGGTTCCCGGGAATTCCTGGTCGCCCCTTCCGGCCCCAGGGTGGATGCCCAGGGGGTCGTTCTTACCAGACGGAGGACAGGTGGTCCTGCCGCCAGCAGGGGCTCGTGATGGACAGGAAGTGGTTCTTGGCTGCCCTTTGGGTCACAGGTGGTGGGTGTGCTGGACCCCAGGCCCCTTCCTCTCCATCCCCTCCTCCTGCCAGACAGGTTCCAGGATGGGGACCGCTCAGTAGTCCACCCGTTTCCATGGAAACGCAGCTCCCGGGGCCGGGGGCCGGGAGAGGTCCTCCAGGACCGGCCGAGTGATGCCCCAGCCCATCTGCTCCGCGGCCGCCCGGCAGCCTCACTAATTGCCGTCCGTCACTTGGCACACAGCCCATGCCGGGCCGCCGCTGCCTGTCGGTGGCGTGCCTCACTCCTCACCGCCCTGCAAGCCGAGAGGGAGCAGTGTGGTGGCGCCAGGAGGAAGCAGAGGCTCCGGGAGGTTAAGAGACGTTCCTGAGGTTCGAGCCTAATGAAGATAAAGCATTGAGGTTTGAGCCCAGGTTTCCCAGTAGTTAAGTATACGCTCCCTCCCCCCCCCCCCCAAACACTGTCCTCCGCCTCTGACACTTTTATCTCTGACACATGTCCCCCCCTGTGCCCAATTTCCCTGTGGGTTCGGTCTCTGGGGCCTTTGCTTGGCCTCTGCCCAGTCCTGGCCCCTCTGTCTTGCTGCCCCCGGGGATCTCCCCTGGCCTCGCAGGCCACGCCCATCAGGAAGGGGGGTGGGGCCTCGGCCAGCAGGGGCCTCTCAGCCCCTCCCCAGCTCACCCATTTGTCACAAATGGATGTTGAGCTCACCTGCATGCCCGGGACTGCCCCAGGCCCTGATGACACCCGCCCCCCCCCCCCCCCCCCCCGGCAACCCCCTTCTAGTGCCCGCTGCAGCTTCCTGGGGCGGTGGGGCGAGGTTTCACCCGAATTCTCACCCAGGCCTCTGACCCCACCATGTCCCGGCACCCACCTGCCAGGCCCCCGGGTGTTTGCACCCTCTCCCGGGGCCCTCAGCACCCCAGGAAGCCCTTGCCCCGGGCCACCTGCCCAGGAATGGCTGCAAGTTCAAGCCCAGCCCCGATGGACGGCAAAGCCCCCTTCCTGCCCTCCTCTGCCGCCGGCCCGTGCGTGGTCCGGGGCGGGTCCCGTCCCCTCTGCCTCGGCTTTCTGCCCTGCGTGTTTGGAGCTGAGCCCCCCGTGGGCCCCGTGTGATCCCGAGTGTCCTGGGTGGGCAGTGAGACCCGCTTCTCTCAGCCCGTCTCATCCGCCCATGCTGACAAAGTGCCTACTGTGCGCCAGGGCGCAGCAGGGACCCTCTGAGATGGGCTCAGTGCCAGCCCTGCCTTCGGCTCACTGCATCCCCGGAGGCCAACTGCCCATGACATAACTGGGAGTGTGGGCTACTTACACCGAAACCCGTGAGTCCAGAGGAGGGCGGGCGGGCTGGCAGGGCCCCGGGAGGAGGAACAAGGAAGACGGGGCGGGCGGGAGGGGGCTGGAGGGCAGGGAGGGCCCTCCTGGCTGCGCAGTGGGTTCACAAGTGGAAACAGCCATTGAAAGGAGCGGCTGCTCAGCTTTACTGGGACTCGAGGTCTCAGCAGCCGGCCGGGGCAGAAGGCAGAGAGGGTCGTGAACTCAGGGCTGGGGCCTGCAAGCCACAGTCTCCCTTCTTGCTTAGCAGGTCCCCCACGTGAGCGTGTAGGTGGAGTTGGGGGGAAGCCTGGCACGGGGGAGGGGGGTGGGGGGGAGCCCTGGGGCCCTTCGGACCGCAGCTGGCTCCGGGGAAGGAAGCGTGGCAGCCCGGCCAGGAAGGCTTTTTCCGCTGTGCACGGCCGGATGAATGGAGAGCGGAAGTGTGGGAGCGTGGGCCTGGCTGCGGCAGGCAAACCCAGGCCTCTCTGGCTGCCCCAAGCCAGTGTCCAGCCCGAGGGCAGGCGGAGGACCGGAAGGAGGTGCCCTCTGTCCTCTCTTAGGTTAAAATGGGGCCAGGCCCTAACGGGAACACGTAGAATGGCCTTTAAGGGGGAGCAAAGTTCTAGGGTTAGATGAGGGGTCGCCTTGGGAGTGGGGCACGCTTAGGATGATGGTACATAGGAGGTTGCAGCTGCCCGCCTGCCTCCCCAGGCAGGGCCCCGTCCTGCAGGCGACGATGGGACAGAACTCGGTGCTTGGGACGTTAACCAGAGGCGGGTGCGGGAGATCCACTCCCTGGAGATCAAGTTCAAGATCTCACTCTCCCCCTGGGAGGCTCCCGGGCCATTTCTTTGTTGGTGGGGAGCTCGGTGCTGGGGCTGCACCCTGGGGTGGCTGCAGCGGGTCCCACTGGCCCAGGTCCCTGGTGGCAGTGCCTGTGGGTAAGGCTTGTCCCCCCTCTGAGTGGTGCCCGGGTCAGGGGGAGCCTCTTTCTGTACCAGCCCCCCCCAGGCCGCCGGCACCGCCACACCTCACCGTCTTCGATTTACGGTTCCAGCCATAACTGTGGCAGAGGGGAGCTCTGTGTGCTGCTGGGGAGAGGGCATTGGGCAGAGGAGCTGGGGTCACTGGCACCGCCCAGGCCTGGGGGCAGGGGCTCGAGGGTCAGCCTCGTGTCACGGGGCTGAGGTCTGGGGGCTTTGCCCAGCGGATGGAGGTGTTAGGAAATGCTAGTTAGGCCCCTCTGGGTTTCCCTGGCCCCCGCCCCAGAGCCACCGCTGCGTGGGGAACCGGAACGGGCCCGAGGGTCCAAGGGCCCACCTCCACCGAGCACTTCCCGGGGGCCAGACACACTGCCCTCCGCACCTCACAACTATAGCCTGTGTTCTCACAACATCCGCCTTTTTTAAAAAAACAAAAATATTTTTATTGATTTTTCACAGAGAGGAAGAGAGGGATAGAGAGTCAGAAACATCGATGAGAGAGAATCATCGATCAGCTGCCTCTTGCACACCCCTCACTGGGGATGTGCCCGCAACCAAGGTACATGCCCCTGACCGGAATCGAACCCGGGACCTTTCAGTCTGAAGGCCGACGCTCCATCCACTGAGCCAAACCGGTTTCGGCTCACAACATCCCTTTTAAGTAGGACCCTTTATTCCCCCAACTACAGGTGTGTGTGTGGGGGGGGGGGGCGCTGGGGGGGGGGCACAGAGAGATTAAGTGACTTGCCCGCGGGCACGTGGCTAAGAAGCGGCAGGCAGGGTTGGGACTCGGGTATGACTTCAGCAGTTAAGCTCTTCACCGGTAGGTCTTCTGCAGCAAGCTGGCCCTTTACGAAGCTCCCTGTCCACCACGTTGTTTCTCCTTAGCCCAGCCCCAGGGGAAAGGCAAGGGTTTCCATTTCACAGACGAGAACACCAGGGCTCAGAGCAGTAACTCACTTTGACTGATGGCTGACAGATCGGTCCCCCCCCTGTTCCCCCCCCCCCAAGGCAGGGCCCCTGGGCCCCCACCCTCTGCCGGCCTCACACAGCACATCCTCACTACCCGCAGCGCCTTCATGGAAACGTGCAGGGGCTGCACTGTGTGCTCTGACCGAGCGTCTCTTTTTTGCCGCTATACCTCTAGGAGGTGGGACGTGGTATGGCTCCATTTCACAGATGGGGAAAACTGAGGCTCGGGGGAACTGAGGAGACTCGCCCGAGCCACACAACCGGGAGAGACCGAGTCAGGCAGCGTGGCCAGCCTGGGAGAGAGGGTTAAATGACAAAGGGGGGGGGGCGGTTGGTCACGTGCCTGGTGCTGGCAGGATGGGGAGAGAAACCCGCAGGCCCCTGCCTTGTGGGGAATGCAAAGGGGCCGCCACCGCCGTGGATGCAGTTTGGCCGGATCTCCTAGATGAGCAAAATGGAGGGGGTAGCGTGTAACTCAGTATTTACCTCGGAGAGATGAAAACTCATGGCTGCAGGAAGCCTGTGTATGGGTGTTGATAGCAGCTTTGTTCACAGTCATTAAACTCTGGAATCAACCCAGTTGTTCCTTGGTGAGTGACGATAATGACACGGGTGCGTCCCTCCCGTGGAATACACGCTGCTGTGCCGCTCGCGGCTCTCCGGCCCGCCTGGCGGCGGGAGGCGTGCCAGGCTGATCACAGCTCCGCTCCGGATTCACAGGCAGGTGGTGGCCAGGGGCCGAGGTGGTGTGACAGCGCCTGGATCCCCAGGAGCCGTGAGATTAAGCCCTGGCTCCCCCCCAGGACTGGCCGCCTCCCGCCTACGGGCATGGGCACGGGGCACTGAGCTGCCGCCTGGTGCCCCAGGTGTGTGTGTGTGTGTGGGGGGAAGCATAGCGGGCCCCCAGTTGACAGATGAGGGGCGGGGCTGGGGAGCTTTACGTCGCACTCACCGGAGACCTGCCATCCTGACTTCGCCCTGATTTCCCATCTCCAGCCGGTGCACCCTGCCCGTGTGTCTCCGCCTACAGCCTCATCACCCAAACGCCCCGCAGTCCAGTTCTCTCGGATCTGATGTTTATTTTCGGGGTGCTTCCTTTTGCTTTACGACCCTGGGGGGGGGGCCTGGGAAACTGGGGGAGGGAGGGTGGTGGAGCTAGAGACTTCTCTGCTCTCTGCGAGGCTCACCTGGGGCCACGCAGCACCGAGACCTCCCTCAGTCTGAGGTCCGGTCCAGGAGGCCGGCAAGTCCAGCCCAGGTTCCCGGTTGAGCCTTGTCTGTGATGGGGACAGGGTGGGGGGGTGGGGGTGGGGGCTGGGGAGGTGATGTTCCCTCCTTCCCAGAGGATGGCCATGGGTGGGGATGAGATGCTGGTGGAATACGGGAGGCACCCACGGCGGGTCTCTGGGGAACCTCCTTGACTTGGTTGGACGTCATTGAACTGGGGTCTTCTCCTCTGAGAAAGGGGTGTACGCAGCGCCCATCTGGCAGGGCAGAGTGGCTGTGATCGGAGGAGCCTCGTGCCTCCCCGGGACCAGCTTCCGGGAGCCTTTGCTTCGTTGTGGTTCTCACTCCTGTCTCTCCCGTGTAGGCGTGCAGACGGCGTGCTGACAGAAGGCGAGGACCGGCGCTCGACTCCTCTCTGCGTCTCCCCTGCCCAGCACGGTGCCTGGCACACAGTAGGTGCTTAAGACCTGGCCCACGGTGGCCGGGGGCTGGGGACTGGGAGAGGTCATGGGCAGGCACGGGGTGGGGGAGAGGCCGGAGGGGGTGCTGATGGCAGGGAGGGGAGAAGCCTGGCCATCCTTCCCCCAGCTCAGCCGGGTCCTGGGTCCCATCCAGCTCCTTCCCCCGCCTTCCGCCCGGGGGATGTGAGGCGGGAAGGGCTCGCTGGGCAGGAGGTCCTCAGGGAGCCTGGCCCCCAGCCTCAACTGGCCCTGGGCCCGGTGGGGCCGCCCTCTGAGGTTGGAAGCGGGGCTGGACCCGGGACCTGAGGCCGGTGTCTCCCCGCAGCCCTTCCCCCGAGGCCGGGCCCCGGACAAGATGGCAGCCAAGCAGCCCCCGCCTCTCATGAAGAAGCACAGCCAGACCGACCTCGTGAGCCGCCTGAAGACCCGCAAGATCCTGGGGGTGGGCGGCGAGGACGACGACGGGGAGGTGCACCGCTCCAAGGTGGGTCTGCCCTGGAGACCTGTTGGGGGGCAGGTCCGGCCCCCCCTCTTTGCAGGAGGACTGGCTGAGACCCACAGCGCTGCAGGGGCCCCGGGACGTAGCTCCTTTTCCTGGGAACTTGGTGGCGATGTCGGGGGAGCAATAACAAAGCTGAACACTGATCATTAGGGTTGCATGCTTACCGTATGCCGGTTGGCGCGCCACTGCATTGTAAGCGTTGCTTAGTCTTGCTAGTCCTGGGAGAGGCAGAGACAGGCATCGACCCAGTGCAGAGACGAGGAAACGGAGGCTCGGGGAGGTGAGGGATTAGTCCAGGAAGTGGCAGAGGAGCCAGGCTTCAAGGCCACACCTGGCAGACCCCCCCCACCCCCCCTCCCCGAGCTTTCATTCCCAGCCACTGTCTTTTCAGCTTCCCTTAGTCCCTGGTGTCAGGGAGACTGTGAGGGGGAGGCCTCAGTGCGGCCTTTTTTTTTAGCCAGGGTGGCCATTTGGCTAATCACAGGTACCCGGCTGGGCTCCTGAGCATGCCGGGGAGAGGGAGGGGGGTCTGGGGGGGGGAGAGGGGAGGGGGGTCTGGGGGTGTTGAGTGGCCAGGGCATGCTGAGCACTGTCCCCCCCCCCCCCATTGCCTCTGACCCCTCCCCTCTGTGTTCACAGATCAGCCAGGTCTTGGGCAATGAAATCAAGTTTGCTGTGCGGGAGCCTTTGGGACTGAGGTGAGCACGGCGTGTGTGTGTGTGTGTGTGTGTGTGTGTGTGTGTGTGTGTGTGTGTGTTATAGGGCGGAGCTGTGTAAGACCCCATCTCATCAGCCTTACCCCCTCTGGTCTTGCCCTCGACCTCATCCCAGCTCCTGCCCTCCCCCCAAACCAGCCGTCCCCGGCCCCTTGGCTGGAGAGGGGGCACCCGCCGGGGTCAGGGGTGGCGGCGAGGGGCTTGGCTGTGACCTTCCCGTTGATGCCTCCCCAGGGTCTGGCAGTTTGTGTCTGCTGTGCTCTTCTCTGGCATCGCCGTCATGGTGAGCCCCCGCCCCCACCTCCCGGAAACCTGGGCCTCTGCTAGGGGCTCCCCCCTGCCCTGGGCCCCTGCTGCCTCCCCTCACCCCACGGCCAGCCTGAGGCCCCCTCTGTGAAGGCTCGCTGGCTGCCTCCACGTCCTGGCTCCTGACACATCCCACCTGTGCCCGCCTGCCCCGGAGCATCCTGGATCTGTGGCCCTGGTCCCAACCCCCTGCCCCTGGCAACCCCTTACTCCCTGTCCTGGCATGAAGGGGTGGGGGGCAGTTGAGGTCCTGGCCCCAGACTGCCCCAGGGACCCGGACCTACTTCCAGTGACACCCCCTCCCCCCGCCCTGTCCCCTGAGCCTCCAACTGCTGTCCCCAGGCCCTGGCCTTCCCTGACCAGCTCTATGACGCAGTCTTTGATGGAGTTCAGGTGACCAGCAAGACCCCCATCCGCCTCTACGGGGGTGCGCTCCTCAGTGAGTATTGCCGGGGAGGACTCTGGGGGAGGGGAAGGGAAGCTGGGGTCCCAGCTGGGATGGAGGGAAACATGGAGCCTCGTCTTCCTCTGTGCGAGGCTTCCCTTCCCAGATTCTGCCTCCCCTCCTTCCAGCTGATGTCTGTCTCTGCTGGGCGTATGCTGCCATCTTGTGGCCACTTATAGGAAATGCACCTAGTGGCTTGGGGCGCTGTCTGCCATCTTCTGGACAAGCACTTACTGAGCGCTTGCCCGGTGGTGTACCACCTGGGCACGGGGGTGCAGAGATGAAGGAGGCCAAGGCCCTGCCCTCCTCGGCCTCCAAGCCTCGGGAAGCGGGCAAAATAAGCACTGTGCCAGTTTGGCCTGGGTGGTTCTCCTGGGAATGTGGTCTGCCTACCCCCCACCCCACCCCCACTCCTGGGAACCTCTTAACGAGAGTCCTTCATGGGCTCAGGTGTCCTGTCTCCAGCAGCCCATTTGAAAAAGAAAATGTGATTGTAGGACCAGGTAGCCCATCAACCCAGAATCATAGCGGAACCTGACAGGGGCAGGGCACGGAGAGCCCAGGTCTCCCGTTTCACAGATGGGAAGACCGAGTCCCAGTGCGGAGCTGTGGCTTGCCCAGTGCCCCACAGCGTGAAGAGTTTTGATGGGGGGAGATGCGTGAGGGCAGGCGATGTGGATGTGCACGAGCCGGGCTCCCTGGCCATGTAGGGCCCAAGGGACAAGGAACAGGCCCCTTGCCCCTCGCCCCCAAATGGGTGGGTGGGTCAGGCGGTCCTGCCCCGACACCCTCGTTATCCCTGCCCAGGTATCTCTCTGATCATGTGGAACGCTCTCTACACGGCCGAGAAGGTGATCATTCGCTGGACTCTGCTCACCGAAGCCTGCTACTTCGGGGTCCAGTTCCTGGGTGAGTCCCGAGGCGGGCGGGCAGTGAGGGGAGGCCGCTTTGCCCCCCGCCTCCCAGCTCTTGCCACTCAGATTTCTAGGAAGTGACGGCAACCTGTCTAAGGAGGAGGCCCCCGTGCAGCTGTGCGGACCTGCGTGCCTGCACCCCTGTGCTCACACAGCGCCACCACCTACCTGCATCTTCTGTTTTTGTTAATATATTTTATTGATTTTTTTACAGAGAGGAAGAGAGAGGGATAGAGAGTTAGAAACATCGACCAGCTGCCTCCTGCACACCCCCTACTGGGGATGTGCCCGCAACCAAGGTCATGCCCTTGACCGGAATCGAACCTGGGACCTTCCAGTCCGAAGGCCGACGCTCTATCCATTGAGCCACACCGGGTTCGGCCACCTGCATCTTCCGAATACACGCTCGGGCCTCGCCACAGCCGCCCGCACCCCGGCGCTGGGGCGACGGCACACACGGGCTTTGCCCACATGCCCGCCTCAGTTCCCGCCACGTGGGGGACGTCGGAACAGACGTTCTTGTCTGTGGGGTCAGACAGCTGGCAGCACCCCCGCCCGCCCGGCTCAGGGAGCGGCCAGCCTGCCGCCCGGTGGGGCCGGGTGAGGGCCCAGCCCTCTGACCTCTGTCCCTCCCCCACCTTTCCCCCCGCAGTGGTCACTGCCACGCTCGCCGAGACCGGCCTCATGTCCCTGGGCATCCTGCTGCTCCTGGCCAGCCGCCTCCTGTTCGTCGCCATCAGCGTGTACTACTACTACCAAGTCGGCCGGAAACCCAAGAAAGTCTAGCCGACCGCTGGGCGGGGGGGCCCTTCCGGGGCAAGGAGGCCCCGGTCCTCAGTTTCCCTTGGGCCCATGGTAGGCAGGAAGGGCCCTGCCTGCCCCGGGGAGACAGGGGTGGCCCCCTTCCTTCCTCCGGGCTCTCCCCCAAAGCTGTGATCGGGGCTTCCGGTTTGAGGAGGGACAGGGCCCTGGGCCCCCGTTCTCTGACCCCACACTAGGACGCCCCTTTGCTCGAGCCTCTCGGTCTCCGGATCCCCTGCACGGACACGGGCGGAAGAGCCTGCCTCACGGGGTACCGGGCTGAGAGGCCATCCCCTCTTCTTTGGAAGCTGAGGGCTGCCTCCTCGTCCCCCCCCTCCACTCCCAGCCAATCCAGGGCCCAGGCAGCTGGAAAACCCAAGAACCTGACCTTGTGCCCCTACTCCTTGTGGGGGGCCCCCTCTCCACACCTAAACACAGGCACCCGTCCCCGTCCCCCCCCCACAGCCCAGCCGCAGGCTGACGGGTGGGGGTGGCTGTCTTTGGGCTGGCATTTGCCCACCTCACAGGAAGGCGCTGGGCACCCAGCAGAGTCCTGTCCTGGCCACCACGGGCTCTCCAGCCCTCGATCCGGGCTGCCCTGCCTCCACCCCGGCTCCTGGAGTTCCCCTAGGAGCCCCCTTGCCCAACCGGCCTGGACCAGAGGCTGCCAGAGGCCTCACCCACAGGCCGGCCTGGCGTGGATACCAGATCCGCCTGCTGGTGATGGGGCTTGGACATGAGAAGGAAAGCCTTGGAGCTTGGCATGTTCCCCAGGGTCTGATGCTCTCCTGGCTTAGCCCCTCCCCTCTCTGTGCCCCCTCCCCTCCCCTCCCCCCTCCCCGGGGTGCTGCCCTCTGGACCTCCAGCCTGGGCTGCCCCCAGGGTCTGGCAGGATAGGGCTGGGTGCCCTGCAAGCTCAGCTGGGGGAAAAGGGAGAGATATTTCAGCGGGCCACCTCCTCTCATGTCCCCCGCAGATGCCCTGGAGACGCTGAACACCCCTGCAGACGCCCCCACCCCCACCCCAACCCCCGGCCGGTGTGTCCCCAGTACTCCCCTCCCTCCCAGCACTGTCCTCTCCGGCCCTGTGTGCTGGGGACGGGTGTGGGGAGCAGTAGCCCAGGCCCCGTCTTGCGTTCTGTCTTGGAATAGAGTGTTTAGGGGCGAGATGAGGGTCCTTTAGCACAACCCAGCCCTGGCTATTGCCCGGGGTGGGGGGACTGTGTCTGAGCCTGCCCACAGGGGGGCCCCTCTCTGCTGTCCCTGTGCCCAGCGGCCCCCGCAGCCCCATACTAGTGTGCCCACAGCCGAGGACAGAGGCCTGGCGGCAGGTCAGGGGCCGGGGCTGAGCTGCTGGCGACCACGGCCACGCCGAAGGGGCGACAGACCTGAGGCAGGGCCAGCTCTTTCCTGGCGTCCGTCCCCTACCACTCTCCCCCGGGGGAGTCCCAGGCAGGCTGCCCACTGCCCACTCCGGCGGGCAGTGCCCCAGACCAAGGCCAGGTCCTCCAGCGGGCCCACGCCTCTGAAGGCCTGGCTGGCTCTCGGCAGGTGGTGGTGGTTTGTCCGAATGGCCTCTGGGCCCGGCAGGTGGCCCCCTCGGAGGCAGGCAGGGGAGTGGAGGCACGGGCTCTGGAGTCCGGCTCGGCGTGGGGCATCGGGTCGGGCTGAGCTGGCCAAGCCACTCCACTCTCAGCTGGGGGGCGGGGTGCAGGGCACGGGGTGCGGCGAGGGCCCCCCGGGTGGCACTGTCCCAGCCCTGCACAGAGCAGAGTTCCTGTACTACTTCCTGCTGCCTGGTTAAATGTTCCTGGGAGGCCTGGAGGGCGGGGCTCTGGCAGGCAGGCCTGGCTTTGGGGGGCGGGGGCGGGCGGGGAGGAGACAGTGACAAAGGGGAGAGGGACCAGGGGACTCCCAGGTGCAGTGAGGAAGGCCCAGCTCCCATCCTGAGGATTTGGGAAGACCCAGAATGCCCCTTCCCGGTTCCCCCCCGGCCCCCTGGCCCCCTGCGCCCCACCCCACCCCCAAATCAAGACCACCTCTCGTCACGGTCACTATTTATTCTTCGTTCCTTTTTCTTTTTTGTAAGAAACGGTCACAAAAAAAAAAGCCAGTGCAAAAACCATCAGTGTGGGTGTTGTTTTATATTACAAAAACTCTTGATATATCATATAAAAGGGGGGCTCACAGGAAATAAACGTGATAAATTAGCTCTGCTATCTACCGCCGCGAGGAACGTTCACCGTTTTCAAAATAGACTTTCGGCGGGGCCCGCGGGGGAGGGGAGAGGGGGGCTTCTTCTGCAGACGCGGGGGCGCCGGGGGCGCAGCATCCTCGGGCACGGGCAGGAGGGGGGCTGGGGAGGCCGAGGGCGAGCGCCCCGGCCCCTCAGCGGTGTCCCTTCTCCCCAGGGCAGTAGTTCCGGAGCAGGGAGGGTGCTTGGCTCCCGTGTGAGGTCTTCTCTGACCTGCAGAGGCATTCCTACCTGCTGCACACCCCCCGCCCCCCCATCAGCTGCCCCCAGCACCTGTTACTATGGGCTGCGCGTAACCCCCATGTCTGCGGCCTGGGAGAGCCTCCTTGGGGCAGAGCCGCCTTTCTCCCTGCAAACAGCCACCACCAGCCCGGGCAGATCCCGGTTTCCCTCCCAGCCCGGGGAGGTCGGCGGGCCCCGATTCGGAGTTCCTTGGCACCTTTCTGGAAAGTCCTGGGCGGGAGTCTCGCCTCCTCCCGTGATCCTACCTCAGCCAAATGGCCCTCAGATTTGGCTGCCCTGCATCTCACAGGGCATGGGCACGTCTCACCTTCACGGCCCAGATTCTCCCGGCTGCCCCGGTCTGGAGCCACGCAGCTGCCCCCTGTGACCTCCAGTCCTGCCCAGCCAGCCTGGGGTTTTTCTTTTTGTTCTTTTTTTTTTTTTTTTTTTTTTTTTTTTTGCTCAACCTCAGACAGGACGCTCGCCTTTCCCAGGAAGCTGTGTAAGCGTGCAGGTGGCTCTGGCGGGGCGGGCCCCAGGCCCCTCTCAGGCTGGGCTGGGGTGCCAGCTGCGGGGGGGGGGGGGTCCTGGGATGCCCAGCTGCTAGGGAGGGAGCTTGTGGCATCACGGGACGGTCAGGGCAGGCTGGGCGGTGACAGACCCAGGTGGAGGGGGAAAGGGAGAGCAGGGAGGACGGTCTATAACCAAATCGCTACAGCAGGCACCGAGCTCTGGCTGTAGCTCAGAAGGGGGCAGGGGGTAGGGGGCACTGGGCACCTGGCCACAGTCTTTCCCCCCCAGCAGTGGGGAAGCGGGGGAGGCTGGAAGCTGGCACAGCGCCTGGGGCACAGAAAGGTCCTGTCCCAGACCCTGAAGGGACAGCGGAGAGGAGGGGAAGGCAGGCACCATGGTGCCCTCCCCATTCCCATGCCGGAGGCCGAGCTCACCCATCGGGATTGCCTCGCCCTCTCCCCCAAGCCCAGGCCGATCCTCAGGCCCTCTCTCTGCACAGCCTCCGCCGGCCTCTCCTGCCTCATCCTCAGGGTGGAGGCCTCTTGCAATCCAGTTGCCAGCACTGGGCTAGAACCTGAGGTCTGTGTGCTGAGGGGCCGGCTTGTGAGTGCTGTGCGAGTGTCCGTGAGTCCGTGGGAAGGCCTCTTCCTGCCGGGCCTGGAGGGAGCACTCAGAAATGTGCAGTGGACGGAGAAGGGGCAGGCAATAATGACGTCGCCGCAGGCATGATGAGACGGCCTGGACTTCTTGAGTCTGGTGGTAACGGGGCGCAGGGGGGAGGGGGCGACAGTGTGGGGCCTTAACCCTCAGGGAAGGAGGGCACACCCTGGGCAGAACCCCGGGAGAATGGAAGTCTGGAGTCAGCAGCCCAGAGGCAGAGCGCTGAGCTGGGAGGTAGTGAGGCCCCCGTCCCTGGAGGGAGTGCAAGAAGAGGGTGGCGGCGCCGTGGCAGGGATCTTGCAGAAGATATCCAAGCTACGCTTCTGGGCAGGAGAGAAGAGCCGGATGGATGGTCTTGGGGGCTCCTCCCAGTGCAGGGAGCCAGGGGGGTCATGAAGAACAGGGAAGGGATGGACTTGTGAGCAGAGACAGGCAGTGTGGACAAGGGACTCTGATGTGTGCGCGTGTGTGCGTTTCTGAGGGTGTAGAAGGTGGGGAGTTGGGAAGGCAATTGGAGGGGGGGTGGAGAGTCTAGAACAGCCGTGGGCAAACTACAGCCTATGGCTGTTCTATCTGCGGAGCCGAAAGAGTGGAGGGTTATCTTGCTCTCCCCTCCGCTCCTTCACCAGCAGCCCAAGATGAGAGTGCCAGCGTGGTCAGGTTGCTTTTGTTCCAGCCCTCCGGTCCAGTTTAAGAACCCATTATGGCCCTCGAGTCAAAAAGTTTGCCCACCCCTGGTCTTAGCAGTGGAACTGGGAAGATGCGGCTCCCGGCCGGCTGCCCTGTCTCTTCTGGGGAGGCCGTGGTGCCGGGGCCCGGGAGGGGCGTGAGCAGCTCTGCTGGACCGAAGCTCTGGAGACCGCCCAGCTCTTGTCCAGAACGCCGGCATGTGCTGTGCGACGGTGGGTGATGCTCTGGGCCTCCCAGATAGTTGGTGCCATGGCTGGGGAAAGCGAGGACCCCGAGAGCTGGCCTTTCTGGGCTCCAGCGTCTGCAGCCCGCTCTTGGCCTGAGCAGGAGCGGGGACAAGGCCGTCGACCGGACCGGGGACTGCGGGGAGGTGCCGCGTTCTCAAGGACGAGGTGACCCCGTGTCCCTGGGCCCCCGGGCTCCGGGGACCTCTCTCCCGGATTTGCTTTTGCCTCCTTGTTGCCTAAATCCTCACTTTCTTGGCAGCAGGTCCCGAGGCTGTGAGGAGAGGGCCCGGCCCGGGCCGGGGGGACCAGGTAGGGCGTGCCTTTGGTCTCCAGTGCAGCCTGCAGCCTGGGCGCAGCGCCCCCGGCCCCACCCCGGAGTCCAGGCGGGGCGCGTGGGTCCATGGGTTCGTCGTTTTGTTTTGTTTAAAAAATAGCTATTTTCTCCCTGCCCCTTCTCCTGGCCACTCCGACGGCCTCACCTCCTACCCCTGGACCCAGGGAGCAGGGGCGCGGCGGGGAGGAGGGGGTGGGCGCTGAGCAGTGGTGGCCGGGGTGGCTCCTCCGGCTTCTGGCCACGCCCTCTACTGGATGCCCCGGAAGAGGCACATGGCGAAGATCATGGCGAAAAGCTGTAACAGAAAGGGCGAGTTGGCTAGTTAGGCCGGGCCCCCAGCCTCCTATGGGGCTGCCCACCCTGAACGGAAGGGGCGCTAGCCAATGGTGCTGGGGGTCTGCCCCCCAATCCCGTGTGCGCCTTGCTCCTGGGGAGGAATCACAGACGTGGGCCTTCCCTTACCTCGATGGCCAGCACTCCTATGGCGAGGGCTCCGGCCAGGTAGACGTAGGTTTCGAAGGCGTTGAGGATCACGGTGTAACAGCCCTGGGGGAACGGACCAGAGGTGAGTCCGAAGCCCGAGCGACGGTCAGGGGTCAGGGGTCAGGGCTGTGAAGCCGGGAAGCTGGCATGGGGCCCTAAAGCTCAGGCAGTGCTGTTGGCATGGAGCAAGGCTGCCACCCCTTAAGGCTGCCTGCCTGCCCTCTGTGTCCCTCTAAGCACATCCTGGCTGGTGGGAAGGGTCTGAGTGCAGAGTTGGGGGGGTGGGCGGGTTACCCCCTGTGTCTCTGGGTGTCATTGCAAGACAATCCTTCCTCCTGTTTCTCCATACCACCACCCTTTCCTCCCCCCGCCCCTGCCACAGGGGACAGAAGCATAAGTCCTTCCTGTGCATGAAGCTGACTTTGACATGCCTCCCCTGGGGGGCCTTGTCCAGCAGAGAGGACGCCTGCCCCTCCTCTGCTGTGGGCAGTGCACTGGGGCGTTCACCGCTCATCTCCCCTCCACCTGGCCCGGCACCAAGGCCCTTTGGGTCCCTGGACTGAACCAGCTGGGCCAACCAATAGAGGTCCCTGATACTGAGCAGCCGGAACGCCCTCATGGCCCCCATCCCCCGGGGAGACCTGGGTGTGGGTTTCCATTGCTCTTCCAGCATCCTCAGCGCGCACCTGCTGGCCCTGCACAGCGTGGCCCTCCTGAGGCCCTCGCCTGGAGCTAGACTTGCCCTGTCCACCTGGCTCCAGCCCCACGGGCCTTCTCTTGGGCCCTGGAACATACCATGCCCCCCTCCCACCCCGGGGCCTCTGCACGTGCCGCTGCTCTTGCTCTCTGGCTGCATTGCTTTCCCCTTCCCAAGAGGATGAGGGGGGCAGCACTTTGTTTCAAGGACAGAGACAGAGCACCCACACTCACAGCCCACCACAAAGCAGATGGGGACCGGCGGGGACAAAGCAGGGAAGCAGCGGTGCTGTGGGGAGAGAAGACCTGAGATCAGCTGGACGAAGGGAGCGTGTGGAGGGTTTCCTGTTGGTGGCCACCACACTGGCCCAGAGTCAAGGTCTAGCAAGGTCTGACTTGCTTCCAGCAGAACTCACTCCTGACTCTTGGGTGACTGCCTTGACCCAGGGATGGCTGAGGCATGAGCTGGAGAAGCTGTCACAAGGGTCAGCTTGTGACAACGCCACCCTCTTCTTGCACATATCAGTGGGAGAGTCCAAGTATACATCCTGGGGCAGCTTTTTTTGAGATTTTTCTGACTTTTCTTCACTGGGATTCAATGGTAAGCAGGGTTGGTGGACTAGCTCTACACCCATAGGCAAGTGCCCTCAGCCTTGGCTCCTGATGGCCACGTGACCACGTCCTAAGCAGAATGGCCGGGAGGTTTCTGGGAAAGACGCCGGCCCCACCCTTTCCCCTTCTCCCGCCTGGAACGTGGGTCGGTGTCTGGAGCCTTGGCCGCCATTTTGCCATCATGGAGTGGCGAACACAAGGAAAGGCCACAGAAGCCAGAGACCAGGCCTGGACGGACACGGCAGAGCCCCTGATGTGATGTGAGAAGTTGCCGACCTCCTAGAACGTTTTCCACGGGTGAAACACAAAGGGGCTCGCTTAGCCCCTTTAGTTGGGATTTCATTGCTCCCGACAGGACATGTTGCTGGCAACTGCCCATGGGCTCTCCAGTCATTCCAAGTCAGAAATGCACCCTGGGCCTCAGGGAAGTAAAAGACAGGCAGACAGTCCCTTGGCAGAGGCTGTTAAAAGGGGAGGATGCTCAGGAGGGACGTGAGTGTCCCGGAAAAGGTGTCCCAGGAGTCAGTCTCGCTCACCCCCAGGGGCCAGGGGAAGCGTCATCCTAAGAAGTAAGACAGCTGCTCGGGGCCTCTGTGGAGCCTCCGGCATCAAAGCCAGGCCCCAGAGAGGGACGGAGGTATCAGTGTTTGCGTCAGAAACGGGAAGCATGTCAGGAGGAGGCCCTCAGGACCGGGGCCCACGAAAGAGCCTCCCAGAACAACTCCACGTGGGCTCAGGACACAGGTTTGGCCACGTGCACCAGACATTCCTGACGGAGACGTTGGTTTGTCTTTCTTATTAAGTCCTGATTGGTGGCAGCTCTCCACGGAGTTATCGGCGGCCCAGGCTCCTCCTCCCTTGATACACTGACATCCAGACATGGAGGCCAGAGATGCCTGTCACACCATAGCTGCATTCCCGACAGGAGGGAAGAGGGTGGGGGGAGGAGCAGGGACAGTGCTTTCTCTTAAGGATGTTACCCAGTGGCACCAATCACATCTGCTTACCTCCCTTTGGCTAGACGTTGGTCACATGGCCTCGCTGCAAGGGAGGCTGGGAAGGGCAGCCTTCACCTGGGGGTTACGGGGTCTTATAAAGCCCCTCTTTCCAAAGAGGAAGGGGTGAGTGGAATGTGGGGGCAGCTAGCTGTCTCTGCCACTGTACAGGGGACCTGAGGTCCAGAGAGTGTGTCCTGGCCATGGTGACACAGGTGTTAGCAGCCAGGCCAGCTGACAGCACAGCCTGGGACTGCCCCCGTGTCCTGCAGCCTGGCCTCACAGCAGAGACCCAACCCCTGGGTGGACCACCCTCCCCAACGCGGCAGTGACCCCATCCGTGTGTGTGTGTGTGTGTGTGTGTGTGTGTGTGTGTGTGTGTATGGGGGTGTGGGGGGGAGAGGAAGGCAGAGGGACTTGCTTTTCGGGCCTTGTGTACCCTTAGACATGACACGGGCAGGCTCAGGGGATGAGGGTGCTGAGTTGGGGAGACAAGGCTGAGGCGGTAAAGACGCTCACCAGATGGCCAGTGTCAGGCCTCCGCTCAGCTGCCCCGTCCCTCGGGACCCCAAGAGGCCTGCCTTGAGCCCTCTCCCCGGTCCCTTCCAGCCCATCATCTGGTCTTACTTCCTTTGTAGGAGTGGTTGCCACGTGAAACCGTCACTTTCGGTTTATTTGCTTCTTGTGTATCACCCTGCACCCTCTCCCTCGGCCCCGAGCCCCACAGGAACAGGGGCCTGTCTCCTGTCCCCCGGGGGGGTCCGTGCACCTGGAACTCTCCTATAGAACTCTCATTCAAGAGGCATGGGTCCGCCGAAATCAGTTTGGCTCAGTGGTGGAGTGTCGGTCTGTGGACTAAAGGGTCCCGGGTTCGATTCCGGTCAAGGGCATGTATGTTGGTTGCGGGCACATTCCCGGTGAGGGGTGTGCAGGAGGCAGCTCGTCGATGTTTCTCTCTCATCGATGTTTCTAGCTCTCTATCTCTCTCCCTTCCTCTCTGTAAAATATCAATAAAATATATATATATTTTTAAAAAGAGGCATGGGTCCACCCTCGTTCTCTCCTCTCTCTCTGGACTCAGGCCGGGGGCTGGTCACGGGGGAGCCTGTGCCACAGGAAGGGGAAAGGATCTGAAACTGAGATGAAGTTCTGGGGTGGCGTGAAGTCCAGGAGTTCCCTCCTCTTGCTCCCTTGGAGCCAGGAGGTGCCCCCACCTGGCAGATGTGAGCTTCCCCCCAAAACAGAGTTACATGACCAAGGAGGGGCACCCCCACTGTGTGACTCTAGTTCTGGCTCCCAAACCTACATTATAAGAAGCTCAAGGCGTGTTCTGCCTGGAACGCTGGAAAACTCCTATTCGCCCTGCAACCCCAGCAAAAAAGCCCACTCCCCTGGCCCGTGCAGTCACCGAGCCACCGGCCACCTTCGTCCTCCCCCCTTCGGCTGGATGTCAGGAGCCTGGACGGAGCTCCATGAGCCTCCATCCAGTCCCGTGTCCCGTCAACAGTCCATGGGATCCTGGGGCGCCCCCAGACCCACTGGGATGATACTGCCACCCACCACCCGCCCGCTCTGGCCCCGCGTCCGTCCCCTGGCCGGGGAGCAGCCTGTACCTGCTTGTTCAGGAACAAGTCCCTTCCCAGGAGGCAGTCCTCCCTGCTCAGCAGGAGCCCGTCCCGAGTCTGCGGCTCCCGCCGGCAGCAGGCCTCGGGGACCTCCTCGCTGTCCGACGTCAGGAGCCGGAAAATGGGTGCGAACTTGAAGTCTTCAGGCCCGTTGACCCCACAGCAACCGAACTAGGAGGAGAGCAGAGGGAGGGTCTCGTGGGCGGGAGCCGGGCCTGCGGGGCCGAGGGGGGCAGGCGGGCCGCAGAGAGGAAGCATGATGGGATGGAGTCGAGACCCGGGTGCGGGGCCCTGGGAAGGTCCCCCAGCCTCTCTGAGCCCCCAGTGTCCTCACCTGTAAAGTGGGGGCGGTGGTAACAATCCCCGCCTCACCAGGCGCCTGGTCAGCACTCAATAAGCAGTTGCCGCTTATTGATTGCTATCACTGATGTCAATGACATTTGTGTGGGGATTCCAGCCAGAGATGGCAGAGAGGTCTCATGCAGAGCGTGGGCTGTGATCGAGGGGGTGGTTGCTGGGAATGGTCTCGGTGGGGTTGGGAGGCAGGGCCCTGGTTAGTCATTGGCACGGGCAGAGGGGTCTCTGGCAGCCAGACATTTGCAACACTGAGCATCCCTGGATCTCTGAAAGCTCAAGGCACCCCCCGGGCGGCGGGGGGGAGGGGGGGGTCACTCACTGTGATCATGACCGAGTTCCAGGTGGCAGAGAAGACGTCTGTGTCATTGTTGCCCTGATAATGCTTGGTGAGCTCCTTGGTGAAGAATTCCCGGGTGAGCTGGAGGCAGAGGGAGGGGGTGGGCTGAGACCTGGCAGCTGGGTGCTGCCCCCCCTCCAATCCCGGTCTCTCTGTCTGTAAGCTTTGGGGGAAGGGTGGGAAGCCAGGGTCCTGGTGCCAGGCTCCTGACATTCTCCTAAGCTTGGGAAGAGTCCCTGAACCCCCACCTCAAGGCCTGTGGCCTCCAGCCATCATGGGATCCCTCCCATGAAAAGTCTACACACTTCGCTCAGTGACCCTGAGGCCAGGGCACCCTGGGAACCGCACTCTGCCCTGCAGCTTGCCCTCACCCCCTCCACCCTGAGCTGTTCCTCAAACAAAGCTAAGCGGATGCCTGGGTCCCAGCCCGGAAGAAACCACAGATGGAGCCTTTGCCCATCTAGTTTCCAGGCCATGTCCTCAGAGGCCGCTCCTCCCCTCAGAATACTCTCCAGGGGTCTAACCTAGAGGGATGCCCGCTGGGCACCACGCTGGGTACAGGCTGCTGCCTCCTCCCCTCGGGGGGGCAGCGCCCCTGCTCACCACCCAGGGCCCGCTTGGGTCTCCTGCCCTCTCCCCTTCCCCTTCCCCTCTTCTCTTTGCTTCCTGGCCACCTGTGGTGGGTGGGGCATGGCTCTTGTAGCCTCAGGAGGGAGCTGGTGCCCGGTGCTGGAGCCCCTGGAATAAGATGGCCCGTGGGGCAGGTGGCCCACGCTGGGTCCTGGCCAGCGCCTCAGCGAGTGGTGCTCGGCCCCTTCTGTGCGTCACACGTTCCCGGGCTCAGGGGACAGCCCCCCTGACTGTCCCCACACTGTCACGTGACGACCGCCGTGCCATCCCCTGGCAAGGTGTGGATGGAAGATTCCGGAACCAGGTGTGTGATTGCACCAGATGTTTTTGGAAGAGCGAAACCCCGGAAGGGCCCCTGACGCTGACCTTCTGGAAAAGCCCGCCCTCTGAGGGAGAGGCTGGCTGGGTCACAATTTGGGCCGGGAGTGCTGGGTGAGAGGCCGATGACTGTGTGTGTCCCCCCCAGGACGGGACAGGCTGGCCGGGACGGCCGCCAACCCCTGGCCGGCAGCAGGGAGCCAGGGCGTGGGGCCCGTACGTACGTACGTTTTCCCTGAAGATGAAGGCCAGGGTGGCCGCCGAGAGCTCCGCCAAGAAGATGATCAGGATGAACAAGAAGAACTGCGAGGAGAAGAGGAGGCTCGTGAATCCTGAGGGCGGGCGGGCGGCCGGGGACCAGTTCACCCTCACCCTCGCCCTCGCCCTCGCCCTCGCCCTCACCCTCACCCTCACCCTCACCCTCACGGAAGCCCCCTTCCACCTGTTACAAAGCTGGCACCCTGCACCGATTTTGCAAAACAAAGCGGGCGTTTTTTCACAACAAACATACGGACCTTTGGCGTTCACAAGGCCGTAATGCAACTACGGGAAAAGTAAACAGACAAGTCTTCCGGGCACACGGCCCTGAGCTGAGCCGAGGCCCCTTGCCCGGGGTTCAGTCCAAACCACCTGCCTGGCAGCCCTGGCAGGAGGCGGATGCTGAGCTCCAGGCTCAGGGACCCTGGTACCCCCAGCCCCAGCCCCATTCCCGCGGGGAGTGGGGAGCGGGGAGGAGATGTGGGTCCTCAGCTGCAGTTGAAGGAGTAAGACTGAGACTGAGGGGAGGCGGGGGTGTCTATCAGATGTGAAATCCCAGGGGCCAGAGTTTGAAACCTCACAGAGCCCGCTCTGCTCCACTCCCTGCCTTTCCTGACGCTCCCGAGTCAACCAGGGGGGCTCTCGTCTCGGGGTCCCCTCTGCCGGGAAGGCACGTCCTTCCTCAGCCACTGGCTCCTCGTTTGCCAGCCCAGGTGCAGCCCGGGCGCCCTCCTGCGGCTCCCCCCACCCCATCACAGGGCCCCACAGGGATGTCCCCGTCACAGAAGCCGCAGTGCCCGCACTGGGCCCCCTATTAAGCGCAGAGGCTGTAGCTCTGCACGCTTCTCCAGGCGCGGACAGCAGGAACCCCGGCTCGCGGCTGTCAGGTGAGGGGATGCAGCCAGGAGTGACCGACTCGCCATCAGGACCTCCCTGTCCACTACCTCTCAGGCCCTGGCCCTCCTGCGCGCTGCTTTGGGCTTTGAGCTGTCACAGAGAAAGGAAGTGGCCAGGCCTTCGTTGCCTAGCACTGGTGCCGTCGGCATGCTTGGTCTGTGGCATTGATAAGAGCTGTCACCCTGCCTGCGACCACCAGCAGAGGACTGAGTCCCTGGTCACAGCCTCCGGCCGCTTCGGCCAGCTGCCCCAAGACTTACTCCCCTGGGTCCCAGTCCCAGAGCCGCCAGGGCACCCTGCATGTGCCCAGGCTGGAAGGATGCAAAGGGTCCTTTCTCGGCTTAGTGTCTGGACACCCTCTGCCCGCCCTGCCATGCTCTGCGTGGCTTGGGACAATCACTCAAACCCCTTCCGGACCTCAGCGTCCTTGTCAGTGAGATGAGGGCGTAACACCCACTTGGGGGCTCACCTGGGGAGCAAGGAAGTGACGGACGTGAAGTGTCCTTATGTCATAAGAGAGGCGGAGCCAAGCTTGTGGCCGAGGCCCTCCCAGGAGCTGGAGGGAAGCTGCTCCCCAGGCCCCAGTGCCCGGGCCCGACGCCCAGCTCTAGGAACGCTCAGCGCTGCTCTCCCCGGACACTCGTGGGGGCCGCTGGGACGCCCTCGGTGTCTCTCCTGGATCGAGCTCCTTCGGACAGACCCCAGTCACGTCTACAAGACCCCAGTCATGTCCCCTCCCTGACTTTTCAGCTTGAACCCAGAGGGTCCTGAGGTTCCTCCCGATTGCTTGGGCCCTACACCACCTTTGGGGAGCCACTGGGATGGATTTCAAAATGACCCGCTGAGGGCGTGGCCGTGAACACAGGCCCTAGACCCGCCAGACGGTCTGGTCTGGTCTCTTAAAGGTCCACGCTCAGAAGAACCCCTGGCTCAGACCGACCAGCCAGCACAGAGCTCCTCCCGCACTCTTTGTTGTCTTTGGCGGCAGGAGTCTCGCCAGGTTTAAGCTGCCTCCAGCCAGGGCTCTGTTCCCCCCCCCCCCCAGTCTCTTTTCTGTTCAGCCCCCACTTCCCCAGAGAAGAAAACAAGCCGGGGAAGGGAACAACTGCCCCCAAGGTGAGCCGCTCAGAGATCTCAGAGCAAATCCTTCGTCTTAGCCCAGCTCCTTTCCCAGAGCCACGCTGCCTCGCCTCTCTGCCCAGCCTTGGGGGTCTGCTTCCCATGGGCCAGCTCTACGGGGGACCCTGGGCTGAGCTGGGGGTTGGGCAGAGATCCCCAACCCCGGGGGCCTGTGACCGAGGGCCTCCTGAGCCCCGGGCCACAGCACCTGCAGCCCATTCCAGCACCCCGGCGCCGCCCCCACGCACTGGCTGGCCCCGGGTGAGCCAAGTGCTGTGTCCTCCACTGCGGTGGCCTCTCTTCCCGCTGGCAGGGCTCCTGGCACTTCCATTTTGCTGGTGATGGATGGTCATCGGTGGTTCCCCACGGCCTCCACGGGGAGCCGCTCCCTGCCCTGGCCCTCCCGGTGGCGTTGCTGGCAGTCCGCAGGCTGGCCCGGCGTGGCCTCAGAAGTGGCCTGCACCTCGGTGACTCAGCGGGCTCTCGCTATCGATCGCCGTGGCTTAGACGGCTATAAACTATGAATGCGACGGAGCTCCGGCCTTGAGCTTGGCCAGCGCACCGCCCGGGGAGCGTGTGCGGGCCAGGATGACTCTGCACAGCTCCAGCGAGAGGAGGCGGCGGAGGAGCCCGTGCCCAAGGCTGGTGCCACCTGAGGGCTGCTCAGCGGGTGGCGCTAAGCCCAGAGGAAGCAGGGCCTGCCCGAAGGCAAGTGCTGGCATGGTGATCTCCGGAAAAGTAACGCCAGCTGCTGCCCGCCGAGCGCTTACGTCCCTTCACGGAATGAACCCCCTTGGCAGCCTGGAGAGGTCGCTGCTGTTACCAACAGCCCACTGTGCTGATGTGATGGGGAAACTGGGACCCGAGGGGGCAGCGGGCTCAGCAGGTAGGCCGCACACCTGGGATAAACGTGGGCTTCTGGTTCCAGGACACGGCCTCTCAACACCAAGTCATCCTGGAACCCACAAGAGCCTCTATGGCAGCTGTGGGCAAACTATGGCCCGCAGGCCGGATCCGGCCCGTTCGGCTGTTCTATCCGGCCTGCGGAGCCAAAAGAGCGGAAGGTTCTCTTGCTCTCCCCTCGGCTTCTTCACCAGCAGCCCAAGATGACAGTGCAGCCAGTATGGTCAGGCTGCTTTTGTTCCGGCCCTCTGGTCCAGTTTGAGAACTCATTGTGGCCCTTGAGTCAAAAAGTTTGCCCACCCCTGCTCTAGGGCTTCAGACTTTCCAACGGCCTTCGGGGTCCCTTGTGGATCAACACCAGTCCCTTTGGCTTCCCCTGTATCACGTGTCCACACGGGCCAGGAACAGAGCGAAGTCAGAGATGGGGAGGAGGAATTACTATCTTCGTTTTAGGTAGAAGGAATCTGAGGTTGGGCAGCCAGCCTCAGGTGACCCGACAGGAAGTGGCAGAGCTGGGGTCAGAGCCGGGCTCCTACCACATCCCCGGCCCAGCCTTCTCCCTGCTCCATCCCGGGGATATTGACTCAGTGCCAGGCGCCGTGCTAGGGGCTGGCAAACAAACACATCCGAGGCAGACGCCGTCCTCATCCTCACGGAGTTGACACTGGGCCGAGTTTCATCATTCAGGAAATGGAGGTCACGAGGTGAAACTAAAGGATGAACCTGGTAAGGCACTGACTGACGGGGAAAGTGGGCCTCCGCAGAGGAAGGGGGTCTGCAGGCCCGCCTGCCTGCCATTGCTCCCCGCCTGGGGCGGGGCTCCCCAAGTTTGGGGACCACGGGGGGGCCCTTGAGTGTGTGGGAGTGTGAGTCACCCGGAGGAAAGTGCCCGCTGTGCCAACATCACCACAATGCCACTCTGCCGGCTCGCCTTCTCCAGCCTGAGGCCATTTCCTCCTCGACGGGGTCACCCCTGGTCATTTGGAGGGGATCCCCCTTGGCCCAGCCTCAGGGCTCACCCTGATACTTCCTGGGGCGTCCCCTAGTCGGGGCTTTCCCACGGTTTGTTCGCCTCGGGTTCACCCAACCTCAGTCCACCTGCCCACGGGACACACGTGCCAGTGATTCCCAAGCATCGGATTTACAACGCGCGGCCCAGGGTGGGAAAACTCACCAAGGGGAGGGGCGGGAACTGCTATTTTGCCTACTGGTGAGTATTTCCAGACTCTCCCAGCCCATCTGCCTACAGGCGCATCTGCTTTCAGTTCTCACTTCTAATAAATATTTACCAAATTTATGCACTTCATGTGCCATTCGGCTCATCTATCTCTTTCAAGCACACGCACGTCTCTTTTTGCTGTTCTCTGTTCCCATTTAGCATGACTTTGTTGCAAAAAATTTTTTTCTTTAAAAAAAAATCGGACTCAAATAAATGGGCCCCCAAAAATTCCTATTCAGAGGTAAGCATCCAGGAAAAAGGGATGCCACAACGTATCAATAACAGGCTGGAACTGACCCACTGTGTGTGAAAACGCTGTAAAACTGACCAACAGGAGTGTTTGGAAAATGTGCCTTTAGAAACACTGACCATTCGGCGATGGGGTCATTGGGCGCTGCACTGGCCTGGGCTCAGGGTCACGGGGACCCTGTGGTTCCAGCCTCAGAGGAGGGGGCGGGACGCTCAGCTAAGCCCCGCCCCCGTCCCTTTTCTCGCAGGCCTTTGAGCCAGGGTTCTGGAGGAGCCTCGAGTGCTCCTTGGCCCCTCTCAAGACAAGTCTTCCCTCCCTCCCAGCAACCCGAGGAGAGGTCTCAGACTTCCCTAAGGGGTGGGCCCCACAGGGACAGGCCCAGGTTAAAAGGCGAAGTGGCCCTTCTTATTTTTTAGGTCATGTGTCTTTTTGAAAACCTTCTAGAAGCTGTGGTGCTTCATTCCAGAACTTGCATGTGCACACCATACACACACACACACACACACACACATACACAGCACACATGCACAGGCACACACACACACACACAGGCCCTGACGTAATAGTTTACACATAATTTCAGGTGAGTTTTTAACCACTTGAGTCCATGCCAAGGAAGGAGCCCCTCAGCCCTGGTCTGACAGAAGACCTGGGGTCCCCTGGCTTTGACCTGCCCTGTGACCTCCAGCTGGTGTGTGCTGGGCATCGGAAGGGGGCAAGGAGAAGAGGGGATGGGAGGGGGGAGAGGAGAGGAGAGGAGGAGAGGCAACCCAGCTAGGGGAAGTAAAGTGAAAAGAAAGGAGGAGGGAGATAGGACAGAGGCAAGGAGCACTCAGGGGAGGGGTAGGAAAGGCAGAGGAATAGAAAACAAAAGATGAAGAGAAAGGCTGAGAGAGAGAGAGAGAGAGAGGCGGAGAAAGAGCGAGCAAAGAAAGGGAGCAACGAGATGAGAGTGAAGAGAGACAAAAGCTAGGAATAAAGGCAATAGAAGAAAGGAGTGGGGAGGGGGTACTTTGAGGGTCGGTGGGCTGGACCCAGCCACGCCAGGACTTCATTCTCTCTCGGGGCAAACCTCATCCTGGGCCCCGGTCTCCTCAGCACTGAGAGGGCCGAACCAGATGGCAGGCTCAGAGGGAGCCGCTGAGCTCGCTGCCTCCCCAGCCCCGAGCCCCAGCCCCTCCCTGGCTTGGCTCCAGAGATGAGCCCATTAACAACGATGTGCCCTGGGGGCCGAGGTGCAGGGGGGCTGGAGGGGCGGTTCAGGGTGCCCTGGGACCCCGTACCCAGCTCCCTTTCAAGTCCTGGGGGCTCCCCAAGGCCAGATTTCCCCTGTACCATCCGACACTGCTGAGAGGTTTCCACCAGGGGGCGCCCGCGGGCTTCTTTGTTTCTCTCCCAGTGAAGAGTTTGCAGTGTGTATGTGACTGAAGGCCAAAGGGGCCCACGGCTTCAGTGTCTCGCATTTCACAGCTGATTTCACGTTGTCTCCGAGATGTGGGGCCTCTCACTGTGACAATGGGGGCCGTAGAGTGAGTCCTAATCTGGGGAGGAGGCACGGTACCAGGTCTCTGCTGCTCAGAGCGCTGGCAGGACCAGCCAGAGCCTCCCAAGGAAGTCCTCCTGGTGACCCGCCCGGACCTTCCTATGGCTTCACTCCCCCCAACCCACTCGCCATCCACACACCCTTCTCTATGCAGGGCTGCTTTTCACTGAACCCACAGCAGGGCTGGGCTCAACCCACAAGTTCTCCTAGCCCGGGGGGCTCACAGGACCCCGCAGGGGGGAGAGGACCCACCCACCAAGGCCAGGAAGGCGAGCAGAAGCCCAAAGAACCACAGATCACTCACGGGACTACCACAGACAGAGGAACAACATCTACCCTTTCTCTCTTGTTCGGCTCCCACCGACAGCTGAGCTGGTCGGCTCCTTGCTCACTTAACAAGCAGAGTCACAGAGGCTCAGAGAGGTTAAGAAACTGGATGAGAGCCACATCGTTCGTTAGGGGGCAGAGCAGGGTCGCACACTCCAACCAGGTCTGCCTGCTGCCCCGCCATCCCTATGGGACCAATGCCTCCCCGTGCCCACGGGGGAGGGACAGCCACGCTTGGCCCCGATGCGTCGTCGTCAGCACCTCGTGAACTGTGTGGCCCATAGGAACAGCCCAAGGACCATTTACTCAATAAATAAAGTACCTTCAGAGGCCCTATCGTTTCTGCCTTAGACCTGGAAAGGCAAACGGTGATTCACCCCATAGCTGTCTTAGCTCTGGTACCGAGGACGGAATTACCTAGTGAAGGGCTTAAAAGCAAGCAAAGTAGACAATCACCGTGGCCCACGTTCTCCGCGGACAATGCCATGGAGGAGGCTGGCTGTTGGGACCTGCAGGCTGAGGCCCCTCTCCACCCGGGGGCAGCTTGCCCGCACGGCCCCCTGGCCCAGCACAGAGCGAGCTCTGGAAGCTGGGGCTGCAAGGCCACATGGGAAAAGTTGGCGTACCACCCCATCTCCCCCCTCCCGACTCCGGAAGGATGGCCTGCGTGGCCCTGACTGCAGGGCGAGTCCCCGCAGTGCAGGCTCAGGGCCCCCCGCGGGCGGGTGGCAGTACTCACAAAGAGCAGCAGACACTTGTTCTCCCGGATGGCCCCGCAGCAGCCCAGGAAGCCGAGCAGGAACAGCAGCCCCCCCATTGCCAGGAGGATGTAGACGCCCGTGATGAGCAAGGGGTTGGCGGCCACGATCTCTCGGAAGCCGGTGGGATCCACCATGACCCAGACGCCGATGCCCAGCAGACAGGCCCCGCCCAGCTGCTCGCAGGGCAGTCGGGAGGGAGGGAGGGAGGGAGGGGGAGAAACAGAAGAACAAGTTCGTTTGCTGCTGGTCACTGCTCCTCAACTTCCTACTTACTCTGACCTGGTCTAAGCCCAGCCTCTGCCCAGCCCCGCCTCGGCCTGCTGGGAACCATGTGGGTGGACTTCACTTGCTACTTTTCAATTCCCCTTCAGTGTCAGCGCTGCAGGGGAAGGAGGTCACCTAGTCCAACCCTCCGATTCCACGCTGAGCCCCAGAGGGGGCCAACGACTTGCTGAAGGTGACACACAGCTTTGAGAGCCCTGGCCTCCCTGACTCCAGCCCCACGGACACTCACCAAACTCCCGGAACATGCACTGACACCTACACCGTGCCTGCGCCCTGCCAGGGACGGGCAAACACAGACAGAAGCCATCCCTTCTGTCCCCCTCCCTCCCACCTCAGCTTGGGCTCCCCACTCTCAAATCTGCACCTGGACAGCCTTCGTGTCCATGTCTTGGGCTGCAGGGCCCACCTCTCCATAATCTCTGGAGAGAGGCAGCACAGCTCAGAGGAACAAGGGCTGGCTGTGGCACTTCTCAGCTGTGTGACCTTGGGTAAGTGGCTTAACCTCTCTGAACGTCAGCTTCCTCATGGGTAAGCAAAAAGACAGCAATCCCCACCTCCCCAGGAAGAAAGGACAGGGTGGATATAAATGTGCTTAGCAGGTTTCAATAAATATCCGTTCCATTTGTCCTGGGCACAGACTATTGGAAGCGGATCAGTTGCAGGAGAGCCAGTTTGGCGTTGTTGGGTTTTTGAAGGCTGCGGCGGAGTGTCTGAAATCCTTGTGTGGTGTGGGGGCCCGGGGGATGAGTGACAGATGGTGGTGGGAGCAAACCGCCGAGCTCTGGCTTGGCTGAGCGGGGTCTGCAAGCTGCGGGGAAGCGCTGCACAGTTTGGGGCAAGAGATGCTATTTTAGGTACGGTGAGGGCTGGGGTGGGGTGGAGAGGCCGGGTGGTGGGAAGACAGAGGAAGGCAAGAAACCGACAATTCTGCCTCTGTCACTGGTCCTGGCCAGCCTCCAGGAGGACCTGCGTCCCTCCTCGTGGCTGGTGGAGGGGAGGGGTCTGCCCCCTGTGTGCTGGGGTCCGCTGGAAGGAGGGCTTGATCACAGACTGAGTGCCCAGGCGGCTCCGCCCACGTCAGCGGGAGACCCCGGGGCTGGCCGGAGGTCCCCCAGCTTAGAAACTGGGTGTAGAATTCAAGTCTGTCCAGCTTCCTGCTTGTCAGAATGATGGGGCGGGGGAGGGAATCCAGGACGGCTGAGAGGTGTAAAAAAGGGATGGGGGGAGACAGACACAGCCGGCCTTACCAGAAAGGGGCCTCTTTTTCGTAGTGGCCTCCCCTGGAGGACACTGGTGGACCTGCATCATCCACGACTTGGCTGCACTAAGATCAAAGGAAAGCCTGCGGGGGTCCAGGATGCCTGGAGCGTGGCTCTCTCCTGGGAGAGGCCCGGGGCCTGAGCAGAGCCTGGGGGGCTGCCAGCTGAGCACTGGGGGGCTCTGTCCGTCACAGGAGGGAGGGGGTGGAGCTCAGCTATTGAGTGCTGATGCATGGCAGGCGTTTCCTCACCTTGCTTCATTTTTAAAAATACCCGTTGAGTGTCTTGTAGTTTTCTGCGTACAGGTCTTTTACCTCCTTGGTTAAGTTTATTCCTAAGTATCTTAGTTTTGTGGGTGCGATGGTAAATGGGATTGGCTTTCTCTGTCTCTCTTTCTCTAAGTCCGTTATTGGTTGTATAGAAATGCCATAGATTTCTAAATGGGTGAACAAAAACAGACCCAGAGAAAGAGAAGCAGCAATCAGACTCTCAAACCTCAGGGGGAAAGCAGGGGAGGGTGGGGGTAAGGGGAAGAGATCAACCGAAGGACTTGTGTGCATACACATGGGCCTAGCCAATGGCCATGGACAACAGGGAGGGGTGGGGGCATATGTAGGGAGGGGTTTGGGATGGGAATGGGGGGATGAGGACAATTATGTGATACTATAATCAATAAAATAAATAAATTAATTATAAAAAATGTAAAAAAATAAAAATAAAAATGTTGACTAACCCTAAAAAAAATGCCTGTTGAGGTGGGTAATGAAGGGATGGAGACACTGAGGTTCAGAGAGGTGAGGTGTGCTTCAAATCACGTAGCTGATACGACGCTAAGCTTGGCTGGGAATCTTGGTCGGTCTCCCAGTTCTGGAGAGGTTTCTAGTTCCATCAGGCCCCCCTCCAGCTGACGTCTGTAATGCTCTGGGGGTCGGGGCTAGGTGGGGTTCCCTCTGCTGTCCTCTGATCACCCCATCTCTTCCTTTCCCCAAACCCATCGGGGCTCAGATCCCAAGACAGTGGCCAGGACGGAGGCCCTCCCTCTTTGTCAGAGGAGCCGGACCACCCCGGGGCCACGGACAAGATCCCTCCCAGGATGGCGGGCTTTCTGGAGTGGGGTGGGCACGGCCGGGGCCTCCCATCCGGGAAACGCTGGCTGGGCAGCAGGCCTGCTTCTTGCCCTGGCCCCTGTGCCCGCCCTGGGACTCGGCCCCTTGTGACTATTTCCCAGCGGCAGTCGGTTCTGCCCGCTCGGCTGAGGCCCAGGGAGACCCCAGGCATGTCCCAGGAACACTTACAAAAATGAAGAAGTTGAAAACGAACATCAGGTACTTCATGCAGCTCAGACAGTCGCCTTCCATGGCTCCACCTGCAAAACAGCAGGCTTTCTCAGGCTCCCTCGGCGGCCCTGCCCCTCCTTCCTCCCTGCCGCCCAGCTGCCCCTCCAGACCCCGACCGGCTGCATTAGCTGTTGTTCCCTGTTAGGAGAGGTAAGGACTCTGACGTGGAGAATTTCTGAGCGGGGAGATGAGGGTGTGCAATGGTTCTCAAACTGGGTTCCCTGCAACTAACCATATCCTAAATATATATATATATATATATATATATATATATATATATATGTATATATATATATATATTTTTTTTTTTACAGAGAGGAAGAGAGAGGGATAGAGAGTTAGAAACATCGATGAGAGAGAAACATCGATCAGCTGCCTCCTGCACACACCCTACTGGGTATGTGCCTGCAACCAGGGTACATGCCCTTGACCGGAATCAAACCTGGGACCCTTGAGTCTGCAGGCCGACGCTCTAGCCACTGAGCCAAACCTGTCAGGGCTCCTAAAGCTATGTTTTAGGACATCAGATAGCATCTCAGAAATCAACCCCTCACCACTGGCCAGGCAAGTGTCTTGGGTTTTAGAGCAAGTAAACCCCTCCAGGGTGGGGGCCCTGTCGTCTGGCTTATTCAGAAGCTCTGGCCACTAGGCATGTATGACTTTGCAGTACAAACGCTAAGGTGACACATTAACATATACTTGACCAATGACCTAGGGAAGGCAACCCTGCTTGGTAGATAAAATCCTTTAAATCTTGGGTCTCCGAGGGATGAAATGTGGGAGTCAGCATCACAGGCGGACTTGACTTCCTGTGCATTCAATGTTCCACGTGCACTGGGGAAGCCAGCAGGAGAACAGCTTAGGTGCTGAGTTCTGGGGCATCTGCCCATGGGGAACATGGGGGGGGGGAGCCCTGGACCTGCCTTGGCTCTCGTGGTGTCCTGGCTCCTGAGCCTGCCACGGTGTCCCTGCACCTGGCCAAGTGAGGGTTCCGGTGCTCTTTCCCCCAGATGCAACCGATGGTTTCTTGTATAGCAAAACCAGATGTTTAGGAGCTTTGAGGGGACATAAGGGAAACTTTTACTGGGCACTACTCTTTGTGTAAGTGCTGGTTTGAGCTTAGCCCTAGTATAACTTGTGTCCCCAGCATTTCCATTAAATGGACTCTGATGTGGAGAATTTCTGAGCGGGGAGAGGAAGGTGTGCAGTGGTTCTCAAACTGGGTTCCCTGCAACTAGCCATATCCTAAAGCTATTTAATATATATATATTATATATATATTTTTTTTTATTGATTTTTTTTTTTTACAGAGAGGAAGGGAGAGGGATAGAGAGTTAGAAACATCGATGAGAGAGAAATACCGATCAACCACCTCTTGCACACCTCCTCCTGGTTATGTGCCTGCAACCAAGGTACATGCCCTTGACCAGAATCGAACCTGGGACCCTTGAGTCTGCAGGTCTACGCTCTAGCCACTGAGCCAAACAGGTCAGGGCTCCTAAAGCTATTCTTCATCAAAGAAGTTCTTGGTCATAAAAAGGCAGGGCCGCGCTGACCTGTTCCAACACCCTCACACTGGGAAGAGAAAACGAGGCGGAGAAAGGCAAAGGGGATTTGGCCAAGTTCCCAAACCAACCACCGGAGGGTCTGGGACGGAAGCCCCGCCTCCTGAAGGCCAGGCCGGAGCCCACGGACACACTGCAGACTCGACGTTTTCCTTGTGGATTTTGGTAGCACACACCTCCCGCCGTTAGAATGCACACTCCATAAAGGCGAGGACCTGTTACTGCCACATTCCCAGGGCCCTGAGCAGCGCCCGGCACACGGCAGGTCCCCGGTTAATATGTCTGAATGAATGAATGAATGAATGGTGGGAAGAGAGAACAGAGATAGAGGACAACGGTCAGCAAATCAAAGACATAGATCAAGACAGGTCAGAAAGAGAGAGGAAGATGGAGAATGACAGAGGAAGAGGGAGAGAGCAAGAAGTGATGCAGGGAGAGACAGAGGGACCAAAAGAATGGAGAGGGAGAGGGGCACAGAGGGAGGGGAAGGCAACTGCTGACTTATCACCTGGGCCGTTCTCCCGGCGTCAGCAGAACGGCGTCTCCTGGTCCGAGGGGCTGCTGTCTGGTCCTGTTATTGGCCCAGCTTGTCCTATAAGGGGAACATATTCAATTACGATAGGAAGTCATTAAGGAACAGCCACGTTCGAGGCGCTGTGCATGCAAACCCGCCCTCCGGACACACACTCGGGCGAGTGCCTCGCTCCTCCGGGCCCATTAGGGCTAATGAAAAGCCCTCAGCACCTGGGCCCCTCCAGCTGCAGAGGCCGCAGGGGTGCCCGCCCTCCGCCCAGATGGCAGCCCTAGGTGCCCCTGCTGGGGCTGCGGGGGGAACATCGTCAAAAGGCTGGCAATTTCTGGCTCGGCCTCATCTACGCTGCCGCCCTGCATGTGGCTGATGAGCTAGGAGGAGACAATGGGCATGGGTGGCCCAGGTACCTGGGTGCCCCCTGGCTGCCACCTGGGCATCTGCAATGATACCACAGTAGAGAGTGCCAGCGGGGCCCTGACCATCAGAGCCCCTCCCCAGGTACCCCGTCTCCCCTGGGAGAGAAATCTGGTTTTGGGAAGGGTTCCCTAGCTTTGCATCAGGACGTGCCAGGAGCGTCCGTCAGAGAGGCAGCTCCCAGCAGCAGAGATGAAGGTCTGGTTTCAGCAGTCAACTGTGCCCAGGTGGACAGTTCCGTTCTACCAGACGCGTGGGGAACTCCACCGCCGGGTCCTGCTCAAACACTGGGCTAGCGGACAAATATCAGGGGAGATCTGAGGCCCGGGAGCGTGGGCTGCGGTGCGTCCCCATGTGGGGGATGAGGGGGAAAGAAGGATTTCTGAAAGGTGCCTGTTCAGATTCCTTCTTCCCATCCAGGTCAGCCCATGCTCACTCCAATGCCCGCTTCTTTGGCACAGCCTGGCACACCTCGCTGGGCACACCTCCCTGGGCACAGCTCGCTGGGTGAGACCTTTACAAAGTCACTTCCCTCCCTGAGTTGCTCAATCTCCTCTGAAAACTGGGGTTCTCCATTTTGAAGCCAAAGGTGGTTGTGGGAACTCATGACATGAGACATAAAATGAACCGATGTGATAGGAAAACGCCTGGGAACCAGTAAAGCACAGTTGCTGGGGGCAGCAGCGTCACAGATGGGAGATAAGGAATGCTCGAGCCACGTCCACCAGTTACCAATGGAGGTGAGCTCGGGAGTGGGCCGTGGGCTTATGGCTCACTCGAGATGGGTAAAAACATCTTTCCCCGAAAGGCCCCACATTCAGATGAATGTTTACAGTGTTGTGATAACTGAACCGAGTAATAACTAATAGTACTGAGCAATTACCACGTGCCAGACTAGGCTAAGCCTTTCTCCTTCTTCTCTTATTTCATCCTCACCGAGAAGTGGGTGCAGTATGTCATTTACGGGTGAGGAAACTGAGGCTCAAAGAATGTAACTAACCGGCCTGGTTTTATTCACACGGTTAGGAAGGCATGGCCGTGATTCAGGCCCAAGTTTGCTGGACTCCAAACCAGAGCTCCTGACAAAACACCAGTCCGTGGGCCTGGTACCAGAGAGAAGACACCAGAAAGAGCAAGTGCTATGCCTCGGTCCCCAACTCTCCAACCCAGTGCTGCTCTGCCCTGAATCAGGCAACAAGGCAGAACCCCAGGGACCAGCTAGCATCCCTCCTGTGCCAGCTAGAGGTTTCTGGGGGGGGGGGGTAACCCAAAACTGCCACCCCTTGACAGATGGGGGCCCTGAGGCCCGGAGAGGGGCAGAGACAGGGCGAGGTCACGCAGCGCCTCAGGGGTCTCCTCGGCAGGCCCCTGCCAAGGCCAGACAGCTTTATTAATCTTGCCCCTCCCACTGCCCCAGATGGCGCCTCGGTCCCATCTGCACAGAGCGGGGGCCCTCTGATTAAGAAGGACAGCTCAGCTCATAAATCACTCCTTTCACTTTCACTGCCCCCAGGCCCCCGGGCATGCTTTCTGGAGAGAGAGAGAGAGAAAAGAAGACAAGTGGACATAAGCCATGGAGAAGCCCCCCTCAGAGGAAGCCACTGTTAAGTCTGGGCTGCTGGAGAGTCAGGAACGTCCTGAACGCACCCCTGCCAGGCGAGGGCGCTGTGGTGCAGGAGCGGCCTCTCCTCCAAACCCCGGGTTCCAACCAGCAGGGTCTCTGCCCTGACAAGCTGAGGCCTGGGCCACCCTCCTCAGCTCCTTGAGCCTGTTTCCTCATCTGTGCCGTGGGGTTTCTCAATCCAACTCCCAGGGTCCTTGAGAGAAGTGAAGGAGATGATGTCGGTGAAAGCACTTTTAGCGGCTACCCATCCAGCCACTTCCTTCCTGTGTGTGCCAGACACCTGCTAATGCCAGCCCTGGGCTTGATCCAAGGCACAGGCACCAAGGACTTGCTCAAGTCTAGTGAGAGGAAATAACGGGGTACGTGGAGGGGGGTGTTTACGGCCATCAACCTAGTGCTCTGGGCATGCCCAGCAGGAGGGAGAAAGGGCTGGAGGGGATCGCAGACGCTGGAGAGGCCCGTGTGTGAGGAGGACAGGGAGGACCAACATTGGTTGGGCTCAGTGATAAGACACTGTGCCAGGGGCCGTTACTGTCTTACTTGATCCTTGAAAAAAAAACTCGGCAAAATAGATATTATCAACATTCCCTTTTACAGAAGGGGGAAGAAAGTCTCCAATGGGCCAGAAATGTCTTAGAGCCAGAACGGACACCAGGTTTTAAGAGCCACGTTTTCCTTCACCGGGATGGAGGAGGCTGGTCAGAATAACAATGATTCGAGCCCTCAGGCTCAGAGCTGAGGGGGGAGGACACATTTGGGCTCTGGCTGTGCCTGCTGGGCCTCATCCCGGAGACAGACGGTCTGATAAACAAGCAATTGGCCCTAAATCCTGGCGTGCCTGGCAATGGCACGAACACGGGGACAGGACACAGCTGAGTGGGGGGTGAAATCTAATTAGGCTCCTGGGAGTGGTGCCTGGAGGGTTAACGGCAGCAGGCAACCTGCCTTGGATGCAGCGGGACCCTAAATGACAGCTCCCCCAGACCCACGGAATCGTGACTGTCCAGAGGGGCAAAGCAGAGCGTATCCATGGCGCCTGGGGAGGACGTGTTTCTGGTCTAGGAGCTGAGGCAGTACGTGGGCGCTCAGTCCGTGCCACAAGCCCTTCCCTCTGTCCCACCCCGAACTCGCATACGCTGTCTCCATCGGAGAATCGCCAAAGGAGAACTCGCCTTGGTGAGGGGTAACTCCAATGCCGGCCTTTCACACGGGGGATGCTGAGGCCCAGAGAGTGGCAGGGTCTTGCTTAGAGTCACACAGCAGGGCGGGAACCGGGAGCTGCTGACTGTAAGCCTGCTGCTTTCCCCCCACTCGGCCAGCCACCTACGACTGACATCTTGCTTTATCTTGACTTCCAGAAGCACTTTCCTACATTGCCTCACTGAATTGTCCCAGCCACCCAGGAGCTGGGCGCTCCTGCTTTACAAGAGAGGAAAGTGAGGCTCAGAGATGCGCAATCACTGGCTCCAGGGTATCACAGGAGGTTGGAGAAGCTGCTGGGACAAAGCAGGATCCCTCATCCTCCCTGGCTGTCCTCCAAAGGTGTGGCCTCCGGGACTTGGGCCTGCTGATCCCAGAGTGACCATTGGCAATCCAGGGCACCCACATGGACCTGGGCTGGACTCAAGCCACAGGAAGTGCTCCTCCCAGACCCAGGCCCAGGCAGTGGGTCTGTGTTCCTGCCTCTGAATGGAGACGGCCCTGTTGCAAAGGCCTCTGGGAGCAAAGGTTCTGCTTCCTCTTGCAGAGACTTTTACTTGCCATGGTCCAGGCCAGGGGTGGGCAAACTTTTTGACTCGAGGGCCACAATGGGTTCTTAAACTGGACCGGAGGGCCGGAACAAAAGCAACCTGACCATGCTGGCACTCTCATCTTGGGCTGCTGGTGAAGGAGCGAAAGGGAGAGCAAGAGAACCCTTCGCTCTTTTGACTCCACAGGCCGGATCGAACAGCCGAACAGGCTGAATCTGGCCCGCAGGCCGTAGTTTGCCCATGGCTGGTCCAGGTGCTGAAGGCAAAGCAACCTGGGCAATCTGAACTTGGTCACGAGCAAGAACGGTGGAGGCCACTCTGTGTATCAGGAGCAAGACTTGGCCTCAGAACACGAGCCCAAGTTCAGGGTGGGGCCCACCAGCTGAGTGGGGACTGGCTGACATGAGTCCTGGGTTAGAGTCCACATTCTGAAAACATGCCTCCCTCTGACCTTCGAGTCCCGTGGCCACGTCCCATGGACAACTGCATCTCTAGGCCTCGAATGAGGAGCATGAAGCTCAGCCTCCCCTCCCAGCAAGCAAGCATGGCCGCCCAGCCCACATTTCACCCTCCCTCAGGGCCTGGAGCTGCATGAGACCCTTTGACAAACTTGGTAATCCCACCCAAACTATGCAGGGCTGTTGCTAGAGCAACCTGGCTGCTACACAGCCTGGATTTAAACACTGAATGGCTCCAGGGGCATTAAGGGGGCCTGGGAACTAGGTGGGAAAGGGCACAGGTCTGAGCAGGGGTGAGGGGGCCAGAGCAGCCCCCTTCCCCCGTGCCCATCCTGCAGAGAAGGGTGCCAAGGCTCCTGGCTTCTGCTGCTGTACTTATCCTGTCAGAGCAGATCACACAGGGCAAAGCAGACCCTGGCGGGAACCCAGGGAGTGGGTGAGATACAGAATCCCGCTGTTGGGGGTGATGGGAGGGGTGTCCCAGGGGAATTTCTCTTTTGTGGGCAAAGAAAACCTACTTTCTTCTTGCGCGCCTACTGTGTGCAGTTCTCATATTGATTGTTCTCAGAAGCTCTATAACTGTGAGGCAGGCCTATTGTTATTTCCAATGGACACCGGAGATAACTAGGATCAGAGGCATGCAGCGACCTGCCCAAGGTCACACAGCCACTGACTGGCAAACTTAAACCTAAGGCGTTGAGGCTCCAAGGTGAGCGCTCTTTCTGTCCCATCCGTCAGGAGTTGGGGCCAGAAACACTGCTGATAGCTGGTAATGGCCAGCATGTATGAATTCCTTCCTACAGGCCGGACACTGTGCTGAGGGCTAACCCCCTGAACCATCACAACGACCTTGTGAGGTAGGCTCTGTTGCCCCCGTGTTACAGATGTGACAACTGAGGCCCGGAGGGAGGAAGCGACAGACCGAGATCACAGGTATGCAGGGGTGCTGGGATTCAGGCCTCAGCAGTCCATGCTCCGTCTAGCTCTCTCTTTCTCTCTTTTTTTTTTAGAAAGGTGTTGACAATAACAAACCAACCAACTGATCTAATTTAAAATCCCTTTTCACCTGGTGCTATGTCCACGCCCTCCCAAGTTGGATAGGACAGTGGTCGGCAAACCGCGGCTCGCGAGCCACATGCAGCTCTTTGGCCCCTTGAGTATGGCTCTTCCACAAAATACCACATACCCTAATTAACTTAACAACAATGTACCTACCTATATAGTTTAAGTTTAGAAAAATTGGGCTCTCAAAAGAAATTTCAAATCGTTGCACCTTTGATATTGGGCTCTGTTGACTAACGAGTTTGCCGACCGCTGGCAGGACAGCAGGAGGACGTGCTCCAGCACTTAGCAATCAGGAAGAGTCCATTCAAGGCCTGGCTTCAGTGACGTGCTCTACGCACAAGACACATTCGCACAAGCTCATGCAATACAGACAGAGCCACACAGACACAGACAGACAGACAGACAGATAACGAGATGCGTGCCCACAGACAATGGGCAGATATATATATATATAGACACGCAGACAGGGCTAGCCACACGCCATTCTGTCGTGTACTCCTTAACTAGCACAGTTCCTCCTGGCACCTAACCACATTCCCTCCCACGTTACTTTACTCGCAGCGCGACTCTTTGCATCGATACCCAGTCACAGCTCCCTAAGCCCTTCTATTTTTATGCTCTTGCCGGATCCTCAAAGCCATCCACTGACGCCGAGACCGGTTTGGCTCAGTGGATAGAGCGTCGGCCTGCGGACTGAAGGGTCCCAGGTTCGATTCTGGTCAAGGGCATGTACATTGGTTGCGGGCACATCCCCGATGGGGGGTGTGCAGGAGGCAGCTGGTCAATGTATCTCTCTCATCGATGTTTCTAGCTCTCTATCTCTCTCCCTTCCTCTCTGTGAAAAATCAATAAAATATATTTAAAAAAAAAAGCCATCCACTGAGGCAAGCAGGGCAGAGATGCTCTCCGGGGGAGAGGGGCCCACGGAGGTTCAGGAGCTTGCGGAGCCGGAGCAGCCTCAGTTGGAGGTGGGCTTTAGTCAGCTGCTGTGCCTTGTTTTTGAGCAGACGTCAAGCCTTCTTCCATGACACCAGGCTGCTGTCAGTTTCACTTTGTCTGCTCCTCTCGGCAATGAACTTGCTTGGACCTCAGCCTGTCCGTGTTTAGTGGGGGCGGGGGGGTGGGAGATACTTCACTGGTCCTGGCTCACCTCCCTCCTGCCTGTGTGCAGCGTGGAGGGCTGGCCTCTCAGAGCCGGGGGGGATTCTGGGCTACCCCGAGGCTCCCCCACCAGAGCAGGGTTGCTCTCTGAGGGCAGACAAGTCTCCCCCCCCAAACCCCCAGGGCCCAGGAACTGTCACGGAGCAGGCAACCCCACCCCGCAGCCTCACGTCCACGGTTACAAATATTAGAGACATGCGGCCTTCCTTCCCAGGGCAGCTGCAATGGGTTCTGGTCACCTGGTCTGAATTAGGGAGGAATGACTGCAGGTATTTAAAGCTCAAGTCGTGATGAGCAAACCACCGAACACAGAGAGACCGTGACAGCGTGCGCCACGCGGCTGGGAAAACGCCTGGAGAAAAGGAATCAAAGGGCGAAGCTGGGACCGGGGCTTGAGAACACGGGCAGGCCGGAGTCGGAGAGCCCCGTTTTCTTTCCTCCCCATAGAACATCATCCCAGGGGTGGGGGGAGAGGGGGTCTTAATATAAGGTGACAGGAGAAGACCCGACTTTAGGTGGTGGGCAATATACTAAGGTGACCAGACATCCCATTTTTTTAAGGTGACAATTTGTCCTGCACCCCTCGGCATTTTAAAAAAGTCCCGATTTTTGGAAAGAATCGGGACTTCTTTTAAACTTCCTCAGGACGTGGGACAAATTGTTAAAAAGCGGGACGTCTGGTCACCTTACAATACACAGATCTTGTAACATACAAACCCACACCTAAAACCTATATGTTCACGTCGACCAAATTCACCCCAATCCACTTAATAAATAAAAAAGCATCATCCCAGACGCTCTTGGGAGCCCTGAAGCAGGGCAGGGGTGGGTCAGGGAAGAGGCTGGGCTTGGATGGAGGCAGGTCTGGGTCCCAGACCATGGGGGACAAGGAGCAGCTGCATCTCTCTATGGAGCCGGCTCACCAATTCCACCAAACGGCATTTTTTTTTTTTTTTTTGCATCCAGGAAGGATGCTGGCAATCCCACCAGGAAGCTCTGTGATGAGCAAGTATCGGTCTCACTAAGCTCCAGAAGGTTTTTACTTCCTTTTGACAAAATAATAATTAAAAAAATAATAAATAATAATATGAAGAAACAAAACTTCTCTAGGTCTTGGTTTCTCCATCTGTAGAATGGGACAGAAATACCCCCCCCCCCTCCACACACACACACACACACACACACACACACACACTTGTTCCACTGGGTGGTGGGGAGGCGGGAGGAGCGAAGAGAGAGACATGAACGTGAAGGGCACATGAGAGGATGTGCCAAGCACCCGTCTACAACAGGGCTGGGAATTTCCTTTTGCCATAAAGGGCCAGACAGTAAATATTTCTGGCTTTGCAGCTATATTATTTCTGTCACAATGACTCAACCCTGCTTTGTTCGAGAAAGCAGCCACAGACTGCATAGAAATGAATGGACAGGGCCGTGGGCCAATACAACTTCATTTACAAAAAATACGGGAAGGGCTCAGCCCACAGAGAGTAGATTGCGGATCCCCGGGCCTAAGGAATATTTAGGGACTCGCCCTGGGCTAACGTAGAGGACCAGAAGTGGATGTGTCTCCCCTGGTTGTGTGTGGGGGGATAATGAGAGAGGCTACAGAACTGGGTGTGTGGCCGGCTGGTTCCAGCCCTGCGTTCAGGCTGTTGTAGTTTAGCCAAGTCCCGGCACCTTGCTGAGCCTCACCAGCTCCCCTGTGGACACAGGGATAAAGGCAGAAGAGGGAGGTCATGAGGGTCAACGGAGGCCCGCATGGATGAGGGGCAGTACCCTCAACAATCAGAAAATTCTGGGTGAAAGACTAACTCAAACCGTAGGAAGCAGGAGAGCTGGTGAGGCCTGAGAGCGCCAGGTGGGGTATGCACCGGTCTGAACAGCACGGGGAGGGGCTCTGCCCATCAGAGGGGCTGAATGAACCAGAGGGACTGGAGCTGGCACCCTCTGAGGCCAGGGCCTGACCCCGCTGCCCTGTAGGAACCCAGGGAGAACCCTCCTGGATTCTATTCCTTTGCTGAGAATTCTTGGGAGGAGGTCTCTACTGAACAAGGGTTGCTGTGTGTGTGTGTGTGTGTGTGTGTGTGTGTGTGTGTAGAAGCCTGACCCTTCAGCCATGGCCACTGCCCAGTCTGGCGCATGGCACTGTGTCTGGGCAGCACTTTGTGGCCTGCCTGCTGCAGGCTTTGGTCCCCTCTCTGAGGCTCTCACAGATGACAGGTGACTGATGCAGAGCAAATGACAAGCCAAGGATGTGCCCTTTGATTAGCCCGCCATGCCCGGGAAGCCATCTTCTCAGTTCTGCTGAGGTCCAGCAGCAGTTACCCGGGGCAGGGAGGCTGTGGACCCCGTGGCAGGTTCTGGGAGGGGAGGAGAATGGTGAGGTGGCAACGATGAGAGTTAACAGAATGCTTACTAGGCGCCACGCACAGTTCTAAACACTGAGCGACTATTCATCCACTTCATTTCCACAACAATCTATGACGTGGCCACAACTATCATGCATGTTTTACAGACAAGAATAATCAGACACAGAGAAGTGAAGTGACTTGCCCAGACACACAGCTCGGAGGCTGCGTTTGAACCTAGTAAGTTAGTTCCAGCATCTGGACTCAGAGGGCTTTGAAGATGTCCCAGAGCTGGTGGGTCAAACCACAGATCTGTCCAGAATTGGGAACATCACTAGAAAAGTGTTGCAGTGGGAACCGGGAGCTCAGGATCTAGTCTTTGTTCTGCCACTAACCAGCCATGTAGTCCTCACACCCCTGACACACATACACACGAGGCGTCTCTGGTGAAGCAGCAAGCAGAGTGACCAGAAGCGTCCCAGTATCCAGGTGGAATCGCCTTCCCCACTCGCTACCTGTGTGGCGTGGCCTTCTGATCTCCTAGTCGCGTGGACGTGCAATGGGCCCACGGCGCCTGGGACAAGGGAAAGCTCTCTGGAAGTGGGAGCTGTTGTCCCCATTCGTTCGGAAGCCACACCGCTGGTCCACCCTGCGCCCTGCGCCCTGCGTCCATAGCTCCGTGGCTCCCAAGGCCAGTGCTGAGCAGACATGTGCGTGTCACTGGCTCCGTGCGTGGGTGGAAAGAGTTCAGGCATGGTCCTTTCAGAAATGGATGTGGTGGTCTGAATATTTGATAGGCAGACCTCACCATTCAAACATGTAAATGCAGCCTGGTCTGTAGCACCCAGAGCTAAGAAGTGTCAGTGAAACGAAGGAGTTAGGGGCAGGAGGCCCTGCGGAAACTGGGAACTCTGGGAGTGGAGGAAAGGCGGCCGCTCCGCACGCCGGACCTCAGGGCGTGTGGGCTGTGTCTGAGCTCAGTGGCGGAGGCCACGCGCCCACTCCCAAACACCCACGCTGCCCTGCCGAGCACAGTTATGTGTGTGTCCCACGCGGCCAGTTGGGGGCGTGGAGAAGAGGGTTGTGAAAAGGGGTTTCAGGCCAGGCTCTGATCAGGCAAACTGGTGCCTTTCCTGGTTTCCAGAGGGTATAAAGATAGAAGACACTGCAAGACACTGCCCTTGGGTCTGGGGGTCTGGGTTCAAGTTTAGGTTACACGGTCAGCCAGGTAGCTCTGGGGGTGAGCCAGGTTCCCATCTCTCAATGGGAATTGGGGGGCTCGAGGGGTAGTCCTTGCTCTGCTACTAACCAATTGCGTGTGCCAGATTGTGCCTCTGCCTCTCCATTTCAAAATCTCATCTCTCTGCCTCTGTCTGCTCTCTCCCGCCTCTCTGAATGCCCACATGTGCATGTACACACACACACACACACAGTCTCTCTCTCTCTCTCTCTCTCTCTCTCTCTCTCTCTCTCTCTCTCTCTCTCTCTCTCTCTCTCTTCCTGGAGAGGTGGAAGGCTACCTGCTTACATCAGCTAAACACCCCTTTTAAAGCACACCTCATTCGGAGGCCCGGACATAAATCCCCGCCCTGGGCCTATGACCCCCAGCAGGCGGCGGCCACATTTAATTTAGAGGCTCTGCGTGTATGGGCCATTGTACAAAGCGGGCTGGCCCAGAGCAGCTTCAGGACTGCCGGCGCCCCGCTGAGCACGGGGTCCTGGAGCGCCTCCTTGCTGGGCAAAGGAAGAGCCTGGCAGGTGTTTCATTTCCCTCTGGCTGCCCCGTAATTAATTAAGCAGAAGGACTCCGCAGGCTCCTGGGGAGGGGCTGGGATTTCCAGGAACACGGGGTGGGGAGGGCGGGGGTATGGAGCTGGCTTTAGACCATGGCGGTCCTGGCTCCGGGCAGACCCCATCCCTGGGTGCTGTGTGACCTGGAGCAAGCCCCGCTGAGCCCCTGGAAGATGACTTCGGAGCCACCAGGGCCCCGACCACTTGGGCAGATCTGTGCCACGGCCAGGCACACCGGAGCCGCAGGGCTAAGTGCATGTTGGGAAGACGAGCCTGGGTTTTGCCTGAGACCGTTATCCCATTGACTGCCTCTCCCAGGGTGTCATTCTGAATAGCAAATACGGTCAGAGAAGAAATTCCATGGGACGCGAGGCAGCTAGAGTGGCACCAAATTGGACTTTTCAGTAAGAGATGCACATGAGAGAGAACCTGGATCCACTCCCTAAGTGACCGGAGGTATCAGGGGCGGGTCAGCCCCTCCTGGCTGTGTGTGCTCTGGGGCAGGCAATGCTCCCTGCTCAGTGGGGCTGAATGGAAAACGGTGGTTTAGAATAGCGCAGGCTCAGTGTTGCATTGCCAGACTCTGGTGTTGGGACACACGTTCTCACATATATCTCACTGCAGCTTTCCTGCAGCCTCGGAGGTACTAATATCCTTGGTTCACAGACGGGGAGATTAGGAGTGAGGCCCTGAAGGACTCGGGGGCGACCTGTGGGGATTCTGAAACCCCAGCTTTCACCTGGCTCTTGGCTGCTTCCAGTTACCTCTCCGCAAGTTGAAGGTTATGTTTCCCTCTGAAATATGGATGTAAGGATGCTTTGCTCAGCTTCATCACTGATGCTCTAAGAAATCCTTTCTTCCCAGAATGCCGTGTTCTTATCACCAGGTTACAGCTGCCCAGCTGCCCCCGGAGAGCACCGGGCAGCCCGGCCTCGGGGGCAGAGGTTCAGAGGGTGGCTGGGGGTGTGGTTCAGAGCTAAGCCCTGGGAGGGAGCTGGGGAGGCGGCTCACCAGAAGAGAATGAACAAGAATGTGGTGCACTTCTACAGAGCTGCGGGTGCCAGACTCCGCCCTCACTGACGCCCACAACTCTGTGTGCTGGTTGCTATAATTACCTTGTTTTTTGTTCTTGTTTTTGGTTTTGTTTTTTTTTTAAACATTTTATTGATATTTTACAGAGAGGAAGGGAGAGAGATAGAGAGCTAGAAACGTCGATGAGAGAGAAACATCCACCAGCTGCCTCTTGCACACCCCCTACGGGGGATGTGCCTGCAACTAATGTACATGCCCTTGACCGGAATCGAACCTGGGACCTTTCAGTCCGCAGACCGACGCTCTACCACTGAGCCAAACCAGTTTTGGCTGTTTTTGGTTTTTTTAAAATATATTTTTATTGATTTTTTACAGAGAGGAAGAGAGAGGGATAGAGAGTTAGAAACATTGATGAGAGAGAAACATCAATTAGCTGCCTTCTGCACACCCCTCACTTGGGGATGTGCCCACAACCAAGATACATGCCCCGACCGGAATCAAACCTGGGACCTTTCAGTCCACAGGCCGATGCTCTATCCACTGGGCCAAACCGGTTTCGGCTTATCTTGTTTTTAATTGTGAAAACTGAGGCTCAGAGAAGTTAAGTCACTTGCCCAAGGTCACTCAGCCAGACAGTGGCAGGGCTAGGATTTGAACCCAGGCAGTCTGGGCGCCTCACAATCGCCCGGCACTGCCCCTCACCCATCGGCGACAGCAGGAGCCCCGGGCCTGCAAGCTAGTTCCTTTTCTGGGCAGCCCTCTGGAGCCCCAAGGTGCAGATGGGGCCGCAGTGTGCTCAGCCACCCAGAGTGGAAGGTGTTGTCCTGGTGGGTGGGCTCTCGTGGAGGAACCCATGGCTTTCCCATCTTAGAGAATGTCAATAAAGGCTTGAGGTCCTTGAGCCTGTCTCCTCCATTACATAGATGATGGGTCCCAGGACCCGCCCCCAGTCACCCTGTATGTACTGAGGTCATCAGCACCATCGGCTGGGTCAATCCTAAGATTCTGTTCCCCTCTCTCTGAGGTTCCCTTCTCAGGTGCTCTGTGACCAGTCCTGGGGCTCAGGGATGAATATTTGGGAGGTGTTCTAGGTGCTTCTGCACTCTCATTAAATCCTCATAGCATCACTAATAACATATGGGGGTCACAGGGCTGAGTATCTGTGTGGGCCTCTCTCACACACATTTGACTTAAAATGTGCCAAAACATCACTGGGAGATAAAGGACCACCTACTTAATTTGTAGGGCCCAGTAAAAAAAAAATGAGGGAAGCTCTTACTCCAAAGTTATTAAGAATCCCGAGCCAGCCACAGCAGAGAATCAAGCCAAGTGGGGGAGGGGCCCTCCTAAGCGCAGGGCCCTGGGTGCCAGCCCCTGTGACAGCCCCGTTGCACACTGTGAAGCTGGCCAGGGGAGGTGTCATCACCATGGCCGTTGTGCCATCAGGGATCAGAGAATCAGAGAGGTATCGTGGCTTGTCCAACACCACACAGCATTATGCTATGACCTAGAACCTCCCAAACTCTCCCTCCTCAGTTCCTGCTGTGGCTACGGAAGGAATCCTATTACCCTCTGCACCTCTGGGGACCCGGCCCCAGAGAAGGAAGTGGGAGAGCAAACCTGCCTGTGAATCTCTTGTATGTACGTGTATATTTTCCTCTTCAAAATGGTCTGCCTGCCATTTTAAATATAAAAATGGGATATTGCCTTCCAAATCCTTAAGAGCTGATGATCTATTACCCTGTTTCCCCAAAAATAAGACAGTGTCTTATATTAATTTTTGCTCCCAAAGATGCGCTAGGCCTTATTTTCAGGGGATGTATTATGTTTCCATGAAGTAGGTCTTATTTTCGGAGGATGTCCTATTTTCGGGGAAACACGGGTAGAGCACATCCTGTACCCCATGGCTTGGGGAGGAGCCCCCAGGCACTGAGGGTACCCAGGATTCAGCTGGAAAAGCACCATCCTAGGCAAAAGATCTGAGCACAGGCCCCAGAGCCAATACTGCACAATCAATGTGTCTCCCTCCCTCCCTCCCTCCTACTGGCTTCCAAGGAAACCTCCTCCAGGATGGCCCCAGACCCAGATGGCAGGGAGCCTCCACAGGCATGGCGGTGATGCCAGATCTCATTATTCCCCCAGAGAGACAGAGAGGGGAGCGGGCTTGGCTCCCTCCCTCCTGGGGGAATGCCCCGGCCTGTTAGCAGGACGAGGAGGGCGTTATTGCCCCGCTCGCCCAGCCAGGTGCATTCACCACGCTAACGGGAGCACGTAATGGTTGTTAATATAAACTAATTTGGGGAGGCGGGTGCACGGGGCCTCTGGGGTGGGGTGTGGCGTGGTGTGGGGGGGGCGGGCACGAGTAATATTGCCAAAGGGAACTGGGAGTGTGGCTGAAATGCTGTCTGGTTTTGGCGCTTGCTTTGCAAAGCCTTGAAATCTGTTGTGCTGTGTGTGTGTGTGTGTGTGTGTGTGTGTGTGAGTGTGTGTGCGCAGGGTCAGTGGGCATGTGCACAGTGCAGGGCTCTAGGCCCGCGGGGGCGGGCGAGATGAGAACACTGCTTTATCACATCTAAAGGCAGAACACAGCGGTCTAATTCGGAGAGAGCAAACAAAGGCATCTATTTTCCCCCTGACTAACTCACCCAACCCCTATTAACACTAATTAGGAAGACTGGGAATTCCCCATAACTTCGCAATTACTGCTAACAGACTTGGCAGGGGCTGGGGAGGAAATGGAACACCCCCGCCCTGTTTTCATGGCCAAGGTGAGGGTGGGTCAGGTGGTCACTGTGACCTTCCCACTCCTCCAAGCCCTCCAAGCCTCTGGCATGTCCCCCAGGGATCCCAGGAGCCCGGGATGGCAGTGTAATGAGGTGGGCAGAGGGGGGAACTGAGGCTCCCTCTCGGGCTGGGCTGCTTTCACTGCCTCCTTAAGGCCTCTGGGGAAAACCTGCTGGTGTTAGGGGCTGGGAGAAGGGGGGCAGGAGCCGAAGGAGGATGGGGACCCACCTCAGAAAAAAGACCCCCAAGTGGGCCTTGGAGAAGTGGACAGTCCCCTGTACTGACGGTGACCCACAGCAGCCAGCTCACGCCACGTGACCCTGGCTGCCCGCCCTGCCCCTGCCCACCCTCCCTGGGAGGCCCTGTCCATTAAGATGAGCCATATTTTAAAGGCGGCGCCAAAGAGCTGCCAAGATCACAGCAGTGTCTTCACAGCCATTAAGCCCCTTCCCCAGCCTGCCGTGCCCTGCAGCCAGACGTCTTAGGAAACCACAGTGAAGCCATTACAGGAGCCCCTCGGCGGCGTGGAGGCAGGACGGCCACTTCTGCCAGATGACAGGCAGAAGCTCATTCCCAGAAGCTCGTTCGAGCACACAGACCCTCCCTTCAGCCCTCCCTCCCCAGCCCTGCAGCCCCAACACGCCAAGGAGTCCCCTTCCCCCAGTGTCTGCGGCGCATCTGCCCCCACCCCCAGGAAACGCTGTCCGTCTGTCTAGGGCGCGGGGCCTGGCTCCGCTTCCAGAAGCCAGTCCTTTGTTCTTCCCCGTCTGCCCAGAAGCTGAGATTCTCCGTCTATTCAGGAGCTAAAAGGCCACCTCCTTAATCAGATTGAAAAGGGCTGATACGGTACCAAATGCTAACTATCCGACGACTGCCGGAGATTTTGCTTTATTCTTTAAACTTTGTTTTTTTCCCTTTATGATTTCTTTTGTTCTTACAAAGAACGTGTATCGTCAATGTGATTAAAACGAACGGCGTGAAAGGTCCATGGAAGCCCCACACTCTGAAGCTGCCAGGTCTTCTCAGAGGCTACAACCTGGGCCTTCGTCTGCCTGGAGAACTTCTTCTTACCCTTCCCAGCCCAGCCTGACGCCTCCTCCGCCGTGAAGCCTTCCCTGATTTCTCCAGCCTAGCGAGTGGTCCCTTCTCTTTAGTTCCGATGCCCTTCCCTTGGAGATGAGAAGACGAGGCCCAGAGAGGGTCAGGGGTGATGAAGTCTGCGCTAGAACCCAGAAGGGCTCCTTTACAGCACAGAGGGGCATGGGGTGGAGATGTGGTACATACTCTACTTGACTCTCAACTCCCCCTTCCTTCCTTCCCCAGAGCCAGAGCCTGCCCTGTTGGGGACAGCTTTGACCTCCGTCTTTGTTCTCCCCAGACATGAGCCCAGGGTACTCTTCTCCCAGCCTCCAGGGGCCCAGATCACTGGGGTGTGAGTTAAGCAGCAGAGAAAGGCCTTGTTGTTTGTCCACAAAGGGGAGTGGGGACAGAGCTCTGCAGGGGAGTGAGGGGGGGCTTCCCTCCCTCCCTGGAGCTCAAGGCTGTGTCTGAGGGCCAGCCCCACGAGGGCCAGGCGGGGCCTCCCGCCCACCCTGCCCCTGCCCTGGGCCCCTCCCTGGCTGGTCAGCAGGAGGCCTGGCTCACACAGGGCCACACTGCCCCGGGTCTGAATCCCCGCTGTGCCACGGAGCAGCTGTTGTTTCATGTATCGGAGCCTCATCTTCCATAAAAGCAGCTACCATTAGTAGGTGCTGCTAGCAGCCGGGGCGCTGGTTGGGTGTTGTGTGCGCGCAGGGCTCGTCTCCTTACGGCTCGTCTTCTGGACACACCGCGGCAGCTATCCTCATTCACATTTCACAGGTGGAAAAAATCGAGGCTCACAGGGCACGAAACCACTTTTCCCCAAGGTCCACAGCCAGAAGCGACTGAGCTGGGACCTGGGTGTGAATCCATTTAGGGTCATAAGCCCGTCTCCCAAGACAGCGATACAGACCGGATGAGCTCAAAGCTCAGGCCAAGTGCTCCGTGGACAATAACACACTGAACCTATGGCTTCTCATTGTTATCTCATGAGAATAAACGCTGTGGCGAACTGAGCTGCGTAGTCAGCCCGGCTCAGGGTCCGTGGGGAGGCGGGGCTTCCTGGGTGAGGACCCGGCAGGAGTTGGCAGACCCCTGGCAGCTCCTGGCCCCGGAGCCCCAGGGCCCAGACTTGCTCCTCGCCAGGGAGTATTGTTTGAGAGTAAATCTTATTTTACTCTCCAGCTTAATCCAGACCAAGATCATCTTTCCCACCCAAAAGCCCTCAGCCGGAGAAAGGTAAGCCCTTTGCCACGTGCCTCGGTGCAGGCCTGGAGCTGTGGGGGACGTCAGCTCTGGAAAGGCCTGAGAGGTGGTCTGGTATTGGCAGCGGCATGGAAAAGGCTGGATCTGGGCTAGGCTGGGGCCCAGCGGCTGGTTCCCGGGGTCCCGGTCCTGCTATCCCTGCCCCAGGGCAAACCTGGCTGCAGGGGGTGGTGCAATGCATCCTGCCCTCCTGCTGCAGGCTGAGCCACACGCTTGGCTGGGAGAGGGAAAATGGGTCAGTGGCTGCCGGATCCTCTTCCTTTCCAGTTACCAGCGTCTCCCTCCTGCCTCTTCCTTGGAAGGGTAGGAAGGATGGTTCTTGTTCCATCCAGTGGCCCTGATATTGCCTACCTCCCACCCCCCAGTTTCTCTAAAAAAAGGGGGGTCACCAGAGAGGAGGGGTCCAGTCCCAGCAGTTTCCACGCTGTTAAGGATTGAGGATTCTTAAAGGGCCCCTGCCTACTTCTTCTTCTCATATGCTCCCTGCCTGGCTGCCAACTGGGAAGTGCCAGTCAGGCCAGACATCGACCCGAAGGACAACCAATGTACCCTCACCCAGGTGCCAAGCGTCCAACTAGTTCCCATCTCACCATTTTCCTTTTTTTTTTTTTTTTGCCTCTGGAAGTTTTCCAGAAGGATACTTGTGAAGAGAGGTGATTAGTACCAGGCTGCTATATTTGGTTAAGGGTGTGGGAGTCAGGGGTGGGACTCTGCTGTATGTCCTCCACTGTGCTAGGCCCGTCCCTTTTATACAGATGAGGAGACAGAGGCTCCATGGTACAGAGTTTGCCCAGGAATGCACAGCTCCTATGCCAGTGGTTCTCAACCTTTTTAATGCCATGACCCTTCAATACTGTTCCTCAGGTGGTGACCCCCAACCATAAAGTTATTTTCATTGCTACTTCGTAACTGGATGCCGAGAACCAATTCCAGCATGTAATAATTACAAGAGTTCTACCAAACGGGTTGGTGAAGCTTCGGGAGCTCAACAGGGTTGAGTCACGTGTAGTTTACGTGTTGGAAACGGCTACAAAGCATCTCCCCCAAACCTGAATAGGATGATTGTTCACTGCCAGACAATTCAGGGCATTTTATTGCCTCCTGTTGGCCAAACACCTGAACAGCTGTGGGCTATTCCCCAAACTGATAATGTTTCTGTATACCTTTGAAACCCTACTCTTTGAAGTGTATGTTCCCACCTTGTCTTAGGACAAATTGTGTTAATAAAAAGCACAGGGTCCTGAGACAGAGAGTCTTTAGCTCCTTTAGATGAAGCTCCTCTGACCCCCAAGGCCTATCAAAACTACCTTGATATCCTTGGACTCCTTCTTAATCACCTATGCCCAGTCCCTTTCTCCAGAATGCTTTGTAAGGCTGGGGAAAAAGAACCCCAGCAATTAATGCCCCAACAAAGAGGCTCCAACAACTGTAATTTTGCTACTGTTATGAATCGTAATGTACGGTGTTTTCTAATAGTCTTAGGCTCGACAGCAGCGGTTCTCAACAACAACAGGTGAGAACCACTTCCGTAGAGCCTCCTAAGACCATCAGGAAACACAGATATTTATGATTCATAACAGTAGCAAAATTACAGTTATGAAGTAGCAACAGAAATAGTTTTATGGTTGGGGGGGTCACCACAACATGGGGAACTGTATTAAAGGGTCGCGGCGTCAGAAAGGTTGAGAACCACTGTCCTATGCAGAGTGAGAACGTGTTCTCATGCTTTTCCTACAGGGCTCTCCCCCACCCCACTGAGCCCCCTGTGAAACAGGCGGGAGTGCCATCCCCATCCTGCAGATGTAGGATCCGAGGTCCAGACAAGTCACCTGCTGGCCTGGAGCAGAGGGGCTGGCCCGAACCAGCTCTGCCACGGGGAGGGCCCAGCTCACACGAGCACATGGAGGGGCTAGTGCTGCGGTCTGTGACAGGCCTAGCAGCCCCCTCGTGGACAGCAGCCTCCCCCAGCCCTGCGGGATGCACCTGCTCAGAGGGCTCAGGAATGGTGCTTTGTATCTAGGCAACAGGCGCAGCCTCGGTCCTCTTCAAGACGCAGGCCTTCAAGTCAGGACAGCGCTCCCGCAGACCTCCCTCAAGTGGCTAATTTTCTGCTTTCCAGAAGGAAATAAATCTTAAGGAGTCCAGACTCCTTGGCTCCCCAGGCCCTGGAGGGAGGGGGCTTCCAGCCACATTTCCCCGAACTTTCCCGCTACGTCAGCCTTGCAAATGGCACCGTGGGGTCCACTGCTCTTCCATGCTGTTTTCTTTTCTCCGGTCGCTCCCCACCTCCCTTGTCCAGGCTGCGTGTCTGTGTGGGTCTTGTCAACCAAACGAGACACAATGGGTGGAAAGTACTGGAAGACAGAGTCCACCTCTACACAAAGATGAGTACCCCCATCTGTGGGTGGACTGGAAATGTGGCTCCGGTGTGAAAAGATGCTTGGAGATCAGAGAGACCCTGGGAGGAATCCTGCCTTGCCCTGTCCCCCACCTGTGTGATTTAGGCCGAGTGCCTCAACCTCTCGGAGCTGCAGTTTCCTCAGCTGCCAAATGCTGCCTTCCCGGAGGATGGGACCAGAGGTCAGTGACCTCAGCAATCCTGGCACTTAGCTGTGGTCAGGACATGCGAATGTCCTCCAGTCTCTGAGGGCACCGAGCTGCCAGACCCTGGAGGTATCAAAGCAGATGTCGGCGGGTCTTCGTGTGGGACTGGGTACAACCTCACACTTCCCTTCTTTTACTGGAGTAAAGATTGCACTCAGTGGGTCTGAGTTTTTCCAACTCCAATAAAACACACGACTTGGCTGGCCGTGGGAAGACGGGTATATCACTGAGTACACACAGTTCCCCCCGCCCCCTCCACATATGGCGTCTGATCCATCCATATGAAATGTCGAGAAAAGGCAAAATCTACACAGAGAGTGGATTGGTGGTTGCCTGGGGCTGGGGGTGGGGACAGGGACCGATGACCAATGCACGGCAGATTTCTTTTGGGGTGATGGGAACGTTCTAAAATTAGATCGTAGTGATGGTTGCACAACCATAAGTTTACTATGAATCCCTGAATCATACCCTGCCAATGAGAAAATTCTATGGTGTGTAAATTCTACCTCCATAAAGCGGTTAAAAACAACAACACCAAAACAACACCATCACCAACAACGCAGAGGCCGCCCTGTGGTGGCAGTGGCAAGCTGACCTGAGGTCTCCGCCGGTCTCCACGACTTCTTCTCTGGGGTTTCACATGGGCACTTGCTTGTTATTTAAAATGCGAGGAAAGGGAACAGACCCACCAGCAGACCTCTTTAAAAACCAGAAGCAAAGCCCAGGCGATGTGAGGAGGTGGGGTCTGCAGAGGGTTAGGGGCCAGGGATGGTGCAGCATGAGGGAGGAGCCTGCAGCCAACTGGTCTCCCAGAAGCCCTTGAGGAGCAGGGCTAGGTGGGGGCTCAGGACACCTGTGGTCTTGGGTTCCTGAGCGAGGGTAAAAACCATGGACGTGCTCGAGCCCCGTGGTTGGCAAACTGCAGCTCGCGAGCCACATGTGACTCTTTGGCCCCTCGAGTGTGGCTCTTCCACAAAACACCACGGCCTGGGCGAGTCTATTTTGAGGAAGTGGCGTCAGAAGAAGTTTAAGTTTAAAAAACGTGGCTCTCAAAAGAAATTTCAGTCGTTGTACTGTTGATATTGGCTCTGTTGACTAATGAGTTTGCCGACCACCGGTCTAGCCTTATCTTGGAGGCAGTGGTGGGTCTGCTTGAGAGGGAAAGCAATGAAACCAGCCTGGAACTGAGTAGCTACTTTGTGCCAGGGAGGGAGGGACATTTATCTTGGTGATGGGACTGGCTGTGGGACCTAGAGGTCAGCAGAGAAGTCCTGGGGAGAGATGAAAACTGCTCATGGTTGCAGAGATGGCTGGTTTAAACCTCCCCACAAGTGAAAGGCGGGTATCCATCAAACCCATTTTAGACAAAAGGAAACCGGAACTCTAGAAGGTCAGTCACTTGCCTGAGCCACCGCATAAAGAGGTGGCAGGGGTAGGATTTGAACCCAGGACCTGTGCGGAGCAGGAGAAGAACTTTCAAAGCAACCTGAACCTTGCTCTTCGTGGGTAGTGAGAGCCCCGTCACCAGAGGTATGCAAGCAGAAGCTCCACGATGACCTCTCAAGGAGTGAAAGCAGATGACTTTGAAACCCCTCCCAGTCCAGTTACCCTGTGAGGCCGAAAGTCCTTGCCGACTATTTCCCTTGAGAGTTAAGTCTATGCTCTGAGTAAAGCAGCAAGGCCTGAGCCCTCCCCTGGGAGGGGGCTCGTGGGCAGGGCCCAGCTGGCACCTCCTCAGCTGGAACCACAGCTGCTCTGAACGCTCACCACAAATCAGCACTGATTGCTGCTTGGGGCTAAAGTGATACCTGAATACAAACAGGCCCGGCCAGGGCGGCATCGCAGGGCTCCAAGCAGCTCCACGTTAGGCTAAACGCAGCCCAGGCGTGGCTGCTGGAGCAGCAGGAGCTGCCAACCCAAAGCAGATGCCCGGCCAGTCCAGGGGGGCCCAGGCTGGCCCTGCAGCACCGCCGGTTCCATGCCTGCCCCACCCTCCCTCCCCTAGTGCTGGGCTTCCCAAGGTCTCAGCATCCCGGCTGCGGTTTGCAAGCTCCCTCCTCTCGGCCCCGGACTCACCACAGGATGAGCTCATAGGAGGCCCCTTCCCCAATGAGAGCCCAGGCCTGGGAGGGGCCCGCTGTCTTTCATGTACCTGCTTGGCAGTGAGGGGGCTGGGGCCTCTGAGAAGGGGGGTGGGCTGGTGGGGGCTAGGGGCTCCCCAGTCACCTTCTCATGGGGCTCCCAGGCCAGCATGAGGAGGGACCCAGGAAAATGACAGGGCCTCCCTGAGCCACACCTCCGGTCATCCAACGGGTCCCCCGGCTCTCTCCCACCTAGCTCCATCCTCACAGGGGTCCAGATTTGCTCTTGCAGTGCTTGTGCCTCCCCTCCAGGTCAAGATCCCGGACCTGCAGAGGGTACCCAGGTCTCCTCCCGCCGAGAGAGCACATGGAGACTTGGGGTGGGAGGGGTGTGCAGACACTAATTACAGGGCAGGACGGCTCAGATCCTTCCCAGGTTCGGAGACCGGGGGGACAGAAGTGGCTCCCTGGGCTCCCGCACTCAACTGGCTCAGCTCCCCTGAGGGAATGTTCTAGCAACAGGGCGGGGCTTCTCCAGGACCCAGGGTTTCCAGCCCCACCCTGTCTCCTCCCCATCCACTGCAGGCTCCACTCTGCCCTCCAGAGGCAGCCTGCCACCTGCTGGGACCCAGGGGCCTCAGCCTCTGCCCTCCCCACCATCTTCCCAGGGCTCAGATCTCCCCCGACCCCACCCCCCGCCCCAAATCCTCTGCATAAATCCTTTCAGGGCTCCCCAGCACTTCTGGGGACCCCCAAACTCAGAGCACAAGAGCCCTATTGACCACCCTTCCCTCCCCCTCCCTGCCCTCTGGTCACTCCACCCCAGCAGCACCTGTGTAGCTCCTGCAATGCTGCTTGCAGCTCCGTCATGCCCCGGGGACTTGGCATGTGGTGATCCCACTGCTAGGCATTCCCTCCCCTCTCCTAAGTCACACACAGATTTCTTCATCACCTCTCAGTCCTTCGTAACCCAAGCGCCTTGCCCAGCACCCCTTCTACGTGCCACCGCCTCGCAGTATATTAACCTCCTGCCGCCTGCCCATTGCTCTCAGTGAGTCCGACTTGAGCTTGCATCCGAGTCCTCTGGACGGCTTGGCCTAGCGCAGATTGCTGGACCTCAACCCCCAGCCTCTGACTCACTAGGTGTGGGGGATGGGGGGCGGTCTGAAAATCTGCATTTCCAACGAATTCCCAGGCTGGGCTGCTGGTGTGAGGACCACACCTGAGAACCGCTAGTGAAAGCCTAACCTCTTTGAGGTCCGCCTTGTATGACATTTCACCTCCGGCCTCTGGAAGAATCTGGTGTGTGGTTGGTGCTCAGTCAACAAAGGAGTGGAAGGTACTGCTTCACCTGTTGTAGCCAAGGTGGAGGCAGGAGAATGTGCGGAGACAACCTTTGTGATTGGTTCTCTCTGCTGTGGGCGTTCTCTCTCCAAATCATCATAGTGATTTTTCAACTCGTGGACTGTCTGCCTCCTGATGGTCAGTGCATGTCATAGTGAGTGGTTGAGCAGTCTTAGCATATCATTAGCATATTATGCTTTGATTGGTTTAATGGCCAACCAGTTAACTACATATTTAGCATATTAGAATTTTATTACATAGGATTAATTTCTAGCACTACAAAATGCTTCAGTGTTATCTTATATATTTCCTACCTTTCCAAGATGGTGTCCTGTGCCTGGGACTGCTGTTTCCAAGGCCGGCAGAGAGCGCTGGGCCGAGGAAGGCAGGCTGGGTCCCGGAGAAGCCCTGCCCTGTGGGGGAATCATACCCCAGGAGGTAGAACACAAGGGTGGAGTCCGTGCGGGAGGGGCAGAGGCAGAGGCTGGGGAAAGAGTTGGGGGACATTGCTGGAGTCAACCAGGAGAAGTGGATTTTGTGGGATCCAACAGCGACAGGCTCACTTGCCCTGATCCCGGAACAGCCTTCCCAAGAGGTGACAGGACCCGGAGGTGTCTGAGGGAGGCTGGGATGCTCAACACCCAAACTCCCGCCCGCAGGTGTAACCAAAGACCGCACACCTAGGTTGGCATGGAAATGGCTGCCGCCCACTTGCCCTCCCTGGACCCTGAGGCCTGGCAAGTGAACCTCTCTGTGGGGTCCTGAGTGCACCGAAGCCAAGCAGCCTCCCCACCACATTCTGGGTCACACAAAGGCCCCCAAGTCTCCTACACAATCCTAGGGGGCCAGTCTCCCCCCCCTCCCCATGGGACTGGGATCGAATGTCCTTCACATGGGCAAAGGGGGCTCAGCAGCAGTCCGATCTGGAGAAATGAAGGCAGATGGCAGTTTGCACCCTAGTGTTGGTAAAACTCAAGCCTGCCTCAATCCAGGAGCACTGATGAGGCTCTGGGCCGTGTGCTGGGTAGGCCCTGGCCCCTTCCTGATGAGGGAAGGAGAGCGGCAGCAGAAGGCACAGGTCGGAAGTGAGTGATTATCCTGCCAGGAACAAGGCCTCAGAAATTGGACTGAGCCCCGCGGCTCTGACAGAAGCAGGGGCTCCGGGCATGCCGCCAGACACAGTGTCAGTGCACCTGGCCCTCCAGGCCTGGCCCTTGTATGTCATGCCTGGATTTGGGACATGGGGGAGCCTCCAGGTCAGAGCAAATGGGAGTCAGGCTGTGCCTGGGTCCAACAGGACCATCGAGGCACCAGCCTTAGGACTTCTGGCCTGGACTGGCCACTGTCCCCTCCGAACTGCGTACCTGTCCCCTGCCCTTAGGAAGGAAAAAAAACGAGAAAAGCCCTGACTTTGGAACATTGCTGGGAAAGGGAATGAGAGAGCTGGCCGTGAGGGCAGGGGTGGGTGTGGGGGACTGCATTTGTTTTTTATTTATTTATTTATTTCAAATGTGACTCTTCCTTGTCACTAGATTATTGTTGTTTTGTTTTTTTTATTGATTATGGTATCACATAATTGTCCTCATCCCCCCATTCCCATCCCAAACTCCTCCCTACATATGCCCCCACCCCCTGTTGTCCATGGCCACTGGCTAGGCCCATGTGCATGCACACAAGTCCTTTGGTTGATCTCTCCCCCTTAACCCACCCTCCCCTATTTTCCCTCTGAGGTTTGAGAGTCTGATCGCTGCTTCTCTTTCTCTGGGTCTGTTTTTGTTCATCAGTTTATGCTGTTCTTTATTTCCTCTAGATGTGTGAGATCATGTGATCCAAGAAATACCCTTGTAAGAACCTAAACTGCGACGAGCCATAGGAATAGACAGAAGTGCTCCAGCCATGAAGACAGAAGAGACACAATTCAGAGATGGAAGATGCTGACATTTCACCACCATACCAGCAGACAGCAGCTGCATGTTACTGAAGGCTGCCCAGGACCAAACCAGAGACGGTCGTACCTGCATCGCCACCATTTGCCCACCAGCCAGATCTGAAATATCATGGCTGACATGTACACATAAGGAACTATTGGACATTGAAATTGGGACTCCAAAGAGACTGTTGGCCCAGAAAGGAACTCACTACAGACTGATTCATTTGCCTCTCAGCATAACCATTATGGCTTGCATTTGCTTTTTAATTTGTCTCTATGGATCATTTGAATGTTTAAGGATCATGTTTCACTTCTGAAATAACAACTTTAAAAATAATTTTTTGTCTTAAACGTGCAAAGCAGTCTGCAAAAACATGTCTGGAAGAAAGACGTACGTGCAGCAAATAGCTTGCGGGCTTCATTACACAGGCCGCCAGCCTCCTCTCTTGAGCGTCCACCACGTGCGCAGAGCTCTGCTCCTCGTCTTAACACCCATTATTTAATCTAATGCTCATCAGAGCCCCGGGAGCTGGCTGCTATTAGTGCTATCATTTTCTAGATGAGAAAATAGAATCTAGGAGACTGCATAACATGCCCGAGGCCACCCAGCCTCGGAGCCGGGGTCTGAGCAAGCTCTTTTCCTCAGTTCAGGGCACACGCCACGCTGCCTCCCGCAGCCGAGATGAGGAAGTGACAAGCTCGAGAGCCATTTGTTCTGCGTCCCCTCCGTGACTTGAAAACCACTTATGTTGCACAGGAGCCAAAATCAAACTGTTCCCGGTGCCTCCAGCCCCCTTGGACACTTGGACGGAGGCGAGGGGAGCAGGTAGCACGGTGAAGCCACTGCAATCCGGCCATCTGTCTACCCATCCACCGGCCGCTAATGAAAGCTCCCGGCGTGCCCAGCTCTGCGCTGGATGCTGGCGACTACGGAGGGTGATAGGCTCACAGCCCCCAGCAAAGAACCAGGTGAGCACAAAGCAGAGTGGGCCTTCCAATCTGTAGGGTTTGCATCCTTCAGAAATATCTAAGCTCCTTGCCATTCGGGATCCAGAGGCATTAAAGGAGGTGAGAAGGAAGCGTAGCCCTATAGTCCATACCCAGCAGCGAGCCAGTCTTCTCCAAAATACTTTAGTTTGCGTAATGCTGAGCCAGGAAATTCAATCCACCCCTTCAAACCACCGAGGTACAAGGCCAGGCCAATTCACGGGGGCGGATTCTCCAGCATTTCCCCGGAACCTTGGCCCCAGCACGGAAAGGGCGGGCGTATGCAAAGCTCCAGGAGCACGTGTACTGAAGGGTCATGGATTCGATTCCTGGTCCAGGGCATGTACCTGGGTTGCAGATTCGATACCTGGTCCTGGTTGGGCGCATGCAGGAGGCAATCAATTGATGTGTCTCACATGGATCTCTCTCTCTCTCTCTCTTTCTCTCCCTCCCTCCCTCTCCCTCCCTCCTTCCTACTCTCTCTAAAAAATTAAATGGAAAGAAATGTAGCCTTGGGTGAGGATTATAGTAGTGTGAAAAGTAATTGACAAACATCCACCAAGTCCGACTGTAATTCAGTAATTGACTGAGACACTGGACAAGGGCCCCGGGGCAAGACACGCAGAGGAGGGGTCCTGCCCTCAGCAGATCTCCCTGAGAGTGGGGCCCTTTCAGCTTTGTTTCCCCCTCAATCCCCAGCAAACGGAACAGTGCCTGGCACATAATAAGAACTCAACAGTCACTGGCTGAAGAAAGGAATGAATGAACACTCATTGCCCCGGGAGCACTGAGCACACCATATAAGGCAGGGTGATGCTGCACACTGAGCTGTCTGCCTGGTGAGTCAGAGCTGCAGAATCCACAGGGGAGGGGTGGGGGGGGAGAGAGAGAGAGAGAGAGAGAGAGAGAGAGAGAGAGAGAGAGAGAGACGTGAAGGCCAAGAAGGTTTGTGGTTGACCCAAATCAAGCAAAGGACAGATCTTAAAAATCACTCGGCCAATTGCCTGGGAGGCAGAAGCATATGCTGCGGTTTTCCATCTATTTTTTTTTCTGCAGAGCAATCTTTTTTTCAAATGAAATCATACACCACACCCTAAATGCATCACAGAGCTGCCACGGTGGACGTCAGCTGGGGCTGCGAGGCTGGCCCGCTTGCCTGTGCCCTGGAACTCTACCCAGGCCCCTGGGCCCTGAAGATGGGCTCCCACTCAGTCAGTGCCCCCCCCCCGCCCCGCTTCCCCTCCCTCTCAGAGGCCCCAGGAAGTGGTGGCTGAGGTGGGGGGTGCGGGTAGGGGGGGCTATTAGCTGCTCCTCTGGAAAGGAGGCTGTCATAGGCCGGTCTTCTGGGGCCATTGAGAGCAAATAAATGCTAAAGTAGCTGAAGGAACTTTACCCAGCCAGGGCGTGGGGGTGGGGGTGGGAATGGGGCGAAGGGAAGAAGGTAGAGGCCCTTCGAGCAAGTGGAGGGGAACCCAAGGCAAGCTGATACGGGGTGGCTGAAATGGTGGGGTGCATGTATGTGTGTATGTGTGGGCATGTGTTTTTGTGTATGTGTGTGTATATAAATGTGTGTGTTTGTGTGTATGTAAATGTGTGTGATTATGTGTATGTGAGTGTGTGTGTGTGTGTGTGTGTGTGTGTGTGTGTGTGGCTTCCAGATACCCGATCAACGAAACCGAGGTCTACCTGTCAGAGGCCGTGGGAAGTACCTGTTTGGGACAAATCACCCCTCCTGCCTGCTCCCTGTCCCCACCCCCTGCCCACTAGGGCACATCTGCCCGAATTTCTTCCTCCTTTTGCTGAAGATTGTACCTGAGCAGATGGCCACCCAGAATAAAGACTCTGACTTCCAGTCTCCCTTGCGGCCAGGTGTGTCCTACAGCTACGTTCTGGCCAATGGGACATGAACGGAAGTGACCTGTGCGCCCTCTCCTTTTCTGAGTTCCCCTCTTGCTGAGCAGAATGGAGACACCACCGCGGGCCATCGCGGATCACCTAGACAAGTGGATGGAGGAGTCAGGGACAGAAGGGAACTTGGCCTCTAATGTTTTTGTGCAGAAGAAGCCCCTTAGCTCAGTGTTACTGAGGAAAAAGCATCCTCTCTTGTTTAAGGAACTGTGACTTTGGGATTTTGTCACACACAACCAAACACACAATCAGACCTTCGAGGACTGTGCCCACTGTAGACAAAGCATCTTCACACATCCAGGCAGCCAACAAACAGTGGCCTTTTTGCCCTGCTGGCATCTGAGGATTCACCTAAGACAGAGAAGCCCCTGGCCCTCACGGAGTCTACATTCTAGTGCAAATGTGGACTCCACCCCATCCATGTGAGACTCAACCAGTTACAAGCTAACAGGGCAGGCACACCCCAGTGACAGCTAACACTTACTGGGCTCTGAGCTTACCTGGGTGCCCATCCTGTTCTATAAGTCTTTTTCGTGTGATGCCTTATTTCATCTTCACCACAAACCCAGAAAGTGGGGGCTATTGCTTCCTTGGTTGACTGCTGAGGAAGTTGAGACAGAGAAAGGTCTCAAGGCCACACAGCTAAAAAAAAACCTGGTGATTCCAGGATTTGAACCCTGGTCTGCTGGTCTTTAGAGCCTTAGCCACTCCTGCTAGAGAAGAGACTGAATCAGGGCCCGCTGATAAAGAATGACAGGGTGCCCTGCTGACGGTTACTAGTAGCAACAACAACAACAAAGCAGCATCAACGCCCCGCGCTGAACAAGCCTGAACTCCCTTACCTCAGTGGTTGGTGTCTGGAAAGGGATTGTGTCCACGTTTCGAGAAGCCAAATTCAAAGGGTTCAAGTTGCTTTGACGACCGTGCCAGAAGCTCTCGCCACTGCAAGCTCGGTGCTGTCCAGGAGATGCCCACCTGTCAGAGGCAAACAGAGCCAGCCGTGACTGCCTGCCTCGTTGGGGGGGGGGGGAGATCTTACTTGCTCACGCTGCCTGAGGTCTCTTGTTTTTGTTTGAAATGCTCTCTGGGCCCCGAGGAGGCAGGCAGTGTGATGAGGCAAAGACTGCAGGAGTCTGAGGTTACTCATCAGGACTGGGAAGCCAGACAATTCTGAGACGCAAAGATATGCATATGCCTGTGTGTGTGTTCGCCCGAAAAAAAAAAAAAACTACGTAAGCATCTCGCTGCGTCTAGCACGGTGCACTTTGCAGAGTGGGGCTGCTCAGCAAATGTTCATGGCTCGCTTGAACATAAAACATCATTTTATACCTCTAAGCGAGGGGGTGGAAGCTGCGGGGAGAGTTCAAGCACATTGGGGGGAAGATCCTTGCCCATATGCAAATGCATTCCAGGAATGCACCCTTGAGCCAGACCCACGGCTGCGTCATTTTACCAGCAAGGAAGGACAGACCCCCACCCAGAGAGGGGCGGTGCCTTGTCCAAAGTCACACAGCACGTGGGTGGCAGAATGAGGCCTGAACCTGGGGCCTCTCCTGCTTCGTGGCTGGGTGCTCTCTCTAGGGATGCTCCCTCCGTTGCAGTTGTCAGCCTTGCAGGCCCTGGAGCAGCCAAGGGGGCACAGCCAGGGTCTGCTGCCTGCCCGCCAGGTGCATGCTGGGAAAGGCCAGGGGGCGAGGATGGCTTCCTGGCTGTGCTTAAGCCTGGGCAAGGTGTGGGAGGCAGTGCCCACAGTAGCATCAGCTTTAGAGGCAGGCGGATCTCGCTGCATGATGGGGCAGCCTCTCTCCAGAAGTGGGGCCCGGGGCAACTCGGGTGCCCTCTCAGGTGCCCTCTCAGGTGCCCTCTCAGGGCGTTAGTCTCCAGGTCTGTAAAACAGGGATAACGACAGACAGCATTGTCTTCAAGAACTGCAGGGAGTAAAAATGGCTTCCCCGGGTCTGTAAAGCCCTCAGCAGAGCATTTGGCACAGAGCAAGCGCTCAATGGATGTTAGGGAGGCAACGCAGGAGAGAATGCTGTGAGTGCTGCCGGGGAGATGGAGCACCGGACCGACCGGGAGCCGCTCTTTGTCCTTGGCATGTCTTTGGACAAAAATCTCTCCATGCCACCCGCTACCTGTTCCCTCCGATCCACCTTTGCCCCTCTTCTCTGCCTCTCTGGGACCCATGGGGGCCCGCACCCAGCCGATCCGCTTCTCCCTCTGGGCTGCACACTCCCCACCTGCCCACGGGACCCCGAGCCCCAGCCCACGTTTCACCAGCCAGCGAGATGCAAATGTCATTAGCGCTCCGCAAGCTTGGGGAACGCTAATGCCACACTAATGTCACACCAGACGGCAGCCAGCGTGGGAGACGTGGAGAGGGGTGGGCGGGGCGGGACGGATCCCCAGGAGAGGTGGCATTCTCCACTTTCTCCGGGAGGGTACGAGGAAGACGTAAACAAATGGCTGCGGGAAGGAGGTGACAGCGGAGACTGTCTTAGCAGCATGCTATGCAGCTGTGCCTTTCTCACGGGCTCGCTCGCTGCGGCTGCCCGGGGCCCCTGCTCCAGCCCCATCCCGACCCCATGTGTGTGTCAGCCCCTCGGGGCCTCCTCCCAATTCACTTGATGAAGTGGCTCGTCGGGGGTGAGCCCCCCAGGCTCCATCTTTCATTTTCACCCCAGTCCATGCTCCCTCACACCTATTAAGAGAAGCAGACCGCCTATCCCACGAACAGACCCGTGGCTGGGGGTGGGGGCTTTCCTCCATCCCCAGGAGGTGACAGCAGGAGGCTCGGGGGACCTGCAGGCACAGTCCTGGGATCCCGTCCCAGGATGTGAGCACTCAGGCACACCTTCTCCTCCGTGGGGCCCTGGCTTCTCCCTGTGAGAGGGGGTGTTGGACCCGCCACCGGTCCCTGCAGTCTCTCGGGGCCAGGTCTAAAACCAGGGCTCTAATAACTCACAGGCAGACACCAAAGTAAGTCCCCCCCTCCTTCCTCCTCCAGTGTCCTGATGATCCCAGCAGGCACATTAGGGCTTCCTGGAGTAGAGGGCAGACGTGGGTATCTGGAGAGGAGAGAGGGTGCTGTGGGCAGGGGGGCCAGGGCGAGCAAAGGCACAGAAATACCCAGATTGGGACCTCGGGCGGAGCAGGAAATGAGCTGGAAAAGGCCTGTGATCAGCGCTTTACACTGAGAGCTGGTAAAACGCGGACAGCGTCTCCCCAACTTGGCACTGGGCTGGCCCTGAGGGCCACAGAGAGAGGACATGGGCATTTCCCTGCAGGTCACAAGCAACAGGAGCATTCACTCATGTTGGTGAGCATTAATTAAACACCTGCTGTATGTATATCCAGTACTCAGTGAAAGGTTATCTCCCCCCCACCAACTGGTGGGCGGAGTTTATAACATGACTGGCACCTGTCACTGAGACATCTCAAAGACATTGACCCACCAATCAGCACGGGCCAAAGTGTCCTTATAGCCCACCCCTCCCTGTTCCGCCCTGGGCCCAACCCCCTTCCGTTCAGGCCCTTAAAAAGGGACCCCCAGGCAAGACACATGCTGCATTTTCCTCCATGTCCAGGAGGCACCAGCCCGGCTGGGTCCGTTCCCCTGCTCCCTCCCCACTCCTCCAATTCTGATTTCTCTACCTCCGTGATGGGTTCCACCCATTACAAGGGAATAAACTTTACTTTAAAATTCCCTGGTGGTCTGTTTCCTGCTTCCTTTCAAACCTAACACTCAGAAGGTGCCAGGGATGAGTGAGGCACACATTTCACCTCGAAAGCAGCTCATTGTTAAGGGACCTGGTTTTCATAGTCCAAGGAGACGAAGGAGGGCGCATCACTTGGTTCCGAGTTCAGAGAAGGGAGGGGACCCTCCTTTTGTGAGCCCCACGAAGGCTTTCTGAACGAGGGGGCAGATTTGGATGTGTGGAGTGGGGAGGAAGACAGCACGGGCAGAGGGACCAGGGTGCGCAAAAGCATGGAGGTACCCAGGCGTGGGTGGGCGTTCGGGACCGTGAGCCAAGACTGCCTAGAAAATGAGACAGGGAGGGATGGTTAAGGTCCTCGAATGGTGCTGGGCTAAGGATGAGAAACTTCACCCATGGGCAAGGGGGAGCCACTGAAGGTCATAGAGCAGAGGCATTCTCCAGGTAGATAACAAGCAGGAGGGAGCCCAGGCGAGTGGGAACAGATGAGAGACTGAAAGGAGGATGGGAAGGGTCCGGCGGCAGAGGTGGAGAGTAAAGAGATGATGAAAGGGTGGGTGGGGAAGGGGGACAGATATCGGGGGAAAGATCGTGACTGAACCTAGACATGTTGGGTTTGCATTCCCAGCGCTACCGCTGTCATCCACTGTGTGGCCTCAGGCAGGCCAGTGAACCTCTCTGGGCCTCAGTTTCCTTCTCTGTAAAGTGAAAAAATAATAATAATAAAGCCACTCCATAGGGACGTAGGATTCAACCAGACAATCTATACTAATAAAAGGGTAATATGCTAATTAGGCTGGACTTCTTCCGGATGTCATCCGGACATCCTTCCTGACAAAGCCAGGGCCTGGGCGACGCTGCCACAGCCTGCAGCCGGCCAGAGGGAGGGAAGCCTGGGTCCCGGGTGCCTGCAGCTGGCTGGAGGAGGAAGGCCTGGGTCCCAGGTGTGGGAGCTGAGGCCGAGGTGGTTGGGGCAATCAGGCTGGCAGGTGAGCGGTTAAGGGAATCAGGCAGGCAGGCGAGTGGTTAAGAACCAGCGGTCCTTGATTGCAAGAGGGTGCAGGCTGGGCTGAGGGGACCCCCTCATCCCCACCCCATGCACAAGTTTCATGCTCTGGGCCTCTAGTATAATATATGAGAAGCACTCAAAACACAGTGAGTGATTGTTGGGTGCTCGCTTTCTAAAATGTAAGCATTTATTGCTTTTATTAATCAGCGGTGCCCTTCCCTGTAGCAAATGAGGTGCTGAGGCCTGGCTGGGATGGGCACCACTGGGCCTCAAATCACAGGAGAAACAAGTTATGAGCAAATAAAACTGGGATGACTCAGAGAAGAGTCTCAATTTTAAAATATTGCTTTTAAAAAGGGGCTGTTTTATGACTTTTGCACAAAGCGCTTATTAAACCCAAGCTATAAATGCGAACTAATAACTAAAATGAGTTAAGTTAATGAAAAAAGTCAACCTTCGGGATAGATCCGTATTACCTAATGGCAGCCCATAAACATAAACATAAAAATTTAAAATACAAGAATGAATTGCAATGCCCAGCAGCTCAGGGATCCTGCAGTTGCTCTGCCTGAGAAATAAAAGCTATTGATTTTAGCTCGAGTTCTCATTGCTCATGAGTGAGTCTTTGAGAAGTCATAAAGGAAGGAATTATTTCTGATTGTTTACTCACTGAGGATCGGATGTATTGAATTTAAATTGTCTCCGATCCCTAATTAGTACAAAACCAAAGCGGGGTCTGAGGAGAGCAGGTCTGGAGAGGCCCTCGGAGGCCGCTCAGCTCGGTTTCCTTTGTGTGATGGAGCTGGGACCTGAGGGAAGGAGGAGAGAGAGCACCTTGACCCAACTTGAGCCAGTGGGGTGGGAGCCACGCCAGCGCTCCCTCCCCGGGTCCCGCTCTGGTCCCCGCAGCCTCTGGGAGCAGATCCTTCCATCCAGACCTAAAGGGTGTGCTGGGGGTGGGATGGGGTGGGGGGCATTAGATGGGAAAGGAGCCCAGAAGCACACCGACTAACACGGATTATTACATGGGGAGCTCTAAGGCACTCCAACACACGGTCATGTATGTTGCCCTTGAACCCTTATGCCAACCCCCTGGGCCAGGCAGGTCAGCTGGGAAGGAGATACACAGGGGAGGAAGAGCAGGTTCCGTTCTGAGAGGGGCTTCAGGGTGGCCCAGCCCCAGGGCCAGCTCAGTGCTGGCCCTGTGTCCGGGGGGAGGATGGGGACAGAAAGACCTCAAGGGAAAGGAGGGTGTCTTAACTCAACCAGGTTCTTCTTTCTCTCTCTCTCCACCCTCCCTCTCTCTCTCTCTCTCTCTCTCTCTCTCTCTCTCTCTCACACACACACACACACACACACACACACACACGAGCACCACGGCGACCAAGGAGCCTTGCATGCGTGCATGAGTGCATGTATGTGGAGCTTCGGCCTGCACACGATTATGAAGCAGATGTTTAATTACTACCTGAGTGTTATTAATCAACACGATTGATACACAACCCATACCACATAATTACTTTGCAATTACACCAAAACGAAATATTTTACTGCTGGGGGTTTGCTAATTACCCGGCCTTGCCAAAGGACAGGTATAATGGGCAGCAATTTTTCTTCCTTCCTCTTCGCGCTCCCCTGCCCTCTCATTAATCTTCCGGGCTGGTATCCCCACCACCCGGAACGGGGAGCCCAGGCGGACTGCCGCCTCCCCTGCAAGGTGCTGCTTCTGTCCTCGAACCCTAACTCGTCCTGCCCCCTCCCCTCGGCTCTGCAGGTTGGAGAAGCATGTCCTTCCCAGACAGAGAGCCCGCCTCCCTTGGGCCTGTCCCAGAGCGCAACACGGAGCAAGGGTCACCTGATGGAGGCCCTGGGAGGTCAGTGGTTCCAGTAAGTGGCACAAGGGGGCGTCACACCCAGGTCCATAAGGTGCCACCGCGGTGCTTTCTTCCTGATTCTAAAGTAAAGATGCAGGTGGTGAGAACAGGAAGCCTGACTCCACCCGCCCAACAGGTGCTGAGGGCCTACTATGTGCCAGGTCCCACGGAGCTGCTGTCCACGTGGCACCTGATGCACCTTCACATGGACCCTACTCGGGAGGGATGGCTACACAGGGACCCTGGGAGGGCAATGGTTCCAGTAAGTGGCACAGAGGTACCACAGCCGGTATTTTCTTCCTGACTCTAAAGGAAGGGGTTAGGGGGCACTCTGGTGCTGCTCGCTGACCCCTTTCCCAGACGCTGCACCCCCTCCCTCAGCCTCAGCAGTGCCGGCTGCTAAAGGCTCCGCTGGCACCTTCTCCCCTGGTGCCTCCTGGCCTCTTCCCACGTCAAAATCCCGAGACTCTCTCCCTCTCAAAGGATGCTCCCTGAGACGGGACTGCCCTCCCCTCCCCTCCCCCACTCCCAATTCCCGCTCTGTCACAGGCTTCGCAGCTCAGCCAGGTGAGTAACAGGCCGAGAATGGGAATTTTTATCTATTAATTTGCTTTCTGGACCCCTGCTGCCTGCCAAGCCTGAACAGCTCCCCGGCAGGCTCCGAAAGGAGGGGAGAGAGGGGGGCAAGCAGCAAACGGGGGACAACTGCATCAGCAGCCGCGGCGGGCTTCCCTGAGGCGAAGGCAGCCCCGTGGGGCACGGGAGGGGGCCTGGATCTCAGGGCACCAGCCACCGGCTCACTCTGCCTCGTCTCTCACAGAAAGCGCCCGCTGCAAGGGTGCAGAGCCCAGCCAGCCAGGGACAGGGGACCCCAGTCCCCTCATCCTTCCTTCCCACAACCACCAGCTTCTTTAACATAGATTCCCCCCGAAGCACCTTGAGCCCTGGCTACCCTGGGCTGTGCACTTCACTTCATCTTCAAATCTTTTCCCATCCGCCCCGCACGAGGTAGCTATGGTTGTCTCCCTCCCACCCTCCCCCATCTCCCCCTCTTCCATTCTACAGACGTAGAAACTGAGGTCCAAAGAAGTGACGTGTCCTCAGCAAGTTCTGCATAGCACAGGGCCTGGCCCAGCAGACGCCTCATGCTTGTCCTATGGAAGGGAGACCGCCTCGCCCGACGAAGGGCACTTTCCCACCTGCTTTCCTGCAGGGCAGCAAGCCTGTCTTGGGTCACACTTTATAATAAATGCAGCTCCATTTCCTCCCAGCACACACGCCCCCCTCACCCCCACCCCTACCCCCTGCCCCAGAGCCGGCCATTTCTGTGTTGTGTCTGGGGCTCCGAGGACCAGCCAAGCCCCGCCTGAGTCTTGGTGTTTTACTCTCTCAGGCACCTCCACCGCCAGATTCGCCAGCTCAGGACAAACCAGGAGTGCTGGCCTCTTTGGAGATGGCCAAATGCTTTCCCCCATCAAACCACAGCCCCCACACCCCAGCGGCCACTCAGGAACCAAACCCATTAAACACCTGAGGTGCACGCTGGGGGTGGGGGCAGGGGTGCGAACCGAAAGGCCTATTCGCTTCAAGCCGGAGCCACTCAGAGCTGGGAGCGATCTGGACTCTGCCGCTTTCCGGCTCTGTGAAACGCTGGGCACGCCACGCCACGCCTCTGAGCCTCAGTTTCTTCGTCTGAAAAGCGGGGTAGTAAGAGGACCCACTCATCACAGAGATTAAAGGAGCCAGTGTGTGCAAAGCGCTCAGCACCGTGCCCGGCATAACATAAAGGTTCCACCGATGCAGCTATTACTTTTATCGCTGTTGTTATCCTTGTTTTACAGATGCAATAACCGAGGCCCAGGAAGGCCCCGAGGAGAGACCCAGGACCCCGAGCTGGTCATGTACTCCTCTCTGCAAGTCCAGATTTTATTTTATTTTTTAAAATATATTTTATTGATATATTTTTTAAAATATATTTTATTGATTTATTACAGAGAGGAAGAGAGAGGGATAGACAGTTAGAAACGTCGATGAGAGAGAAGCATCGATCAACTGCCTCTTGCACACTCCCTACTGGGGATGTGCCCACAACCAATGTACATGCCCTTGACCAGAATCGAACCCAGGACCTTCCAGTTCACAGGCCGACGCTCTATCCACTAAACCAAACCGGTTTTGGCTATTTTATTGATATTTTACAGAGAGGAAGAGAGAGGGGTAGAGAGTTAGAAACATCGATGAGAGAATCATCGATCAGCTGCCTCTTGCACACCCCCCACCGGGGATGTGCCCGCAACCAGGATACATTCCCTTGTCCGGAATCGAACCTGGAACCTTTCAGTCCGCAGGCCGACACTCTATCCACTGAGCCAAACCGGTTCCGGCAAGCAAGTCCAGATTTTAGACAAGACACAGCTGGTGCTGCCTTGGCAAACTTCCCCTGGGTCTGGCATCTGAGCCACTGGGTTTGGAAATGCCACCGGCTGCACTTACTCTGTGCGGACTGTGTGCCCTGGGAAGCGTCAAGGAGACAGCATGCAGGGCGGGAGGGCAGAGGGCCGGGAAGCAGCAGACGCCCCGTTTCGTGGCCAGGTGACCTTGGGTAAGTCCCAGATCCCGGCTGCCACCCCGTGCGGCCCTCGCGGTGTGGAATGCCATACCATCTAACGCACTCCTATTCACCCTTCAAGACCCAGTGCACATGCTGCCGCCTCCTCTGAGAAGCTTCCCCTCTCTCCCAGGGAAAGGCTCCCACGGCAACTGCTCATCTCTGCCAGTCCCACGAGGACCGTGTCTGGCTTCCTGCTTTGTTCTTTGCAATGTCCACCGAGCAGGACGCCTGCCGTGCGGTAAGCACTCGCCGGATGATGAATGTCTCTGTTGCTGCACTCTTGCACTGGACACCGCCCAGAGGCATATGTCTTACTCACTGGGCTTGGAACGCCCAAGCGCAGGACCCACTCAGCAGGCCCCTGCCCGGGACTGGGTCCGTCCTTGGTAAAAATCGACAGGACGTGATCTCTCTAATCACCGTTGCCCTGCTTAGTTCACTGCCTTAAGCTAATGAATATGCAATAAGACAACCATCAGGGAAGCACTTTATAAATCAAAGGAATTGTATACATGTAAGTAAGGTATTGGCATTAAGAAGAATCCCAAACACCAGATACTGCCAACCTGTTCAATAGGCTTTTGGAAGAGCTATAGCATCTGCAGCGGAATGTGGTCGACGATGCCAAGAACGCCGCTTCAAACAGAACAAGGCGGGTAATTAGGAAGCTGCCCCTCCAGGGAAGGCGGAGAGACAGGGACTCTCTGTTCGGCCTCTCTGTTTGGCTACGGAAGGTGAGACACGCTGAGGGGGCAGGGGACAGGGGACTGGGAACCTCATCTCCCACTGACACCCAAAGCGGGAAGAGGGAGCTTTGGGACCAGAGAAATGCAGCCCAGCCACTCGCCAACTTTGAGATTTGGGGCGAGTCTCTCCTCAGGTGGTGAGGGGGTGTGGGGAGGTGGAGGGGATGGTGCCCCCCTCCCCGAGTGGTGGTGAGCCATGAGGTAGTCAGACGTGAGAAGCACCAGGCCTGGCACCGGGAAAGCTCTCAATAAACATTTGTTCTCTCTCCTCACAAACTGTCCTTGGGCACAGTTAAGACGGAAAAAGTAAACTGCAGACTGGGAGTAACTAGAACTTTCATACACACTGTCAGGATTGACTAATGGCACACCGTCCTGTGGGGGCAGTGTGTGTTAAAGCTAACCCTTTGCCTACCCTATGACAGTTCGGCATTTCCACTCGGTTAGATTCCCAAGAGAAATGCCTACACATGCCCCCAGAAAGATATGGACCAGAATGTATGCTGCAACCTTACTCATAAGCACCCCAAAAGTGGAAACAACTCAATGCCCAGCCAGGGAAGAGTGGATTAATTCATATCCTATCTAATTAAGAGGGAATACACTAGGTGACCACCACACCCTCACAAGGATGGCAGCGCCTATAGCCAATAAGGAGGGAATATGCTAATTGACTGCCACACCCTCAAAGATGGCGGCGCCCACAGCCACAAGATGGCAGCACCCAGTCCCCTCAGCCCCACTGGGGCAGCAGGTGAGCATGGCATGGCCAGACCCGCCCTCAGGCAGGTCCAGCCACTGGGCACCTGCCTTCAGAGTCCTCCAGTCCTCTCAGCCCTGCAGCACCAAGGCCCGCCTGAGACACAGGCAAGTCTCCATCTGAGGCTCAGGTAACCAGGGCTGGCTGAGGCTTGTGCTGCTGGCAGTGGCAACAGCAGAAGTGTGATGGGGGCATCTCTTTCCCCTATTCTCTGGGTCACCTCCCACCCCTGAGGGCTCCCGAACTGTGAGAAGGGGCAGGCCAAGCTGAGGGACCCCTCTCCCCTCCAGTGCATGAATTTTCATGCACTGGGCTTCTACTATATTTGTGTGTGTGTGTGTGTGTGTGTGTGTGTGTGTGTGTGTGTGTGTATTCATACAGTGGAATATTACACAGCAATAAAAAAGAACAAACTATGTCTGTGTGCAGCTACATGGATGGCTCATAAAATCATGTTGAGCTAAAGAAGCCAGACCTAGAGGAGTTCATGCTGCATGATTCCATGCACACAGAGCTCAAGCTACAAGAACAATGGCTTGATGGTGACAGAAGCCAGAACAGTAGCTAGCTGGAGAGCTAGTGGGAAAGGAGAATACTGACTGTGCTGATGGTCTAGATTTTTATCTGGATGGTGGCTACTCAGTATTTAAAAAATCACTGAGCTGTACACTGAAGATGGATGCACTGGAAAAAAAAAATATATATACATATCTATACGTGTGTGTGTGTGTGTGTGTGTGTGTGTGTGTGTGTGTTATTCCTAAATGGGGTTTGTGAAGAATTACTAGAGTAGAGCATGGATTGGAACAGACCATCTCCCAGGTCTCCCGGCCCTGCCGTTTTATGGCTCTCGGAGCCTGGAGAGTGAGTCTCAGGCTCTACCGCTGGCATTCAGGGGCTCGGCTCAGTTGAGTGGTGCTCTTTCTTCGCTCTCACATCACCTGGCTTGTCTAGAGAAGCCTCTGCCCCACTCCTTGCTCCCTCTCTGATTTGGGGTCCGTCTATGAGCCACTCCTGGCCTCGTCCCCCCATCTGTGAAAAGAGGCTCCCTCTCTGGCTCTGCTGCTCTCATGTGTGAAGGGGGGCTGAGGTCCTGCCCGCACTGCAAGCTGGGTCATGCTCCAGCGGATAATTACCGCGGGACCTCTGCACACCATCACGGTGTCGAAATGGAAACAGAGCCCGAGGTTGCTCTGCCCAGCGGAGCCAGTGCCTGCCCCGCTGGGAAGCGGCCAAGGAGCGGAAAGGGCGCCGTCGGGAGCCAGCCTGCCCCGTTTGAATCCTGCTCCATCCCAGCTCAGAGCTGGGTGCCCTCAGGTGCGTGAGTTGTTTCATTCCTTTGAACTTCACTTTTTTTTTTCTCTCTCTCTGCAAAATGAGAAGAACAATTCCCTCACCCCCCGGGGCTGATAGGAGCATTGAGCCGAGATCACCTACAAAAAGGGATTAATTCCCTCCAAGCACTGTGCAAATGTTGCTTCATCTTTTGATGTCTTATGTCTTATGGTATATCAATACCAACTTTCCCTAAAGCGGGAGACACCTCCCCATGAACCAACTGGGCAAAGGCACTCAAGTCTGCCTGCCCGACCCTCACTTCCAGGCGACAACACTGGAGCCTCTACGGAGCCTTCACGTGGGCCGGGCATGGGGAATGCCCTCTCCACGCAGTCTCCTCAAGCTCTCAGCAGTGACTTCCGCATTGCTATCAGCCCCATTTCATAGATGGGCAAACTGAGCCTCAAGTAACCTTGCTCCAGGCTCCCTGGCTATGGGGGCGAAGCATGCTCCCTGTGGGGGTCTTGGACAAGGTAGCTAGCGCCGTTGTTTCCTGTAGAGCAGTGTTTCCCAAAGTGTAGTACGCGTACCCCCAGGGGTACGGCAAGAGTTTGGTGGGGGTACGTGTGTTGCACCTGAGTTTGGTGGGGATATGCACGTGCTTAGCTGCGCCTAATTCTACATTCTCACAAGTCAAGTCAATTTCATCCTTCTCATTGATCCAAATAAATGTTATTTATAATATAACTTTTATTTCTATTTTATTATGAATAATTTTATTTTTTGTTTATTATTATTTTGTGTATGTACCAAAAAATATTTTTGATTGTTATTAAAATACATCCTTTTTTTTTTTTTTTGACGAGGAGTACTCAGCATTACAAAAATTATAGAAGGGGTACACATATGTCATAAGTTTGGGAAACACTGCTGTAGAGCAAAGCCCGTGTGGACCTGAGGCAGCTGTGCACTCTGGACAAGTGCTGGCTGTGGGCTCCTGCAGGCCCTGAGGATGGCCCCCCGCCCTGAGCTGGCATCTGGGAGTGTGCACACGGAACAGGGAGTGTCCTTGGAAGTGCAGGCCCCAGCTCTAGGCCCCAGGGAACCCCTACTGCCTACAGATCCCCCCAAATCAACAAAGCAGGTCATCTAGGCTAGACAGACAGCCACTGGCTCACTCTGCCGTCTGGCTGCTCCCCAAAGGCCAAAGTGCTCCCGAGCCCTAAATGGCCATGAGCATCTGCCCCCTCCCATCACTCTATCACCCCCCCCCCCACACACACACACACACACTCCTCATGCTTCGTTCTGGTGGTGCCAGTCTTGCTCCAGGGAGCAATTAGACAAGATGAAGGGGACAGAGAGAAGGTGGGTGGTGGCGGTGATGAAGGTTTGACACCTGAAAAGGGGAGACCCTTGGGACTGAGAGGGGGGTAGAGAGAGGGAAGCAGGCTAGATGAGCGGGGAAGAGCAGAGGGGTTTGGGTAGGGAGCAGATGTACAGGGGGAGAAAGAGAGAAACCCAAGGCCCCACAGGAGAGGGAAAGAGATGGCGGTGAGTGCTGTGGTTACTCCCATTTTTCTGGTGAGGAAACTGAGGCGAGAAGTTTAGCAGTATGCCCGAGTTATAGGATGAGTAAGCAACTGAGTGGGATTTGAACCCTCGTCAGCCTGACACCAAGCCTGCAAGCCTGATCCCTCTCTGTGTGACTCCACAAATCTTTGGAGATATGGGAAAAGGGAGGAATGCGTGCTGGGGAGATGCATTTAGTAAAAGGACGGTGGGTGAGAACTCCTTGTGGGGCCTTGGGTTTCATCAAAGCAAAACAAAACACAAAACACAAAACACAGACTCATCATTTGCCAATCAGACACACACAGTGTGATCTGAAACCCAGCTGTGGGCCATCTCCCTGGGGCTGGTGCTTCCCTTCCCAGAGAAGAAACCCAAGGAGCGGATCCCCAGGTACGAGATGGAGAAGAGCTAATGACGGTGTCCCAATAACCCCATCTCCCCAATTACCCCATCTCCCCGTGTGTCCTTAGGAAAGAGAGAAAAAGAATGCAAAAAGTCCCCTCTTCACTCCTGGCAACCTCAGAGGTACTGCCTGGGTGTAAGCCTTGGGAACAGAGCTGGTCTGGGCAGAGGTGGGCAGCAGTGATTTGATCTGGCGGCCACCATAAATTCCTTTGCGAAGGGAAGCCACGCCCACCCACCTGTTATTTACCTGCCCAGGAGGCTCTCTCTGGGTGGGTAATGGGTGAAGCCGCCTTCAGTCAGAGTGTGTTTAGTTTTGTGAGAAAGCAGTTTGTCAGTTCTCACAAAACTAAACACACTCTGACTGTAGGACCCTGCAGTCATGCTCCTTGGTGGTAGCCTACAGGAGTCAGAAACGCGTGTCTTCACACACAAAAAAAAAACGGCACATGAATGTTTGCAGTGGTTTATGCATGGTCACTGGTACCCAAAACTGGAATCAGCCTAGATGCCCTTCAGCAGGACAAACAGAATAAACAAATGAATATTCCATTCGTATAATGGAACATTAGTCTGCAATAAAAAGAAATGACTTCTCAAGCTAAGTGCATATTGCTTAGTCAAAGAAGCCAGTCAGAAAAGGCCACATACTATATGACTCCATACACATACTATGAACATTCTGGAAAAGACAAAATGATGGAGACATAAAAAGATCAATGGTTGCCCTACCTGGTTTGGCTCAGTGGATAGAGCATTGGCCTGCAGACTGAAAGGTCCCAGGTTCGATTCTGGTCAAGGGCATGTACCTTGGTTATGGGCACATCCCCAGTGGGGGGTGTGCAGGAGGCAGTTGATTGATGTTTCTCTCTCATCGATGTTTCTAACCCTCTATCCCTCTCCCTTCATTTCTGTAAAAAATCAATTATACATATATATATATATATATAATTTATTTATTTATTTTTAAAAGAGCAATGGTTAGCAGGGGTTCAAGGGTGATGGAAGCATGAATAAGCAGAGCACAGGAGATTTCAGGCCAGTGGAAATCTTCTGTACTAAATAGCATTGATGGACATAGCATACCTTTGTCGAAACTCACAGAATGTACGACACAAAGAGTGAACCCTAAAGTAAGCTATGGGCTTTAATTAGCGATAATGTATCAATACTGGCTCATCAATTATAACAAACACCCAAATAATACAAGATGTAAGTAATAGTGGACACTGTCTGTATTGCGGGGTGGGGGGGAGCGTATCTGGGAACTCTGTGCTTTCCGATCAAATTTATTGTAAACATAAAACTGCTCCAAAAAAAAAGAGTAAAGTTTATAAATTAAAACATAAAGATACCTTTAAAAAATGACAAGGCTGTCAGAGAGAGACTGGACTAGCGGGAGAGGCCTGAGAGATGGGGAGACCAGTTGTCCAGGTGGGAGATCAGGGTGGCTTCTAGGAAGGCAGTGATGGACAGAAGGAGGCAGATTTGAATTAGGAGGTAGAATGCGCAGGGCCTGCAGATGGGCTGGCTACTGGGGGAAGAAGGAGAGAGTCAAGGAGGACTCCCTGGATTTGGCTTTGAATAGTGAGCGAACTGAGGCTCCCTTCACTGGTCAGACTGCAGCAGGGGGAACTGGGTGGAGTGGGGAGGGAAGCTGTGAAGTCAGTATGGAGCCTGTGGGAAATCCAGACCCTGGGGGGGGGGTGGGCCTGGCGTTTTCTAGAAATGCAGGAATCTGCCCCCTGTGGGCCCCCTCCCAGCTGCCCGCTTCCTAGGGATGTGAACTGGACCAGCTCCCTAACCGGGAGGGGCCTCACTCCCCTCCTCTGTAAAATGGGGACAAAAGTCAGCCCTACCTCCCAGGGTGTCCTGAGGACTGAAGGATCACCGGGGTGATCTGTAAAAGCTCCTACAACAGCTTCTAGCACATGAAGGTGCTGGATAAATGTCAGCCCCCCTACTGAGGGCTTCTAAGAGTCCTTTGCGTTAGAGTCAGTAGAGATTTTTTAAAAAAACAAAAAGACAGGGAACTCTTTGCCCACTTTTGATATTCAGGGGCATTTAGAACACGCCTGGCCTCCCAGCCCTGGGCCCTGACTGCCCCCGAGATGCGAAGTAGGGCAGAATGGCCAGGCCCCGTCTGCCTAACGGGTGTCCACTTCTCCCCCCTCACCTCCTCTTCCAAACCTTGGAAACACCCCTACTGCTGTGTTTCTGGCCACACTGGATTGGAGGCTCTGCTTGGTGTCTGTGTCCAGGCCCAGAGAAGGGCTTATGGAGAAGAGGGGTGGGCAGATGTTTTTTTATATTCCCAGCACCAGGCAAAGCAAAGCCAATAAATGTCCGAGGCGTGAATGAGTGAGTGATAGCAGTGTCCCCGTGGAAGCATCAGGCATGCCTGTCCTTGGCTCAGGCTTCTCCTGAAATGGAATAATTATCTCAACAATAACAGCACGATAAAAACCCCGGCACGGGCCCTGCGAGCGCAGGAAACCCAGCCCATGTTTACACGAAGCCTCCTCTCGCTGGGGTTCGAGGAGCCGGCCTCAGGAATCCTGGGCCCCCCCAGACGCTGGGGCCCTGGGTTTTATCTCCAAGCTTTCTCCTTCCTCTCATTGTCCTGCCTGGCTTCCTACAGCCGCAGGCCAAGGGTCCAGCTTTGTTTGCAGGTCACAGAGTTACCCTGCCTGCCCCCAACATGCAGAAGTAGGGCAGAATGGCCAGCCCCTCATGGGGAAACCTTCCTTTCAGATCTTTCCCAGGTACCCTCCCCCTCACCGCTTGGTTTCTTTAGGGGCTCTGAGGCCACCACATCCCCTGTCCCTGCCCCCAAGGCAGCTGACTAGTGATCACAGGACCCTCCAAAGGCTAACAGATTCGCTAAGGTGGGGGGAAGGCAACAAATCACACACTGAATAAGTAACCAGGACCAGGAATTTAGAAGCTAAACAATGACAGTTAGGAGGGGCCTGGAATGAGAGGCACTGACCCACCCAGCCCTCCTGGAGAGGAAAAACCAAGGAGAGGCTGCAAAAGCGATTTCTTAGGACTCATCTAAACTCAAACGCAAAGGCCTTCACTCCAAATCCCCAATTGTGAGGTGAGGCAGGCCTTAACAATGAGGGGAGACCCTAGAAAGCAGGAGGTCGGGGGTGGGTGACCAAGACCAAGCCATGTGTTGTAGGTGATTTACGATCACAGAGAAACCCAACTCCAGTGGATGACATGTCTCTCTCCCCATGTTCTTCCTCTCCCTCCACCAGCTACCTGACTCAAATGAACGTGTCTAATTGTCTCAGAGAGTGATGTAAAATGCAGAGGACAAAAATATCTCCCAACGGTATCAATTCTATGCATTTTGGTCTGACACCTAAGTCAAGACCTTGCGTTGCTGATGATGTCATGAAGGGATAGGCGGCCTGGATACCAATAGCAACAGCTTGCGTTTACTCAGCGTCGACTATATGCCCAGTGTGTCTTGCTAATCCTCACAGCAACTCAGGGAGGGTTTGACAAAGACTCAGAAAGATCACAACGCTACCAATGACATACTGCTAGTGGGTGACAGAGCAAGTCCTCGGACTCAGCTCCGCTTGCTTGTGCCAACCCTGGTCTTTTAATCTCCCAAACTTCATCCGGCAATACTTAATGTTATACAATGGGGGAAACTGAGGCCAAGGTAAGTGACTCCTCTCCCCTTTGTCTCCAGGAGCAGGGTCTTCACCTTCATTTGGGCCTGGTGTGTTTTCAGAGTTAGACTGTGTCTCCTCGGGCTGGGGGAAGAGCTCCTCAGATAACTGAAAAGGGCTGTCATTCCAGGGCAGAGCATGTTGGCTGCCCCCCAGTGAAGAGTTGTGGCTGGGAAGAGGCTGTCCAGATAGGAACTACATTTCCCAGCCTCCTTTGCACATATGTAGCCATGTGATATGTTTTCACCAATGGGAATGATAGTGATGCTCTTCCAGGCCAATATGAGGAGGAAGCAGATGAGCCCTCTCCACTATTTCTTTCTCTTCCCATGGTAAGCTTAGAAGCCACACATTGAAGAGAGAAGGAACTAAGGGTATGGAAAGCTGCTCCTCACTTTCATTGAACGACTGCTGAGTGAGAAATAAATTTGCACTGTGTTAATCCACTGGGCTCCAGAATTTACCTCTTATGGCATGAGGCACTGCCCGAACCAATACACTAGTCTTGGGCTCTCAATGATTCCCAACCACCTCATCCACAACCGTTCTGGAGAATGAGAGGAAAGAATTTGGCAACCCTGAGAGCTCTGAGAGAAGTTCCTTTAATTCAGAAAACATGTACTGCATACCCCCTTTCCTTGGCTCCATCTCAGCAACATGGAAAAGTTCTCTGCTGTCTTCATCTCTTCACTGCCACCCACAAGCACAGTGGTGACCCTCCCACTTTCCTACCTTCCTCATCCAGACTTCTCAAAGGAGCTAACCACACTTCTCATTACCATTTCTACAAAATAGATGAGACTGTGGGAGGTACCAACATAGCACTGCTTGGGTTCAAATCCTGGTTCTACCTACTTGGTGTGCATCCTTGGTCAAATTATTGAAGCTTCTGCCTTTTGCACTCACTTCTTAACTCCTCAGTCCTGGCCTCCATCCTCAACATCCTAAGAAACAGACCTAGCAAAGGTTACCCATTCTCTATTCAAGTCATGGATTGGAATATCTTACAGTCTTGGAACCTCAGTTCCTGTATCTAATGGCCTCACCTTTCAGAAGAGGAGCCATCCACATAGCCTGTCTACACAACTGACTCCTTCTGACCCTCACTTTTTAATCTCAAGGGAATCATTCAGCTAATTTCTGTGGACATCTACAGTGTGCTAGACAGCATTCTAGAAGAGGAAGAGGAGGCAAAGAAGAAATGACTCCTGCCCTTGAGGAGCAAACAGCTGATGGGTGACATCTTGCCCACTGACCCAACACACAGGAGTCATATGAAAAAGATAACCATTGTACTTTAAAAGTACAGAATTCCCATATGGGGACAAAAAAGAAAAAAGAAAAAAAGGAATCCCGGGTTCATCTTCTCTTCTACCTTGTTTTATTATCTGTGATGCTCCAATTCAAAGCCAATAGCTCTCAATAATCCCCAGTGAGACTAAGAAATGCCTTGGTCCTAACTTTAGCTACATGCCCAGTAATCCAATATCATTTTAGTCTTTTTTAAGCTCAAATAGTCAGTACTATTTGCGCTTAAAAAAGGTTACATCCCCTTTCTGTGCTTCACTTTGCCCTGTGTACACTGAGAGGGTTAAACTAGATGCCTACTCGGGCTCCTTGCAGTCCTCAGCATTTGTAACTCCAGGATAGTCTCACTTGCTAATCAGACATCAGAGATGGCCTCACATGTCCACCTGACCCTACTACCATAGTAAGTTAACATTTTATTGGATGCTTATCTGGTATGTCACAAGATTGAAGTCATGTATCTTTCATGACGGCCCTATGAAGTAGATGCTATCATTTTACAGATAAGAATACCAAGAGGCAGGAGTTTCAGTAATTTGACCAAGGTTGCACACAAAGTTGGATTTGAACCAGGATTTGAACCCAAGTAGTTCTATGTTGGTGCCTCCCACAGCCTCATCTATTTTGCAAAAGGCTTTGCCCATGGCTCCTGAGGAGTGGGCAGTGGGCCATATGACCCCACCTACTTACCACAGATGGCTGGTCCAGGGAGGACAGGACATCTAGGTCCAGGGTAGCCCACCCCTTGACCTTTAGAGTGTAAAAGGCATTCAGGCTTGTACATGGGGGCTCAGAGGGCATGGCCAGCTGGCTGTAGGGAATTGAACTGAAACCTATGAGGGCTCAGTGTCCACTCACCAGATGGTCAAGATCAAGATAAATGAGCAGACCATGCTAGTTAACACAGAGAGAGCAATAAGCCATCCTGAGAGAGCCTGACCAAAGAGAGAGAGAGATTTCTTCCAATGGCGTTCTGACTCCAGGCGCTCAGAGATCCCCCCATTTTTGTCCTTTGGATTGCCTTGAGCCCCAAATGTATCTCGACAGCAACAACCCTTCGCTGGCAGTAGGGCAGGTGGCTCTCTGTCCCCTGTATCCCCAAGGGGCTTGCTGAAACCAGAACCTCTAAACAAATCGATTCCCTGCCTCCTTCACTGGGTCTGACTGCACCTTTACAAACCAATATGCTCCCAATAAGTAAGCCATTGGCTCAGGCTCTGGATGTTTCTGTAATATAGAGCTTTGTGCTGTCACAATATTTATCGTAATAGCATTTGATAAGTAGAGCACTGGTGTGAGAGACAGTTTGTAAAAACAGGAAAAAAAAAGAGAGAAAAGAAGTTAATAAAAATTAAAAAAAAAAACCCAAAACACTTCCCAGATCAAGAAAATGGAAAAAGCGGAGTGCATAACAGAGGGGAGAAAAGTCAATTAAATCATGATAATTACTTCCGCTGTTGTGCCCAAGAGCAGCATGAACGTCTATTAATTAGGATTTCCATGTTGACTGCGGCCAGTTGACTTCAAGGAGGCTGCCAGTGGGCTCAGTAATAACGTTCTCCTGGAGAGCGGGTGTGTGAAAATATTTTCACCCTGACAATTAGCAATTTTAAAGACACATCCACACACACAAGGTCAGGTTCCCTGGGGTCCCTGTGATCAGCATGTTTCTGCAGTCCCCACCCCCATCCCCCAGAAGTCAAGAAACCCCAACCTCATCCTTATAATTACCTGCTCCTCTCAGGCCTCTAATTAGCACTGAGAAGCTGGCGGGGTGCAAATTCCTGCACAAAAGCACAAAACAGGAGCCTGAAGGAAGCAGAGGGTTATCTCGTGGAGACCCTGCCACTGGCAAGAGCAGCCCAAACCACGCCAGAGCCGGTCTGTAGGGGATGTGGCAGGAAGGAGGTTCAGAACAAGTTGACTCCGTCCTCAGAACCAGATTCCCATCTAGAAACCTGAAACATCGATGGCTTAGATACCAGTGGATATTCTAAACAATCCGTACAACCTCTACGATGATGTTCAGACAGGCAAAGGCCCACAGTGTTTGCTCAGGAGAGGTCTCTGAGGCCTGACTCTGGAATATCAGGCTTGGGAGTGGTGTGAGAGATCACTTAGCAAATGGGGAAACTGAGGCTCGGGGAAGCCAGGCCATGTGCTTTTAGTAACAGGGCCAAGGGTCAGGCTGAGGCCTCTGAGCCCCAGCCAGGGAGCTAGAAATTGATATGATAGTCCATTGTTGGACATATTATAAAATATATATGATATTACACACACACACACACACACACACACACACACACACACACATATATATATATATATATATATATATATATATGATTTTACTTATATATGTTTGATTTTGTATACATATAATATCAATATATTAATTATTGCCAAATAGTGTCTGGCACATGAAAGAAGGTCAATAAATACCAATTCACTTCCTTCTCCCCTCCCCTGCAAGGATAAAAGGCAGACATGGGATGCTCTGTTTGGAGTCCTGGGGGGCTGATGGAGGTGGGGATGAGGCAGGGGGGAGGACCACAGGGGTGAGGGTGTTCCAGCTGGGCCAGGAGCGAGGCAGGCCCTGGCCTCTACTCTTGTGTTTCGGGGGAGAAGCAGGGAGACAAACACGGGACACTGGGCCAGCCACTCCTCAACAAAGCCTGTGCCACCCTCCCTGCCCGCCCTGACCCACTGGGAACAGAACCCAGGCCGGGAGTGGCGGGCGGGCCCTGCGGCATGCTCTCTGGCCGGCGTGCGTTGGCTGAGCCAGGAAATCCTCTGGCCTCGGAGCGCCAGGCTCTCCCTAGCCAGCCTCAGAACTGAGGGCAGAGGAAGGTCAGGGTCAGGGCCCAGGAGGGAGGATGTGTAGAAATAGCATCCCCTGCTAGGGCAGGGCCGCACTGGCAGGGCTCACGGAGGAAATGGGCCTTCCTGCCATTCACCGTCAGTTCTGCAGGGGCCAAGTTAAACAACGAAGACTTGCCCACATCACACACCTCACAGAGGCAAACTGTGGACGTCCTGACTTCCAGGCTGATGCCCCCTGCCCTCCTAGCCTAATAAATGTCTGAGGCCAAAGGAACAGATCTGAGTACTCAGCGTGGAAGGGATCAGAGGTCTGTGGACAGACCTGCCAGCTTCCTGAATGGTGAGCTCAGCCATCTGGCCTCAGACATCCCATCTACAAAGCAGGAATAAGTGCAGGCACCTCTGGGGAATACTCAGGCTGTATGGAAGCTAAACACTGGGGCAAGTGCCAGGACCACAGTGGCTAAAGGTTCAGACCCAAGCCGGGGCTGGTAAGGCTTCAGCTTCCGGGATCTCACTTGCCCACTGGAGAAGGAGATGAGGTGGGGAATGGCCACCTCACAGGTGTTACACCTGAGGCACTTGGCATTGCACCTGGCACATGGCCATTGCTCCGTGAGTATGAGCAGTGGTTGGTATATGAGTCCTTCTGCATCTCAGTGGTAACTTGAGTTAGATCCCAAGTCTTCCCTCCCCGTAACAGAATTGCTCATCCATACCCTTGCCGCAACCTCATGTGGGCAGTGCCTGCCCACCCCTTGACCTTGGACCTTGGGCCTGACCATGAGGCTGGCTTTAACCAATGGGACATCAGAGCAGAGGCATGGGGGTGCCTACATGCCCCTGTGAGAGCCCTCTCGTGCTCTGGTCAACTGCCGAGAGAAAATCACAATAGCCACCATCCCAGAATAAATGCATAGAGCTGACCGCAGGCCCCAGCAGCTAGCCACTGGTTCAAGAAGAAGGAGAGACCCAGGGGAGCAGATTCAACCCCAACCTGCAGCTGGAGCCCACCACCTGGAGTCCAGGGCAGACCAGCCACGTTGCAGTCCACCCCACGCACCCTAGAACATGAGGATACAAGTTGCTTTAAGCCACAGAGGTTTGGGGTCTTTTGTTATGTGGCATTGTTTTGGTGATAATGCCATTTTACCATGAGAAAGGGAGGCTCATGATGCTGGCAGGCAGCAAAGTCAGGGCTGGAACCCAAGACAGCCCCCTTGAGCATGCCCTCAGCTCCCTCTCCAGCCCGCCGATGTGGGCGATGCTCTCCAGGAGCTAACCAGGCCAGCACCTGCCTCGGGTCCACATTTCCCCGAGGTGGGGCCTTCACGAGGGTAGCCCCCCATCAGACTGCTCAGGCCACCAACCATGCCACTGGCAGCAGAGCCCAGCTGGCGTCAGGATCCCCTGCCCTAAAGGTCTCCCTCCCCTGGGCCTGGGCACCCTGCTTTATCGCTTCACGCTTCCTTGCAGGGACAGACGGAGGCGAAACACAGGAAGAGGATAAGCAAATAGCAGCCGGAAGGGAGGGCTGCCAGGCTCCTGCGGGGCCAGCCTGCCTCCTGCACCAGACAGCGGGCAGGTTGGGGTCCAGATGCTTCCAGTAAATCTAGATGCACGTGGATTAGCAGGCAGGATTCACTGGAGACAGAGGCTCCTGGGAGCAAGAAGGGACAGGAGAAGCAGGCAGTGAGCATTGATTCTCACTGACTCATTCCCCAAGTGAGTCTCTGTCGGGCACCGTGTCCTCGCCTCCTCTGAGGAGGCGGCTGTGAGAGCAGAGAGTGTGGTGCTCACGGGGAGATGGGTTCCAGTTCCGTCTCTGCCTCTCGCTGGCGGCGTGGCCAGAGACAAGATCTTTGGGCCTCAATGCCTGGTGTACTGAGAAAAGACTTAAGGACCCCCCCACCCCCACAGTTGCTATGAGGGCTGCGTGGGATATGAGCGCCAAGGCCTGTTAGACACTCTACGGCAGTGTAACATGTTAACTACTGTTATGTTGGTGAGTGCCAGAGGCACACACAGCACTCACCTTGGATGAGAATACACAGATGCGGAAGTCTGGCAAAGTACACACGTGTCCCAAGACACACATCCTACCAATTTTAGTCCTACGTGATCCAAGAACGGCAAATGGGTGGCATACGTGCAACCGTGGCAGACATCACTCATCGCTTTCAGCACTCTCCGCTGATCCAGCCAGAAGGGACCTTGGCATCCTTCCAGCCCAGGGCACTGGCAGCCGCTGCCACGGGTCGGAAGCAGCACTAACGGGAAAACCCATTTATCTCCCTGTCTAGACTAACAGTCTTGCTGTACAGAGAGGCCCAGAGCGGGCAGTAGACTTGCACACAGGAAGGCCCCACAGTCACTCAAGTCCCTAGATTCTGGTGCTTTCTTTCTTTCTTTTTAAAAAAAAATATATATTTTATTGATTTTTTACAGAAAGGAAGAGAGAGGGATAGAGAGTTAGAAACATCAATGAGAGAGAATCATCGATCAGCTGCCTCCTGCACACCCCCTACTGGGGATGTGCCCGCAACTAAGGTACATGCCCTTGACCGGAATCGAACCTGGGACCCTTGAGTCCGCAGGCCAACGCTCTATCCACTGAGCCAAACCGGTTTCGGTGATTCTGGTGCTTTCTGTACCTCACCAGCTCTCCTCACACTGACGTGGGTTTTGTTGTCTGCACATACCCGGGGAGAGGAAGAGATTGGTCGTCTCTGTCTCCTTAGTCCCCGACTCGTGCAGTTCAGTAAGACCCTCCGTCTTCTGCTGTGCTTCCCTCTCCCTGGCCTTCTCTGCTCCAGCCACCGAGCCTTCTTCATGTCCCTGGAACATGCAGTCTTGTCCCCACCTTGTTGCTTTTGCCAGCCCCTTTGCCTACTAATGCCCCCAGGCTGGTGGGCTCTCAAGCTCGACTCTCAACGGCCCCTCTTCAAAGGAAGTCTTCCCTGATCACCCGATCTGAAGTGGTTCACCCCTCAGCCCCATCACTCTGGAACCTTCCTGCTGCATCTCCCCCACAACACCCATTTCCACCTCAATACCTTGGCTCTGGCCATTTCCTCTGGCTGGAATGTTTTTCTGCCAGTTCTTTCGTGGCCAGACTCTTCTGAGGGTTCAGGTCTTCACACAAGCATCACTTCATCAGAGAGACATCGTCGTCGTCGGTCTCTCATGTTAATCCTCCTGACTCATCTCTTCGTATCACGTCCACTCCCTACATCATGTTACCTATTTGCTTTCTTCAGTTTTCCCTTTATTTGTCTGCCCCACCAGAATTTCTTTTTTTATATAAATATATTTTATTGATATTTTACAGAGAGGAAGGGAGAGAGATAGAGAGCTAGAAATGTCGCTGAGAGAGAATCATCAACCAGCTGCCTTTTGCACACCCCCCACCGGGGATGTTCCTGCAACCGATGTACATGCCCTTGGCCGGAATCGAACCTAGGACCTTTCAGTCTGCAGACCGACGCTCTATCCACTGAGCCAAACCGGTTTCGGCATGCCCCACCAGAATTTCAACCCCATCAGGCTATGGATCCTGTAGGCCTGTTCATTGTTTGTGTTTCTATCTAACTGGTCTACTACAGTGGCCCAGTAAGCTATGAATGAATGAATGAATGAATGAATGAATGAATGACTCTACTGCTGACTCCCTGTGGGGTCCAGTCCTCCTGAATGGCATTTCTCTCTGAAGCCCCAGGACTAACAAGGGCATGGTGCATGGCCCTGGAACAGACACTTAGGAAGTGTCATTCAATGGATGGGCTTCTGCTTTTCAGGGCCTCAGTTTCCACACCTGTAAAATGAGGCACTGGGGTACGTCAACACTCTTCAAACTGTGCCCGGAAACCCCCCGGAGGGGGTTCCCACCCGCCGCTTTGTTGCCGCAGGTTTCCAACAAGCAAATGGGCAAACACAAGCCAAGGCCAAGGGTTTCATGAAGCCCAGCGTCCTCCTGGTGAGGCTTTGTATTTCGGGTGAGGTGGGGACAAATCTTTCCTCGTTGCAATCACGGTGCTGGGAGATGGTAGCTGTATTTTCTTCACATCTTTACTCTGCAACAGGAAGAGGCTGACAACCAGAAGCAGATGTCAGTCCTAACTTTTTTTTTTTTTTAATTTTATTGGAAAAGGAAATGAAGTCTGGGACCCTCCACCCTGGAGCTCGGGCTGACATGCCACAAACAATGAGGCATTTTCCACCACACAATGAAGAATTAAAGTGCCCCGAGGACCCCTTCTTTGCTTTTTGTCTGTTTCCTATTTGGGGCTTCCTTTAAAACTGTGGTTTTGTAGCTCTATAAAGTTTGAGCTCTCTGAAGACTCTAGATCTCTGAAGACACTGTCTCCAAGGGCCCGTTCCCACGGTCTCTTTCCCATCTCCAGCAAGCTGCTCAGACTTTCCTCCAGGTCCAGGTGTGCCTTCCCCCAGGAGTTCAGAGCTGGGCTGATGGATCTAGAGTAAGGTGACTAGATTTTAACATTGGTAAAGCGAGACACCATTGACCTGGGGGATGGGGGTGGGAGGTTCTTGATTAAAAATTTGGTCTATATGGAGCAACAAAAATTTTTATAGAACGCAAAAATAGTATTGTAATATATTTTTTAAAAGTTCAACATAAGTACAATTTACAAATATAATAAAAATTATTAAAAGGTCATGAAATTTTTCACAAGAATTTGTTAAATTATATTTCACACGTAAAATGGCTTTCAAAGTCTCAACACTTAATTGTGATTTTCCTGATGTCCACAGTTTATTTACCATAGAAAAAACGCGTTCAGTCGCAGCATTAGTTCCTGGTAAGGACAGCGCGTATTCCACAATTCTAACAACTTATCAACAATGAGAACTCTGATAAGCAGTTCTCGATAATCAGTTCTCAGCAATTATTTGTTATTATTAAAGTTTAACATTATAAAATTAACAAAAATAATATAAAACTCATATCCTGGCTAAATAGCCACATGGCCGCCGAAAACCATATATTCCCTTCCTGTTCTCCCACCGTTCCCTAGCATGTTGTGCATTCTTTCCAAAAAATTGGGACTTTTTTAAACGCCGCAGGACACGGGACAAATTGTTAAAAATCGGGATTGTCCCGCCAAAAGCAGGATGTCTGGTCACCTTAATCTAGAGCAGTGTTTCCCAAACTTTTGGCATATGTTAACCCCTTCTATAATTTTCGTAACGCTGAGTACCCCTCGTCAAAAAAAAAATGGATGTATTTTAATAACAATCAAAATATATTTATTTTTTTATTTTTTGGTACATACACAAAATAATAAAATTATTCATAATAAAATAGAAATAAAGTTATATTATAAATAACATTTATTTGGATCAATGAGAAGGATGAAATTGACTTGACTCATGAGAATGTAGAATTAGGCGCAGCTAAGCACGGTGCAGTGCATATCCCCACCAAACTCTTGCCGTACCCCTGGGGGTACGCGTACCACACTTTGGGAAACACTGATCTAGAGGATCCAAGAGGACTCTCCCAGCCCAGTCCAACCCTGCATGATGGTCTGCCAACAACCACTGTCCTCTGACCACACACACTCCTCCCCAGGCCTCTGGGAGCCAGGCTGCGCACACATACAAATAGCAAAATAGCCTTGAGGTGTATTTGCCATGCATGCATCTGAGACCCTGACCGTGGGAGCTGTTGTATCACCCCCACTTTAGCCTCGTTCAGAGAGACCCAGTGTCTTATCCGGTGTCTTGTCTTTGCGAAAAGAAAGGTGCAAAGCCAGTTCTTAGAGGCCTTTCTCCCAGCAGCTAAGTGGAAATTTCAAGAGCCTTTTGGCAACCTGTCCTGAACCTGAGAAACTCAGCCTGTCTCCAACTTACTCACTAATGTGGGTGTTGAGCACTGGGGCGGTGCCAGGCACTTTAGTCCATTATCTCAACCCACAAAAGCAAGCTTGAGCTATGATCCCCACTTCCCCCTGTGGAAACTGAGGCTCAGGGTCGTTCTGTGAGTTGCCCACGATCCCACAGGAGTCATGAGTGGCCAAACCGAGATCAAGGCTGTATCTGCTCTAAGTGCATCTTCTTCCTTTGAATCCGTCCCCAAGTCATGGCCCCGAATCCCTGCCCACAGGCGTCCGGCTGGTCTTTCTCTGCTTGGGGTCATCTCTCTAAAACCAGCTCGGCTGAGCTCCTGTCTTGCAGAAGAAGGAAGCACCAGGCACAAGAAAGCACTGCCAGGTCCTGGCATTCCCAGGAACCCGAGGGGCCCTCTGGTGCCAACAGCATCAGCAGCCCTGGGCTGGGGGCTGCCCTTGGCACCCCCTCTTCCTCCCTCAGATGCCCCCTCTGGCTGAGAACCCACCAGCCCCTCCTCTAGCCAATGAAGCTATTTCATGAACCTTGATAACAATGTGCATTGATAACAATGCCCAACCTCCTTTGAGTGTAGGGTTGATGGCCAGGCAGCTAGAGAAGCCATCCTATCATCCACTCAGCTGCCCATTTCCTGTGGGCTCCCTCCTTTGAGTTCCCTCTTTGAGCTGTGATTGGCTGGTTCCACAGGGACAAGAGTCAAAGTCACTGCTACTCCCCTAACCTATAACTCACCTTAGGCTTCCTATATATATAAAAGCCTAAGTGACCAGAGGACTGGGACAACCGGACAGTAGCCATGATATGCACTGACCACCAGGGGCCAGACACTCAACACAGGGGCTGCCCCCTCGTGGTCAGTGCGCTCCCACAGCTGGAGCACCACTGTAGCAGTGGCATGAGTCTCTTGTGAGTCTCTGCAGTGGACACTCCCCCCTGTGCATGCAGTGGGAGGTGCAGTGGAAGGTGCAGCGTGGCTGGGATGAGCTGGATTGTGCCTAAACCGGCAGTCGGACATCCCCTGAGGGATCCTGGATTAGAGAGGGCGCAGGTTGGGCTGAGGGGATTCCCCCTTCCCTCTCCCCATCCCATGCATGAATTTTGTGCACCAGACCTCTAGTTTGTAATAAGGCATTATCAGATTTCACCTTAAGAATGTACACACACACACATCCCTGGAGACCTCGAGTGGCCTAACCTCAGGCTTCCCTGCTCACTTCGTCTGAAATGCCTCCCCCCCTTTGCCCACGCTGGACCCTCCCTGGAAATGCCAGTCCCACCTTCTCCACCAGGCAGATGGCTCTTCATCCTTTAGGAACCAGATTAGGCAGTCACTCTGTGCAGATGGGTCCACGCCCCACAACAGACTGTGCTCCCAGTCTGTGTTCCAGCAGCACGAGGTCTGTACACCCTCTGTGATTCTGAATATTTTCATGTTTATCATCTCCCCCTTGGACTGCCCTCCATGAAAGCCCTTTAGCTTAGACACCACTTCTGTCCTACATCAGAAACAGAAAATGTCTGTCTCCTGGCGGTTGGATGGAAGGAAGGAAGGAAGGAAGGAAGGAAGGAAGGAAGGAAGGAAGGAAAGAAGGAAAGAAGGCACAGTAACAACAACACAGAACTGAGCCCCTCTTGTATGCCAGGAACCTAGCTAAACTCTTTACAAGCTCAAGCTCATTTTGTGATTACCGAAACCTCAGGAAGGAACCAAGGCCCAGAGAGGTTACGTCATTTGTCCACGGTCAGCCAGCCAGGAAGTGGCCAGGTTGGAATTTGAACCTGGGCCTGTGGATCTGCGAAGTGTATGCTCTTTGCCCTGGGCAGGCCTGCCTGCCCCGCCGTGGAGGACAGAAGATGCCGCAGCCCGAAGGCCCACCTGGTGAAGATTGGGAAGCTTGTTTTGGTTAATCGCTGAGAGTAGATTGCCACCAGGTGCCGCCCGAAGAAACGGGCCAATGGCCATACATGGGGTTGCTAGCCCTGCTCAGTCATGGGGTTAACTGTGACCCCATGTTGGGATGCTGGGAAGAGAGTTAATTCTGCCACCCTTCTTCTGTGGGTTCCTTATTTCACCCCCAGCAGCCGATTTCATTAAGGGCTTGTCAGCACATCAAAAAAGTCCTATGATGACAGCCAAAACCGGTTTGGCTCAGTGGATAGAGCTTCGGTCTGTGGACTGAAAGGTCCCAGGTTTGATTCCGGTCAAGGGCACGTACCTTGGTTGCGGGCACATCCCCAGTGGGGGGTGCGCAAGAGGCAGCTGATTGATGACTCTCTCTCATCAATGTTTCTAACTCTCTCTCTCCCTTCCTCACTGTAAAAAATCAATAAAATATATATTTTTTTAAAAAAGTGCTATGATGAACTCAGTGAACAAATACTTGCAGAGCCCCAGATGTTACAGGTGGAGCTAAAGAATATGTTTAGTAAAAGGCATAAAACATGGCCCATGTCATCTCTAGGAGTTTATCACTAGAAAACTGACTGTGCTTGTATTTCTGATTCTATTCCCAAGGCAAATTGTAGAGTCTCTCTCTCTCTCTCTCTCTCTCTCTCTCTCTCTCTCTCTCTCTCTCTCCCTCTCCCTCTCCCTCTCCCCCCCCCCTCTCTCTCTCTCTCATCCCCCGAATGGCAGTGAGTGCCTAATGGAGGCAGGTCTAAAGCCGGAACATCAGATTATGCCAATAAGCATAAACAGAGACACAACCTCCTAGTTGGACAGCAACCAGTGGGAAAGCGGCAGCCACAGTGTGAGAAGGCACAGCCTGTACAAACTAGAGAGCGTGTGAGTGAGTGTGCGGGTGGGTGTGGTGCATTTAAATCTCCAATGATTGGTCAGGGGAATGGATGTATGTAAACTACATTTGTAGAGCCAGAGTCTTTTTATTTTGGGGTACGAGACAGATATTAACTAAGTGCTTTAATTATAAATACCTGCTGGCTTAGTCATATTAAGAAACGGCGCATCTGTCTATTTCTTTAAGTTTTAAGAAAAGTGCCTGGCCGGTGCGGCTCAAGAGCCAAGAGGTCGTAGGCTCGATCTCCAGGAGAGGGTATGCAGTAGGCAGCCGACTGATGATGTTCCTTCTCATGTCTCTATCTCTCCTATCCCTCTCACTTCCTCTCTCTCAATAAAAACATATTTAAAAAAAAAAAAATAAGAAAAGTGGTGTATACCCCCAAATTGGAAAATAGATGCTCCCACATGCTCATATCGGCACCACTCACAAGAGCCAATGGATGGGAAGCCCGGCTTTCCCAATGGCCTGGAGGCAGTGGGTGATGTGGGTAAAGCACCGATGTCCGAGTCCTGGCCCTACTCCCGTTCTCTCTCTCTCTCTCTCTCTCTCTCTCTCTCTCTCTCTCTAACTCTGGGACCTGCACAATCACTTTTGGGCTCTCCCTGCTTCGGGCTCCTCCTCCATAGAATGGGGCCTCGATAGGTGGGGTGGGGGTCCAGCAGCTGCTGTTTGGGAAAGTGATTTTGAAAACGTGAGCTGAATTAAGCTAACATTTGCGGAGGGCTTATGAGCCGACTTTCTGCACTGAGCACGTTTCGCTGTCAATCTCAGTCAATCCTCAGAATGAACCCATTTTACAGAAGAGGAAGCTGTGGCTTAAAGAAAATCAGAGGCAGAGCCAGGCTTCAAGCCCAGGCTGCTCTGACCGGAAGGCCACGCTGCCACACTGGTCACCATGGTCGGGGAGAGCTCGCTCCGCTGTGCTCAGCACATCTCTCGACCAACACCAAGCGCCAACCCCACCTGGATCCACGAACCCACCTCTGCATCGAGCAAGGAGCTGGTCATTCTGCCCCATGTCTCACCGACCAGCTGCTCTTTGCTTCTCCAATGGCTTCTTTCTGATTCCTTGGCTCCCACTTGTGTACATTTCCCTGAACGTGAACTTGAAACCATTTCTGTTACAAAAACAACATTATCAAACACTCTCCTGGTGCCAAGCGCCTTGCTGAGTCCCGGGGAAGCAGAACGAGTAAGCCCACAACCCCGGCTTCAAAGAACTCGCAGTGGAGATAAATAGGAAAATAGATGAGTACTCTCAACTAATATAAACGCAGCGATAGATGTCTGTTCAGGCTCTGCTGGGTTAGGTGTCAAAGGAACTCCCAGGCAACTCAGTGTGGCACAGTGCTAGTTAAGAAGGCAGACCCTGGTTCTAATCCTGTTCTGTCCTAGCTGAGCTGTGTGACCTTGAGCAAGTCACCTAATCTCTCTGTTCCTCCTTTGTAAATCGAGGTTAACTCTACCTGCCTCGAAGGGCTGTGCTGAGGATTAAATACTTGAGGACATGTGAGGGGCCGAGAGCACGGCCGGACACATGGCCATCACGACATGATTAGCGCGCGCTAGTTCTTCTAACTAGCATGGCCTCTGTCTGTGTAGTGTGCAGGCACGAGAACAAATCAAGGCACGAAAGTCCAAGAAAGACACGCAGTGAACCACAATAGATTCAAATGCTAAGCTAACTCCGGCCTGTTGTCCAGTGCGAGTCCGTGTGGAAATGGAAATGCCAGCCCTGTATGAATAAGGGCAATCAGCAGTCAGCACGACCAGGGGGAGGAAAACACAACCAGCAGACTGTCCACACACCCCGGTCCACCGGGAAATGCGAACACCAATTTCCAAGAAATGTCAAATTATATCCCTCCCCCCGTGTAGCTGCCAGGCCCCAGGGAGTCGTTTCATGTTCGAATTGCTTTTTAATCCCATGAGATTGCCTCCCCCACTCCCCCCGCCCCCACCCCTGTGGTCTCTAGATGATGCCTTTGGACAGTATCACCGGCTCCTATGCTGCAGAGAAAATGTAAAAGCCAAAGATCAGGAGATAAGCCCCGCGTCTCCTTTCTAGGAAGACGGGCGAAATGTAGAGCGAAGCCTGTGGGACGCCTTTGCCCAGGGGATCCTTCCTTGTGTCTAAAGAGATGGAGCATTTCCTGGTCAATTTCCTGTCTCCTCTCCTGCACCGGGTCTGTCTCCCGTTACAGCTGGCCTCTGGATCCAGGTTCAGAGACACCAGTCCCTGGGGCAGTCGCAGCAAGGTGGATGGAGCAAGACAGTGGAGGTTTCCGGTCCTCCATCTGCTTCTTGTAGGTGTAAGACCTCGGTCAAGTTACTTCCCTGAGCCTTAGTGCACTCATCTGTAAAATGGGAATAATATCGCTTTTCTCGTGGGGGTGCCACAGGAGCAAGAAAAATTCAAGTGAAGCACCTGGCACGTCGTAAGAGCTAAAAACAAAAACAAAAACACACCAAGGCCTCCTGAATTACTAAAATAATGTCTCCTCCTAGCCCCACTCCAGCCTCAAATTTGCAGAAGGCTGCTTCCCAAGACACTCCCCAAGTTCAAATTTTCTAGGAGGCTCCCCCTCTGAAACCCAGTCGGCCCCCATGGCCTCCTCTCTGGGCAACTGGAGTCTGGGCCTGTCCTCCAGATCCCATGAGCAGCACCTCCAATCTGACAGCCACATTCCGCCCAAAGTGACTCTCCCTCCATGCCCCGTGCTCCACAAGCCACAGGAATGATCCACTCTGTGCCACAGGGGCTCCCCTGCCCCCCAATTTCCAGATGGGGACACGGATGCTCCAAGGCACTGACTGGCTTGACTGAGGTTCCTAGGCCAGTAGGCAATGCAGCTGAGGTTCCAACCCAGATATCAATGCCACACTGTCTCATCCACCACCAGTGTCCCCACACCATACCGCCCCCCACACACACCCTATTTGCAATACCCACCGCCACTGTGTGCTCCCTCACTCATTACTGACCCATAGCCCCCCGTACCAGTCTTCACTGAATCTTGTTCTTTGCAATGGCTTCCAACCTACTCAACTTTTAAACTCAATCTGGAGTTAAGTTATACTATCTAGGAAGCCATGTGTTTGTTAGTGCATTTTTATTAAAGAGCCATTCAGATAACTAGATAACCATTAAAATGAGAAGTGTCCCGGTTCCCGTGAGTTCTACCAAAAGTCATCTGACAGCCGTGTGCCGCTGACGGTTGACCGCTGACCTCGGGTGCGCTTCCTCCCTGCTCTGGAACTGTGGAAGGAACCGGCCTCCCAAAGTCACGTCTCATTTAGATCTGCCAAAGGCTCCTTTGATTATCCAGCCAGCGTTCCAAAAATTGTTGGGCCGAGCGTTTGTGGAATCAGAAAGTGCCTCTCCAGCCCCAGGATGAGTCAGACAGACTTCTATAGTGGAGCCAGTGACATAAAAGGGACACCTCTGACAATGTCCTTCAGACGTCCACGCAGTCAGTGCAGACACTGCAGGAGTCGTGGTCAGGCAGCTCTGTTTCTTGGGGGGAAACCCTGGCTTCTGGGACCCCCCCCCCCAGTAACAGGCCTAGCACAAGTGCAGCTGACGAGGGGGGGGGTTGTGATGAGTGAGGCTGGAAAATCCAGTCCTGCGTCTTACTGACCTCTGGGGCCCCCTTCCCCAACATGCTGCACCCCACAGGCACGTAATCATTGCTTAGGAACCACCTGTGGTGAACTTCAGAAAGAACACCCTCACTTTAAAGGAGAAAGGTATAATGGATTGCACAGCGCTCCTCCGCCCCCAAGTTCATGCTCAGCGGAACTCCAGAATGTGGCCTTATTTGGAAAAGGGGTATTTGCAGATATAGTTAGGATGAGGTCATACTGGTTTAGAGAAGACACTCAATGTAATGATTGTTTCTTTATAAGAGGAGAGGACATACAGAAAGCTAGACACACAGGCCCTAGCTGGCTTTGCTGAGTGGTTAGAGCATCAGCCCGTTGACCGAAGGGTCACGGGTTCGATTCCCAGTCCAGGGCACGTACCTGGGTTGTACCCACCCCAATCGGGTACATAAAGGAGGTGGCCAGTCCCTGTATCTCTCTCACACTGATGTGTCTCGCTCTTTCCCCCTCCCCTCTCCCTTCCACTCTCTCTGAAAAGCATTGGAAAAAAATATCCTCAGGTGAGGATTAACAAAACAAAGCAAAACAAAGCAAAATAAAACAAAAAAAAAAATACACACGGAAGGAAGGAGCACATGAAAAGACAGACACACGAAAGGAAGCCAGCTGTGTGAGGATGGAGGCAGACACCGCAGTGACACCGCTGTGAAGCCGGGGACACCAGGCCTGCCAGCACCCCCGAAAGCTGGAGGAGGCAGGTAGGATGCTGCCCTGGGAACCTAGAGTGAGCACGGCCCTTGCTGCACTTCCTGCTTCCAGGAATGTGAGCGATCACATCCCTTGTGTTTTGAGGACCTCGGCGTGTGGTCATTTGTCACAGCAGCTCTCGGAATCTAATACAGAAGACCAGGACCGGAGGCTCAGAGAGACCCGGCAGCTAAGGTGAGGTCCTGCCCCCGGTGACTCTCAGAACCAGGACTAGAACTCGGGCCTCCCAGCCTGGGTCTTGATCTCACCCTGAGACACGGTCACTTTCTAGAAACCAGCAGCCAGAATGCAAGGTGGGCAACCGGACCCTACCCCAATCCTTCTCTAATGTCACCTGAACACTGAGGAACACCCCTGAGGTGATGTTTGCCTCTGAAAACAGCTTTTCTCCACCCTCCCACTCCCTCAACCCCCACTTTTTCTCACAGAGAGCTGTGACAGTGGCCAGAAATGCCACCTGTCATTGGCGAGGTCTCTGTGTTCTCAATGGCTTTCTGGGAAGCCTGGCGTCGGTAAGACCAACCTTTACGACAGGTGGCGACCAGCATGGTTTCTGCCGGGTGGGCACCTTCGGGCTGCTTCAGTCTGCCATCAGCAGGACCGCTCCCACCTCTAAGACAGCAAAGTACTCCCCACAACCCCCTCAGAATGGCCACGGTTTCACTGCTAATAGCGGCTGACCAGGAGAAGATCTATTCTTTCGCCATAAACTGATTTCTTCCCCCCGAGTCTTCCCCAGGCACCCCTGGGGGCTGGGCTCATGGGCACACCCCTCACTGTTTTAGTAGCTCTCACCTCCGTCCCAGAGATGGAAAGGTCCCCTTGATTTTCTCCTTTATCTTCTCCCCGGCCCGCCAGGCCTCCTTGGAAATGCAATCTACTTGTTATTTTAGGCTGGGCTTAGTACATGCCTTTGGACTTGAAAGGAAAAATTCAGATCCAAACCTTCAAGATAAACATACCACTGCAAGCATGAGAGTTACCAGAGGGGAGCTTTGAAACCTCAGCCTGCAAAGAATCATTCATCCACCGCACACTGGCCCACAAATATTAGTCCAGGGACTTCCGCGGGCTGGGCTCAGTGCTGAACGGAGACGGATAAGGCCTCCCGCTCCCTCCCACACTTCCTCCCTCCTTCACCCCCTTGCTTCCTCCCTTCTGGACACAAAACTGACCGGACTCCTCTATTGCCAGGCTCTGCAGTGTGCTTGGGGTCCACAGAAGCAAGAGAAGCACTGATACGGCCCCTGCCTGTGGCCCTAAGTGAATTCAACTCAAAAGCAGAAAGGGTCAAGGAAGCAGAGTAAAGATGAATACCGATGTAATCTGATCAAGAGCAGGCGGCGGACAGGCTCTGGGCTGGCATTCTATTCTTACTTTCAAGATTTAATAAACGCTGGTCAGAACTCCCTCTGAGCTCTGAGGCAACACTGCTGGAATGGGACTCTGATATACAAAAGGGTGAGGGAGAAAGGATCGCAACCTCTTTGCCCAAAGCTGAGTTCATCATCCTGGCCCCTCTGCTGGCTCTTTCCAAAGCCGCTGCATTCCCACCCTTTTTCTTAGCAGCCCCAATAGTCTCTTAGGCACCTTCGCTCAAAAACTCAGACATCATCATTTCTGCTCTTGTCTCATCCATTCGTCCCAAAGTCCTATAGAGTCTTCCCCTTGCCTCTTGCATCTGCCTCCCACCCCCATCTCCACCCATGACCCTGATCCCATCAGGCCTGTATCTTCTATTGCTTGGACCTCTGCAGTAGACAAACTGTTCCAGTCTCTCATTGCTTCAGCCCATCCTCTACACGTGCATCAGAGCCAGACCCTAGACCAGTGGTCGGCAAACTCATGAGTCCACAGAGCCAAATGTCAACAGCACAACGATTGAAATTTCTTTTGACAGCCAAATTTTTTAAACTTAAACTTCTTCTAACGCCACTTCTTCAAAATAGACTCCCCAGGCTGTGATATTTTGTGGAAGAGCCACACCCAAGGGGCCAAAGAGCAGCATGTGGCTCACGAGTTAGTTTGCTGACCACGGCCCTAGACCATTGGCCTGACCCAAATCCTTAAAAGACTCTCCAAGGCTGAATAATTAAGTTCAAATTCAGCATTTAAGGTCTTCTAGGATCTGGCTCCAACCTACCTTCAAATTTAACATTTCACTACCCCTCTACATGTTCCCAGAATTACCACCAAAGGGGTATATCATTCTTTCTTTGATGAAAATATATCCCCCACGCTTTCCCACGCCAAGCACTGGCTAAGGCTGCCCCACCACGCGGGCTGCCTTCCTCCTCACCCCGGTCCTCTAAGGCCGCCTCGGTAAAGGCTTTCTCTGCCCGCCCGTCTCTCTCTTCTGTCCTCTAAACAGCCTTCCCCGGCCTTGTGGACTTTGCTTCTGGCACCATCTGTATCCTACTCTGTGTTCCAGTCTGTGTTTACACCCTTTATGTTCTCAGACCTGGTGGGGCCTGGAAGACATCAAGTATTCCATTGACGGAAGGTCAATAGAATTAGCTCCACATCCCTCTCCCCACACCCTCTCTCCACCCCGGTCCCCTTCCATCAAGGGGCAGGTGTACAGTTTACCATCTCAGCCCCATGTTAAAGTAAAAACACTTACATTAATGCTTCTTACCATATCAGCTCAGTGTTAAAGTAAAAACATTTACATTAATGCTCCTTTATTCTGGATTAATGTTTAAATGGTAACATTAAAAAATAACAGAACAATGATAAAACCACTGAGTTTAAGCAGACTCAGAGGGCTTCTCTAAGAAAGCCCTCAGTAAGTATCATTTTCCTTCACCATCTCCTCTTCTCTCCCACTATTTTGGGGACTAGTCTGGAAGAACTGAAGTTCCCTACCCTCTCAGCTAAGAGGCTGGATGCCCATCACCTGTAGCCGCCACCTGCAGACACCAGCTACTTCTCTACTTCTCTCCCCTGGGTCCTTGAGCTCTGACAGGTGTGTGTGTGTGTGTGTGTGTGTGTGTGTGTGTTGCTCAAACCCCACAGGCCTTTCCTGGGGGGCAGTCCTAACTCCCATCTCTACCCTCTGGCCTCTCTCGGCTCCTACTTTGGCTCCTGTAATCCATTCTCCATGCAGCCGCTGGGGGTTTACTTAAAATGCAAATTAGAACCCGGAGCTCCTCTGCTTGAAACCCTTGAAAGGCTTCTCATGGCTCTCAGGACAAAATCCAAACTCTTCAAAGGCCTGCAGCCCCCACCCGCCCCTCTCACTGCCCCTGGGGCTCTCCCTGCCCACCTGCCACAGCCAGCTTTGCTTCTCTGGGTCCCTGAACACCCCTGAGACTGTTTGCTGTTCCCTCTCCTGGAAAGACCCCAGGGACCTCCCCAAAACCAGTGCTCCCAAACACCCCTCCACTCCCCTGGCCCCCCGGGAGGGAGTTGAAGTAGAAAATCGAGGGTGGGGATCTGCCTCTGTCCACTTGACTGGGCACTAAGCATGAACCATCATTAAGTTGTTCAAGTCTGGAGCCGGCCCCCTGGCCTGAGTCCGAATCCGTTTCACCTCTTCATAGCTATGTGACCTGGGCAGCGACTCCATCTCTCTATGCCCCAGCTTCCTCAGGGATGAAACAGGAATGAAGATGGGAGCTCATGTCTGATGAGCATTAAGATGACCTCAGAAAGGAGATGCTGCCCAGGAAGGGCCTGTGCACACTCAGCAAGTCCTGCTGCCACTGGAGAAGGTCCCCCAGAGCAGGCCTGCAGGGGCCATGCCCTCCAGCTTAGAAAGAGCACGGGTCTGAAGGCACCCCAGACCTCTTCCTGCAGCACAGAGCTGGCCCTTCCATCCATGAAACATCGCATCAGGTCTGCGGAGGGACAGGCAGTTCCCAGGGTGTAGAGGGGTGGCCCCAGGTCCCGTGGCAGTAGGACACCTTCCCAGCCCCCAGTCTGGACTCCAGTGCCTAGGGTGGTGGACCAGATGTCCCCGGGCATGGGGTGGCCCCTGGAGTGCACCTCCGAGAGGAGTTCCCTGCTCAGAACCCGGCTCACACAGCACTCTGCAGACCTCCTTCCTGCCCTGGCCAGGGACGACTTCAGCTGGGCGTCTCCTTTATTCGTGGAGATGGGGTTAGAGGGGGGCAGGGGTAGGGACCCAGGGCTTTGGGAAACAGAGTGGAGCCCTTTGCAGCCAGAAATAAAAACCTCCTGTGCGGCCCTGGCCGGTGCGGCTTGGTTGGTTGAGTTTTGCTCCATTGCACCAGAAAGTCACCAGTTCGATTCCCGGTCAGGGCACATGCCTGGGTTGCAGGCTCAATCCCCAGTATGGGGTATGCAGGAGGCAGCCAGTCGATGTTTCTCTTTCACATCAATGTTTCTCTATCGCTCTCCCTTCCTCTCTTTAAAATCAATAAAAACATCTTTTTTTTTAAATGCCTTCTGTGTGGAAGTAAGCAGTGCTTTTCCAAAGCCCAGGACGCAAGGAGGTAGCCAGCTCCTCCCTTTAGATAAACACGGCACCAGCAGCCCTGCTTCATGGAGGCAGCTGGAAAGGTGCAGGGGGGTTCACGGATGCTCCATGAGTGAAGCAACAAGACCGCTCACCTGCATGGAAGCAGCATGTGGCCCCCCAGGCGCACCTGCGTGGGTGACGTGGGCTCTGACACCAGAACCATCGCGGTCGCCATTCCACAGGGGAAGCAATGGGGGCCAGCAGGGAGGTGGACTTCGAACTGCCTTCCACCCACTTCACCACCAGCCTGAGGTGTCCCAACTCCTGTGGATGCGTTTCGCTTTCTCCCACTATGCCCCACCACCCCCCAAAGCCGATGTGGTTTCTCCAGATGCCATAGGCGTGCTATGTTATTCCGAAGGTACTTATACATGCCGGGCTCTGTGCTGGCAGACACGGATACACCAGGCAGCAAAGCTAGGCCAACAGCACCGACGCAAGAGCTCACCCCACGGAGACAGACAGAAACAGAAGAATCAGTAAAGAATTGCGAGTTAGCCTCCGTCCTGTGGAGGAAACAAAGGGGGCTGCGGGGAAGAAGGAATGCTATCTTTTCCTTCAGAGGAGGCAGCGTTGCGTGTATGGCTTTCACTGCGGAGTTGAGACATTTTCACACATGCGCACAAACAGCCAGGGTACCACCATGAAGCTTCCGGTACCCTTTCCTGAGCCTCGGCAACCCTGCCATTCTTATTCTTATTCTGATGCTGTTTAAAAATACATGCTAGCTAATAAGCACATGGAGTTTAAAAAAGCAGCAGACTGGGGGGTGAGGAGATCTGAGGTTTGGTCCTGGCGCCACCCTAGGCTGGCTGGGTGGCCTGGGCCCGGAGGTCAGGCCCCTGCAGCCCGCAGCCAGGGAGGGGTCCCCGCATGGCAGACAGCCACCGTGGCCTTCCCGAAGTCTCCCTTCCCAGGGGACAGCCTTCCGGGCAGACACCGCGCATCTGTGGGGGGAAAGCTCTGCAATTAGCCCTGATTTATGATCTGACAAACTGCCCGAGAAGTCCCTGCCCACCTCCACCCAATCCTGGGCAGCCCCCCCCCCCTCTCCGAGAGGGGGTCCCCAGGGGCCTGGCTCTATCTGGCCCAGGTGGGGAGACCAGAGACTTCTGCACACAGGTGTCAGCCAGCGACCTGGGGGACAGCCCAGCAAGAGGCATCCCCAGCGGATCAGTCCCAAGTGCACTTCCCAGCAAAGCTTCCCCACGTTGCGCAAACACAAACCCACTGGTCGGTCGGGAAAATCCCTGGGCCACGTGGCCAGCCCTCAGAGACAGAGCGGCTTGTCTGGCCTGGGACCCTGGTCTCCTGCTCTAGCTGGCCTTCATTCACAGCATCATTTTGTCGACGCTGAGCTGTGGGCTTAACGTGAAGTTCCACCGAGCCAGAAGGGGGTCCAGTCTCCGCCCAGCATGACCCAGGAGATCTGGGCCTCCTGCAGTTCCTTTCCCGTTTTTCCAGCGCCTGCGCGGTCATCGTGAAGACCAGGATCGAAACATGCATCACGCATCGTAAAGCATGTGCCCTGAGGGGAGGCCGCGGTGGTGGTGAAGACAGGGCCTGCCGCACGGACACTTGGAAATGAAGCCTTCCGATCAATGCCGTGGACGGCCCAAAGCAGACCTGAACGCAGCCTGCCTGGGTTCGAATCCCGACTCTGCCACTTGCAGACGCTGACCTTTGACAGGGAGCGTCACTCCTCCTGCCTCAGTTTCCTCTCCTGCAAGAATTGCAGCAGCTCCCTCCTGGGGTTGTTGTGGCCGCATAGCCGGCAGCACATGGTAAACACCCAATAGATGCTACTCAGTGGTCGCTCTCTGCTTCCCCCACCGCAGTGCCCCTCCCCGCCCAGAAGCCGCTGCGTATCATTCCCTCACCCCTGAAGGCTAATAGATGTTTGTGGAATTAAAATGCAATTGAATACCGGTTGGGGAAACCTTCGGGAAGAAGGGAGCGGCATCTAATAAAACCGCTAAATCCGGGGCTTGGCACTGTGTGGCTTGGAAGGGACCATGGGTGTTGGGGTGCAGGAGCAGTAAGGTGGGGGGTGGGACAGGCTCCTGGGATCCAGAAAATCCCTCTCCCTACCAGACCGGTTTAGTCCGGTTTTCCAGGGGACAAGGTTCAGGGAGGTCTTGGGCAATGATGAGGAATGTTCCACGGGGCCCCTGGGGAGGGGGCAGCAGCGGGGGCCTACAGCCTGACAAGGGTTCCATTGTGTCTTCTCTGCACCGGCTGCCCCGACAGTGGCCCAGTCTCTGGGGAGCTCCCACGAGAACAAAACAACGAGGGAGGGGGAGGCCGAGGAGGGGGACACTCTGGCTGGGACAGGGCCTGGGAGGGGGGCGGAGGGGGATTGTACGCCAAGCCAGAAAGGCGAGGGGGGCGGGGGCTGCCCTGGACTGGGCTCCCCTGGTTGACCCCGGTTCCATTCAATTAAAAATAGGGGGGGCCTGGACAGGGCCGAATAAAAGTCCTTTATTTGCCTTAATACCCCTTAAATGCACAAACTTGAAACCCTAAACCCTCCCTCTCTGTTTCTTTTGGATGTGGCTGTGCCTGGCAGAGCTTCCCCCTCTTGCCTGAGCTCCTGACCAAAATTATACCAGTTTCCTGTTTAAAACTCTCCAACTCCACGGGCTTTTGAGATGCTCGGCACTGGCTCCAGGATGGCGGGGGACAGGGGGAGGAGGTGCCCAGGGGAGTCCACACTCAAGCCAGCAATGCAGACACCAAACTGGGGGCCCCAGTGCGGCTGGACCAGGGTTCTGGGTAGATGGGAGAGGGTCCCCAGTCTCTAGCAGGATAGGATAGTGGTTAGGCTGGTGGGGAGGGGGGTGGGGGTTCTCTGTAACCTTCATGTGACTGCACCCTGGTTCTGCTACTGCCCAGCTGGCAAGCCACCTAATCCTTCAAGGTCTCGCTCCCTTATCTGTGGAGTGAGGATGGCGATGACAGTGCCCCTGTCACAGGGCAGCGATGAGCTGTAAATGAACGCGGCATGAAACTGCTCAGCGGTGGCGCCTGGCCCAGGGTGAGGCCTGAGTAAGGGATGCCATTATTATGATGCTAATTATGGCACTGTCTTCGGAATAATCCTTGGCCACAGAGGGAGATTTCCCAAGAGCTAGTTTGGGAGGAGGGCACTCTAGCCCCGACCCTCGGCAGCGGCTGCCAGCAGCTGAGCAGAGATGAGTGGGGCTGCCCTGAAGAGCCTTTCTTGAAGTGTGCTCAGATGTTAATAAGAGCACCAGGGGAAAAAAAAAAGGCTATGCGATCAGAGAAATACTGGCTTAACCCATTAAAGAGAATCTTTTTTTAAAAAAAATTCCTCACTCAAGGATATGCTTTTACTGATGAGAGAGAGAGAGAGAGAGAGAGAGAGAGAGAGAGAGAGAGAGAGATCGGTTGCCTCTGTATACACCCCAACCGGGGATCAAACCTTCAACCTATGTATGTGCCCTGACTGAGAACTGAACCCCCCACCCTTTGGTCAATTGGCCGACGCTCCAACCAACCGAGCGACACCAGCCAGGGCTAAATTGGGTCTTTTGAGAGAGCCTTTTGGGGACCCAGTGTGCATCTTGAATCTCCAGAAAGGGAGGCCAGAATACACCTTGGTTCCCAAACTCTGCTGGACAGTCCCTTAGAGCCACGGGTGGGTGCTGTGTGTCACCCACCTAGGGAACGGCTGGGTGCCATTCCCCCTTAGGCGTGGGAGGGCTGTTAACTCCTCCTTCCACGCATTCACACTCTTCATCTCCTCCTGAGCCCTTTCCCCGGGGAACATCCCCACTCCACAGCCATTCCCGAGAGCCTCGTCCTCGTAGGCCCTGCACGAAGCACAGAGGTGACAGAGTGATGAATCTGGCACAGAAACAGTCCTTAGGAATCTTCAGTCTCATCAGGGAGACGAGGCAGGCTATGTCTGCCCCTCCCCGACTTCTGTTATTGGGAGGACTTTTCTCCCAGATATTCCGGCCCCAAATCTACTAGTCACTCTTTATCCCTCCTGTCCACACACCTCACCTCCATCAGCAAGCCCTACCGGATCTACCCTAAAACATGTTCCAAAGCCAACTACTGCTTACCGTTCCTAACTACTACTGCACTGGTCCCAGTCTCCACCTTCTCCGGCCTCCATGTTGCAGTTCTTCCTCACTGATCTCCTGCTTCCACTCTTGCCCCACCAGTTTTCTCTACAAAGCTAAATACCATTAGATCAGTGGTCCGCAAACCGCAGCTTGTGAGCCACATGCGGCTCTTTGGCCCCTTGAGTGTGGCTCTCCCACAAAATACCACGTGTGGGCGCGCTCGTACAGTGCGATTGAAACTTCGTGGCCCATGCGCAGAAGTCGGTTTTCTGCCTGGGCGAGTCTATTTTAAAGAAGTGGCGTTAGAACACTCCAGAGGCCAAAAAGCCGCATGTGGCTCGAGAGCCGTGGCTTGCCAACCACTGCATTAGATCATTCCAATCCCTTGCTTAAAACTAGCCGCTTCTTCTCACACCAAATATAAAACAAACCCTTTGCTCTGTCTTGTGAAGCCCCGCCCCCAGTCCTACCTCACCCACCATTTGTATGCGGTTCGCACTGCCACGCATTACCCTCCAGCCTCGCTGATTCCTTGCAGATCTCACTCCTGGGCCTTTGCACTTGCTGGTTCCTCTGCCTGCAAATACTCTTCCCCTGGAGCTGGAGCTTCACACAGATATCAGAGAGTGCCTCATCTTCCATCTCGTCAGCGAGGCCTTCCCTCACCACCCCATTCAAAGTAGCTCCTCCCATCCCAACAGCTCCCACCACATTGCCCTGCCTCCTTCACAGCACTGCATCCATGCGAACATTTTATACTTAGTTGGTTTCTCCATTTCTTTTCTCTGCCCTTTCCAGTAGGTAAGAAGCTCCATGAGGGCAGGGGGTGTTCTGATGCATCGTTCTAGTCTCAGGACGTAGGATAATGTCCATCCATACTAGATATTCCAGAAGTATCTGCTGGACGGATGAATGGAAGAGGATGCTCAGTAGGGAGTGGTGGGGACAGTGACTGGGTTGTAACATCCCCGAGGAGGGTCCCTGGTCCTGGTCCAACTGGGAAAATCCTCCTGTCCACCACCACTCCTGGGCCCATTGACAAGGACCCAGGCTCCAGGTGCTGAGCAGACAGCCAGGGGTCTGCCCCACTCGGAAAGTTGTAGCTGAGACCACCACGTGTTGTGCCGAGTGCCGTGTAGGCCCTTTTATACATGGGAGGTAACTTTAGAACCCTCATGTCGACCCCTGAGAGGTTGGTTTCATCCCCCTAATTTTAGCTCAGGTCACACAGTCCATGATACAGCAGACCACCAAGTCTTTTACTCCAGAACCAGCCTGACAGTGTAGGCTGTGAGAAACGAGTGAGTGAATGGACCTTCTAAGCTGCCAAAATGGGGAGGGAAACGATGGTGACCCCCACCAGAGCCTTTCCTCTCTCACCCCTCCCCTGGCCCCTCATGCCTCCCTCTCCTCTTCCTAACGCTCCACCCACCTCAGGGTACCGCGCAGAGTGTGGTCCATGAGCTTACTGGCCCTGTGCCTTCGGAAGAGTCAACTTCTTGGAGCCTCTAGCTCTTACCTGTGAAGTGGGCAGAGTGAGCCTTGCTCTGTCTGCTTTCCTGGGTGGCGGTGAGAAATCAGCGGAGTGGACAGCACAGCGTGCTCAGCAGACCTGAGGAGTCACTATGAGGTCCTTCCTTGTGGCCTTAATGAGCTACTCCTCCCGGGAACACCCGCTTGCAAAGACTGCTGAGGGCAATGCTCACTCCTAAGGAAAGACGCTGCAGTGGAGGAATGTCAGGTGCAGTGACCCCTGCAATGAGATGGGGGTGCTACTTGGGAGCGAGGGGATGTTCTTGATACGCTCAAAGCCAGTCACATAAGAAGCCCACCAGCCATACCCCTGCCCAGTCCTGACCGCACCCTCCAATCCAGTGTCTCAAGAGTGTCTGTTGGCTTGAGAAAGCCCTTACAGACCCAGAAATATGCATGTTCACAAACCCCCGGCTGTTGCTTTGCTCTGCCAGCCAGGGCAAGAGCGCAGGGGCAGACAGAGGTGGGTGAGCAGGCGCACAGGGGTCTGGGTCAGCAGGCCTGGGGCTTGCCTATTGCTATGTGACAGGCTATCCCTGTCCTCTGCTCATAATTTCCCTGGTGCTCATAGGCAGGGAGGGGGCGAGTGTGCATTCTGCCTTCCCTGGCATTCCGGATTCCACTGTGGGCACTGTAAGCAGAACACACACCGGAGGGGCTAGCAATAAAATTCGGAGAGGAGAGGCCCGGCGTGAGACATGACCCTGAGCTGGGTTTGTGCTTTCTAGCGCAGCGGTCTGAAAATAGAACATGTCTGCTGTGATGGTGGAGGAACTCATGGGGTGGGGATGGGGGCAGAGACCCTGACACCCATGTCGCACCCATCAGCAAAACAACCATAAAAGCTGAAAACAACTCTCTTCCTCCATGCCTTCCTCCCCGGCTCGAAAACACACCTTGGGTCATTTGCCAGTGACCTCTGAATTATGAGCGTAAGTAATTAAAATGATATTACAGCTGTCAAAATAAATTAGCAAAGAACCAGGAGCCTCCGTTTTCTGCTCCTCCTTGACATCCTGGGAGTTCCCAGCTGCTGTTCTGTAAAAGCTGATGGTCGTGGGCAAAGGGGTAAGATGCAGATGTGATGTGGGAAGGGCAAGAGGGGCGCCTGATGGGGTGAGGGGGCACACTAAGCCCTCCTGGTGCACATGCAGCTGTGGCTCAGCCTGTGGTCTGGGGTGGGCAGTGCAGGGGACAGGCCGTGTCTGCGGACTAGGACTCTACACTCAGCAGGCCTGAGAGCAGGGCCTCTGGCAGGTGCCACGTCACACCAGACTCACAGAAGGCCGGCCCTTGGAACCAGTCTGCAGTGGGCTCAGGGCATGGAGTTGGCCCCATGCGTCTCCACTAAAAACATGGGTGCATCCCCCAGCTACGCACCCTAAGGCCCCACACCACCTGGGAACTAATCAGATCCCAAGAGGTAAAGACTGACTCCTCCAGGAGGTCCGGTGAGAGAAATTCTACCCTCTATCTGCTCCTATAGCAGAAAATGGGCTCTCAGGCTGCAGGGACCTAGTCAACCCCAAGTGGCCAGGTACGGGGTGGCAGTTACTTGGTGTAAACCTACTGGGAGTTCAGTATACATCTGATCTCCACCCCTGAGTGCCAGGGAGCCCACCACCTTTGCCCACTGGGATTATCGCAGTGGCCTCTACCCAGTCCCCTGCTCTGCCACTACCCTATTGCTTGGCATTTTGAATGAATGACTAGAGGCAGAACTACCATCATGCCCATTTTACAGATAAAGAAACTGGGGCTCCAATAAGTTAACAGCTTGCTCAATATCCCCGCCATTTGAAAAGCTAGATTTGAACCCGTGTCTGTCTGACCATGAAGCCCTCATCCATCATACAAGTCCTGAGCTCTACAACCTTCCCTCCTCCCCCTCCACACACACGCATCCCCGACTTCTCAAGCTTTAACTCCCCAGGTACTAGGAAACACTCGATGCAGGTGGAACTGGCAGAGTCCAGAGGCCTGTAATTTCTCACACAAAACTTGACCATGGCTCTTTCTCTTTCTTCCTCTTGCCACGAGTCCAGAAGATGGGGTGCAGGGGGAAGGGGCCCAGCTTCTCCCTCCTCGAATGGTGCGCGTTCGTTCCCGGATAATACAATCGGAGCTCCGGGATTAATGGACGCGGCTCTTGCTTTCAAGTCCCACCCGCTGACAGATCGCCTAATTCCCGCCCCTCTTCCTGAACCTTTCAGGAAAAAAAAAATTGCAGGCGGCTTGCTTATCTTAGTGTGGGGTTGCCGTGGAAACTGCATCCCTTGTGAGATGCACTGTCATAACATTTCAGTGCTGTTCGGAACACTTAAAGACACAGCTTCCTCCTCCTCGGGGCCTCGGTCCACGGGTAGTTGTCAAATGGGTGGGGAGGGGATGGGAGGGAAATGTGGTGGGGGACAGAAGTGTTGGGAAAAGCCCTGGTTTTAGAAATGTCAGCTCTCATCCTCTGTGCCCAGGTGATGGGGAAGCTTAGAGAACAAACATTCTTCATGTGGCTTCAAGGCCAGGCAAAGGCTCTGCTTGGGTTATCTGTGATGAACCCACCTATGTCCCCACAGAGTCAAGCCCTATTTCTATCCCCATCTTGCAGAAGAGGAAAACACTGGGGGTGCTCCAGGCGACCTATCTCCCTGGGTTTAGTTCTCAAAGTCCCACACCCCAAGAAAAACCCTTGGTCCCCGAGTGTAAGGTCCACAGGGGGAAAGCCTTTGTCTACTACTATAACCCCAGAACCCAATATAGTTCAGCACATTGGACGCTCAATCGATATTTTTGAATGAATGAATAAAGTGCTTGCCCTTCATTGACAGCTGAGAAACAGTCCATTGATAGAGGTGCTGGTACAGACTGAATGAAGCTCGCCGGGTTAAATGGCTCGCCTAAGGCTGCACAGCTGAGGACCAGGGGTGCCCTGTGCCACGGGGACTGATGGATGGCCATGACAATGAACCCATCCAGCAGCACCACGCCCTGCACACTGCTCCCACAGCCTGTCCCCTCTCTCCCGAGCAGACCCCTACACCCTGGTGACTGGCTCTCCTGTGCCTGGGGATGCAGTAGGAACCAGAAGAGGGGACAGGGCTGCCTCTGAGCACCTCTCAGCGCCCATGAGGAGGAGGGGCTGGCGGCTGCATGGGCAGTGATTTTTCAGACCAGAGAGATGCCCCCTCCAGCTCCTTAATTACTGCCAAGGCTTTCAGCCTCCCCACACTGGGGGTTCAGATGGAAGCACTCCAACCTCTTCAGGGGACCCAACGTGTCCACTATTAATTAAACATATATGCCAATTAGCTCAAAAGTTTGAATAGAAAATGATGACAGATGGATTTCAGGCAGAGTTGCCCCCCCCCCATCCCCAAAGGTGGGAGGAGCAGGGGCCAAATGAGAGTGGTCCCACTGCTCACACCTCAGACCCATGGCGGAGCGCCAAGCCCAGGGGCCCTTCTCTGCCGGCACTGACTGCCATCCTCCCTGAAGGGTTCAGCGGTGAGAGGGGAGACAGGGCAGGGAGGAAGCTACCTCAGGCCCACTTTCCAAAAGCGCACAGAGAATGGAGTCGCCCCCTCACACCAGGCTTGGGACCTCAGCGGGCTGGATGACTCTGGATGGAGACCGGAGCAGCCTTACTTCCTGAGGGCCTGCAGCAGGGCCTCAGAGGAGACAGGCCTTGCACTCGATGCCCCCCAACAATGCGGAGACCCAGAATAAACACCCCTGCCTCAGACACAAAAATGCCATTTCCTGAAGGGGACCACAGTCGGAAGCTGGCTTCAGGGCCATCCTGTCCTGACTGCCGTTTCCTTGGCGTCCACTGTGCACCTGGGTCTTCCCTAGCCGGCTCTCTACCCCGTGAGCCAGCTGTCAGCAGTCCCATTGTACAGAGGAGGAAGAAGAGGCCCAAAGGGGGGTACAGGATTCTAAACCTCACGATGTCCCCTTCCGGGGTATCGAGCTCTGCTTGGCCAGGTTCTGGGTTTCCTCTGACACCTGCCATCCCATCACTACCCTTCTCGTTCTACAGCTCAGAGCAAACGTGCACATGAACATATGCACACGCAGCAGCCAGACTCCTTCCTGGCCCCAGAGAGCCCAGTAGGAAAGATGCCGCCTGCCTCACCCACCAAGGGGTACGAACGAGTCCATGATGTCTGAAGCCTTGGATTTAGCGACAGAATGGGGACACCCACATGATGGGCGTCCTTCTGACAGCCCAGCAAACATCAAGAGATGCTGCTCTCCGCCCCCCCCCCCCAGGTCTCCAAAGCAAGGGTTCTGGAAGGTTCTTTCAGCTCCATGCTCCCTGCAGAGTCCCATACAGACAAAGGTTGGGAGAAGGTGGGCGGGACTACATTTTTGAACGTGAGCTATTATCATTTTCCCTTTCCCAATGCTTGCAGTGTCTTGCTCACAGTCTATCAAAATAAAGACTCGTTTCCTACTGGTCTGGGGTACTCTCTTCTTTCCGTCCCACAAATACCCCAATTCTGGGTTTCTGGCGCTCCGTCCACCCCTGGCTTGCTCCTGGATCGGCATCATGACCTTGAAGCCTCCTGGGGAGACGCCTCCCTCGGCCATATCATAGCCACCCTTGAGGGCCAGGGGAGCTTCAGTGTTTGCCAAGGGGATGCAGTGGGAACCAGGAGGAGGGGATGGGCCCACAGAATAGGGGACAGGGCTGGGAGCAGTGTGCAGGGCATGGTGCTGCTGGGCTTTGTCTCACCAAATCCCTACAAGCCCCCCACAAGGTATCCTTTTTTTTTAAAAAAAAAATATATATATATATATATATTTTTAAAAAAAAAATATATATATATATATATATATATATATATATTTTTTTTTTTAAATATATTTTATTGATTTTTTTACAGAGAGGAAGGGAGAGAGATAGTTAGAAACATCAATCAGCTGCCTCCTGCACACCCCCTACTGGGGATGTGCCCACAACCAAGGTACATGCCCTTGACCGGAATCGAACCTAGGACCCTTCAGTCCGCAGGCCAACGCTCTATCCACTGAGCCAAACCGGTTTCGGCAGCCACAAGGTATCCTTGCTCACCATTGCCAGGTGAGAAGGCTGAGGCTCAGAGAGGCTAAGTAACTTGTCTTGGGCCACATAGCAAGTTCCCAAAGGAACAGACAAATCCTGGAAAGCTTTTTTCTCTTAGCAGCAAGAAAAGCCAACAGAGCAACTTTCCTCCCAAAGGCTCCAAATTGGGCAATCGAACCCTGCTCTTGGCTAACGGTGGGAAGGGCCCCACGGGACTTGGCACTGGCTGGCGGTTTAAGTCCCAGCCCGTGACTCACTTTGGCGGAGAAGTGAGAAGCTCAGCGCCTCTGATGATCCCTGCTCTGACTTGTGTAAACATTCATAAACTGTGAAAAGCCTTCATCAATGAAGTCATGCAACACCCTCCTCCCCGGGTGAGTGAAATCCACCCTGAGGGTGGTTTGCAAGGGTGTTGCACGGGGAAAATAGGCAGGTCTTTCTTCCTTTGCTTTCTTCCCCCCTCCAGAGGTCACGCGTGGCTTGAACAGGAAAACCTCCCACAGGCATGACTGCAGAGCCCCTCATGGCTTGTTCCACACGCGTGTCCGGGCGCCCTCCCAGCCTTGTTCACGGAAAGGCAAGGGTGGTCAGATGCGTGGATTTCTCCTTTCACTCGCTCTCTCCTCTCCTCTCCTCGGAGCGATGGGCAGGGAATCAGTGTCAAGTCAACGCTGACACATGACCTCACGAATCCTGGCCAGCTTCTCTGGATACAAGAGCAACAAACCCACCGGCGGAGAGTTGCCACCAGCTCTTGTAAAACACATCCCTCTGTGGGAAATCCCCCCTCCAACCTACGCTTTCTTTCTGATAGGGCAGCCACTAGTCACCTGTGGCCACTGAAATCAACGAAGAGTAAATAAAACTGCGATGGCAGTCCCTCGGTCCCACTAGTCATGCTTCAGGTGTTGCGTGTGGCATGTAGTTCCCATACCAGACAGTGCATACAGCCGGGCCCTCACAGAATGCTCCGTGGGTCAGCACGGGTACAGGAGCTGCCGAGCTTTGCACGACAGACATGCTGACAACCACAGCTGTCTAGGGAGCAGGGGTCCTGGGGTGCGGCTGCTCCCGGCTCCCAGCTCTCTGAGTGTCTACCTGCCGGCTACGTACAGAGGAGAAGAGGTGTGACAAGGTAGACCCAGCCAGCTCCTGTTTACACATTAGCTTCTCACTCTTTTCCTCATCTGCAAAATGAGGATGAAGGGGACTTCTCAGCCAGAGAGGGAAGGTGGAACGGACGCTGGCCTTGGCCAGGCTCCCTGTACATCCACACTCGGTGTGACTGCCTGCCTTGTGCTACTATTAGGGGCTTTGGGGCAGACACACACAGCGGTAACTACGGTGAGTCAGGTGAATCTGGGAGACTTCTGAGAGCTTCAGAGAGTAGCCTCAAGCAAAGAATAGGCAATGAGCGATCAGCTCAAATGCATCCCAAACTAGCTGGAGGGTGGGCCGCCTGATCTCTGGGCTTTGTCCATACAGAATGATTTATATCTGCCGATATCTCGTCAGCCAGTGCTTGCTTAGGACCTGGCCAGATGCTAAATTTTACATCATTTAACTCTCACAATAAGTCAGCTTATTACTTCCATTTTACAGATGAGGAAACGGAGGCACAGGGAAGCTGAGAAAGCCAGACAGTCTGGTTTCTATGCTCTCAGCCACTGCCTTCCTCATGCTGCCTTCCCATGCTAAGAAGATGAGAATCAACCTCCAGCGGCCATGCCAGAACCGGTTTGGCTCAGTGGATAGAGCATCAGTCTGTGGACTGAAAGGTCCCAGGTTCAATTCCAGTCAAGGGCATGTACATTGGTTGCGGGCACATCCCTGGTGCGAGGTGTGCCGGAGGCAGCTGGTCGATGTTTCTCTCTCATCAGTGTTTCTAGCTCTCTATCCCTCTCCCTTGCTCTCTGTGAAAAACCAATAAAATATATTTTTTTAAAAAACACACACACAAAAAAACCCTCAGCGGCCAGCAAACGACACAGAGAATTGTCACACCCTTCAGGCAGCCAGCGGTGGGCACTGCTGTTGAACCCGCCTATGAGGAGTTAAGTGAGTTGGCCCAAGGTCATGCAGCTATTAAAGAGCCGGTGGTCACCACCCTCTGCCACCTCTGCCCTGTGACTGCAGCCATCCCAGTGCCCGAGCACCACTGTTCGGCAGGCGGCAAGGGCACGAGGCCCCCGGAGCAGCGTTCTGCTTGGCCAGGTCTCAACGCCACGACGCACACGAAGCGAAACACAGAGGGGAGGAAACCTCCAGACAAAGGGAACGCTATTAATGGCAGCGGCCAGCCTGCCAAAGCCACAAGTATTTTGTGGAGAAAACTCGCAGTGGGCTGCAGTGGGGGGCCAAGACGCAAACGAGGCATTTGAGGGGGGAAAATGGGCTTCGGGGGCCGGTGGGGTGCGGGGGCGGGGCGCACACCAGGAGAACATTTTTGGCAGAGGACAACAAAATCACCAATCCTCCTTCCCTGGTAGCAAGGGAAGGGCACAGGAGCTCTGGAACGCTACCCGTGGCCGTAAAGCTCTCTAAGCATTTGCTGAATGAATCTATGCGAGGAGGAAATATTAAAGTAACGGGTGTGGAAAAAACCATAAAAAAAAGATGGAGAAGAAGCAAGTGAAGGATAAATGGAAAACCTAGGGTGGGAAGAGCCAGGCTAAGGCAGGGCACACGGGACTTTTGGTATTTCAGGGTTTAGGTGGTGGGTACTCATGTGCTCAATGTATTGTTATAATTCACTCCCTCCATTCATTTTATAAACGCATTTTGCATCTCATCCATGTGTAACAGAAGCATTCGCACGTGAAATTCATCAAGCCCTTAGGAAACATCTGGATTTTAGCACCAGCCTTGCCCGTATTAAAGAATAATGCTTTGTCTTATTACCGTGGTTAGGGATGATTAAAATCCCGCCGGATATTTTTTAATGGCGCCATTTATTTATATAGCACTCCACGTTTTTATAGCATTTCACCACTCACATCACTTGGGTTTAAACCTAGGAGTAAGGAGGCAGCCGTCCCTGAGCAGAACATGTTAGACGCCAGAAGATCTGCTGTTCCTTCCCGACTCTGCCCCTTATCATCAGCCGTGAGACCCTAGACAAAGCCACGGATGTTCAGGAGGCCTCGGTCTCCCAGTTGGGAAAATGGGAGCATGGGCTTGGGCTGTCTGTCTGTCTGTCTTGCCGGGTGGTTGTTTCTTAAACCCTCACCAACTGGTCACGTCTTCATTGAGCAACTCCTGGGGGCCAGGCACAGTTCTGGGTGGGTGTCAGGGACAGGACAGTAGACACGGCAGAAGTGGTAGCGGCCTTCACAGAGTCTGCTGGCCGGGGACAGAGATAGGCAGTAGACAGAGAATAGAAGAGTACCTCCTTACGTGGAGAAACATGCGAGAAGCGATGGCACAGGGTCCCCAGAGAGCTAACGGCAAGGGTTCAACAGGTCTGAGGGCAGAGCTGGGCCATTAATGCCTGAATGCATTCTCATCATCTGTGGTCTTGTTGGGAAGGTAATGGGCTGACATGACTGTCATAAAGACAAGAATGAAGAGGCTTTCGAGAAAATGGGATCAAAGCAAGATCGAGAGCCAGGATCAGAAGGCTCACATGGGGCCAAGAGCCCGCCACACACCCCAGAACAGATCCTGCCCGATGCTGGTTGGCACTGGCTGGTAATGAGCTGTTGTTCTGGGCTCCAGAGTCTTCCCAACACCTCCCAGCCCCTTCTCACACCCAGCCCAGAAGCTAAAGGGGGGACATCTAGCCCAGGAGGGGCCTCCGGGATCCAGCACTCGGACCGCTGTCCACTCCGGCTGGTCAGCACCAGCGCCGACGTGCCCTTTAATAGTTGGCACTTTGGCACTTTGCCCTTGAGCAAAGTGGGGTTCTAAATGGCACTTCAATCTCTGCCCCAACGCTAACAGTGCAGGCTGTGCCCTGGCCTCTTCCTCCCACCACAGCTCCCACCATAGAGCCTTTGGGACCCGAGGAAGTCTCTGGAATGCAAGGAAGTTTCCCTCATGCATGGGCCTTATGGGGCACATGGAAGGGCCAGGAGAGATGGTGGGTGACAGCCAAGAAAGACGTTCTAGACGCAGGGGTGGGCAAACTTTTTGACTCGAGGGCCACAATGGGTTCTTAAACTGGACCGGAGGGCCGGAACAAAAGCAACCTGACCATGCTGGCACTCTCATCTTGGGCTGCTGGTGAAGGAGTGGAGGGGAGAGCAAGAGAACCCTCCGCTCTTTCAGCTCCTCAGGCTGGATAGAACAGCCGACTGGGCCGGATACGGCCCGAGGGCCGTAGTTTGCCCACCCCTGTAATCTAGAGGCACAGCCTGTGTGGAGGAGGCTCCAGGGGAAAGAGGTCAGAGCCTTGAGGGCGGTGAAGGCAGCTCCACACGCCAGCAGACAGCAAGGGGTGGCGGCCGAGCCATGTGGGAGAGGGATGTAGCCTGGAACGCTGAGGCTGAACAGGGCCAGCGTCATCCGATGGGGCCGCACGAAGAGCCGGCTGGCTGCAGGGCCTCGTGGGGTCAGAAAGTGCCTGGCGTGGGCAAGCCTTCAGAAGTCGTTGCGGAATAGTCTGGATTCGTGTGTGGTGATTGTCTCTTTCCAGTCTGTGGCTTCCTACGCATTTTCGTAATCGCGTCTTGGATGAGCAGAAGTTTTACCATTTTGATGAAGTCCAATTCTCCACATTTCCCTTTTATGGTTACTATTTTTAATGCCCCATCTAAGAATATTTGCCTACCACATGGTTGTGCAGATATTCTCTTGGGTTTTCTTCCAGAAATTAAAAATGCCTTTAACTCAATAATAAAAGGACAATCAATCCAATTAAAAAAAAAAAAGGGGTGGGGGGAAGAAAAGGCCTGAGTGGCTATTTCACAAGTGAGGATATTCAGAATGACAACAAGCCAAAGAAAACATGCTCCACCTCGCTGGCCAAATAGGAAAGGGCCAACTAAGACCACAGTGAGTTAGCGTTGCACAATGAGCGAATGGCTGCCGTTAAAAAGCTGACCGCACCACATGGTGAGCGGGCTATGGAAGAACTGGAACCCCCCTGCGCAGTGGGTGGAGGTATGAAATGGTACAGCCATCTTAGGAAACAGCTTGGCAGTTTCTTATAAAGTAAACATATACCAAGTCTCTGACGCATCCATTCTACCCCTAGGTTTTTTTCCCCAAGAGAAAAGATGGTGTGTGTCCACCCAAAGACCTCTACTCAAATGTTCACAGAAGCCTGAGTACATAGTAGCCCCAAGTTAGAATCAACCAAATGTCCATCAATGGGTGAATGGGTGGTCAAATTGATTATTTATAAACACGGTGGGATACTATGCAGTAAGAAAAAAGAATGAGCTACCCATATAGGCAACAACGTGGATGAATCTCACGAAACATTAAACTAAAGGGCATCAGATACCGTGTGGTTCCATCCCCGGCAGGTGTAGAGGCGGCAGAGCTAACCCACAGTGCCAGAAAGCAGGTCAGGACTGCCCCTGGGGAGTGAGGAAGGACGGCCTAGGAGGGGCACTGTGGAACTTTCTGGGCTGGTGGGAAAGTTATCGTGCTGGAAGTGTGGATTGGATGGGTGTATACAAGTCAAAATGTGCTTGAGCTCTGTGTGTAAATTTTACCTCAATGTTTTTAAAGGCACTACAGTCCTATGTACCAAACATGCCCAGAGCTGTGGCAGAACAGACAGAGGCAAGAACACACTTTTGGAAGGTCCCATTCATTCAGCATCCAGCAAATGCCTGTTGACTATGCATACTGTGTGCTATTACAGCCTCCAGACACTAGAGCAGCCGTGGGCAAACTACGGGCCGCGGGCCGGATCTGGCCCGTTCAGCTGTTCTATCCAGCCTGAGGAGCGGAAAGAGCAGAGGGTTCTCTTGCTCTCCCCTCCGCTCCTTCACCAGCAGCCCAAGATGAGAGTGCCAGCATGGTCAGGTTGCTTTTGTTCCGGCCCTCCGGTCCAGTTTAAGAACCCATTGTGGCCCTCGAGTCAAACAGTTTGCCCACTCCTGCTCTAGAGCAACAAATAAGATAGTGTCCCATCCATCAAGGAGCTAACAGTCATCTCGTCATGCGTGTGTGAGTGCATTCATACATGTGTGTGGGGGCGGGGAAGGTGTGTGTGTGTGTGTGTGTGTGTGTGTGTGTTTAGGGGTCACGTCTCTAGAAACTAGCCATCATTTTCCAATGACCAATTAAAGTTGTTATAATATTAAAAAAACCAAAACAGCCACTCAGCCACCTCTTGGTCCCCTAGGCCCTTGGCAGCCCAACATCTGGATCTGTCCCAAGCAGCACCACCACCACCCCGGGGGGGGGGGGGGGCTGGGGACCAGGTGAGAAGCAGAGGGGCCCTCTGTGGAATGTGGAGACTGCGGGACGCCCTCCAGCAAGGCCCAGCACGCAGACCACGCAGACGCCAGGGAGGTTTTCCAAGACTTCAACAGGCTTCTCTATCTCTCCTCCGCAGACGACAGGACTGGCGGGGTGCCCTCCAGTGCAGCCACTTGATGACTAAGCCCCCGTCTCTGGCTACTCCTCTTGCCCTTTGCAGAAACCTCTAGAGCATCATATTTCCTTAATGTGTGTGATAAGCTAGTCCGTTCTCAATTGCTTTCTCTTAAAGGGACAGGAAAACGTCGGCGCTCCACAGACAGGCTTAAAGACCCAGGGGTACTTAGAAACACATCCTTCGCCGACATCTCCAACCTCTCACTCCAGCCCCAGAAAGCTGGCAGTCACAGTCAGTTCGTTGCACTCCTTTAAGAAGGGTCTGGTTGGTAGACTCAAGTCCCCAAACTGGCGCTCATGGCTGCTGTCCACCCATCCTGGAGGAGCGGTACCCTGATCCCCATTTTGCAGATGAGGAAACTGAGGCTCATGGAAGGATATGACATGTGCAAGGTCACATAGCTAGCAAGCGGCACTCCTTCCTTCCTGGATTCCAGAGCTTCTGATTCCAAAAACAAGTATAAGGTCCAATGTCATTTTCTCCTTAACAAACCGCAATCCATGAAGAAAATGAAGTAGGTGGATTGAAGCAAGAAGGTAAGCCCCATAAGGGCCCGGGCCATGCTTTTGCCTGGGTCACTGCTATGGACGTGAGCTGGAAGGAACGCGCGAACGGATGGACAGACGTGTGAAACAAAAGGGGTGAGGAGATGCACCAGCCTCAGACGGTATTTGCAGTGGGTCTGGGATTCCTCCCTGACTCAATCCCCCCATTCTCCCCAGAGCCCCGATGGGCTCAGCATCTGGGTCAAGCAACCTAGGTAATCCAGAGTTCTGTAGACCATGAGCAGAAGGACAAGCAAGACCAACCAAAAGTTGGGTTGGAGCATGAGGGGGGGGGGAGAGGAAGAGAGAGAGAGGGAGAGGGCACACGCAGGGTGGAGAGGAGAGGAAGGACGGGGTTTGGAGAAAGGGAATCTGCAAAGGGAATGATGTGTGGGTGGTAAGTGGGTACAGGTTGAGTGTGCAGGAGTGAGAGTAGGTGTGTGCAGGCATGTGCTTAGGCATGTGGATAAGCGTGTATAGGGAGAACGTGGAGGCTTGGTGTGCAACCAGTGTGTGTGTGCCCATCAGGAGCAACTGAAGGCAGTCTCCATCTAAAAAAGACCAGGATGGCATGCTCCAGGGGGACAAATGTCAGTCACAGTGCTCACCCCGAAGGTTCCCAGCCTAGGAAGGTTCCTCCCCGCCCTTACACCTCCCCAGGATCTGCCCAGCTGGCCTGCCCCACTCTTTCCTTCCCTCCTGTAGCAAGTCAACGAGGAGGCCTCACTGAATACAGAAAGGGCCCGGTGCATTGTATCAGCATCTGAGGGCAGCCCGGCCTGGGGAGGCTCTAGACCAGTGTTTCCCAAAGTGTGGTACGCGTACCCCCAGGGGTACGGGAAGAGTTTGGTGGGGGTACACATTGCACCGGAGTTTGGTGGGGATATGCACTGCACCCTGCTTAGCTGCGCCTAATTTTACGTTCTCATGAGTCAAGTCAAGACAGTCTTGTGAGGCGTGAGATGGTCCGGTGTGCAAATAAATGTTATTTATAATATAACTTTTATTTATATTTTATTATGAATGATTTTATTTTTTGTTTATTTTGATTGTTATTAAAATACATCCTTTTTTTTGACGATTGGTACTCAGCGTTACAAAAATTATAGAAGGGGTGCACATATGTCAAAAGTTTGGGAAACACTGCTCTAGACAGTTTGAAATGTCTGCTCTCTCCCTGGCCCCATTTCAGAATCCCGAGGGTAGAGGGCTGGCCTCCCTTCACATGACCGGGGTTTAAACTGAGGACACAGCGCACAGGGACCCCGGGGGAGGGGAGAGAACAGAGGAGGAGCACGCAACGGGAAAGAGAGCACAACGGGAGCTTCTCCCACTGAGAAGGGCTCAGGGTCAAAGCTGGGGCAGGTTCCCAGGACAGACCCCCTGCCTGCGGCCCTCACCGGGCCCACGGCGGCCAGACAGCTCCTCCCTTGGCTGTTTCTTGTCCTAAAATACCAGGGTGACTCTATTTATTTAGCAGGACTTGGGGCCTCAGACAGAGCAACTGGTTCCTCCAACAAAGCAATGCTCTTCTTCGTCCACACCCCACACCCCTCAACAGAACACCCGTGAGAGCAGACGCAGTGTTCCCTTCGGTATCCCCAGCGCCTGCACCAGGCCTCGGACACCGCAGGTGTTCCGTAAAGGCATGGAGCCTGACACGGACACCTTTATCCAGCCGTTCCTTCCGGAGCAGGCGTAGGCTTGAAGGAGTTGCAAGAAAGAAAAGAGGGATGTGGGAGGCAGGCGGCAGGAACCACAGTGTGATCTGTTAACAGTGGGAGAGGAGGGAGAATGAATTCATTTCCTCCCTGAAGTAATTTGCCTGTAAATATTCACAAACCGCGTAATTCCTCTCAGCCTTCCCATTAAAAAGAAACACGTAAATAAACCAGCCTACCCAGGGGCTTTGCACACAGACTGCTGTTTCTGCCCTAAAATACGAGAGGGACTGTATTTATTTAGCTGCAACCACCCCGATACTCCCCAAAGAGTCCCAGAGGGTGCCCGGAAGTGGGTCACCTACCGAGCTGGGGGGTGGCTTGGCAGAAGTCAGTGCCGGTCACACAGGAGCCGAAGTAGCTTAGCCTGCAAGGCCCCGGGAGTAGCTGACCCAGCATCCCAGAGGCCAGAACAGGTGGCCTGGCTGGCCAGGGTTTGGTTTGGCACACTGTCCTCCCCTCCCCCAGTATGACTTCCGGATGAAGGGTCCAGAGGTCACACACAGATAGGCCTCTGTGCTCTAAGTGGAGCCCGTGGTAAGGAGAAAAACAAATGCCTTCTCAAACGCTAGAAATGCATGGCATGCAGAGGGGCTACTTGAAGCCAGCGTCCCCTGGGCAGGGTCTCTGTCAGGGCAGAAGTCTCCCATTCAGTGACCAGGGCCCCTCAGAAGTTACCCAGGGTCCTCTTGGTGTCCTTCCCTGATAACCCCAGGAACGGTAATCATCAGCTAGACAGGGGCAGGAAGCAGACTCAAGAGAGGGGGATCTCTTGTCTCCCTCTCCAGACAGACCGCGAAAACTCTGGGGGCACCAACAGGGAGCTCAGGCCCCGAGCCCCATCCTGCTAGTATGCTCGGGATATGAACCACATCCAGGAAAGCTTGTCAACCTGGACTCAACCGAGTCCTAGGCGGACAAGAGCAAATAAAAGTGTCAACGTGCAAAACACTTGCCCCAAGGTGAGCTCTCTTGCTCTGAATCACCATGGCTTCCCCAAGAGGCATGTTGCTATTATTATCCCCATCACACAGATGGGAAAACTGAGATCCAGGAATGTAGTTGCATAGGGAGCCCGCAATAGAGTCCGCATTAAACCCAGACATTCTGGCTCTGGGTCTGTATGCAAAACCACTAGCGTATGGAGGAGGGGAGGCAGGAACATGGAAAGAAGATGGATGAAGGGACCCAGACCAGCACACACTTGACTTACTTTGTCAGGGGAGAGAGCATGTGTGTGCGCCATTTTCCTTTTCAATAGAGGAAGGCCCACCCAGATCATCACCTCACTTAATCTCAGCAGAGCATTTCAAGGAAAGGTTGTTATGCCCAATTCATGGGCGAAGAAAGTGAGGCTCACACAGTTTCAAAGTCTTCTTCCCGCGAGCAAGGGGGCGGTGCCAGGATTGGAGTCTGGGCCAACTCACCACCGCCACCTCAGCTGGCTTTGGGTCAAGCTCCTTCACCAGAGAGTGACTTGGGGCAAATTCTTCGCTAGCTGGACCTCAGTTTCCACATCTGTAAAGTGGACCCTTCTTAAGCCCCAGCCCAGGGTAACTGGGAAGATAGGAGGTGACAGTGTACAAGGACCAGGGCGAAGCACCCAGGCTCTCAGGCGTGAGAACCGGCTGAGCCCGGGGGACTGACATTTCCAACGGTGCACCCGACGCCCCACAGGATGGCCCGGCAGCAAGGAGATTCAATTATGGTCATTATGGTGCACTCAGGAAAACCAGGGAGCCGCCTAATACATTTTAGAAAGATTAGCAGCAACAGAGGTTGGATCAAAACGAGTCTGCTACTTAACCCTCAGTTAAGCAGAAAATCCATTTAACCACAAGGCAACACTGCCTTCCTCGTCTCGAGTCAATCACTTGTTTTTTACTGTCTTCCGGTTCGATGTATGTTTTTTATCACCCTGAGGCTGCCTTAGAATGAAGAGTAAGTTCATTGATGGAGATAAAGATGTGGGGTGGTGAGGGCTGGAGGGAAGTTCTGGGGGCTTGCAGCCTCTAGACCAGGGGTGGGCAAACTTTTTGACTCGAGGGCCACAATGGGTTCTTAAACTGGACCGGAGGGCCGGAACAAAAGCAACCTGACCATGCTGGCACACTCATCTTGGGCTGCTGGTGAAGGAGCAGAGGGGAGAGCAAGAGAACCCTCCTCTCTTTCGGCTCTGCGGGCTGGATAGAACAGCCAAATGGGCCAGATCCGGCCCGTGGGCCATAGTTTGCCCACGGCTGCTCTAGACCAAGACCCTCAAACCTTTGCTCCCTCTGCTTCAGGGACCCACGGCTTAGATCCATCCCTGCCAACGATGCAGATGGGCTCTGGAGGAAGCAGTGTGAGGGGCCCAAGAGGGAGTGTCATTCACACCTCCCCCTCCGCCCCACAGGGAGCAAGCCCCACATCTGCAGTCATTGGAAGCTCCCACAAAGAGGCTGGGGAAGGGATGTGCTTTGGGGGACTATGGGGGCTAGACCCCATGACCTCCAAGTGTGCAAAGCCACAGAACAGTGCCGATCAGAGTGGTCAGAGAGGCACGATCAAGAGGAGAGATTCAAGACAGGGAGGGGGTTCCCCCCAAAATGAGAAAGAAGACCCATCAACCAGATCATGTTCTCGGTCCTCCAACAAAGCAGCATCGACAAACACATGCAAAGGGACACTCCGGACATAGAACTGTTGGGCGAAATACAGAACACTCCATTAAGTTTAAGGTTCAGATATACAACAAATCATTTTTTGATTTTTAATTTTATTTTTAAAAAATATATTTTATTGATTTTTTTACAGAGAGGAAGAGAGAGGGATAGAGAGTTAGAAACATCGATGAGAATCATCGATCATCCGCCTCTTGCACATCCCCTACTGGGGATGTGCCCGCAACCAAGGCACATGCCCCTGACCGGAATCGAACCTGGGACCTTTCAGTCCGCAGGCCGACGCTCCATCCACTGAGTCAAACCAGTTTTGGCAACAAATCATTTCTTTATTTGTATTGGCGTGCCGAGGGTGGGGACTCACGTTGCATGGGACTTCCACCAAACAATTGCTCATCGTCCTGTGGTTTAACTGACCAGGCCTGGCAGCTCCTTCCAGAGGCCGAGGCCCCGGGCAGCGGAGACAAGCTGCATGTCCCGGGCCAGCGCTGCCCAGGAAGGCCGGCACAGCTGTGCGGCGGCGGGACGGGGAGCAGAGAAAAGCAGGAAGCAGAATGGCACGGACCTTCTGGAGGCAACGCTGCCGAACGTGCGCCTGAGCGGGAACAAAAGCAGGAAGCGAGGGGCCTCTTGTCCGGAGAGGGGGGGCTGGATGACCTCTCCTTCCTCTGTTTCCAAGTTCTCCGTGACGCTGTCTGATTGTCTTCATAGCCACCGCGTACACACGCACACAGAACCGTCAACTTTTCTTACCTTTTGAGCAAATCAGGTTTTCTACCAGATTTTGAGCTCTGCTGAAGCAGGGACTGGGAATTGTTCACCTTGGTACCCAAGGGATGCTCAGGGAATGAGGGAGGGAGGAGGAAAGGAGAGAGAGGGAAAGAACGGGTGGAGAAAGAGAGTGAAGAAGGACCGGTTGGTACAAATGCCAAGGGTTGGAAAATCCCAGCTGGGAAGTGACTCCTGAGGGTCACAGCCCACCCCAGCTGGAGGAATGCCTGTCACCCTGAGTCTCCTGGCCACTCCTGGCTGGGGAGGCCCCTGCGGTCATGGGCCTGGGCCTGGGTGGCATGCACAAAACCCAGCCTCGGTCCTGAGGTCCCCTGCTCCCCAGTCCCCCGCACTTCCTGAGAGCCACCACCCAGCACGGGATGCACTGCCGGATGGGGGGACAGGCCTGGGAGCTCCCCGAGAGAGAAAGCAGACTTTGCGCCCGCCTGCTCTGCCCGGCCTGCTCCTGTGGACATGCCTGCCTCTTGGAGCAAGTTCAGTCTGAACAGATGCCCTGCGTTCCTAAGAAGCCCTGTCTTTGAAGTCTGGAGGCAAATCTCAGCTCCAAAGGGACATTTCCCACCGAAAAGGCTCTGTAGGGAGTCTGGGCAGACATAAACACCAAAAGCCCTGGATCCTTATCTCCTGTTATTTATGAGATTTTTTTATAGATGGCCGCCTCCATGGACTGCATGGCCGAGAGGGAAAGGGAAGGAGAGGGAAGGTGAGACAGGCATCCCCCTGCATAAGGCTGGGACGACCCCAGGAGGGCCGCAGCGTCAGATCCACCCGGGCTCACTGTCACCCTGAGGATGAAGCTTTCAGTGCCCGGCTCTCTGTAACGCTCTAGACTCTGTACCCAGACGGCACTCATAACTGGAGCCATCAGGAACTGGAGCCCAATACCTACCGACTGAGGGTCCCCTGGACACCGGGCTCGGTGCTGCTCCCACCTCAGCCTATACAAGACCCCTAGAAAGCCCTCCTACACCTCTCCCACCTGGAAGCTACCTGGTCACACAGCAGGGCCAGCCATAGGTCTCCCTCCTCTTCGGGATCTCCTGTGTACCTTCTGCCCCTTCCCCATCCCCAGGAACAACCCACTTGGAAACACCTCCGTAGTGGCGTGCCAAGGGTGGGGCAGTGGGAGCAATCTGTAAGCCATAGGGGAGGAATTGTCTGTAGATAATTAAAAAGCAAACAAATAATCAAACAAATAAACAGGAAAAGCTGACAATTCTAAATAATGTCTGTGATAAAACACTCTGCCTTAAAAAAATTTTTTTGTTGCTCTAAGTTCTTAACAATCGCTATAGTTGCTGATGAGTTTTAATATGTATGTAAGCTTCAAGTGAATGTGCTGTTATACCTTAACTAGAGGACTGATGCACAAAAATTCATGCACTGGGAAGGGGAGGTCTCTCAGCCTGGCCTGCGCCCTCTCACAGTCCAGGACCTCTCAGGAGAGGTCCAACTAATGGCTTAGGCCAGCCGTGGGCAAACTACGGATCCGGCCCGTTCGGCTGTTCTATCCGGCCCGAGGAGCCGAAAGAGCGGAGGGTTCTCTTGCTCTCCCCTCCGCTCCTTCACCAGCAGCCCAAGATGAGAATGCCAGCATGGTCAAGTTGCTTTTGTTCCGGCCCTCTGGTCTAGTTAAAGAACTCATTGTGGCCCTCGAGTCAAAAGTTTGCCCACCCCTGGCTTAGGCCCACTCCCCAGGGGATTCTGGCAGTCAGAGATCCTTCTGGGAGCCCTCAGGGGATGTCCAACTAAGGCAGCTCCTTAATAGAGCATCTGCCCTCTGGTGGTTAGTGCTTGTCATAGCGATCGGTCATTCCACCCTTAGAGTCAATTTGCATATTACCCTTTTATTATATATGATCTTTAACAAACATTGTGCTTACAAGGCAGTTAGTTTAGAGAACATCCACTTATCCAGCCAGAGCCAACGCAAGGGGGTTCTGCTACACACGTTCACCTCCCTCCATGAGGAGAATAAGGATTCAGGGTCCCTGGAGTTCTCTGTACCCGGTTCCCATCTCCGGCCCCCATGCCACTTGCTGTCCCCCCATGTACACATACATCTGCACTAAGGCAAGATGCTCAGTGGTTGTGAGGACAGGAAACGGAAACTGGATTACTGCCCTCCCTGCCACCTCTCTACAAGTCATTCTCTGAACCTTGTGGGGTTCCCTCTTTTGGAACTTGCTTCCCATATATTTTTTTCTCTTTTTTCAAAATATCCATTAATATAAATAATAAAAGTATGGGCCCATTGCTTTTTCTCCCCTTTATTGCTAGCTGTAATGTTTGCTTGTCCAATGGCATGGTTACGTTATGAACTTCACTAAAAGAAGCATTTTACTGTCTGTGTTTCTTTTCCGGCTGATATTAGAATCTGTGCTGTTTCATTGTTATTATTGAAGAGAATTGAGTTGTACTGAGGAGGCAGCATTAAGACACCATCTTCCCTAGATGCCTGTTCCACATCGGGCACTGGCAGCTGAACCAGCTCTCCTTCGGGGTGGGCACTGAGCCCAGGGCTTGCTCTTGTGGCTGATTTCTCTCCTCATTCCACGCCACTCAACAGCTCTGAAGGTATTGTGAAAATAAGATGTCTGCCATATTGTGCTGGATGGGCTGCCCTCTGGGTAGCACCGATAGCCTCCACTGGGCACATCTCCTGGGTCTCCAAGGTCCTGAAGTTCCCCATCATCATCTCCAACTCACTCACTCCCTAGGTGATCTCATTCAGGCCTAAGGTTTGAAATACTCTCTAGAAGCTAATGGCTCCCAAATGTGTCTCTCCAGCCCTGACCTCATCCTGAACTCCAGGTTTGTATTTCCATCCACGTTCTTGCCAATGCTATGGGGACAGTTTATAAATGTCTCAACTTGCCCTAGTGGATAGAGAATCAGCCCTCGGACTAAAGGTTCAATTCCAGTCAAGGGCACGTGCCTCGGTTGCTGGTTCAATCCCCAGTCTGCGTCGGGGAGTGTGCAGGAAGCAGTCAATTGGTGTGTCTCTTTCACATCAATGATTTTCCTCTCTCTCTCTCTCTCCCCCTTCTTTCTACTCTCTCTAAAAATCAATGGGATAAATATTCTCAGGTGAGGATTACCAAAAACAACAAAATAAAAATATAAAATAAATGTCTTAACTTAAAATGCCCCCAAACAGAACTTGGTATGTTTTCCTCTCCTTCACCAAAGCCTAGCCCACCAAGGTTCCCCCATTTCACGCACAACTCATGGACATCCTTGACTTCTCTCTTTCTCTCCCACTCCATTCAAACCACCAGCGAGTTTGTCAACAAAACTTCCCGAATAAATGCTGAAGGTTTGGGCTCCTCGGCACCTCTGCCACCATAGGTCCTTCCAACCCACCTCATCTCTTGCCTTGATTTCATCAGTCTCCACACTGGTCTCTCAGTCCCACACGGTCTGTTCTCCACGCAGCAGCCAGAGCCAACTTGGTAAAAGGTAAATTTGATCTTGTTTCTTACTTGCTCACTGACTTCCCATTACACTTAGAATCAAATTCCAAAGTCCTCAACCTGGCTGCCAGCTCCCTTGTGGTCTCCTCTCCTTCCACACCACCTTCCCTCCAATACCCTGGCCTCCTCGCTGATACTTCACCATGCCAGCTGCCTGCCCACCCAAATGGCCCAGACTCTTGCAGTTCCTCCACCAGCAAGGCTCTTCCCTCAGAGGAAGTCAAGGTTTGTCCCTCACTGCCTTCGGGTCTCTGCTCAAGTGACATCTGATCAGGAAGGCCTTCCCAGTGCCAAAGCCCCCCCACTCTCTCACACCCCCTTCCCCCAGTCAACACAGCGACTCTCCTGGCCACTCCCTGTCCTACCCTGTACCTGATACTGCCTGGCATTCAGTTTGTTCAGTCTCTGAGCTCCACGAGGGCAGGAACTTTGCTGTTTCATTCACTGTGGTACTCCCAGCATGCAAAGCAGTACTACTATGTAGGGGCTCAACAAATATGTATTAAATCAATGAATGTGGACTCACATTTGACATTTGCCCTCAAACTAACTCTGGGCCAGGTATCATTACCACAGAGACTCAGAGAATGAAAGGGATTTACCCATCAAGATCTCTCAGATAATTAGTGATAGATCCATGATGAAAACATAGGTTTCAAAAAACAGAAAATCAATATAGAAAATTAATAAAAACCTAAAGCTAGTTCTTTGAAAAGAGGTATACCATCAAAAGGCCGCTAGCGAGGCTAACCAAAAACAAACACACAAAAAGCTAACAAAACAAAACAAAACAAACAAAAAAACACGGAGAGAAGACACAAATTACTAACATCAGAATGAATGAAAGAGGGGTTATCATTATAGTTCCCATGAGCATTAAAAGGATAATAAAAGACTTTGAGCATGTTTTCATATGTCTCTTGGCCTTCTGTATATCCTCTTTTGAAAAGTATCTATTTAGGTCCTTTGCCCAGTTTTTGATTGGATTGTTTATCTTCCTTTTGTTAAGTTGTATGAGTTCCCTATAAATTTTGGAGATTAAACTCTTATCGGAGATAACATTGGCAAATATGTTCTCCCATGCAGTGGGCTTTTTTGTTGTTTTGTTGATGGTTTCTTTTGCTATGCAGAAGCTTTTTATTTTCATGTAGTCCCATTTGTTTATTTTCTCCTTAGTTTCCATTATCCTAGGAGCTATATCGGTAAAGATATTGCTACAACATATGTCTGCTATTTTGCTGTCTATGGATTCACTAATCATCCGAGAGATGCAGATCAAAATACAGTGAGGTACCATCTCACACCTGTCAGAATGGCTATCATCAACAAATCAATAAAATGATAAGTGCTGTCTAGGATGCAGAGAAAAAGGAACCCTCTTGTACTGCTGGTGGGAATGCAGACTGGTGCAGGCACTGTAGAAAACAGTATGGAGTTTCCTCAAAAAATTAAAAATGGAACTTCCATTTGACCCAGTAATCCCACTTCTAAGAATATATCCCAACAGAAAAACCAATCAGAAAGGATATGTGCACCCTTATGTTCATAGCAGCATAATTTACAATAGCTAATATTTGGAAACAGCTTAAGTGACCATCAGCAGATGAGTGGATTAGAAAACTGTGGTACACCTACACAATGGAATACTATGTTGCTGTAAAAAAGAAGGAATTCTTACCATTTGCAACAGTATGGATGGAACTGGAAAGCATTATGCTAAGCTAAATAAGCCAGTCAGAGAAAGATAAATATCTCATGATCTCACTCATTTGTGGAATAAAATGAATAACATACACTGATGAACAAAAATAAAACCAGAGACACAGAAGCATCAAACAGACTGTCCAACCTATGAGGGAAGGTGGGGGATGAGGGGGTAAGAGATCAACCAAAGGACTTGTATGCATGCTTATGAGCAGAACCAATGGACACAGACAGTAGCGGGGGGTGAAGGCATGTGCTGAGGGGTGGGAGTGGCTGGGGAGAGGCCAATGGGGAGAAAAAGAGACTTATGTAATACTTTAAACAATAAAGAATTTAAATTATAAAAAAGGATAATAAAAGAATACTATGACTAATTCTATGCTCATAAATTACTAACCTAGATAAAATAGATTAATTCATTGAGAGACACAATCTGCCAAAACTCACATAAGATGAAATAGGCAATCTGAATAGGCCTGTGTCTAGTAAATAAATTGAATCAATGATTAATAATCTTTTAAAAAGAAAGCAACAGGCCCATTTAGGTTCACTGGTGAATCTTACCAAACACCTAGCTAAGAAATTATACTAATTTGCCCCAATCTCTTCTAGAAGATATGAACAGAAAGAGTATTTAATAACTCATTCTAGGAGGTCAGCATTACCCTAATACCAAAACCGGACCAAGAAAACCATAGGCCAATATCTCTCATTAACATGGATACAAAAATCCTCAAGAAAGTAATAGCCAATCAAATCCAGCAATATATGAAGAGAATTATAGACCAGAGCCAGGGAATTTATCCCAGGTATCCAAGGCTGGTTTAGCATTCAAAAGTCAATGAAAGTAACCCATCACATCAACAGGCTAAAGAAGAAAAATCACATGATTATATTAGTAGGTGCAGAAAAAGCATTTGATAAAACCCAACATCCATTCATGATTTTTTTAAAACTTGGCAATCTAAGAATAGAGGGGGGATTTCCTCCACTTGATAAAGAACATCTGCAAAGAACTTACAGATAACATCATACTTGTGGTGAGAAACCAGAAGCTCTCCCACTAAGTTCAGGATCAAGGCAAGGATGTCCCCTCTCAGCACTGCTTTTCAACATTGTACTGGGAGCCCTGGCTAACACAATAAGACAAAGTTTTCTTTTTATTATTGAGGAGGAAGCTTTTTTTTTTTTTTTTTTTTTTTTTTTTTACAGGTTTGTGTTTTGTTTTGTTTTACAAATTGGAAAGGAAGAAATAAAATTGTCTTTGTTCACAGATGCCCTGATTGTGTAGAAAATCTTTTTTAAAAATTTTGACAATAAACTCATGGAACTAATAGCAAAGCAAGGTTGCGGAATACAAGGTTAATATACAAAAATCAATTGCTTCTTGTATACCAGCAATGAGCAAGTACAATCTGAATTTAAAACATAATACCATTAACACCAAAAGAAATAGAATATTTAGGTATAAATGCAAAAAAATATTCATAAGATCTATATGAGGAGAGCTACAAAACTATGATGAAAGACATTGAAAGAGAAGTAAATGATTGGATAGACAGTCTATATTCATGGATAGGAAGACTCAATATTATCAATATGGCAGTTTCTTCCAATGTGATCTATAATGCAAGCTTGAGGGGTACTGTATTTGCCGGCGTATAAGACGACTTTTTGGCCCTGAAAAATATGCCTCCAAGTGGGGGGTAGTCTTATACGGCAAGTATATAACAAACTCTGTATTTTTAGTGGAAATTTTAGGGGGTCGTCTTATACGCCGGCAAATACGGTAAATCCCTTTCATTCTCTGAGTCTCTGTGGTAATGATACCTGGCCCATTGTGATTCAATGCAAGCTCAATCAAAATCTCAGCAAGTTGTTTTGTAAATACTGACAAACTGATTCTAAAATTTATGTGGAGAGGCAAAAGACCCAGACTAGTCAACACAATATTGAAGAAGAACAAAGTTGGAGAATTGACACTACTTGACTTCCAGACTTGCTATAAAGCTACATTAATCAAGACAGTGTGCTAGCAATACAATAATAAATAAATCAGTGAACCAGAACAGAGAGCCCAGAAATAGGCCCACATAAACATAGTCACCTGATCTTTGACAAAGTAACAAAGGTAATACAAAGGAGATGTAGTCTTTTCAATAAATGGTGCTTGAACACTAGACCTCCATATGCAAAACAGTGAATTTAGACACAGATCTTTATAATCCTTGAAAAAACATGCTCAAAATGGATCACAAACCTAAATGTAAAATGCAAAACTCTAAAATTCCTAAAAGACAACATAGTAGAAAAATCTAGATGACATTTTGTATGGCAATAACTTTTTAGCTACAACATCGAAGGTATTATCCATTAAAAAAAAGATAAGCTGAACTTCATTAAAATTTTTTTAATGATGCTCTTTGAAAGACACTGTTAAGAGGAGACAGAGACTAGGAGAAAATATTTGCAAAAGATATAGAGGTAAAGGAACATTACCCAAAAAAGCAACGAACTCTTAAAACTGAACAATAAGTAAATGGATAACACATTAAAAAATGACAAAAGGCCTGAACAGACAAGTCACCAAAGATATACAGATGGAAAGCAAGCATGTAAGGAAGAAAATGCTCAACATCATATGTCATTAGGAAATTGCAAATTAAAACAATAACGTGATACCACCACACAGCGATTAGGGTGGCCAAAGTCCAAAACACTGACAACACGAAATGCTGGGAGGATGTGGAGCAGCAGGAACCCTCATACACTGCTGGTGGGGATGCAAATGGGACAACCACTTGGGAAGGTAGTTTGGCAGCTTCCCTCAAAATTAAACACACTTTTACCATATGACCCAGCAATCGCGCTTCTTGGTATTTACCCAAATGAGTTGAAAACGTATGTCCACATAAAAAAAAACTGTGCACGGATATTTATAGCAGCTTTATTCACAATTGCCAAAACTTGGAAGCAGCCCAAGTGTCCTTCAGAGATGAATTGGTAAATAAACCATAGCACACCCAGACAATGGAATATTATTCAGCTTTTTAAAAAAATGAACTTAGCAGCATTATTCACACAATAACTAAACCGTGAAGCAAGTGTCCATTGATGATGAATGGATAAGCAAATTTAATTAAGCACATACAAAAATGAAAAAAGAAGGAAATTCTGACATAGGCTACAACATGAATGAAACTTGAGGGCATTATGCTAAGTGAAATAAACCAGTCACACATAAGACACATACTATAGGATTACACCTATATCAGGCACTCAGAGTAACAAAAATCATAGGCACAGAAAGTATACAGGTGGTTACCAGGAGCTGGGAAAAGAAGGGGACAGGGAGTTATTGTTTAATGGGTGTAGGGTTAGTTTTGCAAGATAAAAAGAGTTCTAGAGATGAACAGTGGTGATAGATCTACAACAATGCAAATGTACTTAGTACTACTGAACTGTACTCTTAAAAGTGGCTAAGACAGTGCATTTTAGGTTGTATATATTTCACCACAATAAAGAAAAATGGAAAAAGAAAAGCGCTCTCAAGTCATGAAAAGCTGTGGAGGAAACAAGTGTATATTACTAAGTGAAAGAAGCCGATCTGAAAAGCCAGCATCTTACATCATTCCAACTCTAAGACATTCTGAAAAAGGCAAAATTAGGAAGACAGTAAAAACGATCAGGGATAGCCAGGGCTTAGGAGGGAGGGAAGAATGAATTGGCGGAGCACAGAGGATTTTTAGGGCAGTGAAACTATTCTGTGTGATACTCTTATTTGTTGGGTACATGGCATCAAACATTTGTCAAAGCCCATTGAAGGTGCACCACCACCAGTGAACCTGGGATGGGCTTCGGGTGATAATGATGTGTCAACATAGTATACTTCCCAATGGCAGTATACTATGTGTCCCACTGTGGTTCGATGTCAGTAGTGGGGAGGCCCTAGGTGTGTGTATGGCGGGGAGACGATGGTGACTCTCAGCACTTTCCCCTCAGTGTTGCTGTGAACCTAAAACTGCTCTGAAAATAAGTTGATTTTTTTTAAAGGCCCGTGTCCAGAGCCCAATGTCATTCCTTGATCCCACAGCGCCTTCCTTTTCTAACATGGCCCTGCCCACACCCCAGAAAGGGAGGCACCTCGGCAGGTCCCAAAGCCCAGCGAATGGCATGGGTCATTCTTCTCCCAGCAGCAGCTCTGGGCAGATAACAGACTACCACAGCTAACAACACTGCCAACAGATCCGGACGTGCTCCTGAATTCCAGGACTATCCATCAAAGTCTAGAAGTTTACACTTTTAACTAATATGAAAAGCAGCTGGGAGGGGCCAAGGGACCACCAGCCGGGAAGACTGGCAGACTATGCCCATCTCTGTCCTGGCACAGCTGTGAGGCCCCCTCCAATGCTGACATGGCATCTGCAACTGGGGTCTCCTTCCCTCCCTCTTTGCCCCACCGGGTGGGCGTTTGAAAATTTCAGAGGTGATTCACAATGTGGATATATGTTATTATTTTAAAACAACAAAGAAAAAACTCTTAAGGGGGCTTTCTGCTACGTTTTGCTGCATAAACAGAAAAGCCATTTGCTCATTCTTTAGAGGGAGAAAGGAAGACTTCTTATTCTCTCTCTGTGATGTCAAAGAGGTCACCCCACACGGCGATGGGTCTGCCAGGCCTTGCTCTCACAGCCACGCATGCCAGGGAGACGGAGAATCCTCAGGGGAACATTCCACCAACTTGGCCTCCTTCAAGGACCAGCAGGGACTTGGGAGGGACTCTCCTGGGTAAATGTAAAACAACTTGAAAAGGAAAAGAGGGGAAAGTTTTGGGATGGAAAATGGCCAAGAAGGGAGAAGAGGACCAGGGAGCTGCCCTGCGTCACATGTGGACGTGAGGCTGGCCTGAGGCCAGAAACTGGCAGGCGTCACGCGGAGTGAGCAGGACATGGGTGGTGAGAACCTGTCATCCTGTCCCCTTGCATACGTGTCCCAGACAGAGGGGGGGGGAGGGAGGCAGAGGAGGCCTGGGGGCTGTGGCCCCTTCCTGTGCTTAAACCCAGGGCTTGTCTCCCGCCCCCCCCCCCAACCACCCGACAGAATTAGAGAAAACTGGGGAGTGGTGTTCAGATGACAATGGCAATTATATCCACCGTTTTCTGGAATGTTGACTCCTTCCTAGGCGGTAGTCAACATGGCTGACATCCGTCGCCTCACTTAATTTTTACCATGGGTCTGCGATTGTCATGACTCTTCGTCTAACGGGAAAATAAACTGAGTTAATTTGCCCAACCCAGTGGTCAGCAAACCACGGCTCGAGAGCCACATGCGGCTCTTGGGCCCCTTGAATGTTCTAACGCCACTTCTTCAAAATAGACTCCCCCAGGCCGAAAACCGACTTCTGTGCATGGGCCATGAAGTTTCAATCGAACTGTATGTGCGTTCCCACGCGTGGCATTTTGTGGAAGAGCCACACTCAAGGGGCCAAAGAGCTGCATGTGGCTCGCGAGCCGTGGTTTGCCGACCACTGGCCCAACCCAATAACTAGCTTAAAAAAACAAAACAAAAAAAAACAGTTCTGAGATTCATCTAATGCCAAAGCCATGCTCTCCCTCTGGCATCCTCAGAGGGAGTCGGAGGTGACCAGGCCCTTTCAGCCAGCAGAGGAGAAGGGGAGGGTAGAAATGATGGAGAGGAAAAGGGGTGATGCAGTCCCACAAGACAGATTCGGGGCAAGCAGACGGAGGGTAGAAGAAAATCGATGTCAGCTCAGCACAAGGAGACACTCGGACCCATTAGAGACAGCCTAATACAGGCCCAGGCAGCACAGGCTGCAATGGAGGCCACGGGCCCGACACCCTGGAGGCGGTGAGGGCGATACGGACAACCACCTGGCAAGAACTTTGGGACGGAGATGCTACCCAGCATTCAGTTGTCTTTAAGCCCTTCAGCCTTCATAGAGGGACCCGTTTGACCCTGCCCGAACCCTCTGCATGAATAGCAGAGAATATTGGTCCTACGGAGACCATGAGGATGCTGAGAGAGGTGGATCAGCTAGCCCAAGGTCACACAGCGGAGCAGAGCTGTAACTGGGACCCAGGTCTTTCTCCAAACCATATTGGGTGCAGGTTGGAGTTTGATCAAGCTCACCTGAAACACTGGCCTCTGTTCTCACCTTTGCCATCTAAGAGGCCATCCCAGAATCAGGGAGGCTCAGCATGTCTCCCTCATTCCCCTCTCTAACGCAATAATGGCCTCGTCACCGCCATGATTGTGGCTTGGCTTGAGGTCTGCATCCTCTCCCCATGCGCTGACGCCCTGGGGCATCCCAGCAGCCTCCCAACTGGGCGCCGAAACAGTGGCCCATCCTCCTCTGAAAACCGGCAAGGGAGCTTTAAAAATGTACTAATGCCCCTCCAAGGTTACACATGAAGCAATAGTAATCAGCACAGCATGGTGCTGACATGAGGATCTACCCAGAGGGCAATGGAATGGGATTTCGAATCCACAAACAAACTTACACGTCTATGACCAACTGATTTCCAACAAGGGGGCCAAGAACAGCCCCTTCCATGCCTGGTGCTGGGACAATGGGATAACCAAATGCAAAAGAATGAAGCTAGACCTCCATCTCACACCATGTGCTACAGAAGTTAACTCGAAGTGGATCAGGGACCTAAATATGAGATCCCGCTCTCAGATCTCAGCAGGAGGAAGGTCCTGATGCTTCTTAGAAATTGCCTTGGCTTACTAGCTCGGCCGGTTGCAGCGGTCAGGCTGGGAGACAAAGGCACCAGGGGTTCCCCTTTTTGCAAAGTCCATGCAAAGCCAAGTAGAGAACATGGGAAGAGTGCTATCATGGGCACCCCTGGGGTGTCACTGTGGGCATGCAGAATGCTCTGTGGACACATGGGGCACGACCAGGAGTGCTATGGGGTGATGCTGAGTCCTGTGGGTGCTTCCTGGCCTCTATGGGCCCTGTGGAGAGCCACAGTGCAGGTGCTGTCATTGACACCATGGGAAGCCACTGCAGTGCTGTAGGGTGCAGCTATGGGCACACACTGGTGTGTGCTCCGTAGGTGTGCAGGGGTGCCACGCGGCCATTGTGGGTGCTGCAGGGTGATATAGCAAGCACACTACCATTGGGGCAAGAGCCCTGTGTTTGGGTCCTAATAAACTCGCTGCTTTTTAGAGGTGAAACCTGGAGTAATTTGCTTCTATGAACCCCAGTTGTCCTCACCTATAAAAATTGTATTAATACCTGATTTTTGGGTGGTGGGGAGGATCAGCGATTATCCACAGAAAGGGTCCAGGGAAGATCATCAGGACCAAGTGTAAACCCCGGGATAAAAGCTCAGTTCGTCTCTGAGGTGTTCCCCCCCCCCCCCCTGCTCTCAGAACCGAGAGCTGACACAACCCAGGTCCCATACTCAGACCTTTTTTAGACCAGGCAGGGAAAGAGGTATGTGTCTCCAGGGTAACCCCGCTGTTTGGCCATAACACCCAGCTCTCACATCTCAAGAGCCTGAGCCTCTTCAAAGAGGTCACCTTGGGAGGCCACATTACTCCAGGGACTGCCATCGCTCAAAGCAAACAGGTATGTCTCGCTGGCAGTTTCCTCGCCATCACAACCACCCAGTGGTTTGCCAAAAGCTGAGGCTCTGGGAGATCAAATCACTCGCCTGAAATCAAACAGCTACTGAGAAGGTGGAGCCGGGACTGGGCTTCCACCCCGTCTGGCTCCCAAACCCCAGCAAACATTTCCCACAACAGCACATGCCTGTGTGCCTGTGGCCATCTGGTCACCTTTGTGTTTTCCCTGTGACTCTCCCATTGATCTGTTTCCTGGCTAACACTGAGGTAAGGCTCAATCACTCTGCTGCCTGCACAACCCCCTGAAGGGAACCCAGGAACAAGAGCATGCTGGCTTCTTTTTTGTTATGCACTGAAAGAAATTCTTGGCTGGCATGGCTCAGTGATTGAGCATCGACCTATGAACCAGGAGGTCACGGTTCGATTTCCTGCCAGGGCGCATGCCTGGGTTTCGGGCTCCATCCTCAGTGCGGGGCATCGTTGGTGACTCTATCTCTTCCTCGCTCTCCCTTCCTTTCTGACATCAATAACAATACACTAAAGAAAGAGATTATTTTCCTTTGTTCACCCAGCCCCCCTTCCCCCCTCCTCCTCTGATTAGAGAAACATCCGTAGCAGAAAGGTCCCGGGAAAGTTATGCCTTCTCCGACTCACTTCAGAACCTCCTCTCGAGTAAGAAAGCCATGCAAGTTCCAGACGCTGTGATAAGGCAATAGCTTCCTGTGAGGGTAGGGCATCTGCTGCCAGGAGGCTTACAATTAAGATTGTGGCCCGAGAGCTGGCCAGGCTGGGGCACTGCAGGGCACAGGAGCTATCGAGGGGGTGAGAGAGCCCACTCCGGTGCCAGGCCAAGCCACTCCAATGAGGCTGTCCCCTCGGGCCTCTGCCTGGCTCTGCTTTACCTGCCTCGGAGAGCTGGCCAACCTGCCTTGGATGTCAGCTGGGAGAATGCTGGCCGGCCAGCACTGTCCGAAAGCAAGAGGCTGAACCGGGAGAGCAGGGACTCTCGGTTCCATGATGAGGATAGTAACCCAGTGCTTCCCCACCACGGACACCAGCGGCAACCAGAACTGCAAATGCCATCAGGCGGCTGGGGCAGCTCCCTCCAAGGACTCCCTCCCTCCAATCCCTCGGCCCTTGCTTCCCCGGTGGACTCAGGAGCAACCCTGACCTGCAGCCCCTTCAACCAGCCTCATGAGACCCCACTTGAGCATCAGCTCTCTCCTCGCACATCAGACTTGCTCCTCATTCCTGAACAAACATGTGGGGTGGCGACAGGAGTAAAGCGACCCTTCACCTGCCCTGCATTCCCCAGCACGAGTCGAGAGCTCTCTCCTCACGTAGGGAGAGCGGGCTTGGAGGGCAGGGAGAGAGGAGAGATCAGACCCTCTATGTGAATGCGTTGAGATGCCACTCCGCCATGATACCAAAATCATACCTCTTTCAACCTGTCTTTTCCTTTCAGGGTTGTCAGGATTCTCTTGAGGTCTCTTTCTGATGGTGGCTTCAGGAGACGCTCTGGAGGGAGAAGGAAGAGAAATAAGCTTTAAGAAGGCATGCACTAGCAGGGCATGGGACTTCTGGGGGTCAGCTCAGTCCAGATATGCACCCACTCTCTGAGTGCATGCCCCTTCTTGCACCTCTGCAGGTGCAGCAGCCAGACAGGGTCCCCATGGCCAGAAAGACAGAGCTAAGCACCCAGCCCCACACAGGTTCCCAGGAGGGCATCCCCAGTGCCTATGGATTGAGGCATATTTTCCGCCTGCTACCATCAGCCCCAGCGCCTGTGCAACGTCCATGTGATGACTTTGAGAGCATGCTAATTGCAACATCGCATCACGTGTCTCTGCTTCTGGCTAGAATATTATCAACTTGGTGTGGGAACTCCATTTTCCTTGGGCGGGGGAAAAAAAAAAACGGCGCTCTGAGTAATTTTGAAATGTGAAAGGGAATTAATCATTGCCTAATGAAAGCAGGCTTTCTGGGCAGAACAAAACTTTCAAGATCTGGAATCCATGAAGAGATAAGTCCTAAGAGGAGGGGTGGTTGGTGGTGAAAAAACAGCTCAGCCCCGGAGTGCAGGGGCCAAGATCCCAGCCCTCCCACGTCCTCTGTCAGCATGACTGAGTCCCAGGTCACAGGAGAAGGGTCAAATTCCCTGTGCCCAGGCCACACACCTGCCTGCCAGGGCTTAGGTCAGTCCCAGGGGACCAGGTCATTCATGTGCACAACCGAGGAACGAAAGCAAAACTTAGAGCAGGCAGAGCCAAGTTCCCCAACCTCCCCTTCCCCGCTCCGGCTGCCCCCAATGGACAGGCTGCACAGTGGAAGCCCTGATCCAGTTTCAGGCTACCTCAAACGATATGACAATCATCCCAACACCCTCTCCAAGTCCATGGGAAAGTATTACCACTTCAGGGGTGAGGACCAGGAATTCGGAGGCATTAAATAACTTGCCCAGGGTCCTAGCACTGAACTGGGGCAGAACGAAGACTGGAACTCGGGTCCCTAGGAAGTCAAGCCTGGTGCAAGTGCCATCTCCACAGTGAGAGAGGTGCAAGCAGCGGAGCCCTGAGTGCAAGGTCTGCTCTGCGGTGCCTCGTCCTCACAGAGGGCATTCTCCCTGCCAACTGATGGGGAACAGGGCTTGGCTGGAGGATATTACCTCTACCTCTGTCTCTACCTCTACATCTACCTCATTCATCCACACATTGCCAGACTGGGGACCTCATGCATTGGGGGCCAGACTAAGGCTACCATCAGAGGAATTCATGATATACACTGAGTGGTCAGATTATTATGATCTCTGAACGCATAATAATCTGACCACTCTGTGTGTGTGTGTGTGTGTGTGTGTGTGTGTGTGTGTGTGTGTATGTATCAGAGGCCCGGTGCATGAATTCGTGCATGGGTAGGGTCTAGCCAGGCTGGCCAGGGGGAGGGGAGATGGGCGGGGTTGGCCAGCTTGCCTGCTGGTCTAACTCCTGATTGAGGGGACAATTTGCATATTAGCCTTTTATTATATAGGATATACACGGAGTGGCTAGATTATTATGCGTTCAGAGATCATAATAATCTGGCCACTCAGCGTATGTATCACGCATGTACATATATATTACAATTTTCTAAATACAAACCAAAAGTTCTTCCTTACCCATGAATCTTAATTAACAGATAGAATCTCTGCAAAGACTGTACTGTGTGCCCTTCTAAATCTCATTCTATGTGAGCCCACATGCAGACAGTGTGGCTTTATACAAAGGGGATCTTGCCACAGATGTTCTACATACAAGGCCACTTATCAGGGATATCATGTCTACCCATGGCTGTGACAGGATACAGACCTTCGGAGCCATTTTTGCAGCTGCACAGTGCCCCGTAGTGCATGGGGACCACAGTATAGTTTCCTCCTCTCTGAGTGCACCCACTCTCAGAGAAACACCCGTGGATATGTGGGGTGTTGCTGTTTCCGGCCATTGCAACCTTGCAGTGACGCCCACCTCTCTGTGTGGAAACGTCCTTGCAGTTCCAAAACCTAGACACGTGGGTTGGCTGGGCAGAGGCTCTGCACAGTCCACCTCTGACCGGATGCAGACAAACCGCCTTCCCAAAATGCTGGGTGGATTCCCCTCACATCCCAGGGCAGAACGAGCCCTTTCTCTTGGATGCAAATTGGAAGCCAGGATTCTCTTGGCAGAAGGGCTGTGCCTGCCACCGCCCAGTGGTCTGGGACTACGAGTCCCCTGGACAAAGGGGGAAGTCGATTTCTTGGCTCACGCAGATGGCCGCTGCTTCACTGCCTGGGGGCCATTTCTGAAGACTCTGGCCCACCTGAGCCGGGAACTACATTTACTGGCTCAGAACTGATAATGAGCTTTTATGAGCTCTGGGGACCGGGAGGAACACGTATTAATGTCAAGCATGCCTGTCAGCCACGCAGCCTGGGTGAATGTCGCACATTAACGAAATTAAAGGCCGCAGCCGCCCGGGGAAGGAGCTGGGGGCTGCGTGTCGGCGCGAGAGTAGGCCTGTCAATAACCACATTACTTTCCAGCTTTTGCACTCCGGAGCCCGGAGCTGTCTCCCCATCTTCACAGGAATTCTGCTTTCTTGCAGCCCGAGAGGAGATTAGTTTATTACCATTCTGCCAGGAGAGGCAAAATCCAGCACTAATCCTAATTCCCATTTAAGCAAATCTTCATTGTGTGAGAGAAACCAGCTGGGCTCGGAATTTCTTCCCCCTCTTGCCTGAGATCTCATTTCAGCCCCCTCCGCTCGGTGGAGGAGGGAGGTCACTGCAGATGTTGGACCCCGAGCCCTCCTGGGAGGGAGAAAAGAATCCTGGGGTTTAAGGCCAAGAGGGGAGACTGGGGCCGGGTGGCAAGAGGCAGCATTGCAGGACGGTGAGCCGGGTGATGGCGTTCCCTGTGGGCCTGGTTGTCCCGGGATGTGGGAAGGAAGGGCCACCACCCTCCAGGTCACAGACGTGCTCTTGCTTTGGACTTAAGATCCCACCGATTTGAGGTGGCACAGGCTCACCTCCCCACTCCAGCCCTAACTAGCTCTGTGACCTCAAGCAAGGACTTCCTTCCTCCACACCTCAGCTTCTTAACTGGGATCAAGGGCTCGCAACATCCGATAACTCATAAGATGTTGTGAGGATTGTAGGAGGAGTGTATGCACAAGACTCAGCAGAGAGCCTGCCATACACTGTCCTATTTCTTGAATGTAAGACTCTGGGTTGTATGTTATGGGTTTCTAAGAATGAAAACACAGCCAGTTAATTAATCATGACATGTCGCTTTTTATATTGACGCGACCTGGTTTCAGAGACATAAAAATATTAAAAAATAAAGCGCCCCTCAGGCTCCATGAACTATTGAGAGAACTTCATCAACGGCAGTAAATGTGATGACTCTTGGCCAACTCCTCCCATGTTGCAAAGTTCAACTCAAAACTCAGATCCTGTTCCTCCTCTTCTTCCAAACAAAGCAAACGCACACTATGTGAGGAAAACCAGCTCTCGGGTCAAAAGGGAAATTCTGAGCGCCACTTTGGTGTCCTGGGCAACACACAGGTGTGAGACTTTAATGATGTGTCCTACTCTACTTCTACCGTGATGGCCCCCACTCTATTTTTAAATTAAAATAAGACATATACACGGCAGTGCACACACTATGTGTGTACAGCCTGCTGAATTTTCAAAAACAGAGGCCCCGACATACCTGACACTCACATCAAAGACCCTTCTCTGTTTCCCCCAATATTTGTTCCTCTTCCATCGATGTCTCTCACATCATCCCTGACTCGCCATCCCCACCACTTCTGCCCATTCTGCCCGGACCGGCCTCACCACTGCCTGTCTGCTTGCTGCAAACAGGCTCCCTTCCCTTTGGCTACAGGGCTGAGCCCGTGAATATGGGGCAACACATCTCCCTCCTGCTTCAGTGGGTCCCCCGGTCTCCTTTGGCCTGCACACGGGGATTTTTATAACCGTATCCCTGGTTTCCCATCTTCCCAGACCCACCCTCAGGTCCTCACAATACACACAGACCCACAGGCACACCGAACTCATCTGCAAAATGCGGACAATCATAGTCCTACCTGGTGGGCCTGAGCTGGGGATGAGATGAGCTAACAGATTGTAAGTGGTTCCCCAGGTGCCTGGCACAACATACGCAGTCGGTAAAGAGAGGAAGCAGGAATTGTGTAAAATAGAATCTGCTTGCTACTTACTGCAGTAACCACTATTCTATAATCTTTTAATCTCCTAGATTCCAAACCAGTAGGATTTTATTTTTTTTATTTTTAAAAAAAATATATTTTATTGATATTTTACAGAGAGGAAGGGAGAGAGATAGAGAGCCAGAAACGTCGATGAGAGAGAAACATCGACCAGCTGCCTCTTGCACACCCCCCACCTGGGATGTGCCTGCAACCAAGGTACATGCCCTTGACTGGAATCAAACCCGGGACCTTTCAGTCCACAAACAGATGCTCTACCACTGAGCCAAACCGGTTTCGGCCCAAACCAGTAGGATTTTAGAGAGCTGGGAAGGCTTCCTGGAAGAGGCAGCAAGGAAAGGATGAAGGGAGGTGAGTCCAGTGATGAGGCTTTTCCCAGCACTTTCTCTCTCTCTCTCTCTCTCTCTCTCCTCTCTCTCCTTCAGCCACTATATCTTTCCCTGGCTCTTAGGTGGAACCGCCATCTTTCTGAGCCCTGTGACCACAGGACTCTTGTTCCTACGTCCCAACAAGGGGTAGTGTCCCCAGCAAGACCCTGGAGGTGGCTCAGCTCTGGGCCCTGTGTCCCCACACCAACGCCAAGCCCCAGGATCCAGCCTGAGCCACTGCCAACCGATGCAGGGCTTACCGGCAGGTAAACGCTCTGCAGTTTAAGGCTCCAACGTGAAGCCGAAGCCGGGGCTCTATACTGCTTTGTTTTAAATTAGCAGCACAGGGGGCTGGCGTGGGACCAGGGGAGAGGGAGAGGAGCCAAGGCGAGTTCAGGAGGGGTTCCTGCTGTGTCCTGCATCTCAGCCGTTCCCTGGGCGGCCCCTAATGAAGCCGCATCCTGCCTCTGCCTCTTCTCTCGCCTGCCCTGCCCTTGTCTCACTGGGAGAGTGTCTGCCCCGCCCACTCACTCAGCCCCCCTCACCCTCTTCCCATAATGAGTCCGTTCCTGAATCAGCCTGCTAATTGTGTCCCTGGGTCACTGTGGGGTTGGGGAGGGGGAACCATTCCATTCTCAGAAAGATTGAAATTTATCTTTGCTCCATCAAGGGAGAGCCACTCCTTAACATTTAATTGGGCAGCGCACCGTGGGCGTTGGCACGGCTAGCAAGGGTCCCAGTGGGCAAGGAACTCCCAACCTGAGTCCATTAGCTCTTGGCCTGGGGAGGGTGGAAGTACCAACATACGTTAACAAGTGAAGCTGTTTCTTCTTAATGCAACTGTCATTAATAACCATCTCCCCTCCACCCCGCCTCCCATCAGGTCTGGGCTTTGCTGCAAGCGGCACAGGCCAGCCTGGGTCTCTCCTGCTCTCCCCAGTGGTGCCCGTGTGAGCAGACACCACCAGGATGCTCAGCCGGGCAGGAAGGGCATGGGTAGCCTCTGAGAGCCTGGGACTCCCCCTGTCCCCTGAGGGCACTGCCCTGCATTTGCTCTTGTCCTGTTCTGTCTGGAAATGCTTTTGTGTTAGCAGAAGGAGGTGAGAACAAGGGCCACCCCTCAGCTGGAGTTCATCTTACACTTGATCGTCACGCTTCTTCCTCCCACACTTGTAGATAACACTCCTCTGCCAGGGGGATATCGTAGCTCTTCCCCTTTCTTCTGCAGATGAGGAAAGTGAGCAGCGGCACTTTTGTGTAACTAAACATGGGTGCACCGTTGGTGGGAAAAGGAAGACAGAAAACACAAATGATTCTATCCACAACGTCTTCGAAGTAAGGCTCCCTGGCTCTCGCCAAGAGGGGGTGCCCAGCAGACCCAGAAGCCTGATGTTAAGAAACTTGTCCCTGCCGAAACCGGTTTGGCTCAGTGGTAGAGCGTCGGTCTGCGGACGGAAAGGTCCCGGGTTCGATTCCAGTCAAGGGCATGTACCTTGGTTGCGGGCACATCCCCGGTGGGGGGTGTGCAAGAGGCAGCTGGTCGATGTTTCTCTCTCATCGACGTTTCTAGCTCTCTATCTCTCTCCCTTTCTCTCTGTAAAATATCAATAAAATATATTTAAAAAAAAAGAAAAGAAAAAAAAAAGAAACCTGTCCCTGAGGTGGAATCTGGCCTGCCCGCCCCTACTCCACCATGTCCTCTGCATGAGAAAACACATGAAAAACACGAAGACATAGGTACTCTTCTGCCGTGCGGCCTGTGTCCTCCTCTCCAGCGAAGGAAGGACCTGAGGCTGCAGGAAGCCACGCAGCGCGTCTGCCCTCACAGAGCTGAATCAGGCTGAGGACCAGAGGCCACAACTTTGTTTCCAGCCCAAGTCCCCAGAGCCATCACTTGTGTCCAGCCTGCACCAGGCCAACCCACAGTCCATCCTCCCAAGGACCTATCTGAGAGGTTCTCAGGCCACTGGGCTGTTTGCACAAAGACACCCGGGGGTTCGAAGGTTCGAGCATAACCAGTGCTTCCCTGTGCATGGTTCAGGAAAGGCAGAGATCTTAGTGCTGAAGTTGGCTTTGGTCCCAACTCTGCCTCCACACGTTCCAGCTCAGGAACTCAACGTGGATCCACCGTGCAGTCTGACATGTACAGGGACGCATTTCCCAGGACCCTCCGCCTCTGAGAGCAGCAGTATGGTTACATGACACCTAACGATATCGGTCAACGACGGGCCTTACATACACAGTGTCCGTCCCGTGAGATTGTCACGAAGCCGAAAAACTCCTGTCGCCCAGAGAGGCCGTAGCAGCCATCATACCGTTGACTAATCATATCCTAGGTGCCACATGTTGTCGTAAAGGACGTTGTCATGAAGTCGCAGTGTAACTCATTCCTCTGGTGCTTGTGCTGTCACTAACCTACTGTGCTGCCAGTCATATGAACGCATCGCGTGCACACTTATGTACAGGACGTAATACTTGATCATGGTAACTGCCGACTATGTTATTGGTGTACGTGTTCACTACACTTTGTATTGTCATTGTAGATTGTCCTCTTCCTGCTAATTGAAAACAAAGAGTTTGCTCTAAAATGTGATGCCTTGTCCCGCGGGCGGCAGCCTCATTCCTCCTGTGTTTATTTACTTCATCTCTTGGTTGCATTGTTTTCTCTTGTGCTTGATTTAGTCTCATGTCATTTTATAAATGCGCTGTTGCCTCAGGGTTCTGTGCTGGTAATGTCTACAGCTGTGCACCGGAATATCCTGGCCTTCACATTCACTCACCCAGAGCAATTCAGTCCGGTAAGCTTCATTCATAGTGTCCTATACAAGTATAGCATCTATCTTTTATATTGTATTTTGACTGTCCCTTTTCTATGTTTAGATACACAAATGTTTACCATCTTATCTAATAAAGAGGGAATATGCTAAATGACCATCACACCATCGCAAAAGATGGTGGCGCCCATAGCCAATAAGAAGGAAATATACTAATTGACTGCACCACCCTCAAAGATGGCGGCACCAACAGCCACAAGATGGTAGCGCCCAGTCCCCTCAGCCCCACTGGATGGCAGGCGTGTGGCAAGGCTGGGCCCACCTGCCTCTGGAGTCCTCCAGTCCCCTCAGCCCCCCAGCTGCCCAGGGCCAGCCTGAGGTGCAGGCAAGCCTCAGATGGTGGCTGCTCAGACGACCAGGGCCACCTGAGGCTCAGGTAACCAGGGCTGGCCAAGGCTTGCACTGCCAGCAGTGGCAGCAGCAGAGGTGTGATGGGGCATTGCCTTCCCCTGATCACCGTGTTCCCTCCAGGCTCCCTGAGGGCTCCCGGACTGTGAGAGGGGGCAGGCCAGGCTGAGGAACACCCCCCTTCCAGTGCATGAATTTTCATGAACCGGGCTTCTAGTTGTGTTATAAGTGGCTACAATATTCAATACAAGTCCATACTGAATAGGTGGGTAGCCTGGGTGTGAAGCAGGCTAGACCATCTAGGTGTGTATAAGTGCACTTTATGATGTTCACACAATGACAAAATTGCCTACCAACGCGTTTCTCAGAACATATCCCTGTCGTTAAGTGACACATGACCGTATGAAAAAGCCACATGACAGTAGTAGAGATGTTTTCAAACTGGCCACCCTGCAGCTCGCAAGGAAGCCGAAAGCTGAGAACTCATAACCTGAGCTGAGGGAAGCGGCCAACCCCACGGCCTACCGCAGCTTTCCTGCTCCTCAACCTGGGGCTAGTAACTCAGACTTTACAAGCCACAGGGTGGTGGTAGGGTGGGGAAAACTACACCCCACTTCTTAGTAATTCCTCCGGGCTCCCTTAAATATATTCTAGTGCAGAAAGGGGTCTGCGGGAGGTTGGACCGCAGCAGCCGCATTAGCATTTTGATGGGTTTTCCCAACACGTGGAACAAGAGAGCTTTAAAATTCATAGTGAAGAGATTAATCCTTCCAGCTACACTTCTCCCTTCCCAGCTTGAAGGCCAAGAAGTTGTTACCCCTTTAAGACCTTGATTAAGAAAGAAAGTCAGGAACTCCAAGAGCTCACTCTTTAGAGTGCACGGAGAAGAGACAGATGGGTTTCCTATGTTGAGCGTACGTGTAGAGCCCTCCAAACACAATTAAAAAGGCAGAACCGGAGACAGGGGAATGAGGAGGTTGCACCATGTGTGGGGGTTGGGAGTGTCTTTGACTCAACAGGAAGGACACAGCCTTCTGCTGAGTCCAGAGAGGAGCCTGCTGGCTCCTAACAGCAAGTCTCACCTACGGGAACTGACAAAGGCCATTCTTCTTAACACCCATGGTCACTCGCTCAGCGAGCATCTCCAAAATGAATTGCTCTGGGCTGGGTGTTAGGTCCTTGGGAGAGAAGGATCTGAGGACAGTTCTGCTCAACAAATATCTGATTTCAAGAAACTCAGTCTAGACAGAGAGAGACAAAGACACACAAAGAGAGAGACAGAGAGGGTGTGGGGAGAGGGGGAACTGATGGTTTAAAAAAAACACACAGTGGTGAGAGAAGCAAGTGTGGCTGCCCAGGGACCCCCAGGGAGGAGGGGGGCCTCAATCAAGCTGGGTTTACACCCTTTGGGGAATTCTTGTCCTACTTCAAAACTTTCTTTTGAAAAAAATGCATGTGATGCAAATTAAGCGTCAAAGGGGAGGCACACAATGCTTTGCAGCGTATGCTCAGAGTGAGTGCATAAATGGGGTGGAGGAAAATGGTCCAAGGAGGGGACTGTCTTTTCCACATCATGTTGGACCACTGTGCAGCAGGCCCCAAGGACTACTGAATCATCCCAGGGATTCCAGAGGCAGGTAAACTTGAACGCTGGTGAAGTTACATGCGAGTTTGTATGTCCTTGTAGAAAAGATAACCCCTGTACTGACCTATAGGGCATAACCAGTTTTGTATCCCAACAAGCCACCTATTCCAGCATTCTTTCTCCAATGCCTATATAACCAGCGTCTCTAATTCTCCGGAGAACCAGCTTTACCATCCTGCTGGCTCCCACATGAATGAGCTCAATCAATCTCTGACCTATGTTCATTTTACATCTATATGAGACTTTATAGAATTTACAATTTTTTGATAATTATACTTTGGCAACACGTGCCCAATCAACACACACACACACACACACACACACACACACACACACACACAGTGCATGGGGGTGGGGGGAGTAAGAAATACAGCAAAATGTTACCAGTGGGTATCTTTAGGTAGTTGGCATATATATACACATGTGACTTTTATAGTCGGGGATGGGGGGGGGATAAATATTATTTTTTAAGCAGAATAAGACCCCATCTAAAATCTCCCAAATTAATGGCTAAAGCAAACTGCTTGCTAATCCTATCTGTGGACAGGAAGCTAAGCCCTTTCTGTGCATTATCCCATTTAAGGTCTACTCACCACCCCATGTGAAAGGCACTATTACTCTCCCCATTCTACAGATGCGGAAATGGAGCACAAGGAGTTACCCTCAGATCATAGGGCTGAGCGGTCACAAGGGGCTCTGAATCCCAGCAGCACTGCCAGAGTCGTGCTTAACCAGGCGGCCAGACACCGGCCTCCCACGTGGAAAAGGAAGAAGTAAACACATCTGCGGGGCTGCCAGGGTCCGGCTTGGAGAAAGAAGGCTGTGCTCCCACCCACTCCCGGAGCCCACAGCGTGCAGGGAAGCCAAGCACAGGCCTCCTCAGCCCGGAATGGAATTCGCAGGTGTCTCTCCCACACTGGCAGGTGGGGACCGGGTCTTCTCCATTCTTAAACCTCCCGTCACATTGGGTTGGAGGCACAATAGACGCTGAGCGAATGTCTCAGGACACTCCCCACCAGCTCTGGCCACTAAGCCTTTCACGCACTCTAGAAAGCAGCTTCCGACTCAGAGTTCCCTCCGTCTCTCTCTTTGCCCACACAGGCACTGCCACTGTGGAGCTGGTTCACGTCTTCATCAGAAAGCAAAGGGCAGGCTGGCTTCAGCAAAGACAGGCTCTGTGTGTTGGAAAGGGCCCCAGCCGAGGAACCCTAGAGGCCAAGGGCCCTGCCTCGGAATCACTGTGCGACCTTGGGCAAATCAGCAAGTCTCCCTGGGACGGGGCACTGTGCCTTTAAAGGGGGCAGGAAGACCCACGGTGCGATGTGCGGCGATGCCCCAGACGTTCTGCCGGCATCAGTCTCGCGTTTGCCGCCGGCGTACTTTACATGCAGCAGGCGTGGAGCCCTCACCGGGGACCCATGCCTATTGATTCTCACTAAAGCTCTTCCTGTGGCAGGTCACTGCGGGCTAAATCCGCGCAGAAATTAGGTTTTGAGGGAGGAATACCATGTGATCTGGAAAACCACATTGGGGGGGGGTTGCTGCAAGAGGGGGAGTATGGGGATTGGGGAGAGATGCTCTTGAGAGCCCCTACCAACCACCCCATGGAGGGGGGGGGTTCATCCTGAGCACAAATTGATGGATTGGTTTTGGTCAAATACATTTTCCTAGGTCTCCGAACACCTGCAGGCGCAGGTAGGATTACTTGGGTAAATATTGTGTTTCCAAAGCTTCCGAATAAAAAGCCCCGTGTCCCTTGATTTGAACAATAAATACCTCCCAGCCTTTGTGGTTGGCTGTGAGGAGGCAGGAGAGGAAATTCGGAAACGCCGGCCGCTAAGTGTCAACATGGAGAGCCGCGTCCCTGGGTGATTAATTAAGACCCGTGGCCAGAAGAAACACAGGAGGGCCCTCTTATAAAAATGGGAAGTGATACTGCGAATGCCAATGATTCTAGCAAACGGGCCTGCTTCTGATTCCTGGGGGAGCTACTGTCCCTTTTAGGAATCTCAGTTTGAGCATCGTGGGATGCTCAAAATGGGGTCCCTGTGGGCTCCCTGGGAGATACCAAAGTGGGGGAGGGGGAGCAGGAGGTCCAGCCCCCATCCTGCTTCAATCAGAGAGCTCCACTGTATCTCCTATTGGCTGCTCCAGGTTGAACTTTCTTTGACTTCTATGGCTGCAACTAAGTTGGTGAATGCCACTGGACTAAACCATCCCAGGTCTTTTCCCTTTAGTCTTTGGAATGCCCGAGATGGTACCTTGGTTAAGAAACCCAAGGCATTCTGGTGGCCGAATGGTTTTTATCCAAAGGCATCATGGTGGTGACTCATGGTCAAGGTCGCCAACTCTGGGGCAGGGCGTTCCATGCCAGGTCGCGAGCTCCTATCCCTAGCAAAAGGGTCTTCCCAGACAGATCATAAAGCCACAGTAGGAACTGGCGGCCCTGGGAGCACGTACATTGTCCCGGGCTTTTCACCTCTCGGTCCTCACGGCAACAGGTGTCGATCTACTCTCCACTTTGCAGATGGAGAACCTCATCACCACACAACTTGGGTAACCTGCCCACGGCCCCTTGGCTCCTAAGCCAGGATTCAACCCCAGCAGCCTGGTTCTTAAGCACTGCCTGAAATCAAACACCCCAGCAAACCCCAGAATGCCACGCTGAAAGGGGACCTGGGGACCGCTAGCCGCTCTCCTCCATTTTACAGTGAATGACTGAGGTCCACAGAAGGTGATAGATGCGCCCAAGGTTCATCATGAGCTTGGTGCAGTGCGGGGTCAAAACTCAGATCCCATCTTGAAATCTGTTTCTTCCCACTCCACCTGGGCACCACTGCACCCCTCAGGACATGCACCTCGGGACGGGCTGCGGGAGTTGGTGGCCAGAAGCTGAGCTCACGTGCAGGCCGCCCACCCAGCAGCAGTCCCGGCTCTGCCCCTGAGACGCCGGGTGACACACTCGGCACCGTCGTGTTCCAGTTTGCCGGCCCTAAAATGGGAAAGGTGGCCGTGCTTACCTGAAGTGTTCCCACGTGTGTCCTCAGTAAAGTCTACCCATGGGGTGGGCAAACTTTTTGACTCGAGAGCCACAGTGGGTTCTTAAACTGGACCAGAGGGCCAGAACAAAAGCATGGATGGAATGTTTGTGTGAACTAATATACATTCAAAGTAAACATCATTACATAAAAGAGTACGGCCCACTCTTTCGGCTCCGCGCAGGCCGGATAGAATAGCCGAATGGGCTGGATCTGGCCAGCGGGCCGTAGTTTGCCCACACCTGGACTACCCTCTCTGCCTTGGGGCAGCGTGAGAGGGACACAAAATGAACCGGATCCTTCTGGTTCCGGAACTGGAACCACCCCCCTCCCCCACCTGGCCATGGCAAATGGACCACTCACTGCCCCTGTTTCCCTAGCCAGTGGTCGGCAAACTCATTAGTCCACAGAGCCAAATATCAACAGGACAACGACTGAAATTTCTTTGGAGAGCCAAATTTTTTAAACTTAAACTTCTTCCAATGCCACTTGTTCAAAATAGACTCGCCCAGGCCACACTCACGGGGCCAAAGAGCCTCATGTGGCTCGAGAGCCGCAGTTTGCCAACCACGGCCCTAGCTGAGGTTCTCCGTCTGCTGGGACCTTGCCGGATTCCCTTTTCACCTTTCTCTATTAGCGACAATGACCGGTTTCCGGCAAACCGAGACCAGTGTCCTGTCTAAAGTCAAGAGCGAATCATCCTCTTGAGCTTTCTGTGTTCTCCTGACCTCGTGTTAATTTCTGGCACGAAATAAAACGATGTCTCTTCATACCAGGAAAAGGCTAGAAAGGTCATTTCAGGTCCTTACACCGTCTGCCTGATGAGCTTGAACCCACTCGTTTGCAGAGCCAGGGCACTTACGATGCAGAAAGGACCCGAGCTTGAGCATCTGAGATCCTGTGGAAGAAAGTCGCCATCTCTCTAAATGTGAACTGATAGCTTCCCCTCTGTCGGGAGGGAGGAAACTGAGGCCCAGAGAGGCTGAGTGATGTAGCCCATGTCACACAGCCATGGTTGGTGGAAGAGACAGAGTGAGAACCAGGTCTCCTGACCTCAGGCTCTGCTGGGGTGGGGATGGGGAGGGTGGATGGGGGGGATGGAAAAAGGGAGGAGAGTTTGAGTGTGAGTTTGCAAGCACGTTTGAGAGTGTGTACTTAGGAGATTATGAACCTCTGAGGGTGAAGAGAAGCATTTGAGTCATTTGGCGTTCCACCTGCACTTATCTGAGTGAGACGATGGGCGTGAACAAGTGTGAGGGTGGACGAGTGAGCAAGAGGGATTTGAGTGGGAGAGAGAGGGGGGGAATCCAAAGGCTAACGAGAGAGAAAACCAAGAGGAGGAAAAACATTTGGGCCATTTTCAAATTCCCACAGTTGAATAAATCAAAACAGCTTGTTCTAAGACAAAGAGGCCATTTCAAACCACATCCTTTACACCAAAGTCAACCCCAAACGGCCCCCTCGATGCTTTCTCATAACCAATAACGACAGCAACAGAAATATCGCAGTCATATTTAGGATTCTTGAGCAGCAATGGTGGGCCAGGTGTGATGAATGCCCTCTTTCCAGAGAAGCAACTGAGGCAGGGGAGGGGAAGTCGCTTGGTCCCCACACCCAAGTGGTTCCTTGGATAGGGAAGCCTGGTGGCCAGCAAAGATCCAGCCAGCAAGCTTCTGTGGAATCACCACATACATGCCTGAGAACCAGCCCTGGGGACAGGGCTGCTCCTGACTGGGAGTGGAACGGAGAAGGAAGGGACCCAGGAGTGGGGAGTGAATCAGCACGTTCCCTGCCAGTTCCTTCACAGCTGCCCCACCAGGCAAGGCAGATGCCACCTGTGCGGGAGTGCCTGGTGCCGTGACCAGCAGTCCACACCCCACCTGGCGCCCGGCATTAATTTGCCAGAGGAACATCAGGGCCCCAAGAAATCCCGTCTCCCACCTCAACATCAGCAAAGGGAGCCACGTGGCAGTAACCACCGAGTCTCCCCTCCCGCTGGGCGTGAGGGGCAGCACCAGGCCAGCATCCGTGCTCTGCCAAGCATCCATGGCCAGCAGGCATGCTGTGCACTTTCTCATAGTCCTGTCCTAACCCCAAAACACTCCTCTGGGGTGGATGCTACTCTTCTCATCTTACAAATGGGTAAACTGAGGCTCAGAGAGACGGAATGCCTCATCCAAAGTCACCAAGTTAGTAAGTTTGGGCAAAGTTGGGACTGAGCCCCAGCATGGCCAGGAGACCTTTGCTCCCTCTAACTCACCCATCACTCACCCGCAAAGCCCTTGCCTCTGGCTCAGGTTGGGAGCCCCAGAGGGCAGCATTTTGTTGTGGGATTCCCCGCCACAGAATGGGATTAAAAATCTCAGCCCAGCCCTGGCTGGGTGGCTCAGTTGGTTGGCGTATCATCCCATACACCAGAAGGCAGTAGGCTTGATTCCCAGTCAAGGCGCATACCCAGGTTCCAGGTTCAATCCTTGTTTGGAGCACGTGTGGGAGGCAACCAATCAACTTCTCTCTCTCTCTCTCTTTCTCTTCTCTTCTCTTCTCTTCTCTTCTCTTCTCTTCTCTTCTCTTCTCTTCTCTCCTCTCCTCTCCTCTCCTCTCCTCTTCTCTCCTCTCTTCTCCTCTCCTCTCCTCTCCTCTCCTCTCCCTCTCTCTAATATCAATAAAAATAACAATAATATAAATTTGTTTTTTAAAAAATCTCACCTCAATCGGATTGTTGGGTATCAAATGAGGTAGTGTCTATGGGTCTAGATCTGTGGTCAGCAAACTGCGGCTCACGAGCCACATGCAGCTCTTTGGGCCCTTGAGTGTGGCTCTTCCACAAAATACCACGGCCTGGGCGAGTCTGTTTTGAAGAAGTGGCGTTATAAGAAGTTTAAGTTTAAAAAATGTGGCTCTCAAAAGAAATTTCAATCGTTGTCCTGTTGATATTTGGCTCTGTTGACTAATGAGTTTGCCGACCACTGATCTAGATGAAAAAAACTCTCTGTGCCTCTGGAAAGAAAGGGAAGGGAAGAGAGCCAACAAGGTAGGTCCCTCCACACCCAGCACCAGGTTAAAGAGTTGCTCCAGCCTTTGCTGTCCCTTTTTTTTCCAGATGGGAAAGCTGAGGCTCAGTTAGGATTTTTAAAACTGCCAAATGTCACACAGCTCGTAAGGGGCAGAATCGGAATCTGAACTCGAGACTTGTGGGACTCGGAAACCAGAATTCTCACATTAAGTTCAAATGCCACTGGACTCCACAAGTGCCTTTCAATTGCTTTCTTCTAGAAGAGCATTTCATTTTAATCCGATGCCTTTCTCACCAGCAGACACCCATGAACTTTGCCTAATACACGATCATCACTGTTTTGCCAAAAAGACTATCAGGGAGACCGTTTTTTGTTTTGTTTTGTTTTTTTCACTCTCACACACAATAAACACGAACCTCTCAACTAGTTAAAATCATGCTTGATTACTGGATGGGCTACTTAGAAACAAAAATTGCCCATTATTTAAATTGAATTACATAGCAACCACTTTGTAAAGAGCATATTTTTATTTGAGCTCATTGTGTAGCAAATCCTCAGACACTCGCTTTCTTCCAGCTACTTGGAGAAGGGAACATTATCAAATGAAAGGGAGGAAATGTTATGCATATCATCCCAGCTATTGAAAATAATGCTGATGGATTTCCCTCCTTTGCTTTTAATTTATTTAAACAACACCCCCACTTCCATCAACAGCCACGCCTGGGCTTCTTGGCCTCCTAAGCGCTCTTCTCCTGGGAATTCAAAGCTTTGTGGTCCTAGTCCCTGGTCAGGATTCCTAGGGGCAACTCTAGAGGCAGAAGGAGACCCAGAGAGCAAGCAGCATCCCCTCCCCAGTGTGTAGACAAGATGTCAAAAGTCCACAGCAGCCCAAGCCGGTTTGGCTGGGTGGACAGAGTGTCAGCCTGCGGACTGAAGGGTCCCAGGTTCGATTGCACTCAAGGGCACATGCCTGGGGTTGTGGGCTCGGTCCCCAGGGTGGGGCGTTCGGGAGGCAGCCGATCAATGATTCTCTCTCATCATTGATGTTTCTATCTCCCCTTCTTCCGTTTTCTCTGAATTCAATAATAAGAAAAGTCCACAGCAGAAACAAGAGCTAGTTCAAGCCAAAGAAGAACTAGGCTCTAAACTCTGACTTTCTGGTCTCCCAGTCCAGTGCTCTCCCAATCTCTTCAGTTAGGGAACAATGGGGACAGCAATTCATGGGATGGATCTAGGGTTCTAGGCTGTGATCCAACTGCCTTGGCACCCGCAGCGCCAGTCTCCCAATGTCATGGTTTTACCACATCCCCAGGCCTCATGGCGCCCATCAGGCTCGGAGGTTGGCCCCCAGTGCCCCCATCTGGTCTCTGGACTCAGAGGAGGGAAGCTCCCACCTGTGGCCCCAGCTTTCACCCCTCCAGCACCACGGCCCCGGTGCTCCAGCTCGCTTGGCCTTGCAACAACAAGCAGGCAGCAGCCTCAGAGGTCTCTGTTTGCCTTGGCTCTGCAGCCTGCTTCCTCAGCAAGAAGCCACTGCAAAGGAAAATAAAACAACAACAGAAAGCCCTTTGATCTGCCCACAGAGGGCCGGGAGGAAGGTGGGAATCACCCTCGGCTGTGACCTCTGGCCTTCCGCTTCCAAGTTCTCTGCTGCGGAGGGCCCCAGGGTTCTTTCGCCCACCCCACCTGGCCCAGGCACCCGGATCCCACAGGACGAGAGGGTCAAAGTGACATCTGTGAGCACCAAGTAGGGATGAGCAAGAGCAGAGAGGGAGGCTGGACAGGGCCAAGCAACTGGGAGAGAGGAGATGGACACTGGCCCAGGAAGCCACTCCACACAATGGTCTCCCGGATGGAGGAGCACCAGGAAAGAGGCGTGTGCGAGAAAGGCATTCCAGCCCATCGCTAGGGAACCCGGCAGAGCATCCCGGTTCTCTGGGCAGGAACACCAGGCATCCCTCACAGGAGGATGTGCTGCGTTCAAGATGCGTGAGCTGGGCCTCTCCCATACCCCACGGTCCACCCCAGGGGGCCCCCCACAGCCTCAGGAAACATGAGTTCACTCTGGGGGCCATATCCAAGCCCCCTTCCATCTATGGCCTGAAGGCAGGCTGGAAGTATCCGGGTGCCGATGTCCCAGGAGCAGCCCTCGGCTCATGGGAGATGGAAGTTGGTGACCACTCACGGGGAGGGCTCTCCGGGGAGCTCCACCCCATCCCTGGGAGGGTCCCCAGTGGGGAGGGAAGGAACCCCAGTGGCCCACAGAGGTGGGCAGCTCATTAGTGTGCCTGTGATTGGCTTTCCTCCCCACTCTCTTCTCTGGGACCAACCTCCTACCTAGACTCTTAGTGCCTAAAACCTTGCTCATGGTCTGTTCTTGGGAGATAACACACTAAAACAAGGCAGGTGTGGAGGGGCTGATGCCGAACCAGGGAAAACGTGCAGAAGGCAGAGCAGAGGGAGGAACATCACCCGCTGCAAGATGAAGGCGTTGCCCACACACATGTGCCCGTTTACCCAGAGGACAATTGGAGAGGCAGGAAGCTGGCTATCTCTGCACGAGGAGACCACGTGAAGGCGGAGAGTTAGTTTCTGTTGTATATATAGGCTTTTGTTCTATTTCCATGTTTCCTGATTATTTTCTTCCTAAGCCTTTCACCACTAAAGCACGATTCTTCCCCCAAGAGCTTCTGTCTGAGGCCTGGGGAATAAAATAAATGCCCACGGCAGAGGGAGAAAACCCCAGAGCCGGTCATCTCCCTCTCCCCCCCCCCCCCCCCCCAGCACCCTCTCACTTCCTCTCTCCCCATCGTGGCTTCCCTCTCAGCCCCGGTGCAGGAAGGCAGGTCCCCATTCCCTCAAAGGCTTGGTAGCTGCCAACCAACAAGGAATTCAGGGCTGGAAGGGAGACAAGGACCTGGTGAGAGGCCTCTGAGCCCTCCGCATCCTGATTTCCTCGCCACTCACGCTGTTAAGACACAACCTGGCTCCAACGGGGAAGACCCTGGTGTCCCAAGGAACAGACTGGGCTTGGCACTGGGCTCCGGGTTCAGACCACCTGGCTTTGCATTGCGACCACTCTAGTAACCAGCTGTGTGGCCTCAGGCAAATGACTTAACCTCTCTGTGCCCCAGTTTCCTCAACCATCACATGGGGATAGTCATCGTACCAAGTTAGAGGGCATGACAGGCTGAATTGTGTTTCCCCCAAAATTAATGCATTAAAACCTTCACCCCAGCACCTCCGAAATAGAATTATTTAGAGGTACGGTCGGTCTTTAAAGAGGTGATTCAGTTAAAACAAGGCTTTACGAAGGGCCCTAATCGAATCTGACCAGCATCCTTATAAGAAGAGATGGCCAAGACACCCAGGAGGCATCAGGGATGAATACGAACAGAACAAAGACCATGTGAGGACAAAACAAGAAGGCGGCCCTCTGCAAGCCAAGGAGAGAGACCTCAGAAGAAACCAAACTTGGCTAGCACCTTGATCATGAACTTCTAGCCTCCAACACTGTGAGAAAATAAATTTGACAGGAGTTAAGTTATTTAATCCTCCCAACCCAATATATTAGATATTATTTTTAGTCCCACTTTATGGATGAGAACACGAGGCACAGAGAGACTGTGTGCCTTGCCTGAGGCCGTGGAGCTGGTGAGTGGTGGAGCTGGGGCTGTAAGCCATCCTACTGGTTAAGAGCAGATTTGTAAGCACCTGGCACACTGCAAGTGACCCATACATGTTAGCCACGCCCATGACCCTAAACAACCTGGAGAAGACTGGGCTGCAGAGGAGGCAGCTCCTGAGTCCCTGTCAGGTCCCTGGGGTCCCTAGATGAGCGAGGACAGACAGGGTCCCTGCCTCTGGGACTTCCACTCGACTGGGGGAGGTGGACATGAAATAATCACCCACACACGTCAATGACCGCCCATTAAGGAGGGGATTATGGAGCAAGCCGAGTCAACAGGGGATTTGGCCCACTCAGGAGTCAAGGAGGACTTCCCAGAGGAGGTGATACAGGGGCTGGGATCGAAAGGAGGAGGAGGGGTCAGGTAGCTTAAGAGGGAGGAAAAAGCACTGCAGGAAAAGTCAGGAAGAGCACATAGAGAGCCCTGGGAAGGTAGGGGCAAGAGAAGGAAGCAAAGAGGGCCTGAGTGGAGGGAGGCAGGCTTGGATGGGGCGGGTGAGGGAGAGACAGAGGCCTCAGGAAAGCCTTTCGAACACAAGTGAGAATGCACGGAAGGGTTTCCAGCCGGGCGGCTAACATGCTCACATGACACAGCAGATGTTTTCCCTGACACAGTGTGCGAGCCGAACCTCTGTAAATCGAATTTTATTTTTCAGGCGGTGGGGGTCAACGGGAATCTGAGAGTTGACCCATCTGCAAATTGAATGAGGACCCTCCGATCCAGCTGGCATTTCATAGCTCTGGCTGCCTCGAGCGAGGCCCACCTGCTAGGTAGTAGCCCTGGGGAAGGACGGGCCTCCCTCCCAGGTGCCAGCGTCGGGGGGCACCGTTTCTGCTGGCCGCGTCCCTCTGCTCCCCCTACGTCGGGGGAAAGCCTCGCACTGTGAATGTGGCTCTTCCCACTGGGCCTCCACAGAGCCTGCTTCTTGGGGTGACAGCCTTCCAGCTCCCCTTCCCCAGCTCCTCCTCATCCTCTAAGCTTCAGCTGGCACTTCCCTCCATGGGGAGGCCTGCGCTGCCCCCACCCCCAGACCCAATGCTTTCCCTGAGTTCTTAAGGGGCCCTGGGACGCCCCACGGGGTTGGTTCCGGTGGTATCGCCAGACAAGAGGAAGAGAAGGTAGGTGCACAGCAAGAAAAAATGTGATCCCGAAGAAGCCATTCCTAAGAATGGAATCATTCATTCACTCTTTCATTCATTCAGCATGCACGAACTGAGCCTCTGTTCCCCAGCCCTGAGCTACATCCTGTAGGTTCCATGGAAACAAAACAGGCAGGCCTCTGCCTCATTCCACTGAGGGAAACAGGGAATAAATAAAACAATTAGAATAATTCTAACGTTCATTGAATAGTTTTGAAGTGCCTTTTACACTTATTTTATCTTCCTAAAACCCCAGAGGTAAAATGGTGGCACCGAGAAGCACCCTGTCAGAGTTCAAGACGCGGGGCTGACCCGAGATGTGAACCCAGGCCGTTACGTTCGGAAGCCACACTCCTCTTCCTCAGTGGCTCGTGTCTCCTCTACTGTGAAGGTGGGGGGATGAGGCTGTGTGTCTGAATCCTCAGCCTTCACCTCTGAGCCCCCAAGCCCTCCTGGGGCCCCTGGGGATGGGCTCTGGAGCTGGGAGCTCTCTGTTTCCCTCCCCAGCCCCCTCCTCAGGCAGAGGTGCCCAAATGCCGCCCCTGGAGAGGGAAGCCCAACGTGCAAAAGTGTCGGCGATTTCCAGCGCTAAAGGTGAACCAGGACAAATAGCAAGCGAGAGCGATTCGTCTCAATCAGAAATTCTCAACTTGAGAGGCGGCGGAGATGGCAGGCGACTCCAGAAAGACACGTGGGGAAGCATGTAAATGGCGCCTGTCATGCCGTCGTTACAAATCCTTATTTCTAGAAAACATTCTACCTGCGGCTGGTTACAAGTCATACTCGTTGCTGTTTCCTGAGCCCAGATTGAACACCCAGCACCTTTCCAGGTGGGGAGGCAGGGAGGGAGCAGACAGCAACATCTGACGAACGCTCAGCTGAGGGCAGAACAGGTGGATGCAAACACTTACCACCTTTGATGCTGGTAACTAAGCCACGAGGTGGGTATAAATCCCTACGATATGGCTAAGAACACTGAAATGAGCAGAGATTACTATACCAATCATCAGGTCAACTTGGGCAAACCACTTAACCTCTTTGAGGTGGTTTTCTTGGTTGTAAGATCGGGCAACAACAGTACCCACCTGTAATGAGTTGGATTGTGAACCCCAAAAAGATATGCTGAAAGTTCTGACTCTCAGTACCCGTGAATGTGACCTTATTGGAAATAGGGTCTTTGCAGATGGACTCTAGTTAAGATGAGATCATTAGGCCCTAATCCAATAGGACTGATGTCCTCGTACGAGGACAGACAGACAGACACAGGGAACGCCACGTGATGCCAGAGGAAGAGACTGGTGTGCCCACAAGCCAAGGCACACCAAGGACTGCCAACAGCCCCCGGAGCTCCTTCTGGCCTCCAGACTGTGAGACAACAAACGTCTGCTGTGCTGGGAGTGTGTAGCATTTTGTTACAGCAGCGCTACGAGACCGATACACCACCTCGTCCAAAGGGCTCCTGGCTGGTCCGGAGCTCTGCCCAGGTGTGTCAGGGTGGAGGACTGCAGGCGCTGAGGTCTGGGGCAGGAGTGTTTCAGGGACCCGGTGGTGGTGGACTCACAGGCCCAGCTGGCCTATGTGCCTGCCAGTGATCCTCAGAGGAGCCAGGGTCAGCGGTGCCTCGCCAGCGTCTTGGCAGCTGCAGTGGAAGGTCACCCTCTGCAGTGCCTCCTGGAACAAGTGTCCACCATACCCAGGGGTCAATGGGTCGCCTCCAAACCATCGTCCCCCAAAGACCCCTCCACGCACCTCATGCTCGTGGGGGCTAAGACCTCGTGCAGCAGATGAGCGGCCTGGGCCCACCTACCCTGCTGGAGGGACCCCCACATGTCAGGCACCAGGTGGCAGGGGGCCGCACCCCCAGGAGGCAGAGGCGCACTTGGCCAGCAAGCGCACTGCAATCTGTCCCAGCCAGAGAAGCGGCGGTTCGGGAGAGGGCCTCCCAGCAGCCCCCCGCCCCCAGGCCCCGTGCCCACAGTGGTAATCAGACATGAAAAGACGGGCCTGAATCCAAGGGCCAGCGCTCCAAATTCGTCTCCCATTTCAAATAGAAGCCTTATTCGTTCAACGTGAGAGCTCAGCCCCAGGCCACGGGGGATGGGAGCCCAGAGCCTCTTCGTCCAACGTCACGGGTGGGTGTGCTAAGCCGCTCCTAGCCTCCCCTCAGCACTGGTCCCTGGCCACGCTGTGTCTTCCTTCTCACTCGAGAGGGAGAGGAGAAACAAGCAAGCATGTTGACACTACCACATGCCAGGCACTTGATTAGCTTTAGACCTTTCCCGTATTCTTCCCATTTTGCAGAGGAGAACACTGAGGCTCAGAGGGATGAGCAAGTAGAAGAGTCAGGATTCAAACCTAGGTCTGGCCATCTGACTGTCCACAGAAAAACTGGGCTGGAGAGCCTTATCAGGACCCCTCACTTCCCTGCCCAGTCCCATGGGGCTGCATAGACTGACAGGGGACCTTGTGTGTCATTGGAGGGGATTCCCCAGAGCTTGGAAGCACAACAGTTTCCAAAGCAGCATTTGTGAGGTCCGAATTCCTGTCTTTCACGATGCATATTAAGCCTACCATTTCTCTCACCTCATGGCGTACACTTCCATCCCATCTTCCAGATAGTTCCTCCAGCCTTCCCTCCCAGCCCTTTCTCCGCACCATTAGGGTAGGGGCGATGAAGATGGGAGCAAAAGAAGGTTTTGGGCCCTAACTGATCTGGCTCAGTGGATAGAGCATCAGCTTGTGGACTGAAAGGTCCCAGGTTCGATTCTGGTCAAGGGAATGTACCTTGGTTGCGGGCACATCCCTAGGAGGAGGTGTGCAGCAGGCAGCTGATCGATGTTTCTGGCTTTCTATCCCTCTCCCTTCCTCTCTGTAAAAAAGCAATAAAATATATTTGAAGAAGAAGAAGAAGAAGAAGAAGAAGAAGAAGAAGAAGAAGAAGAAGAAGAAGAAGAGGAGGAGGAGGACTGGAGGATTCTGGAAGAAGTCCTCTGAGCAGTAAATTTCAGGAAGCCAAAGGGGGCCGTGGTAACAATGGGCTGAAGGTCAAGGGCCCTTGCTGTGTATTCATTCACTTGCCATCTCTTGGCCTCTCTGAGCAGCCCCTCCCTCCAGTGTATCATAATCTGCTCATTTACATAAAGATCATTTCCATGTAGCAGTCTGCAATCTATAAAGAGCAACATACATCAGAGATGATTAGGGAAAGGAAGCTTCCATGCTTTCTTTTTAAAAAATACATATATATATATATATATATATATATATATATATATATATATATTGATTTCAGAGAGAGGAAGGGAGAGAGAGAATCATCAATCCTGCACTCTGCATGCCCCTCACTGGGGACTGAGCCCACAACCCAGGCATGAGCCCTGACCAGGAATCAAATCATGACCTCCTGGTTCACAGGTTGGTGCTCAACCACTGAGCCACATTGGCCCCAGGCAAAGCTTACATGTTTTAAGGACTGTGAATGCAAGAAGCTTTCAGTGCATCACATCATCTCAATTAATCCTCTGTTCAGGAAATGTAAATGCAGGGAGTTCGTGCCCAGCAAATAGCCACTATCCTTCCATTCTCAGCCTCCCTTGTAGCTGGTTGGGGCCCAGGGGACAGTTCTAACCAAGGTACTGGAGCTGAAGTGACGTGTGTCACCTCCTGGCTAAGTATGCTTTTTCCATGCCTCTCCTTCCCTTCCGCAGTAACTGTGGGAGCCACAGAATCTAGAAGGGGCAATCACAAAGATGGCTATCAGCCTGGATCCCTGAGTAAGCACGTGGAGCCAGGATCCATGTTAGACAAATAATGGGAGCGAGAATCAAACCTGCAGGGTAAGCCACGGGTGGTTTTGGGTCATGTGCTGTGGCAGCTAGTGTTACTTGGCTTAACAGTATCATTGTTGCTATTATTCTGATTTTCACAGATAAGGAAACCAGAGCCATCGAGCCACTAAGTGGCAGGAACCAGATTCAAGTGCAGATCTGTGACTCCAGCACACATCCTCTTTAAATTACAACCTTTTGTTGCTTAATAAGACCATTCCCCTCTGAAACAGGCTTGCAAAAAGAAACAACAATAATAATAAATAAATAAATAAATAATAAAATAAAATAAAAACAACTCGGACCCCTCACTGTCCCCAGGATGGCTGAGCAATCAAGCAATCGAGCAATCAATACAGGATGAAAAGAGGGACTCTTGGAAGGCATTGTGATCCCGGAAGATGATCAAAAACAGGAAGAGGGGGCCCGGCTGATGTATTTCCTGAGGTGTAGGGGCTCACAGGAGGTTTTAATATGAGAGGAAAGATCACATAGTGGCTTAGCGCACAGACTGGGGGGTCCAATCAACCTCGGAGCGCATCCCAGTCCCACTACTTACTCTCTCGATTTTTCTGAGCTTTGCTTTCTGTTCTGCAAAATGAGAACAATGTCTGAACCAACCCTGAGGTGAGAGAAAGCATTAGCCAGCTCCTGGCTGACGGTGAGCCCCTCACAGTGCCGGCCACCATGAAGATCATCCCTGGGTGGGCTCAGAGCACCAGCCCCACCGGAGGGGACCAGGCAGAGGGACAGCCCGGGGGAGACCGCCCCAGCCAGCAGGGCTGAGGGAGCCCAGAATCTCAGCCTGTAAACCTGGCCCGGCCCACGTCCCTGCAGCAGACCCAGGGGCAGCACACGGAGAGGAGCAGGGCCAGCCAGACAGAACGCAACCCAGCAGAGGAGCCAGATTATTTACTTGAAAGTGCAAAGTGTCTTCCAGAGGACGGCCTTTTATTTGGGTGAATGGGGGCGGGGGGGGGGGAGGGCTGTGCATCAGCTTAAACTCATTATCTGCACACATGGTCTTCGTACTCCGGTCCAGGGTGGGAAACAAAGGGTGGAAGAGAAAGGATGGGCAAAGAGGAGCTGATGAAATATCATCCCTCAAGTGCCAGAAACCGGGGTGTTTTCAGTGACGTCAGAGTGGGCTTCCTGCCATGGGGAGAGGGCTATCGTGAGAATACTCACAAGACTGTAACTTAGGAGTCCTCAGTGAAGCAGGGGAAGGAGGGAAGGAGGGAGGGAGGGAATGAAGGAAAGGAGGGAGGGAGGGAGGGAGGGAATGAAGGAAAGGAGGGAGGGAGGGAGGGAGGGAGGGAGGGAGGGAGGGAGGGAGAAAAAAAAACAAAAATGCAGTTTATTTATGTACCCTTGTCTTCTATCCCTAAAACGCGCTCTCTCTCTCTCTCTCTCTCTCTCTCTCTCTCTCTCTCTCACACACACACACACACACACACACACACACTGTGCCCCTGAAAATCAGAACTGGAAAGGACCAAAGTTGATCTTCCTACTTCACAGTAACTGTAGTAGAATGATAATAACGACAAAATGAGACTATCCGCTGAGCGTTGGCCACTTCCGGCCACTGTGCTGAGTGTTGTATAGGTTTCATCTCATTGGCTATTCACAACGATCTGCTAAGGTATCATTAGCCCCATTTTACATATTAAAAAAAGCTAAGGCATCAGAGATTGCACAGCCTAGGGCCGCAGAGCCAATAACCAGGAGAGAGCCAGCATTCATACAACTCGGGCAGCCTAACCACCACGCAGCGCTCCCTGTAGAGAAACAGAGAAACAAGCACAGAGAGGGGGTGGTGGCTCCCTCCGGGCCACAGGGCTCCACGTGTAACAGAATCAGGGTCAGGACCCGGACCTCCTTGGCTCCTGGTTCAGGGACCATCCCACTCCCCCCCCCCCCCCCCCCGTTGCCTCTTAGTACTGACTCGTACACCCAGGCACACAACGGTGAGCATGTCTCTGCTCATCTCCAGGGTGTCTGAATCACTGATTGCAGCAGCAGTCGGGGCTGAGGGTGGCACCTTATGCGCGGTGCCCGGATGAAAGGCCTGCTTTGCCCGTTGCCAACACCGGGACTCCCCACCTCACTCTCTCTCTGATTTTAGTTAAGTGTTTCATTATCTACTCCCCCTCCCTCGATCGGAGCGCTGATGCGGGTCCAAGGTGCCAGCCTGTGTGGCAGGAGGAGCCCAAGCTGGCAGGTCTGCTCAGTGGCATCAGGTTGCAGAAATACCCGCTCAACCCATCATCTGCTCCCGGAGAGAGGGGGGTGGGGGGGCGCAAAGTGCTGGTTTCCAAGGCCCCTCCCTTTGCAGGGTCCCAGCTGAGTCTGAACAAATGTTCCTGATTTTCTTTTCAACGGCTGATGAACTAGGCCAGCCAGCAGCTCTCTGGAAAGAGGGGTCCCTAAAAGGGGCGGCCCAGCCACCAACATTCGCTCCTCCCGGGGAAGAAGGGGGGAGAGCGAGCGCTGGACAGGCGTCAGGAGAAGAGCAGTGTGAGGATAGATAGGGGTTCCCACAGGCATTGACATTACCCCCTGCGGGAAACTGGTGGAGGCCAGGAGCCTGGCTCACTGTGCTGTGTGTGTGTGTGTGTGTGTGTGTGTGTGTGTGTAGTGGGGGTGGGGGCTCGGGGGTGGGGGGAGGACAGGGCACGACTGGATAAGACAGTCTGGAGAGGTGTCCTCCACTGGACCAAAGCAGGGCTGCCTAGCCCCAGGAGAGGTTAGAGTCTCCAGGGGTGGGCAAACTTTTTGACTCGAGGGCCACAATGGGTTCTTAAACTGGACCGGAGGGTCGGAACAAAAGCAACCTGACCATGCTGGCACTCTCATCTTGGGCTGCTGGTGAAGGAGCGGAGGGGAGAGCGAGAGAACCCTCTGCTCTTTCGGCTTTGCGGGCCGGATAGAACTGCCGATTGGGCCGGATCCGGCCCGAGGGCCGTAGTTTGCCCATGGCTGGATTAGACTCTTCTGAGTTTAAGTTGCAAAGCCGCTCAGATAGCCTAGGCCCGTGGTCAGCAAACCGCGGCTCTCGAGCCACATGCGCCTCTTTCGCCCCTTGAGTGTGGCTCTTCCACAAACTACCATGGCCTGGGCGAGTCTCTTTTGAAGAAGTGGCGTTAGAAGAAGTTTAAGTTTTTTTAAAAAATGTGTCCCTCAAAAGAAATTTCCATCGTTGTGCTGTTGATATTTGGCTCTGTGGACTGATGAGGTTGCAGACCACTGACTAGCACCCTCGCGTCACAGGCTGAGAAAGCATGTCCGAGAGGGGAAGTGACTCGCCCAAAGCCGCACTGATGTCCCGGAAGAATCGGCTCCCTTCCCGACCCCCTCCCACAAACCCCTGCCACAAGCTCTTGCTTTGGTACCGCCGGGCACACCTGCTCCTGCCCAGCACCCTGTCCGCCAGCCCACCCCTCCCCCCATCAAAACCTCACTCAGTAACTCAAGGAGCTACTTCCAAGCTCACGTGGAATTTTTTTTTATTGGGGCGGGGGGGGGGGTACTTTTTTGGACCAATCCAAGGTGCCCTAACTCCAACACCAGATGGACTTCAGCTTCTAGAAGGTGCCCCGGACCCTTCACTGATGCACTGCCATGTCAGCCATGGGTTGCATGAAGACGGCACCAAGGCTCAGGCATTGGAATTATTTGGGGACGGGGTGACCAAGACGCAAGCTGACCAAGACTTGAAGAGTTGCAGAATCAGAGATCTCCGAGTCAGCAGCCCGGGGTCTCAGTTCCCTCTTCTCTTGAGGGCACATGGGGGTTTGGGGAGGGAGGGGGGGTTGCAGTGCAGAGAGAATGGGTGGAACAGGACAGGGCTAGCTGGACTGAGCAGGCTTCCCTCCTCAGAAAAACAAGTCACTAAAAAGCACAACAAAACAACCCTTTTGTTTTCTGGCCCCATGGAACGTCTGGAGCCTCAGGGACAGCGGCTCCTCCACCCTTTCCTCTGTCTCTGCTCCTCTTCTACTCAAAACAAAAATCACGCTCATCCTTCCTTGCTGATGCTTCCTGGCCGCAGCTCTGTCCTAGAGCAAGTTGGTCGCATCCAGCCAAAACAATGGGCGGGCTGCGTGGCCAGCAAGAGCCTCGGCTCTCTTTTCTGAACCCTCCCCGCTTCCATCATCTCTGCGGGAGACTCAGGGGACACCCGGGAGGGGGGCTGCCCGATGCTCGATGCTCGCAGTTTCCAGCCGAGAGAAAGATGAAAACTTCCGCTGGCCACCGCGAGGCCTCTGCACGGGCTTTGATTTGCTCATTTGTACTCACTTGGGGTGCAGGGAGGAGGGAGGGAGTTAGAACGACCAGGCAACAGTGTCCCTTCGGTGTCCCTTCAATGTCGAGCAGCCCCACACACGACGGAGCACCACTCTCTTCTCCCGTGCCAGCGGCCGCCTTGCTTCCCACCGCGTCAGCAGGGACTCGGGGACTCAACGCATAGGGTCCCCGAGGTCAGACAGGGCACACACAGCAGGTGCCCACCAATAAGTGTGCGACGACCAGGTGACTGTGGCCAGTGGACCAGGGATGGGAGGAGAGGGGGCTCTTGTTGACGGCTGAGAAAACTACAAGGGTCCCCCATCACCCCCACCCGCCCTTGCCTCCCCTGGCTTATGTGTGCCCAGAGAGAGTGTGGCTGGGAGGAGATGTGACATGCCACCGGGAGACCTCAAGACCTCACCCAGGCACAGCAGGCGGGGACCTGGCCAGATTCAGAGAACAAAGGTACAACTTTCACAGAAAGGGCGGTGCAGTCAGCGATTGGGGGGGGGGGGGGTGTCAGACTCCAAAGAAACATCAAAAAAGTTAATCTCCCCCCCAAGTCATTTTCTCCACACGAATGTGCTGTTAATGTACTGTTTCTCTTCATTTTTGTTTCTCTGGCGGTGACTTTTTTATTCACCAAGACACCCTGGCAGCCGGGCTTTCCAGCACACGGTGCAGTTGCAAAGGAAGCACCCCAGCCTCACCCGCGACCCTCTCCCCCAGGCCGGCTGTGCGGAGGGGGTGCACCTCCGGGCGGGGCCCCGCGTGTGTGGCAGGGTCTGTGCTGGATGTAGGTCTGTCCTGGGTGTCAGTGCATCCGCCTGGAAGGAGCCAGCGCTGGCCTTCCTACGGGTGAAAGGGCCGGGGAAGCGCGCCCCCTGGCGGGAGCCAACTCACCGCCACCCAGCCGGGTCCCCAAGCCGGCGTGAACCCCCCAGAGCCCGCCAGCCTCTCTGCAAGCGGACGCCCGCTACACGCCCTCAATTTGCACACACCCGGGCTTCGGATCCACGGAGAACCACACAGAAGCTCCTTTTCCCCACACCGTGTAGGGGGATCCAGGGACCCCCGAAGGAAAGGGTGGCACCCCCGCTGCCAGGGACCCCTAAGGCCTGGTGACCCTCCTAGCCCCGATCTTCCCTTCTCATCCCTAGACCTCACCCTGTGCCCCCCTAGAATCGGATGGCGTGCGCACCCTCCCTCGGGGTGCAGCCCTCGCCGAGACCCCAACCCTGTAACCACACCTGCCGCCCTCCGCCTTTCTCCTGGCGCCCCCACGCACCCACCCAGAGCTCCCGGGGCCGACTGGCGCTGCACCTGTCCGCGGGGACGCCCCAGCCCTCCGCGGATTCCGAGCAGGGATTGCAGGCGAACACGTCTCCCCTTCCTCCTCCCCATGCTGGTTGAAGTAAAACTTGGCTCCAGAGCTTCCCCGGGCCGTCCTGGGGTGCCCCTGATGGCACCCCTACCCCACCCACCATGCCCAACAGGGTCCCGGGAAGGGGAGCGCGCGTGGAGTCTCCAAGTCCCGGGGCGCAGCGGCTGGACGCGCGGAGCCAAAGAAGGCGTGGAGCCCCCCCCCCCCCCTACCTTTCCGCGGCGGCGGCGGCGGCCGGGCCCCCGCCAACTCCGGCGGCGGCCGCGGGGGAAACTTTCCCGGGGCGGGGCGGGTAGGCGCGCTCCCAACTTGCTGGGCTCGGGCTGCCTTCCTGGCGGCGGCCGGTCCCGGGACCCGCTGGCTCCAGGCGGCGGCGACCGCGGCGGCGGCGGCGGCGGCTGCGCTCGCTCGGCGCTCGGGGCTCGTGGCTCGGGGCTCCGGGCTGGAGGCTCGGGGCTCGGGCGGCCTCGCGCGGCTCCGCTGTGGATCGCCCCGCGCTGCGTCCGCCCCGCAGCCTGGAGCCCCCGAGATGCCGGCGGCAGCTGCAGGCACTCGCGCGCCCGCCCGCCCGCCGGCCCCACCTCCCAACCACCGCTCCGTCCCTCCCTCCCTCCCTCCCTCTCCCGCGCTCCCTCCGAACCTCCTCCCTCTCAGGCTCCAGTCGCCGCCGCCACTGCTGCCTCCGCGGCCACTGCCGCGAACACTTGTCTCCTCCCGCCTCCCGCGGGCTGCTGCCTGCCCCGCGCCACCTCCCTCCCTTGGCCTCCGCCTTCAGGCCAGCATCCAGGGGCCTTGCTCTGGGGGGCACCGGGGCCAACTTCGGCCCTTCCCCCTCTTGCTTCGCCCCCTGCGCGCCTCCCCTCTCTGCCGATGGACCCACCTCCGCTGTGGAAGTGGGCAGAGTGGCACGCTAGACCTGGAGTGTTTATTCCAGAGAACTTGACGTTGCCCCCACCGGGATCCAACTGCAGGGTTGGGGGCAGTGACCCCCTCCATCCGGGCCTGCTCCTGGTGCCTTGGGAGTACCTGCTGAAAGCCAGGGGTTCCCCTCCTGGGCTGCTATTAGATTGTGGCAGATGATCGAGACCCCTGAAGGGGGGTGCAGCAGGGAGGGCCTGACCCTGGACCAGATGCAAAGACTTGATTGCAAGAGGCCAGATCTCGGGACTTATCTTTGCATCTCGGTGCCGCTGCCACAGCCTCACGCCCCTGACGCATGACTTCACTGAGACACGTTTAACCTCTGAACCTCCTCTGTACAGCAGCTGCCCACCCCACTTGCCCCAGACGAAAGGGGTGAGCAAGTAGATCAAAGCTGACAGCTCAAGTGAAAGTGTTTGCTAAACCCCAGATGAGAAGGGCTCGGGTCGTCTCCTCCTCTTCCCTGGGCAGCAGTTTCTTCTTCTTTTTTATTCCCCTCGCTGACGCCCCCATACCCATGTTTGCTGGCCCCGCACATTCAGGCACTCGGCTGATTCGCACTAAGGAGTGAGTGGCTGATGGGAGCGGAACCTACTCCAGTCTTGGATGTGAATGTGGGTGATATCAGGCCACAGGGCAGAGTTTCAAGGGGGCAGGAAGCTGCTGCCTTTGCTTGCCCACATTCCAGGAAGAGGACACATCCCTCTAAGGACTTCGAGGATGTCTGGTGCTTCCAGCAATTTCCCTGAGTCGCTGGATAAACTGAGGAGGGGCTAATAGAGTAGAGATGTGGCTGGGGGGAAAACACACATGGTATCCGCAATGTTTAAAGGGACCCAGAGTGAGCTACACTTCCCCAGTGCTGGGGGGTTGGGTGGGGGTGTGTCTCTAATAGTTCAAGTTCTGTGACACAGAGACTGGGAAAACACTAAAGGGCCTCGGGCTCCACACTCATGCTCTCAGCTGCCAAAACAGGGCTGGGAGAGGGGCTGACCCCCTGAGCTGAGAAACCCCACAGGCCCTGCATTTATGGAATGCTGTTGGAAGAGGCTATCTGTGTGGGCCTCTCTGGACGCAAGGCGCACATAAATTTAAAGAGGAAAAAAGCGTTAGCCTACAGTGAGGGTGCGGGGAGGTGGAGCCCAGATAAAGCTGGAGGGAGGGAGGGAGAGTGAGAGAGGGAGTTTGTGAGGGTCTGGGGGATTGGTCAAAGCAGGCAGGAGGAAGTGGGGGGGGAGGGAATGCAGGAGATGAGGACCCTGCAGGCCAACTGGACAGCTCGGACACCCAGCTGGGAAGGTAGCTCAAGTTCCAAGTCCAAGTCCCCCAGACCTCAGCCATTCATTCCCCCTTGCCACCATGGAGATGCTGGCCACATCCGCACAACCAGCTAGCACTGTTTGCTTCATAGCTTTCTTTAAATCACCTCTTGCTCTGTTATTGTTTTTACTTCAGTGTGCTTGTTTTTACAGAGAAACCCTATATCATTACCATAAATGGGAAACCAGAATCACATTACTATAAATAGACGGTAACCATAAAATAAATACGATGAAAATAAAAGTGTTATTAAATTCTAACAATGTATACTGAACCGCAATTAAAAAAAAAAAAATTCCCAGCAAGATAATACTGCCTAAGGAAGGTGATGGGCCCGGGCCCACTCTCTATCAAAAAGGGAGATGAGCGAGGGCTAGAAGGGTGTTAGAGATGTACTAGCAACAAGCCAAGACTCCCACATTGTGGCCAAAAGGATGGAAAGAGAACTAGCAAGGGGCTCCTCACCTCCAACTCCTGGGGAGGTGGTCGGTGGGGTTCTGAAGATCTCTGGATGCATGGCCTTCAGTCTCCTTGAAGAACTCTGAGATCCCACAACGGGGAAACACGATTCCAAGTGTATTAGGCAAAAGCCCCTATGTGTCAAAAGTTACCAGCCACGAGAGTTTAGTCCTGGGCAGGAGAAGTAGCGTCTGCTGCAGAGAGCAGGCCTCCCTCTCACAGGTGACCTTGGGGAAGTCACTTCCTTCTCTGGCCTGTGTCTCCACCTGCACGATGAAGAGCTTGGACAAGTGGCCTCTGTGATCCCTTTTGCTATTCATTCATAAAAGCAAGAAAGGAAGCAGAGAGGAGGGGATGAGGAGGAGAGGGACTTGGGAAGGGACAGGGGCACGAACCGGGTCAGCAAGCCTCAGGAGGGACGGGGGTGGTGTTACGGCCACGGTGGACTGATCGGAGTCTAGGTTGTCACAAACCCAGAAGTGGCGTGGCCCAGAATGTTCTAGACTCGCCAGTTGTCCATTCTGGGCAATTTATTGTAATCCAACCACCTCATTTTGCAGATGGGGGAACTGAGGAAGCAACACAGACTAGATCCTAGTCATGGTCAGAGAGCTGAGCACCCGACTGAGGTCCTGTGACTCCCGGACCATGCTCAGTTCTGCTCGCTCACCTGCTGTGGGGGGGGGTCTAGTAGAAACGGTTCTTCTGAAAATTCTCCCCTTTTCCTCCAAGGGGCTCTTAGACTCTGTTTTCTCTGGCACCTGGAAGAATTGGCCTGAGAGCCCCAAATTCACCAGGGCGTGGCCGGTGCTGGGATATTGCACGCCAGTCATTGGGGAGAGCACCAACACCCTGGCATCCTGGGGCCACTAATGCAGAGCAAAGAGCCCTGAACATGGAGTCCACAGACCAGAATCCCGGTCCTGTGATCGTGACAAATGCCCTTTCCTCTCTGGACCTCAGTGGTCCCGTCTGTAAATGAGAAACTTAGTTTCAAGTTGGGATGGAAGGTACCTGCGCCAAGGTGCCCACTGGCAGCCACAGGCGAGGGAAACCCCTCTTCCAGCTTCAGCCAGAGCAAGTTACCTTTCTATCTATTTTGCAGGATGGTGTCTCACTTGTGATTTTGAGGAGAAAGGGGTCCTTCGCTTAAAAAAGAATATAAAACCACTAGAAGGGATGACCTCTTGCTCCTTAATTTATAAATTTATTAGAGGCCTGATGCATGAAAATTTGTGCAAGAGTAGGTCTTCCTTCCCCCAGATGCTGGCATCGGCTTCCCTCCAGCACCTGAAACCCAGGCTTCCCTCCTCCGGCTGTGGGCAGGCACCTGGGACCCGGCTGGCTTCCTTCTAGTCCCGGTTTCCTCAGGAAGGATGTCCGGAATGACGTCCGGAAGGACATCTGGTCTAATTAGCATATTACCCTTTTATTATTATGGATGGCAGATTAGACTTCGAGCTTCTCAAGGACGATGTGGGGATGGGGGTGTGGGAGGGGGCTGCCTTTTTCATCTCTGAGTCTCCAGAGCTTGGCATAAAAACCAGGGCTTAAGAGGAGGTTGGAGGCCACTTCTTAAATGTGCTTCCTCGATCCAGCCACTTAAACACTCTAGCCTCAGCGGATGCCTTTCTAAAGTGGGAATCACAACCACACCTCTGGCACTGGGTGGCTGTGGGAGCCTCACAGAGCGCGCTGAGCACAGTCCTGGCACATAACAGATGCTCCATAAAGGGAACCTGATGCCCGGATGGATGGCCGGGATGGCCGGGTGGCACTAAATGCGCCCCCCCCCCCCTTTCTCCCAGGAGGCACCTTGACCTTACAACCCAGCTTTTCCAAAGCAGTCTGCATTTTCAATATTTAATCATGGCCTCCCTAAGTTTTTTTTTTCCCCTGAATAATCTCTTTTTATATGCAATTTGCAATCATTTCCCCAAAATGACAGTTCATTAAAAGTGCAACGGAGAGTGATTGGATTTATTTATTTTTGCAGTGATTTTCATAGACATAAATTTGCAAATCCTAAGACCGTCCTTGGGGGGGTTGAAGCTTGCGGTCTTGACCCCTTCAAGGCCTGCACTAGTTTCAGGCATCCCCTCCCCCTCTCTTTCTCTCTTTCTCTCTTTCTCTCCCTCCAACAAGACACCCACAGGCCATGGCCAGCCTCGCTGAGTGTTTTCAGTACAAGGCCCAAGGGCCCGCCTGCCGAGGTCCCCCTCCACCCCCAGGAATGCTGCTGGCTGGCTGGCTGCAGGAAGAAAGGGATGAATGGAGCTTGCTTCCTCCCAGCCCGCTGCGGGAACAGAGGTTGGCTCTGGGTGGCTGTGCCGGGAGGGGCCCGGGGCCCAGTCTCTGCTGTCATTTGTAGCCTAACTTTCCAGAAAGCAGAACCCGGGAAGGAGATGCCTCGCTTCTTTGCTCACCAGCTGTGTGGCTTTGGGCAAGTTGCTTGGCCTCTCTGGGCTTTCGACTCCTCATCTTACGATGTATGCCAGGCACTGTCATGAGTTCTTTGGAGCAACAGCTCACCTAAACATCCACACAGCTCTACCACTCACAGAGAGAGAAACTCAGAGAGACCCGCTGAACGTCACCCAGCAGACAAGATGCAAACATTTCTATTTTCACTCCCATCTGGACATTATGTTCAGGAGAAAGGACGAGAGGGTGAGCATGGAAGAGGTCAGGTAGTCTTTGGGCCACTGAACATTCTGGCTGTGTGGCCTCGGCAGAGAGGCCTAACTTCTCTGAGCCTCTCTGCCTCCCTCCTCTTTTGTAAAAGGAGACGCTAACACCCACCCCAAGGGGCCTTTGGAAACCGTGAGAGAGACGAAGTCTGCAAAGGAGCTTTGGAAACCAGAAAGCATGTAACAGATATAAGTCTTGGTTTACATAGCCTTTATCACCCACGTGGAGCTACAAATTTGGACCCCAGGGGTTCCCCGCACAACTCAGTCATGCAGCAAGTATTTATGCAGCCACCATGGTGGGCCAGGAACCGGCTTCTAACCTGGACGCCCACACCTGAGTAAGGACACAAAACGTGCACGGTCCCGGCCTTCGCTGGAATGACTGCCGGGGAACCATCGACATCATCCGTTGATTTTACATGTAAGTCTCATCCTGTACAGCAGCTCTCCCATTTTACAGATGGAAACAGTGAGGGTACGCTGGGAGAGGGCAGGGGTAACTTACTGAAGGGCCGCCAGCCAGTTGACTTCAGAGTTTAGGGGAGATTGGGCCCCACATCCCTCATCCGTGTCCTTTGGATCAACCCTTCTGCCTCATTTTCTGCTCGGTGATCGTCAGTTGCTCCCGGATAATGCCTCTCCTCTGCTAACTATTAGTCCCAACCCCTCTGCTCTCCGCCCCAGAGCCTCTTACGTTCTCTGTTCTCTGCGCTCTGCTGCAAACACCTCCCAAAGAGAAAGAAACAGATGGCAAATACACATTACTGGTCAAGCAGGGGTCTCGGGCAACATCCAGGAGTTGCTCCAGAAAGCCCCAGGGGTGGGGTCATGGCCAAGGGCTCTCCTGCCCACGAGCAGAGGACACCTCTCGTCTGAGTTGCTACGGGAGTAACAGTGATGAAGATCCATTTCCAAGCAACCGCAGGATGTTGCTTTTGTCTGGGGCAGATTAGGCGAGGGCTGAAACCTCAGGCCACTGGGACCCTGATCAAGTCACTTGACCTCCCCTGGAGCTCAGTTTCCTCCTGTGCAAAGTGTAGGTAGCAACTGCCTCTTGGGGCTTGGGGTGGTGAATCGAAACAACACATGCAAACGTCTACAGGAGGCACATAGTAAGCATTCAAGGTAGTGGTATCTACTTCCCTTGCAGACCAAGTCCCGTTGATAGACAAGACATTGACAGCCTACTATGTGCTCAGAGGGAGGCGAAGTTACAAAGGCCATACCCAAGAACTTTATTGAGCTCTTACTAAACCCCAGCATTTCAAGAAACACTGTACCTGTGTTTATTCCTCCCAAGAATGCTATTAGGAAGGTCCTATTGTTGTACCCATTTTACAGAGGGGAAAACCGAGGCTCGGACTGTTACCTGTCCTTGATCACCTCGCCTGGTGAGTGGCAGAGCTGAGATTGAGACCCAGGCAGTTGTGTTTCAGCCCAGGTTCTCAACCTTGACGCACACTGCTTGGTGAACTCTCCCCAATAGCCCCATGGTTTTTAGCATTGTCCTCATTTCACAGATGAGTAAAGCGAGGTTCAGAGAGGCGGAGTGACTCAGGATCAGAGCAAGAAAGAACTCCAGATGTTTTTACTGCAGTGCCATGATTTTGGAGGCAAAGGAAAGGTGACCGGTCTTTGGGGTCCCTCCAGCCCGGAAGGGCCGCCTACTAAGTGCCCCTCCAGGAGCCAAGCAGGGCCCTCAGGCCACCGAGGTGCTTGAGGCGTGGTTCCAAGAAGACTGGTCTCCTCCTGATCTTACAGCTGATGTCTGTCTTATGGTGCCAGTCAGCTGCAGAGTGGGACTCTGGAACCTGGATCCACACGGGGCCATCTCGGGGCTCCAGGGCGGACCTGCACCTGCTGTGACGTGACAGGGCTGTGAGTCACCCTGCTCCTGTCACCCAGGCGGCACAGGCTGGCTCCCACTCCCTGGCTCTCTCCAACCTCTTCTTCCTCTCTCCGCCATCATCCTTCCCTCTCCCTCTGCTACGGGTTGAATTGTGTCCCCCCGAAGGCTGTTGAAGTCCTAAACCCCCAGTCAAATGTGAATGGGACCTTATTTGGAAAGAGTGTCTCTGTAGATGATATAGTTAAGATGAGATCATTAGGGTGGGCTCTAATCCAATAAGACTGGTGTCATTTTTTTTTTTTAAAAAAAAGGAAGCCTGTACACAGACAGACCAGAGGGAAGGCAGTGTGGAGACACGAAGAGAAAGTCATGGGATGATGGAGGCAGAGGTTGGAGAATGCCGAGGGTTTTGGGCCACCATCAGGAGCTAGCAAGAGGCAAGGGGAGAGAAGGGGAGATGCTATCAAGAATCCCAGAAAGAACGTGGCCCCGCCATCACCTTAACTTCAGACGGCCTGCTTCAGAAATGTGAAACCAGCACATGCTGTTCTTTTAAGCCGTCCGGTGTGAGGTTCTTTCTTTTGGCAGCTGTAGGGCACTAGGACCCCCTCTCTCTCTTCGCTCTCCCACATGGCCGCCACATCCGAACATGCACATCAAGGTGAGTGGGCTCAAAAGAAAGGACTTGCCTCAAGTTCTCACCAACAAGTGTGCTCTGTGCCTGCTGTCCCTGGAGCAGGTGCACAAGACAGCGGACTCCATGGGCTCCCCCGCTCCTTAGAAAAGGGGTTCCCGCTTCGTTACTATCACAGCGCATTGACTATGTCCCGGGTGCTTTGCTAAGAACTTTCTGAATATTTACCACTTTCATGATCCCCATTTCACAGATGGGGAAATTGAGGCACAGGGCGGCTAGGTAATTTGACACAGGCACAGCTCAGTGGCAGAGCTGGGATTCAAACTCGGGCAACCGAGTCCTAGACCTGAGCTCTTAACCACAACATCTTGCTGCCTCTAATAGCGCTATCCTGCTGTGTCTGCTTCCCCATCTGTTAAATGGGAACAACTAACAATCGCACACCTTTACGTTAAGGTGACCAGATGTCCCGCTTTTGGCAGGACAGTCCCGATTTTTAACAATTTGTCCCACGTCCTGCGGCGTTTGAAAAGTGTCCCGATTTTTGTACTCGGGGCAAATTGTTTAAAATCGGGACTGTCCCGCCAAAAGCGGGACATCTAGTCACGCTTATTTACGTGCACTGGGATTCTAGTTCCCATTGTGGAGCTCACAGGCCTTGGGGACCGAAGGAACTGTGATGGCTGGCTAGCCCGCTACTTGAGTGTGTATGTGTTTGTGCTTGTGTGTGTGTGTGTATTTGTGCTTGTGTGTGTGTAAGGGTACATGTCAGTGCTTATGTGTGCGTGTTTGTACTTATGTATATATATGTGTGCCTATATTTGTGTGTGTGCGTGCGTGCGTGCGTGTGTGTGTGTGTGTGTGTGTGTGTGTTTTGCAGGGGGGGTTACACATCCACACTGACTAATGGCATCTTTTTTATTTTTCAGAGTGAGGCTGATTCACTTTATCAAATTAACGTTCACATCTCCACTGACTCATTTAATGGGAACAGCCAGTTCGCGTGCCAATATGCGAACTGACCCTTAAGACCCTTCCACCAAAAAAAAAATACGGTCTGTGTCTCGTTCCTGCGTTAACAAGCCTTGGGCGGCGATCAGCTTTCCTGCGACTTGTTCTTGTTTTTCACGGAGACGCCTGCTGACCCCGGGCTAGCATGCTGACAAAAGAGGGTGTGCGAAGGGAGACGGGGAACAAGGCCTCCCGGGAGGGAGGGAGAGGGGAGCAGTTCACTTATCAAAAGCGCTTTTCCCAGCCGGCGACGACGACGACGACGTTCCTTGCTGATGCGGAACCCACAGATCACAGCGGGCAGGGCAGCCAAGTTCACCCGCTGGCCTGCGGCAGAACTGGGGCCAAGGCCCATCCGTCCAGCTGTCCGCTTCCCTCCTTCCAGCCATTCTCTTTCCCAGGCTTTCCTTCACCACCACCGCCTGCCTGGTTCCTGGCTTTGTATTCCAAACATGAAAACCTCTGACAAACCTAGTGGCAGGCTTATGCCTGATTTATTCCCCGGTTACACGGGAGCCAGAGCCAATCGGAGGTGGGCGGAAGGCCCCGGGTGCGGTTTTTAGAAATGCTTCCCCAGCATAAACAGCTTAACGCCGCCACAAAGCTCCCCGCGATGTGTGCTTTGTGGCTCCGTTTTTTTTAAGAAGCTGACCTTTGCTACGAGACCTCGGGTCTCCTCGGAGGATCGGCACATAAAAGGTCACAGGAGCCCGTGACCGAGTACCCAGGAGCCAGGCACGTTGGGATGGCCTTGTCCAGGGTTGAATTCACAGCACCTAGCAACTGGGAGGGGCTCAATAAATATCTAGTGAGAGAAGAAATGAATTGAATGATCAATAAAAATTACCTTTAGCAAAAAAAAAAAAAAAAAAAAATTAGGAGAGTAAATCCTCTAAAGAGAAAAATACCGAGTAGCATATCTTCTCTGGCCAGAAAGATCTTATTCTGATTATCCGCACCATGGATCGCCTGTTATCGGAGAAACGGTGTGCATTCTGGGACATAATCCCTCAAAGCAGAGGTTCCGTTCATCTAGCCAGTGTTTTAGGGGAGCGCCTGCGTGCCAGCGGCTCTGCTGGGGGGGCGCTGGGCCAAGAATAGTGACCCCAGCAGAGGCAGCCCCCACTTTCATGGCACTTATAGGTCACGGGGAAGGCAGCCCTGTGGATGCAAAGGTGACCCAGTCCCCCATCACGTTTCAAAATGGGGAAAGAGCCCCAGGGCCCACCTACATAGTGGAGGCATAGTGGGAATCGCCTCCCCTCTTAAGGGACCCAGCCAAGGAGAGCAACAACACTTCATTGAGATAAAAACCCACTGAATGATCTGTACCCCACTTTCCATAACCTGGCCCCTGGAACCACTGCCCCCCCCAAAACAAACAAACAAACAAACAAAAAACTAACAAGAATTCCTAAGAGGCCTCCATGGGGCTCAGAGACACTGGACAGCAGTAAATCAAAATGTGTGCTTCAACTTTGCTGGTGACGTGCTGATGGCCTGGACAAGCTCTGCCCTTTCTGAGTGCTCTGGGTTGGATGAGATGAGCCATGAGTCCCCTCCAGCTCAGCCCTTTTAAATCTACATAAATACTTCTCTCTTCTCTGTCTTCTTTGTCTACCCCCACACTCACTTAGGAACCTGCTTGTGCCTGGATTGTCCTGTGTAATTCTTAGTAATGTGCTCTCACTCTTAAAAGAAAGGTTCTTTGGGCCTTAGCTGGTTTGGCTCAGTGGACAGACCATCGGCCTGCAGACTGAAGGGTCCCGGGTTCAATTCTGGTCAAGGGCACATGTCAGGTTGTGGGCTCGATCCCCAGTAGGGGGTGTGCAGGAGGCAGCAGATCAATGATTCTCATCATTGATGTCTCTATCTCTCTCTTATCTCTCCCTTCCTCTCTGAAATAAATAAAAATATACGAGAGAGAGAGAGAGAGAGAGAGAGAGAGAGAGAGAGAAGAAAAGAAAAGAAAAGAAAAGAAAAGAAAAGAAAAGAAAAGAAAAGAAAAGAAAAGGAAAGAAAAGGAACGAAAAGAAAAGAAGAGAGCCACTGGCCAGGTCATGGACAGCCAACTCCAGGTCTGGGAGGAACTTTCCCTGTTAGGCTTAGAGGTTGAAGGGCAAAGATGCCAGTGCAGGGGGTCCAAGGGCACAGGTAGCACCTGGGTTTAGGGCTAGGTAGACCCCTGCCTCTTTACACATGGCCACCTGTGGCCAGCCAGAGACCATGATCCAGGCCTTTCCTCACTGTTATCCACAGGGGTCTTCACTTCTACTAGGCAATCCCCATCGAGCACCACAACTGACACAGTCCAATGAGAACCAGAGGGACTAGCGATCAAAGCGAAGATCTGAATTTGTCCTTATTGCTTCTTCAAGAAAAAGCTAAAGACCTAACAGTGATCTACCAGGCCCAACCTGATCTCTCCCCTCACCCACTGCATTAGATCCTCTCCTTCCATCTCCCACCTTGCTTATGGCAGAAGTGATGGTTTGTGAGTTCTGGGACTAGATCAGGAAAGGCACTTAAGTCTCTCTCTCTCCTCGCTCTGGGGAAACCAGGTGCCACGATAAGAGGTCCACATGGTGAGGAACTGAGGCCTCCAACCAACATCCACGTGGGTTTGCCATCTTGGAAACAGATCCTCCAGCCTCGGTCAAGCCTTCGGATGACTGCAAACCTAGCCGATACCTTGACTATGACTTCAGAAGACACCACAACCCAAAACAGCCTAGCCAAACAGCATGAGTTCCTGACCCACAGAGCTGTGTGTAAGTATTGTTTTATGCCACTGACTGTGGGAGTGACCTGTTTTGCAGAATTAGATAATTCATGATGTGGACTGGCCATAGGCGGAGAGACTCCTGGGGACTTAGGGTCAGGAAGTCAGAGGACGAGGTCCCATGGAGGACAGTTGTCCATGGAGTGGATGGATGGGATGTAAAGTGACCACAGTGGTAATGACTACTGGTCCGATCACATGCCACATGAGCCTAATGTGTCTTTGCTCATGTCAGCTTCACATGGGTCCTGTGTAATGGGAATTATTTATCATCCTCCTTTGAAATATGAAGAGACTGGGGCTCCGAGGGGTCAAAGGAGCTCCCTGGGGTCGCAAAGTTCATGCAGAACAGAGTCAGGATTTGGCCAGAGGCACATTGAGCCCAAAGCTGTGCCCTCAACCATGACACTGCTATTTTAGACAGAACCCCAGAAAGCCAGGTACTCAGAAGGGAGCTCAGAGTGGGAACATGAGTGAGGGCCCCGTGGGTTGTGCCTGACCATAACTGTGGGAAGAAAGATCTGGAAGAGCTAGAGGGTTACAAGGCTTGCCAGTCCAGCTATGGGCAGAGGCCCTCTGAGTGGTCATGATGGGGGCGGGGATACCTTCAGATGAAGCTAAGTATCCCCAGGAACTGAGTGACTGAGGTTCAAAATGTGTGATTTTGCTGGGGGAACTTAAGGATGGCCATTTGATGGCATGAAGCTCAGCTGCTGTGACAAAGGGACCCCCAAATACAGTGGCAAACTATAGCAACGTATTTCTCTTTCGTGTAATAGCTCCAAGATTGATAGGTCCTTTCCAGTTGCTTTTTTTCACAGAAGTCATAGTCATTTGGAAATAGCTATCTGGCATTTCCAGGTTCCGGCCAGTGGAAATGGGGAAGACAATGTGAAAAGGGTCCACCCAGCGTCTTGAGGCATGGCCTGGGGTTGGCAGCATAGCATACCTTGCACTCTCGGTCAGCACCTGCTCAGTGGCCATGTCCAGGTGCAGAGAAGGATGGGAAATGCAGTCCACCTGGGCAGCCGTGTGCAAAGCTACAGCTGTGTTACTATAGAGCAGTGGTCGGCAAGCTGAGGCTCTTTGGCCCCTTGAGTGTGACTCTTCCACAAAATACCACGTACCCTAATTAAGTCAACAATAATGTACCTACCTATACAGTTTAAGTTTTAAAAAATTGGCTCTCAAAAGAAATTTCTGTCATTGTACTATTGATAGTTGGCTCTGTTGGCTAACGAGTTTGCTGACCACAGCTATAGAGGAAGAGGAGAGGGACTACCAACAGCCTCTGCAAAAGGGGGGTACTGAACGTGGCCTGACCCAACAGACAGAATATTGTAAGCTTAATCCAGACCGCCCTGCCCCCACCCCTTTTCCTAACCTTGCAAAGGTAACTGCCCTAGCCAGCTTGGCTCAATGGATAGAGTATCCGCCTGAAGACCAAAGGGTTCCAGGTTTGATTCCAGTCAAGGGATTGTGGGCTCGATTCCCAGTATGGGATGTGCAGGAAGCAGCTGATCAATGATTCTCATCATTGGTGATTCTATTTCTCTCTCCCTTTCCCTTCCTCTCTGAAATCAATAAACATATATTTAAAACAAACAAACAAACAAATGTAACAAACATCCATCTTTAAGAACCTTCAGGGAGCTGAAGACCCCTCCCCCCCGAAAAATATACACATAATTGTTGTGGATTGAATGTTTTTGCCCCCCCCCCCCAATTCATATGTAAAGCCCTAACTTTCAGGGTGATGGTATTAGATGGGGCCTTTGGAAGGTGATTAGGTTTAGATGAGGCCTAAGGGTGGAGCCCCCATGATTGAATTAGTGCCCTTATAAGAGAAACAGACACCAGATCTTCTTCTCTTCATCATGTGAGGCTATAGCAAGAAAGCAGCCTTTTAGAAACCACAAAGAGGACCCTCACCAGGCACTGAGTCTGCTGGCACCTTGATCTTGGACTTTCCAGCCCCCAGAAATGTGAGGAATAATGCCGGTGGTATTGTGTTATAGCAGCCCGAGCGGACTAAGACAATAATTTTGCATACAACTTCAGGGGCTTTAGAAAGCCTATGGAATCCATGGACTTCACGTAGAAGCTGGTTTTAAATGCATTAATCACTGCAATTCAGCTCTGAGTTCCCCAGCAGTCAAAGCAAAAAGAAATATTGGGTTCTATAGTCCTCATTTGTCTTCAGGAGAAATAAAGTACACTAAGTCCCACCACTGTCGGTGAAGAATTTATCTCTGGGAGGCAAAACAGTAGCTTTTATTTTTCCATTGAGCAGGAACTGCAGGGTGCCTGGGAATTTCAGTCTGCAAATATGGCCTCACCACCTTGAAGAGTAAAATATTGCCAGCTTCCTTCCCCCAACAATAGAGGCCATCCGCCCTGGGTGTGGATGCAGAGCTGGAGTTTGAAGGCAGATTGCTAACATATGCACAGGACACACGGAGGACCCTGGGGGTGCAGCCGCCACCAGGAAACCTCCCAGCAGCCGACCTGCTGCTGCCACTGCAGCTGCTGAGACAGCGGGGCCTGGGCCACCCCCCTGGCCACTCTCCTGGGAAGAACGGGACAGAGTCCTGGTGACCTTTCCTGGAGCAGATCAGGGCTGTCTCCCGGTCCGTCACATGGGAGGGGTCTAAAGTCCTTCCTGAGGCAGGACTGGGGCTGGGGCTCTTCCCTCTCTGCCAATCTGATCACTTCCTCTTTCCCGCTCTTCTGCCAATCTCTATTTCTGACATTTTTCCTTCTTCTTCTCCTTCTTCTTCTCCTTCTCCTCCTTCTCCTTCTCCTTCTCCTTCTCCTTCTCCTTCTCCTTCTCCTTCTCCTTCTCCTTCTCCTTCTCCTTCTCCTTCTTCTCCTTCTCCTTCTCCTTCTCCTTCTTCTTCTTCTTCTTCTTCTTCTTCTTCTTCTTCTTCTTCTTCTTTATTCTGATTCTCTCTCTCTCTCTCTCTCTCTCTCTCTCTCTCTCTCTCTCATCTCATCTCATCTCATCTCTCACCTATATTCTTTCTGTATATAGGTGCTCCCTCCCCTCTCATTGATTCTGTTCTCTGTCCCTGTTTATCTCCGCCTCCCTGCTTCTTGTATCTACATCTCCCTCTCTCTTTTATTGTCTCTTTTTTCTTTCATTCTGCATCTCTTTTTAGCTCTTTGCCTTTGCCTCTCCATCCACCATTGTCTTTCTTTCTGTCTTCTGTCAGTACTCACCCCGCACCCTCCCGGCCCCCATTCCTCCTCTCTTTTATCAGTGTGTTTCTCCTTACTCCTACTCTGTTTTTCTTTCCTGATTCTCAGAGAAGGGGCCTCTGCCCAGAGAATCTTCTGCTGTATGAACCACAGCACAGGTTCCCCACCTCAGGACCTTGGATCTGTCTATGCCTTACAGATGCCCGTTTCCCACAGCCAGGTCACCCTCTGGTCTCTGGTCACCCTCACCTCCCCCTTTGCCCCTACCCTGACACACACTCAGAGTGGCCCTGGAGCCCAGCTTGGCCTGCAGGCCTCTCGGTAGGCCTGCCTCCATTCCACTCCTGGCTCTAGTGCCTGGTTGCCATGGTTTCCTCACTCTCCTCAGAGGCCACAGGGGATGGCTGGCACTGGTGGCTCGGACTCACTGGGACCAAAACACCTTTCTGGCTCCTGTGCTCCTTCTCAACAGTCCTTTTTGCTCCTCTCCAGGGGCCGTCAGCCTGGAGAACCCACCACAATTCTCCACGAGGCCATAGAGTTAACAAAATGGCATTGCTGGGTTCCTTTGGAAAGAGAAGGGAAACCCTGGCCAGCTCATCTCAGCTGGGTTCATGACCAGGACACCATTCGCCAAGTATGAGTCAGACTTAGATCAAAGCTGCTGCATCCTTAGACACCCATTGAATCATTCGAGTGCTCGTTCATTCAAACGTTTGGAGAAAGAGGGCTGAATAAAGACAGATCCCTGCCTTTGAGAAGCCCCCACAGATGATGGCTCCATTTCATGCTGAGAAAAAGCCAAAGTCTGTTTGTAATGGAGCTTGAAACGCCAACCTTCCTGAGTCTAGGCTCTAGGGCATCAAAAGAGGTGCCCCAGAGGAGAGGACTGGGACTTAGAAGGTGAATAGGGAGGGGTGGGAGAAAGAGAGTGACTGTAATTTGAGGCAAATGACAGCTTTGCAAAGGTCCTGGGATATGGGAGAATGTGAGAGAGTAGGTAACAGTGAGCTCCATGAGAGCTGTAGCCTTGATGCCTCACTCAGTGTCTGGCAGAGTAAATGCTAAACAAACACTGATTGAATGAATGAATGAATGAATGAGTGAGCAAATGAATTGCAAGGGGCTACCTGGAGGCTGGAGGCATATGGAGAATGGAGGGGATGGAAGAGAATGTGTTGGGGAGATGCGTTTGGGCAGGTTTTATTAAATACGCTTCCACCCCTGCTAAAGAGTTGGGACTTCATGCCTTAGCCAACGAGGGTTTTTGTTTATTTTATTTTATTTTTCATTCATTTGTTGGTTTGCTTTTTAAAGAATCATCACTCTGGCCGCTGTTTTGAAGATGAACCAGGAGTTGGAACTTGTAAAGCAGGGGTGGGGAACCTTTTCCCTGCCCAGGGCCAGTTAGATATTTATAACATTGTTCTTGGGCCACACAAAATTATCAGCTTAAAAATTCGCCTGCTATATTTGGACCAATATTTAATTAACTCACCCCTAATGCCTCGGCAGGGCCAAACCAAATGGTTTTGCGGGCCTTACGTGGCCCAGGGGCCTAATGTTCTCCACCTCTGCTGTAAAGTTAGCAGTTCCAGAACTGAGCTCTTGATCTTCCCCACCATCCCCCAAACCAGCAAGAAGCAGGAAGAGCCATGTTCTCCTCTCTCCAGTTGATGGTAAGTCCATCCGCCCAGTTGCTCAGGCCAGAAACCCTGACATCATCCTTGACTCATCGCTTTCACCCCCTAACTCTGATCTGTCAGGAAATCCTGTTAGCTGAACTTTCAAAATGTGCCTGGAATCCAACAGCTTCTCCCCACCTCCATCACCACCACCTTCATCCAAAACATTGTCATCTTTTGTCTCAGCTATTGTAGTAGTCCCTAACTTTCTGTGTCCTCTCCCATCACCTCCCCCACTCCAAGTCTCCTGTGCAGCAACCGTAAGTCAGATCATTCCACTTTCCAGCTCAAAGCTCTGTGATGGCTCCACCTCATGCTGAGTAAAAGCCCAAGTCTATTTGTCTTGGCCAGGTGGCTCAGTTGGTGTAGTGTAGTCTCATGCACCAAAAGATTATGTGTTCTGTTCCTGGTTAGGGCACATACCTAGGTTTTGAGTTGGATCCCTGGTCATATGGAAGGCAACCAATTAATGTTTCTTTCTCACATTAATGTTTTTCCCATTTCTCTCTCTCTCTCTCTCTCTCTCTCTCTCTCTCTCTCTCTCTCTCTCTCTCTCTCCTCTCTCTGAAAATAAAAATAAATGAACATACCTGATTAAGAAAACAAAAACACAAAGTCTATTTTCAATAGTCCCTACCTGATCTACCCTTCAGCCAATCACCTCTCTCCTTTCCTCTCCTACAACTCTGCGCCTTATACTTACTACACTCCAGCCTCCTTGCTCTGGCAAGGGCTTGCCTCGAGGCCTTTGCCCTGGCTTTCCCTCTGCCTGGTGTGCTCTTCACCCAGATGCCCTCACTTCACATCTTCATTCAGAGCCATCTTCTCGATGAGGTCCACCTGATTCTTGTCCCCATTTCCTAGGCTTCCGTAAGAAGGTGATGCAAACTGGATGGCTTAACCAACAAGACTGATGGTCTCAGTTCCAGAGGCCAGAGGCCAGGGTTGGTGCCTTCTGAGGGCTGTGGGAGGAGGGTCTGCTCCACGCTCCCCTCTAGCTTCTGATGCTTTGCTGGCATCTTTGATATTCCTTGGCTTGAAGATTCCTGCCTTCTTCTCCACACGACATTCTCCCTCTACATACGTCCAAACTTTCCTCTTATTTATAATGAGCCAGTATGGGCCCACCCGACTCATGGGACCTTATTTTAACTAAATAAATGACAACGAGGCCACATCCTCAGGCATGAGGGGGGAGGAGACATATTGACTTCAATGAATGAAATATTTGGGGTGACACCATTCAACCCATAACAGCCAACAAATTTAAAATTGTACCTCTGATCTCCCTGATCCTGATCTATAGTATAATCACCATCCCACATCTAGAAACGTCCTTATTTGTTATGGTTATTGTTTACTGTTGCTCTCCTGTGACAATATACTGAATGGCCAGATTATTATGATCTCTGAATGCATAATAATCTGGCCACTCAGTGTATATCCTATATAATAAAAAGGCTAATATGCAAATTGTCCCCTTGACCAGGAGTTCGATAAGCAGGCAGGCAGGCCAACTATCCATGTCTCCTGGCCAGGTTGGCTAGACCCTACCCATGCACGAATTCATGCAGCGGGCCTCTAAAATATATATATTGAGTGGCCAGATTATTATGCATTCAGAGATCATAATAATCTGGCCACTCAGTGTATACACTCCATGAGAGCAAGGCTTGTTTTGTTCATCAAATATCTCAAGTGCCTAGACCAGTGCCTGCCACAGGATAGGGACTCAGCAAACTTTGCTGGATGAAGGGGGACTGGCAGGCACCTGACAGACCATTTAGGAAGCTATTTCGTGGCTTCATCCAGGCCACACAAAAGGGATGACAAGCAAGGAGCAACTGAAAGAATTTTATGGAGTTAAAAGGAACAGGACGTGGTGGCTTGTAGATGATTTTAAAGTGGGGGCGGGGGGGGGTAAAAATAGAAGACATTCCAGAGTTTGCTAATCTCTCGTGGCAAACACTGTTTATTGGCTCCCCAAGTCATGCCCAACCCCCGCCTTCCTCTCTGCCTTCAACAATGTAAGGTTGGAAGTGTGGCACCATAAGGAAAATATCCAGAGAATCAGACAGGCTATCAGCTCCTAAAGGACTAGTTAGCAAGGAGAAGTGGGAAGGAAGAGCACTGTGGAGAGAAGGAACAGCGAACGGAAAGGCTCAGAGGCAGGGGAGGCAGGCTGGGTAGATGGATAGATAGGAAGGAGTGAAGGAATGGTTGGAGGGATGACTGGCTGAATGGGTGGGTAGATGGAAGGCTTTAAGAAGGCATGGAAGATGCAAGAATGCACAACCTACCTGGCCAACTATAAGGCCAGAGAGCAGGAGGCCCGGGGGAGGGTCCCGAGCCTTGCCATTATCCTCCGTTGGCCCTTTAATCTGAAACCCAGGCCAACACTAATGACAACTGCCCCCACCCCCAGCCACAGAGACCAGACCTCTGGCCTCAAGCCCTTCTATCCCTCTCCTGGGATCCTGGAGAAGGGTTATTTATAGCCGATAACCCCTTACCCCCCTCCTCCACCAACACAGACCCTTGCCTCTCGCTGGCCATTTCCTTCTATTCTTCTGCCTCATGTGTGGGAGGTAGTGGCCCTGGCTCCACAGAGACCTCCCCCCTCCTTTCTTTCCTCCTTATCTTTCTCCTGGCTGAGTTTCCTGCCCGAGGAGATAGGGAGGAAAAGGCAGACCCTCCTGTGAGTGCTTGTAATTGTGGGAGCAAAAGGCTCTCAGAGGCTCCGGGGGAGGGTGCACTGCTCAGGGACAAAGGGCCCCCCACCTGGCCAGCTCCCTCTGGCAGAGTGATGGCGCGCCTAGGCATGGGTGCCCAGACCCGGGGCTGGGATGGTGATGACCAGGCACGCTGCTGCATGACTAAGAGCATGTGATTGACCTCTGCCTACTCTCATTCTTTTGGGAGTCACAGCCCCCATGCATTTCCCAGCTTCCCCATCTGTGGCAAAGCGCCATGGCGGTGCCCATCGGTGTGAGAATTAAGGGGGGGACAATGGAAGTCACCGCATGGCTTTTATTATTGAGGCAGGCAGTCCCTTCATGAGCTCTGTGGGGAGGGGAAGGGGGGTCCGGGATGGGCCAGCAGGACCTTGAGCAGCAGAGGGGCTGGACAGCGGGTGCACCTGGGACCTACTGAGCTCGGGTCTGAGTCTCGCTCCGCTGGGCCTGGGAATTGCATGGGAAACAAAGCCTGCAATCTGGCATCCTGCCTCTGGCTTCGAGGAAAGACCCGGGCTCCCGACTCCAGCCTCCCGCCTCCCCCCTTCTGCTTTCCCCCCTTCCCCCCCACATACACACTTCCACAGCAGGGATGGAGGGAGCTCCTCCCACTGTCCTCTCGCAGCAAATGGGGAAAGGTCCACAGAGACCCCTGCCCCAGGCTTCCATAAGAGCCTGATCCTCTTAGCTGGCTCAGAGCTAAGAGCTCATATCCCTATCCCCTCCTCCCCCTCTGTGACTTTAAAGAGGATCTTGAGGTGAGGAGGGGGCAGGGCTGACATCAAAGCAAGGGGTCCAAATGGTGGCTTTCCGGCAGGCAGCGGGGGCATATGAGTGTTCAGGGGCATTTCTCCCACGATGGCCCTCTGGTACCTCGTGTATTCATCCCACAAACCTTTTCAAGCCCCTGGTATGTCCCAGGCACCTTGCGAGGCCCCGGGGACACAGAAGTGACCCCAAATGGGGAGGATCCTGACTCTCTATGGGAACACAGGACAAGCAGGTCAACAGCAGTGCCAGTTACCCGCTGGGAGGCGGGTGACAGGGGAACCAGCAGAGTGCGAGGACAGGAGAGCAGAGGGAGGCTGCTCCAGACACGGGGCCTCTCTCAGGAGCAGCCGAGGCCACGGTGACACCCCGGAGACTGTCCCAGGTGAGGGAGCGGCAGGTGGCGAGGCGTGTGGGGAGGAAGAGTTCAAAATCAGCGTGTGGCCCGATTCAGACCGCAGTTGGGCCCGAACTTGTTTCTCCTCCAGTCATCACCACCTCGCTGGTCCCACCCTCTAGTTCAACCTCTTCCCTGCCCCCTGGGACTGTTCTAACACCAACACCGTCATGTAGCTGCCCTGCTCTAACGCCTCCCATGGCTCCCATTGCCTGCTCCAGTAAAACCACACCGTTTCCCCAGCCCTCCCGGATGCTTCCCGGAGTCATCACAGGCCACTTGCCCCGGCCTATGTCCCCGGCACCTCCCTGAGCCCCTCACAAGGAGCATTTACACTCCCCTGTGCTCTGTGCCTTTACTCGTGCCCCACACCCCTCACCCCCACCCCTACCCCCAGGCCAGAATGCTGTTCCTCATGGTTCCTCCACCTCCCTTACCCGCGGAGCTCTTCGTCTGTGGGCGGTCCCCTGCTGCATGTCCACCGCACTCCACACGGTCCTGCGTCTGCTTCCTCACCACGCTGGGTAGGGAGGGGTCCAGGTGTTGCCGTCCCCGGGAGGGATGCCTTTTTCATTTCTGGGTCCTCAATGCCAGCCGGGGACTGATGGACAGGAGGAAGACGGTGCAGCACGCTGGATGGACTTCACCTCAGGTTGATGGAGCCGTTACCACCTGGGCCCTTCGGTTTCCTCGTCTGTAAAACGGGGATAATATCAGTACCTGTTCCACCAACTTGTGGGTGACCACATGATGCCTCCTAGGGGGTGGCACCCTCCCTGCCCCGGGATGTCCTGGAAATGGATGGGGGCCTTTTGGATTGTCACGAGGCTGGGGGCAGGTGGGGAGTGCCACTGTATCTAGGAGACAGTGGGATGGGGAAGAAAGGTGGTGAGCAGAAGGTGGGGCCGTCCTGAGCGGTGAAAATTGTCCCATGAGCCACCCGACTCTCCCGTGTCCTGCTGGACATCGCACGGGGGAGAAGAGATGTTTGTCATTACAGACGTCTAAACCTTCACTCTGCTTTGCACATAAACATAAAGAGTTTTTTTAAATATATATATTTTATTGATTTTTTTACAGAGAGGAAGAGAGAGGGATAGAGAGAAACATCAATGAGAGAGAAACATCGATCAGCTGCCTCTTGCACACCCCCCACTGGGGATGTTCCCGCAACCAAGGTACATGCCCTTGACCAGAATTAAACCCGGGACCTTTCAGTCCGCAGGTTGACGCTCTATCCATTGAACCAAACCGGTTTGGCCATAAAGCATTTTTTTAAATGTATTTTATTGATTTTTTGCAGAGAAGAAGAGAGAGGGATAGAGAGTTAGAAACATCTATGAGAGAGAATCATCCATCAGCTGCCTCCTGCACACCCCCCACTGGGGATGTGCCCGCAACCAAGGTACATGCCCTTGACCAGAATTAAACCCGGGACCTTTCAGTCCGCAGGCTGAAGCTCTATCCACTGAGCCAAACCAGTTCCAGAAACATAAAGCATTTTTTGTGCCGCAGTTTGAATATACACTGAATTTTCCAGGGGTGGCGCTGAAGACAAAAGCGAGAGAAGCCGATATTGAGTTCATTCAGAACATGCCACAATTTGGGACGGTGACACTGTTGGTCTCAGCACGCCACGTCTCTGCACACCCGTGTCTGTCACCTTCACGGTGGCTCTGCGGGGGCCACGGCTCCCCACAGCTCCCCTGTGTCTTCGGGAGCAGCTGGGCCTGAGCACTCAGCCCAGGTTCAAACAGATGTTTTATTTTGCACCAGGCTCTTTTTATTCCTTCTTTATATTATAGTTGGGGCATCCTATAGGGATATTTTTTTTAAAAGTCATGTGTGTGGGCACGTTACGGCATTCATGGGGTTCATTCCAGAGCATTAGAGAGGGTATTACATGTGTTTAATATAAAAGGTGTGAGAGGGCGAAGCACTGACGGGGTTGTGAGAACGCAGGCGTTATTGTGAGGGGCGCAGCACACATTTGGCGGGTGAGTGAATGACTGGCTGGCGACCTGTTGCGGGAGGAGGCTCTCACGTTACCCGCCTGCTACCACCTTCATGTGCCCTTCCTATTACCACACACAGGAGACCCCTTGTTTGGGCCAGCCTGGCCCTGTCTGCTTCCGGTTCCAGAACCTTCCATGGGGGCCAGCCAAGCACAAGGCTTCCTTGATCCCAGCAGCCAGCTCATTGCAGCTCCAGGAAATTGCTCGGGATAACCTCAACCTTGCTTTTGGAGCCCTGGGCGGAGGCCACCTGGATTTGAAGGCCCAGCCGGGGTTGGATCGGGGCCACCGTCGCACCCTCCTGGGCTTCCGCTCCAGTCCCAGGTGAGAGAGGGGATTCCCACCCAGGCCTGGGCAGAAGGGAGGGAAAAGGTGGGGACCGTGGTTCTGGGGGCCACGCTCCTTCCTGCTGGGAATAAATATCGTCACGTTAGCCTCCGATTTGTTCCTTTGTTTACACATTTTTCTCTTCACAGGAAACACATGCTCCCTGTTAAGAGGACTCCCACTGGCACAGGAGTGTGGGTTCTCTGTTCTGCCTATTCTTCCTCAGGAACCAGAGGTGGGCTGGCACCGCCACCCTTCTTAGCATGCGCCCTTCTCCACATGCAAATACCCAGCACACGCTTTGTGCTTTACAAACCCAGGTCACATTGGACCTATTATTCTGCCGTTTGTTTTCTCCTAAGTCCTGTGCTGAGACTCCTTTTCCAGGGCAGCGCCTGCAGAGCAACTGCTATTAATTTCGCAGCTCTGTGTTTATTTATTTGGCTGTAGGTTTTGTTGTTACACGTTTCTTTTTTCTCATGGAAGGAATAAATCATATGGTTAACAATGACTTTAAAAGAAAAATAATCCTCTGTTTCCCCAAAAGTTTCCAAGGTTGCTTTTTGGAGGGTTTTTTTTTGGACTTAACTTTAAAAAAAAAATACACTCCAGTTTCTTCATGTGTCGGTGTCAGGCCGCATCTGCCTGTGACCCTCCCTGGAAAGTGAGGGAATGAGTGAGCCTTCCCTAAGGCCTGCAGTCTGGGTGGTTTCATTTTGATGTTGGCAAGGCTCGTTGGCACTGATATTCTATTTGAGTACTAGGATTGATTGTAAAAAGCGAAAGTTAATATCTGGAGGTTTTGGTCACAGCTAACACTGATGAAACCCTTAACCAGATCCTGGTATTGTTTGTTCAAAAGCGCTCCGCAGGCGAGTTAACTTGTTTAATCCTCACAGCAACCCTAGGAAGTAGCGACTGACATTGCACCCATTTTACAGGTGAGGAAGCTGAGGCAGAGAAAGCTGAGGCGCTTTCCCGGGGTGACTCAGCGAGTGTGTGGCGGAGTGGGGACCTGGAACCCCACTGGTGTCGGGTCCCTGCTCCGAACCAGTTACACTGATCTGTGTTCTGGCTTCAGGGGGAGACTCCCCAACCCAGAGGAGAACAGAACTGAGGGATGGCCAGAACTGAGTGCAAAGAACATAATTATGAGCCCCTGGATCCAACCGTGCCTGAAGCCCTACATGTGGACACTTCCTCCATGCTGCCGCTTTCATGAGCAAAGAGTCTATTGCTTCATCTGGTTTTGCGTTTTTCTGACCCTGGCCACCAACGGAATCCTGAGCATTTCTCTTCTCAATGCGGTTGAGGAAAGGTTCGCAGAAAGAGGCGATGCCTGAGCTAAGCAAGTCTGGAAGGAGAGGTAGTCACGGCTCAGATGCACAAAAATGGAAGGAACGTCAAGAACGAGGAGAGGTATGGAGGCAAGAAACAGCAAGATGCGGAAGTGTGGTCTTTCTAGAGAGGGCAGTGGGAGGAGGGCTGTGACGGGGGTCAGAGTGAGGCCCACGGGGTCAGAACGGGGAGAAGCTTTCTGTCGTGGATGCATAGACTCAGCCCGAGGAGAGGGAAGGGAACCAAGAAGAAGGCTGCTCTGAGGCCACAACCTGAGCCCAAATCAGCAGGCGACGACAGGAAACTAACCCGGAGCCCTGAGGAGGGAGAGTGGGTGGCCGGACCCCATGGGCTTTGGTCAAGGCCCGATTCAGCATCAGAATCTGTGTTGGTGGTGAGATGTCGCTGAAGCCACAGCAGCCTCCAGACGGCTCGGGGCCTCCAGGTGGCGACACACAGGGACACGCTCCGGCTCTTCTCGGGGGCACCTGCAGAGCCTCTGTCTGAGGAAGAGAGAAGCTGGCCGTGTCCCGGGACCAGGCCATGAATCATGGCAGACAGTTACCCAGCACTGAGTCTTCCTGGCCATGAACTCAACCCTCACAATCATTTTATGAAGGAAGTCCTACCATCACCTTCATTTTACAGGTGGAGAGACTACGGCCCGTCAAGGCTCAATGACCTGCCCAGGGTCGCACAGCTCACATGTAGCAACGGTGGGATTTGAACGCAGACTGTCCCATTCAAATTGTTGCCCCTGCCCCGGAGGAGGCTGGGAGTCTGAGACTCAGGTGGGCCATGCAGCATCCCTGCCCTCTGCCTCGTCTTCCTCCTAACAACATGGCAGGAACAGTGGCTTGTGGACTCATGAGAGTTCCGCCTCCCCTCCTTTGCTGCTGTCCTGGGAGAAGGCTCGTGGGTTAGGACTGGGGCAGGGTGAGAGCAAAGAGGACATCTCACTCTGATCTTCCACCTGCTGTGGCAATTCTGAACCCAGGGGCCTGTCCTCAAACAGGGAGGAGATACAGACCACGGGGGCAGTTCAGAATCATTAAAATCATAATGGTAGCAACAACAAAAAATTAACCAGCTGTGACCTACCTCAGAGCCACAGTGAGGTCAAACCCATCTGGAAGGCATTCACCCAGCTTTTAAGAATCCAAGTCTCAGAGCTCTTTAAAGCTCCAAGGGAGCTTTGAGGGATGAAGGAGGGGGCCACGCCTGCTCTGATGAAGGCAGAATGGGAGGCTGAGAGCTAGGCTTTGGCTTCAGCCAGTCCCGGGTTCTGGGTTCGAGTTCCGCCTCCCCTGTCCACCGTGGGAGTCTCGGGCAATCTCTTTAGTCCCTTTGCTCCCTGGTTTTCTCATCTTAAAATGGGAATAATAAAGGTGCTCACCCCCTAAGGAGTTACCGAGTTTAACAAGTGAAGGTCCTTGAAGATGCTAATCCAGGGCCCCCACACCCTCGGGCCAAGGGAAGGAGGGAGAAGGCTTAAGGGGGACTTGTCACAGCCCTCCACCTTGTTCTCCACTCAGGCAACCTCCCAACCTCCAAACAACCCACATGGGAGTCTGGGATTCTGCTGCTGGTCCAACCCCAAAAGCAGGAGCCCCCACTCACTCACCTACTCCCTGCCCCCTCCTAGGGTCCCCTCCCCAGGCTGCAACCCCAGCCAGCTGGGACTGCCTGCGGCAGCTCTCCCCTCATCACCTGAAGTGGACCTGACCCCTCCCCACCCCAAAGGGGGCAGCGTGTGGGGCAGCGCTGATGGGAGAAGCAGACAGGCTGCCTAATGGGGCTCCGGGGAGGGGAGGTGTTGAGTGTGGCAGGAGGGGGTTGTGGCCCGAGAGCTAATGACATTAACAGGCCCTCCAGCTGACAGGGCCGAGTTCCCATCTGGGGCCCCGGGAGGAGGGGACAAAGTGTGGGACTCGAAGTTGGTACAGGTGCCCTGGGTACCCCTGCCCCCCTCACTTAAGCGACCCAATGTCCCAGCGCAGACGGGGCTTAGCTATGGCGCTACTGATGAGAACGAAGAGAATAACTAAGGAAATCTGCTCAAGCTCACCGGGCTCACCGGCTCTCCCCACTTGGTCTCATGCCTCACAGGGATCCTCTGAGGGAGACACACTCTGTGGTCCCCCTTGTGTCTCAGATGGCACCAGAGAGGTCACACCATTTGCCCCAGGTCACACAGCATCTAGCCCAGGTCTGAAGGGACCCATAACCCACCCCTTCATCTCAATGGCTACGTCAGTGGTCGGCAAACTCATTTAGTCAACAGAGCAGGCAAATCTCGGCTCGTGAGCCACAGTTTGCCGGCCACTGGGAAAGGGGGCTTAACCACAAGGAACAACAACAGCTTGTAATTACTGGAATCGAGAGTCTAGGTCAGTGGTCGGCAAACTCAGTAAGTCAACAGAGCAGCAAACAGGGGCTCGGAGCCGCACGTGGCTCGGGAGCCGCCGTTTGCCGACCACTGGGCTACGTGACTCTCCAACGTCAGTGTCCATCATCTGAGGCGCTGGTACATTTGATCGCTAACCCCAGCCTGACTCACTGCATCGGAAAGGAAGGGGACCAAGGCCTGGGCCCAGGCGGTTCTGGTAACGGAGGCTGCAGGGTGGGAAGCCGCTGAGCGGGCAGCTGTTGCCGGGCTGCCTTACAGGAAAAGGGGAGGACCCCAGGGGTGAGGGAGGCAGAGAGCCAACTACCCTGCCAGGCGGGCACCTGAGGGGCTCTCCGGAAGGGCCTTTGCAAATCAATGGCAAATGATGAAAAATGCAGATGGGTAAATAACTTAAAAGACCCGGGCTTGCTGGAAATGGTTTCTGATCTCAGATCAGCTGCTGGGCAGCCAGGCAGGCTCTCGCAGGGCTCTGTTTTTAATCAGGGCCAGTTCGGTGGGGGGCCGCTGGCTCTTTGGGTCCCTTTGAAAGGAGGTTCTGCCTCCGTCTTCCCCATGGAGCGGTCTTTGCCCTGTCCTCAGGAGCCCTTCTCCCCAGCCCCAGCAGGAGAAAGGTCGCCGGGAGCCCCGCCCAGGCAGGCAGGAGCGGTGGACAGCGTGGCTGGGACCTCGGGAAGGGCGTGTGCGAGCTCCGGCTCTGCCGCCTCGGGGATGCATTTCTGGGCAGAGCATTCACTCTTGCAGCATCTCCTTGGAGGCCCCTCCCTTGCAGGGACGTTTGGAGGACTCAGTGGGACCGTGTATGTGCAGGGCTTAGCACACATGGTCCCAGCCGAGGAAGTGCCCGGGGCAAACGTTCAGGGGAACTGAGCGGACCTTCTAGGCCAGTGGTCGGCAACCTCACCAGTCCACAGAGCCACATATCCACGGGACAACGACTGACATTCCTTTTGAGAGCCACATTTTTTTAAACTTGAACTTCTTCTGACGCCACTTCTTCAACACAGACTCGCCCCGGGCCGTGGTATTTTGTGGAAGAGCCACACTCAAGGGGCCAAAGAGTCGAGTGCGGCTCGCGAGCCGCGGTTTGCCTACCACGGTTCTAGGGGGTGGCTGCCTGGATTCACAGCCCAGCTCTACTCAGCCCCTCCCAGCTTGTGTCCCGACCTGCAAGATGTGCGTATGGACTGTGTCTGCCTCCTAGGTGGTTAACGTGAAGATGAGGAGAGACACGTCTGGTGTCAGACTGACAGGAAGCACTAGAGCGAGGGTAGCTGTGTTGTTGTCTCATAAAAGGATTGGGAAGAAAGATTAAATAGTAACCCAAAGTCACTACTGTAGGGTGAGGGCTAAACCAGGGAGGGAGGTTGTAGGCTGTATCCCTACCCATCCCAGCCCTTCATCTCTGATTACCGGAGTAAGCAATGCCAGGGGCAGGTGCCTCTCATGGCCATGAAATGTATTTTTGAGACAGGGAGCGGTTGCTGGTCAGTTCAACTTGGTGAGCGAGAGCTGGAGCCTCAACCTCAGGCAGCCTCCACCTGCGGACCAACCCTCCACCTAAAAGGGCGAGGCTAGAACCCTGCCTCCTTGTGGGGCACGGCAGAGCTATCCTCCATTTTGTGGCCGGACCCTAGCCCTCACCCAACCAATCAGGGTCACGTCACCCCCCCCCTATAAAACGCACTGAGATGTTACATTCTTTCTCTTGTCTGCCATGCGGTCGGAGTGAGTGGGACGGAGCCCATGCTAGCATGGAAGAGACTCTCCTGCTAATTGCATCGGATTTGGTTCCCTGGTGGTCTTTGGGGATTTCGGAATCTCGGCATAATGCACCCACAGACCATGGAATGAGTCCTTTCACCTCTCTGAGCCTCAGTTTTTCCACCTCTAAGGTTCCTCCCAGCATGGCAGTTATGGTTGCACGTGAGGATTTCGGGACTTACATTAGAAAAGGCTCACAATAAAGGGTGTTTGTTTTTAGAAAAATATTCCTTGGACAAGATCAGCGTCCTCAGTATGTTAGAGGGAAGGGAAACAAATTGCCCGGTGTGCATATGGAGAGAGGAAATGTGTACAACGTCACTGATCGCCCGGGAAATGCAAGTCAAAACCACAATGAGAGATCGCCTCACAGCTGTCAGGGTGCCCTTTATACAAAAGGCAAGACACCACAGATACTGGCGAGGATGCGAAGAAGAGGGAACGCTTGTGCACTGTTGGTGGGACTGTACCTTGGAGCGGCCACTATGGAAAGCAGTATGGAGGTCCCTCAAACAATTAAGAATAGATCTGGCAATTCTCCTCCCGGTATACAAGCAAAGGAAATGAAACCATTATCTCAAAGAGGCACCTGACTCTCGTGTTCACTGCAGCATTATTCACAACAGCCAAGAAACAGAAACAATCCCAGTGCCCACGGATGGATGGATGGATGGATGGATCAAGAAAATGGTACATACACAAAGGCATATTGTTCAGTCTTAAAAGAGAAAGAGATCCTGTCATTCATGACGATATGGGTAAATCTGGAGGGTATCAAGCTGAGTGAAATGGGCCAGACAAAAATAAATAAATGTTGCATGGTGTCACTTACATTTAGAATTGAAAACTCATAGAGCAGAAAGGTGGTTGCCAGGGGCTGGGGAGAAGGGTAGAGAGATTGGTAAAAGGGTATTAACTTCCAGTTATAAGATGAATAAGGCCAGAGGATCTCACGTAAAACATGGTGACTATAATTGACAAGACTGTGTTGTATAATTGAAATTTGCTGAGAGCAGAACTTAAACATTCACACACACACACACACACACACACACACACACACACACACGTGATAAAACATGGGATGAAAAAAGACGTACGTGGGGTCGTGCTCATGCCCAGTGAATAGATTATCTCCAAAATGCCGTGGGCAGGAGGAGTCAGCCCCTTCTCTCCCCTCCAAAGCCTCAAATTCCTAGTTGATACCACACTCAAGCGGGCAGTCTGAGTCGCTGCAATGCCTCCCCCCAGCTACCTGGGTACCCCTGTAGAACTGGAGACCACGTCTCCCTCCCCCTATCCCATATCTGAGTTCTGGACAGGTATCCAACCGGCGCTCAATAAGGAGAACTACACAGTTGTGTATGGTGGCACCATTTACAAAGCATAGCCACATGTGCTATTATCTCTCGATTCCATAAGATTGGCTTTCCTACCTCCATTTTCCCAGCTTGGATGGACCGGAAGACCTGCCTCAGGTCACACAGCCACTAGAGATCTAGGCACACTCCCGTCGGCCCCCGATAGTCTCTAAAATGGCAGCTGAAGTGTTTCAACTTGCTTTTAGCCCTTACCGTGTCTCAGATCACCAGCTGTGTGCTTTACATCCCTCATCTCCTTTAATCCTCACAATAGCTTTGGAAGGGAAGTGCTACCGGTGCCCCCATTTTGCAGGTGCAGAAACTGAGGGTCATAATACAGAGGGACTTGCCCAGGGACACACCGTCATTGGAACAGAACCGCGCCTTCCTAAGCCTTCAGAGCTCACACTCCCAACCACTACCCTCTACTGACCAGCACTTTCTCTCCCACCCCAAGCCATGTTTGCCAGCTCCACAACACCCGTTCCTGTAAGATGTCCATATTGCTTCCCTTTCACCTCACCGCCCCCTCCCCATACCCAGGACAGGGCAAAGCAGAAGGAATAGGCAGGGATGGACACAGAGAGAGGAAATTACATGCTAGGGGGTCAACATAACAGTTCAGCGGCAAATCCAGGATTAGAATGAGGTTTGTCGGATTCCAGACCCCGCATTCTTGAGTAGCATGTAACATTGCCTCCGATCATATTTCATTACTTTAGTACTTAGTCTTTGTGCTTATACCTTATAGTGGGATCCTGATAGTTTATGAATCTCCCATTTATGATTCTTTACACATTCCATTATAATTAACGACCCGTTTGTTGTCGGCGCGGAGTCAGTAAGACCACGGATGCACCGTGCTGAGGGCACAAGGTCCCCACAGAGACCAGGAAATGCCCACGTACGTCTGAGCTCCTCTGGGGCGAGGGCCGGGTCTCGCTGACCTTTTCGGATGTGGCCCCTAGCCCAGTGCCTGGCACGACGCTGGCACTTAGAGCAGTGAATACAATAAATGAGTGGGAACACCTGGCCCTCCAGCCACATTTTCTGTTTGCTCCCTTTTCTGATTCCCGGACCCGTTTCCTTTACATCACAACCTTGAGGATCTGAAGTTGATGGAACCATGGACGGTCAAGGCACCCACAACCCAGCAGAGGTGGGAAGTGTCAAGGGGTGGACTGTGGATAGCAGTTTGGCTGACCGTGGAGGCTCTGGACCCAACGTGCCTGGGCTCAAATTCTGACTCTACACCACATATTACCCTGCTTCCCCGAAAATAAGACAGTGTCTTATATTAATTTTTTGCTCCCAAAGACACGCTAGGTCTTATTTTCAGGGGATGTATTATGTTTCCATGAAGTAGGCCTTATTTTCGGAGGAGGTCTTATTTTCGGGAAAACATGGTAGTTAAGGGACCTCAGACAAGTCACGTAGCCTCTCCCATAAGGCGTTGGTGAGGGAATCTCAAGGCCCACCAGTGGGTGAGGCAGGCCCGGAGAGGGCGGGTTACTGTTCGCCCTCATGCTCCTCCCCTGTCAGCCTCCCCTTGCGGCCAGCGTGGTGCGCCCGCCTGGCCGAAGGCAGAAAGCCTTGTTAATAATGAATAGGCCCCTGTCTGCCTTACTTAACACTGAGCTCCAAGCCGACGCACAGCCCTTTATAAACGACCCAGTCCAGCGGGCGGGGCCTCCCGGGGCGCGTTCCTGCAGCCAGCCTCTGGTTCCCCATAATGGAATCATAATGTGAATGTGATTTCAATTAGGGCCACGTTACAGAACACAGGTGCCGGAGTGAGCCCGGGCCGGCGGCCTCCCGGGGGACTGGTTTTCCCGGGAAAGGTGCGTGTGTTTCCAAGGGTTCTGCCAACCTCGAGGCAGGGAGGGGGGCAGGGAGGGGAACAAGTCACCCCGGCCGAAGGGAAGCGGTAAACGCAGAGACGAGGGGTATCCAGAGCCCACGTTTCCTGCTCTTCAGGGACCCCACACCCATGTTTCTTATTCAGACTCGACTCGTCTGGAACCCCAGACCAGTGTGAGAAAGTGTGTTTCGGGGAACTCTGAGGTCTGCACACAGGCACTGGCCCAAGAACCGAAGAGCTAGTCTAGGAAAATGTCTTTTCATTATAAATGATCACAGCGAGAGGGGCATTGTCTTGAAAAAAGAAAGGCAACAGCATCTTTTCTTAATAAAAATAAAGCTCCCCTGTAAGGAGGGGTTTACCATGTACCAGACATAATTCTCAGTATTTTATGTGTATAAGCTCATTTCTTGGAGCTTATCATCAAAACGAGAGCGTGCAGGTATTTTTTTTTAAACATTTTCACAGGATGCAAAGACCCCCAAGCGCACACACTTCTAGTCCCCGGCCTGAGAGCAGCCAGGCCAGGGGGGATCTTGGCGTGCACTGGGCCAGTTCTCATTCTACGTCTGAGGAAGCAGAGAGCCACAGGCGGAGGGACTGGCCCACCGTCTCCCAGCAAGTCCAGGGCCAAAAGGAGACCAGAACCCAGGTGTCCTGACCCCCAGCCCAGGTTCCTCCCACCATGCTCACTACAAAGGGAAGCACAGAGAGGGAAAGAAAAACCATCCCACATTCCACCACCCAGAGAGAAGTCTCCACTGCTAAGATTCTAGAATGTATCTCCGGTATTTTTTTTCAATCAACATATTTGCACTTAATAACATACAATAGGATAATGATGAGTAAACCTCCACAACCTGGAATTTCCCCCACCTAAATACAGCATGCCAGCCATGCAGTCCTGGGGCATTTACTTCTGACACCACGTCATTCTAGTGACCTCACGGGCTTAGGGATCCTTCAGGCCGCCCCACCCCCTGGACACATGCAGGCAGAGAGGTGGGGTGGGAAAGGGCAGCGGTTCCCAAGGTGCCCCACGGGGCATCACTGGCAGAGTCGGGCTTAAATGCCTGAGGCTCCCGGGTTTGTCCCCATCCTCACTGCTGCAGGCCCGTGTTCTATTCCTTGGGTGAGTACTGGCACCAGGTAGGAAGGTCAGGACTCCTTGACGCCCCTAAGTGGGGTCCTGGCTGGGACAGTTTGCCAAGGGCTTATTTATATTGGGAAACAGTATTTCTTTCACTGCAACTCCTGTAAACACTCCAGGGGAGTCGATATCCAGGATTCCTGGGAGTGACGGACCCCTCTCCCCCAGGCCCTGCAGCTGATGGAAGGACGTGGGGCAAGTCCCTTTCCGCATGCAGCCCTTGGCGATTATTCCGGGGACTCTGACCTGAGAAGTGGGCAAAGATGGCCTCATAGCTCCTTGGGAGCTGTGGGGGAGGCAGTGCCCAGGGGAAATTAACTTGCGCCCCCAAAGCTCCCATTCTTAGGGGTGGAGCCACAGTGCCTGGGATTGGGGTCCTGGCTCCTCTCCTTACCATCTGTATGGCCTTCCGCATCACCGCCATTCGGTCTGCACTGCATGGCCTGATAGAGAAAGATGGAGCAAGGGGTGCCATGGGGTCGCCGGTAAGAAAAGAGGAAAATAAGGCATTATTTCAGGTTTTCCAAGAAAGCAGGAATTTATTTATTTATTGTTTATTACATGTTATTGTTAATCCTCATCTGAGGATATTTTTCCATTGGTTTTTTAGGGAGAGTGGAAGAGAGAGGGAAAGGCAGAGAAACATCGATGTGAGAGAAACACATCGATTGGTTGCCTCCTGCACGAGCCCTGCCTAGGGCCCAGGCAAGGGAGAAGCCTGCTGCAACCAACGTAAGTGCCTGTGACCTGAATCAAACCTGGGACCCTTTGGTCCAAAGACTGACACTCTATCCACTGAGCCAAACCGGCTGGGGCCAAGAAAGCAGGTGTTTAAAATGGCAGGTTAAAGTACTATTTACCCAACGCCCACCAAAAAGAACAATGAATTTGGAAGAGAGGGGGGGGAGAGAACAAGACCTCCATCTTTTTTAAACTAGAAAGTAGACCCTCTAAATGCTCTAAAATATGATCTCAGACAAGACACGAGACCCGAGGAGGAAGAGGGTATCCCTGCAGAAGGCACAGTTGAGAGGCCTGCCTGGGGGATGACAGAGTCTGGGGTGAGTTAAGGCCACGGCGGCATCGGGCACTTCCCCATCCAGGCCCCGCTCCATGTCACAGGGCAGTGTGGGGGGCGGAGGGAGCTTGCTGACTTGCTGTGTCTCCCTGCCCAGCACCCAACGCCTCCCAGCTCCGGAGACTGCTGGATGAAGAAGTTGCAAAATGCAGCTCTGGAGCCTGGCAGCCTAGAGGTCTTCTTTGCTGAGGGTTTCAAAAGCCTTAGGGCTGAGACTGTGAGGGTTTGGGGGGGTGGGGGGAGGAGTCAGAGGCAATGAGCTCCAGGGAAAGAAAATGAAGGACTTAGTAACATTGTTTTGATGAGCACAAACCTAATCACCCCAGCCCCAGCCCGGTCCTCAAGATTACCTGCTCCTTTCAACATCAGCTTTCAAGAAATGGCTGGCCTTTTCCAAGATGACTAAATCACAAAGGAACATCATGGAACTGGAAGGGGGGGAAGGAAAAAAGAGGAAATGAAGCTAAGAAACATAAGCAAAAGCCAAAAGAGCTTACATCACAAGAGGAATTACTAAAAAACAAAAACAGAGGGAGAGTTCAAGCATGTAGCTCTCCACGGACTCAAGAGACTGCAGCAGTCTGACCTCTCCGAATGAGCTAAGAGATGTCAAGGGCCCCTTAAAGAGATTGTGAAGGGACAAAGAAAGAGAATTGGCGGCACTGAAGAAAGAAATGAAAGCAACAAAACCATTTAGAAACTAAAAAGGCATATCGAGAAGAAGAAAAACTCAGGATATAAACGTGAGACAAAACAGAAAAAGGTACATAGCAAACACCTGGAGAAAAGCACACCGAAATAAATGGGAAGAAACAAACGTCGTAAAATTTAACTGAGTGAATTTGAAGGTCTGATGGGCTTTGTTAGACAACTCACAAATCGGGCAGCATCCCATCCTGGAAGCAGAGAGCTACTCAGGAGTTAGACAAGATGGAAAGCTGCTATAGAAAGAGACGTGGGACAAGTAAGTAACCAGCAAGAGAAAAAATGAGTTCACTGGAGAAAAATAAGAGTTCCGATGATCATTGCTTCTCATTGGCTGAGCTGCCGAGTTTCCATTGGCTGGGCTTGTTGCTGGGCAAGAGAAAAATCCTTCTCCGTCTGGCTAGAGTAGTAAATAGCCACACTTCCGTTTGGGAGTACAAGGAATGTACATCTCTTCCTTTTGGGGTCAGTGTGAATGCCTTCCTGTGTAGTGTGATTGGCATGCCGTGGTAGGGCATGAGACCACCTTCTACAGGCCTCGCCAACGCCAGTTTTAGTTGATCTTTCCCTTATTTTCATAAAACAAACACATGAAAATGGTGTATTTGTTTCTGCTGTTGTATTTTAATATTTCATATTATATTTTAATGTTTGTTTATATTAAAAGTGGTATATTTGTTACTGTTGGTTTCACACAACAGGATTTTATTCTCTTACAGTTCTGAAGTCTGAAATCCAAGTGTTAGCAGTACCGGCCCCTCTGAGGGCTCTGAGGGAGAATCTGCCCCACGCTCACTCCTAGCATCCGATGATGATGGCCAGCCCTTGCCTGCCGTTGTAACACTCCAATCTCTGTCTTCCTCCTCACATGCCGTTCTTCTCTCTGTGTTTCTGTGTCTCTCCTCTTCTTATAAGGATAAAGGGCCCATTCTAATCCATATGACCTCATCTTAGTTGATTGCATCTGCTACAACTCTATTTCCCAATAAGGGCACATTCTGAGGTATGGACTTCTGTATCTTTCTGGGAGTCAAAACTCAGCCCATAATGAATAGTTTACAGGGAAGACTAAATGACAGGCAGACAGACCAAAGAGATACAGCAGCTTCATATTTAGTGTTCCTGAAAAGACAAATAAAACAAATGGAACAATGATGAAAAACATCCTACCCAATAAAAGAGAAACATGAAAATTGACCGCACCTTTGCCACACACACAAGCCCCATCCACCAGCCAATCAGGATGAATATGCAAATTAATCCAACCAAGATGGCGGTTGATTTGCACATCCAGGCCAGAGTGAAGACTGAAGACTCATCTATACTAATAAAAGGGTAATATGCTAATTAGGCCAGGTCGACCAGTCATCTTCCAGACGTCCAACTTCTTTCTGGACAAAGTCATGGTGGTGGGGGCTAAGGCAGAGGCAGTTAGGGGTGATCAGGCCGGCAGGGGAAGGCAGTTGGCAACAACCAGGCAGGCAGGCAGAGGGGTTGGGGTGATGAGGCAGGCAGGCAGGCGAGTGGTTAGGAGCCAGTCACCCCAGATTGCGAGAGGGATGTCTGACTGCAGACAGACATCCCGATCCAAGGGGTTCCAGATTGGAGAGGGTGCAGGCCGGGCTGAGGAATCCCCTCATTCTATGAATTTCGTGCACCAAATCTCTAGTTTAAACATAATGGGGAAAGTCTTTCCCAAAATAAAAACTTGAATGTGGAGATACAAAATAGATTCAGGACCATCAACATCAAGTGTGGCCTTCTAATAAAGTGATAAAACTTCAAGGATAAAGGCAGAATCACAGACAGTAGGGGGCTGAGGGCATGTACTGGGGGGTGGGATCAGCCAGGGAGAAGTCAGTGAGGGGAAAAAGGAGACATAGTTAATACTTTGAACAATAATGAATTTAAGTGTGTTTTGGTTTTTTTTAAAAGACAGAATCACATGTGTATCCAGATAAAAGTCTCCAGTCACATGAATGGGGAAACCAGGCTGATGACAGACACCTCTCTAGACATCTGCAAATTTGAAGCATGTAAGATAGTATAAATGTTGTAAACATCAACAATAAGGTAATGATATTCATAAGACTAGTAAGAACTGGGAGATGGAGTCAAGAAGTACAAATGTGTTAATTTTCTCATTTTTTTCCATAGGAAATATTAATAGATATTTAGGGTACATTTGAAAAAAAAATGTTTCTTTAAAAATAATTATTCCAATCTCATCATTAATATTTTATATAATTATGTTTCTTAACTTTAAGGCACAAGAAGTGTGCGGTAAAAATAAAACATTTCATCTAAAACGTAGCGATTTCTTTTGTTTCAATTTACCAGTTTATTTTTAAGCTTTTTATGTTGACATAATTTCAGATTTACAAAAAAAGTTGCGAAATGTTTTCCATCTACCCTTCCCCTAATGTCTCTTAAGGTCACCATCTTACATAACCAGGCCACGTTTCTCTGAACTAGGACACTAGCATTGATATGACACTGTTCACTTGATTCGGGTTTCACATTCTCCCACGAGTCTCCTCTTTCTGTTCCAGGAACGATCCTGGACAGCATACTGCATGGAGTTGTCGTGTGTCCTCAGTCAACCCTGCTGTGTGACTGTTTCTCAGTCTTTCCTCTTCTTTTGTGACCTTGACCCTTTTCGAAGAGCCCTGGTCAGATATTTGGTAGAATACCCCTCCGTCTAAGTGTGTCTGGTGTTTGCTCATGACTAAGCTGCAACTACATATATATTTGAGAGACACGTATATATTTTTTTTAAAAGTAAAACCGCCATTCTCATCTATCAGGGCGTATCTGATAGCAACATGACTTATTACTGGAGATGTTGACCTCGACCACTTGGTGAAGGTGAGGTCAGCCAGGTTTCTCTGTGAAAAGGAACCACTTCCCTCTTCCATCCTCGATTTGACAGAAGCAAGTCCTTAAGTCCAGCCCTTACTCAAGGGCAGAGGAACGCACCCGCACCCCTCCTAGAAGGAGGAGTAGGAAAGAATGTGTGGACATTGTATTAAACCTACCACAGTAACTAATTAATAAATATTGTAGGAGAGATACTCTGGGGACATTCATCAGTGGATCTTGCCTGCAGCGATTATTACTCTTGTGTTCTCATGGTGATTTGGTATTGGCCTCATTCCTTCTACATTTCTTATTTGGAATTCTCTAGAAGGAAGATTTGTCCCTCCCCCTGAATTTATTTGTTTCAGTCAATCATTTGTTTACTTCAGGATGGGCGCGTGAATATTTATTCTACTCTTTGGGTTACATCAACACTATCATTATCTATTTTGTTGCTCAAATTATTCCAGCCTTGTCTATTGGAAGTAGCTTTATCAGGTTAGCTCCCGTGTTTATCTCTCTTTCGTTTTAACTTAATAAACTTCACATTTTAAAGCAGTCTCGGGTTTACAGAAAAATTGAGTATGGATGATTCCATCTACTCTGTCACCCCTCCCACCCCCTCACACAGTTTCTTCTATTATTAATATCTTGCATTAGCCTGGTACATTTGTCTCAACTGATGAGTCAATATTGACGCAGTATTATGAACTAACGACAGTGGTTTACATTAGGGTTCACTCTTTGTGTTGAGCAGTCCGTGGACTTTGACAAATGTATCACGACATGTGTCCATATACTGTTTCATACAGAACAGTTTCACTGCCCTAAAAGTCCCCTTTGTTCCGCCTATTCATCCCTTTCTCTAAGCAACCACTGATACTTTGTCCATATTGTTTACCTTTCCCAGGAGTACATAGCGTTGGAATCATGTATCATGTAGCCTTTTCAGATCGGCTTCTTTGACTAAGCAATGTGCATTTAAAGTTTCTGAATGTCCCTTTCGGGCTTGATAGTTCATGTCCTTTTATTGCTGGACAACGATCCTTTGTAAGGATGTGCCACTGTTTGTGTGTCCATCACTGATCTTTTCGCCTATTGGGACACCTTGGCTGTGTCCGCATGTTGGCCGTTACGAATAAAGCTGCTCTCTGAACACGTGTGTGCAGGGTTTTGTGTGGACGTAGTTTTCAAATAAATTGGGTAAATGCCTAAGAGCACACCGGTCACGGCTGGATCGCTTTTTGTAAAACTGTGTTTAACGTAGCAAGAAACTGCCAAATGGTCTTCCAGCGTGGTTATGATGTCCCACATTCCCACCTGCAGTGAATGGGAATTCCTGACGCTCTACCTCCTCCCCATTTGGTGCTGAAAGTGCTTTAGATTTTAGCCATTTTAATGGGTGTGTAGGGATATCCCTTGTTTTAATTTTCAGTTCCCTGATGACTTACGATCTCGTATAGCCTCTGTTTCCTTCCACATCTTTTTTTTTTTTTTTTTTTTTTTTTTTTTTTTTTTTTGTCAGCACTTGCTTACTTATTTTCTGGGACAAGATGCTCCAGATTCACATTTTCTCTGTTTCAGCCATTTCTCCAAGGAGTCCTGTTTCTTTTTTATTGGAGAATTGGTATGTAGAGATCAAAATCTTGGTAGCTGGCGTGCTTGTGATTCCTGGGGTGTCCCTGTTTCCAGGTCTTCTCAGCAGACAGAACTAAGAAATGCATGCATACACATAGAACTCTATATATCTCTGTACCTACCTGGGTACATCCTATCTAATAAAGAGGGAATATGCTAATTGACTGCCCCAGCCAAAGATGGTGGCGCCCACAGCCACAAGATGGCAGTGCCCACTCCCCTCAGCCCCACAGCCACCCAGGCCAGCCCAAGGCGCAGACAAGCCTCAGATGGTGGCTGCCCAACCGCCCAGGGCTGCCCAAGGGTCAGGTAACCAGGGCCCGCCAAGGCTAGTGCTGCTGGCAGTGGCAGCAGCAGAGGTGTGATGGGGTGTCGCCTTCTCCTGATCGTCATATCGCCTCCCGCCTCTAAGGGCTCCCGGACTGTGAGAGGGGGTAGGCCAGGCTGAGGGACACCCCACTCCAGTGCATGAATTTTCATGCACCAGACCTTTAGTATTCTAATAAATATGAGTTCATACTGGTCTCATGACTGTAATTCAGCATCACAGCATGCATTCTAGTTGCCTCCCTTACTTCTTTGTAACTTCTCTCTCAGATAGTGGGAAACCTGGTCCTCATAGTCTAGAACCGACGTCGGCAAACTGTGGCTTTCGCGCCACATGCGGCTCCTTGGCTCCTTGAGTGTGGCTCTTCCACAAAATACCATGGCCTAGGTGAGTCTATTTTGAAGAAGTGGCATTAGAAGAAGTTTAAGTTTTAAAAAAAATTGGCTCTCTTGCCTTAACACCGATTTGGCTCAGTGGACAGAGCATAGGCCTGTGGACTCAAGAGTTCCAGGTTCAATTCCAGTCAAGGGCATGTACCTTGGTTGCTGGCACATCCCCAGTGGGGAGTGTGCAGGAGGCAGCTGATCAATGTTTCTCTCTCATTGATGTTTCTGGCTCTCTCTCCCTCTCCCTTCCTCTCTGTAAAAAATCAATCATATATATATATATATATATATATATATATATATATATATATATTTAATTGGCTCTCAAAAGAAATTTCAATCATACTGATGATGTTTGGCTCTGTTGACTAATGAGTTTGCCAACCACTGGTCTAGAATATGTACCTTATTTGTTCTGCTCTAGAAGTTCTTTCGGGTGGCTAACCTGGAACCCCTGAGAAATAAATGAAAGAGACCACAGTGTCCCTGTGCAGTGTTTTCTCGTTAGTTTCAGGTATCCAGTCCACAACTGTTTTTTTTTTAAATCACTTAGGTCAGCTCCTTTTCCCCCACTGATTTTTTAAAAGTCGGGTAAAATTAAACGCAGTACTTTTTATTTTACAATAGGGCACTTGTTATCCCATAGTACTACAGCATGTCTCTGGTTTTATTCTAACATTCTCTCCATCCTTCTATCTCTATGTAAACATAAAGTGAGACTCACATGGCAGTAACAGTTGCTCCTGGGTAACGGGACTTGAGGTGATGTTTTTAACGTTATTCAGGCCCGTCTTCTGTAATTAATTTTGTTGTAATAAGCGTAGATATTATGTTTACCGAGATAGCTCCTGTTGGTTCTATTTCTCTGGAGAACCCCGACTACTACAAGGGACCAGGGCACTGGCACCCCTGGAGCTGGCGGGGGGCTGTCGTGGGTGAGCATCGGGCAAGAGGGGGATGAGAAAGCCCGGCCTCCAGCGAGAAGCCACGTGAGCGGCTCTGCCCACAGCGTGGGGCAGAGTTAGGTCTGACCCGGACTTTCCCCGATGGGCTGCTGCAGGCTGTCATCCACGCCCCAGTCCTCCCTGGCCGCCCCACACCGGGAGCAGATTCCCTTCTCTGTGCCTCCGCTGTCAGGAGCCCCATCACACTGAATTCTCTGTCTCTGCCAGTGTGCCTTCCTGGGCTCTGCTCACCGCTGTGTCCTCAACACCTGGCCTGGCGCATTCTGTGGACCAGGAAACATCTGCCAAGTGAACCAATGTGGAGGCAGGGACCGCCGGATGGGTCCCAGAGACCAAAGGGACTTCGCCAGCGGTGAAGGTCCAACACCTCTCAGCTTCATTATTCCTCACCACTTCCAGGAGGTAAAATGGGAGACCAGAGAGGTTAGAACAGCCATGGGCAAACGACAGCCCACGGGCCAGATCCGGCCTGTTCGGCTGTTCTATCTGGCCCACAGAGCTGAAAGAGCAGAGGGTTCTCTTGCTCTCCCCTCCGCTCCTTCACCAGCAGCCCAAGATGAGAGTGCCAGCATGGTCAGGTTGCTTTTGTTCCAGCCCTCCGGTCCAGTTTAAGAACCCATTGTGGCCCTCGAGTCAAAAAGTTTGCCCACCCCTGGGTTAGAAGGTCTGCCCAGGTCACACAGCGCAGCAGTGCTGATGACCGACCAAAGCCGCAGCAGAAACAGGAACAAGAGCTGGGAGGGGTGGGGGTCGGATGGAGGGGACAGGAGAGAGGAACCCAAAGATCCCAGCTCTGCAGTGTGTGAGCCCCTCGCTGATAGGGACAGACTGCCCTCTTCTCCCACCCTCCCCACCGCACGGGCCGCGGGGAGCAAGCCGGCCCAGGGGCCAGAGGTGGCTGCTCTGGCACATTTGGCAGCCTGTTAACTTAATCCTCACCCAGCCGCGGGGAGCTGGGGAAGCTAGGGGGAGCTGGCCGTCACCTCCTTTCTGAAGCAGTTCCAGGCTGCTGGGGAAACAGCTGGACTACTAGCCCAGCTGTATTTCCCCCCTTCTCCCCCGCCCCCCAGTAAGGAAAAGGAAAAGGACAATTAAGAGGAAACCCAGAGGCAGGAAGCCAGGGTTGAGGCTGCCCTGGGAACCGGAGGCAACCTGAGGAAATCCCTGTAAATCAGTGTTTCCCAATGTGTGGTACGCGTACCCCCAGGGGCACGGGAAGAGTTTGGAGGGGGTACGCATTGCACCAGAGTTTGGTGGGGATATGCACTGCACCGTGCTTAGCTGCGCCTAATCCTACGTTCTCATGAGTCAAGTCAAGACAGTCTTGTGAGACGTGAGATGGTCCGGTGTACAAATAAATGTTGTTTATAATATAACTTTTATTTATATTTTATTATGAATAATTTTATTTTTCCTTTATTATTATTTTGTGTATGTACCAAAAAAATAAAAATATTTTGATTGTTATTAAAATACATCCATTTTTTTTTCACGAGGGATACTCAGTGTTACAAAAATTATAGAAGGGGTACACATATGTCAAAAGTTTGGGAAACACTGCCGTAAATGAATGTTAATTTTAATGGGAGGTAAAGGGAGAGGGGCGGAAAGCTATTCTGGGGATGGGGAGGCAAAGGGGCGGGGGAGAAGATGCAGGTCTCTGCTCACAGATGGGTCTTTGTGAGCTTCCCGGAGGCGGCCCATCGAGTGAGTAAGTAGCCAAGACGCTGGAGGCCGTTGTGGAGGCTGCGGCTCCTTCACTCACACCTCCACCGCCGCCTGGGTCCCTGTGACAGGACTGCATGCTAGGGGCTGGGCAAGTGAAGGCCAATCAGCCCGGTGCCTGCCCTCAAAACACGGGGAGACCCACAGGGAGGCATCTGTGCTAATGCGTTGGGGCAAGCACTGAGCAGCCGGGATCACAGGGGCTGTGGACACCTGAGGAGGCCCAGGGACACAGGGCAGACACCGTCCCAGGTGGTCCCACTTTTTAGGATGCTCCGGGACATCCTCACCCCCAGGCAGAGGCCTGGAGGGCAGCCACATCCTGAGCGTCTGCGGGCCCCTCCCCCAGCTTCTCTGCCCAGGGGGGTCCCTGCCGTCCTGGATGGAGCCGAAGGCCTTCCTCATGACCAGACATACCCTGGCCTTCTCCAGGGCAAGGCTCACCTCCATTCCTCCCACGCACCCCCTCATTCAGGACTCAGCTCTTGACAGAGACTCTATGGGGTAGTCAAGTTCGAAGCTGAAATTTTCATTTATTTGCTCATTCATTCTTTCATTCATTCATTCAACAAGTCTTCACAAAGTATCTTTCCTGTGCCAGGCGCCATCCTGGGTGCTGAGGACTTGCAGTGAACCCAAACAATGAGCAATCCCTGCCTCCTGGAGCATCTAATGGATGATGATCATGGAAATAAGAAAAATATACAGAGCGTCAGATACGGACAAATGCGGTGGAGAAAAAACAAGGCCAGGGCTGCCACACGCCTAGCAGGAGCTTCTACCAACAGCCTCCGCGTTCGTTCGCTCCTGCGAAGCGAATGCTCCGGCCTCCCCTCCGAGACTCACCTGCTGGAGGCAGCGCCTTGGAGCACGGAGGCCCCGCTCCATTCATCTCAGAACCCCGTCCCCACCCACCCAGACAGACAGACACACATGCTCGCACCCCACCCTCCGGGGTGCTTTACACATTCCTTAGTCAGTGATGAAGACATATTTGCTAAATAATAAATGAGTGCAAACTCTCAGATCCAGGAAACCAGAGAGCCCGGCTGGGCCCTGCCTGTCTGCAGTTCCCCCAGTCTCCCAAGCTGCCTGCAGTCTGTCTGCCGGGAGGGAGAGACCTCGAGCTGGGGAAAGGCGGGAGGAACTGCTGAGCTGGCTGGCGGGTCTCGCTGGGGCTGGGGCTGGGGCTGGGGCTGGGGCTGGGGCTGGGGCTGGGGCTGGGGCCCTGATGTTTCTTTAGAAAGTTTTAAGACTGGGACAACCTGCACCAGGTGTGTGTGTGTGTGTGTGTGTGTGTGTGTGTGTGTGTGTCGAGGTGGGAGGGCGGGGGGGGGGGGGATAATGCTTGTTTTTCTTACTTGGTGATAACAGCTCCTCATCTAACTAGCTCCAGTGGGCAGGATGGTTTGGGGAACAATGTGGAAACTGAGGCCCAGAATGGAGTCACGTGTTTGAGGTCCTTTGGTAAATAAGTGGCAGAATGATCTCTGAGTCCAGGGCTCCTTCCACAACGCTGACTTCTCAGAGCTAGATGGGCTCTGAGGGCCTGGACAGGTGGGGGCCTACTCCCTTGGGTTCCTGCTGGAGACTTGGGGGAGCGACTGTTCCTTGAACCCCGGGGGACAGGAGCACTGCTCTCAGCTTTCCACAGTCCCTGGGGGCTGCCCCAGAGCCAGGCTCCAGGCCTCCTGCCCGATCACCAGCAGTTCCCTCTGGGAACGCTCCGTGTCCGTGGCTGCCAGCAGTCCTGGCATTAGGATTCTCTGGTGCCAGGAGGGAGGGGGCCCCATGTTCCCCATATGCCACCAGGATGAGGAGTTTATACCCAACAGCTGAACCGGCCACTCTTCCTCCTCCCCTCCCCCCAACTGATTCCCCTGCCTCTCTTCTCTTTGTCTTCCTCAGAGGACCTCCCACTCCTGACCAAGGAGGAATGGAAATGGGATGTTTTAGCATTTGCAGGGCCCTAAAACTTTCCAAAGAATGTCCACATGCATACCCTGAAATCAAACAAAAATCACTCATATGCCATGCCAGCATCTGCAGGGACAGGTCAAGGTGAGCTCCTCAGAGGATCACCAGAACTACATCTTTTCATCCATGTCTCCACCCACTATTCATCCATACCTCCACCTTTCCATTTCTCTCTCTTCCCTTCCTCCTTCCCTCCCTCTCCCCTTCCCTCCATTCATCTTTCTACCTCACTCTCGATCTCCTCATTCCTCCATTCCCTCTCTACCCTTCCATATTTTCATCCATCCATTTCTTTGTTCCTCCATCCTTACCTTCTTCCCTCAACCCAATCTTCCACTCCTTTACCCCTTCATCCAGCCAGTCACTCACCTTTTTCTCTCTCCTTCCATCCCATCAACCATCCATCTCATTATTCATCCATTCATCCATATCCATCTCTAGTTTTCCTTCAATCTTTTCATTTTTCCACCCACTTCACCCATCCATTTATCTCTCCATTCCTCTGCCCATCTCTTTATCTCTCCCTCCATTCTTTCCTTCTCCCTCTTCCCACCCCTCCACCCCTTCACCTTTTATCTAATCAACCATTCCTCTCTACATCTTCCTATTCATCTCTCTCCATCCCCCTCCATCCCTCCTTCCCTCCATTCATCTCTCTATCTCTCCATCCACTTATTGAGATCTCTCAATGATCCAGGCACTACCAGTGTGTTTCCTCAAGGGGGCAGTATGCTGCACACTGTAATATCTCAATAAATGTTTGTTGACTGGACCTAATGGTGACCATGTTCTGGAGCTTACAGTACAGTGAGTGCTAAGTCCCCAACAAGCTCCAATTCTGTTGAGTCTGCCGTTGAAACGGAGTCTGTGCGTGGGAAGTGGGTGAACAGAAAGAAACTTTAGCAGGACCCCACTTTCATGAGCACTGACAGGGAGTCAGGAGCCTCTCTTTTCTTCCCCTGGGAAGATGGGATTTATCCCCATCTTATGACTGAGGCACTGGGCCCAGAGGCCCTGGCACAGGAGGGAAATCTGGCCTACCATCAGCTCCACTTTGGGGATCAAATGTGTCCTGCCTTTTCTGGTTTCACTGTATATCCCTCCTCCAGCCAGGCCTATATTCCACCAAACTCAGGCCACACTTCAAGGCTGATTTGTTTGCTCCCACTTCTGCCCCCAGCCCCAAATCCCCCAACCTTCTTCTCCAAAAGGAATCCTACCTGCTCGACAATACTCATTTCCAAAATGCCTCCCTCAGGAGGTCTTCCAACCTCTACGAACTTCCACAAGAGTTCATCATTTCCCTTGTTCCCACAAACCTATTGTTACACCCCTTCACACACATCACATTCTCTGCCTTGTCTGAAGATATGCCGAGTGAAAGAGTTGTGTGTCTTCTTTCCCCCTCTGAACTCCTTAAGTAGGTTAGGGACCTGCTACCTGAGCCATCTTGGGTCCCCCCACCCCTTACCACAGCACACACACACACACACACACAACCTAACACCAGCACATGCACAGTGGGCAAACAATAAATGTACTTCAACCAGTTTTATAAGCCAGGTGAAATAAAAAAATATTTGTCAATCAACAGAGCATGGACACCTATTGTTGGAAAGTTGAGAACCAATTGGGCATAATTCCTATAATTTCCAAAGAGCTTCAACCTTTTGCCCAACCCCTCCTGACCCCTCTCCCTCCACATGGGAAAGAAGCTAAAAGGTGTCTAGTTCTTGGGAGATTGGGGTGAAGTAGGTACCAAGTGAACTTGGAGAGCCCAGTTTGATTAGATCACACCCAACACCTCCTCCCTTGCCTTCCCTACTCTAGACTAGCCCCATCCAGGCAACAGAGGAGTCTGGGAAGGAGGAGGAGAACCTGGGAATCAATCCATATCTATAGAAGCCTAAGGGACCAACTCACTTACTGGCAGGTAGTTATGATGCACACTGACCACCAGGGGGCAGACATTCAGTGTAGGAACAGAAACCACAGGCATGGAAACATGAAACAGACTGATGAATCTCAGAGGGAAAGGGGAGAAGGGAAGGCAGGAAGAGATTAACCAAAGATCTTATATGCATACTAGAGGCCCGGTGCATGGATTTATGCACCCGTAGGGTCCCTGGCCTGTGCCCTCTCACAATCCAGGACCCCTTGGGGGATGTCAGACTGCCAGTTTTGGCCTGATCCCTGCAGGCTAGGCCTAGGGACCCCACCAGTACACAAATCTGTGCACCAGGCCTCTAGTTAATTAACAAGAGCAAATGTGTAACCTGCTCTAGGGGCTGAGATTGACATGCACCATTTCATTTAATCCAAGCCACCCTCAGGGGTGAGTACCACTGTTATCTCTATTTTTCAGGCAGAAAAATGAGGCTCAGGAAGATGAAACAATTTCCCAAAACTTCCCCGTGAGTAGAGTAGGCATATGGCCAGGGTTGGAATTCAAGCTGTGGAACCCCCAAGGACCCAGAGCTGTCAAGACAGCCCACCCTCCTGCCCTGGCTTTAGAGGGGCCAAGAGGGAACTGCACATGGGCAATGGGGGAGAGGCTTTTAGGACAGTAGAAAGGTTGGAGCTGAGGCTCCAGGCTTATGCACCAGCTTGTTCCTACTTGTGGGAGCTGAGCCTGAACGTGCCATTTGGAAAAGAGGCCCCTGTGTGCCTGCAGGGCCTTCTGTGCCAGCTCTGCTGAGAGCCCAGTTTTGCACCAACATGGCAAGGCAGTCTGTGAGACCAGGAGGCACCACTTAACTCCCTCAGCCCCAGTTCTTATCTGTAAAATATCTGATAATATTTGCATCACAGGCTTAATGGGAGGGCATGTGGTCCTTAGAAGGCATGCAGTGACATCAGTCCCCTTGTCCCTCTGTCCCCTGCACTGCACCTGGGCAACCAAGCTGGGCATGGAGGGGGTGGCAGAGTGGGTGGGCTTCTGAGGTCTCCTCTTCCACCCAGCTGGCCCAACAGGGCAGGCACCTGGGCCAAGTGAGAGGGAGCCTGCACGGTCCCTCGCTGGCTGGAAGATGGGCCACGTGAAGCGAGGTCTGCCTGGTGTCTCCTGGGCCACAGCACAGCCAGCTCAGGATACTTGCCCTGGGCAATCGCAGCGCATCACTTCTCAGGCACGTTAGGGCCCTGGACACCCCGGATGAGAGCCGGGACAGGGACGTGGGGCCTGCTTCCTCGGTGCTCCGCTGGCTTAGGCTCACTCCATATGTTAGCTCTCGGTTCTCAAGATGGAGATTTCCATGGCCATTTGGCAGACGAGACAACTGAGGTTCAGAGAAGCTAACTACAACTTGTCCCAAGTTGTAGAGCTGGTCAGTGGCCAAGCTGAGGCCCAGCTCCAGTGGTGTGGCCTCGCCCTGACCCCTTGCTGTCTGATATTGATGTGTGAATGGCTGTGCTCAGCATCACACAAGCACGGGTTGGCAGTCACAGGTTGAGGTCGAAGCACCAGGGCACTGGCCAGGAGGGCACTCCAAGGAAGCCCCAAGGAAGCAGGAGAAATGAGAGTCTCCTCACAGGCCCCCCAGGCAAGGAGCAGCGAGGCACTTCCTACCCGGTGACCAGCAGGAGGCATCGTCTCACAGGCTTTAGCTCCAAGTCCCTTGAGGAGAGTGACAGGCTCTTGTGGCCTCCTTCCCAGAGAGGGCAGTGAGGAGTCAGGAACCCCCAGCTTCACCAACTTCGTGTGCCCAGGATCTGCCCAGCGTGGTCACCGGGCAGTATGGCCACCCCGGTCTGTCTGCATGAGTGAGGGTGGGAGGAGGAGAAGGATGAAGAGACCCGGCTTTTACGGTTCTTCTGGGGACCCGGGAACTTGACCTGAACAGGAAATGCCATCCTGCTTCTCCTATTTCACAGACTCCAAGTGGTTTTCTAGCCCATGGATCTTCAGCCTCTGGCAGGTACAGTGAGAAAGCAGGGCTGGCTGGAGAGGAGGCTGGCTTCCTTCCTATGGGGCTCCTTCCTCTTCGGTCCAGGGGAGGAGAAAGGTGCTGTCAGCAGAATCCTCCCGCCCACCCCACCCCCAACCCCAGCCCTGCAGCAGCCCCCTCATGCCCCCCCCCCACACACACACAGCTATGGAGCTGGAAAGCCCTGGGAAACAGTGTGAGGGATGCCATCCGCTGGGGGCCAGGGGGCAGGGAAGCCCAGCCCTCAGACCAGAGCCCACCATGGGGATTTCCAAAACTGCCCCTCACCCGCCACTGAGCTGGGAGTGAGGATGAGGGCACAGAAGGGAAGTTACATTCAGCAAACCTCTTATGTGACCAGCCCTTTATACCTGGTGGGTCTTCACCATAACCCTGTGGGTGGCAGGAGGCACTGCCTCCCTCTTACAGATGGGAAAACTGAGGCTCAGTCAGAGCAGTACACAGCTAGGGAGTGGGGTGCATGGGATCCAAGCTTCAACTTGTGTTCCTCCAGAAGCTGCCCACCCAGATGGGGGAGGGTGTAAGTTACTCTCTGTCATGAACCCCTTAAGGGACCCTGCTGCCGGTTCCCGGCCCAGGAGGGCCTGGGTAAATCATCAGCTGGGCCATCTCCAAAATTCCCTGGAGAGTCACCCATCGTGTCTTTTGGGGTCTGTCACCGGAAGCCACGCTGGTCCCTGCAGGAGAGCCTCCCAGTGAGGTTTTGAGGGGGCAGCGCTGACGACCTGGACAACACATCCTGGGCTCAGTGCCTCCTGGGCCTTGTCACACGGGAGAGAACTTGGGGCGCGTGCTCACTGGCAGGTGGCTGCAGAGTGGCCACCCATGGATGCCACTTCCGGACACACACTATAAAGGACCACCAGCGAGAGGGTGCTGGCACTGTTGGGAGAAATGTGCCAGGACGCAGAGGCTGGATTCAGACGTGGCCGGTCAAAGGCTGTTCAGCTGTGCAAGGGATTGAGGCGGGCGTGTCTGGGGGATCTGATTGGAGTTCGGGGCTGGGGGCTCTCCCACAAGCTCTGGCCTCGAGCGCCTCCCTCCCTGGCCTGTCTCCTGGAGGAAACACGGTATGGCCTGTGTCTGCTCAGAAGCTGTCCTTTGTGCGAACCCGAGTTAGCTGTAACGTCTGAGGACTCCATGTCATTGTGTTTGGTGAGGGCTGGGTCTCCCGCTGAGGCCTCCACGGGACCCCATGGTACTAGTCTACCCGTGTGCCTGCACATTCTGCCCACAGACCCACTCAGGGGAACACACAAAACGCTTTCCCTCAACAATCTGAGGGCAGAAAACGCCCTCCAGCCACAGAGGTCCAGCCATGAGGGTTCCCCATGCAGACCCCCAGGTAGGAAGGGGCATGGAGCTGAGCCCGGAAGCAGGGGAGGGGAGAGGTGAGCGGGGGTGGCAGCTGCTGAGCCAGCCCAGCTGTTCAAACATCCAGGCCCCCTCCCCTTTTCCTTCCAAAGGCCCTGCTCAGCTCTCAGGCCTGGCTCTCGGCCACCCTGGGGCCCTGCAGTAAACACCACGCAGAGATTTCCTCTCTAAACCTCCGGGGCCAGAGGGCCACCAGCTCTGGGGGAGCCACCGGGGCTGGATGGAGCAGGGGCTCGAATGGAGGACCCTGCTGAGCTCAGAGACAAGCCCAAGAAAGAGCATGGGAGGAGGAGAGGGACCACAGGTGTTGGCTGAGCCAATACCAGCTTCTCTCTCTTTCCCCACATTCCTACCTCTAGCCATTGTCCACAGTGGCCTCCCTTTCTATGTCTTCTCTTCCAAGACCCTTACTGAAGTGTTTCCAGATGGAAAGCCTCTCTCTCCATCCTCTGGCCCCATGGTACCATCCTCTGGCCCCATGGTACCTGGTCTTCTGTGGCACCGGTCATTTCCTACTTTATAAGATGGACATTTGGGTGGGGCCACAGCTGCCTTCCTGCAGCTCTTGAGGCCAAGATGTGAGCTGAGTCCTGCCAGGTGGTCCCCAGAGGGTACCTAACTCAGTGTCTGGGGGAGGAGCCAGAGGAACTGATCTGCAATAAGTTAGTAACTCTGCCCTTGCTAGGACTTACCTGCCTTGTTCATCCTCACACAAAGGCGGAGAGAAAGTCCCTGCCCTGTGCCCTTTTATAGATGAGGCAACTATGGTAAACACTTTCATTTGTATCATTTCTCTTATTTTCATTTTTGAATTGTTTGTACTGGGACACAGAAACGTAATGGATTTTTCTATGTCGAATTTTTTATCCGGCAACTTTGCTAAATTCTTCTGTTATTCCTAACACTACATCAGTGAGTTCCTTTAGGTTGCCCACCATGATGTGCAAGTAGTTATTATTTCTTCTTTCTTTCCAATATTTATATCCTTCCAGATTTAAATTTTTTTTTTTAATTTTATCTTATTTTCTGTCTTACTGTGCTGGCTGGGACAATACTGACTGGAAGTGGCCTGTTTGTCTTATGCCCAATGTTAAAGTTTTCAATCATTTCTCTGAATTTATACTGTGTGTGCTCTAAAAGGTGCCACTTATTTTTAAAAAAATATATTTTATTGACTTTTTTACAGAGAGGAAGGGAGAGGGATAGAGAGCCAGAAACATCAATGAGAGAGAAATATCGATCAGCTGCCTCCTGCACACCCCCTACTGGGGATGTGCCCGTAACCAAGGTACATGCCCTGACCAGAATCGAACCCGGGACCCTTCAGTCCACAGGCCTATTCTCTATCCCAGCCGTGGGCAAACTACGGCCCACGGGCTGGATCCGGCCAGTTCGGCTGTTCTATCCGGCCCACAGAGCTAAAAGAGCGGAGGGTTCTCTTGCTCTCCCCTCCGCTCCTTCACCAGCAGCCCAAGATGAGAGTGCCAGCATGGTCAGGTTGCTTTTGTTCCGGCCCTCCGGTACAGTTTAAGAACCCATTGTGGCCCTTGAGTCAAAAAGTTTGCCCACCCCTGCTCTATCCACTGAGCCAAACCGGTTTTGGCTAAAAGGTGCCACTTATTAGACTAACAGCATTTCTTCTCTTCCTAGGTTTCTAATACTTTTTCTTGAGTGGATGTTGAAATGTATTGCATTCTTTTCTGCATCAGTTGAAATTATTACCCACGTTCTGTCCTTTGACTTGTCTGATGTGGTGAAGGACTCCAATCCATTTTCCAAAGTCAAACTGACTGCATTCCCAGGACGAACGGAACACGTCATGATGTGCGGTCATCCTTATTCATTAGAAGAGTCTGCTTGCTAGCATGAGCTTTGTCTCCGAGGCCACGAGCAAAGCAGCTTCCTTCTCCATCGTGCTGAGCCTGGCTCAGCCATCAAGGTTTTCCTCACCTCATAAAAAATGAGCTAGGGGCTATCTTCTCTGTGTTGGCCTCTGGAGTATTTTGTGCACGACTGGAATGATCTGAAACCTGACTGTTTGGTAGAACTTGTTTGTAAAGTTGTCTGAGGCTGGTGTTTTCGACTCTGAAAAGTCTGAAACTTTGGAGTTTATTCTGCCCGCCTCCCCTCCACCTCCCCCCACAACTTTAGAGGACGCTGTTTTGCATCATATTTCTTCCGGTGGCCATTTTCAAGTTTTATTTTCTAAGAATTTATTTATGTCCCAGAATCTTTTTAAACATTTCAGAGGGGGGGGGGAGAGCGATTAAAAAAAACATCAATGATGAGAGAGAATCATGGATTGACTGCCTCCTGCACACCCCTATTGGGCACGTGCCCTTGACCAGACTCAAACCTGGGACTCTTCAGTCCTCAAGCCAATGCTCTATCCATTGAGTCAAACCAAAATTATGGGTGTGTCCCATCATTTTTAATATGTATTTGGAGAAAGCTCAAACTATCTTCTGATTATTTTAGCAGCTTAATTGCTGTATAATTGACATAAACTAACTTTACATATGCAAAGCACACCTTTTGATGGCTTTGACATATGTAATACACTGTGAGACCATGATTGCTTTCAGGACAGAATATATCTACCATCCTTCAAAAGTTTCCTCAGGCCCCATCCTTCACCTTCCCTCCAGGTAACTACTGATTTGTTTTATGTCTCTGCACATTTGTTTGCATTTTCTAGAATTTTGTAAGATGGGCCATATCTTACAAAATTGATGCATACACTGCAATGCATACACTGCTTTGTCTGGCTTCTATTTAGAAGTTCATTTAAGTTGTGATATTAACATTCCTTTTCGTTGCTGAGTAATATTTCGTTATATGGATATACCACCATTTGTTTATTTTTTCACCTTTTGATGGCCATTTGGGTTGTTTTTAGTCTGGGCTACTATAAATAAAGCTGCCATGAACATTAGTGTTCATATATTTAAATGAAACATATGCTTTTATTTCTTCTGAGTAAATAGAGGTGGAATGGCTAGGTTGTATGACTGGTGTAGATTTGACTTTTCAGGAGACTGCCAAACTTTTCCAAAGTGGTTGTGTCATTTTATATTCCCACCAACTGTGTCTGAGCGTTCTCACATATCCTCACACATGACTTTTTCCCATTAGATATTCTAATGGTGGATAACGGTATCTACTTGTGGTTTTAATTAGCATTTCCTTATCTGGATAATGATGTTGAGCACTTTTTCATGTGCTATTTGACATCTGTATGGTATATCTTTCTTGGTGAAGTGTCTGTACAATTTTTTTTGTCCTTTTTAAATTTTTATTTGTTGAGTTTTAAGTGTTCTTTATGTAATTTGGATAGAAATCCCTCAACAATGTATTTTTTCTTGCTTGTGATTTGTTTTTTATTCTCTTACAATGTCTTTGAAAGAGCAAAAGTTCTTGATTTTGATAAAGTCTAGATTTCCAGTTTTTTCCCTTTATTAGTCCAATGTCACACATATCTTCTGTTGTGTTTTCTCCCACAGTTTTACAATTTTATGTTTTACATTTAAGTCTATTGTTCATTCTGAGTTAATTTTTTTGTGTATGGTGTGAGGGATGGATCAAAGTTGTTTTTTTAAATATGACGTCCAATTGTCTCAGCATCTTGTATTGATAAGACTGTTGTTATGACTTTGTTTAATTAACAGGTGTTAAGTGGAGCACAGGGTGAGTCAAGGTTCAATAACAGACCACAAGAGAAATGGAAATAGGGAAGTTTATTATCCCCAGGTCTTGGAGGAAGTACACCACATGCCTTGAGGGGCCCCATGTGGAGGTCAAGGCAGAGTGCTGATAGAGAGCAATAGGAATGGGAGCACATGTCTTTGTTAGGGGCCATGGGTGGAGTGATTTGAGTTCGTGGGCTAAGGCTGGATTACCAATTCAAATATGAAAAGCAGGACTTTGATAAACTCGCCAAGGATTTTACCTAAGGGGCACGCAGGGGAAGGCCCTAGGAGGTGGGGGAGACTGTTGGTCACAAAGGCTGTTGAGGAAGTTGTGAGTCCACAGGCTGTTCCCTCAGGCATGCTCTTGCAGGAGGGGCTAGTGTCAGGTTAAGGCCCTTGAAGATACTTGGCCAAACAAAATGGACACCAAGGCAGCGATACTATGGAAGCTTAGAGAATTATTCTTCTCCACAGAATTGCCTTTATATCTTTGTTCAAAATTAATTAACCATGTATGTGTGTGGATCTAGTACAGACTCTTCATTTTTTTTCATCAATCTATTAATCTATTTTGATGCTAGTAGCACACTGATTTGATTACTGTAGCTTTATACTCAGTAAAGTAGTGCAAGCCCTCCAACTTTGTTCTTCTTTTTCAAAATGGTTTTCTAGGTTCTCTGCATGTCCAGATACATTTTGGAATTAACTTGTCAATGTCTATATAAAATAGCGTGCCAAGATTTTGATTGGGATTGAAATGAATCTGAAGATCCATCTGGGGAGAACTGACACCTTAACAACCTTTAGCATCTCTTGTCCATGAACATAGTGCATCTCTTCACTTTGTAGGCCTCTTTAACTTCTCTCAGCAGTGCTTTATAGTTTCATCATATGGGCTTTTCACATCTTTTCTCAGATGTATCCCTAAGTATTTCATTATTATTTGATATGATTGTAAATGCTAATTTTTGTTTCAATTCCCTATTGTGAGTAGTATCAAATTTTGCATATTGATCTTATATCTTGTCACCTTTCTTAACTCACTAGTTAGTTATAACAGTATTTTTCTAGATTCCAGAGTATTTGTTGTGTAGATCATCACGTCATCTGCAAAATAAAGACAGTTTTACTTCTTTCTTCTCAGGATGTTTGTTTTGTTTTTGCCTAAATGCACTGGCCAGAAACCTCCAGTCCAACATGAATTGAAGGAGGGTCAGTGGACATCTTTGACTTTCTCCCAGTTTTAGAAGGAAAACATTTAGTCTTTCATCATTAAGCATGATGATAGTTTTAGTTTTATTTTTTATTTATTTTTATTTTTTGAACTAGATCTTTATTTTTTTTTAATTTCATTGATTATGGTGTCACATAATTGTCCTCATCCCCCCATTCCCATCCCAAACCCTTCCCTACATATGCTCCCACCCCCCTGTTATCCATGGCCACTGGCTAGGCCCATATGCATGCACATAAGTCCTTTGGTTGATCTCTGTCCCTTATCCCCACCCTCCCCAGTTGTAGTTTTTTTTATAGTTACTGTTTGTCATATTGAGGAAGTTCCCTTCTATTCTATTGCTGAGAGGTTTTTTTTGCTTTGTTTTGATTTTGTTTTAAAGGAGGAATGGATGCTGAATTTGACAAATGCTTTTATTGCTTCCATTTGGCTGACCAAATGACCTCTATTTTTTAGTCTGTTAAAATGTGAATTATAGTGATGGATTTTTTTAATATGAAGCCACCGTTTGTTCTGTAATAAAACACTACTTGGCCATGATGCATTATCAACTTAGTTGCTATAATAAAAAAAAAAGTCAGATAATAACAAGTGTTGGAGAGGAGGTAGAGAAATTAGTTAGAATCCTCACATATTGCTAAAGAGAATATAAAAAATGGTTTTGCTAAAGTGAATATAAAAAATGGTTCAGCCACTCCGTTGGTTCTTCAAAAAGTTAAACATAGAGTTTTCATGTAACTCAGCAATCCCAGTCCTAGAAAACAGACATTCACATAAAACATATGAAAAATAAAACACCCCCCCACAAAAACATGTCATGCGCTGCCTAACAACGTTTTAGTCAATGATAGACCGCACATATGACAATGATCTCACAAGACTATAATGGAGCTGGGATGCCGTGACGGTCATAACATCATAGGGCAACGCATTCCTCACAGGTCTGTGGTGCTGCTGGTGTAAACAAAACCGCTGCACTGCCAGCCGTGTGAATGTCAACACGTGAGATTATGGACAGGACGTAATACTTGACAGTGATAATAAACGGCTATGTCACTGGGTTATGTATTTACGACACTGAGCATTTAGTCATTATTTTGTGGTGTGCCCTTTCTTTATACATCTGCTATGAGGTAAGTATCCGCAACAACCTCATGCATCTCATGGTAACTGTGTCTCTGGATCACACATCTCTTGCGCTTGATGTAATCTCAAGTTGTTTTGTACAATAACGTGCTGCAGAGGCCCGTAGCCTGGGAGCGGTAGGCTGGCCCACACAGCCCAGGTGTGCAGCAGGCTGTACCATCCAGGTGTGTGGAAGTGCACTCTGTGATGCTTGCACAACGACAAAAATCGCCTAATGGCTGTACATGAGCATTCATAGCAACACTATTCATAAAATCCAGAAGGTAAAAATAGCCCAACTGTCCTTTCACTGATGAACGGACAAATGAAATGGACAGATAATATTCCTTACAGTGGACTGTCGTTTGGCAATAAAAGAGGATGAAATATTGGGCCACGCTGCAACCTCGGGAGGAGTATGCAAAGTGAAAGAAGCCATTCGCAGAGCACCACATCTCATGGTTCCATTCAATGACGTGTCCAGAGTAGGGGAAATTCTAGAGACAAAGTAGAGAGTAGAAGGACCTAGGACGGAGGAAGTCTGAGGGAAATGGGGAGGGCTAACGGGCATGGAGTATCTTCTTGGAGTGATGAAACTGTCCGCAGGCTGACAGTTACACAACTTGGTGCACATGCTGAAAGCCTGGACCTGTACACTTCAAATGGGTCAAATTGGGTGATATGTGAATCACATCTAAATTGAGCTGCTATTTAAAAAGAGCAGCAAGCAGCCCTAATCTGGTTTGCCTCAGTGGATAGGACGTCGGACTGAAGACTCACGGGTCCCAGGTTCTATTCCGATCAAGGGCATGTATCTTGGTGTGGGCACATACCCAGTGGGGAGTGTGCAGGAAGCAGCTGGTCAATGTTTCTCTCCCATCGATGTTTCTGACTCTCTATCCCTCTCCCTTCCTTTCTGTAAAAAAAAAAAAAATCAATAAGATATATTAAATAAAAAAATAATAAAATAAAAAAGAGCAGCAAATAAACCAACGACAAGCAAACATGGGCTCAAAGATGAAAAAAAAAATAACTGGCTTAGAGCTGGAACTTAATTTTTAACTTAGTCTGAAAATGTTGTCTTCTCACCAGAGCAGTGAGTCCATTTACATTGATTGTAATATCTGGGTTTGTTCCCACCATCTTATTTTGTGCTTCCTACTTGCACAGCCTTTTCTGTTTCTTTTTCTTTGTACCTCACTTTGAATTAAATGAGTTTGACCCTCCTTGAGAAAAACATGAGAACAGAAGAAAAACAAACAATAAGAACAATAAGTAACGTGACCCGCCAGTGTCCCCAAATCTAGCTCGGGGAAGAGCTGTGTGCTTGGGGTGAGCTGCCTCCTCTGTGGGACTCTACTCTGGGACCTGCTCGTGTGAACGGTAACAAGACGCGGTTCAGATTTCTATGTGTATTGAGTTTCATTTCCCCCTTTACTAGTGAAGCAGTTTTATTTTCTTTCTTTATTCTTCTCATCATTACCCTGAATATTTTCACATTCTGACTTAGCACAGCGAAGCTAAGTAAGTTCCCTTTTGTTGTATGAGACTCCCCCACGTTAGACATTAGTACCGATGCATGACAGTCGTCGTGTTTTGAATTTAAGCACACATTTACCATCCTCTTTGCTCAGCATTCTTCCTCGAATCTCAGGCCTCCCAACTCGGAGGTATTTTTCTTCTACCTAGAGTACATTTTTTTTTTTAAAAAAGCAGCTTTATTGAGCTATAATTCGTCTGCCACATAATTCATCATTTTAATGGTACAATTCGATGGTGTTCAGTATAGGCACCGAGCTAGGCAGCCATCACCACCATCGGCTTCCCAACATGTTCATCGGCCCAGTAAGAAATCTCATAATCACTAATAGTCACTTCATTATTTCCCCCTGAAACCCCCAGGCCTAGGCACCCACTAACTTTTTTTTTTTTGTCTTCTTAGATTTGCTATTCTGGACATTTCACCTAAGTTGAATCATGCAGCATGTAGTTTTTTTGTGTGTGATTGGTTTCTTTCACTTAGCATAATGCTTTCAAGGTTCCTCACAATTGTACATGTATTTGTACTTCATTCCTTTTTATTACCAAATAATGTCCCCTTGTATGAACATACTATGTTTTATTTATTCATTCGTCAGCCAAAGGACATCTGGTGGTTTTCACTTTTTAAATGAATAATGCAGCTATGGACGTTTATATATAATTTTTATATGGATGGATGCTTTTATTTTTCTTGGGTATATACCTAGGAGTAAAATTGCTGGGTCATATGGAAACCCCATGTTTAACATTTTGAGGAACTGTCAAACTCTTTTCCAAACTACATTCCCATCAGCAACGTCTGAGGGCTCCAGCTTCCCCAGGTCCTTGCCAATACTTGATATTTTCTTTCTTTATTCTTTCCTTTTTTTAAAAAAAAAAGAAAGTTTTTTTTGTGATAAGCATCTTAGTGGGGGTGAAGTGGGTACTTATTGTAGTTTTGATTTTTATTTCTTTGATGGCTAAATATACAGGGCTTATACTTATGTGTTCTTGTACTTACTGGCCATTTACATATGTCCTTTAGACAAATGTATGTGTAAATCCTTTGCCTATTTTCAATTAGACTATTGGTCTTTTTTAAAATTGAATTATAATAGTTCTTTATATAATTCCAGCTCTTATCAGGTAGATGATTTCAAAATATATTCTTCCATTCAGTGTTTGTTTGTTCACTATTTAATGGTGTCCTTTGAAGCACACAAGTTTTAAATGTTGATGAAGCCCAACTTACCAATTATTTCTCTGGCTGCTGTGCTTTTGGTGTTATGTCTAAGAAGGCTCTGCCTAACTTAAGGTCACTGAGATTCACACCTATATTTTCTTCTAAGATTTGTATAGTTTTAGCTCTTATTTTGAGTTAATTTTCATGTGTGCTTTAAGGAAGGGATTCCAACTCCTTTATTTTACATGTGAATATGGAGTTGTCCTAGCACCATTTGTTGAAAAGACTATCTCTCCCTCCCCCACCCCCATGTAATTGTCTTGGCACACTTTTGCATTAATGTTCCAGTGTATTTCTGGTTTCTCAATTCTGTTCCATTGATCTATATGTCTATCCTTATGCCAGCACTATATCGTCTTTTAGTTAAGTTTATAGTAAGTTTTAAAATGAGGAGGGGTGAGCCTTCCAATTTTGTTCTTCTTCAAGTTTGTCTTAGCTATTCTTAGTTCCTTAAATTTCCATATGAATTTTAGGACCAATTCAATTTTAAGATCAGGGCTATTTCTGTAAAACAACCAGCTAGAGCTTTAATAGAGTTTTCATTGAATTTGTAAATCAATTTGAAATGCATTACCATCATAACAGTATTAAGTTTTCAAATTAATGAATAGGAGATATCTGCCTATTTAGGTCTTCCTTTATTTATTTTGTAACTTTCAGAGTATAATTTGCCCTTCTTTTGTTAAAGGTATTTCCAAGTATTTTGTTCTTTTTGGTGTCATTGTAAATGGAATTTTCTTAAAATTTCCATTTTTTGATTATTCATTGTTAATATGTAGAAATACAATTATTATTATTTTTTTGTACATCGATCTTATACTGCAACCTTACTGAATTTGTTTATTGGTTCTACTAGCTTTTTAGTTGATTTCTTAGGATTTTCTGTGGGCAAGAACATGCTCATCTGAAAATATAGTTGTACTTCTTCCTTTCCAAACTGCATGCCTACAATTTCTTTTTCTTACCCAACTGCTCCGGCACCATGTTAAACAGAAGTGGTGAGAGGAGACGTCTTGCTCTTGACTTTAGGAGGAATGTCCTTTAGTGAGGTCTGTGGGTGGTAAATCCAGTCAGTGTTATTACATTTTTGTTCTTGAAAAATAGGTCCATTAGAGAACTCTAGGTTAACAACTATTTTATTTCAGCTATATACATTTTAAGTATACTAAAAAAATCATTCTGCTGTCTTCTGGATTGAATCATTGCTCTTGAGGAGTCAGCCGCCTGCTTCAATGCTATTCCATTAGAGGTGACTTTTCTCTCTGCTTTCATTCATTCTCTCTCTCTCTCTCTCTCTCTCTCTCTCTCTCTCTCTCTCTCTCACACACACACACACACACACACACACACACACACACACTTAGTTCTTATGGTTTACTGTAATGTGTATAGGTGTGGCTCTTTTAACTTATTGGGTTTTCTGCATGTAAGCTTTGATGTCTTTCCACAACTCTTGAAAATGTTATTATGATCTCCTCAAATGTTTCCTCTTCCCTACACTCCTCTCCTTTCTGTCCGGTATCCTAATGGCACATGTTAGATGATCATACCTCTTTTCACTTGTCCTCTACGTTCTCCAACTGTTTTCTCTTTGAGCTGCATTCAGAATAATGTCTGCAGCTCGAGCTCATGTTTTACTAATTATGTCTTCAGCTTTTTATAATCTCCTCTTTGGCTTTGAATTCTGCAATTTCAAGGGTTGTATTTTTCATTTCTAGAAGCTGTACTTGATCAATTTCCAAATCTATCTAGTTTGTTGGACTTGTTATGTGTTCACATTTTTAAGTGAATCGAGGAGCTTCCTCTATCAGTGGTTCTCAACCTTCCTCACGTTGTGGTGACCCCCCCCCCAACCATAAAATTATTTTTGTTGCTACTTCATAACTGTAGTTTTGCTACTGTTAATGAATAGTAATGTAAATATCTGTGTTTTCCGGTGGTGGTCTTAGTCTCTACAATTCTCAACCTGTGGGTCGCGACAGGTTCGCCTAAGACCACATGAGGAACTGTATTAAAGGGTCAAGGCATTAGAAAGGTTGAGAACCACTGCTCTACAGCTTTAGATTTGTCTCCATGGTGGCTTTTGACAGTAATCATGTGCTATGCTATTTTTATAATAGAAACACCAGTGAAAACTTGGCGTGTTCATTGTGAAAAGCTGAGGTGGGGTTGGGTAGATGGGGAGCATGTAGGGAAGGGCTTTGGCATCATTCCGCACATTTAGTGGACCATGCACCCTCCCTACTCGTATTTTGTGTTTGGTGGTAGTGGTGTGTATCTCAGGAGTGAACATCCCACAGGCAATCAAAAGGGACCCAAGTTCCCCTCTCTAGGACAGGGTGCTGATGGACCTGACCTCATTTAAGCCTCACACTGGTCTTCTGAGGCAGGTCTTATTATTATCCTCATTTTATTTTAGAGAGGAGGCCCGGGTAGGTGAAGGCCCCTGCCCGGGGCCACCCAGCTGGTGAGTGGAGGAGCCTGTGTGTGTGTGTGTGTGTGTGTGTGTGTGTGTGTGTGTGTGTTTGGATCTATCCAGCGTGGTCTCTGGGAGCAGAGCTTAGCACTAGGCAGAGCAGCCTGCGGCGGGGGGGAGGCAGGGGGGTCTGAGTGTGCTAGCCAGGGGCCAAGGACCATCAGTGTCTGTCCCGGGGACGGCCCCTCCCCCACCCAGGATGTGTCATATTCTCAGGGGCAGCCAAGGGTGAAAGGTAAGCAGGGGGGCCTCGGGAGGGGTGGGACCAGGGAGGGTGACGTCACCCCCACTCTTAGTAATGCTTTGGCAGAGCCTGAAGCTCCCACCTTGGGAGGGAGAGAGGAAGGAGGAGGGGCAGTGCTGGAGCCGGCAGCTAGGAGGCTGCCAAGTCGGTGATCAGGAGTGGGCACTGTGCCAGGAGCACCCGGGACCTGGCCTCCTGGGGAGGGGCCTCCAGTGGAGGAGAGACAATCTCAGAGTCCTGGGAGGAGACCCTAGGAAGCAGTGTCCATATCGGATGGATGTGGATGATTGTCAGTGGTCTGTCTGTCTCTCTGTCTGTGTAACTAGCAAGTCTAGTGGCCAGCTGTCCCTTGATCAATGCCTGACTGTCTGGTGTCCTGATTTCTTCACTGCTTGGTGCGCTGTCTCATTTACGTGACTGACACTTGCAGATGTCAGCATGGATGGCCGGGATCTCCGCCCTCTCCTGTGAGACCTTCCTCTAAGCCAGCCGTGGGCAAACTACGGCCCGAAGGCCGGATCCGGCCCGTTCTGCTATTCTATCCGGCCTGGGGAGCCGAAAGAGCAGAGCGTTCTCTTGCTCTCCCCTCCGCTCCTCCACCAGCAGCAGTGTTAACATGACAACGTTCACACAAACACTCCATCCATGCTTTTGTTCTGGCCCTCGGGTCCAATTGAAGAACCCATTGTGGCCCTTGAGTCAAAAAGTTTGCCCACCCCTGCTCTAACCTCTCACAGGTGCCTGATGCTGCCCCTCTGAACAACCAGGGTCAGGGGGCAGCAAGGGAGGAAATGCACATCTACAGGTGCCAGGGGCCAGGGGCCAGGGCCCGGAGGGACAGAGCTGGGTTGGGCAGGGCCTGCCTTCAAGGAACTAGATTCCTACCTGAGGCGACTGACTGGCACTGGTGCCTTGGGAGAGCTGGCCTCATGGGCGGGGAGAGGAAAGCAACTTGATTCCTGTCTCCCGACATCTGTTTCTGGCACATTCACTGGAGTAGTGGTTCTCAACCTTTCCAATGCCGTGACCCTTTAATACAGCTCCTCATGTTGTGGTGACCTCCCAACCATAAAATTAGTGTCGTTGCTACTTCAAAACTGTAATTTTGCTACTGTGATGAATCGTAATGTAAATATCTGATATGCAGGATGTCTTAGGCGACCTCTGTGAAAGGGTCGTTCAACTCCCAAAGGGGTCGAGACCCACAAGTTGAGCACCACTGCTGTAGAGCCTAAGACCGTCAGAAAACACAGATATTTACATTACGATTCATTAACAGTAGCAAAACTACAGTTCTGAAGTAGCAATGAAAATAATTTTATGGTTGGGGGTCACCACAATACGAGGAGCTGTATTAAAGGGTGGCGGCATGAGAACCACGGCACTGGAGGAAGATCTTCCCTGTGTCGGGGGGAGAACGAGGCAGCCCCAACGTGTTCTGACCTCTGCTCGGTAACAAAAATGCTTAGGTCACTTTAAGTTGCAAACACGAGTCCGATTAACCACGGAAAGCCCCTGGTCCCAGTTGGTAGTCACTCACAACTGTGAACTTGATTTAGAGTTAGTACCCTGCCCTGGCTCTCCTCTGCAGGCAGTGAGCGGAGGGGGGTTTGACCTTCCTCCACCCAGCACGTGTCCTCGCTCCTCGCCCCTAGGCCCTCATCCTGCTCTTCACCTGTTGGGCTCCTGACTGTATGTAGGAATGCTGTTGATTCTTCACAGGTTCCTAGAGCCCCTCACCCTCAAGGAGCCAGATCCTCTAGGGAGGGCCCAGGAACCTAGATTTCTAAGAAGAGGCTCCAATGATTGTTACATACAGCAAGCATGGGGCACTGCTAGCAGGACATAGCCCAACTTCTTTTCTTATTTCATATTTTATTCTGGCACCAAGAAAGGGATCCTTTAATTTCATCCATCCACCCAACCACCCATCCACCCACCCATCCATCCATCCATCCATCCATCCATCCATCCATCCATCCACTCATCCATCCATCCATCCATCCATCCATCCATCCACTCATCCATCCATCCATCCATCCATCCATCCATCCATCCATCCATCCATTCATCCATCCACTCATCCACCCACCCACCCATCCATCCATCCATCCATCCACTCATCCATCCATCCATCTATCCATCCATCCATCCATCCATCCATCCATCCATCCATCCATCCACTCATCCATCCATCCATCCATCCATGCAAAAAATATGCATTTAATGTGTCAGGCATAGCGTTCTAAGCCGAGGGCAGGGCAAGGAACAAGCCAGAAGCCTTCCCTGCCCTCAAGGAACTTAGAGTTCAGCCCAGAAAACGCAAACCCTAACCAGCAATTACAACTTTCTGCCAGGAGAGGCCCCGTGGAAAGAACAGTGCCTGGAACCAGGCAGGCGAGCTTGCTTGCTCAGGCAGAAGTTCCAAGCCTGCCCAGCTGCCAACTCATTCAGTCGGTGTGAGGTTGGGACCGGCAGTATGCCCACTTTTGCGAGGAGGAGCTAAAAGGTTAACTCACTTGCTGGTGGTCACATAGCTCAGGAGGGCAGAGCTTGGATTTGAACCCATGGCCTGTGTGTGCGGACAGGAGCAGTGCTAGAGGAGGGAACCATGGGAGGGCACAGCAAAACCCTATATCTTTGGGGGCATGGTCAGGGAAGCTGCCTGAAGGTTGATCCAAGGGGGAGCAAGGTTAGGCAGGAGAACAGGGGGAGAATTTGCAGAGGCAGGGGCAAGGGGGGTGGTTGGAAGAGCAGGACTCCTTTCTGAGAGAAGATCGGAGCATTAGGGGAGTTTGGTGCTGGCTACTTACTCTGACACCAGGCAAACAAGTGTGGGAGACCCACCTGACCAGCAGTGATGAGTCTGGCAGGTGTGGTCCAGGCATTTGTAAATCTTATCTCCTGCCCCCCACCCCACCCCAACACACACACCAAGGAGGCCTACAGCCGTGAGTCTGAGCCCCAGGGTTGGGAGCGGGGCGGGGGCGGGAGATGGGGGGGGACGACGCTAGATTCACGTGCCCTGTAGCCACCCCCTCACCAGCTGTGTGACCCTGGGCAGGCTAAGCCTCCTCGGTTAGAATGAAGACGACACTGAGAATTCTTAGATCTCCGTGTCGTTTGGGGGAATAATTAAGATAATGTGTGCAAAGAGCTGACAGGAAACGTTAAGTTTTCAGTATCTGCTGGTACGTGGCTCTGAGCATCCTCTCCGGCTGAAAGATGAGGAGACGGAGGGCCAGAGATGGAGGGTGACTGAGGTTCCCAGCTCCAGGGCAGGGGTTCGGGCAGGCTGTCCTGGGAGGGCAGCCACGTGTGGGACGCGAGGCCTCCCCCCGCCTCTCACCTGGGCGCCTTCCCGCTCTCGCAGAACATCTGCCCGGCTCCCGGGCCACACAAAGGCTCCTGGCAGCTCCATTCTGACGGGCCAGGGCACCTGGGCTGGGCTCTGGGAACCTTTGGGAGGTCTGTGGCTACCCCGCCAACCCAGGGGTGTGATCGCCCTGGGAACAAGAGATAGCCCGACGGACCCTGCATTCCCATTTGAAAACAGGGCAGCCAGGAGATGAGGGGCGCCGTGCCCCGTGCCTGGCGGTGGAAGGTGGCTGTGGTCCAGCAGCCAAGCCGGGGCCAGGGAGGTGGGTGGGGGTGAGGGATGGCTGTGGCTTGTCAGCTATGGACACCGGGGAGCAGGATGGGGGCTGTGCTCCTCTCTCTGTCCCTCCAGCACACGCCACCTCCTCCTTCACCTGCTGCCACTCACGGCATAACTCCTGGCCATCGCTGAGGCCTGGGCATCCTGAGGCAGGGAGCAAACCAGCTCTTAGTAGAGTCGGGGACCCCTTCCAGCACCCCCACCCCCTTCCTTTCTCCTTTCAGCCTCCCAGACCCAACATGCCATACACACAGGACCCAGGGGAAGTGTCAGAACCCCCTTTTTAAAAAGCCACAGCTGTGGTGATAGAGGAAGGCGAGGCCCTCCCTACACCCAGCCAAACCTGGAACGAATTCTATCTCGGCCACTGACTAGTTGGGTGGCCTCAGGTGGTCACTTCCGCTCTCTGGGGCCTCAGTTTCCCCGTCTGTAAAGAGGGCATGATGCTAACTACCTGGGTGTGCACACTGGGTGACCGGCTGGCACGCCAGGGGTCCAGGGGACGTCCCAAAAGGAAGACCGCTGTGGAAATGGGCGCGGGCTCCCCATAAACACCGGCTGGTTACACAGGAGGCGGCATAAAAAAGGAAGTGAGCGGTCCCGCCATCGCCGCCTCTGTCCTCCTTCCGTTAGAGGCCCGGGCGGAGGGGAGAGAGCGGCAGGGCGAGCTACGGCATAATTCTTGGGGCGGGGAAGGCTGAGAGCATTTTCAATGACGTCAGCCCCCGTGTGCAGAATACATTACACTCCCTCCAGCGCTCTCTCTCTCTCTGACATTGAGGCTGGTCGGGGAAGGAGATTCAGAGCTGAGTCCAAGAAGACAGGCTTTAGGCTCTAACCTGGCTCGGCCTCTTCCTGTCAGGCAGCCTTCGAGGAGGCCCATGTCCCCTCCAAGCCTCCGTGTTTTGTTTAGTTTTTTTTTTTTTTTTTTTGTCTATAAAGTGAGGGTCCCAGTACCAACTCCCAGAGCTGCTGGGAGGATGGAATGAGGCCATCTGTGTTGTATGAGCACATGGGCCTGGCGCGCAGTAGGCCCTCTGCAGGGGATGCCGTCGTTGTTACTACCCGAGGTCATCATTGTATCGGTTAGCTGCTGCCGTGTAACGGCTACCCCCAAATTTGGGGGCCTACGCGATCACCATGGATTTAGCTCACAATTCTGAGTGTCCAAGAGAACCAAGAGGATTGGCTGCCGGGATCACAGGGTTGCTGTCACCCTGGACGCCGCCGCCGTAAGCGGGGCTCACCAGGTGCGTGATGCAGGGTCAGGGGCTGGGACCCCTGCACGCACCGCTGTCTGCTGCCACCACTTCCCCTTCCCATGCTCCCAGCATCCCGGGAGGCTGTTCCCACCTCCCCTCCTCCCCAGCCCTCCCCTCTGGCCCCTCTGCACATCCAGCTGTTCCTGCCACCCCCACCCACCCCCGCATCCTGCAGGAAGCCCGTTTCTGTCTGCAGAGGGTGCTGCTGGAAGCATCTCAGGGAACGTTAGGGGGAGGGGTGACTGGCTTGGCTCTGGGCCTGACGTTGCTCCAGGCCCGAGGGCAGATGCTGGGGAAATGACTTCAGAGGGGTCGGCCCGGCGTGGGAGTGGGCTTCCCAGGTCAGGAGCCCTCTGGCGATCCATCCTACCTGGCTGCACCTTCCCCAGAAGCCAGGAGGTTTCACCCCGCCGGGCAGGGGGCTGGGCACTGATTCCTTCTTGGCCAGACTCTGGACCAACCAGCAGTTTCTGGCCTGGAGGCACAGACACACCTGCCCGGCCTGCCCGGTCCTGTCCAGGGGGTGGCAGCACTGAGGCAGGGATCCCATGGAGCAGGGGAGCGGTCTGGAGCAGGGCTGCACTGGAAAGCAGCGAGGGAAGCACGTCCCCTCACTTGCTCCACAGTAACCCTGGAGGTAGGAACCACTGTCCCATCTCCCAGGTGACACTAGACAGGTGATGCCACTCTGCCAGCTGCTGTTTTGATTTTCTTTCATTGCAGCTGGGAAGGGGTTTACCGTGGGAATGGCTGGTTGTGCAGCTGGGGGGCGGGACGGGGGAGCTGAGTGATGGGTGCTTCCACCCTCTATCCTGTTTGTTCCACTCGGTGTTCATTATTCAGCTTCCTTCCACAGGATGCCAGAGGCCCGGGACGGGCCCCAGGGGTCCCCAGCAACACTCAGCATGGCCCGTGCTGTCAGGAGTTGGCAGCTGTGTGCGTGCGTGCGTGTATGTGTGCACTGTGTGTGCGTGTGTCGGTGGTACAGGTACGAACAGAGGAGTGTGCAAGACCCCCCGCATTCACCAGAGCACAGCTGCCATGCAGCGCCTTCGCCACTGTGCTCTCAAAGCCTCCACACTGGCACAGCCTGCCCTGGCGTGCCCACTGCACCGTCACTGCCAAGGAGCCCTGTGAGGTCTGAGGCGGGGCGGACAGGAGAAAGGACCGAGGCACAGACACAGGGATGAACCTCCCTGTGAGCCCCTGTGGTCCCCAGGACCTGGCCAAGCCCCCAAAGGAGGGGCAGGTAGGTGACTATCACCTGAGGCTGCTGCTCTGATACAACAGACTGGCTGGCCGAAACCTCTTTGGCTCAGTGGATGGAGCGTCGGCCTGCGGACTGAGGGGTCCCAGGTTCGATTCCGGTCAAGGGCATGTGCCTTGGTTGCAGGCACATCCCCGGTGGGAGGTGTGCAGGAGGCAGCTGGTCGATGATTCTCTCTCATCGATGTTTCTGGCTCTCTAGCCTTCTCTCTTCCTTTCTGTACAAGATCAATAAAATATATATTTTTAAAAGACAGACTGGTTTAAAGAAACAGGAGCACATGCTCTCCCCTTCTGGGGCCAGAATCTGAAATCTGGGTGATGGGGCTGTGCTTCCTTCAAGGGCTTCAGGGGAGGGTCCTTCTGCCTCTTCAGCTTCTGGGGCTCCTGGCCCCTTCCCTTCAATCTTCATGTGGGCCCTCCTCCATCCTGGAGAACATCTCTTGCATAATCACGTGTCCCTCCTCCCCCGCTGCCCTGTTCACCTGCCCTCTTCCTGCTGATCAGGAGCCCCCATCCCTTTCTTTGTTCAGGTGCCCACTTCGGGCTGATCACAAGCCCCTACCCCCTGTTGAAGTGCCCATTTCTGGCTACGCCCACTTCCAGCTGATCACATGCCCCTGTCCCCAAGTTTGCCTGCGCACTTCCAGCTGTGCCCACTTCGGGCTGATCACACTCCCCGCCCCACCCCCCTGTTCACGTGCCCACACCCAGCCGTGCTGACTTCCGGGTCTCATGCCCCTGCCCTCTTGTTCAGGTGCCCTCATCCACCTGATCATGTGGCCCCACCCCCTTGGCGGCTGGCGGGTGAATGAATGAATGAATGAAGAAATGAACACATGAACCTTACCCCACAGGTTCCAAAGACCCCAGGGGGCAGCCAGATATTGGCCCCGAGGCAGCCTGGCCACTGAGGTCTCTGCCCCTCTTTGGGGGAAGGAGGCAGTGGTCACCCTGGCCCCAGAATGCCCTGGTGCCCTACACCCCGATGTCATGAGTGTCCCCTTCACCCTGGGGCCCTGCTCACCTGGAGACCCCGTGGCAGAAGCTGGGGGGGGCTCTGCCGGGACACAGGCAGGAGGGGGATGGGTGGCCAGGTGCTCCCCCAGCGCAGGCCGGGAGAACATTCCAGGCTGGCAGACATGCTGCCTTCCCCACCCACCACCGGCCACCGCAGCTTAATCCCTCACACCTGGGGACGGAGTGAGCTCTCAGGGGCTCAGGGTGTGTGTGTGTGTGTGTGTGTGTGTGTGTGTGTGTGTGTGTATGTGTGTGTGTGTGTGTGTGTACTGACAGTCAGTGGTACCCACACAGCCACACCAATTACTAAAATAGTGCAGTATTTCTTTACTGATTGACTGGCAGTGCCCCCAGGCCAACCCCTAGGGGACCCCGCACCTCCCACCAGTCCACAGAGCAGGCCTCTATTCCGGCTCGAGTCTGGCTTTCATTCCCACTGGTCAGTGTCCAGCACCGCCCCCCCCTGAGTCCAGCTTCCTAGACACTCCCAGGGCACCGACACTGGCTCCCCTAAGGACCAAAGAGCAAGCTGGCACCCACCTGTTTCCTGCCTGGCCCCAGGGAGCTGTGGGTGGGCACTGCCCAGGGGTACCTTGCCTACTGGTTCAGCAGCCAGGCCACTGTGGGGCTCATACGCCTGAACGGGAAAGAGAGCAGCCTGGGGGTGACCTCTATCCCCACAGAAGGCCGGTCTCCAGACACATGACGGACTCTAGGGCCCCCCAGGAGTTAGGGAAGCTGGACTGTCCTCTGTGGAACTTCAGGCTGACATAGCGTCCTCCCCTGGAGAAAGCAGGAAGGGGCCCCACTGGTCGGTGTTTGGTGACCAGATTCCACAAAAGTCGGGGCCATGGTCTGACAGCACAGCACAACCGTGGGGTTGTCCGAGGACACCGGGGCGGTGGGAGGCCTGAGGGTGCCGTGAGTCAGGCCATGTGGTTCCGGTCCTGGCGCTGGCACTTGCCGGCTGGGAGGCCTGGGCCTTGCCATCGGGGGTGGACCCGCCAGAGGAGGCAGCTGGGGGACTGAGCCCGCCCCCTCAGTAGCTGCTGCCTTTTCTCAGTCCCCCTCTGACGTCTTTTGCAAAACAAGGTTTTGAGCCCACCCCCACGCTATGTGGCCAGGGCTGCACAGGAAGGTGGAGGTGGAGCTAGGTTGCAACCCAGGTCCCCTGGCTCCTAATCCATGGCTTTTATGACAAGCCATCCTGAGAAGACCCTGTGCCCTCCCTTAGGGGGAAACTGGGGGAGGGGACCCCACCGTGATGACACCGCGCGGCCTCTCTCCTTCCCTCCGTGCCCTGAGAGGGAGGTGGCCAAGGCCACCGAGGGGACCTGCCGTTGATCCCTCTCCGCTGGTCCCATTTGTGTTGGAGGTCAGTGGGGGGCCAGGACAGGGTTAGCTCCGGTCTCCCTTGCCCCCACCTTCTCAAGGTGCCCAGCCTAAGCCCCAGTGCCCTGGGCTCACTCCGATTTCATGCTCCATTCTTGGCCAGCTGCCATCTGCTACTGCTCTTTGGGGAGAGGGCTCTCAGCTTCCCAGACCATGCCGGCACACCTTCTTCCCACCACCCAGGCCGGGAAGTGACATTGGCATGGGGGGAAAGGCCCTGATGGAACCCTGAGAGATGGCCGGGGAGACCCCTGACCCCCTTCTGTCTGGAAACCCCAAGCCTGGTTCAGGTTCATGCCTGCTTCTCCCCAGTGTCATGCTGGGGGCTGCTACCCGCAGGTGGCCTGAAGGGCAGTTAAGTTCCAACATCTGGCAGCCCAGGCTCTCCTGACCTCTGACCCCTGCCCAGAGCGCCCTGTGCTCCTTAGTCCCTGCCGCCTGCAGACCCTTGCCCTCTGTGAGGCTCCCCCTGCCCTCCACTGCCCTCCACTGCCCTCCACTGCCCTCCACTGCCCTCCACTGCCCTCCACTGCCCTCCACTGCCCTCCACTGCCACGGTGTCAGGCAGAGAGCAGAAAGACGTCTGCTCAGCTGGGGGCACTATGAGGTGGGCCAAGCCAAGGGACCCTAATTTGTTAGGGTCAGATCACTCTGGTTCAGGGTCCGAGGGTCAGGTGCGTACATGTCACCTGAACTTCACACAACCACGTCAACATCTCAGTACGGGCCAAAACAGGTTTGGCTCAGTGGATAGAGCATAGGCCTGCAGACTGAAAGGTCCCAGGTTCGATTCCGATCAAGAGCATGTACCTTGGTTGCGGGCACATCCCCAGTAGGGGGTGGGCAAGAGGCAGCTGATCAATGACTCTCTCTCATCGATGTTTCTAACTCTCTATCCCTCTCTCTTCCTCTCTGTAAAAAATCAATAAAATATATTTTGGAAGAAAAAAAAAAACATCCCAGTACGGAGGAGAAAAGAGGGGTTTGCCAGGGGCCACGTGGCTATAAGATGCCAGAGCCTCCCTTGGAACCCAGGTCTGCCCAACCCGGGGGGCCAGGCCTTCTCAGGGAAAAAGGGATGGGCGGCTGCACCCCCTCCCAAAATCTAGTGATGTGGAATTGCCGCATGCGCACAGAATTCCCCTGAGTGAAATCGAACCCCTCCCCACCTCACACAGCCCCAAGTCCAGCTGAAGCCCCAGAGTTCCCTGGTCTGAAACCAAATGGCTAGCTCAGTGGTCGACAAACTCATCAGTCCACAGAGCCAAATGTCAACAGGACAACGATGGAAATTTCTCTAGAGAGCCACATTTTTTAAACTTAAACTTCTTCTATTGCCACTACTTCAAAATAGACCTGCCCAGGCCGTGGTATTTTGCGGCAGAGCCACACTCAAGGGGCCAAAGAGCTGCATGTGGCTCGCAAGCCACCGTTTGCCGAACACAGGGCTCGGGAGTGGCTCCCAGCTCCTCCTGCCAAGGATGGGATGTTGAGGGAATGACCGAACCTGTCTTCATTGTCTTATCTCTAAAATGGGGATAACCATGAGCACGCGCCTCATAGGACGGCAGCGAGCAAGTCGGTTAACATGTGTCAGTGGGAGGAGGATGGAGGAGCACGCCCTGAGCACCATGGTGTGTGAAATCAGCAACCGACTGTTTCATGTGCACCCACGGGGTCTTCTGGTTCCTCCTTGGCAGATACACAACTCCCTTCCTCACCGACAGTAACCGACACAAGGTCACACAGTAGGCTCTTTTTGCTTTGGTCGTGAAGGGCTATTGAGGTCTGTGTTGGAGGGTGGTTTGAATTCTAAGATTCCAGCCAGCCACATTCTTCCTACCCTGTTTCCCCAAAAATAAGACAGTGTCTTATATTAATTTTTGCTCCCAAAGATGCGCTAGGTCTTATTTTCAGGGGATGTATTATGTTTCCATGAAGTAGGTCTTATTTTCGGAGGATGTCTTATTTTGGGGGAAACACAGTAGTAGGTAGGCATGAGGAAGCCTGGGGGAAGGAAAGCCCTATAACTGACAATAGTTCCTTTTTTTTTGCTTCGACCGCTGGGAAGCCCAGAGGCCAAATTAAATATGGGTTTTGCCCAACTCTGTACAGTTGAACTAAAACAACTGGAGCTCAAGGGTGGTGGCTGCTTTCGCTTTGCCATCCAACCTGGTTGGTGGCTCATGCCTCAAGAGCTGAGCAGGATTCTGAGGCTGCAGCGAGTGATGGCCATAGGAATGGTTGGGAGCATCTGGGCTAAGAGGAAAACAGTGATCAACTAGTGATGTCCGCTGTGAGAGCTCCATCTCTCTTTGGGGGTACACCTGTGGCTGCATCGAATCAGGGCCTTGAGAATCTGAAGTACTGTGATTTAGTAACCACCTCCGAGGGCTTCCAACCATGCAGGTTCCTTGCCCTCGGCTCAGAACCGCTGCATCAGAATTCCCGGGCCCTGGAACATGCATTTCACCAGAGCTCCCACCGGAAAGAGAGACCGCAGGCCTGGGACCGGTGAGGGGCCGCAGTAACCAGGACAACTCCGGGCTCCTAGGCTGGGCCAGCAGCGCCACCTGGTGGATTCTTCTGGAATACTTCCCATCTGTTGCCCTTCCTGCCCTACTGAAGGGAGGCAAGTCCCTCCACCCAACCCCTCCGCCTCTTCCGGGGCCCCAAGAAGTTGGAGAAGAGGAGATGGTGGGGCGAGTGCCCTCCTATATCAACCTTTTCCCCTGACTTCCACACCCATCTCGGCGCAGAGGGACCTCCCGTGACATGCCTCACAGCCGCTGTGCCGGCTCACGCAGCCAGGCCTGGGCAGTGCTGGGTCTCCCTCTGGGTACGAGTAAGAGCTTCCTTCAAGGTCCACATTGCATTGTGGAAGCTCCTGAAATCTGCACGTCTTACGCCATCACATTCCTTTAATACAAAAAAATGCTTGCTTCCTTTGTCAAAACCAGATGCTCAGACAGAGGCCAGGCTTGTCCTGCGGCCTCCCTGACCCCTCCCTCACCAGCCCACTAACTGTACCTTCTGGGGCCACCTGGTCTCAGAGGTGGGAATCTTTACCTGTTTCCATATACACGTCAAATTCCAGCCACATGGACAGCCGGGCGGATGGACCAAGGAACGGGGCTGAAGAGGGGGCCAGAGATGCCGAGAAAAGGCCCCTGCCCCGGGGACAGCCGTGGGTGCCACCACGCTCCCCTGCAGACCGCACCACTCCACTCACACCCTCCCTCTCCCCTCTCGTCCTCCCGGGCCCGGGACGCAGCATCCCCAAGTCAGACCAGATTCTTACAAATCCTCTTTAATAGTCAGTCTTCAGATACACAGTGTGCTTTACAGAGAGGCGCACCGAGGTCTCCTCACCATGCAGAGCACAGCCTCGCCCGCCCACTCCCGGACAGCTCAGGTCCCGGCGAATGTGAGCAGGGCCAGCTCTGTGCCACACCCCGGGGGACGCACCTCTCCGGTCCCCTAAGCAGCCCAGGGCCAGGCCAAGCCCCCTGCAGCCTGGCCCACCTCAGCCTTGCCCCCACGAGGTGGCCCCGGCAGGCAGATCAGAGCCGCGTGGGTGGGGCGGGGTCAGGCCTTGGGAGGGGTGCCGTTCCCCAGGTCGGGCAAAGCCGACCCTTTCCCACAACCTTTAATGAAAAATAAGAAAGCCAACGTATAAGCCTTATAGTGGAAAGACAGTTGACCCACTCGGTGGGCAGTCCCCTGACAGCCCAGGGTGCCTTATCGAGCCCTCCCCCCATTTTTAATACACGATCCCCCTTACAATATGTACATCCCCCGAGGCAGGTAGAAACCCAGCCCACCTGCGCAGAAAGAGTTGCTCAGAGAACCCAGGCGGGCAGCCAGCCGAGCAGCCACAGCGCAGCGGCCGGGCTCAAGGCTGGGGGCAGAGAGGCAGGGTGGGGTCCGGGCCCCCGACAACCCCTCACTCCCAGCAGCCCAGGGCAGCGCACGGGTGCCTTGGCAGTGAGGAGAGGAGGGAGGCGGGTCGCCCTGGGAGCCCTGAGGTTGGGGGGCGGGCAGGGAGGCGGGGCCAGCAGCTGCCTCAGTACTTGGGGACCTTGCTGTAGTCCTCGGAGTGCACGTTCCGGCACAAGCAGATGGACAGGAGCATGCCCAGGAGCTGCGGAGGGAGAAGGTGGCAGTCAGCGGTGGCGGCGTGGCCCCCAGAGGCCCGAGGGCAGCACCCCGCTGTGCGGCTCCAGGCACAGGGAGTAAGAGGACCCTCGCCCCAAGGGCATGGCTCAGGGGTGGGGCATCCACCTATGGACCAGACCACGGTTCAATTCCCCGTCGGGGCACATGCCCGGGTTCCAGGCTCCATCCCCAGGGTGGGCTGGGGGGACGTGCAGGAGGCAGCCTATCGGTGATTCTCTCCCATCACTGGTGTTTCTATCTCTCCCTCCCTCTTCCCTTCCTCTCTGAAGTCAATAAAAGATAGATAGATAGATAGATAGATAGATAGATAGAGATATTCCTCAGCTGTGGCCTCCTGACCTGCCTGAGGTCCAGGTGGCAGAGGGCCAGGGCGGGCCAGTGCTCAGGCCACGCTGGCCACAGCCCCCCCCCCTCCACCATCCTCCCAGGACACCATCACAGTAGGGACGATCCACGGAGACAGAGCATGGGGGGGGGGCTGCAGGGAGGAGGGACACGCACCTCAATGACAGCGACGCCCACACACACGCCTAGGATGGTGCCCAGGTTTTCCTGCAGCCACGACTGCACCTTCTCCATGCAGCCCTGGAGGGAAGAGCACAGCCACGTCACCACGGGGCGCGCCCCACCCCGCCAGCCAGCGCCGCTGGGGCCGCCCAGCCCAGCGGGGTCTGTGGGTACCCCGAATGGATACGCAAGTGAACGGGTGATGAGGGGACAGAGGGCAGGCGGGCACGTGGGTCCGAGGCAGGGACAACCACGGGGAGGAAGGGGAGAGGATGGAGCTCGGGGAGCCCAGCGCCTCCGCCCCGCAGCCCTCTGCGTACCTTCTCGTACACGGGCCACAGCTCGGGGCTGTTGCCGCCCTGCGTCCCGTTGCCACTCAGGGTCCCGTTGGCGGCGGCGGACGCCTCGCAGAAGCCCTTCTTGGCGAGGGGGGTGCTGTCGTCCGCCCCCCTCTTCTCGCAGGAGCAGGGGTAGGTGACGGTGGTGCGGTTCATGAGCTCCGCGTTTTCGGTCCAGTTGTAAAAGCTGACCCAGCCGCAGCACATGCCCTGGGCAGAGAGGGGACAGGGATGCTCAGGTTCATGCCCACGGGGCAGGCTGCCCTCCTGGCAGAGGCTCAGATCGGCTACTTCCGGGTCTGCCCGGTCCCGGCCACACCTCCAGGACTTGAGCTTTCGAATGTAGGTTTCGCTTGGGCTTCCGAGAGCCACGAAGAATGTCAGGGGGCTTCCAGGAAACCCATACCATAAACTGCTAAACGGTAGGAAGGGAAAAAGTCAGGACCAGCAAAAATAGGAATCGGAACGGGAGGGAAGTTCACGTTGAAAGGCAGAACGCAGGGGTGGGGACAGGTAGGAGGGCAGAGGGCATTCGGCTAAGGGTGCGGGGTCTGGAGCCAGGCTCCTGAGCTCAGACCCCAGCTCTGGCACCTGCCAGCTGCTCAACTTTGGTCGAAGTACTGACCTCAGTTTCCTCATCTGCAAAATGGGGTAATACGTTTTCTAACTCCCTGTTACTAGGACTACAGGGGACGAGGCAGGCGGAGGGGCTGGGCCATGCTGGGAATGCCCCAGGAAGGCAGAGCAGGGTGGGACCAGGGCTCCTTTCAAATCCTGGCCCTGCCCTGTGCGTGGGCAAGCCGCTGCCTTCCTCTGGGCTCGACTCCTCCCCTGGAGAATGGGAGGGCAGTAACCATGAGACTAGGATCCCTGGGAGGACTACATGGGTTGCATGGGTGAGCTGGGTGCTCTGTATGCCACCGCGCCCAGCACACGGTCAGTTCCTCCCTCGCTTCCTTCCCATCTCAGGGATGAGTCCCTGCCGAGCAGCCCGGTCGCCAGCAGGGGGCGTGCCAAGCATCTCGGGTGTTCTGGGGCTTCAGGTTGCACTTTTTATGTTGCAGTTGCCTGCCTGCCTTCTATCTCGGAGGTCCTCCCACAAACGGGGGCAGCTCTCCTTGTCCTTCTACTGCCCCAGGTGAGCCCTCCTCTCCAGCACCTCCTGCCGAGGTCCGAACCCAGCCGCCACCCACCCTGTGTCTCCGTGGCTGTGCGTGGCGACCAAAACACCACATGAGTGCTAAGTGCTGCCTAAGTGCCACGGGCTTTAAAAGTTGATATTATAACTATCCAAGTGAGTATGGACCAACAGCCCCATTTTATAGATGAGGAAACTGAGGCTCAGAGGTCTGGCCAGGAAGGGGCCGAGTTAGTATCCCGGTCGTCAGGAGCCTGACCCACGGTCCACGTTCTTGACCACCTTCCCAAGTGGTGCCTGCCAGACATCAGAATCACCTAGAGCCTTGCCAGCCGCGGGGAACCCCCGACCAGCCAACTACCTCCCCCGGTGGGATGCTCCTCGGCTCCCAAGGTCTCACTGCTCCCCCCACAGGCTCCTCCAAAGGTGGCACTTGTGCATCCTGGGACGGCGACTCCCTCCAATCTGAGCAAAGCACTTCAGGAATTGTGGGTCAAACTAATGGGGTGACCACAACAGACTCCTGTGTGCACCCAGCCTGTGTGCACCTCCAGGTGACCCAGGCCCCCCTACCTGGCCTCACCAGGAAATCCGTGAGCCACTCAGGCCAGAAAACACCCCCCGCCCATTTTTGCAGCTCAGAAGACTGTGCCCATGCCTCCTGGACAAAGTCCCTCCTCAGTGGCCAGCAGGTCCTAGGTGATTGCTGTGCCCAGCGTCCTCGGGAGAGAGGAGGAGGAGGCTGCTGCCCAGAGGAGGGGTCCCGGCCAAGGGTACCCGAGAGAGGGGGCCGCCGGGACCTGATCACTGAGTCGATGTGTATGTGATGATGGCTCACCACCAAGGCAGGCTGTGAGCCCAGTCACATGACCATTCATTCATTCATTCAGTCAGTCATGTGTGCAGTGCGTCAGTTATTCCATCAGTCATCCGGTCGGCATGCCGGCCTGTCTGTCACGTAGTCCTCCATTCTGCTAGTCGGTCACCGGTCTCCGCCTCTCCCCCATTAACAGAGGTGGAGTACACATACACCAAAGTACACACACTCAATCTGCGAATTTTATCTGAGTGCCGGCATGACCACCTGGATCAATGACTGGAGCACCCCCTTTACCCCAGAAGTTCCCACGGGCTCCCCCCTAGAGGTAGCCTCCATTCAGACGTGGCACCCCGTTTCTTAACCTCTGGGGTAGAGCTCCCAACACTGGCCAGCCTGGCTTGTGGTGAGAGAGCCGAGAGCTGACCCCACCCCAGCCCTCTGGCCACAGGTGGGAGCACTGTGAGCCACGGGACAGCCCCCAAGACCCGGGGCCCCTGAGCAAGGAGCTGTGCGGGTAGCTGAGGTGCCAGGAGGACCAACCCCCCCCCAACTAAGATGCACACTCACACAAACTGGCTAACCCATTCTGCCAGGTGCATGCAGGCACACGGACGACCGGACCCAGACACACAGGTACCCACAGGCCCGGGCCCTCACGCTGGCCACCCCTCCGCACGCAGCTTACCTGCGCCTGCACGTAGTCCCAGCCCTGCTGCAGGCTGTCCTCCTGGCCATCCTTGTAGTCCCGGATGAGCTTGGTCACGATGCTGCCCATCTCCTGCTTCACCTGCAGAGAGGAGAGCCGGGGGGGTCAGGTCTGACTTTCGGAAAGCCATGCCCACCTCCGGTCACATCCGCGTAAACCGCCTCTCCCCCGCCCTCGCCCCCGAGCCCGGGGACGTGCTCATGGTGCCCCGGCATTTCATTGTCCATGCCAATCGCTTTCCTGGCGCTTCCTGTCGGTCACCACGCCGTGCCCAGGGCAGCCAGGACCCACCGCTCCTGCCCTGCCGTCTGTTCGGCACTCAGCAGCCGCAGGGCCCTTTAAGCGTGAATCTTCCCACGTCACTGCCGAAAACCGCCCCGCTGCTCCCTGCAGCTCCCGGGACAAATGCCAGCACCCTCTCAAGGCCCACAGGGCCCTGCCTCTCCGGTCCCCTGCTCTCCCCAGACCTCGTTCCTTCTGTTCTTGCCACCTCTGCTTCTACTCCACCCCTCTCCTAGCAGTCTCTGTGCTGGGCTCACTCCTGCCTCAGGGCCTTGGCACTCGCTGTCTCTCTGCCTGGAATCCTCTTCCCCCAAACACCAGCATGACTCCCTTCTTTACGTCCTTCAGGGCTCTGCCCCGACGTCACCTCCTCAGACAGGCCTTCCTGGACCTCCCTACAGGATAGCGTCCCTCCCCTCCCCACCCCCTCCCAGGCTCTCCTTGTCCTGTATTTTCTCCAGAGCATCGCCATGACATGATCATTTGTTTCTGGGATTTATCATCCCCACTTCTGCCCCCTGAGGACGTCGGCTCCGTGGGGGCAGGGATTGTGTCTGTGAGCCTGGCCAGAGGAGGTGTGCAGTGTCCACAATAAGGGACATGTGCAGAACTGCTGCTGCCGGGTTTCCCTGAAAATAAGACCTACTTCATGGAAACACAAGACATCCCCTGAAAATAAGACCTGGCGCATCTTTGGGAGCAAAAATTAATATAAGACACTGTCTTATTTTGGGGGAAACAAGGTATCTGCACGCACCCCAAAGTCCTCATGAACGCACCCCACAGTCCTCATAACCAACCACCTCTATCTGCGTGCATCTTGAAGTCTTCATGCATACACCCCATAGTCCTCATAACTACCTCTTTCTGCACGTACCCAGTCCTCATGCATACACCCCACAGATCCTTATCCTTGCACCCACAGTCCTCATAACCACCTCTATCTGCACGCACCCCCACATCCTCATGCACGCAGCCTGTCCACTCTCCCGCCTGCCCTGGGCCCCACAGAACCCACATCCTGGCAGTGCCGGTCGCCATGCTCAGGAATTCAGAGGCCCACAGTGAAGAAGAGAGAAGCACTCCCGCGTTTCACTAAACGCACGGAGAAGCACTGATTTACAAGTAAGGCAGCTGAGGGGGGCAGGATCCAAAGAATTCACCCCAAAGGCCTCTCCCTGGGGCCCTGAACTGAGGGCCTCACTGCAGCCGCTTTTCAGGAACGAGGCAGCTGAGCGAAGGGAAGCAAACTGAAGCCAGCCCGGGCGGCTGACCACAGGGCTTTCCCCAGAGACGGGCACGGCCCCGTGTGGGACGGACGGGGCCCCGGAGCCAGCCCTGGCCTGGCCTCTCCCGTGGACCTCGCCAAGGCCCGGCTCAGCACGCACAGGCTGGTTGTGGTCACCCCAGGGCGAGGGGCCCGAGAGGCGCAGGGGCACCGAGGGCAGCTGCACCCCTGCCCCTCGGTCCCGGAGAAAAGGGGGTGAGGGAGCGGGGACAGGTGCTTCCACGCGGGGGCTTTCACAGCCCGGCTCCCAATCCTGTGCGTGTGCGTGGGACTTCCGCCAGCGCCCCGCAGGCAGCCTCCCTCGCCCGCCTGCTGTGTTTAGAGAAACCACATCCTCCGGATGGACCTGCGGCCTGGCTCCCGGGCCTCCGTCACCAACCTGGGGAAACCAGCCCGAGGAGCTCGCTCTGCTCTCTCTCTCTCTCTCTCTCTCTCTCTCTCTCTCTCTCTCTCTCTCTCGATGAAACGCTTTGCATGTCGCTTCTTGTTTACTCCCCACAGCTCCCTACGGTGCGCCACGCTTTCCGGTCAGTAACAACAAGCCCCGTGGCTAACGTGGACCCCAGGCTTGCTTTGCCCCGGTGCTGAGCTAAGCACTGTTCTCGGGGCATCTCACCTCCGTCCCCAGAGCAGACCTGTGGTCTGGGTGCTGACCTTGGCCCCTCATTTCAGAGATGCAGACAACGAGGCTCAGAGAGGTGCGTTGACTTGCTCAACGTCACCCAGCCAACAAGTACAGCAGCTGAGGTTTGAACTGATTCAAAAACCCAAGCGTTTACCCGTTCGGCTCTACGGGCCTTTTAACCATAGGGCTGTTCCTTGACGTGGGTTATGGCGCCTTTAAGAAGGGCCCGGAGAAGCCTAGTGGTTAGCCTCTGCCACATAGCTATGGGCTGCCCACCTGCAGATCTTGGATCTTTCTGCCCCCACCGTCTCTGCTCCCCACCTCTGCCCCGGTGAACGGATGATCTCTGAGCTGTGGAAAGAAGGGGGTTCCCCAGCGGCATTTGCTTGGAAAGCCACCTCTCCCACATCCTCTCACGGCCTTCCCCCGCGGGCCCCGGCTCTCTCTAGTCACGCCCCAGTGTGGTTGCCACAGCAGCCCGGACTTCCCTGTTTCAGGCCCTCCTGAGATGAGAAGGTGATGGAAACTGCGTGCTTTCCACGGGCACGGGGTGGTTTCCATGGAAACACCACATCCTCCTCCAGCCCGGAAGGTGGCTGGAGGCCGCCGCCGCCGAGCCACGGGGACCACGGCGGCTGCAGGGGCTGGTTCAGCCGGCAGCTGGTGTCTTGGGATCCCAGTCCCAAGGCTGTGCTGGGAGCCCAGGGAGGTCGCCCTGGCAACCAGGCGGCTCCTGAGACCAGGAGGAGCAGCGGGATAGAGCGAGAGGATGCTCACCGTCTCGCTTTGCCTCCGCAGGCTGCCTCCGTGGTTCCTGACTGCCCTGCACCCATTCTCCCTTCTTCTTGGAATAACAGCTCCTTTCCAGCAGCACCCCTCAATCCATCCATGTGCCTGGCAGGCCTTCCTACCCCCTCCCCCACCCCCAGAAGGATCCAGAAGGATCCTCGGGGATCCAGAGGAAGGAGCACAACTCTCCTGACCACACTCTCTGAGGACCCCGGGGCAGTCGGCTCAGACAGTGTCCTGACCCCTCACCTCCAGCTCCCACCCCTCCCCTGTCGAGCTCTCGCCCCCCAGGCCTTCTCCTGAGCCCGTGGCATAACAACGCCGTCTGTGCAGGCCGCTGGGTGGGTCAGAAGGGTGCCCTGCGTGAGAGCAGGCAGCCTGGTGCCCCGCACGTCATAGGCGGCGCTGTCAGCCCACTTCCTTCCTCCTGACCTCCCACCCTCCACTGCCTGCAGGGGGCGCATCAGCACCCCAGACGGCCAGGCCGCCTGAGGCTCAGCGAGGCTGGGTGACCTGTCTAAACACACACAGCCACCGGTGGCAGAGCCCACCCTCCCACCCAGGGTCCCCCGAATCCCAGACCTGCCCTTGGCCCACTCACTGGAGACTGGATACACAGTCAGGCGAGGAGGCAGCCAGGGGGATCTCAGCCTCGCACTTTCGGTCCCCCTGATATCAATATGGATACCAACAACAGGAACAGCTGTCATTTATTGAGCTCCGACTAGGCACCGATGAAGTTAACAGCGGTGACAGCAGCGATAACACTTGCAATGATGCCAGCAGGCATCTGCTCGGGGCCAGCACTCCACGGAGCCCCTCCCACATGCCCGCGCCCTTCACCCTCGCCACGGCCTAGAAGGTGGCTCGTGGGGCCCCCGTGCTCCGGCATTGAGATTCCCCAGTCTCACAAAGGGATCTGCTTATGTCACAGCCCAAAGTCTCCCCCATTCCCATTTCCCGGGGGGACACCTGAATGGGGTACACAAAGGCCACAAAGAACCCCACTTCGGTTCCGGTCCATTTTGCCACCAAATGAGCTGCACATTTTTGGGGGGAGGGGGACGGGGGGGTGAGAGTGATTTCAAAATGGTTTGGCGTTTCAGAATTGCAGACGATGGCTTGTTGCTGTTTGACACACGAGGCAACCGAGGCCCGGAGAGGCTAAGTAATGTGCTGAGGGTCTCGGCGCGGAGGTTCCAACACGGGTGGTGTGCTCCGGAGCCGGGCTGAGCCACCACTCTGTGTTTCATAAACGCGTGGCAGTCGGTGCGCCCGGGTGGGGGTGGGGGCCAGGAAGGTTTATTCCCAATTTATAACCGAGGAACCCAAGGCCGGACAGAGAGCCCACATGCCTTGTCCAAGGACCCATGCCCTCGGCTCTGCCCTGGACACAGTGGCCGCTGGAAAGACAGATGGCAGCCCAGGGCTCCGTCCCTCCCACCTGCCCAGGGGGCCTGGAGAGGGGGGAGAAGCCCCCCGCCTTGGAACAGGCCTCTCCTTCAGGTTCCCAGGCCCCCCCCCCACCCAAGCTGGGCCTCATCTGCAGGAATAAACACCATCAAGGGCATGTTTAGTCTTTAGCTGGGACTTACAATGTGTCGGGAAAGAAAAAATAAATCATTCGTTCCAACGTGGGCGATAGCGAGGCGCCAGCACTTCCCCAGAACAGCCAGAAAATGTCCCTGCCTTCCAGGGAGGAGGGGGGCAAGGGGAGGGGGCTGGGACCAGGGGAGAGGGGCGTCGAGCCTGGGGGTGGTGAAGGAGGCAGAGAAGGGGACGGAGTCTAGCCTGGAGTCAGGAGGGGCGATCCTCCCCCCAGGCCCTGCTCTGGAGCTGGGGACCCCTCGGAGGGGGAGCTCCTGGGCGGGAGTCAAGCAGAGGCTGTACCATCCTGTGGGCAGGCGGCGTGGTGCGGGGGGAGGCACGGGCCTCGAGGCCCAGGAAGCGGAGGGAAACCTCCACTCTGACACCTCCAGCCTGTGGGCGCCGTGACCGAAAGTCACTGTGCTTTTCCGGGCCTCGGTTTCCTAAGGTGGAAGACGCTTGCAAAACCGTAACGTGGGTCAAGTTACGAGGTCAGCTCCTGGCGTGTGGGTGGCGTCCACAGATGGGCACCACCACCGTTATCGCTGTGAGCTGGGGAAACACACAGCGGGCAGGAGGTGGACTGCCCCAGCATCCTGCAGAGCTGACTGGCTTCTGAGTCATAGGAACCCCCTCCGGGGAGCCCGGTTCTGATCTAAACTGATGATAATGTGCAGATGACTGAATCCCGGAAAAGCCCCCAGGTACTGATCCCAAAACCCTGTCCCTGGGAAAGGACAGTCCCGGCCCTAAGCATTTGCCTCCTGGGTGATGGCCAAGCAAGCTTCCTTTCAACTACGGAAACTCTTTCCCCTTTTTTCCTTGACCACCAGGAAGCTCAGTGTCCAAGTCAGCCCTCAGTTACATGAGAACCTCATCCCCTGGCTTCAGGAACAGTGGTCTCTCTCTCTCTCTCTCTCTCTCTCTCTCTCTCTCTCTCTCTCTCTCTTTGTGTGTGTGTGTGTGTGTGTGTGTGTGTGCGCGCATTCTGATCTCTCCAGTGTGGTTTTCTGTAGGAAGTCAGGGCCAGTCCTCCTGGGAAGCAGGCTGGGTGTGGATTGCAGATTTAAGTAGGAACCACCACAGGGAAAAATTTCACCCTCGGGAACCCAGAAGCCAGGTTGCTGGGCTTTGAATCTCGGCTCTGTCATTTACTAGCTGTGTGACCTTTGGCCAAGTCGCTTACCCTCTCTGTGCCTCAGCCTCCATAAGGAAACATGAGGGTTTTCCCATCCATGCTCTCATGGACTTTCTGTGGGGACCGGATATGAAATGCAGCCAGTGCACCCAGCGCTCAGTTCCAGGCGTGTTCTAAGTGTTACCTGTGGACGGTGTCATGTTTTCTCAGCTTCCTTCTAAGAGGGATTGGAGGTAACCTGACCTCCAAAGGGTAAAACACAGGAGGAGCCCACGTGGCTGCCGGCTCGGCACCTGCTCAGTGGGCTGGAACTGCAGCCCCGGAGGAAGGCAGCCCCGGAGGAAGGCAGGCCCCGGCCCGGCTGGCCCCGCCAACTCCTCCCGGAGCCCGGGAGCCCGGGCTCTCCCTGCTCTGGCCATTGCCCTGCTGGGTGCCCTCACGCCCTCACCTGCAGGATGGGATTCTCACACGTGGGAGAGAGTGGTGGGGATCAGGGAAAGAGTGAGTGTAAAGTGGCCCAACACGGGCCCAGCATTGGTTTGTGCCGACCCAGTGGAGGGATGGTGGCGGCCACGGTGACTGTTGCTGATGTTGCTCCTACTAGTCATCTCCCTGAGCATCTGCTCCCCTGTCTGACAACGCAACACTTATGGCACGGAGCTGCTGTGAGGAGACACTGTGTGTGTGTGTGTGTGTGTGTGTGTGTGTGTGTGTGTGTGTGTGTAAAGCTTCTAGAAGTTACCATGTGCACACAGTAGGTGCTCCTTAAATAACGGTGATTACCACCATTGACTGGCTCACCCAGCAGCCATTCCAGGCTCCTCAAGTCCCTGTCTTTCGAGTCGGAAAGCCCGATACACTCTCAGCCACCCTGAGGGCCAGGGATGCCTTTGTATTGCAATCTGGGGCAATCTGGGGCACATTTTTAGGGGCCTCGCTCTTCTTCCCCGGGTCTGGCCACAGCTGCACAAGATGGGGCCGGGGCAGCCACCTCGGGACCACAAGGAGAGTGGCGTGCTGTAGAAAAGCCGTCACGATGAGGATGCTGAGGAGACAGCCGGGACCACGGTCCCTGAGCTTCCACCCGTGACTGCTGGCTACGTCCACCGGTGCCCTGAGAGCTGAGGCCCAGGAAGTCTCAAGTTCTCTTCCTTCCTCAAAGCTGCGCACCTCCCCTCAGGCGCAGGGCTGGCGCTTTTATGCACAGTCTCCCCCCTGGGCCTCCTCTGTGGGGGCGGGGCCCGGGTTTCACAGTTGCTAAGGAGCCTTCCCATCAACGGAAACGTTTATTGAGTCCTTACCATGCCAAGCACTCACCTAACGCACTGAACCCTCCCAACAACCCGAAGCGTTAGATTTCATTCTGGTCCCCCGTTTACAGAGGGTGAAACGGGCAGCAGCGAGAGGCAGGCAAGCGGCTTGCGCACAGAGGCTAAGGCCTAGAACAGCCGTGGGCAAACTACGGCCCGAGGGCCGGATCCGGCCCCTTCGGCTGTTCTATCCGGTTCTCTTGCTCCCCCCTCTGCTCCTTCACCAGCAGCCCAAGATGAGAGTGCCAGCACAGTCAGGTTGCTTTTGTTCCAGCCCTCCGGTCCAGTGTAAGAACTCATGTGGCCCTCGAGTCAAAAAGTTTGCCCACCCCTGGCCTAGAACGAGGTGGGGTGGAAGGGAACCCTGGTCCAAGAGGGACTGCCCACAGACCCCGCCTTCCAGGCTCAGGGCCCGAGGTGTAACCACAGGGAGGCTGCCTGCAGGCACTGGGCTCCTCTGGGCCAGCTGAGAATCCTAGTCTACCCCCAACCCCACCCCCCCCCCAGGGCCGACCCGCCCCCCCACTGCCGTCCAGTGCAGGCTGGGAACGGAGGGCGGGGTGCGTACCTTGTCCATGTTGAAGTAGAAGAGGACGCCAGCAGCCACCTGGGCGATGAGGATCAGGAGGAGGAAGGCGAAGTACTGGGGACACAGAGCAGGCAGGTTAGCTAGAGGCCCTCACCTGGTCCCCGCTCGGGCGCTCCCCACCCAGCCGGGGGCCGGGCAGGGCTGGGGGAGGGCGGGCGGAGGGGGCGCTGGGCGGAGGGCACGCTACTCACCAGCCCCAGCAGGCAGCGGACCTCGTTCACGGCGCCCACGCAGCCCAGGAAGCCCATGAGCATGGTGACGGCCCCCACGCCGATGAAGATGTAGGCGCCCACATTGAGCGACGGGGAGGAGGCCTCTGGGGGATGGGAAAGAGGGTGCCCTTCAGCCAGGCCGTCTCGCTCCCAGGAAGTACAGAATGAGGGGCCAGGGCCCGAAGGTCCGGGGCCTCCCAGCAAGGAACCTGCTCCTCGCCCCCTTGGGAAGCTGCCTGGAGGTGCCCCCCCCCACCCCCCTCTGTCCTCACCGCCCTCCCCGCTTTGCGTGGTGAGGAGACGACCTTTGGCTAATCTCTCTTGGCTCCTGCCGGCCTCACCACCACGGGAAGGAGAGCTCCAGGTTGGCCCCTGCTGAACCCCCAGATCCCGCGCCGTGTCCGGCACAGCAACAGGATGGGCGGACAGCCGCTGACAACGAGCCACGGGCGGGCAGGCCCTGGTGGGGCCACAGACACCACCGCCCGCCTTCCCCCTGGTCCATAAACAAACACCAGCCTCTCCTGCCCACTCCTCCCTGTGCCTCGGGGGCGCCACGCAGGCCACCTCCAGCCCTGACCTAACGGCACAGCCACTTGCAGCCGAGGAAACGGAGGCTGGGAAAGCGGCACCGGCGCACCCCAGCGCTGGGGTTTGGAAACGTGCGGACTCCCGAGGCCGCTCTTTCCACCAGCGCACGGGGCACGTGTCCTGGCACGGGCGTGGCGTTGGTTCATTCATTCAGCCACCGAGTGTTGACCAGGTGCTCACCGCCTGCCAGACCCCGTGCTGGCTGCTGGGGACGCAGAGTCAGGTGGCAGAGGCTCCCACACCCAGGAGCTGACACGATGTGGGGTGAGGAGGAAGGGGCGGGAGGGACAACCAGAAAACCAGACAATCTTCTGGCTGCAGAAAGGGCCGTGGAGGCGCTAAGCCGGCGGCTAACGCAGAGGACTATGGAGGAGCAGGGAATGGGCTGCCGGGTGGGGACAGCTGGTCTGAGCAGGCGACATCGGAGCTGAGACGAGAAAGGAGAGGCCAAGTGAAGACCTCCAGGGAAGGGCAAAGCATCGCAGGCAGTGGGGACAGCGGGTGCAAAGGCCTGAGGAAGGAGTACGCCGGATGTGTCTGAAGAATGGGAAGAAGGGGGGAAAGAACGGACCAGCATGAGTGCCAGAGGAGTGTGACAGGCGACGGCGAGAGTCCCTGCCCGGGGCCATGGGCAGCCAGAGCCCGCCCCTGTGGGTGGAGATGGGCACTTCTGTGCAGGCATTTCACCGGCGTTTCCCAAGAAGCCCAGCAGATCACACAGGGCAGAGCGCGTGTCCACCGCTGGCCTGTAGGCGTGGGGCACCCACCAGCCTGAGGCTGGGACACGCTGGGAGGCCAGGGTAAATGTGGCCCCACGGGCAGGGGCGGAGGGCTCGCCCCCGGGAGGCAGCTGGGAGCAGAGGCTGGAGAGCACACTAGCGACCGAGACCGGAGGAACTTCCTAGGACTACGGATTTCTGGGGGCCGCACAGGACTGCAGGAGTCTGCACGCTCGATGCGCTTCCACAACGGGGCACCGCCGGGGCCGGCCCAGGGAGAGCACAGGCCTGCCGCTGGGGGGCCTGAGGGGCCACCGAGGGGGTTAGCGCTTCTTAAGGACTAACCACACTGCTGGAGTGTGGGTGGGAGGAGGGCCTGGTCCAGCTCCACTTCCCGGTGGCAGACAGAATGTTCTGGAACTCAGGAAGAGCCTGGCCCGCCCACCCCGCTCTCAGGGTGCCAGGGCAGGGCTCCGCACAGGCCCCCAGGAATCCGGGCAGAGCCCCGCTGGGTGAGGGTGGGGCTTCCTTTGCCACCCTGCCTCTGGGCAATCTCCACGGGCAGTGGGAGCCCACAAATCTCACTTTTCCTGCACTTCCTGGGCTTGGGTTCTGGCAGATCCTCCCAGCGACAGCCCCTGGAACAAAGGGACTGGCACTGCTCGTGTGTGGCAGCCCCAGCATCGCCCTGCCTCGCTGCCTCCTCAGCCCCGGGGGTGGGCTCACCGCCTGATTGGTCCCCACGGGCCCGAGGCCCAGAGAGGCTGAGAGGCAGCCGGCCGAGGGGGCCAGCGGGCCAGCGGGCCAGGCCCAGGGCTGAGACCCCAGCCCAGGCTCTGCCCCCCGGAGGCAGCTGAGCCGCGGGGTGCTGGTTTCTCCGAACATCTCGTCAACACCAGTCCCTGGCCTCCCCCAGGTCCCAGGCCGGCCCCTGTCGGAGCAACTGGCCGAGGAGGGGACCTGTGACTAGTCCAGGGAGACCCACCCGCTGGGTGGCAGAAACAACTTGATCTTTCTGGGCCACGCAGGTGCCAGCAAGGGCGAGGGAAGTGGCAAGCCAAAAGGGACTGGGGAGCTGAAACCAGTTTGGCTCAGTGGGATAGAGCGTCGGCCTGCGGACTGAAAGGTCCCGGGTTCGATTCTGGTCAAGGACATGTACCTTGGTTGCAGGCACATCCCCAGTAGGAGGTGTGCAAGAGGCAGCTGGTTGATGTTTCTCTCTCATCAATGTTTCTAACTCTCTATTCCTCTCTCTTCCTCTCTGTAAAAAATCAATAAAATATATTTTTTTGAAAAGGGGGAGGGACTGGGGAGCACAAGGAGGGAGCTCTAACCCCAGCTCGGCTGCCCACAGCCTCTAGGCACTTGGCCGGCTCTTCCCTGACGGTGCGAGTCCTTACGGAAGCGCATCGGAAATGCAGACTCCGGGCGGTCTCGATTGCACCCGTTTCCCTGGCCCCTATTTCCTTCTCTGTAGAAAGGAACAAAGCCCTGCTCCCTAAAGATCTTATTAGGATTAGATGGCATTATTAATGCCATTCTTTAACAATTACACTTATTATAAATAATATAATCGTTGCTATAAATATTCATCTTTAACCGCCACTTGGTTTTCTGCACCCTTTTGGAACATTCACTCATTTACCTTCGCACAGTCACCTAATGAGGTACGTTCTATTGCTTCTGTCTTACAGACAAAGAGGCACAGAGAGGTGAAGGGATGTCCCCGGGGCCTCAGCGCTCACAGGCAGCAGAGCCGGGCTGGGAACCAGAGGAGCCTGCATCCGGAACCTGCACTCTGACCCCTGTGCTGGCTTCCGCTCACTGGGTGAACCCTGTGAGCCCCCCGTGGCGTCCGCAGAACCGCAGGGAGGGGTGTTAGGGACGTGGGGGATCAGGAGCCGTGCCACCTGGGCTCACACACGTCCGGGCTCTCCACCTTCTGGCCGAGTGCCCTCAGGTAAGTCACCTCCCTCCCTGCACTCAGCGTCCTCCACTGTGAAATGTGGGTAGTAACGCGGGGAGGATTGGATGAGGTGGGAGAAGCGCTGTGTCACACAGCCTGCACGTAGTAGGTCAGGAGCCCTGGGTCCCAGCTCCCATGCTTAGTTGCGATGTGACTTAGCAAGTCATTTTCTCCTTGCCAGGCCTCAGTTTTCCCCCGGGGAGAGTGACTGGGCCGGCAGATCAGACCGGTGCTTCTGAGCCCTGGCTGCCTGGGGAACCACGGGGAGCTCTGTAACAACCACCCGGTGCTCCAGGCCCCTCCCACCCCTCGGGGCGGGTGCCAGGCCTGGCATTGGTGAAGCACACAGTGTGCATCAGGAGCCTCTGAGGTCTGGCCAGCTTGAGACCCTCAGACTTGAACGGGGAGGAAGCAGGAGGCGGCGGGAGGAGTAGCGGGCAGTCCCTGGGGCCCGGGGGCAGGGGGCGGGGTGCAGAGGGCAGAAACGCGGTGGGCGGGCTGGGCCTCAGGACTTTGCCCTGTGGCACGGTGCCTACTGGGTGTGGGCCACGGCCCAGGAAGTAGTGAGCCTGGGCTTAGTCAAGAGCGAGGAGGCTAGGTCCCCTCTTGGGAGGGCACGGGAATGTGAGCACCCGGCTGAGACAGGAAATCCGGACCCTAGCCCCAGGATAGGGGAGCAACCTGCTGCTCCCCAGTAGGAGGAAAGACTGGCAGCCCCAGGGCACATCCGATGTGGCTGGAGGGGAGAAGGCCTAGCCCCCCGGGGCCACGGGGACAGGTGTGCCCCTCCACCACCCACCCCAGCCCGGTTCTGCTTTATTCAAATCAAGCAGCTGTCGTGGGCCCGAGTCCAAACCTGCTACCTCCACAGCTGCTGGGAGGGGAAGTGAGCCAAGGGTGACACACTCGCCCGCCGAGGGGAGTGGCATCGCGGGGCTACTTGGGGCCATGTGCTCGGCTTCCCTCCCACCACAGGCGGCCAGGAGGGGTCAGTGCGGCAAGCCTGGTGGACTTCCTGGAGGAGGCTGCGAGGAGACTGGAAATGGCTCTTATCGTGTTGGGCGTCTTTCTTCCTTCTTCCGAATAGTGGGAGAAGGGCCTTCTGTGTTGAGGCTCTCTCACCCTGTGCAGCGTTGAGGATAAGGTGACCAGATCGTCCCAGTGTTGGCAGGACAGTCCTGATTTCTAACAATTTTCCCCCGCGTCCCGCGGCGTTTTAAAAAAGTCCCGATTTGCCGAAACCGGTTTGGCTCAGTGGTAGAGCGTCAGCGGTCTGCGGACTGAAAGGTCCCGGGTTCGATTCAGGTCAAGGGCATGTACACTGGTTGCGGGCACATCCCCAGTAGGGGGTGTGCAAGAGGCAGCTGGTCGATGTTTCTAGCTCTCTATCTCTCTCCCTTCCTCTCTGTAAAATATCAATAAAATATATATATATTTTTTAAAAAGTCCCGATTTTTGGAAAGATTGGAAACATTGGAAAGATTGGAAACATTGGAAAGATTCTTTCCAAAAATCAGGACTTTTTTAAAAACGTCGCAGGACGCGGGGAGAAATTGTTAGAAATCAGGACTGTCCCGCCAACACCTGGACCATCTGGTCACCTTAGTTTAGGACCAGCGCTCTCTGAGCTCACGCCCACACCTGTGCCTCCTAAGCCGGGTGAACCTGAGCAAGGGACCTGAGGCCTTCCGACCTCATTTCCTCATCCGTGAGGCAAGAAGAGCACAGCTCCCACCTCGAGGAGCTGTTGTGGGACTGAGACAGTTGACTTATGCAACGTGAGCACGGCCAACAGAAGCAGTATCCGGTGCCTTCCCCTCGGTGCCCGTGCCCGGCCCACCTAGGCAGTGCCGGGCATGCGGCAGGCACCCCATCAGCGCCCGACAGCCTGCCGTTCCCGGCCTCGCTCCGTGTCTCTGAGCTGGAAGGGGAGGGACGGCTGCCCTCACGTGGCTGACGGGCCCATGGAGAGCGTCAGAGGCTCTCTCAAGGTCAGGGCAGCGGCGGGAAGGGGCCAGGATGGGAGAACAAGCCTCCCCACCCCGCAGTGTTCTCCAGACAACGGCGCTTTGTTTGGGGAGGGAGAGAAAATTCCTCCCGGAACCCCCGCAGCAGGACTGGGCAGGGCCAGAGGTCCGCTGGGAAAGTGACCAGCAGCTCTGGCGCTGGAGTCCGTGGGGGTCAGCCCTGCCTGCGTACCCCACCCCCTCTCCAGGGCCGGCAGGGCAGGGGAAGGAAGCAGGGATCCTTACGCAGGACAGAGATGAAACTGCTCCTGTCGGCCAGGATCCACACCCCGAAGCCCAGGATCACTCCGCCCAGGATCTGGAAGAAGAAGGTGGGGGTTGGGGAGGGGGTTAGGCAGGGACTGCCTGAGAGCAGGAGGGGGAGAGAACCCTGCCCAGCTGTCCCTGTAGCCCAGGCCAGGGGGACACAGGGGAGCCACCGCCATCCTTGCCCAGCCCGGGATGTCAAAGTGGCCTCAGGCCCTGAGCCCCAAGTCTCAGTGAACCCCAGCAATCCAGACAGCAGGACCATTGTGTCACCGAAGACCAGAGCTGGGACCCTGAGGAAGGCGAACGGGGCATTTGCTTCAGGTGTTAAAAGTGAAGGAGGGCCGAAACCGGTTTGGCTCAGTGCATAGAGCCTCGGCCTGCGGACTCAAGGGTCCCAGGTTCGATCCCAGTCAAGGGCATGTACCTTGGTTGTGGGCGCATCCCCAGAGGGGGGTATGCAGGAGGCAACTGATCTATGTTTCTCTCTCATTGATGTTTCTAACTTTCTATCCCTCTCTCTTTCTCTGTAAAAAAAATCAATTATATATATATATATATATATATATATATATATATGAAGGAGGTACCAAAAGACTCACCAAGATAAATGAGAGTTTACAGCAATTATTTAAACAAAAACAAAATTAATGCAAAAAATCCATGATGAACAAAATAACTTCTAAATAAAAACTCTCGTATTACTGATTTTTCCCTTTAAAAAAAAATACTTCTATTGATTTTTAGAAAGAGAAAGGGAGAGGGAGAGAGACGTTGATATGAGAGAGAAATACCCATCAGCTTCCTCCTTCTGCAATGCCCGACCAGGGGTTGAGCCTGCAACCCGGGCACGTGCCCTGACCTGCTGGAATCGAACCAGCAACCTTTCGGTGCGTGGGACGATGCCCAACACACTGAGGCACACCAGCCAGGGCCGGTTTTTCCTTTTGACGAGGAGTGGAGGTGCCTCAGACTGCACAGCTTACTGGGAGGAAGGAGGGGGGCTTTACAGATCCCGGCAGTTAGGGTCCCAAAGACTCCTGAATCCCCGCCCTCTCCACCCCAAACCTCACAGCACAGCCGGGCAAGCACCCCAGCGAAGCCCAAGATCTGCTCCTGTCACCTCCAGCCACGAGGGGGAGGGAGTCCCGGTCTCACCCTGCGCCCGTGCTCAGGAGGCAGTGCAGGGTGGGGAGAGCCCCCCTTCCAAAGAGGGATGAGAGGAAGGGCAGAAAATTCCCTCAGGGCAAATGTAAATCCCCGGCTGCCGGCTAAGCTCTCCCCCGGGGGAAGGGCCTGGTGCGCTTTCTGTGGGGAGTGTCCGTTTCTCTGCAGGTCCCATGACTGCAGCCTGACTGGCAGGCAGGTATGGCGGGTCAGCCACCAGGTCATGCTGCGGCCAGAAAGGAGGCCGGGCCAGGAGGCTGACCAGAATGGGGGAGGTGCCATGGTACCCCTTTCTCTGAGAACCAAGTCTGGGGCTCTGGCACACACCCACAGTAACCCCCTTCCTCCTCCCCTGCAGCCCTGATGGAATCTCTTCTCCATCCCCCACCCCTGAGGTCCCCCCACCCCACCCCCAGCCCTGCCAGGGCTCTCCAAGAGCTGGGGTCCTGACAGTCAGCATTCTTCCCCCAGAAGCCCACACCAGCAGCCTCGGGGCTCTCTGACGTCAGAGACCAGAAAAGCTGATGGGACAACCTATGAGGAGTCTGGGGTCAGGAGGGTGTAGGCAAAAATGTACACGTGTACACGTGTGCACGTGTGAGCACACACGGCAGCCAGAGCGATATTTCCAAAACACAAGTCCGAACGCGTAACTGCTTCCCACTGCGCATAAAGCAGAGATTAGGATCGCTCTGGGAAGCCTGCGGGGAGCCCTGGGGCGGCGGCCTCTGTCCCATCCCCGCTGGGCCTTCATCCCTCGGCAGCCACCCTCTCTCCCAGCCGCAGGGAACTCCGGGAGGCTCTGCCGATGGCCCAGCTGAGGTCACAGCGCCTTATCTGCTCTCCTGGGGCAGCATCCTACCTTCCCAGACCTACAGCTCCGAGCTCCTCACCCATTTGAGTAAGTCTATGGAGCCCACCACCACCCGAACGTAAGCCCCAGGCCCGGCTCTTGTGCTGGTTAGTGTGTGCCTGGCACCCCCACCGGGTGTGGGCACACAGAGGTGTCCAATACCCATCGGGTGGGTGAGCGAACAGCAAGCACACACGGCTGCCTCCAGCTCTCTCCCTTCCTTCTCCCCTCCCCACCACACCCTCACATCCTGCCTGAGGGGCCATTCTGGCCCCAGCACACAGCGAGTTAACAGCTGACTCCCGCCAGCCCCCTGGAGTAGCTGGGAGGGAGCCAAGCCCCAAGAAAGAGCGGCCCCAGGCTCTGGCCAGAGAGAATTTTCCAGGCGCTGCTGCTGCGTGGGGCTGCCTCGCAGAACAGGAAAGGACAGCGGCCAAAAACCATCGAGCCCGAGGCCTCTCCCCACAAAGTCTCTACCATCCCTCCTGGGGCATGGGGAGAGGGGGTCCACTGCCCTGAACCCCAAGCCGAGTCACCATCTAGGATATAGTCTAGACCAGCCGTGGGCAAACTACGGCCCGCGGGCCGGATCCGGCCCCTTCGGCTGTTCTCTCTGGCCCGCGTGGAGCTGAAAGAAAGGGGCGTACCCTTTTATGTAATGATGTTTACTTTGAATTTATATTAGTTCACACAAACGCTCCATCCATGCTTTTGTTCCGGCCCTCCGGTCCAGTTTAAGAACCCACTGTGGCCCTTGAGACAAAAAGTTTGCCCACCCCTGGTCTAGACCCTTCTCTCCTGTGCTTAGAGCCCCCAGGGATGGAGCCACAGCGCTCCCACCCCGTCCCCCACAGGCCGTAGAAACCAGGGAAGGCTTGGCTCCGGCTGCGGGCAGCTGCTCTCCATGACCTGGGCCAGCCCGGCGGGCCAGCCTGCCAAGCTGGGGAAGCCCAGGTGCCCAGGTCCGGCCCGGCTGGCTTCCCGGCCTGGCTGCCGTCATTGGAGGGCCTCAGGAGGGAGGGGGCTGGGGCCGGAGCCAGGGTGGTCCATGTGCATGTGCATGTACATGTGTGACACGTGTGAGCTTACACATGCCAGGAACTCACTTGTAAGTATCCGTGTGTTGAGTTAATGTTATGAGGAGGAATTTAGAATGATTCTTTACTCTCTAAACTTTCCACAATCCTAGGTAACTTGTAATATAAAGCAATCCCCCACCACCACCACCACCACCACCACACGTAATTCATATCTATGGTAGAAAATTTGAAAAATGCAGAGGCACAAAGAATAAACCCCAAATTCACAGGAATCCAATATTAACATTCAGAGGTATTTTTTTTCTCCTCTTTAAAATGTTCGTGCATGTGTACAACTTTTAAAAATAAAATTGGTTCATAATAAACATTGCAGAACCTGATTTTAACAGCATGGAGTGAACCAGCAGGGAGAGGCCGCAGCCTCCAGCTCCTGTCTGGGCTGTGAAGGCCCCTCTAGGTCACCCTCACCCCCACCCCATCACACACACACACACACACACACACACACACACGCATCACACTCATACATACGTTCTCGTGCACACATTCTCTCTCCCTCACACACACACACACACACTTCTACTCATATGCTCTCTACACACACACCTACTCATACACTCTCACACAGACATGCTCATATATTCTCTCACACACCTACTCATACACTCTCTCATACACATATACTCACACACTCTCACACACCACTCATACACTCACACACACACCTACTCATACACTCTCACAGACACACTCATACACTCTTTTTCACACACCTACTTATACACTCTCTCACACACATGTACACTCATACACACTCTCTCAACCTACTCATACTCTTTCTCATACACACACTCATACACTCTTCCTCACACACACTCATACACATACACACTCTCTCTCACACACACACACCATCATCCTGGAAACTCCAAGGCAGAGGAGTCAGTCGGTGCCAGGCCAGTGAAGAGAGCCAAGGCCCCAGAAAAACCAGGTCCAGATGTGCACAGAGCTCGGGGACCAGTGAGGCCGGCCGGGATGGGTCTGGGGGAAGGGAGCTGCGCCTCCCCCTGGCCCAGAGCCCCGCCTCCTCACACCCTCTGGGACACCCGCAGGGCAATGCGGTGGGAGTGTGGTGAGGGCAGCGGAGACACAGAGACACAGCACCATAACAGGCCCGTTCTCAGGGCGGCAGAGGAAGGTGGGGTCAGGGTGGGACAAGAAGGATTCCGGAAACACCCCTCACACACAGATCCCTGGTGACAAGAATTTAGGGGATGCCCAGAGGGCTTCCTTCCCCCACACCAGGCTCCAGCTCTGGCAGCCCGGCCTGGCCTCGGCGCTCCAGGAGAGGGGACGCTGGGCCAGGAGTCCAGGGCTCTGCGCGGAGCCAGCTGGGCATGCCAGGAATCTCCTCCCCACCCCGAGCCGGTTCCGTTTGGAAAGGTCTGCCCTCAGCCCGCACCCACCACGCCCCGCCACCGGCCCCAGGCCTGGCAGCTCGGAAGGGTCTCGGGCTGGGATGCACCGGGGACGAGAGTCCTGCGGGCCATACTTACAAAGAAGAGCAAGTTGAAGAGGAAGAGGAAGTACTTGGTGACTTTGACACAGGCTGACCCCATCCTGCGGCCCTGGAGCTCCCTGTGGAGAGAGGAGGCAGGCAGGTCAGTGTAGGGTGGGACTGGGTAGGGCAGGGGGGAGAGGGAACCAATGCTTGTGGGCGCCGAGACCATCTGCTGGCCCCACATCCTCACAGCAACGCCAGGAGGTAGGACTAGCCGGAGGTCCCGTTTTATGGCACCTTGAGGCCCCCGAGAGGTGAGATGACTGGTCCAAAGCCACTCGGCTGGGCGGTAGGGTCCTGAGTAGTGTCGGCTGTGAGATGCTTGGCAGTCAAGGTCTGAGTCAGCCACTCTACTGGGGCCAGGCCTGGAGGAAAATTATATGGAAAAACCTCAGGGTCTGGGACTTGCCCAGATGGGCTCCTGGAAGTCCAGGGAGTCAGTGAGTGTCGGCTGGACACCCAGAGGGGGAGCCCCGTGGCTTGTCCCACGCGTTGTCAGATCCCCCTCCGACACCGCCCGTGCTTCTGAACAGCACACACCACACTTGGCCAAGCTGTGACCCTTGACTCAGGACCCCAGGCCAGGGCAGGACTGGGGCGGAAAGGGGGAAGCTGCAAGCTGGCTGCCCCTATACCCCCCCCCCCCCCACCTCCCTTGCAGGCCAGACAACCCAGGAATGACGGAACCAGAGCCAGGCAGCCGGGCCGGGACAGCTGGCCGGGGCAGCTGCACGGCTAGAGCCAGGCTGGGGGCGGGGGAAGCAGGCACCAGACCAAGCCATGTTCCCACCACCCTATAAAATCGGGGGCGGGGGGGGGGGACAGTATAGGGGGGGGCACAGAGCAGAGAGAATAGGGGCCAGGCCCTTGCAGGGGTGAAGGGCATCCTAAGTCATGGGAATCTGCCCGGTCCATGAGGAGGTCCCCCCTGTGCTCTGGACACAATAACAATCTTCCATCATCCCTGCCAAGTGGAAGCTGGGCTCCAACTTTATACACTTCCAGCCAGGGACGGGGGAGGGGAGACGGGGGAGGGCTCCCCGCGCCAAGGGGCCGTTCGTTCGGTGTCCTGGCATCCCTGTCTCTAGCTAGCTGCCTTTCCAGGGGTCAGATCTGAGCCCATGAAGCAAAGCCCCCCCGGAAGAAGGGAAAAGGCTGCCCGGCTGGCGGTGAGCGCCCCATCACAAGCGTCATGGAAACCACAGTCTGAGTCAAGACATGGTTTGGGGGCGGGGGGTGCAAGTGCTCCATGGGGAAGTCAGACGAAACGGCTCTTCCAAGCCGTGGGGGCCCACGGTCTGGGTCTGAGAAGTGGAAAGAGGGCAGGGACTTAGGAACCATGGAAGTCCAGCCTTAGCAACTCTGCCTGGGACACCGCCCCCCACCCCCACCCCCACCCAGACCCCCGGGGGGGGGGGGGAAGAAAACAGGCCGGCCACCCCCATGTCAGGAAACACAGAGATCTGAGAGTAGGCCTGCGGGGGGCCTGGAGGGGGGGGGCGGTCTGCACACAGGAGAGCTTCTGTTTCCCTCCGGCCCCTCCCAGCACAGCGCCTGACACCCCGCAGGCGCGGCGCACACTTGCAGAGAACAAACAGCCGGCGAGGGGCGGTCCTCCAGTGGAGGGAGGCGTGCTTCTCTCTCCTGCCTGTTTTCTCCCCGTGCGTGGCACGTGATGCCCTCCCCACGGGCGGACACAGGCCCAGCCAAACGGCCGGCCGGGGAGACGAAATAGTCGGAATTTCCCCAGAAGAGCTTTTCAGTAACCGCGTCCCGGCGGGCGGCGTGGAGCGGCCCAGAGGCAGGCGCGGCGGGGCCGTGGGCTCTTGTGAAACCGGAGAAGTGTGGAAACGGATCTTTGGCAACCGCAGCGGCGGCCTCGACGCCTGGGAAGGGACTTTGTGCACTTTCCGGCTCCCACATCCTCCTCTCTCTCGGGCCAGGTGTTCCCGGCAGCTTTTTAAAATGTGTTTAAATGTTCTTTTCTTTTCCATTGATTTCAGAGAGAGAAAAAGGGGCAGGGCGGGGGGGAGGGTTTCTAACATCAATGATTTGAGAGGATCATTGATCAGCTGCCTCCTGCACACCCCACACTGGGGATCAAACCCACAACCCGGGCATGTGCCCTGGCAAGGAATCAAACCGGGACCTTCTGGTTCATGGGTTGACACTCAACCCCTGAGCCACACCTTTTTAGACAAGAGTGAATACTGCCGACCCTAGCTGGTTTGGTTCAGTGGATAGAGCGTTGGCCTGCGGACCGAGGGGTCCCAGGTTCGATTCTGGTCAAGGGCACACGCCTGGGTTGCGGGCTTGATCCCCAGTGGGGGGCGTGCAGGAGGCAGCCGATGGATGATTCTCTCTCATCATTGATGTTTCTGTCTCTCCCTCTTCTTTCCTCTCTGAAATCAATAAAAATACATTTATTTAAAAAAAAAAAAAAGAGTGAATAGCAGGCCTGCCTGTGAGCAGCCATTGGCCTCACAACCTGCCTGAAGGTGGGAAGGTAGTAGGACAGGCTCAGGTAGGTGCAGTCACGTGCCCACGTCACACAGCTCGTCAAGCAGCCGAGATCTTTCCACCATGAAACTCGGTCTGCAGGCAGGGGTTGCTGCTGTATGTGGGGATGCCGGGATTCTGCTGGCCACGCAGGTGGTGAGGACCACGGTGACTGACTGCTCAAAGGCGCTCTGGTTTGGTGAGCAAAAAGGAGGCAGAGGCTGCAGGGCTGGCATCCCCAATACCCCAGCCCCCGGTCACTTCACGGGTCTCTTGGTCACTCACGCAAATTGTACCAAGTGTTGGGCAAAGCCTTTCAACTTCCTATGATCAAGCAAAGGCGGGGAGCACAGGGGAGTAAAGGAGCTTGTCCAGGTACCAGCATGTGGACCGGCCGAGGCAGAACCCAGGCCGCTGAGCCTTTGGGCCGCCCCCTCCGCTCCAGGAGGCAGCTGGCTGGGTTTAGATGCTGGAGCTGGAGCCAGTCCCCTTGACTGGCGGGCAGCTTGGCCAACCGGGGTAGGTGAGGGGTCCACCTGGGAGTCGCCTGAGAGAGGAGAAGGTGCTAAGAACCAGAGTCTGGGGTGGGTGGCTCGTGGGCTCGTGGGCCAGGATCCAGGATGCAGAGTCTTTCTGCCTAGACATTTCCCTTTAGGCCAGAGGAAGCAGGGCTCCCCACATCTGACAGGAGATGCGTGGTTCCACAAAGGGCAGGGGTCAGCGCAGGCTGGGAACACACCCACGTCACCCCACGATGGCGTGTGGCATCAACTTTAGGGAGCCCACCACCACCACCACCACCACCACCACCACCAGGCCCCGAGAAGACTCCAAAGTTAGAATCAGAAGGCTTAGGGTTCCATTCTAATCCCCCCTGCTCATGCTGAGGGGTCTGGGCCTCAGTGTCCTCCCTCACAGTAGGACAGGGGGTGGCCTGCCAGGCCTACGGATTAAATCCAGCACCCCCCCTCCCCCATGTTTGTATGGCTTACAAAGTAAGAACAGATTTTACATGTTTAAATGGTTGTGGGAAAAATAAAAAGAAGGGTATTTGTGACACATGAAAATGAAATGCCGATGTCCATAAATAAAGTGGGCTGACACACAGCCACACCCGCTCGTGTGTCTAGTCGGAGGCTGCTATGGCGCTGTGGGGGCAGACCCTTGGCCCACAGAGCCCGACTCATTTACTGCTCTGCCCCACATGGAAAAAGTGTGCCGGTCCCTGGTGAAGGGGAGCCAATGGTGGTGGCACAGGATCCCCGGACAAGGTGCAAACCCTGGCTCTGCCCGTCCGTGGCCACCACAGGGAAGGACTTCCGGGGCCTCGTTCTCTTCACCTGTAGCGTGGGGCTCCCAACTGAAGCCCCCGTTAACAGAGCCCCTGCTATGAAGCCAGTGAGGTCACAGCTGGCAACAGGACTCAGTGAGCGGAGCTGGCTGAGCATCTACGCCGGGGCTTCTGGGAGAAGTGAGGGTGAGCGTCTCCTTTGCAGACGAGATTAAGCAGAGAGCCTATCCCGGCGTGATGCTTCCTTGTATACACTGTTCTGTAAACACCGGAGGGTCTGCCCAGGCTTTGCTATGAGGATGTCTTAACAAAACAAGCACATCTTACTTGGGAAATTCCAGAACAGCCCCTGACAGCTGTGTGAGCGGGAGGAGGAGGAAGGTACTGATCTTGTGTTAGGCTTTACAGCAGGTAAATCGGCCATTTCTAAGCATCCATCATTTAAATCGACCGTATGTATCATTTTATGCCAAACCAGTCTGTACAGTGGAATGATTATGCTAATATATTATTAATTCCTACTCATCCTTCAGTCTCATCTCAGACATCCACCCCCTCCAGGAGCCCTCCTACTCCAGCCGGTCCTCTCACCACGGCCACGGCCACCCCTCCCCGGGAGCCAGCACACATTGGTCAGGGGCGCTCCCGCTCCGTTCCCCTCCAGGAGCCCTGGGTGCTGGAGCGGTTCCCAGAACAGGCTCTGGCATCAGACGGCCTGGGCTTGAGTGGGATCCCATCACCTCCTAGCTGTGTGACTTTGACAAAGAAATTCACCTCTCTGAGCCTCACCTGACTCAGCTGTGAAAAGAGGGAAATGAAATCTATTTGGCAGATTTGCTCAGACGATGTGGGTAAAGTATCTGGCATGAGGTAGGCTTTCAATAAATGGAGATTACTATTCCAACTCAGAATGCTGTCCAGTAATTTTCTACTCACTTATCCATCTCCCCTATGGGTTGGGGTACCTTGAGGGGAAAGACTATGTATTATTTATGAAAGCAAAGTAGGCTCCCAGAAAATATTGCCAACTGGAGCATGGGTGGATCGAGGGCTAGGAGGATGGAGGGATAGAGGGAAGGATGGATAGAGGGATCGATGGGTGGATGGATGGATGGATGGATGGATGGATGGAGGGATGGATGGAAGAATGGAGGGATGTATGAAGGAATGAATGGATGGAGAGGTGAAGGGGAGGGGGAAGAACTTCTACATCGAATACCTGGACTTTTAAGTACTCAGCCACCTGAAGGTGGTTGAGACCCACTGCCCCTGGGTCAGCTGAGACTCTATATTCAGGCCTCTTTTGTCCTCACCCAGGGACGAGTGGGGTTGTGTAGGTGAGCACACAGGGCCAGCCCTGAAAGTCAGACCCATTCCAAGCCTCCCTCGCCTTCCCCAGAGCCCCTGCGCCTACAGAGGAGGAGGTTCGGTTTGTCCTTCAGCTGAGGAGGAGGAGGAGGAGCCTTCCACCCTGACCCCGGCCTAGAACCTGGATGTCCCCACCTAGCCTTGGGGACACTGGGGGGGGGGGGGGCCTGCAGCATTGTGCCTCCAGGCCAGGAGTCAGGAGGTGTGGACTGAGGCCTGCTCTGATGCGTCACTCAGTAGGAAACCTAGCACAGGTGACTGTCCCCACCCCCACCCTCCTACCCTCCCACGCCCACCCCACCCTCCTCACCTGTCAGATGACAGGACCAGAGCAGGGTTTCTGGAGTAGTTCCTCCGAATACGAGTCCTAGGAGATCCCTGTTAAGAACAAGAAGTTTTGCTGTCACCAAGTTTGGGAGAGAACAGTTCTCTCCAAGAGTCACCGTATATCACACTGTTAAGGACTTCACACTGGCTATAAACATCACTGACTTAAAACCATTGTTCACTTAATAGCCCTTAACACCATGTGGAACACATGCTAGTAAGCTCTCGAGGTCCCTCCCTGGAGAGGGCGGTTGGGGAGGGGCGAGAGCGGTACTCCAGGATTCTGAGTACCGCAGGATTCAGAGATGGTCTTTCCATCCTCCAGCTGAACACCTGAGAGCTTCAGGTAGGTCTCTGCCTTCTCCCCTCCTCCCACAGCCCAATCTCCCCTCCTGGCTGCAGACCTCACCTCCCCCTGGACCAGTACAATTCCCTGGCTGGTCACGGGTTCCACTCCCACCCTTCCCCATCTGTCATCCACACCCCAGGAAGGGCTTTGCAAAACGTAGGCCAGATCTTGCCGCTCCCCAACCCTGTAGCCCTGCAACGGTGATAACATCCATGATCTATGTCAGGGATGGGCAAACCTTTTGACTAGAGGGCCACAATGAGTTCTTAAACTGGACCGGAGGGCCGGAACAAAAGCAACCTGACCATGCTGGCACTCTCATCTTGGGCTGCTGGTGAAGGAGCGGAGGGGAGAGCAAGAGAACCCTCCGCTCTTTCGGCTCCGCGGGCCGGATAGAACAGCCGAACGGGCCGGATCCGGCCCGCGGGCTGTAGTTTGCCCACGGCTGATCTATGTGGCCCCGGAGCCCTGCCTGGTGTCCCCTGCTCCCCTCTGTCCTCAGCACCTCCCCCTTCCCACACACACGTCCATTCCTCAGGCCATAAAGGCCACGCTTTCCTGCTGTTCCAGTAGAGCAGGCCCTTGTCCACCGCAGGCCAATGACCGGCCTCGCCTCCCATGACCGCTCCTCCCCCAAACCCCAGGCTGGCTCCTAACTTCCTTGTAGGCTGAGCTCCCTCCTCCCAGAGGCCTTGCCTGATCACCCGGTCTACCCACTGGGCCTCACCCCCAGCTGCACATTAGAACCAAAATATGGCAATGCCCATCCCCCAGCCCTAACCCACCGAGTCATCAAAATCTTGGGGGTCTATACAGAGCAGCAGCTTTGAGACGTGGCCCCGACACACGCCCTGTTCACTGCATTTGTCCTCTCGGTTCACTACCGTGTCTGCAGCCCCCACTAGAGTCTGGCTCCTTAACGGGAGGGGCTGGGTCTGTCTTAGTCACCTGATACCCCAGAGATTTTTCCAAAGGACTCCATGTGTGAGACCCATCCCCAGAAGGCCCCAGGGCCTCTGCCGGGAGTGGGGTGCAGGCAGGCCCGGGATCCCAGTGCGGCAGGGCCTGGCCAGGGAGAGTTCCCACAGAGCTGCCGGCACCTCTGCTCCATCCTCGTCTTCCTCAGAAGGCCCGTGCCCCCTGAGTCACCAACTCCAGAGCAATGTCCGCTCTGCGGGCGAAGACCTTTGAGATCAGTGCATTTTTCAGAGGGGCCCGGAGGGAGCCAGAGCCTGCGGGTCACCCAGCTAAATCAGGGCTGAGCACGTGATGGGGGCCTGGGCGCGCCTGGGTCCAGAGCTCCTCTCCCTCCGTCTGTGGCCCTGTCCCAGCTCTGCAGGCCTTCGGCCCGGGAAGGTGTCAGAACCGAACTCAGCCACATAGGCCTGGGAGACACGGCAGAGCTACCTCCTTATCGGTGAACGGGGGCACCAAACCCGCCCACCCACACTGCAGTGACGGTGGCCTGCTATCAGGCTGGCACCCAGGGGGGCTCAGACCACCCTGGCACCCTAGCCCACTCCTCCTCTCCCTCCCTGAAATGCCAAATCTGCTGCATCTCACCAGCTGTGTGGCCTTGGGCAACCACTTCCCCATTGTGCCTCAGCTTTCCCACCTACCAAACGGACTTAATGATGGGTTAGGGTGAGGCGTACACGAATTAGTATCTGTCAAGTGCCTGGCACCCAGTCAATGTCAACTAAATGCTACCCATTACGATGATGACGATTCGGCTCCGGAAGTGGTTAGTTTCCACCAACAGTCTGAAAGCCCTCGGATGGGCTTGACCAGCCTCCTGACGTGTGCTCCGGGCCCGAGGGTGACAGCCGCTGCTCTGAGGCAAGGGGTTGGGGGTGAGGTTACACGGGGCTGAGCTGAGCCGCCTAAGGAAGGAGGGTCTCTGCCCCCACAGGGGAGGGGCCTCTGTCTCCTAGCCTGTGGCTGTGCCCAGGGGCCTGTCTCAGGCCTGGAGGTCCAGCCAGTCTGGTGAGTTGGACAACCGATGCCGTGGGAGCTCAGGCTGCTTCCTTGGGCAGAAAGTGGAGCGAGAGAGCCCGGCCCGGCCGCTCTGCTTGGAAGCCCTATCCGAGGGCACTCCGCCGCAAGCCCGTTCCCGCGCACCCAGCTCTCCCGTGCCTGGACTGGGTCTCGGTCACCCCTGCAGAGGCCGTATTTGTTTTCACATGTGACAGGTGATGTGTTTCCTGAAAACACGGCTGACTCCAGGGACTGGCTTTTTGAACTCTTCACTATCTTATTTTTCAGCCTCTGATCTTGGTAGGGTTTTTTGTTTGTTTGTTTGTTTGTTTGTTTGTTTTTGTTTGTTTGTTTGTTTTGTTTTGTTTTTGTTTCAGTCTCTGATCTTGGTGGGGTTGTTTGTTTGTTTGTTTGTTTGTTTTGTTTGTTTTATTGTTCTTGTTAAAACAATAAATAAAAAAAAGCAAACGGGAAACAGGAAAATCATGAGGCCTCATCTCCCATGACCACTCCTCCCCCAAACCCCAGGAAAGGGGAAAATCGTGAGGCCACCAGCGTGATTAGGACCTCAAGTTTCCTCCAAGACCAGGGTTGGAATCCCAGCTCTGCTTCCTACTAGCTGGGTTGTGACCTTGAGCAAGGGAGTCATTAAACCTCCCAGAGCCCAACATCTCACCTCTCACCCAGGGACACGAGCAGGTCCCTCTCATAGGGTTGTTGGGGCACTGAGACAAGGTGTGTAAAGACCTTTGGGGAAACGGTCAATTGCTCAATACAAGTGAGCAAATCCCACCACCGCTGCCGCCATCATGGCTTGGAAGAAACATATTCAGATCAGACCCTCCCGGGAATCACGGGGTTTCTGAGCCCCAAGGCCTCCTTTCTTCTTACTGATGCAGAACTCGGGGCTCCATGAGGAGCGGCTTCCTGCCATATGATTCCTTCCACGTGTGAAATGGGCTCCCGTTCTCCTGAGGGCTTCACCCCCTGCAGCTAGAACTGACCCCCGCATTTAGGGGGAGGCCAGGAGTACCAGAGGAATGTAGGCAGCAGCCACCCCTGGCCAGTCTGTGGCAAAGGAGGGACAGCACTTTATAGTTGGTATCGTGCCATTCCCACTGTCCCGCATTTAATCTAATACCCTGCCCTTGAGATATTATTGCCCCCATTTAACAGAGGAAAAAACAGACTCAGAGGTTCAGTGGCTTGCCTAAGGTCACACAAGTGAGTGACCAAACCCTGATTAAAATTCAGGTCTGTCTGGCCCTGGCCGGTGTGGCTCGGGTGATGGAGCATTGTCCCATGCACTGAGACGTCGCTGGTTCAATTCCTGGTCAGAGCCTGGGTTGCGGGCTTGAGCTCCAGTGGGGGGCATGCAAGAGGCAGCTGATAGATGGTTCTCACTCATCGATGTTACCCTCTCTCTCCCCCTCCCCTTCCCTCTCTCTCTAAAGACATCCTCTGCTCAGAGTTTCTGACCTACTGCCTATGGAAATGAGGTAGATGGTGGGGTCTGCCTACCCTACCCTTCCATACCTCTGCTTGCCCGCCTGCCCGCCTGCCTTCCCCCAGCTCTGAGGCCTGCCTCTTAGCTTCCTGTCAGGAAAGAAAAGGTCAGCCCCACCAAACCTGGCCAGGGTGTTCCTCCAGTGTGCCTGATGAGGCTGACAGATGTGGTCCTTCCCAGCATGCTTTGCTCTGAACCCCAAGCAATGAGCATGAAGAGCCTTCAGCATCAAGAAGGGGTCCCCTCTGGCAGCGTGGGGAACAGCGCACACCTGGAGCCTTTCAGCCTCCCATCTGGCCCTCACACCACCAAAGACTCCAGTTGAGGCAGAGTCTTTGCCTTTGGCCTCTCCTTCTCCGTGGCTCCCTTTCTTGATGTTTATGGCCTTCTAAGCAGGCTGCTTGGGCCCCAGGCAGACCCTGCTCCCTCCCAACCCTGGGTTCTAAGGCTCATACACACGGATCACAGTGCCAGAAAGGCCTCTGACATCGCCTACATCGGTCCCCATTTCTCAGATGAAGAGACTGTGGCCCAGAGAGTACCACAAATCCCTACCCTTATGGGGAAAGTGTGTGCTCCGTGTGTATGGTGGGGCAGAGAGGGCATTGGTTAGAGCCACAGTGCTTCCCAACCAGCTTCACACTGTGATACACAGAGAGATGTATACATGTTTGTTCAGTGCCCTGGGCTGGAGAGGCAGAACGAGGCCTGGTCTTAGGTGACCAGCCATGGGCTAAGGGGAATCTCAACACATCCGTAACCCATATGGATTGGGAGGCCCTAACTTGAAGGGAAATTTAGGAAGATTAAAGACTTTCCAGCAGTCTCCAGATTCCAGGGGCCCTGCAACCAGATTCCCAGGGAGGCTGTACAGGCCACAGAGGGAGGCAGAGCAGTGGGCCAGGTCATACTATGGACTTGGACTTGGGAGAGACCTAATTCCACTACCATCTCATAGAGCTGTGTAACCTTTAACAAGTTCCCTGCCTACTCTGAGCCTCATCTGTAAAATGGGGATAATCAAGGCTTGTCCAGGAAGATAGCATCATCAGCTGCCACCCCCCCAGAATGTGAGTATGACAGAGACAGAGGACTCTGGGGAGAGGTCATATTAGAGTCTCCTCCTCACACGTCAGGGGGAGAATATGCATAAAGGCTGCCCCTTGAGATGTGTGACACACTCAGGTTCCTACAAACTGCCCCAAAAGATTGCCATCGCCCGAGAATTAGAAACAGAGGAAGAACTGATGAATGAAACAAAGACATAGGAAAGCACTTTGATAGGAGCCTGCTTCCCTCATCTTATCTCACTTAACCCCACTCCCTGCCGCCAGGGGAAGAGCGTGGCTCCATCATCCCTGTTTTATTAGCAGGACCTCTGGGCTCCGCAAGGTGGCACTTGTCCTGGTCCCCCGGAGGCAGCGGCCTAGCTGGGCTTTGCACTCCAGGCTCTCTGACTTTGGAGCCCCGGGGCCGCCCTGTTTTGTAATACTGCTTCCCACGGACGGTCTGAGGGGCTGCCCTCCCAGGGGGTCCCGCGTGGACGTCCTCTGCTCAGAGTTCCCATTCACTGAATCCCCACTCTGGCGTGGATGCACGAGACCTATCTCTGTGCCCGGGAGTGCCCAGCGGAGGAGCACAGACATGAAAACAAGCAATTATACACCAACGTAATCATAAAGTAGCACGGCCTTCCCACCCAGCCTCCAGCTCTCCCTCTAATGACCCTATGAGGTAAGCATTTCACGGCTGAAGATACCGAGACTCAGGGACGAAGGCCCAAGGCCAAGGTTGCAGCCCATGGAGCTGGGGGTTGAAGCCCAGCATCGAACGCAGGGCCCCTGGGCTTTCCCGTCGTGCTGTGCTGCCGGCATTAAGTTATAAGTGATTGGAACTAAAATAACCTGACCAAGGCCCAGCCTGCGTTCATTGGCTTTCACAGCTCAGCCTCTGAGCCTAACCAACTGACAACATCCTACGGCTGCCCCAGGCACCAGGGGCCAGCTTGCATACCCACCCACGAGCCTGGCCTGCTGGGAGCAGGTGGCCAACAAAGGGTTAACATTTGGGCCAGCCGAAACCGGTTTGGCTCAGTGGATGGAGCGTTGTTGGTCTGCAGACTGAAAGGTCCCAGGTTCGATTCCGGTCAAGGGCATATACCTTGGTTGCGGGCACATCCCCGGTAGGGGGTGTGCAAGAGGCAGCTGGTCGATGTTTCTCTCTCATCAACGTGTCTAGCTCTCTATCTCTCTCCCTTCCTCTCTGTAAAATATCAATAATATATATATATATATATATATATATATATATATATATATAATGTATGTGTGTGTGTGTATATATATATATATATATATATATTTTTTTTTTTTTTTTTTTTTTTTAACCATCTGGGCCAGAGCTGGGGTCCCTAAGAGGTTGGGTGTTGTGTGTGGGCTCTCAGCAGGGTAGTTAGGAAGAAGGAGGGGGACACCAATCAGGAGCCCCACATAGGTAGCAGCAGGCTGGTGATTCAGTCACGAATCCCCAGGCACTGGGGCCAGGAAGGAAAAGGCAGGGCCGCTGAGATGCCCCCTCCTTCAAGCAGCCTTCCCAGAATACTCTCCTGCACGGACCCTCACAGAGCCCCGTCTGGCAGCCCTAACCCTCTCAGCATGAGTACTTAGGGCGGGCATCGGATGGATGTGGGTTCAAACACCGGCTCTGTCCTCCCCTAATTGCCTCGGTTCCTCTATCTGCAAAATGGGCTCATATTTCCTGCCTCCCAAGGCTGCGGTTCTCCACACCCCACTTTGGCTTTAGGGGTACTTGATGGAGGGAGGGAGAGCGTGGGAGAGGGAGAGCGTGAGTGAGACACGGTAAACATACTGTACATACTGCTTATCTGTGGGTCCTTGGGTAAAAACCCAGAAAATATGGGGACAACGCTAACTCCAAGAGCCTAAAGGTGGGTGGGCATAGTCTTCCTGGCTGAGACCCGGATAAGGGGAGGGCAGGGCAGGGCTCTCTAGAGGTTCACCCATCTGTCCTTGGGTCTTCCCTCTCCCCCGTTCCTTCCCTTCTGTGTATGTCCCTGCCTCTGTGAGTGGCTTCCTCTGAGGCTTCCCCTCTGCCCTGCCTCTCCCTGTTTCCGAGACCATCTCTCAAGTCTCTCCCTCTCACATCCCGAGAGCCTCTCTGAACATGCAGGGTCCAGGGCAACCTCACCCAGCACACAGGCACGGCTCCCGCCCAGCCACCCTCCCCATGGCGGGCAGCCGCTCCGGGGAATCCACTTGCAGTCAACTGCAGGGTGCCAGGCCCTCTGAGAACAGGATGCAAGGGCACAGCATCCACATAGCACATAAAGCCCGAACCCCACGTCCCAGGCAGGGCGATGGCCATTTAACCAGGCCCCGGCAGCTGGGGCAGGAAAGGGGTAACAGACCGGCACAGCCTGTGGGGGCTCCCTGTCCCGGGAGAGGCAGCCCTGGGCTCTCGGGGCCTCTGGGATTCCGGGGGGCTCGGCCAGGACTCTGCCGATGGCCTCGGGCCTCCGCATCTGCTAGACCCTCCTGAGACGCTCTAGATCCAGAGGGAAACTGAGGCGGGTGGGAGGGCATTGGTGGGAGGTAAAAAGAGAGGAGGAACATGGGAAAGAGTGAGTGAGTGAGGCAGAGACAAAGCGATAAGAGAATCTGACCCAGAGACAAAGACAGAGAACGACCGGAAGAAGGGCAGGGAGAGACAGATCCCCGGAGCAGGAACCTCATGCACCCAGGCCCTTTGGCCTCCAAGGAAAGCCCCCAGGGAAGGCAAAACCTGCTCAGGAATGCCGCCCCGCGGACCCAGGCACAACCCCACCCCGGGAAGCAGCCCAGCCCACGTCCGCCTCCGGGACCACCCCAAACGCCCTCTCTCATCCTCTTCTGTAGCCCAGAGAAGCGGCCTCCTTGAGGGATCAGGACCCGCTGGTCTTACCCACAACACCCTTCCCCCACCGGCCACCAGCAGCGGCCCAGCCCCTCCCTCGGCAGCCCATTCTTCTCGCCCGGCCTCGCCCAGATCCTGTGAGCGCGGGGCAGAGCCTGGGGAGGAGACCCCCTCCCCCCCGGAGATTCCAGGGAAGGCCGGGGCTTTCCCACGGCTACTGGAGCGATTCACAGGCACCACGGGAGCCGAAGCCAGCAGCAGCCACGCCAAAATGAGCAGCGAGGTCCCAAGCGCCCCATGAAATCCCCCAAAGTGGAGCCCTCGGGCCCTGGGGAGGGAAGGAAAGAGGGGCCATGCCCAGCCAGTTCTACCTTGTCACCACGCCCCCTCCCTGAACCCCAGCTCCCCTCGCTATGCAATGGGGGTGGTCCCCGCGCCAGCCCCGGGAGCAGAGCGAGCATCTAGGACCCTCCTCCATCCTGGAGACCTAGGTCTTTGCCACCCTCTCCCCCTCTCAGTCCATTTCCTACTCCTCAAGGGCATTCCCCTGGAAGACATTTAGCCGAGAATGTGAGCACCTGCTGGGGGTTGGGGATGTGGGGGGAGCCACCTGTGGGCCTTGGATGCCTCCCCCACATCCCAGCTCCTTTGGGCCAAGACCCCCCATGGCCACTCTGGACCAGGGGCCTCTACCTTGGAGCTGGGGGTGGAAAGCCCCTTTCGGCTGTGACCCTGGGCAAGCAGGTCAGCTCCAGGACCTTCCCTCTAGGGCAGCCGTGGGCAAACTATGGCCCGCGGGCCGGATCTGGCCCGTTCGGCTGTTCCATCCAGCTCACGGAGCCGAAAGAGCGGAGGGTTCTCTTGCTCTCCCCTCGGCTCCTTCACCAGCAGCCCAAGATGAGAGTGCCAGCATGGTCAGGTTGCTTTTGTTCCGGCCCTCCGGTCCAGTTGAAGAACCCATGGTGGCCCTCGAGTCAAAAAGTTTGCCCACCCCTGCACTAGAGGGGATAACAGCCCTTCATTCTTCCCTTACAGGGAGGTGTGAGGTTTGAGGAGCCAAAATGCTCCAGCTCAATAAAGGGAAGTGAGGTGACGACTGTTATCACTGTAAGAGGTTCTGGGCCATGGTGTTAGGAGGAGGGGGTGTACAGACAGACAGAAATGGAGCCTGCCCGTGTGGCTCAGTGGGTTGAGCATCAACCTATGAACCAGGAGGTCACAGTTCAGTTCCCGGTCAGGGCACATGCCTGGGGTGCAGGCTTCATCTACAGTGGGAGGTGTGCAGGAGGCAGCCAATCAATGATTCTCTCTCATCACTGATGTTTCTCTCTCCCCTTCTCCCTTCCTCTCTGAAGTCAATAAAAAAAAATATATATATATATATATATTAAAAATGGAAAGAAAATGTGCTTGGTGTGCTCTAGGATGTAGTCTGGCATAGGGGTCAGCACAGGGACCTGTGGTGACAACACCTCGGTCTCAGAGAGTCAGGCAGGGCTCAGGCCTGGGTCCCAGGCTGCACAGGATAAAGAAGATCAGACAAGCTGCTTTCCCAGGGGGAGGGCCCAGCATGCAGGGCCCAAAGCCAAGGGCACAACAGCCTGGTGAGCCTCCGGGTGTCCAGAGGGAAAGTAGACTGTTTGCGCTGCAGCAGGAAAATGGATATGCAAATGAACCACGACTGCCCGCCTCCAGGCTCCTGGGAGGGGAAGGAACTCAGAGCTTCAGGTGGCCTGGACTCCCACTCGTACTCGTGAAAGTCTACCAGGGAGCCCCGTGTGATCCTGAGAACACAGGACATATACGAACCCGTCCCACAGATCTGGCAACCGAGGCCCAGGGAGGTACTGTGCCCAAGGTCACAGCTTGGAGCTGGCACAGCCTGCTTGGAGCTGATTCTGCGCCTCTGCCCAATCCTTCCCCCACCATTGGACGAGAACACCCCTAGCTAGAGCAGATAAGAGTTCAGGCCTCAGACCAAGCCCAAGCAGACGCCCCTCTCAAGGGGGTTAGGTGGGTGGCGGTGGAATGAAGCTGACTGCAGGGAAGGGGAGGAGCCGGCATTTTCTGAGCTCCTGGAATCCACTGACATCAGCCGTAGTATTTTGCGTGCTTTGTCTTACGCATACCTTCCAAGAGGTCAGTGAGGCCCATAACTTCATTTTCAGGAGAAGGAAACCAGGAGTCAGAGAAGATAAGCAACTTCTCTTACTCAGAGTCACAAAATATGGGAGTCACAGGTCTGAGGCTGACCCGGAAGTCATCAGCTGTCCACAGATCATGCAGACCCAGCGCTCCGAGTTCTGCCAGCCTGGGAGACCCTATAGGGGTCTTGAAGCCACAGCGGCCACAGCAGCCACAGCCCTTGCTCTCACAGCCTCATTGGGAAGTTACTAACTCAGGGAGCCAATTCACCCATGGCACAGACCAGAGAGGGTTGAGTTGTCTTGGCCAGAGTACCAAGGCTCTCGGGGGAAGAAGGTGGTTGGAGCTGGGCCCGGAAGAATGAGGAAGACTCCATCTGGTCAGGAGATGGGGAGGAGGTGAGGGCATTCAGGCAGAACCCCAAGGCCTGGGCACCAATGTCTGAGTCTGGAAAATTCTGTACAGTGCATTTGCAGTACAGGTTCCAGGGGGAAGCCAGGGGCTGAGGTGGGAGGGGGGAGAGGGGCCCCCACCACCAGGGGTCTCAAATGCCCAGGTCTGGGCAGGGAGCTGGGAACAGGGACAGCCTGGACCACCCGATCTTGCCTCCCCAGGTTCCAGGCCCAGAGCAAGAATATCAGAATACCCTTTCCTGGAAATCTGGGCCCCCGGCACTCAACATCTCCCCCCCCCCATTCCCCACCTCAAATTAGAGCCCTGGGATCCCTAATCCTGTGGTTGAGAATAGAGAGGAGCCCAGATCTCTCCCTCCTCAGTGAGGGGGCAGGATGGGGCCGGGGACCAAGCTCAGGATGGAGAGCAAAGAAAACCTGGTTTAACTCCTGGCTCCAGCGCCTCCTTAGCTGAAGGATCTTGGGTATCAGCCTCTGTCATCGTCTCTAAGATGGGCTCAGTAATAACACCCTCCCTGCCTCTTTCACAAGGTGCTAGGAGGCGTTCAGGACGAAGAATGTGAGAAAATGCCCGCTGCTGAAAGCTATAAAGCGTAAGGTATCATTAGGAGAAATGAGGATTTGGGTGCCTCCAGCATGGGAGTGACTGCCCACGGTCACACAGTCGGGGGGCAGCAGAGCTTGGTTTTCCTGGGCCTCCTGAGGGCTAGGCCAGGGCTCTCCCACTGTCAGACCCCCGAATCCCAGGGAGCCCCGCCCCCGGGGCTGACCCTCTCTGCATGGGCGGTGCCTCCCCACATCCCAGCTCCTTCCGCCCAAGGTTGGCTGCCACGCTGGGCCAGGGACCCTGCCTTGGAGTTTGGGATGGAAAGCCCAGTTCTGCCACTTTGACAAGTAGTTTCCGCTCCGGGACCCCCAGTTTCCTCGTCAGTGAAGGGGGGACTGATAATGACCTCAGCTTGGGGGTCTGGGGGGAGGCTGGCCTGACGTCATGGCTGCAAAGTGCCCAGGGCAGGGTCTGGCGCACATTAGACGCTCCGCAGACGCGGGTTCTCTCCTCGCCCCCGGCTCTGCCTGCCAGGCTTGGCGGGAGCAACTTTCCGTCCTCCGGGAAAACTTGGCCAGAACTACGGACCGGGAACATAAACTGGCGGGAAGACACCAGATCTTGGAAGACGATCACATTACCGGATGGCTAGTGGGGTGGGAGGGAGGTAGAAAGTAGAGCGAGACCCAGGCTCGGGGACAGTGTAGGGGAACCTGCCTTCTCAGCCCCCTCACTTGGGGTGCCCTGGGGAAGCACTGTGTTCAAGGGAGGTGCCCCTGCTCCTCCCCTGGACCCGCACAGAATAAGCCCAGAGTTGGGAAGGGGAGGGGAGGGGAGGGCACAGGGAGGAGACGAGGCCAGGGGTCCTGTATAGGGTGCTCCGGCTGGCTTTGAGGGCACACCCTTGAACACGTCAGGCCCCCTGCCAGAGCCCCAGTTTTCCTTTCTGCAAAATAGGGATAGTGATAACCATCTTATCTTCCTGCCCATTGATATGTGCAGAGCACACACTGGTGGAGGGTGGTGAGGTGGGGGCAGGGGAAGGTGAGCTCAGGCCTCACAGGAGGCTTTACCAAATAGGGCAAGGTTCCTGCTGTCAGCAGCACCAGGAGCTGCATCCCACCACACGGCCCCTGCGCGCCCCATCCCACTGCTCCATTGGTCCTCAAAGTGCGGTGCCCAGACCAGCAGCAGCTCCGGGGAACATGGTAGCTAGGCACAGTCTCAGACTGCCTGCCCGCTGCACCCCCCAAGACCAACGCCATCAGAAAACCTGGGGGTACACTCTGTGCTTTAACAAGTGCTCCAGGAGACTGGCATCCGTCAGTTTGAGAGGCACCACACCACCCCCATGACCCACCACCCCATGACCCACTCCTACTCCAGAGAAACTTCCTCCCACAGCCTGCTCTCCCCATTCCCTGGCTCCCGGAAGGCTGCTGCCAGGGAAGGAGTCACCATGGAGAGAGGTCATTAAACAGTAAAGAGAGCCCATAATTAGTTAATGACACCACTGGCTCTTGGAGAGGGGGTCAAAAGTCGGGTTACAGTTGAGGAGAAAAAGCTCTCCCATATCTGTCTTACACACACACACACACACACACACACACACACACACACGGCAAGAGCTTGTCCCCTTATTTCTGTGGGCCTGCTAACCAGCAATGAGGGGCACTGTCTGTCCCTCCCTCCAGGGAGGCTGGAGCTAAATTTGGGGGTACATTCTGGTGGGTGTCAGGGAAAGGGCTTTTCCCTGAGAATCTGGCCTTAAACCTTGAGTTTAAAAAGGTCTGAGGGCCAGACCTTTTCATGGGCAGTTTCTACTGTAGTCACCTGACTAGAAAGCCACTTGGAGGAAATCGCTCCTTGGTTGTTGAGCACAAAGTATATGTCGGGACAAGGTGACCGCCGTAGCAACGTGGACAGTAATAAAAAGTGCAAACTGGCCCACACGTGCAACCGCAGGGGAGTGCTAAACTGGGTCACAGTAGTTCATGTGGCACAACGCTGTGGACAGAGAAGCACGCCGTGGGAGAGGATTAAATAATGTGGAAAAATCCTCCCTTCCAATGCTAACTGATATGACACTGCACAGGAAGTAGTTCATGTGGTATGCTCCCAATCGTGTGTGAGTGTGTGTGTGTGTGTGTGTGTGTGTGTGTGTGTGTGTGTAAATGGTTATTTCCTTCTTTGCATCTGTTCTTCACCCAGCAAATTTCTCCACAGAAGTAATTTCTTCAATAATTAGAAACTTATTCTTTAAGTGCCGATTTGGCTCCTATGGAGATGACTTTATTTTTTTTTAACAGAAACATCTCTTGTACAACAGATTCACTCTCTTGATGATAAGAGAGACTTAGTCCTCTCAGAGAGTATCCCACATCCCATAGGGTCCCATCAAGAATGATCAGGGCCAATGAGTGGAAGTCAAGGCAGGGTGGGTTTGCTTAATTCCTATACCATATTTTTAAAGAGTTAGATCTGTCCAGAGACAAAAGGTAGTGAACTCTCCAAGCCTTGAGGTATGTAAGCAAAAACTGGATGTTTTCCATGGGATCAGGCTCGGTAGATGGGTTCACTCAGTGAACCATAGAGCTGCCCACAAAACCACAATCCTGCGAGTCTAGTCACAAGCACCCCACGTGGCCTTCAACCCGAAGCCAAGAGCATCCAGGTTGAGGCTGCGGCTCACACATTCTGATCAAGGACCAAGCCGGCAGAGACCCAAGGCCCTCCGGACCCCCAGAGCTCCCAACAGCCTGGGGGGGTCTCCACTCCAGACCAGGGCCACAGCCTGGGGGGTCTCCACTCCAGACCAGGGCCCCACGCTTTGCCATTTCCCCAAAGGAGTGGCGGGAGCAGCCTTCATGTTATCAGTCTCATTAGCTTTTGGCGTGGAGGGAGGATGCATTGGGAGCTGTGCCCCGCACTAAGCCACTTACCCACACTAATTGTCTCATTTAATCCTCATGCAAGCCCGCAAGAGAGGTACCATTATCACTCTCCATTTAATCTCACGGCAACGGACCAAAGCTCTGAGAGACTGCAAAACCTGCCCAGAGGTGAGCAGGTAGTGGGAGGAAGCGCTGGGCCATCCCGAGGTCTGGCCAATGGCAAGTCCTAAGAAGCCCAAGCCATAAGTACAACCCCAGTGGCTCCCTGCGTGCAGCTCGCACCCCTCTGCCCCTTGTGTGGGAATTTCTGATTTGATAAAAATGATACCACGTTATGGCAAAACAAAACAAAACAAAACAAAACAAAAATCCTCTGCTGGACCCTGCCATATCTGGAGCATTTGTTAAAGCCACTCCTTCCATTCCATGACAAGGTGTAGGACAGAGAAAAGGGGAACCTGAGAAGCTTTTTTGGGAGAAAAAACAAAACAAAAAGCAAAGTAGATGACACATCCTTCCTTCCCAGTTACATTTCTGCTGCATATTCAGAGAGGCCAGAGGTCAGGGAGGTCAGCTGCCTATGTGACCAAGTGACCCAAGGCCTACCCACTCATTCCCTTGCCACAGAACCTCCTACAGACCAAGGCGCCTCCCTCCCCACGAGTTTCTATTTCCTCTCTTCAGGATGTCTCTCATCCAGATCCCATTGCAACAACATTCTAATATTCCACCTCCGAAGACAGTGAGCGGGAGAGTGATTTTTTGCGACCGCAGTAAGTAGCATTACTCATTGTTATCACTATCAGCAGCGGCAAATGAACACCCACGGAGTGCCCATTGCATAGCCGGCATCGTTCCAAGTGCCTTATATCTATGAGGGGGAACACATATTTTTTTTTTCCTTGACCAGGAACCTCTACTGGGAGAACACCTCTGGCCCCGCCCCGCCCCCTTCATGCCAGGACCAACAGCGGCTCATCTGATTGGCCCGTCTGGAAGGCACACTGGGCATGCTCAGTGGGCCCGCCTCCTGCAGAGCGGAGCTGCCCGCTGGAGCGTTCCATCACCTGAGCTCCTCTCCGCTGCCACCACCTGCTTCTGCAGCGAGGCTGGCGCCGGCCCAGCGCCGCCCGGGACCGGGCGGACGGGTAACTCTGCCAGTGCCAGGGAAGACGGCTAGCGAGCCCTCTGGGTCCCGGATCTACAGCCACGCTCTCTGCTCTCCGGCTGGCCTTCTCAGGGATGACGCTGGCGTTTGGCACTCCACCTTTGTCAACTGTTCTTTCTTGCTCGCTTCCAAATTCAGGAGGAAAAAGGGAGTTCCTTCGAAAACCGCAACGCGTTTAAGCTCCTTTAACCCTCATTGCACCTCCCTGAATGAAGCATTATTATTGTCCCCCCAGGTTGACGTGAGGAAACTACTACCACTGTCGGCGGTGTCAACGGCTGTGGAACAGCTTGTAGAAAAGTTTTCTAATCACCAAGCGGCACTCGGGGTGTGTCCACCACAATGGAAACTGGTGACACTCCCGTCCGTGGCAGACTCTTATCTCCCGGGATCTGAGGCCCTGGGCCAAGGCCACTCCTTCCACAGACATTCCCTCTGTCTTTTGCAGATTGACAGCCTGATATTCATTTTGGAAGAAAAAAAAAAACACCAACATATGCTTTCCTAACAACAAAGATCTCAATGTAAGATTCCAAGTTCATTATATGAACATGTTTGTTTAACTATGTATAAAATTTTTGATAGCTTTATTGTGTCTTCTTTCTGAAGCATAAAAAAAAATATATGGGCTCGCTACAGAAAATTCAGCAAATAGGGGAAAGTGAAAAAAAATATAAATAAATAAAGGTCTGTAATCTGATCTATATAATCTCACAGATAAGTGTATATTTAAGTGGATTCATCTACTTGTTGAGTACAAGTCGTGGGGGTTGGGGCGGGCAGCTCAGCCTTTCTGTGCCTGTTGTGTCTCCACGGCAGTGCCAGGACCCGCCCACCTACAGAATGACTGGCGGAATGGGCAGAGTACCCAGAAGTCCCTTCGAGAATAAAACCCTGCAGATGCCCACTGTGGCATCACATGGGCCTCGCTCACAAACACCAAGTGCAGCAGAATCATTGTAATTCTGTAGCCCAAGAAGAGCTGAAACTCGTCCAAGGTCACATGGCAAGTGTAGGATGAGGAGCTGGGGTGAGAACCCAGGTCTCCTGATCTCCAGGCGCAAGCGATTCACCAAGTTTTTTCTGCCCCCAGCAGACTTACGTCCTGCTTCCTGTTAATGATAGCCAGCCTACCAACAACCAGCCTATACCCATAAAGCATTTCCTCCATGCCAGGCACACGTCATAAACGATCCACGTCCATGAATTCACACCGTTCTCAAAAGGCGCTAGGAGGCCAGTATATCACCATCTCCGTTTCAGATGCCGAGACGGAGGCACAGAAAGGTTAAAACTCTTGCCGAAAGTCACGCCCCGCAGCTAAATGGCAGAGGCGGGGATCATTTATAGGCTGCTGGGTTCCAGAGTCCGTGACATTGCCATGGTTCCTTCCCCGCTCTCCTAGGCCAAGGCCAGTTGGACCCCGGGCCAGATCTGAAGCCAGGCTCCCTCCAGCCCGGCCTCCAGCACTCGTCTCCCTCTCTCTCTCTCTCTCTCTCTCTCTCTCTCTCTCTCTATATATATATATATATATATATATATATATATATATATATATTATTGATATTTTACAGAGAGGAAGGGAGAGAGATAGCTAGAAACGTCAATGAGAGAGAAACATCGACCAGCTGCCTCTTGCACACCCCCTACTGGGGATGTGCCCGCAGCCAAGGTACATGCCCTTGACCGGAATCGAACCCGGGACCCCTCAGTCCGCAGACCGACGCTCTACCACTGAGCCAAACCGGAATCAGGCACTCCGTCTGCTTCTCTGCATTGGCTCTGCGAGCCCAGGTCGTGATCCTCAACAGCTTCCACCCCGGGTCACCCTTCACACGTGAGGGAACGCCAGGGGTGGTGCCCAAAGAAGGAGGGAGGAGCCCCCACTACCGGGAAAGAAGACAGGGGAGAGTGGAGGTGCTTCCCGGAGCGTCCCACTTGGCGGTCCGGAGGGACAATATCCGGGGTGGACTGCTTAGAGGAGTGGATGGACCTCCCATTCCCCCAACCCTGAGCCCGCGCCCTCACGGGGCAGTCGCGCCTTCCGCAAACGACTGCTGAGTTGAGGTGCCTTCTCCGGCTGAGTCAGGGTTCACGAAGGACCAGAGTGACCCCTCCACAGGCTGAGGCCGGAGGAAGTCTGGTTGTTCCCCTCTCAGGAGGCCAAAGGCCAGGCCTCACAAGGGACACTGAAATGCCAACTGAGCAATCCCAGGCCAGCAGACCGTTCCCACCTCCCCGGACCCAGGTTCTAGGAACGGGGGAGGGCAGGCCTGAAGGGCAAGGCAGCTTCGCCGTTGCCAAGGACTCGCCAAGGACCTGGCACCGCGCTGGGTCCCGCTGGGCTGCCCCAAGGAGAATCACTTATTCATTCAACCATCATTTCCCGACGGCCCGCTGGGAGCCAGGCCTCGAGCCAGAAGTCAAGGATACAGAGCCGGGCAGGGCGGGCCCCGCCCAGGGGCTTCCCGGAGACACTCAGTGTGCCACAACACAGCGGCGAAGAGCCGAGTACGGGGTGTACATGGCACAGAGGAAGTGGGTTCGGGAAAATGGGCCACTGACGTTCAGATCTACTTCCCCTCAGGAAGCGTAGAGTCATGTTGGGGAGTCCCAGACGCCGCCAGGAAGGGCCGAGCAGCACCGCGCAGCCAGGTGGCACCGCACAGCGGGACGTGACTAGGGGCTGGTGGCACAGACACGTGTTGGAGGGCACAGAGGGCCCGTGCCAGAGGTAGGTGCTCCAGGCAATGATCCTGGAGACCCCAGAAGCAGCCTGGCCCGAGCTCTGAAGGATGGGCCGGGGGCAGAGAAGGACAACAGCTCTCCTTGATGGAGTTCTCGCTGGGTGCTAGGTATAACGCTCAAACCTTCATGGACACGTTTTTGTGGGTTCCACCCCCCCCCCATGTCACCCTGTGAGGCAGTTACCATTATTATCCCCAATTCTCAGATTCAGAAACTGAGGCTCAGAAAGAGTCACATAGCGAGGAGCAAGCAGGGTCACGGTTGTGGCTCTGAGTCCCATTCTTCACCACCATGCCACCCCAGGAACCTAAGCGGCAGCCGGGCGAGAGGGAGGTGAGGGTGCGTCTAGTGGAGGAATAAGCGAGGGTGAGGAGGGAGGACTGATGGTTGTACGTGTGGAGGGAGCCACCCACTTCTGCTCTGTATTGAGAGCCTGTGTTGTGTACGTGTGCGTCTGTACCGTTTTACAAAGGACGGATCCTGGCTATGGAACCCTCTGAGAGCCAAGGAGAGACTAGGCCAGGGGTGGGCAAACTTTTTGACTCAAGGGTCACAATGGGTTCTTAAACCAGACCGGAGGGCCAGAACAAAAGCAACCTGACCATGCTGGCACTCCCATCTTGAGCTGCTGGTGAAGGAGCGGAGGGGAGAGCAAGAGAACCCTCCGCTCTTTTGGCTCCGCAGGCCGTAGTTTGCCCACGGCTGGACGAGGCCATTGGCAGAGCAGAAGGGAAGCCCGGAGAGGAGAAGGCCCTTAGAGAAGCTCACACAGCCTGCAAACTGAGGACTTGGAATGACCTTCATGACCCAGAGTGCAGGCCTCTCCCCGCCCCTCAGCTGCCTCTCCTTGTCAGCGCAGAGGAATCGGCTGCGGACAGGAAAACCGTGGTGGAGGGGGAAGCCCAGGGGTGAGGCAGGAACCAAACAGCAGCTGGGTCTGTGGCTGGCCTCCTCCTCACAGGCAGCATCAGGGCGAAGGGAAGAGGGAGGTGACGTGTCCCATGTTTACCTCTGGGCTTCCCTCCTGGCTCCTTGGAGTGGGGCTTGGAGGAGGGGAAGTGGTGGGCAGGGCAGTTCCTACAGAGATGAAACCAGCCCGTCACCCCTGACCCCTGCCTTGTTCCAAGAAGGGGCCCAGAGTCAACTCCTGAGGGTTGGATGCACTTGATTACATCATAACCGCCCCCTCTGGTCTTCCCCCGGGGGTGCAGGAAGTGGGTAGAACAGTTTGGAGCAGGGGGGGTCAAGGCTAAGGCAAAACCAGGTGGTGCCAGCTGACCCCAGAAGCTCCAAATCCAAAGGAGCGCTCGAGGCTTGGGTCTGCCTGGACCAGTGCCAGGAGGGGGGCGGAGGGTAAATGGGGAGGAGAAGCTTCCATTCTGAGGCCTCGAGAGAGGGGACTGCCCCACGTGGCAGAAAGTTCCGAGGAGCCTGGAGGAACCCACATCCACCCCCCCACAACACAGGAAACTGGTGCCTCCATTGGCTAACCTCTGGCCCGGGCCCTCCCGGGGCTAGGGCTCTGAGGGAGGAGAGCCGCAGGCATGTCTCCCCACCTTCCCAGCTCCCCAACCCACGGCTGACTGGCTGAAGCTCTGCCACTCGGCCCAGGTGCCTCCCATCATGGCGAACACGGGGCCTCCTCGGGTGGCCCCTCCTATCACTCTGTAGCACTCACCACCCTCCCAGCCCCTCCCCTGCCCACCCCGTTCAGCACCCTCTGAGCCCCGGCTGTGCACCGTGGTCCAGCCTGGGTGGAGGACAGAGAGAAACACAGGGGCACTCTCGCTTCTCCCACATCACCTGGGTCCCTCCCACTCCCCTGAGGGTGCCTTTTCGAACCCCCAGCTGCAGATACCCCCAAACCTCCCCAGACCCCTCCTTCCCTGTCACCACAGCCACCAGCTCCTTATCCCTTAACCGCTGGGCCACCCGCTCCGGCAAATCTGGCGGACCGCCTTTCCTAAAGCGCCTCTCTGACTGTCACTCCCAGGCGCCAGGGGCTCTCACTGTCTACAAATCAAATCCAACTATCTCACCTTGGCCTTCAAGGCCCTCCACGAGTTGACCCAAACTACCATTCCCCCCTTCACATCCCTGCACGGTCCCTGCTCTTCAGCTGGACTGATCAGCCAGAAGTTTCTTTCAATCTCCCTGAACACTCCTTGCCTCTGACCAGACATTTCCCACTGCCCCAAACACTATCTTTTTTGAGGCTGCTGAAACTTACCCCTCCACGCCCCCCCCAATCCGTCAGGCCCCCCCAAACTCCACCGCTTCCGTGAAGCTTTCCTAACCATCCCTCCAGCCCTTTTTTCATTTCTCTCCTGCGGAAGCACTGGGATCCTTGTCTAAGTTCCCCCCCAGACTGTAAGCAACTAAGGATGGGATCAGTGTGTCACCGCTGGTCACCCGTCATGTGGGGAGGAGAGGGGTGCATACAGCTTTCCAGGCGATGCTTACTGAGCATCTCCCCCCACAGGCACCTCCTACCGACCTCCCCTCCCCACCCCACCAAACTCCAACCTTACGTCAAAGGCTTGGAGAGGGGAGTCTGTAGCCCCAAGTTGACCCAAGCCCAATCTGGACTTGGGAGCCCAGGTAGAAAGTCCTGCTCAAGCCTCACCAACTCTAAGAGGTGCCCTCATTTCCTGCCCTGCCTTCTCCGGTGTCTCACCTCTAAGCACCACGTCTACCCCATACTTTCTCTTCTCTCTCTCTCTCTCTCTCTCTCTCCCTCCTCCATTGGATGCAGCCTTCAATCAGACTCTGTCCCACCATATTTCCCAGCTGGTTCTAAAGTGTAGGGCTCATCTCCCCAGGAGATGCTGGCAGCCGGCACACAGCACTCCCAATCTCCTCCGGTGCCCATCTCTGATCAGACAGATAACAGGTGCCCATCCTGCCCCATACCTCCACCCGAGCCCGGTGTGTGGCAGAAGAGCCGGATTCCAGCCACCAGAGAAGTACAGACCCATGAAATCTCTCCTGGCCCGGAACCCTGGATCTGAGTTACCCTCTCCCGAAGGCCCGTGGTGGGGATGGGGAACCCTCCGTGTCAGCAGCCCAAAGTGAGGGCAGAGACCAGGTGGGGCTAGTTCACCTCGGAAATAACACCTGGGAGATAGTAGGTGCTCAGGACACATTTTTTTGTGTGTTTATTTCCCTGGACACCCCACCAACCTCAAGCCATATTACAGAAAACGCAGCCACTCTTTGGTTCAGATGACAATCGGAACCTCAACCCTGAAATGGACAGAGTGATGCTGGTGGCAGGTGGCAATTTCTGGCTCACACAGGGTCAGCAGGGGCTGCGGCCAGCCTCGGACCCTCCAAATCCTAGCTCATTCCCAGGCAGGAAGCCAGTCCACCACCTGCCCGTCCACATCAGAGCAGCTGGCATCGAGTGTGGCCTCGCTGAGAGCCTGGCGCCTGGCTAAGCACTGTGTCCACATTATTCCATGAAGCCCTCGCCACTACCGTTGGGTACTGTCCCACTACCCCCGCTTGACAGACGAGGACACGGAAGCTTACGGGGAGGAGCAATCCAAGTCAGTTTGGTCCCAAAGCCCAAGCCCCTGACCACTGATTTAGGCTGCCCAACTCCCACGGCCCTGGCACAGGGGACCCACAACCACCGTCCAAGGACAGACACCTCCAGAACCGGGAACTAACCGAACCCTGGGCTGGGCATGCAGCAGGAACCCCAGGCCCTGGGCTTAATCTGGATCCAAAGTTTGGGGGGGGGGGGGGTTTCCCCTTATCTTTCCCGTTCACCGCATGAGAACTTGTCCCCTGCTTTTGGCCTTGGGCCCCCCAGGCCAACTCACCTGGGGAGAAAAGTTTTTGTCCTAGGAGGAGGATAAAAACCCCCTTGAGTTTCTGGCCCAAAGTCATACCGGGCTCTCAGAGTTGCGGGGTAGGGGGATGGGGGGGGGGGAGGAGGGGAGACCGAAAGCTCCCGTGACTTGGGCTCCGCTCCCTCTGGGCTTGTGGGTTCAAGCCCCGTCTGAGTAACTAGTGTGGCCTTTGAAGCAATTCGCTCCACGCTCCCGAAGTCGTTGCCTTTGCTCAGCGCCGCTCGGCGGGCCGAAAACTGCGGTCTGAGCAACGCGATTTGCATGTCTGGCTGCGCTGCACTTGGCTCTCACCTACCAGCCCTCACCTTCCGGGGGTTTTTTTAGTGAGAAAGGGCAACGGGGACCGTGAAGTTCAGTTGGTTCCACCTCCTTTTCCTGGAACCCGAGAGGTCTGCAGCCCAGGGGAGGGATCTGCCGAAGGACACACAGCTGGTGCATGGCGGAGCTGGAGCACTGGGGCTCAGGACTCCCGGAACGTAAGCTCCTCCTCACCCACCAGCTGCCTCCGCGGCCCGACCTGTCACTTGTTCCGAGAAAGCTGCCCAGGCGCGCTCTGGAAGTGGTGGCGGAAAACTCACTTTGCTCCCGGCCAGCACCCCCCCGGACCCCCCGCTGCCCCTGCTTCTTCTCACCTGCGGGTTCTGCTTTCCGTTCGGCGGCGCAGCAGCGAGCCTGGGGTCCTGCGATCGCAACCCGGTCAGCGTCCGGCGGTGCAGAGACGACGGGCTCACCCACTCCCCGCGGTCCTCCTCGGAGAAAGCAGAAGCCTCGGCCAAGCCCCGCCCCCGCCCCGCCGAGGACACGCCCCGGACACGCCCCCTGCCTTCCCGACGCCCGTTCGCCGGCCCCGCCCCCGGGCGCTGCTGGAGCGTCGCCCGGCTGCGAGCCAGGTCAGGCCCCGCCCACCTTGTCCTCCCGGACCGAGCCGGCCAGCTCCGCCCGGGACCTGGCTGGGGTGGGGCCACGCCCCTTCCCCCGCCCCTTTCCCCCTTTCCCCCCGCCCCTTTCCCCCTGCGGCCAATCGGCACGCCAAGCCCCGCCCCCAGCACGCAGAGGCTGAGGTCCGCCCCCGGGCCCGCCCCGCAGCTCGGTCCTCGGGGCCCCTCCAGCTTCCAGGCCTCCGTCCCCCCGGGATTCAGCCTGACTCCCCGCCTTGCGGGGCTCCGCGCTCGAGGCCTGCAGGGTGGGAAGCCCCTAAGGGCCTGACCCTCCTCGGCCTTCCCGGGCTTAGCCTGGCCCCCGCCCCGCTAGGATGAGGCCACGCCCCTTCCTCAGCGCCTACCACGTTCTGTCCCGTCCTGCCAACCCCAACCCGGCGGGCGGGCGGGTGAGCCTCCGGCCCCCACGCTGGCACCCCAGGGCGGGTGTATCCGGGTGTGACCGGTGAACGGTGTGGGAGCGGTTTGCGTTCCAAGTCCGAACCTCTATCAGGAGGCGGCTTGGGCCCCAGCACTTTTTGAAAATACTGACGGCTACCACCACCGATAGAACTCTCTCTCGCCAGGGGTCGTCGGGCTCTATGCCAAGCGCTGTAAAAACTACCGGCTCCTGAATTTGCACAACTCCAGGCCGCTATTGCGCCCGTTTTACCCCAGAGCAACCTGAAGCCGAGGGGAGGGAAGTCGTGGAGGTGTGAGAGGGATCCAGCCCCAAGCCCTGAATCATAGGCTTGATGCTGCCCCAGCTTGCCTGGACTGGCTGGCTGGCCCCCGGGGGAAGTGGCCTGGTCCAGCCAGATGTTGGGGCAATGCCCAACAGGCTGACTGAGGTGAAGGGGGGAGGGGCGGGGAGGGGCGGGGAGGATGGCAGGAGGGGTGGTGGACCAGAGCCCTCAGAAGGTGACTTTCTCCCTTGAGAAGACAAGGCCCAGAATTCAGATGGGCTGCAAAAGATCTTCAGGGGGCTGTGATGCCCCCACCTGCATTCTCAGACCCCAGGGACCGGCCTCAGGAAGGGTACCTGGCAGGTTACCGGGGCCCTAAGCTCTTTCATTCCCATTATCTCATTGGAATCTCCTGTGGACGTCATCCTGCATGGGTGGAGGAGGAAACTGGTTCTCAGCCAGCGTGGTCCTTCCCCAAAAATGGTCCCTGCACCACAGCAGTACCTGGGAACTTGCTAGGTATGTGTGTTTCGGGGTCCCATCCCAGCCCTACCGAACGAGACATTCTGTCGCAGGAGCCTCGACATTTGTTTTAACAAGATCTCGAGGTGATTTTGAATCCCACTCACGTTTGAGAAGAGGTTAGGGTGGTCGGACAATACAGACCAGACAGGCTCCTGGGAACCTTTGTGGCCCAAGGCAGGTCCAAGCCTGTAGAGAATTCTTCTGAGTTCATATGAGCTCAAAGCTGATGACAATTCTGGGGAAGCAAGATATTAAATGCTTCAGAGGACAGGTTAGCAGTTTCCATTATGCACTTGGAATTACGTGGGAAGTAAGAAAGGTTACAGGACGGTGAGATGAGAGCAAGGTGGGGATTGGATTACAGGGCAGATAACAGGTTTCTGTGCCTCCTCGAAGGCAGTTATGATTATTTCAAAGATGTGTATATTTAGATGCACAGGGACAGAGCTTGCTTAAGGCAAAAATAAACCTTTTTCTAAAAAAAGTTATGGGCCTGACAGGTGACTACCCACCATGACCTGCCAGTTAGGAATTTATGACCAGATCAGCCTGTGAGGTGACTTTCTATGGATAGAACTGGTCTTTTTCATCCACAGGACTTCACTTTTCTGTGATAAGCCCTTCAGGGGTAATAATACCAATGTTGAGAGTGTCTGTTGAGGATCAGCTCCGATAGTGTTCATGAAGCCTTAGCCCACACTTGGACACTGTACGTGCCCAACCAATGTTCTTTTCCCAGTAAGAAGTCTTCTTCATAGAATCTCCTTGCCAAATTGTTCTTCCCACGGAGGGACACCGTCCACCCTGCAAGAGGCCGGGAGCCTGACCCGCTCCCAGATGATGCCGCTGCTCCTGGCTCAGGGACACGCTGTGAGAACCCCTGTCCTACTCTGTCTGGGGCTGGGTTCGCAGCCAACCCATGCAAAATGGGCACAGAATGCCCTCCTCTCCTACTGTGCTCATGCCCCCCCCCCCCGCCCCTCAAACGGGGTGTGTTGGTGATGGTGATTGGCCGTTGGCAAAACAGCTGGATCCCATTGGCCCCTCCCTCCGCCATACAGACATCTGATCACGTTAGTCCCAGCTGCTACCCATCCCTGCTTCTGTCACTCCAGATTAGAGATGGGAGCAGCTGTGGCAACATGAAGGCGAGCCTACAGGCAGCTTCTGGAATTTCTGCCGTATTCCTGCCACCTGCCCCCACTGGGGCACTGGTCCCATTTCCTAACATGAACTACCCTAACATGTTAATAGTGCAAATTAAGGCCCACATACCTTACATAGAAACTTTTAACAGACTGGAAAATAAAACATGTTTATTCTCCTGTCTTGAGAAATATTCTTTACCAGAGGCCCGGTGCATGGATTCGTGCACCAGAGGGGTCCCTCAGCCTGGCCTGTAGGGATCAGGCTGAAACTGGCTCTCCAACATCCCCCAAAGGGTCCCAGATTGCGAGAGGGTGCAGGCCAGGGCTGAGGGACCCCACCAATGCATGATCAGGGCCGGGGAGGGATGGTGGGAGGGGCCATCTCATCCAATCAGCCGGACCCCAGCAGCAAGCTATCCTGCCGGTTGGAGCATCTGCCCCCTGGTGGTCAGTGCGCATCATAGTGACTGGCTGAATGAGTGGACGGACACTTAGCATATTTAGCTTTTATTATATAGGACAATGACCAAGAAGGCCATGTTCAAATGTAGAATTCTTGGACTCTTGGAATTCTCTGTAGGAACTGACAGTGTGGGGTGGGTCAGCCCTCACCTCAGCTCTCAGCCCACCCATCTTGATTCTCCTCCTAGCCCCCATGTCTGTCCTATGTTACAAGAGGCCTAGGACCCAAGCATATAAACATCCCAGCCCAGGTGGCCACTGTCCACCTGTCTTGCCTATAGTTTGTACTTGCTCAACTTTCTAGGGATGCACTCAGGGCCACATTGTACCCTCAGAAGGATGGTCCTGGGGAAAGTGCTTGTGTAAGCCCTGAGACTGGTGTTGGGTCCTCTAGGCAGAGATTTCCAGGGGTTTCTGTGCCTAAAGCGTGATTGAGGAGAGGTGTGGGGTGCAGATTCTGAGTGGACACAGCTCTATGGGTGGCACTGCCATTTGTCCTTGTCTCCCCAGCACCCAGCACCCAGCACCGTGCTCACACACATTGGAAGCTTAAGGGACAGTCACTGAGTAGATGTGTGTCTGAGATCTTTACCGACATCAAATCGGGCTGGTTGGGCCAGCATTTCCTCTTTCCAGCAGAAATCATGCTTTGGCATGGCTCACCTGGGCTTTTTGCCGGCAGGAAGCAGAGCGTCCTCTAGTGAGAGACTACTTGCATCTCTTGTGAAATTCTCCAGTCCCACCCAGAAGTGAAGCGGGGAGTTCTGGAGGTGGGAAAGGGGGCAAGAAGAACCACTCTAGAAGCCTTGAGAGAAGATATCCAATGGCCAACGTGGAGGCAGGGGAGGTGGTAGGATGGCAAGACCTCAGAAGGATATGTCCACGGGGTTCCCAGCTTCTCAGAGAACCCCCACACCAGGTGTGGCACAGGAGCTGCAGAGGAGGGGAACTGAGGGTTCTTGTGGGCAAAGACATGGCTGTCAGGGTCTCACTGGCGCCCGCAGGGAGGGAGGAAGGGAGGCAGGAAGAGTGCCGCATCTGTTTCCTATTGCTCGAGAACAAACCACCCAATCATGTAGCCCATAAATCTGCAATTTAGGGTGACCTGGTGGGCAAGGCTTATCTCTGCTCTGAGCAGTGTCAGCTGGTTCCGCCCGGGCTTGAGCGTCCATTTCTGAGATGGCTAGCGAGTTGGTGCTGAGCCAGAGCTGGGGACCAAGGCCTCAGTTCCTCTCTGCACGCGACGTGGACTTCCTCATGTCAGGACAGCTGGGTTTCAAGAGCAAGCAGAGGCCAAGGTAGGAGCTCGCAGCCTTTTCTGACCTAGACTGTAATCATGCATCATTGCTTCTTTCATATTCTATTCGTGGAGACAGTCGCGATGGCCCACCCGGCTCCAGGGGAGAGGGCATACTTCCTCTCTTGATGGGGAGGGGGGTGATGTGGCAAAGTTTAAGAAGACCTTGTAGGATGATGGATGCTACTATTGCACCTTTTCTTGCTGGCCGGGGCCTCAGCCAAGAAAATACACCCTCCCCAAGTAGGTTGTAAGAAGGACCAGAGCAGAAATTCCTCTGGTGGGAACTGAGAGTCCGAAGTAAGCTGACTCCACTTCTGGGGATTTATCCGAAGGAACTCAAAACACTAATTCAAAAGAATGGCATGCACCGCTCTGTTCACTGCAGCATTATTTACAAGAGCCAAGATGTGGAAGCAGCCCCAGGGTCCTCTGATGGATGAGTGGACAGAAAAGGCTGTGGTACATGTGAACTAAGCTGATTTAAAGAAGGGAAGTAGACAATATTTCTCACATAACCCTTCGTGCATGAATGCATAAGTCCCACGGTGGACGATGAGTCTTCAGTACTTGGGTTATATTTAGGATCTTCTTTCTTCCTTGGAGTCCTTCCTTGGAGTAGAGTTAGCACCTTCTTCCCCTCATCCTGCACTGTGCCCTCAAAAGTTATAAGTTTATTTATTAAAGTTATCGATTTAAATAGCCCTCCTTTGGTCCTTATAGCAAGGACCCTATGAGGCTGGGAACTTCCCAGATGGAGTAACAGAGGCACTGAGAAGGTAGGCAGCTTGCCCAAGGTCACAAAGTAAGTGATGGAGGAAAGAGAAACGAAAGTTGATGGCCAACCCAGTTTTGTTGCAGAAACTGAGCCCCAGGAGGAATGCCCGAGCTGGGCAGGACAAGGGTTACCCAGATTCTGAGCACCCAACAGTGAGCCACATGGTCCATCCCAAAGGCTCTCCTTGATCAACGAGCCCCCTACGCCACCACCCTCACCACCACCCTCCCTTAGGGCCCAGAAGGGACCCTGGTCTTTCAGGGGAGAAAAAAGAATGTTGGCCCCTTGGGCAAAAGTCTGCCCCACTTTTTGTCCTTGTGCTGAGTCTCTGGCCAAGAAGTGGTTAATAGCAGCTCCTCAAGCTTGAGTCTGTTTCTAAGGAGTCTTTTTCTACACTTGAATGGCTCAGAGGACTATGACTTTTACTGTCCTCTCCGGAGGACTGAGTGAGGATCTGAACTCTGAGCCCATGATAGCGGGGCTGCAGCTGGGATGTGACCCGAGTTCACACCAGGGAGACGGAGCCATTGATTCCTTCAGTCTCAGTCACTGAAGGAAGATCATCATTCCCACCTGCCCCTGCTACATCTGACGGTCCCAGGGTTAATCCCACCCGCCCTGGCCTCAAGGGGCTTTTGGTGCAGTGGGGACGCTGTCCCATAAGCCTGTGCAGGGGTGCCCCGCAATGTCAGAATAGCAGTATCGATGAGAAGAATAACAATAGGAATTATCACTTTAAAAAATAAATATTTTATTGATTTTTTTACAGAGAGGAATATAAAGTCAGAAACATCGATGAGAGTAACATCGATCAGCTGCCTCCTGCACACCCCCTACTGGGGATGTGCCCGCAACCAAAGTACCTACCCTTGACCAGAATCGAACCTGGGACCTTTCAGTCCACAGGCCAACGCTCTATCAACTGAGCCAAACCGGCCAGGGCAGGAGTTACCATTTTTAAAATAAGCTGTTCCCACGCACCAGATGTTTTAAAAATGTCTTTGTGTATTTTTAACTATCTGGATAATTAGCATTTTGTTGCCCTTTACATGTTATGAAGCTTTTAAAAACAACAACTGGCCGAAACCGGTTTGGCTCAGTGGTAGAGCGTCAGTCTGCGGACTGAAAGGTCCCGGGTTCGATTCTGGTCAAGGGCATGTACATTGGTTGTGGGCACATCCCTGGTAGGGTGTGTGCAAGAGGCAGCTGGTCGATGTTTCTCTCTCATCAACGTTTCTAGCTCTCTATCTCTCTCCCTTCCTCTCTGTAAAATATCAATTATATATACGGTATATATATATTTAAAAAATAAAAAGAAAAAATAAAAGTAGACATTCTTGTTTTAAAAAAATTAAAAACAACAACTGTGGCACTAGGGTAATACTTGAAGCTATTAAATGATGTCTCACTGTCCACAGTTTCTGGTCATACCTGTTGTCTTCCACTTTTGGCTGTCAGCGTAACTCTAGCAGGGTTTGGGCACCCCGCACAGTCCTGATCCCACACCCCAATATATGTTAGTTTATTTACTTATAATTGAGATGTACTAGTATGTACCAACTTGCTAGCCATTTTTGCGTATTCCGAACCATACGTAAAAACGAAATGGAAAAAGAAAATATTTTTTTTAATTACTTAAAACATTCAATATATTTTCAAAAAAAAAGAAAGTCTATTATTTTCTCATTGGCCTACCCTGGCTCCCATTCCCACGGGGAAGAATTGTTGGGGCAGAAAGCAGAGGCGCCTCCTCTGAACACCCCTTTCTCCGTGCCTCAAAATACTCCGCAGTCCCCGAGATGGACAGAGAGATGCAGAAGGAAGAGGATTAGGCGACCTCGCCAGTTTGGCTCAATGGATAGAGGGTCGGCCTGTGGACCAAAAGGTCCTGAATTCAATTCCGGTCAGGGTCACATACCTTGGGTGCAGGCCTCTCCCCAGCCCCAGCCCCAGTCAGGGCTTGTGCAGGAGGCAACCAATCGACGAGTTTCTCTCACATGGATGTTTCTCTCTGTCTTTCCCTCTCTCTTCCACTTTCCCTAAAATCAATGTAAAAATACATTTGGGTGAGGATTAACAACAACAAAAAAGAAAAAGAAAGAAAGGGGACCAGGCGTGGGAGCCTTGCGCCTGCCACTGGGTGTAGCTGCCCCAAACCAGACTGAGATCCTTCCCCAATGAGGCCGGGGCTATTAAGTGCACGCCTGTGGCCCAAGACACGTAGAGTGGACATTCTCCCCACTGTGCAGGGGAGAACACCAAGACTCAGAGAACTGAGTTGAGAAGTTTTGAATTTGTCACCGGCATTTCACAACTGGGACATTTCAAATAAACATTGGGATGTAGAACTTACTTTGAAAAATAGACAGATCCAAACAGCCTGAGGTGTATTCTCACGGAGCAGCGGCCGGCTGGAGCTGAGTGCGGGTGGCCCCTTCAGTCGTAATGTACACCCTCCAGCTGGCCACGGTCCCCACCACTCCCTGTTGCCCACCCAACCTGCTTTTCTCATTTGGGTGACCTGCCTGGCCCCTGCGGGCAACTGAGTTTGCAGTCCTGGTGTCAGCAGACGCTGGATGAATTGGCGAGCTTTCTGCGTAGGGGCGGTGCCAAACAGACCGTCGCAGGAAAACAGGGACCCCACATCCTTTTGTTTCCTACTCTTCACCATGCTCCCCTGGAAAGCTGCAGTGTTAGCACAGCTTTCCTCTGAGAGATGGTTTAGAGCTGGGCTAACTTTCTGGTCATGTGACCTTAGTCACCTCAATGGGTCTGTTTCTCCACCCGTAAGCTGCAGGCGATGCACACACAACATTTGCCACGTTAGGGCTGTAAGACAGACCAGTTTGTTGTCTCCAAGTCATTACTTTCACCAACAGAAATAGAGTAGAAAAAAGAAATGTAACTTGCCATACTATTCTCTCCAAAGTAGGTATTTATCGCCCCCTGGTGTCCACAGTATTCAGTGCAGCCAATCAAGAGAAACCTAGAGAGAGTAGGAGAGAGAAGGAAGGCTGGAGCAGGAGGGAGAAGATCTCCATCCGGTTCTGATGGCAGGAGGGCCAGGCGGAGGTAGACATGAAATTAAGTCTCCTTAGCAGGTTCCAAATGCAGGTTCCCCATCCAAGGAAACTCGGGGTATGGGGTTTACAAGCCGCTGCTAGCCAGCCGACAGTCCCCCTGGGTGTCTGGAGGCCTCGAGGACCCCATGACTCCTATTTAACAAGGGTGATGAGATAATATTAAGTCTGGTCGGCATGGAAGCACAGGAAGTGTACTCTGGTGGCTAATACAGAAACATGTACCAAAAGGCATTTGCAAAGCCCCCTGAGCTATTGGGCGGTGGAGGCAGGGAGGAAGGTTGGGGTTGGCTAGAGAGTCAGGATCAAGCTCAGTTTCCAAGAATAAGGTCTCAAATGACTGCAGAACTGGCTGAAGAAGACAATTGTCTTCACCCTCTTTCATCTGACACCCATTTCCCCCAGGAACCCCTGGCAGACCACCACCAGGAGACCACACCACAAAACACAAGCTCCTGGCAGAGCTGCTCCCTCCCATACAAGCCTTGCAGGGAGGGTCTGACTGGAGGAGCCTAGGCCTCTTGCCGGAAGGGCTGGCTGCCGGGAGGTCGGGAGGCTGGGAGTCGGGGTTCCCATGTCCACTCTGGGTGGTCGAACTTGTAACGTAGGAATTTCGTCAAATCTGGAAAGACTGTTACTATTTAAAAGACGCGAGGCGGCTTGAATACGGCAGCCGTCTACCACAGCGCCTCCTGCTGGGGGGCGTGCTGCATGCGTGCTGGGCACTGTCTCCTCTGGTCCTCAGGGTAATAGGAAAGGAGGCCAGAGAGGTGTCACAGGCCCCCTGAGGGGGGTCTGATGGGCTTGGGCTTTCGTGGGAAGAATTTGAGCAGGGAAATGGAATGACTTGTGTTTGAAAAGGCTCCTCAGGCTGCTGCTGAGAACAGGCCTGCGAGAGGCAAGCCTCGAGGAAGGGAGGCCAGGGAGGAGGCCGCTGCACGCGTCCAAGGTGGTGCAGTGAGCGTCCAGGCTACGTCTACGGGTGGCGACCACGGCTGGCAGTCACAGCGAGAGGAAACTGGAAAACGGCACTGACTCCTGCCCGTGGGGGCCAGGCGGAAAGGGGAAGGGAAGGCCCAGCTGAGGAAAGCTCACACACGTGAGCATCAAACGGAGCCCCGGGCCTTTGGCCGTGGGTGCGAGGCTGGAAACATGGAAACAGTCCGGCTCGGCGGCGCGCTTCCCAGAAAGCTGACGGCCGTGGACACCTTGACATTGTGGGGGCCACGCCCGGGGTCCAGCGTCGGGGCTCCGGCCCTCTTCCCGCAGCTCCGCTCCCAGCTGCTCTGTTCACATCCGGACAAGATTTCTCCTGCAGAAAGGGTACACACCATGACTTTAGCCATCTTTACCCCAAACTCACTCTAAGGGACAAAAAGCCTGCTCGGGGGAAGCTTGGATCAGACTGTCCAACCTCAGAGGGAAGGTAGGGGAAGGTGGGGGGATGGGACGGGGGAGAGATCAACCAAAGGACTTGCGTGCATGCATATAGGCCTCACCAGTGGTCACGGACAACAGCGGGGTGGGGGCATACATGGGGAGGGGTTTGGGATGGGAATGGGGGGACGAGGACAATTATGTGATACCTTAATCAATAAAGAAATTAAAATAAAATAAAAACACAAGGTGGGGAGGGGAGCTTGCTCGGGTGATTCAGCAGAATAGCAGGAGCACGTCCGTCGGTGCTGTGGGTGGACCCGGTGTCGTTGGGCCTCAGTGGGTCTTCCCGGGGATCCACGCCCATCCTCTATGCTGCGTGATGGGCCTCGTGCCGCCTCTCTCGCCTCCCTCACGTTATTCATTGGAGAGGTTTTCCCCCAAAGAGGAAAAGCCTGTGGAGAAAGGTGGTGAGCCAAGAAACCCAGAAAACCAGATCTATGGATAGAAACTTTCGGTGATGAAAGACATGGATGGAGCCCATTTCCGGAGTCTGTCTGCTGCCAGCAGGGGGCGCGGGCGTGCTCCCAGGAAGGGCCTGTCCCAGGAGGCCCTCCCTCCCCGCTGCAGCGCCCCCACCTGGCTGAAGTGGGCATCTGATGAGGAGAAGGAGCAGGTCTACTAACTGGCCAAGAAGGGTCCTGTTCGCTCTCAAATTACTGTGATCCCGGGAGACTCAAACGGCATTTGTAACACACAATAAGGTCTTGAGAATTCTTAAGTCCAAAGGACTTGCTGATCCCCACTGATCTTCCTGAGGATCTCTGCCATTTAATTTAAAAAGCGGCCCTCGCTGGTTTGGCTCAGTGAATCGGCTTGCAGATTGAAGGGTCCCAGGTTCGATTCTGGTCAAGGATACATGCCCGGGGTTGCAGGCTCAGTCCCCAGTGTGGGGTGTGCAGGAGGCAGCCGATCAGTGACTCTGTCTCATCATTGATGTCTCTGTCTCTCTCCCTCTCCCTCCCTTCCTCTCTGAAATCAGTAAGAATATATTTAGGGGGAAAAAATGGTTGCTGTTCTTGAGAGGAACAGAAAGGATAAAAACGCTAATTCCACCTGATTCTGATCGAGAGCTATATTACTCACCAGTTGTATTTACCAGTTGGCTCAATAGTGTAAGACCAAACGAGTCTCTCTCCTCCCCGCCTGCATTGGACACAAGTCCATCCACAACCTCTGTCTTGGTTGCATAAAATGTCTATGTACTCGAGCAACAAAATCATTGTTTAACTAGAAAAAAAAAGAAAAGAAAAGAAATGTCTGGATAAAGCTGTTCACTGAGCCACACATGTGGCTCACACGAGCATATTTTTATGAATTAAAAAGTAAAGGACACTTATACATGTGCTGTTGGTTCTGGAATGCATTACCACATTCCTGAGTATGACATGTTTTTTTTTAAAAAACCTAGAGAAATGCTGAGTGGTGGACTGACCACCATCACCCGCCAAGGAGCCCCCCGATCCATCGTGTCCACACAGTGTGTGCCCAGCGGACAAGCTGGCACACCAATGAGTCCATTCGGGGTTGAGTAATTAGGCGGTTGGTGTTTTAGCCACTTTGTGTTTAAATAATAATTGGGGGCTTGGTTGGGAATTTGGGGTGGGTTAGGAATGCGTTGTTTTTGATACAGAAGAATGCAGTCCCTAATGCAAAATTCACTGTGTAACACTTCAGGCATGGATTCGATTTTTAGGCTGAGACATACTTCTCTATAGAAAACGAAAGACCTGGTCATAGTGATACCTGATATTAACTGGTCCTTCCCATGCCCTGAGACTGTGCTGAACCTTGAACATGCTGTAATTTATTTGATATTTGAAATAGGCCTGAGGTTCAATATGCTTGTGATGATTAATGCTCGTTTAAAAATGAGGAAAAAGAAGAAAGAGGCTGAGTAAACTACTCCAAGGTCACAATTCCTGGCTTGGGTAGACAGACATTTGTTTTTAATATGGTCCTTATGGTAGACTTACACGTTTTCATATACATGTGTATGTGTGTTCTAAACTTCACCATAAATAAAAGCAAAAGGAGGTTGGTCTGTAGCTTCCTTTTCTTTTCTGTAATGTCTTTGGTCTTGGTGTCACAGTAATGCTGGCCTCCTAGGGATTCCCCTAAGGGAATTCCCCTAAGGGAATCGTTCCTAACTCATTCTAGGAGGCCAGCATTACTGTGACACCAAGACCAAAGACATTACAGAAAAGAAAAGGAAGCTACAGACCAATAGCCTCCATGAACCTAGATGTAAAAATCCTTAATAAAATATTTGCAAATCAAATCCAGCAATGTATAAAAAGAATTATACAGTGCGACCAAGTGGGATTTATCCTAGGTCTGTAAGTCTGGTTCAACTTTCAAAAGTCAATTACTGCAATCCATCACATTAATAAGCTGGAAAAAAAGAAAAGAAAAATCACATGATCATATCGACAGATGCAGAAAAAAAGCAATTGACAGAAAAAGTATCCACCAGCCTGGATTTCTGAGGAAGAAGAACCAACGCGCATGCATAACAAAAACTCTTAGTAAACTAGGAATAGAGGGGAACTTCCCCAACCTCATAAAGAATACCTAGAGAACACACACTCACACACACTCACACACGCATGCATACACACATACACACATACACACACACACACAAAAAAAAAAAAACACTACAGCTAACATTAAACTTAATGGTAAGAAATTTGAAACGTTCTTACTAAGGTCAGGTACAAGGCAAGGATGTCCCCTCTCACCACTTCTTTTCAATGCCCTATTGGAAGTCCTAGCTAATGCGATAAGACAAGAAAAGGAAATAAATTGTGCGCAGATTGGTAAGGAAGAAATGAAACCGTCTTTGTTCATATGATGACGTGATCATTTATGTAGAAAAGTAGGAGTAATAATGAAAATACCTTGAGAACTGTTAGGTAATTATAGGTTTTAGGATACCAGATTACTGTACAAAAGTCAGCTCCTTTTTGATACACCAGCAATGAACAAGTGGAATTTGAAATTAAAAACACCACACCATCTCCATCAGCATCCCCCCCAAAAATGAAATATGTAGGTATAAATCTAAAAAACACACACATATAAAACCTATAGGAGGAAAACGGCAAACCCCTGATTAATGCTGTTAAAGAAGAACGACATAAATGGATATAGTTAACAGTGACACTGGTGGTGGTGGCAGCGACACAGATGATGATGATGATAAGGCCATGGGTAGGGGCATCACATGAGGATGGTGATGGTAGATGGTAACGGTAATGGGGAGAATGGTGATGTGTTGTGGTGACACGGATGACATCACGGGGACCCTGATGATAGTGGCCGATAATGGTGATTGCCATGATGGTTACATAATATAACAGTATTGCATGCTGCGAGGCTCTGGAGGGAAACGCCTCTCCCATGCTGGAAATTTCTGTAGGGAAAGGATCCCACTTAGTCCTATGTTTATCACGCCTTAGACAGTGCCTGGCACACAGCAGGCCTTCAATAAATATCCACGGAGAGGAAGGAAGCGAGGGAGGGAACGTGCCCAGACACCTTCCAGGAAAACCCCAGTAACATTTAACAGGATGCCATGCTCATACGTTTCCACAAGGTGTCGCACTTGTCCCTAAAAGTGGGCGCTTCCAGGCCTGCACAAGGAGCCAAACTGCCAAGCCCAAGGAGGGGCAGTTGATACCTGAGGATGCTGCTGGCCCAGCAGATGGGGGAGGGGTTGGGGGTGGGGTGGAGGCTGGGGCTGCATTCAGCAGGAGGCACTGGGAGAGATGTGCAAAGCCTCACCATAGCAGACCACATGGGCAGTGGAGTCTTAGCTGTGGGTTCTAATCCAGCTGGGAACACCGAAGAGTCCATTCCCCCCTCTGGGCCTCAGTTTCCCCATCTGTCAAGTGGAGGCCATAACGCTAAGACAGGACCCTCTCTGATAGTTGAAAAGCGTTTGACTTGCTTTCTTGTTTCTTGTTTCTCTGTTTCTTGTTTCTTGTTTCTCTGTTTGTGCTCACTGGAGAAGGCCAGGGCATTTGCAGACCTGCTCGCCTCTCTGAGTGGAATGGAAAGGAAAAATTCCCCCGCCTAGGACTCATCCCTAACAGAGGTAGTAATAGTTGTTGAGGTAATAATAGTTGTTGATAACAACAGATTTGTTTGGAATATTAAAGGAGAGACTATGTACAACCTGTGCTATTGTTAAATCATTTTACTATTCTTTTCCCCAGGGGCTCCGAGTGAGAGAGATCACAGCTTCTCTTCTCAGCACTCAGGGATCTTCAGTCTGCCTCGCCTCTCCCCTTCCACACCGCCTCACCACACTCACTTCCAGGTGCCGCTCCTTCGGTCCTCCCACAGACAGCCCCCTCTGCCGCTGCTGCTGTTCCTCCCTGACCCTGCCTCCATGCAGATCAAGAGCCCACCCCTTCCCTCTCCTCTGCCTGTCCGGTGTCTGCTCCGCCATCACCATCTGCTCCAGCCATGTACAAGCTCGCATGTGGTGAGAGCTAACAATGACCGAGGCTGGTGGTTGGCAAACTGCGGCTCGCGAGCCACATGCGGCTCTTTGGCTCCTTGAGTGTGGCTCTTCCACAAAATACTACGTGCATGTGTGCACGTACAGTGCGATTGAAACTTCGTGGCCCTTGCGCAGAAGTAGGTTTTTGGCCTGGGCGAGTCTATTTCGAAGAAGTGGTTCTAACGCCAAGCCACACACAAGGGGCCAAAGAGCTACATGTGGCTCGCGAGCCACGGTTTGTTGACCACTGACCTAGGCTCTATCTCAAGCATTTTTTTTTTTTTTTGCACATTAGCTGATGTAATCTGCCCAGCAACACTATGAGGGGGGTGGAGCTATTACTGGCCCCGTTTGACAGGTGAAGAAGATGAAGCACAGAGAGTAAGCAGCATGCCCAGGTTGCACAGCTGGTATGTAGCAGAGACAGGCCGCAGCCCCGGCCAGGCCAGCAGGGGTCTGGGCTTTTCAGAGTGGCTCGTTGCTGTGGACAGGGGGCCACGTTAGGCCTGCCTCAGCCCCACACACTGGTTAGCTCCACCAGGCAAAGCAGAATTCAGACTCCAGGCCGGACCGTGCACTGTACAATCCCCGTAGGCACTGTTCACGTGGAAGGCAACATGAGGGGTGCCCCCTGGAACTGTACCTCCCGTTGGTCCCACAGGCCGCCCTGCCTGCCTCACCCCGGTCTGGCTTCCCCTGTGCTCGCTGGAATTCTGCCATCTTGTGGCCGCAGCCAGGAATTACCTGTGCTCTGTGTAGCTTGCAGGCAGGCTAGTATTCAGTTAACCTCCAGCTCAGCCACCAGACCGTCTCAGTTGAGCATCTGGGGCTGCCTCCCTGATTCCCTAGTGCCTTCCCGTCTGTTCTCAGCCCCGTAGCAGCGTCACCTGTTGAAGAAGATCCCATCCTGCTACAACCTGCTGAGCACCTGGTCCAGGCTCACCCTGCACGCCCTGTCCCCTCCTCTCTTCTTCTCTATCCCTGTCACCTCCTCCTCGTCCCCACTCACCAGGTTGCTGCTGCACTGGCCTTCTATCTACCTTTTTCCTTGAAAATAAGACAGTGTCTTATGTTAATTTTTGCTTCCAAAGATGCACTAGGTCTAATTTTCAGGGGATGTCTTATTTTTCCAAGAAGAAGAATACGGTACACATTTATTGTCAAATGAAAATAAAGGAAATTTATTACCTGTATATGGTACGGTAGCATGGTAGTTGTCAACACAAACCAGACAAACTGTGAATCCTACAGTATCAAGAATTGACTCATTCATTCAATGACAATCATGTCATCATCTTCTGGAACATCATCATAACAATCCAGTTCCTGAATTTCCTGGTGAATTTCTTGTGACTCCATTTCTTTCAGAATCAGTGGACCAAATCTCTCATGTTTAGCAATAGCACTGTCTTTCAATGAGTACTTCTTGTCAGGGTAGCCTGCTCGCAGTGCATTTGCAATGCAACTGTCAGTGATTTTTCTCCCATGAATTCTTCACCCAAGTCACAGCTTCGTGCAGTTTAGGTTTCACCAAGTTTCCACGCTGATTTCTCTCCATTCACACAGCAGTGATGTCAGGACTCCGCGTAAGGTCACTGGTTGCTAGATGCCAGTCGGGGCGGCCCTAGTGACCAGTTTATGGAAAATTAATTTTCATTCTGAGACAGAGCCTGGGGCCTTATTTTCAGGGGGGGGTGCCTTATATTTCACTCAGAAGGAAACCTGTAAGTGGATCTTATTTTCAGAGGATGTCTTATTTTCGGGGAAACACGGTACGTGCTGCTTTCTCGGAAGGACACATGTATGAATGAACCCACCCATGCCGTTTTTTCTCTAAATCGGGCCATGTAAACCCACAGACCGTCAGAGCTGGAAGGCTCTTAGTATCTCACAGAGCAAATGGCCCATGAACTTGAAATAGGTTCCCGGCCCCCCGCCCGGAGACCCTGATGTGCAGGTTTGGAGTGGAGACCTGAAGTAAGTAGGGCTCCCCACCCCGCCCCTGCATGAGTCAGTCCCAAGTGATCCTGATTCTGTGGCAGTATAATGTAGTTTCACTTTCACAGACAGGGAAACTGAGGCTCCGAGAGGGGAGGAGCTGGCCTCCGATCACACAGAGGGTAGGAGGCAGCACGCTGTTCACGAGCTGTGCCAGCTCTGCCAGCCCGAGGCATTGAGCTTCGAGGAAGGGTGAGGGGTGGGTAGGCTCCTCCTGCCTTAGGGGAAGCTAGACGGTGGGATAGGAGATCAGGGCCAGAACTGGGGGGAGGCAAGCCAGACACCGGGGAGCAGCATGTAGGAGGCGCTTCTCTCTGCGTGTGAGTGCCCACCCTCCCAGGAGTGCCTCCTTCACTCAGTTCTGTGCTCTGGACACCACCTTGCCTCACCCTGGTCCCAGCTCTGGGCCTCTCCCTCATTCTCTCCCCCAGCCTGGCTTCCTCTGGAAAGAGGAGTTTGGGGTCTGCCTCCCTACTTTGAGGGCAGCCCCCCCCCTTCCCCTGCGCAGAGGGTGAGCTCAAAGCTTTGATTTCTTTGATTTCTTTAGCCCTGCTGAGGAACAATCCCCCAGCTCCCTTCACCTTGGGCTCCTGGAGATTTCTCAGACACATGAACACACTCCTCCTGCCACAGGGCCTTTGCACATGCTTTCCCCTCTGGCCCGATGCTCTTTTCTCAGCCATTCACGTAGCTCCTGCCTTTTCTTCCTTCGGAGTTTTGCTCAGACTCACATCAACAGCTTCCCTGGCCATTTTGGGTAAGGTGATGGCCCCTTCGCCATTTGCTTTTCTTTTCTTCCATAGAATGTGCCTCTCCCATACTGGGCTTATTTTACTTCTTTTCTTTTTTTCCCCACCATTTTTTTAATTAAGGTATTATATGTGTACATTGCTTACCATTGCCCCCCCCCCACCTCCCATACACGCCCTCCCTCCCCAGAGTTTTGTGTCCACTGGTTGTACTTATATGCATGCATACCAGTCCTTCGGTTGATCTCTTATCTCCCCCAGATCTTCCTACCCTTCATTTGACAGTCTGCTTGTTGCTTTACTGTCACTATATCTATCTTTCTGTTCATTCGTCTATCATGTTCTTTATTATCCATAAATGAGTGAGGACATGTGGTGTTTCTCTTTCATTGACTGGCTTATTTCACTCAGCATGATGTTCTCCAATTCCATCCAGGCTGCTGCAAATGATAAGAATTCCTTCTTTTTTACGGCAGCATAGTATTCCATGGCGTCGATGTGCCATAGTTTTCTGCTCCAATCACATGCTGACGGGCACCTAGGCTGTTATTTTACTTCTTCTCTGCCCCTCTCCACGGGGGCATGAGCTCCAACAGGTAGGGATGTTGTCTTTGTCTTCTCAGTTTCCTTTCCCCCAGAACCAGAGCGACGCCTGGCCCAGGGAAGGAGCTCGGGGACGCGGAGAAGAGGAATGAGAGGAAGGAGCGCGCGGCGTTGGGACTGCAGCCTTTGGCAGGGAACGGTCTCCCCCGACGCCATTACACGATTTTGTCTTCCTGGTATTTACCTTTCTGGTTACCTTTTATTTCTCATGGCAAGTGATCCCGGGCTTTTCATCTGTGGGAGTGATTTAAAATTTCCCTTTCAAACAAATTTATTTAACCAGGGGGAAGCACGTTTATTTAAAGAATAATATTCCCTCGAAAAAATTACGGGAGTAGGTGAACAGGACAAAAATTAGGAAGGAGGGGCCCGCGTGCCCGAGGCTGCCAGCTGGCTGGAGCCCAGGCCCCCCACGTGACCGCGGGGCAAGCCGACCCCCAGACGTCCAGCGGCTCGTTCAAGGTCACACAGTTAATGCCCGTGGGGGTGTTTCTCTTTTTTCCGTGTCCGGCAGGAAGAATGAACGGGGTCCGGTTGCTGAGTGGAGGAGCTGGGGGTTAAGAAACAAAAGAAAGAGCCGAGACTGATTTTGCTCAGTGGTAGAGCGTCGGCCTGCGGACTGAAAGGTCCCGGGTTCGATTCCGGTCAGGGGCATGTACCTTGGTTGCGGGCACATCCCCAGTAGGGGGTGTGCAGGAGGTAGCTGATCAGAGGAATGAAATAACTGGGGGAATAAAATAATTTCTAAGCTCAGCCCCTGGAAGCCGGGGGATGCCTGAGGACAGAGCCGACACCCCTGCCCGCTAGGAGGCTTGGGGACCGGGCCCTCAGAAGCCAGACCTCGGGGTGCTGAAGGGTGTGGGGAGCTCTTTCCCGGCCCCCAGAGCAGGAGGAGGAGAAAGAGGAGGAGGAGGAGGAGGATTTATGGTTTGGCCGGCAATGTGGTGAGCTGCTAAATATGCAGATTATGGGTACAAATCCGGGGGTGGCAGGGCAGGCAGCCAGCGGGTGGGGGCGTGCTGGAGGTCCATGTGTGCGGGTGGGGCCCGGCTCGTCCGGATGGGGCTGCACATGTGCTGCAGGGGGCGGGGCCGCCCCATGGCCTCCTCCCACCTCCTCACCCTCCTCACCCTCCGAGCCAGGCCAGCTGACAGTTCTCCCCACCTCCGTAACTCACCCCTGACCCCCCCCAGACAACAGCCCCGGAACCTTCTCCTTGCAGGCTCCTTGGAGGGTCTGGGCAACAAGAGAGGTGGGTGGGGTGGAGGGGAGGGACGCTTCCATTGCTCAGATGGGGAAACCAAGTCACAAAGAGGTAGAGTCGTGTCCCCCGGGGGCCACCCGGAGACACAGCGACTGGGTCTGAGACCAAAGAAAGGCTGGTCTTCTGGTCACGGCTGGGCTTGAGGAGGGTGACTCGGGCCATGGCAGCTCAGGGTATGTCCCCAACGGCCCCATGGACCAGGCTGGCCATCGCTGCGCGCACCAGGACACGTGCCCGAGGCCGCTGGCTGGGCCGGTGGAGCCAGTTGTCCCTGGAGCTGGCCGGTGCCCAGAGGCCCAGGCCGCCTCCGCTGCAGAGCGGGGAGGATGGCTCAGGGAGGAAGGGGCGCACTCAGCACGAGGGGCCTGGCCTCCTTGGGGGGCTGCCTGCCTGAGGGGAGAGCATCAGGAGGCAGTCCTGTTTCAGCAGAGAGATTCAGACCAGGAAACCAGAGAAAGGGTGGGAGGGGAGGGGGTCACGTAGGAAGAAGGAGGCACAGGGAGGGGCAGCGGTTCATTCAAAGAGCACGGCAGTGGGAGGACTCACTGTACAGGGATTGGGTACCCTGGCTTCTTCCCGGCTGCCTGGGGAGAGAGAAGGTGCTGCAGAGCCTGAGGCCTGAGCCTGCCTTGTCCTTGGCTGCCAGGCAACTTTGGCCCAACTCTGGTCCCTTCCCTGCCCCACACCTGGGACCTGTCATGGGTGACTGCGGCTTTCCTCCCCGTCCAGCCAACCCCCTCCTCCCTCCCGCTTCCCAAATTGTGGGAGCCCTCCCCCTGACAGTGCCGGGGAAGCGGGCCTGTGAACGTGGCTGTCCCCAGCTTCCTGTTCTGGGTCCTCGGGGGGCCAAGGTGGCAGAGAGAAATGGAACATAGGCGCTCAGAGTGGCTGGGGGTTGGGATGTAAAGGCCAATCCACGCACAGGAGGTAAGACATGGACTCAGAAACACTGGGGCCCGGGCGGGCAGACCACATTCGGGTGGGAGTCAATGTGATGCTCCCAGGACACTTGGGGCTCCCCTCGGGAAAAGCAGGACCCCCCGGAACGTGACTGACAGGGCGCAGATTCCCATCACATACGCAGCGGCTGTGGAGGGAGGGCCGCTGTGTGGGACCCTACGCCTCGACCCCACCCTCCCTCCCTCCCTTCTTCCCTTCCTCCCTCCCTCCCTCCCCCACCCACTCTCAGAGGCCCCGCCAGTGTGGACTCACTCTGGGACAGCTTTGGGGGAGGGATTCTCAAGGGTGGAGTCGACTCAGCATGAGCTGGGCACCCGAGGGACCCAGGGATGGGTCTGAGTCTCTTTTGTTAGCTCTGTGACCTTGGGCAAGTAATTCGACCTCTCTGAGTCTGTGCAACTGTATGCCTGACGCATAGTAGGTGTCACCATCCCCTTCATTCTGCTGCTAACATCCCACCAGCTTCTTCTCCCCGCAGCTTTGCTTCTTCCCTTGTGATAGCAAGACCAGGGAAGGGACTCAGTGGCAGCAGAAGCCACCAGGCCCGGTGCTCGGTGTGCTGAGGGAACTCACGCTCAGAGAGGTAAAGGCGCTTACTCAAGGTCACACAGCAGCGAAGAGACTACGGTGGCTCAAGCTCAGACGTGTCCGATCCACCCCGCCATCTGCCTCTTGTGATGAATCATAGACTTCAGACTCAAAGGGATCAGCAAGATGGGGGTGGGGTGGGGGGCGCTGGGACCTTGAAGCTGAGGGTGCGGGCTGGCGGGGGCTGGAGAAGCGAGGTGGCACTCAGGGGGGGCGGGGGAGGGAAGGGCTGAGTCTGTCTCCTCCCAGGTCACAGAGCAGGGGAAGGTGGAGTTGGCCGGGGCCAGGGGTGGGCACACCGTGGGCGTCCAGGGGCCTAGCTCTTCGCTTCCCGGAGGGCAGGGGTCGCTCCTTCGCCTTCGGGAAGCTGGCTCCTGCGTGTTCAGAGGAATCTTCCGGGCTTCAGAACGTGTGGCCCCAGCCGCTCCGGGGGAGCCACCAAAGCCAGGCCTCCAACCTGGGGAAGGAGCCTTCCGCCCCGCGTCACTGTGTCTACCGGCCGCCGCGGAGCCTTTTAGGTCTGATTCAGGAAGCGTCCTGACAATAAAGACATCATCGATCTGTTAACTCACGTCTTCAAGATTTCAGGCGCGTCTCGGAGAGAGAGAGAGAGCGCTTTTCCAAATGGAAAACAACCCTGCCATAAGGGGAATGGCGTGGGGCCGGCTGTCACGGCTTTCCTGGTGGGGCTCTGAGCCGGGAGGGGGCGCCGGGGAGAAGAAACAGGCAAACCAGCCATGGAGCCAGGAAGGGCAGACTCCCACCGTCAGGGTCCGCCTTGACCTTCTGGCTCCTTCCCCAGCTCCCCAAGGTCATTGCCTGCGGGCCTCCTTCAGCCACGGCGGAGGGGGCTGGTCTCCGCTGTCACAGGTGGGAAAGCGAGGCTTGCCGAGGGAGGCCACCGGCTCGTCCGGGGTCACCCAGCCCGAAGGTATAGAGTCAGGACGCTGACCCAAACCCCATTGTGGAGAGAGAGAGAGAGAGAGAGAGAGAGAGAGAGAGAGAGAGAGAGAGGCTGCGGACAGAGGAAAGAGGCGGCCTGGGCTCTGGTTCTTGTGGGGTGGTCAGGAGTCCCCTCCAGCCCTATCCCCCCCCCCCTTTGCCTTCAGTGTCAAAGTCAGGCCAGCTTCTCCCTGGTGGGAGTTCACTTCTCGTTTATTCAGCAGATGCTCTGGAGCATCTTCTAGAAGCCGAGGCTTGTGCTGGTGCAGGGACAGAGCGATAAAAAGACCCTCAGCCTCTTTGATTTTTGGGGGGTCAGGCCCCTTTCCCTGCCACCCTCCCTCCCCCCCCCCAACCTCTCCTCACTGGAGAAGGGACAGCTGTGGCCCTGATCTGACCCAGATTCCTCCTCCGCCCCCAGGAGCAGTCCCCGGAGAGGCAGGGGACCCTGTGAACGTTGATCTGACTCCCTCTCTCCCCTCCTCCCTCCCCCTCATAGCCACCCCCCACCCCTACCCTCCACCCTCACCTCTGCCTCAGAACCGTATGGTTTCAGCTCTGCCTGGGACAGGCCAGAGCAACAGAGCCCCAGGGAGTCCGGAGCAGAGGCCACGAGGGGGAGGGCGGAAAGCAGCGAGCAGAGGTGTGTTTTGAAATCTGCTTCCTTTTGGCCACGCTTGAACTTCCAAGCGCTGGGTTTGACTGACAGGCAGGGAAAGGCCGCGGGGCTCCCCGTGGAGCCGGGGCTCAGATGCGGGGGCTCCACAGGGGCTCCGGCTCCAGGGCCAGCACCCCTTGCCCTTCCTCTCTGCCCGGGAGAGCCTGGGGCGTGGGTCCCGGGGCCCTGGAGTGTCCCCAGGAAAATTCCAGAATCCCGGCAAGTCTGACAACAGCAGCGCCACCAACAAGGATGGGCGGCATTTACTGGGTGCCCGCTGTTTATTCTTTAAACACACGCTTACTCCCTAAGTTTGTCTTCCTGAAAATCTTAGAACAGTGCCGAGTGCCTCGTGAATACTAGCTGTATATGCATTTGTGAGTGCATAATAAACTGAGGCTTGGGCCTCCAAGATGTCTGTTCAACTCAGATCTGTCCCCATTCTTCCTTTGTCCTACTCCGTGTCCTAGGACTGACACCTGCCAAACCACGTCTCCCAGGCTCCTTTGCCAACCAGCCTCCCGTCAGCCTTGGCCAATGGGAGGAAGGAAGCCTTGGCCAATGGGAGGAGCCAGGGTCGTTAGCCACCCCCTTTGGGCGGCATCTGGGCAATGATCAGACCACCGCCTTGGGTCCAGGTCCTGGGGACAGGCCCTCAGCCCAGATCCCCAGTTCCAGGGTCCCCACTGACCTTGGCCCCCTGGGCTCTGATGCCATCACGCCCTCCCTGTTCCCTCTAGTCCAGGAGATGTGGAAGCTTCCTGCTGCCGCTGGTCTCTGAGTTGCCCCCATACCATGCAGGCCATTCGGCAACCCCAAGGCCCACAGAATGAGTCCCCCACTAGATCCCCTCTGTTGAAATACCTGCCTGAGTTCCAGGTTCCTGACTGGATTGAATAGAAGCCCCTACTATGTGCACACCCAGGTCCCTGCCTTCAAAAGGTTTATAATCTAGCCTTGGCCGTTCTGTGGGCAAAGTCATCATCCCCGTTTCCAGGATGAGGAGGTGAAGGCCCAGCAAGGTGTAGCTTCAGTCCCGAGGCGCCTGCTCTGTGCGTGGCTCCAGGCCACCTGCCGCTGGGAGCCACCGTTTCACAGAGGCGGGGATGGGCCGAGAGAAGGACAGTGACTAACCCAGAGCCCCCGAAGCAGGAGATCCAGGTCACCTCGCCCTGGTGTAGGTCCCAGGACCGCCTCTGCCCTGGGAAATGTTTCTTCATGGCTCAGCTGCAGACTCAGCGCTTCCTCTTCTCCCTCCTCCCTCCCCAGCCTCCCTCCAGCCCCGAGGCTGAGGCAGCATCTGAAACCGCAGCTCTGGGCCCGCTGCCAGAGCCTGCCCCCTCAGCGACCCCCTTCCCACTGTCCTGCCTTTCTGAAACTCCTCCCTGTCTCCAGGGAGAGCTTCACAGTGTGTGTGTGTGTGTGTGTGTGTGTGTGTGTGTGTGTGCACATGTGCTTACCTGGGGCATGTCTCCCCTGCAGTAGGAGGTGGGGGCATTCTCTTAGGAACAGAGTCCTTTCTAAGACCGGAGAAGCCCCCAACCCTCCTTGGGAGTCAGCCCCCCTCAGATTAATTACTGAAAGTTTGGGGGTGACCTCCTGCTGCTGAGGGCATGGATGGGTGAGAGCTGGGAATGTGGGGGCTGGAGGGGGCCCACCAGTCCCTGCAACCGGTGCTGGGGACGTGGAAAGGGGTCCTCAGGTTCTGGCCAGGAGCCGTGGGGACAGGGAGCAGGCCCAGAGGGAGCCGGAGAGGCACGACTCCAGGACATCTGGGCTGGGGGAAGGTGCAGAGTATTTGTGCAGGAGGTGAAGGCCTGGCTGCGGTGGCCCTGAGATCTCCGAGGGGAGGGAGAACAGGGAGAGGGGCGTGGGCTGGGCTGGGGGAGGGCCCTCAGCTGTTGAGAGAAGCCGGGGGACGCCTCCTTGAGCGGATGGGGACACTGAGGCTGGGAGGCGGATGGTTTGTTGGAGGCAGAGGCTGGGAATGAACTCGTTCTTCCCACGTTGCACCCCATCATTCCCAGATCAAAGCTAACCAGGAGCCACGTCTTTAAAACCCTAAATGCCTTAGCCTAACTTTCCATGTCTAATTGTCCAATAGCCAGCATGTATGAAGCCCCCACCCCCTAAAGAACCCGCAGCTGGCATTCCTTGTGTCCTCACAGCAACCCCACGAGGTAGATGCTGTTCTCATGTCTACTTTCCCGATGGAGAAACTGCAGGTAAGCGAGGTTACATCTTTGCCCGAGGTCACTCAGATAGGAGGTGGCAGAGCCAGGATTTACCTCAGAGACCCAGAGCCCTCTGTGGTCCCACCCAAGACTCCCTGGAAAATGGTCACGTCATGTGCCCTTGAGGTCATGTGGCCACCATCATGTGGCCTTATCAGTTCTCATTGGCATTCTGGCCTCTGCACATGCTAGTATCCCTCTTCCTTCCTTCCTTTCTTCCTTCCTTCCTTCCTTCCTTCCTTCCTTCCTTCCTTCCTTCCTCATTCAACAGGTATTTACTAAGCATTTACTGTATGCCAGGGGCTGGAGACTGAGCACAAAACAGTCATCATCTCCACTTCCGTGGTGCTTCCATGCTAGTGGGAGAGAGAGAAAATAAACCGAGAAATGCACAACTCAATACCAAATACTCATACTGCTATCCAGTACCATGGCTCAGTGGCTGAGCGTCGCCAGGAGGTCACCGTTTGATTCCTGGTCAGGGCACATGCCCAGGTGGGGGGCATGCAGGAGGTAGCTGATCAATGATTCTCTCATCATTGATATTTCTAACTCTCTCGCCCTGACTCTTTCTCTCTGAAATCAATGAAGTATTTTTTTAAAAAAAAAGGGGGATGGAAATGAAATGGGTGGCATTTTGGATTTGGGGGCGGGGGGAGGGGGGCGCGGCGCAAGGAAAGTCTCTGAGAAGGTGACAGTTGAGCAGAGCTGTGAGGGAAGTCATGTATCCCAGCATGCATTCATTATTCTCTTGTGACCTCTCTGATGTCTGCCTTTCCCACTGGACTGTTGGGCCATGAAAACAAAACACTTGCCTGTCATGTTCATGAGGGTGTCTCTGTGCTTAGAACAGTGCCTCGCATATAGTATGTGCTCAACAAACAGTGCCTTGCACACAGTAGGTGAATGGGCAAATGAATGAATGAATAAATGATGAATGAATGAATGAATGAATGACAGAGGCAGAAAATCTTTGCAGGATCAAGTTCTAACCTCACTCCAGGCCTGAAGAGGTGGCAGAAATATCAGTTTCCTCCTCAACGCCTCCCCACCCCCCTTCCAAATGGTGAGTGAAGGGGGCTTGCCTGGTCTTTTGGGATAGGTGTTGAGAATCCCAACTCATTAAATGTCTGGACCCCAAACAGGCAGTTAAGAGAGCCAGCAAGCAGCAAGGCTGCGAGAGCTGGAGGACCCAGGGGGAGAGCTGGAGAGGGGACCAGCTGGCCTTGCTCCAGCGTCTCCCAGACTGCCTGGATGGGCCGTCATCCACACCCCCACTTGCAGCACTCAGAGCCCCCAAGGTGGTGGGAGAAGGCTGCTTCCTAACAGCTGTGCTGACTCTGGAGCTGCAGGAAGAGGAATGTGGTGGGTACCTCCGACCCCATCACAGAGGGCGGTAGGTGGGCAGGAGGTCAGGGCCCCTTGGGACCATCCCGGGCTCAGGAGAGGCAGGCTGGCTGGCTGCCAGGGGCTTTATTCTCCCAAAGGGACAGACTCCTCCCAGAGCGGGGGTTGTGAGGGAGAGCCTGGGCTCTGGGGAGCTCCTCTGGGTGTCTTCCCCCCCCCCCCCCGTGCGAAGGCCAAGAGTCCACCTGCAGAGTCTTGGCCTCTGCCAGGGGTAGCCCTCCTGAGCTGGGACCGGCTGCGAGGGAGGAGGTGTGGGACCCCCCGAGGGGTAGTGGGGAGAGGGCAGATCACGTGGTGTCCCTGGCTCAGCCGCCCACCGGCTGGGGCCCTGTAAGGCATGCCCCCTCTCCGGACCTCACTTCTTTCCGTGTGAAATGAGAAGATCACAGTAACACTGACCTCACAGGATGGCTCTGGGGGTCAAATGGGAGACCACGGGTGAAGCCACACTATGGTTCAGACGCAAAGGGTGGGCACTGGGTGGTAGACTCAGAGCAAAGAGAGAAAACTTGCCTCGCGTTTGCCGATTCTTTTCCCCCAGGTATCGCTTCGCGGGAGAGCCGAGCGCTTGTGTTCCATCTGCCTCCCGATTAGCGGTGCCCCGAGCCGCGTTTCCACGCCTGTGACACAGATGAAAACAGGGACCAGGGAAACAGTGGAACCCATCGCCCGACGGCCGGCGTGCAGAAAAACCCAACCGATGGCCGTTTGGTTAATGTCATGGAGGACATTCCGGGAGTTGTCATGATGGAGAAAAACAGGTGGCCTGCCCTCAAGCTCAGGGTTATGGGGACACACCAAATGCCGGTGGAAAGAGGTTGGTAAGGCTGGGGGGCGTGGGGCAGGATCCCGAGGAGAAAGCCCCACACAGCAGGAGGTACAGATGCCAAGCCTGCCATGGTGCAGAAGCCAAGGCGGCAAAGATGGGTGGCACTTCTACAGCCTCCCGCACTCCGGGCAGAGGGACCCGCGTGGGTAAAGGCAAGGAGGCCGGAGAAGCCGGGACATGCGTTGGCTGAGGATGGGCAACTGAGGCAGCCACCTGGAGGCGCTCTACCCAGAAGTCCTCGGGGGCTCTACCCAGAAGTCCTCGGGGGCCGGACAACAGAGGAAGGAGGCCAGGCCCGCCGCCCCCTCTGTGCCTGACCCCGAGCCACCGCAGCCCCGCGGGGCCTGGCCCGGCCTCCCCTCCGTTGCGCGGGGCGGAAACCCAGCGGGGCGGCCAGCTGACATCAAACTCTCCCACCGCAGGCCTGGCCTCGGCCCCGCTCCTCCGGGCCTTAACGAAGCCATAAATCCTCGGGCAGGGCGGCGGGAGGGGCCGGCCCCCGCATCTGTCCTGGCGGCCGGACCGAGGCCGGCCCCTCTGGCTGGCGGTGACTGAGCGCCCCGGCACCCCATCACTCATCCCCCACGCCCCGCCGCCCCCGCCTCGGCCAGCAGCCCATCCATCTCGGCCACGGGCTTTCAAGTCCGGCCCCAGGCCCCTCTGCTTAGTGTTAAGATGAGCCCCGGCTCACGCGGACTGTTCTTATTTATCTTCGGGTTTGTCCCCCTGTGGCCATCACTCTGCGGGGCGGCCCCCAGAGCGCGGATCCTCCTCCCGCTTCCTCTCCCTCCCGTCCCCACCTGGCAGCGCACAGAGAAGGCCTGCAGCTGAGGGCCATGCATCTTAGTCACAGGCCGCGCTCGCGGGGCGCCTTGGCCTCTGGCATCCCTTGGCCGCCTGACAGCAGCCCTCTGAAACGTTAGTGCCTGCGTGCTGCGCCGGGGGAAACTGAGGCACCGAGAGGCGAGCCCTTCAGCTCGGGGCTTCCCTGGCTGCCTGGCTCTGCCAATGCGGGTACCAGTGGCCCAGTGGCCAAGCACACGAGGCCTGGGGGAGCCTTTGCGTTGCTGCCCTGCGGGTCTGGGCAGCCGAGGTCACGTCCATGTTCGCGGTGGGCCTGGGAAATCCTGCAGGCAGGCTCACGCTGCCTCAGGCCCCCTGCTCCATCTTTCAGGCCTGGGAAGGGGGTTTACTAGTCGTGCAGAGGGTCATTTTGGGTCCAGAGGGTCATTTTGGGTTAAGAGTAAGGTGACCAGATGTCCCGCTTTTGGCGGGACAGTTCCGATTTTTAACAATTTGTCCCGCATCCCGGGGCATTTTATTTAATTTAAATATATTTTATTGATTTTTTTACAGAGAGGAAGAGAGAGGGATGGAGAGTTAGAAACGTCGATGAGAGAATCAGCGATCAGCTGCCTCTTGCACACCCTCTACTGGGGATGTGCCTGCAACCAAGGTACATACATGCCCTTGACCGGAATCGAACCTGGGACCTTTGGGTCCGCAGGCCGACGCTCTATCCATTGAGCCAAACCAGTTTTGGCTTTCCCGGGCCATTTTTAAAAAGTCCAAAAGATTTAAAAGAATCTTTCCAAAAATCGGGACTTTTTTAAAACGCCGCAGGACAGGGGACAAATTGTTAAAAGTCGGAACTGTCCCACCCAAAGCGGGATGTCTGGTCCAGGGTCATTTTGGAGTCACACAGGGCTCCAGCCCAGGCTCCCCACACTCCAGCCCATGACCCCGGGGAGCTGTTGATGTCTCGAGTCTCAGCTCCCCCGTGCAGAGTGAGGACAAGCAAAGAGCCTGGGAGTAGCCCATGTAAACGTCCTAGGTCTGCATTCACCCTCACGGTCAACCTCCCAGAGGCTCTCTACCCGGGATCCAGAGAGAGGGGGTAGTGGTGGGGGTCATCCCACAGTCCCCACCGTTCTGAAGGGCATACGGCCCCTCTTAGGGAATCCCAGCGGGATTGAAGGTGACTGGGATTCCCACAGCCCAGTGCGGACATGACTGTCACCTCAGAGCACGGCCACAGGCACACGCAAGGCAGAAGAGCAGGGAGATAGATAGGCTCATATTACTTTAAATAAAAACAGGGTTTGTTCAAGAGACAAGATCTGTCCAAGCACAGGACACCAAAAGCCACCTTCCTTGGGGGAAAAGGCTAGGAAGTCCTCATTCAGGACAGCGCCGAGCCCTGTGCACCGGCCCAGCTCTGAGCCCAGGCTGCTCTGACGCCCCTCCCGTCGGCCTCTGAGTGCGGTCACATCCGGCCGAGGAAGGCGAGCGGTGTGGAAGTGACGTGACTTGCCTGTGGTCCCAGTGGCAGAGTCGAAGCCAGGCCTCTCCCGAGCAGAGGCCTTATGGAGGGGGACCCCCGCGTGGGCTTTGGAGCCAGGCAGACCTGGATCTCAGCCCGGCTCTGCCACCTGCTGCTGGGAGGGTGTGAGCAAACCACATCTCCCCGTCTGGAAAGAGGGTGTGAAACCACTTCAGGGGGCCCAGGAGCGGGTCTCCAGGGGATCTGGCTGCTGGGCACCTTTTCAGAGAGGGGGACCTGGCACGTCTGACGCCCGAGGGCCTGCGGTCCAGCTCCCACACCCTCCATCGCGGTCGCGATGCCTGCTCCTGGAGCCGAGAGCCACGGCCTGGCTGCCGGGGGAGGCGAAGCTTCCCGGGACAGGGGCCTTGTCTGCTGCTGCTGCCCAGATGTGGGATTTGGTCTGTCGCAGATGATGGGCTGACGACATTCACGTCTTTGACTCTCTGGTTAGAATCCCCTTTCACCTTGGGGCGAGGAGGAGGAAGTAAAGAACGTGAAGGAGACCTGGTGAGTTCATTGTTAGGCAGGCCAGACCCCGAGGCCTCGATTCCCACACCTGTAAAATGGGTGAGAAGGACGGTGATTAGATGGTCTCTTAGGCCCTGTCCAGCTGAGGGCTGGGTGCAGACCTTCCTGAGGCTGGGGCAGGAGATAGGCGTCTCTGGGCCCCGTATCACCCTGAGACTTGCAGCCCCCACAAAATCAGAGCCGGGGGAGACTTGAGTGAGCACTTCCTTTTGCAAATGAGACACAGAGGAGGAAAGGGACTCCCCCAAGGCCACACAGGATGTGCACAGCAAAGACTATGGAGCAACCCAGGTGTCCTGACCCTAGCCTGGGGCTTACCTGCTACACCATGCTTTGTGTCAAAGAGATGCCAGTTGTTGAATGATGAATGAATGAATGAATGAATGAGCATTGAGAACCTTCAGGCTCCTCCTCCCCTCCCTCACTTCCTTCCCCCTTCCTTCCTTTAATTCTTTCTTTCTTTCTTCTTCCTCCTGTACCCCCTTGGTCCTCCTAATCTTTACACACACCCCCATCAAACGGAGCTGACCACAACCCTATCCTCTGGTGGTGCTCAGGCAAGTGGGCAAGATCCTCTTGAGGATGCCCAGGCCCTGACTGGTCTCCGAGCATCCCTCTCCCCCTGCCTGACCCACCCAGGATGGGAAGGGGTTAAATAGCAGGGGGCAGAGCGGGCCTACTCCCAGGTCCACTTTCCTGCCCAGCCAGCAGGCAGCTTCTGGGGGCTTGCTGTGCTTCTTTTTCTCCTCCTCCTCCTCTCTCTCTTATTTGAAGGAACATATGTCACTCGCCATAACTCATGCGCTTATTATAATCATGACCATATGCCTAATGGGATGTAATAAAACCACTGCTAACCTGGCCCTGCTCGCAAATCTCTCCCCCTTGCTCCACTCCGGCCAGTCCTCCTGCCCCTGAGCAACGTCAACATTTCTCCATGGCAGGACTGACCTGAGGAAAAGGGGGAGTAAACTCAGTCATTCACTTTTCGTTCATTCATTCATTCATCACTCATCATTCATCACTCACCCATTCACTAATTATTGAGTGCTTACTATGCACCAAGCACTGAAGATGGAACACTGAATGAGGCCAGCATGGCCTCTGTCCTCCCAACCTCTGTCTTCACAGCCTGTGTCTTCTGGTAGGAAAGGCAGATGTCTTGTAAACAGGTAATTAAACACTTAATTAATTACAGCAAATTACAGAGGAAAGTGCATTACAGGAAGGCCTGCCAAGACTGGGTTGTTGCCTTCACGAACAGATCCATGTCTACTTATACTTGGTCCCTGGTAGGTCCTTCATGAATATTTGTTCAGTGAATGAGTGAATGAATGAATGAGTTGTAGATCAGAGGAGGCCTTCCTGAAGAACAGAGATTGAGTTCTAGAAAAATGTCTCCAAAGTAGAGTGGGCAAGAGGAGCCCGTGTGGAACACAGAGAAAATGTGGCTAAACAACAGACATTTATTTCTCACACTTCTAGAGGCTCAGAAGTCCAAGATCAAGGTGTTGGCCTCTTGGTTCCTGGTGAGAGCTCTCTTCCTGGCTTGCAGACAGCCACCTTCTCCCTGTGACCTCTCATGGCTTGTATGCACATAAGTGGGGAGAAAGAGTTCTCTGTTCTCCTAAAAGGCCACCTATTCTGTTAGATTAGGAAACCATTCTTATGGCCTCATTTAACCTTAATTACTTCCTAAAAACCCTGTCTATATATATAAAAGTCTAAGTGTCTGTCCGACCATCCATCCGGTAGCTATGATGTGCATTGACTACCAGGGGACAGATGCTCAATGCGGGAGCTGCCATGATGCACAATGGCCATTTAAAAAGAAAGAGTACCTCAGACCTGGCACTGACAAACCAACATTTGGCTTCCCCTGAATGGGACACAGGCCCCACCACTACCCACATCAAATTGCAGCTAACACTGTGAAGACCCCATGGTGCAAAATGTGGTCCACAGCCCAGCCCAGCAGAGAAACTGTTGCTGTGGGCACCGGGTAATGACGTCATGTAGCAACACCCGGCTTCCTCTCCCTAGTGACTAGCCTCCTTGGAGTTTCTTCAGCCTAGGAACACAATTTGCTTTATAGCCAGGTGCAAACATTTTACACTTTAATCAAATGTTTGTGAAGCATTTTCCCAAGCCTCATCTCATTTGATCCTCATAGAAGTCCTGGAGTAGGTAGATAGGAGACTCAGTAGAATCTTATGTTTTTTTCATTAGCCAGAAAATGGATATTTAGAAAGTTTAGAAACCTGACCTGACTGAAAACAAGTAAGAAATGGTGGACCTTGAAAATGACTTCAGGTTTTCTCACTGGGAAGAATATAGTCAAACACTGCTACAGTTAAATACCCTTTGTTCTCCCTGCAAGATCTACAATAATAATCTGCTTTGTGTTGATATTTACTGCTGTGTTTCTGACAATTACTTGAAAGAGAAGTTGGGGTGCTTCACGGTGCTGGAAAAAGTTTAGCTACATCAGAAAGCAGGTCTAATTAAGCAAGTTTATATATATATAATATGCTAAGTTGACTTGCAAATGCGTAATACATATAAAGCTCTCGCTGGCACCAATTGCATGTGTGTGTTTTGATTTGTCATTATTGATCATGAATTTGGTTGACCCTTCTATTATAATAAAAGGGAGATTAGCGATATTAAAATATTCCTTCTAATTAATTTCCTTTCAATGTGCACAAATTTGTGCACTGGGACACTAATCTTCAAATAAATTATATTGGGGGTTAGGGCTTCAACATATGAATTCGAGGAGGGGGGCACACCCCTACTCTAAAGGACTATGGGGCTGAGGCTCTGGGTGAAGGTGCTAGGGGGAGGGAGGCCCACGTTCTAAAGCAGTAGCTGCTTCAAAAGCCCTGACAGGGGAATACATTTGGGACTATAAGGAACAAAAGTTCTTCTCTTTCATCCTCTAGTCTTAGAAAGGCCTTTCTTCCATCTAGTCCAACTTCATGCTGGTGTGGACCGAATACCCTTTCAGATGCACAAAACTATGCGTGAGGTAGAGACAGAGTGTGAGATGAGGTTCCAGGCCCGTGGGGGTTTCTGGAGAGTGAAATGGCTGGCTCAAAGGAGGTGACAATAAAATAGAAATGTAGCAGAGGTGCAATGTGAGTGCCCCAAACAAACACCCAAGGCATGAAGCTGGAGTCTTCAGCCTCCTGCTGCCGCAAACTTCCACCTACTCCTAGCTCTCCAGCCTCTCCTGTCCTAGCTCAGGCTCCACCCACTCAGGAATGTCATGGTCTAGCCCACAGGAGAACAGCACAGAGAGTTATCCTTTGAAAACATACAGATGAGCATGTCACTTCCCCAAGAAATATCCAGAGCTTCTCCCACACGCAGATATATCCGAAGTCCCCGTCATGGCCCAGGGACCCTGTATGAGTTGGCTTCTGGCCACCTCTTCCAACTCTACTCCTATCCCAGCCTTTGCCTGACACAGGGGCCTGCTTGCCCTTGCTTGAACACACCCTGCACACTCCCACCACAGGGCCTTGGCTGTTATCTCTCCCTCCCTTTACCCCAGTGATTCACTCCCTCATTCCACTCTGGTCTCTGCCCCAAAGACAAGGCTCCAAAGAGGTCTCCTTGGGCCACCCCATCTGAAATAGCTCCCTTTCCCTCTCTAGCCCTTATCTCTGCTTTCTTTTAATATACTTGTCACAACTTGGCATATATGTTTATTTGTAGTACTGCCTTTCCTGCACTAAAATGTAAGCTCTGTAAGGGCAGGGAATTTCTGTTTTCTACTGCACATCCGGGGCTCATCAAAGTAGCTGGCACCTAGCAAGTACTCATTAAACATTTGGCTGACGAATGAATGAATAAGTGAACGAAAGAAAAAGCATTTTTGCAATGTATACAGCAAAGATTGTATAAGGTGAGATGAGAGAGAAGGAAGGGACCAGACAATGGGGGATCTGCAAGACCCTGGTAGGGAGTTAGGATTTCAAAATGATTGCAATGGGGAGCTACTGACGGTTTAATGTGAAAGTTTTGTTAAATTTTAAAGATAACTCTCCTTAGTCACGCCAGGGCAGAATAAAGGGGGATAATTTTCACATATTTTAAAATTCAATATAAGAAATTCAAGCGTATACTCATCTTGTCCAGATTGTCTGTCAGCAGCTAAGAAATGTAATCTTTACTAAATCCATCTTCAAGCACCTCTCAAAGGAGAGAATTTTTGACTATGGCATTGGGGGGAAAATAGGGGCAATCTGGTAGGATTATGGGGAAAGCAACAATTTCAGCCTCAGTTTCCCCATTCAGCCTCCCCCCCACCTCCACCCCAACCCTCTAAAGGATCTCCCTGAGATAACTTTTTGGATATAAAACAAAAGGATTAATAAAGGGGGATAAAGTCACCGTGTGCCGCATCGAGCCCTCCGGTGCGTTTTCTGTCTGTTCCCGGTGTCTTCCCATCCTCGCGCGTGTGAGAAGAGGGTCCAGGCCTGATTTATGCCGCTGACAGAAAATCTAATGAACTGAAGACATAAAAGCATAACAAGGTCCCCCTGGGATAAATCCGTTCTGGATGCAGGCCTTTGAGGGGGCGCGTGGCCGTGCTGACAGCCCAGTGTCCGTGATGGATGCGGCTCTGGGCGCCCCGCTCAGGGGCACCGGGGGCCTTGCCGGGGGTGGTAATGGGAAGAGCCCGTGTGGACTTAGGAGGCTCTAAAACATCCCAACCTTGTAGCAAAAGGAGCTTAAGGCAAATCCAAAACGGAGATTCCAAGCACGTGTGGGGTGTGCGCAGGGCCGATGCCGTGTCCCGGGAAGGATGCGTGGAGAACGTGAGGCAGATGGTGGAGCCAAGCGCGCACCCAGGCACCTTGGCTCCGGCCGCAGCTCTGCCACTAAATTCCACCAGCGAAATAAGGTCTCACACTGACCGGGGGCTGAAAATGTTGGTGCCTACAGGGGCCCAGGACAGAGTTTGCATAAATGAAGGGAGTGGGCTTGGTAGGAACTGTAAAAAAAAGAAAATAGAGAGCATTCAGTGTTTGTAAGAAGTGGCCACCACTCAGCTCCAGCCAACTGGATGATGGTCAGAATTGGTCCCGGGAAGGGGTCGAGGGCCACTCTTCTGCTGGTTGAAGAGAAGTCAGAAAGTGGGATTCCCTAAAATTTTATTTTATTTTTATTTTACTTTTTAAAATATATTTTATTGATATTTTACAGAGAGGAAGGGAGAGAGATAGAGAGCTAGAAACGTCGATGAGAGAGAAACATCGAACAGCTGCCTCTTGCACACCCCCCAGTGGGGATGTGCCTGCAACCAAGATACATGCCCTTGACCGGAGTCGAACCCGGGACCTTTCAGTCCGCAGACCGACGCTCTACCACTGAGCCAAACCGGTTTTGACAAGGGATTCCCTAAAATTTTAAATCATGCTGACTGCATCCAGCTCAGGGCCACCTGCTTGAGACCTCTGAATGGGGTGACCCTCCAGGGCCCGTCTAATTTTAGTTCAGTCCCTTCAGTAACCATGTGCGGGGAGCTTCATATCCACCAGACACTGTGGATGCCATAAGACCAGCACAGGGCTCAACATTCAACAGCTACTGGCTGGGTAGGACAGTGTGAATCCAGGCTCTGAGGCTGGGGGTCGATGGTAGAGTCCAGAGGCGGCCAAGAGAAGGCAGGAACTGGGGCTGAGGCCACAGGCAAGTTGTGGCGGATCCGAGGGGCCCGGAAGGCCTGGGGGAGGAGGCGGTCCTTTGTCCTTGAGGGCCACATGTCCACTTTGAGGGTGAGGGTGGGTCAGTTTTCATGTGAGATAGCACCTTCTGGTGGCTGTGTGCAAGACGTGAGGAGCCGCCACGGAGACCACGTGGGTGGCCGTCATAATCATCCTGGGGGGAGATGGTGTGGCTTTGGACCCAGGCAGAGGCGGAGGAGAAAGAAAAGATGGCACCTTTGAAGACTGTTGGATTCCTCCCCCTGTGTGCCGGGGCATTTCCCTGCTGGTCGACACCAACTACACAGAGCTCCTGGTGGCGGGCAACGGAAACCACATGTGGCTCATTCAAGCGGGTAAGTGCTGGGACCAGGCGTGGAGGTGATGCACGAGGAACAATGCCTCAGCCACCATCCCTGAGCGCTCCTTACTGTGCCCCCGTGCCTGGCACACAACCACTCAGGAAATGGCGGCTATCCCTGTGGTCTTCACATATCATCATCGTTACAGTTACTTTCTTGTTATGAGTCTCAGCGAGCCAGGTAGCCTTGTTCCTGAAGAGAAGTCCTCTCTTACTGTGCTCAGGTGCCCTTGATGGGACTTGGTATATTCTAGGGACACTACCCTCCTAAGTGTCATCCAGTGTCTGGCATGAAATGGCTCTTAAGTAAACTGACTGGATGGGTGGATGGGCTATGTGGTGGGAGAAGGAATGACAGGCAGAGCACGTTAAATATTTCCAATATTTCTCTCCAGTTGAACAACCACGCTCCTTTTTTGCTCACTTGGACCTTGCTCCAGACAAAGGGAGAACAGATGTCCCCTTAGTCATACCAAGGATGCCCCAGAAATGGTGAGACACCATCTGTGGCTAGCCCCAGGTCTCCCGCTGGGATTCCAGACGTTTCTGAGGAGCTGGATGCTCAGTTGAGGGGTGGCAGGTATGGAGGAGAGGTCAGGGTCTCTGGGTGTCAGCTGGCGTGCGAATGGGAGCAAAGCACTGTGCAGGGGATGAAGCCTGGCTTCGGGGAGCATTGGGAAGGTTCTCAGTGCCTATGTGTTGCCACAAAGGCTCATCGTGACAACGTCATGGGATGTCAGAGGCAGTTGGGCCCACCAAATATTCCAAGTGCTCCTCCCATCTCCCAGACTCCCTTGCAGCTGAAGTGGGTCCATAGGGCTCCTTCAGCCAGTGGACTATGAATGGAAAATTTGGGTGTCCCTTCCAGGAAGAGGCAGTGAGAGCCAGCAGCTCCCCTTCCCTGACTTTTTCTCCCCTGCCCCAGGTCCTTGCTGGCCACATGTTACTGGTGATGCAGCGAACACACAGCGGACTCCATGTGCTAGGCTGCTGAGGCCTCAGGGTTTATCAGTCATCACAGCACAGCCTAGCCTACCCTGACTAATAGATTTCACACCTAAATACATCTTGTACGGTTTTTCAGAGATAGTCAAGAGCTCCTGGTTTTGTCAACATGAGAGCTAATTGCAAGGATATTCATGCAATCACCCCCTTTTCACAGATGGGAAAACTGAGGCAGGCCCAGAGAGTGGAAGCAACACATGCCCACTGTTGCAATTAGGCGGTGCATGGGTGAGTCCACAGCTGGGCCCCTGGTCCGAAGCCCATCTTCACCACTCTGATCAAATATAAATTTTCAGTGAAAAAAACTCTAAGAGCTCAAGAGACTTGCTCCTTAAAAGAGGCCTAAAAAGACATCTTGCTTGTGGTCGGGCTTCTGGTCTCCCAGATGCTGCCTGGAGTCTCCCAGCTTCTCTGGGAGCTCACTGTAGACCACCCCGGCTTCCCACAAACCCTGCTGAGACCCCTGCTCCCCCTCCCAGGCCCTTGACCACCCCTCCCTCTCTTGCCTTCTGAAATTCTCTGTTGGAGGTCTCCAGTGAGGTCTAATCCCGTGGCTGACCCAGCACTTCATGAAACTATTAAGGCCCCTTTAAGGAGACATAAGGTTTATTACGCAGGGAGCAGCCCATACAAACGGAGCCCCGCCATTAACACGTAGTTTCTCGACTCCCAGATGTTTGCGTGTCCCTTTTCAGGATTGAGCAGCATCTGCCGGTGCAGGGCTGGGCTCGGGGACTGACAGAGAAGTTGAATGCATTCATTGAACCCATGTTTATTGGACCCCCCCCACACACACACACACACACATACACACAAACTGTAAATGTGCTACATTCTCTGCCCCAGAAGTGGATGTTCTGGCAGGAGAGCAGACATGAAACAACTGATTAATTGTGATGCATATGTCATGTGTGAGACATACAGGTGCATGGGAGTAAATAATGGCATCTAGGGTAGGGTGGTAAGAGGGCCCTCTTACACAGGATTTAACCGTGAGAGAAGCAGTTTTCTGCAGAGGAAGCTGTATGTGCAAAGGCCCTGTGGCAGGAAGGAACTTGGAGTGTTTGGTGACTTTGAAAGTAGTCCAATGTGGCAGGAAGAGAGAGATGGATGGATATATATATATATATATATATATATATATATAGAGAGAGAGAGAGAGAGAGAGAGAGAGAGAGAGAGAGAGAGAAGTGCCAGTTCCTGAGATGGGGAAGACTAAGTTTACGGGGAGAAGGATTCGAGACTCGTTTATCACTGGATGTGGGTATGAGTTATGGAACCAGCAGGGGGGCTCTGGATGGGAACGCCCTACCTTGTAGGCAGGTGGCAGAGTTGTCACTTGGTCACCTCAATACCTATTCTCCTCTTCCTTCTGAGTAACATACACTCCGGCTCTTATTGGTGACAGGTAACCACCTGAAATACAGAACACACTCCCCAGCATTCCTGCTAACAAGACGTAAGCAGAAATGCTGCGTTCGACTAGTGCCCAGTGCCCAGAACAGGAAATGGTCTGCTCTCGTTCGTTTTTCTCCCTCTTTCTGTGTAACTAGAAGGTGGACTTGACGTCTGGAACTCAAACAGCCACATGGACAATGAGCAGTGCGTCACATGCTGAGAATGTAGAGTCGCAGCAACGTGGACGAGCTGGGGACGTGACAGTGTAGAGCCGTGGTCGGCAAACTGTGGCTCTCGAGCCACATGCGGCTCTTTGGCCCCTTGAGTGTGGCTCCTCCACAAAATACCACAGCCTGGACAAGTCTATTTTGAAGAAGTTTAAGTTTAAAAGATTTGGCTCTCAAAAGAAATTTCAGTCATTGCACTGTTGATATTTGGCTCCGTTGACTAATGAGTTTGCCGACCACTGGTGTAGAGCTACACCAGCCCCGAACTACACACCTCTAGGCCTCTCTGCCATGGACCTGGCCAGGCCCTAATCAAGATTAGGAACTTGGACCCCTGACTGTTGGACTGTCCTCGCCTCCTGCCCACTCCCTCTCACTCCATGCCGGCAACAGTGTCTATTCTGTTCTGAGGCTCCAAGCTTGTTCCTACTCGGAGAGTTGGCATTCCCTGTCTCTTCTTCCTGGAAAGCTCTTCCCCTACATCTTCCTACCAGGCTCCATTCAGGCATCCCTTCTTCAGAGACGGCGTCCTGACCACCTTTCCCACCCAGACCCTTCCCCGGGGTGTCTGTCCTCGGTCATATCGTCCTACTTCCTTTCTTGCACAGCCTTTCTCACGGCCTGGTTTTGTTGCTCCTTCATGTGTTTACCTGGGATTTACTGCTGCTTCCTTCCCTCCTCTTCCCTCTCCCCCCCCCCCCCCAGGATGGGTACGCTACAAGAATAGAGAGCCCGGCTCTTTGTCCATCTGCATCTCCCAGACTAGCCAGGAGTCAGCTGCACGGTGGGCTTACTGCATGGGCACTGACTAAGGAACAAAGGAACTGTAGCAAGCTTCATTTTACCAACACTACTGAGGCCCAACAAGGACACTGCCTATCCCAAGGTCACGGTTCAGATCAAGGACAACCCTGGGGTCCAGGCTTCCCAGTCCAAGGTGAGGACATCTCAGTGAGGACAGACAGACTCATGAGGCACCAGCAGCTCATGGGGCAGGAATCTCTGCATCAGGACCTTCCACCACTGGCCAGGCTCCTGGGACCCTAGGACACAGTCCCTCAAAGCCTTTTTGTCCCTCTCCTTCACTGCCCAGCATCCCAGCATCACCCTGAGCCCTGAGCGGTGGGAAGAGGGCGAGGGGAAGGAGTCCCGGCCGGGGATGGGCCTCGGGCCACATCTGGAATTAAGAGCTGAAAGCCCAGCTCAGCGCTGATAACACTTTATTGACGGGAGATGAAAGTGCCGGGGGCTGTCCCTCTCTGCACTCGGTGCCAGGGTTTTACGAGGTGTGACACACTCTGCTCCCTTCAGGAGGCCCCTGCCCGGCCCCTTTCCTGCCCAGCCCATGTCTGAGCCATTGCAGTCAGGGGCGCTCCTGCTCCTGCTCTGGCCCAGGGCTCAGGCGGGTGGCTGGTCCTGCCTCAGAGAACACCAAGAAGGCCCTGCCCGGTGGGGACTGGGATTTGGGAGATGCCCGTTGCCAGACGAGCCTTAATTCTCCCGTCGCGCCACATACCACAGGTCCTGGAAATGAGGACAGGGGCCTATTTGGGGAGCCATGTCCTGCCTAGCACAGAGTTCAGGAGACATCATGAGAGTGTGAGCACAGGGAACTGGACATTCTAGCAGGAACCGATGCACCGTGTGAGGGGAACAATAGCGCACGCATCCGTGTCACAGGCTATAGGCTCAGGTGTGTAAATACGTGTAAACTCTCTCTTTTTTTTTTCTTGCCACGAACCTTCACTTGTGTCCAGAAGCCTCATTCTGCTGATGCAATAAAACGTCGTCACATCCAGGCAGACGCTCACAGCAATGCGATTCCCGGGCTTTTGCTAAGGCAGGATGACACCCCCACCCCCCTGAGGGCCACTGCCCCGTCCTTCCATCCCTTCGACATGGCCCTCAGAGGTCACTTCCTCAGGCTGGTGCGCCTCCGAGGGCCTCCCCTCACAGCTCTTCATACTTGGGGTTCATAACACTTCCCAACGGGACCCAGATTGGGCCACCGTCTCTCTGTGTCCTGTCATTCAGCCAACTTGAGTCCCACCGAGGCAGTGGGGTGGTGTCTCTAGACACCCACCTAGAGGCTGACCACCCGACTCTGGGGCCACGGGAGACCCCGCACACCTAGCTCTGGGGATGTTGGCGCAGGTCCTCCTGGGGCCATTGTCACACCTGGGGACCAGGGCTGCGCTCCGGGCCTGCCTGAGTTTCCCTGGGCTGTGTGGCAGGAAGGTGCTGCTCCTTCCGCCTCTCCCTCTCCTAACGTATAGGGGGCGTTAGTCTCACCTCCAGATCCCAACCAGTGCTGGCAGAGCCCCAATTCTGAGTCAAAGCCTCCTGCTACCTCCCCAAACTCTGCCTTTCCCCAAACAAACCCTCTTCCCAAATTGCTTAACTCAGTGGTCGGCAAACTCATTAGTCGACAGAGCCAAATATCAACAGTGCAACGATTGAAATTTCTTTTGAGAGCCAAGTTTTTTAAACTTAAACTTCTTCTAACGCCACTTCTTCAAAATAGACTGGCCCAGGCCGTGGTATTTTGTGGAAGAGCCACACTCAAGGGGCCAAAGAGTCGCATGTGGCTTGCGAGCCGCAGTTTGCCGACCACAGGCTTCATTAATCACCTAAATCTCGGCGAATTATGAAATCTCGGAATTTCTGTTCTTTCGAGGTTGGTTGTGCCACATCCCTGGGGACGATAGCTAACGACTACTTAAAGGCACAAGTGTGAGTTGAGAAAGTTGTAGAAAAACCTATGAACTAAGGTGTCACTTATCAGCCTGCCATGGTCCTGGCGTGGTGGGCAGCGTGGGCTCCCTGATCCAGGTGCCGCAGCTCAGTTTCCCTTCCTGTAGAATGGGTACAGGAACGCTGCGTCTGCCTCAGGAGGTTGTCTGGGGGTCAACCAGAAGCACATATGTGAGTGTCAGCCCAGAGCCTGGCACCCTACACAGGCTGGCCAGGGGGTCACAGCTGCCATTCTCAGGTGACAGGTCAGCTGTATTGGGGGAATCCCGTTTATAATACGCAGTGATGGCAAGCAGTTGATGTGCAGTAGACTAAAACTTGCTCCAAGCACTTTGGTTGTATGATCTTGCTTAGACTCATTTTTAAAAACACAGAGCTGCTGTAAAGTTGGAAACATGAAGTCCTCAGGGGAACAATGCTGTCTCCCTCTCCTCTAAAGCAGTGGCCACTGGCTTTGGGGAGAGCCCACAGGCTGTGGTGTGTGTAGCTTTGGGGTCTCTTCCTGCTTAAGCTGCACAGCAGAGGGCGCATGGTATGTTTAACGTGCACGTCACCTGTGGTGTGTGCTCTTGGTGGGTGCTCTCCCACCTCGCGCTCAATCTAGATGGAATTCACCTTTGGAAAGGCTCATGGAATTAACACCAGACGGATGCATTGAACCCCTCAGAAGTGTGTGCACTGATACCTGCCCATTTTACAGATGGGCTCAACTCTTGGAGGCACTCTAGCACCAAGACCAAAGATGTGCATTCTGGAGCTAAGGAGATGCTGGTATAAATCCCTCAGCTCTGCCCTTCCTTCTGGTGGGTGATCTTGGGCAAGTTGTTTCATCGGCTTCAGCCTCAGTTTCCCCCTCTAATAAATGAGGATGCCAATAATACCTATTGTCAAGATAATACATCCCTTACACTGCTGCCAGGATCATCAAATGAGGTCATATACAAATCCATTTTACAGATAGGTAAACTGAGGCCCACGACATGATACCAGAGACCCATCGAAGGCTATACAAGTCCTTAGAGAAGAATCAGGCTGAGAGTCTGGGTCTTCACACCAGAGACACAAACCTGGAGAACTATCGTCCACTCCCAGAGCTGGGCTCAGACTCCTGAGCCTTCCATCAGTTTCCTTGCCTGCCTCTCCCCTTTCTCCATGGGTGTCTTCCTCCCCATCAGAGGGATGTCATTGGTGTCTATGTCGCCACAGCTCTTCGGACAAGGTGACCATGCGAAGGCATGGAGAAGGGGTGAGAGGCATAGCATGCACAAGGGCCCTCAGCTGGAAGGACTTGGCATGACTGACACCAAGGCTGGTGTGAATGATGTGTGGTGGTCTGGGGAGAGAGCAGGGGAGAGGAAATCAGAGAACTCAACAGGGCCGGGTCTTCCAGGGCCTGGCAAGCTATTGTGGAGTTCAACGCAAAAAATTACACAGTCCAGACTTGACTTCTAAAATGCCCTTTTTATCTAGAGTGTCATGTGCATGGGAGGGGAGAGAGGCAAGAGAGAAAGCAGAGCATCGGGGTCAGAGGTATATTCCTTTGCTGGGGCTGCAGCAGCAACAAACCACAGGCTGGGCGGGTTGGACCGTAGAAAGTCATCGTCTCACAGTTCTGGAGGCTGGGGAACCACGATCAAGGTGTCAGCAGGGTTGATTCCCTCTGAGGTGTGAGGGAGGATCTTCTTGGTGCCTTTCTCTGCGTTTTTCGTGCTTTGCAGGCATGTTTGGCATTCCTGGCTTATGGACGCTTCACCCTGACCTTCACATGGCCTTCTCCCTGAGTGCGTGTCTGTGTCCGAATTTTCCCTTTCTATGGGGACACCAGCCCTATTGGATTGGAGCTCACCCTACTCCATGAGGGCCTCATCATAATGAATTACATCTGCCACGACCCTATTTCCAAATAAGATCCCATTTCGGGCTCCAACGTATGGATTCAAAATTGATGAGCATTTCAAAGCAGAACAGGAGGCTACGCAGTTGTCCAGGAGCGATGGCCTGTGTCTGGGGATGTCAGCGCAGATGGAGAGAGTGGTTAGACGGGAGACATACCTTGAAAGCAGAGCTGATGGGCTTTGCTGATGGATTGGATGTGTGATGGAAAGTGGTTGTAGCAGGGAGAGGAGACCCATTCAGACTTCAGGCTCTCGCTTGGAGAACCAAGGGGAGGTTGGGTGGAGATGGGGATGGGGGCGAGAGGGGGGAGGAGGGCAGGGAAGTAGGTCTGGGGGCGAGAAGTCAAGAGCAAGGTTTTGCAGCCAGCTGTGGCGGACACATCTGGCGTTTGCCCCGGCTTACCTCGCGGGTCCACCTTGTCCTGGGCCGGAGGAAGCAGGCTCTAATGAGAGGCAGCTGTGGCCGGGCGGCCGGCTCGCATTTGTTCTGCTTTCAGCATCAAAGGCCTGAGAAGAGGTTGTTCAGCCCCGAAGGCCACGGCCATCCATCTTGGAGTCTACACTGCCAGGAAGCCGGGTCCCTGTAGCCAGCGTCTGCTCACTGCGTGTGCAGGAGCACCCCCACCCCGCCCGCCCGCCCGCCCTCTCAGCACAATTTCGGGGCTGCAGCTTTGGAGGCTCCCCCTCCGCCCAGGCCCTCACCCCTTCCCCGGGCAGATCAACCACCTGAGATGAAATGGGGTGCTGCAGAAGCAGAGAGGGAGAGGCACCGGGGGCCAAGGCTCACTGTTCCCCGAAGTGAGCCCCAAGCACGTTCAAGTCTACTTAATAACAGAGGAAGGGAGCCATGTAGCAAGATGGTTAGAAGCGTAAGTTCTGACATCAGCCACTTGTGTGAGGGCCCGGATCTGCCTCTCCTCGCTGCTCTGTGAAAAGTACGGAGAAATAATACCTGTATTTAAGGTAACTGTGGGGCCTAAATGAGGTGCAATACGTGGAAAGTTCTTAATGCAGTGTTTGTCACGTAATACGTCTTTGCTAAGTTATTTATTACTGTCACTGTTATTCTTGTTATCGGAGGGTAATCATCTCATATTGAAATTTTATATTTAAAATGTTCGCACTAACAAACCAACTAGGCTCCAACTCCTACACTGTGCTCCGCTTAAGGTAGAACTTTTAGCAGTTGTGGTCTGATCATCCTAAGAAAATAGTATTAAAGAATTTACACTGAGTGGCCAGATTATTATGATCTCTGAGCACATAATAATCTGGCCACTCAGTGTATATCCTATATAATAAAAGGCTAATATGCAAATTGTCCCCCTTGACCAGGAGTGTGACCACCAGGCAGGCCGGCCAACTGCCCATGTCCCCTCCCCCTGGCCACGCTGGCCAGACCCCATCCATGCACAAATTTATGCACCAGGCCTCTAATATATATATATATTGAGTGGCCAGAATATTATGTGTTCAGAGATCATAATAATCTGACCACTCAGTGTATATCCAAGCCATGTGCTAATAATGCAAAGTGGACTGATCCCTTACCGCTGTCTGCAGGCCTGGAATTCTAATCTCATTTCTGAGGTTCACTAGTTGTAGGACTCTGGGCACGTTGCCACACCTCTCTGGGGCCTTAAATCAGGGTCAGGATGACAGGACTACAGAGCCTGGCTCAAGCGGCGGCTTGTGGTGAACGCACAGTAGTAATAGGTGTTGTGGTAGATGGGTGACAGTGATGCTTCCTGTTCCTTCCCCACTGCCAAATTCTTGAACCTCCCTACATGCTCACCCTCTATCTTTTTGTGCCCTTCCTCTCTTACTGTGACTTGCTTTGACCAATGTCATATCTGTTAGCAGATATGACGCCAGCACCTGCTTCCAAAAGCACTTGCATGTTCCCACTTCCTGTCTCTTGCTCCTCTGCACCTTCCAAAAGACGAGGACCCCCTACAGGAAGATGCGACCTGAACTGCAGAGCTGAGTCAGCCCGGGCAGTATGTATGCAAACCCACCAGCATGGAGCTGCCCAGACACCCCATGACTGCTGCAGATGCAGGAGCTGGTCCAGCCCAGGACAGCCAAGCTCAGCCCAAGTCAGCAGAACCCTACAGACCCTTGAGCCAAACACACATTTCTCATTGTATGCATCCAAGCCTCTGCAGCTGTATCCCAGAATTATTGTGGCAATAGATAATGGATACAGATAGGAATGTGCCACATTAATGACACTTGCTTATGAAACACAGACTCTTTTAGATGGGTCTTGGGGCCTCTGGGACCCAAAGATATTAACACTTATAATGAGAGTTCACTCTTGTCCTAATCCCCAGAAGATTTTTTGACAGTGAACCCATAAATCTCTAAATCTGAAATATAGTAAATAAGCTTCCTTGTTTTGTTTGAGATAAAGAGCCAAGAATAAAAAATGCCAGAAACATGATGATGTTGGCCAGACAGAAGAAGCGAGAGGGGGGAAACAGGCCAGGCCACTGCTCTTTCTCCCTCCTAACCCAAATTTTTGAAGACTTCTTGGCCCCGGAATAATAAATTAGAGCCCTCTCCTGAGGACCTTCCTTGCTGATATACAAATCTGATTATAAGCATTTTACTATGACAACTTTATCCACCTCCAGGGCAATTGTTTATCGTTGAAACTAAGAATCTCCTGAGTCTGCAATCCACTCAGCTCCCACCAGCCTATGGTGGAGGGAGGCTGGCACAGGGCTAAGAGCATGGTTTGGCATCAGGTGCCCTGGACTCGAATCCCAGCCCTCCTGCTCTCCGGCTGTGCAAGTGTAAGCAAATCACAGAACATCTCCGTGAGGCTCCTCTGTAAAGATGGACGTGAACTTGGTATCTGTCTCCTTGGAATCAGTGATAAAGCCCAAGGAAAGTGAATGATTTGGAGCTGCCGTGTTGACTGAGTCCATTTGTCCCAGGTACAGCACCTAGCCTGCATGCCCCCAAACTGTGCCCCCAGGGTCAGTCCTGGCACCCGAGGGTTATTATAAATGCACAGTCGCATCCTTCTGTTCTCAGATTTGTTGATTTTCTTCTCTGAACTTCATGGCAATTTTGTTTCTTGGGTTGCGTTTTCAGCATAGCCAGAGTAGCCATGGACATCTGGATCAAGGAAGGTCAGGTTGGTTGATTTTACAGACAGATTAAGTCCTGAGATCTTAGTGGTTGGTTTAACATGTAGACGTTCATTTCTCATCTGTGTGAAGTTTACATGACAGCAGGCCCCAGGGAGATGCTCACTGTATATTATCATGGACCCAAGGCGGATGGAGTCTCTGCCAGCTTCACCCTCTATGGTCAAAGGTCATTAACATTTCAGTCAGCAGACTAAGAGACAAGGAAGAGAGAGTGTGGAGGCCTGCGGGGAGGGATTGTATGGGCCCAGCGAGGGAGGAACAATCACTTTTGCCCATATTCCATCTACAAGAACCAGTAACATGACCACACTCGGATGCAAGGGGGTCTGGGAAATGTAGTCCCTGGATTGACTGCTGTTTGTCAGAAATTACTGCATTCTGGAAGTGGACAGATGGCTGCCACCGCCTCAGTAGCTAGCACTCCCCGAGCACCTACTATGTGCCTGCACCAAGTGATGGTGCCCTTTATGCCCATCATTCATGGATGCTCATGAGGGAGAATTCATATTATCACCTCATCTTCCAGCTACGAAGTGAGGCCCTGAGAGATGAGCTAGGCTTTGCAGTTCTGGCTCTCAGAAGCAGCAGTTTCTCCTGCATTCTCACTGTGCTGGCAAGGTGGCTGGGTCCACTATGGACCCTGGCTTGGAGGATGACCATGGGTGCTTTCTCACCAACACAACAGTGCTATCCTGTCAGCTTCTGCGTTACACCCTCTCCATCACCCACTTGTGCAGCGGCCTAAGGCTAGTATCCCTGCCCAGTGTGACCACCATCATCAACCCTCAGCTCTCACCAAGCTATTAGCCTTTTGATGGCTCTAAATTAACATGGCTTTGCTCTTCTCTCTGTCCTAGCCAACACAGGCAGACAAACGTGCCAGATTTCAAAGCATAGTGTGTGAAAGAGCCATATGACCCTACAGTTCATATGTGGCTGTCTTGAACACTGTGGCTGCCAGAGTTACCACTGTGGAAGACAGAATGATGCGCTTTCCCAAAAGTTGTCCACATTTCAGTCCCCCAGAGCCTGTGAATAGGTTACCTTACCTGTCAAAGGGGAAATTGAAGAGGTGGTTAACTTAAGGATTTTAAGATGAGGAGATGTCCCTGGATTATTGAGGTGGGCTCAAGATAATCACATGGGTCCTTATAGGAAGAAGGCAGGAGGGATCAAAGTCAAAGGGAGTTTCTTGGAATGCTCTAGATCATGACCAAAGTGGACCCCCAAAATTTATTAATGTGGCTCGTGAACCTTCTACAACTAACCTCCCACCCCTTGAGCACATACTGCCCCAAGGCTTCCAGTATATTTGCTACTTCTTGTCCATCTAGTCTGATTAACATGATGTCATCCACACAGTAGACTAATGCAATGTTCTGTAGAATGTCTGCATGGTCCGTTAGCTTCAGATTATATTGTGACAGAGGGTGGAAGAATTAACATAGCCCTGGGGCATGACAGTGAAGCAAACTGTTTCTGATCCTCCTGTCTGCTAGATGTGGGGGGAAACACATTCAGTGTTCAGTTGCCCAAGTAAATGGCTGTAGGTCTCTCTGGCGAAAGGGCTGATCATATATACCATACCTGGAGGCCATATTAATCTGCTCCAACAAAGAAACTGCATGGGACACAGTAGCTACAAGAGAGGTTACTACTTTGCTTAAGTTTGCAGGGGTCCCTTGTCCTCCTCCAGATTCTGTCTGGCTTTCATAGGGGCCAGACTGATGAATTAAATGGGAACATGTCGGCAACTACCTTTTATGCATTCTTTGGAACTTTAAGCGTGGCACTGATTGCTGCCATTCTCCGTCCCTCACCCCAACTCTGGGATACAATGCTGTTTTTTATTTACTGCTCCTGCTGGGGCGAGGGAAGCAGTTTCCAGAGTTTACACTTGGATCCCACTCCACATGCCAAGCAACCAATGCGTTTTGCCAACTTCTAAGTGAAGACATTCCAGTGATAAATTTGGGGTTTTGGGCAAGTGATCTGAATAAGTCCATAGACCAAATAGACCCACTGGACTGGCCTGGCTCCCACAAGTCTCCATTCTAACAGGAAGCCCATGATAATGCTTTTGGTATAGATGTCAATGCATGCCCTGGGTCTAATAGCCTTCAACGTGTTTAGGACTATCCTTTCCCCAGTGACCAGTTACCCAGATAAACCGGGCTGGAGAAATCCTTATCAAGTTCACTTGCCACAGCGATGCAGGCTCCTTCCTCCTGGTGACCCAGCGTCTTCTCCAGCCGGGGGGGGGGGGGGTGTCTAGGCCTAAAAACTAACTCAGGATCAGAAACTGGTCGGAGAATTGCAGCTTTGTATTAGGGTGGCTGCTCTCAGACTCCTGGTCATTCATTCCTGAATTTGAGAAATACCCTGGTGGGTTGGATGTCATTTTCTCTTAACCAACTCCGGTTGGCTATAACTTCCGAGTAGAGTACCTTTCCTCCATTACCTACCACGTACCTCTCCGCCTAAGTTATGTTGTGAATGAATCCCAGTTATTGGTCTGACAGGAAGAAGAGAAGGTAGGGGCACATCCTAAGGGAGATATACACTAAGTGGCCAGATTATTATGATCTCTGAACGCATAATAATCTGGCCATTCAGTGTATATCCTATATAATAAAAGTCTAATATGCAAATTGTTCCCTTGACTAGGACTTTGACCAGCAGGAGGCAGGCCAGCCAACCACCCATGTCCCCTGCCCCTGGCCAGGCTGGCTGGAAAACCCATGCACCAATTCATGCACCGGGCCTCTATATATACTGAGTGGCCAGATTATTATGCGTTCAGAGATCATAATAATAATAATCTGGCCACTCAGTGTATATTGCCTTCAAAGTCAGAGGCCTCTGCATTGCCTTCAAGCAGTGCCCAAAGATCCTAAGTCATCTGGGGACAGACGATTTTCAAGTGCATTGATCCAGATAGCCCTTCGTCATAGCCCCTACTTCTTTACAAAACCATGCCCTGTCATAGAAGCTGCTTTCCTGGAGCTAGTCAGTCCTGTACATGGTCTTCAGTTGTTCTTGCCTCCTGACCTCAGGAGATTAGAGTCTTTTTTCAAACTGCAAGAGAGAGCTTCTGGCTTTCACAATTAGCCTTTCATTGCAGGTTAAATGCTCTTAGCCTTTCCTTGTCTATCTCCAAAGCATCTATTGCAACAGTCTTTCTATTCCATTGTTCCTAGAATGACTACGTTCCCCACACTTATCAAACTCTTGTTACCTGGCCCAAACCATCTGTTCTCTTCTACGCACAAGCCCTCCCAGCTCACCACCAGTCAGAGACTAGTAACTTCACCGCTACAGTATTCCCATGATGATCAGTGCTCCACACACCAACAGTGAGGGGGCCCTCGGTGTCAGCCTGGCAGCAGATAATCCAGCTCCAAAACCCCACTTTGAAGTCTGTCTTCTTGGATCACTCATAGCACCAACTATCACAGGGCCCGTTCCCTGGGAACCAGACTCTGAAACAGACACTTGCTTGTGGAAGGTTTACTGGAAGATGCCCTCCGCATCAACATCTGCCAGGGAGAGCAGGGAGCGCGTGTTTGGGCACAGGAAGAAGTTGGGCTGCACTGCAGACACAACAAGAGCCTCGGCCAATCCCACAGGGAGTTCTGGAACCTGTGGTTACCCCAAAGCGGGGCAAGAGGGTTAGGTGTTTATAGACCCCCCATTAACCATTCATTGGATTCGGGCTGCCCTTTGGGCAGGATGTTTCTTTTCTGCCAAGAACAGTCCCGGGGGTGCAATCCTTGACATGGCGTGGTACTCAGCTCCGAGCTCTCAGCTGTCAGCCCTCTTAGTAGCTGAAGAAGGATCTGGGTCATCCAGCACCGCATCCATTACACCACAATTTTGTTCACATGAAGAGATGCATAAAAGACCCCCGGAAGAATAGAAATGTATTCTACACATTTTGCACATTTGAAATGTTGATTGATGCGGTCAAATGTCTTTCCAAAAAGCTTGAACCATTTATACTTCTATCAGCAGTGGATGAAAATGCCTATTTTCCGACCTCTTCGCCAGCTTTGAGTATCTGATCTTTGAAAACTGTCAATATGATGCGGGGGGGTAGAGGGGAGCAGGGGAATACATTTCATTGTAGTTTTCAATTCTTTTATTACTAGGAAAGTTGATCATCTTTTTGAATGCTGTTCGTATCCCTTGCTTTCCCCCCTCACGGGTGTAGCTGCTATTGCTATCTTATGAATAGTAAATGTATCTCTGTCATATTTTTCCCCAAGCGAAGCTTGTCTTTCAGCTTTATCTGCAATGAATTTTACTATAAAATCTGTAAAACCTCAAACTGCCTATCTTTTCCATTATGGCTTCTGGGTCTCATTTGCCACTTAGAAAGGCTTTATCCTTATAAAATATTCTTCCATAGGTTTTTTTTTCTAATATTTTTATGGTTTGGGTTTTTGCATTTGGATTTTATTCCATCTGGAATTTATTCTGGTGAGAGAAACTTGAATCCATCTCTTCACCGTCCTCCCCGCCCCCCCCCCCCAATGGCCAGCCAGTTGCCCACATCATTTATTAAATAATACATTCCTCTCTGACTAGAAGCGTGTCTTCTAGTTATTAGGTTGCTGTATTAAGTTGAACTTTCTTCTCTATTATGTTAATATGGCTATTTTTGATCCCATATCAAAGCATCTATATTAGTCTATCTTCAGATTTCAATAATCTGCTATAGTAGAACCTCTCCCTCTTTTCTCATTTTTTTTTTACCCCAGATTTTTATTCTCTCCTATACATTCTTCCAGATAAAACTCAGAAAACTCTGACAATCTTCAGAAATAATCACACTGGAATTTTGATGGAGATCGGGTTGAATTTTTTCAATACATTTTAGGAGAATTGACAATTGAATAATTTTGAATCCTTCTAGATAAGAACAAGATACATATCTATTTATTCGAGTCTTCCTCTCCATGCTATATGTAGAAATATTTTTTTTTTCATGTGAACCTGCTCATTTCTTGTCAAGTTTGCTCCCAATATTTTATTCATTCTCATTGCTATTATTGCTGCCTTGGTTAATAGACTCTTTGTCTCCATTGTACTGGTTATTGTTGCTCTATAAGAAAGCTATTGATTTTTGTGTATGCTTTGTACCTAGGCACGATAGCAAGCTGTCTATTGTTTATAACAGTTTTTTTCATTAGCTGTCTTCTCTTTCCAGCCTCCCAGGTCTGTGCTTCAGAAAGGTGATTCTCTAGAAACAAAAATGGGGTGAGAGAGGTTGGAGGAGGCACAGCATGCCTTAGCCCTGGCTAAGTTCTAGAGGCCCAGTGCACAAAATTCGTGCGTGGGTATGGTCCCTAGGCCTAACCTGCGGTCAGGGCCATCTTCATCCACCCCCAGTTCCCCGTTCCCCATCGGGCGATCAGAGCCTGCCGGCCAGGGGGAGGAACCAAGAGGTTGGCCATTCTGCCTGCCCATCGCCCACACCCCCGCCATAGGTTGGCCTCTGTGTGTGGGGGGTGACTGGTGGGGCAGGGGCCTTGCCCTGGAGCCACCTGTGTCCCCCACCACCCACCCCCGGTCTTCTGTTCACCATTGGGCGATCGGAGCCTGCCAGCCGGGAAAAGAGACTGAGAGGTGGTCAGTGTGCCTCTTAGTAACTGGTCCAGTGGTTGTTCTGGTCATTCTCCCTTTAAGGTCAATTTGCATATTACTTTTCTATTATACAGAATATATATATATATAGTTTTCTTTCTCACAATCTACATTAGGGCAGAAAACTTCCAGGTTAGTTGACAAGAATCTAGCAGTACTGACTTCTGAATTGACAATGAGGTAAAATGAATCTTCAATTCCTTGAGATGCAACTTGGTTATGGTGAACTCTGCTGTTGCAGAAAATCAATCAGTGTGGATAAAGTATAATAATAAAAGTAGACACTGACAGGATACTGTGTGCTAGACACTATCCTAAACACACACACAAACACACACACACAAACACACACACACACACACACACACACACACACACACAGTCTCTCATTTAATCTTCAAAGCATTCCTTTGAAGTAGGTATTATTAGCCCCATTTTACACATGGAGAAACTGAGGCCCAGAAAAGTTAAGTGAGTTGCCCATGGCCATACCGCTTATAGTTGACAGAATCCGAACTTGAATCCAATGACTCCAGCGTCCATTGCCCATAGCGAATAGAGCATTATGGGTTAACTCAGTACAAATCTGCTCTTTATACAAAGCTGCCGAATAACCACTGATTCCCAAGTTCAGATTCACCACAGGGTTTGCCTTCTCTTTTTTGCATTTCCTTCCACCCGGCCGCCAGCTCAGGAGGTCATGGACTCCCAGCTTTCCAGGCTGCCTGGGGACATGGGACCGGCCGAGCAGAGCCATTTGGGCAGGTGCCAAGGACAGGGCGCGGAGATGAGTTACGGGGCAGCAAGCTGACACTGACATGTTATGGCCAAGCCCTGGAAGATCTCATTTTTTAAAATGAAAATATCCTCTGGGTGGCTTTTCTCATCTCATTACATTGTGGTCGATGGTCAGAGTTTCCTTCCTCTTTCGAAAATTGCTGCTGGTTTTTGATCCTGACGTCTTGCTCCCTGACCCATGGACCAGCCTGTTCCTGGGCGGGGTTTCCATGCCTCTAGGCAACAGGGCTGAGCTATTCTCTCAGAAAAACCCTACAGCTCCTCTTAGCGGCTCTGGACCAGTTCACCTCAAACCAGTTCAACCACAGGTCAGCTGGCCAGTGTCTGTATGTCTAGATGTCACCAGGCACAAGGTGCCCTGGGAAATCAGAGATGGCTTCAGAGAGGAGGTGACATTTGAGGCATTTCCAAGGTAATTCTATATGAACAGTATTGATATTAATTCCTTTGCTGAACAAAAGAATATTTACCAAGCCCCTACTATGTGCTGAGGTTAAAGTGATAAATGAGTTAGGAGGGTTTTACCCTAAAAAAGCTTACATTCTAGACACTAACAAGTAAACAAATGAATGAAGAAAATAATTTCAAATAGTGAGAAATGCTGTATAAAGGAATAGAAAGTGAGAGGTGGGGAGGAGTGACTTAGGACAGTTAGTCAGGATTCTTTTCTGAGGAGCTGAAATTAAATTATACCTGAATGTTCAGAGCCAGAGCTGTGAGGATCTGGGGGTCACCAAGTCACTGTGTGGAGAATGAACTGGGGGGTTGGGGGACAGGGGCAATTGGGAGACCACTTAGGAAGCAGTGCAGTGAGCCAAGGATGTAATGATGGAAAATCAGAAGGAGGGGAAGTGGGGGAAATGTAGAGACATGGCCCTTAAGGGACAGATTTAGGAAGGGGTACCATCTGCACAGGGGTCAGCCCTTGAGAGAAAAGAAAATGAAGTAGTCCTAACTGGTTTGGCTCAGTGGATAGAGCATCGGCCTACGGACTGAAGGGTCCCAGGTTCGATTCTGGTCAAGGGCATGTGCCTTGATTGTGGGTACATCCCCGGGGGGAGGGAGGGTGTGCAGGAGGCAGCTGATTGATGTTTTTCTTTCTCATCAATGTTTCTAACTCTCTATCCCTCTCCTTTCTTCTCGGTAAAAATAAATAAATAAACAAATAAATAAATAAATAAATAAAATATATTTTTTTAAAAAAGAAAGTGAAGTATCAAAGGCGACTCCTGGGATTTTAGCTTGAACAGTACTAGACAAACGGCGAGGCTGTGGTCTAAGAGGAGAAACACAGAGGACGGAGCAGCTTTTTGGTGAGAGGAAATGAAAAGTTCATGAATATAAGGACAACCAGGATTACTATCGTTAATGGGACACAAATGTGCTCACCATTTGCTCATATCATTAGCTTCATTAATCTATCAGTGGCACTGTGAAATAAATACTTTCCCATTTTCCAGACAAGAAAAGAGTTTCGGAGAGGGGAAGTGACACTCAGATTTTGAAGGACAGACCTGAGACACGAACCTGAGTCTGCCTGCTCTTAACTGTTAAACCCAATGGTAGCTTTATAAGTAAACTTTTTATAAATAGTAGGATTTTAAAAAAGTGTTATGAAACATTTTACTCTTTTCCAGCAAATTTTGTTATTTGACAAGATAACGTTTCTTTAAAAAAATTCCAAAAGAATAGATAAAGAGAAGTAAAGGAAATAATAAAAAGTCTATATGGATGCCAACGGCTTCAGTGAGGGACAAGCATTAGACACTCTGGCCATTAGGCAAGTGGCCCATGGGCACACGAAAGACACGGGTTGCCTCTCAGTGGCTAGGACCCCAACCTTTAACCTGCTTTTCAGGCCCGGCCTGATCTGCCTCTCCTCCAGGATTTCCAGCCCACCCCCCATGACCTGCCCCCTCATCTCCGTCCTCCCAAACTCCCTGCTCATCCAAACCTGGGATCTTCACTCCTCTGCCCGCTCCCTTGGTGAACTCCTACTCGTATGACAGAACACAGCCTAGCATCACCTCCTCCAGGGAGTCTTCATAGGATCCAGCTCTTCTTCTCCACACTCCCCTTAGTTTTTAATTCCTACCCATCAGTGTGATTTCCCTCCATTTTCCCACTAGGGAGGGAGGTCCTGGGAGGAGGAATTGAGGTGCCCCAGGTCTTAGCTCAGAGCTGGCACCGAGGAGGAACTCAGTAATTGGCAAGTGAATGAATCATGTCTCTTGGCAACGTCGTCGGACCGCTCTGCCTCGTCTGCGGGTCCTCAGAGGAGGCTTCTGGCTGGGCCTCCTGCCCTCGCAGTACCTGGCACTCCCCCTGGAAGATCCATCCTGGTCTCCGCACAGCCAGAGCCTTGTTCCCAAGTCACTTGCTTTCCAGGCCACAGCGCTCCAGAGAGGCTAGCACGGCTGCCAGGACTGGAGGGCGGGAGGGGTGGGGGATCCGGGGGGAAACTTAGGGGGGGGAGTTATGGGAAAGAGGAGTCCAAGGCTACTGTTGAGGTGTCACAGGCAGGGCCCGAGGTCTCAGTGGCGCGCTGTCACTTTAGCCCTGGTATCTGGACACACTGCCAGCCTCAGGGCTCCAGACCTGCTCCGGGTGGGGGGGTGGAGGGGGTGGAGGGGGTGGGGAGAGGGTTGGGGGACCAGTTTCCGAGAAGGAAAATGATGACTTAAACAGAGGCCTCCCCTTCCCCGCTTGGAGCCTCATCTCAGTCAGGTCCCTTACAGGAAGGCCTCATCCTGAGGCCCAAAGTGAGGCGGAGCGGGGAGAGAAGCTCCGCCGTCCAAATATTTGTAAACGGAGCTGTTTTCCAGGCAAAGCAGAACCAGATGGCACCGCCCTCCGGGAGGCCAGGCCTTGGCACTGGGAGGCAGCCTGGAGGCCGGGAGGCCCGACTGCAGAGCAGGAAGGCGAAGGCCGGCCAGGGATTGCACCGTGGGCTCCGGAGAGCTGGGTGCTCGTCAGGAAAGGTGATTTTTGTGCTGCCTGGCCAGACAGTGAGCCAGAGGAGGGCAGGTCCTACATCTCTCTTGTATCTGGGTTCCCCGCACGTGCTGAGGCCAGGTGCCCAGTGGGACCTCAGTCGGTGTCTCCTAAAATACTGACCGGCTGGCTCCCGGACCAGCTCCAGCTGTGAAGCCAGTCGGACCTGAAGTGGGCCACACTTGGTGGATGCACAGCCTTGACCACAGCACCCGATGGCTCTGTGCCTCAGTCGCCTCTTCTGTGTAATGGGGATGATACGATGCCTGCCTCACAGCACTGCCGGCGCTCCAGAAGTCCATGCACATAAACCTAACCCACACTCGGCCCAGCACTGGCTCTCACACAATGGCTACTCTTAGCCACCTTTATTATTTTTTAAATATATATTTTATTGATTTTTTACAGAGAGGAAGGGAGAGGGACAGAGAGCTAGAAACATTGAAGAGAGAGAAACATCCATCAGCTGCCTTCTGCACACCCCCTACCGGGGAGGTGCCCGTAACCAGTCAAGGGCAGGGTACAACCGGGGATGTACCTGCCCTTGACTGGAATCAAACCTGGGACCCTTGAGTCTTCAGGCCGACACTCTATCCACTGAGCCAAACCGGTTAGGGCTACTCTTAGTCACTTTAATTGTCTGGGGGGTGGCAAGTAGCTGGGGGAAATTGGCAGAGTGGGAGACACTGCTCCCTGAGGGGAGAGCATGTAGACTCTCAGGATAGGGAACCAACAGGGGACAACAGGCAGATCCCCACGGAGCTGGTGCCACCGAGACCAACAGCACATGTTTCAGAGACTCGGGCTCCGAGTTCAGGGGGCTGAAGAGAGCTGGAGCTTAATAATTCCATGAAATTTCTTTTCACAATGCAATGTACAGATCATGTACCATAGACATGTGCACTTGAAATCTATTATCTTATTAACCAATGTTGCCCCAATAAACTTAATAAAAAAATAATATTCACCAATTATATATTTTTTAATTCTTTTTTTAAAATATTTTTTATTGATTTCAGAGAGGAAGGGAGAGGGAGAGGGAGATAGAGGCATCAGTGATGAGAGAGAATCAATGATTGGCTGCCTCCTGCATGCCCTCTACTGGGGATCTAGCCCACAACCTGGGCATGTGCCCTTGACTGGAAAAAATACCCCAGACTCTTCAGTCCACAGGCCAACACTTTATCCACTGTGCCAAACCAGCTAGGGATAAAACATTTTTTAGGAAGAAATAGTCTATGTGGGATGGAGAGGACCAAGGAGTACCACAGAGAGGCAGGATGAGGCAGAAGTCCAGATCAGACCTCAGCACTCTGCAGCACCTGCTGCCCTACCTCACTGTGCTCCATTTGTCTCCTTTGATAAATGGGGTGCTGGAGGTACTGATGTCATAGGGCTACTGTAGGAATTAATGAGTTAATACCTATTATTGCCCAGGGCAGCACCATGACTTGTTGGAAATGACTTTTGTGTTTGCTTGAAGAGAGACAGGTTGGCATAATGGAAAGTACATGGATTTAAGTTCCATATCTGAGTTAAAACCTAGTTTCCTCTCGTTCCCAGCTATGTAATCGTTCATGAGCCTCTAAGCTTCTCTCAACTTTGGGCACTTGCTCCGTAAAGTGGGGAGGATGGAGATGATGGTGGTGGTGGTGGCGATTATGTGGATGCTGTGAGGATTACATTGTAGCACTCAGCAGGTGGCTGCTTCACATGGTTACCGTGGCCTGAGCTCTCCTGGGGTATGAAGGCTTATTGTCAAGAAAAACTAACCTGAAGGCTGGGCTTTCAAGGATCTTATGATAGTTACTAGTGTGTGTCAACTTGATTGGCCACCGTGCCCAGATATTTAGTCAAATATTATTCCTGATGTTTCTGTAAAGATGCTTTTGGATGAAATCAACACTCAAAACAGTGGACTTTGGGTAAAGCAGATTGCCCTCGATAATGTGGGTGGGCCTCATCCAATCAGTTGAAGGTCTGAATAAACAAAAGACTAACCTCCCTCAAACGAGAGCAAATTCTACTAGCAAATGGCTTTCATACTTGGCTAGTCCCTAGGTCTCACTTGCTGACCAATCCTGCAGATTTTGAATTTCTCAACTCCCATAATCTTGAGTCAATTTCTTAAGAGCTCCCCCTCCCATAACTCACTCACCCACTCTCTCCTTTTCCCTCCCCTCCTCCCCGCTCCACACACACACACACACACACACACACACACACACACACACACACACCTTACTGGTTCTATTTCTCTAGAGAACCTTAATTAATACAGATCATGTGTTTGTTTATAATAAAAAGTATGTCTAGGGCAAGCCACCTCGTAGATGAAGAATGGGAAATGGAGAGTCCTTATCAAGGTGTCTTTAGAAGTGACCTGAAAATGTATCCCCAGGAAATAGACCTTCAGGGGCCCGGGCCCTGGAGAAGTCCTGCTTGGCTGTAGGGGTGGAGGGTGGGGACTGGCCCCAGACATGGGTCTGGCTACTCTGTGAGACCACAGCAGATTCGGCAGAAGGCAAGGAAACACCCTCGTGGTGAAAATGTCAAGGCAATGAGGTTGGTGAGAAGGCCAATGGAGCTCAGACTGTTGCCAAACGGAAGGACTCACCTTGAGTGAAACACTGTGGAAGAAGAGAAGCCTGGGTCCTAGCCTAGTTGCCTTCTGGATCCCTGGCCCTCAGTCTAACCACATACACTGTATAATGGAGGATAAGGCTTTATAATCTCTAAGGCACCTGCCAGCGGGGTTGCTGGGCAGGACAGTGACCCAGACAGAGGACACTGGGCAGGAGCGGAAGCAGCTTTGGGGAATGCCACCCGAGTAGCAGGCTGGGAACAGATCCCTTGGAGGAGCACGTCCTTACCCCTGGCAAGGATCAATGAGAAAAGCAACTCTAAGGCTTGCTGGGGGGTCTTTGGGAGAAGGAGGAACCCTTTGACTTTCAGGGATCCAGAAGAACAAAGATTTTTCCTCTGCTATCAAACATTTCTATTAAAACTTTCTTCAGAAGCATTTTTTAAAAATTATTCAGGCACCCTCCTCTCTAACCATCTAATTTAATTTTTTTGTATGTTGTCATTAAAAAGAATAACTTTGATGTTTGCTTTTTTTTTTTTTACAAAAACAATAAGTACTTATTATAGAATGTTGAGAAAATTAGCATAAGGGGGAAAGAAAATTGCTAATGCACTCATTAGGACAGACCACCTGTTGTTAATAAACAACCTCCAAATTTCAGTGGCTTAATATACTAGATTATTTCTGTCATGCAGTAGTTATTTCTGCTCATTGCTCTAGTGACAATATTTGTTGCATAGCCTTTTTTATTTTATGATTCAGGGACTCAGGATCCTTGTATCTTGTGGTTCCATCATCCTCTAGGGCTCTGGGGGCTTGGTCTCTAACCAATGGTTGGGGAAACAAGAGAGTAAAGATTGTGAAGTGGGTTTTATGGGTTAGGCTTGGAAATGGCAAGCATTATTTCTGCTCACATTTCATTGGCCAGGCTTGTGTCACATGGCCACATCGGACTGCAAGGGAGGCTGGGAAATGTAGTCTACCTGAACTTCAGCAACCTGAGGGAACCACTATTCAAATTTTGAGGGCTTTCCTTCCATTTAGTTTTCTATGTCATATATATGTTGTGTAACCAAGCATCAGGCTGGCCTAAGTCACTAGTTTCTGGGAGGCAATCTCTAAGTCCTTGAAATTTTCAGAGTAATAAGAGTTCACTTAATATTCCTGGTATCTCCTGGGACCACACCTGATAGGTTATGCTAACAGGTTGGCTCGGGACGGTGGCTGGCCACATCTGAAAAACCAGTGATGGGATTAGAAGGTTGGGGCTTTGAGCCCCATGATATCAGCCCAGCCTCTGGGAAGGGGAGGGGTATGGAGCCCAAGTTCAATCAATCATGTCTATGTAATGAAGCCTCATTAAAAATGTGGGACACCGAGGCTCTGTTGAAATTCCTGGTTGGTAGTACTCTTTGTCACCGGTCAAAGGGGAATGTGGCCCTGGGAACTGGGTGCTTTGTGTCTGGAACTCTCCCAGGCTTAGCCCCATGTCTCTCCTAATTTGTGTCCTTTTGCCATAATAAAATAGTAATTATTATTACAGTGCTTTCCTATGTTCTGTTATTATTCCTAGTGAATTAGCAAACCTGAGGGAATCCACCAGGGCCTCTGAGTTTGTAACTAGCTGACCTGAAGTGAAGGGAGCCCTGAAGACCCCTGTGTCTGAAGTTAGGGCAGTCTTGTGGAAGACCATGCCCTTACGGCCGATTTGGGCCCAACTCTGGGTCCATATGAATATGCAGATTCACACGTACACTGCTGATTGAAATGCACATATATAAAACACTATATAAATCACTCTATAAATCCTCTTTTATAAAGTGTGGTGTTTTGTTTTATTTTTGTTTTTTCCCTTACTTCATTTGTTGCTGATGTCTTTCCAAGAATTTGACTTAAATTCTAGGCTACTCCAGTAATCAGCCAGAACTCTAGGATTCCACTTGTTTTCCCAGGTTTAGGACAGATGGGATGGCCCAGCCTCAGCCTCTCACCCTTCTCTGGCTCCTAGTCCCATACCTGGCCCTTGTCCCCAACATCATCCAGAAGCACCTCTGAAGGAGGACGGGGTTGGCTTAGCAGCGCTAGGTGTGGGCAGAGAGACCCAGGCCTTGGCAAGCTATGCAGAGCAGAGATGGCAGGTGCCCCTGGTCAGAGCTGTGGCACAGGGAAAGGTCTGGAGCAGACCAGGACAATGTGGGCTGATGCAATGGCTCCACCCAGGCTGCAACCCACATGGCCTTCTGGACTTGGGGCCAGCCCTGGAGCAGAGATCAGCCTGGAGGCCGAGCACAGAGCTCCTGCTCCACCCAGGCGCCTGCTTTCACCCACCGCTGTCCTGCTGCCAAAGTGGGGTAGAGGTCGGGAGGCGGACAGAGAGGGACACAATGCTTATCCACCTTGGAGTCACATGCAGAGCCTGAAACCGACCTTGGATATCCTCTATGTCAGTGATGGTCAAACCCCAGTGGCTGCTAGAATCCCTGGAGGAACCTGTTCTGTTCTAAAGGCCCCTTCAGACAGGCTCATCCATTAGGGCTGAGTGGGACACAGGCCCCTGCAATTATCACATCCCTTGTGGGTGATTCTGGAGCAGGTGAACTCTGGGCCACTTTCTCCTACACCAGCCGTGGGCAAACTACGGCCCGTTCAGCTGTTCTATCTGCCCGCTGAAAGAGCGGAGGGTTCTCTTGCTCTCCCCTCTGCTTCTTCACCAGCAGCTCAAGATGAGAGCATGGTCAGGTTGCTTTTGTTCCGGCCCTCCGGTCCAGTTTAAGAACCCATTGTGGCCCTCGAGTCAAAAAGTTTGCCCACCCCTGCCCTACACCCTCCTTGGTTTCCGGAGGCTCAGAGGTGGTAGATGATATCCAATGTGTCACTGCTAGTGGGAGTCGGATCTCAGGGAAGAATCCAGGTTTCCTAATCCAGCTCAAGGCAGGCCAGTGGTGGGGGATAGGGGACTGCTGGCTATATACCTGGTAGAGGACTGAAGAACCCCAGGAAGGACCCCACAATCACAGACCTGCCCCCATGTCTGAAATTCCACTTTTAGGCAGTTATTCCTTAGGGCCTTGAAGATTCGGGGGTTCCCAGAGTCCACTCTGAAAATGCTAATCTTTCTGGGATGAAACGTCCTAAATTATTACCATGGGCGCATTGACGACTGGCTTCCCGGCACCTGACAACAGCGCCGGAGGCTAGGAAGAAGCACCGGCTACATGCCAGGTGGTAGAGCCCCTGGACGGGCCCAGGGTGTCTGGGTGGGGATGTGGGTGCAAACCAGAATGAGACCTAAGGGCTTTACTGTCTTCAGACACATCCTGTCCCAGAAAGTGACATCTCCGAGTCAGCCTGGCCTGCCACGCCCCAGCTCTGTGGCCTTGGCCAACCCAACCACTGCCTGGCTCTGAGCCTCGGGCTCCTCGCCTGCAAAATGGAGCTGGGCCAAAACCGGTTTGGCTCAGTGGATAGAGCAGCGACCTGGGGACTGAAGGGTCCCAGGTTCGATTCCGGCCAAGGGCATGTACCTTGGTTGTGGGCACATCCCCAGTAGGGGGTGTGCAGGAGGCAACTGGTTGATGTTTCTCTCTCAAAGACATTTCTAGCTCTCTATCCCTCTTCTTTCCTCTCTGTGAAAAATAAATATATATTTTTTTAAAAAAACGGAGTTGGTGCGAACTCTGAAAGCATCTTAATCCTCAGATCTGTGCCCTGTCTGTCATGATGTGCCCGACCTTGAGGAGGCCCCCAAGAGGCCAGCAGTCACTCAAGGTCACGCTGCCCTCCGTTTTGAGGCCAGAATGAGTGGCAACTTAGCTTGCCGGGGCCGCCCTGGCCCTCAGGCATCCTTGGGGCCTGGCTACTAGGGAGGCGAAGGCCTTGCCACCCCAGCAGCGGTTTACATTCTTCCGCATCCTTGGCGTCTGGAAACTCATCGCTGCCCTTTCTTCTCTTTAGGAAACAACAACAACAAAGCCACATTCCCGTCTTAGGGGACAGGGCACTGCCCATCCCCAGCAGGGGTGGTGGGGAGAGAGCTTTTCCCACCCTCCTCCCCTCCCCAGGGCTAACCACAACTGTGCTGCCCCTGCCTTTCTTCCCTCCCCCCGGGGCCGGCAGCCAGCAGGGTGGAGGTCCCTGGGAAAGCTCCCCAGAGGAGCCCGCAGACGGTGCCTGCGGCCTTGGCGGGGGCCTGGATTCAGGATGCCTCCTCCACGGCCCAGCCTCCGGTGGGGATGCGCTGACGTGATGTCTGGCGTGTTGGCGCTGGCCTGGCAGCGGGGTGCTGTGCAGGTGATGCACACGCACGCTGCTCTGTGTTTCCCAGCGTGAGGCCTGCCTGGCCGGGGGAAGGATGGTCAGAGAGTTCAGGGCCCAGGGATGGAGATGGAGTGGTGGGGACAGCAGGGATGGGGGCCGGGGACGATGCTGTACACTCAGAAGACAACCAAAGCCTTCTGCCTCTGCCGGCTCTGCCTCCTGCAGAAAAGTGCTGACCCACGGGTGTCTCCTCCCACACAGGCAGCCGCCATGGCCATCTGCCCCCAGCTTCCCACCCGGTGCCAGAACAGCCTGCACAACCTCCTTAGTAACGGCTCATCCAGCACCACCTCAGACACTTGCAGCTCGGTCTTATTGCTCAAGAATGCAGTCATTGTAGCAATGCTGAAGTACAGATAAGAAGGAAAAAAAAAAGAATGATTACCCCTAACTCAGAATTTGTAGAAATACACTCTTGACCTAGTGTTGCATTTCTCCCCCGGCTTTTATATAAGATATAAAACAAGGCTGTGTGTGCCTGGGGCAGGAGGAGATAAGTATGGAAAAGGAGAGTAAGCCTTTAGAGACTTGTACAGCAATCTGACATGGCCGCCACTTTCTTATTCATTGTGTTTCACACAAGCACTGACGTATGACAGATTGGAAACCAGCCAAAATGTGGTCCTTCAGCGCAGCTAGTTGAAGAAGCGATAATATAGATAGTTTAATAAAAGTGGGTTCAGCCAAAACCGGTTTGGCTCAGTGGTAGAGCGTCGATCTGCGGACTGAAAGGTCCCGGATTCCATTCCGGTCAAGGGCATGTACATTGGTTGCGGGCACATCCCCGGTAGGGGGTGTGCAAGAGGCAGCTGGTTGATGTTTCTCTCTTATCGACGTTTCTAGCTCTCTATCTTTCTCCCTTCCTCTCTGTAAAAATACCAATAAAATATATATATTTTTAAAAAGTGGGTTCCCATTCTCTTTTGTAGCTCCACCATGTCCTATGTGTCTTCCCGACCATGTCACGTGTTCAGTGGCCGGTAGGGGATGTGCTGCAATTTTGTTGACCAGTCCTTAATCCTGGCAGTTGAGATAGTTTTCCGTTTTCGAGAGAACAAGCAACAGCTGATGGATGTCTTTGTTCTCCCTTTGTGCGCTCGTGCCTCTATTTCCTTCAGATAAAAAAATTTCAGAAGTGGAATTGCGGGAGCAAAGGATGCACACTTTTTTAAGAGTTGAGGCACCTGTTGCTAAAATGATGGAAAGAAACCAGCTGACTCAACTCATACTTTCACCAGTAAGTGAGAAGTAAGGCAGGCATGGTTGGGTACAGGCGGGCATCGTACGAAACAGCCCCCTCTGCCAGTGACAGCTGTTCAGAGGTGTGGAGACTGTGACCTTGGGTCCTCTTTTACTCCCTGCCCCCAGGTCCTTCAGTGGCTTCCCAAGAATGACAGGGCCAAAAGCAGCTTTAAAGATCCCAGCCCCGGAGTCCCTGATGTGGGTCCCATGGACGCTGGTTCTGCAGGGTATTTACTAGACTAAAGAATTCTGTGATGAATTTTTCTCGGGAGCCAGTGAGTTAAACAAATCCGAGATGCTCTCCGCTGCAGGATTTCTTAGAGCATTTAATATATTCATGAACATTATTTATCTTTAAGAGGGGGCCACCAGTGCAACAGAGAAGTAAGGAGATGCTGATTTGGAGGACACATTGGATTAGGCCACACGGAGGTTGAGGTCTGCTATGCATTGAATTGTGTTTCCCAGCCCCTAAATTCATATGTGGGAGCCCCCAAATCCCAGTGTGGCTGTATTTAGAGTAAGGAAGCAATTGAGGTTAAGTAAGGTCATAAGGGTGGAGTCCTGGTTGGATGGGATCAGTGTTCCTGTAAGAGGAGACCCCAGAGATCCCGGTGAGGACAAAGCGAGGTCTGCAAGTCAGGGAGAGCGCTCTCAGCAGGAACAGAGCTGATCAGCACCTGATCTTGGACTTCCAGTCTCCGGAACTATAAGAAAAAGGTTTACTGTTGCAGTCACCCAGCCTATGGTATTCTGTTATGGCAGCTCGAGCTGACTCAGAGAAAGACCCTTCTAGGTGGAAGTGAACTTGGGTGAGACTCCACCTGGGCGCACTCTTAGGGATGCAGACCTGCCTGGACCTGGGCCAAGTACCCAGAGGATCAGGGGTAACCAAGACCACTGCCTACATTTAGGCTTTTGTCATCCCGAACAGAATGTCTAGACCCATTAACTAACTCCTCTTCTCCTTCCCCCAGTCCCTGATAACATCAACTCTCCTGTCTGTCTTTATGAGTTAGCCTGTTTTAGGTACCTCATATAAACGGAATCATGTACTATTTCTCCTTCTGGGGACAAATATTTGGCTGGTTTCATTTAGCTTCATAGTCCATCTATGTTGTAGCGTAGAATTTCACTCCTCTTTGTGGGTGACTGGTACTCCTTTTGTCTACCCATTCATCTGTTGGTGGGCATCTGCGTTGTTTTCACCTTTAGCTACTGTGAATCATGTTGCTGTGAGCATGGGTGTCAGAGGCCATAGCCTTAACCACCAGGCTAAACTGTTGTTCTGTTTTTCTAATTCAGTGAAAAACATTTTGGTCTACAAAATTGGTAAAAAAAAAAAAAAAAAAAAAAAAAAGGGAATCGTTGTATTTGAATTGAGATCTGATTCCTCCCACAATCTCCCCACCACTTTGCAGCAGCTCCGTGACCCTGGAACACCTTCCTGAACTCTGTGAGAACCTGAGTCCAGCCCAACCCCCTGGCATCTGCTTCCTGTTGAAGGTGGCACTCTCTGACCCCAACTCGTCCAGCTGCTCAGGCCTCAGATCTTCATCCTCTACTTTCCATCACATCGTCCATCAGCAGCACCCGGCCGCACAGCCTTCCAGAATGCAGCCTGATTCTGCCCACTGCTCTCACCCCTGTCCTAGCCACCATCCTCTCTGGCTGGAACTGAAACACGCCTGCCAGATCTCCCTGCTTCTTCCCACTGCCCTCTGCAACCCACTTGCCTCCCGCTGCTAGAGTGGGCGCCTGAAAACAAAAGCCAGGCCCTACCTCGCTGGCTTGGCTCAGTGGAGAGAGCGTTGGGCTGCGGACTGAAGGGCCCCAGGTTCAATTCTGGTCAAAAGCACATGCCAGAGCTGTGGGCTCAATCCCCAGTAGGGGCGTGTAGGAGGCAGACAATCTTTGATTCTCTCTCATCATTGATGTTTCTCTCTCTCTCTCTTCCTCTCTGAAATCAATAAAAATAATTTAAAAAAAAACAAAAACAAAACCAGATCACATCATGCCTCTTAACAGCTTGCTAGTGGCTTCCTGGTCCATTTAGAAATCTACTCCAGGTTCCCTCCCTGACTTATAATGTTCCGCATCTAGGCAACCCAGCCATTGCTATCCCACCAAGTCCATCCGGTGCCTTTCCCCCACTCACATTCCGTTCCGGCCACTCTGCCCTTCCCTGCTCGCTCAGTTTGATGAGTTTCGTGCTCCAAACACTGTCCACCCAGATGTTTGCCTGGCGGGCTGTTGCTCACCTCTGAGGAATCCACTCCACCGTCGCCTCCTCCAAGAAACTTTCCGGACTGAAGCACCCGCCCATGCGCCCAGGCCCAGGTATCTCCATCCCATAACCACGTTCATGGTCTTTGTAAACATGTTTACGGCCTTTGTATCACTTACCGGTACCTGGAAGCATCTGCTATCTTCCTTGATTTCCTGGTTCATTTTCTCTTCTCCCGCCTAGAAGTAAACCCTGTGAGAGCCAGGGCCTGTCCTGTCTGTCACCCCACTCCCTCCAGACACAAAGGCGCTGGCCTGATATTTAACATGCAACAATGACATGCATGAGGATGTGGGACAGAGCTGTGTCTGTGTCTGTGTCATCTGTGGTTCACCGTGGGATCCAGGCTCTGTCAACACTGACTTGTGGCCCGGGGTCTCACATACAATAAAAGTGTGGACTTTGTCCTGATGGGTGGTCCCATGAATGGCGTTTTATTGTCACCTGCATCAGTTGCAGGCGCGGGTGTCTGGAACAGAACCGGAGCAAGCACAGGCCTGGGCCCCCTTCATGAATGCGCCCACCTGTGGACAGGACCTCGGGACTCTGCAAGGGAAACTGGTCTACCTGGGGTATGGCCTCTGCTCCTCGCAGTTCCAGGAAACCTCGGGGCCTCCCAACATGTGGTCTTTTCTGCTCCTGGGAGGAGGGCCGGGCTTCAGAGACAGCGCCTCCCTGTCTTGTGGTCGGGCTATTCTTGGGCCTCGGAATGCTCTGCTCCTCGCGCTGACAGTTGCCACCTCTGGCGGTGGGGCGGGTACTCTGGGGCCTTGCTCACTGGGTGGCGAGGGCTCCCAAGTCCCCCCGCCCCCCTGCCTGCCTGGGCTCTGGCTGGCGCAGTGGGGGACACTAAGAGCATGTGGCATTGGGGGGCTCCTCTCTGGAGTCGCCTGGCTCTCCCTCCTCCCGTCACACAAAAGCTCCCTGCTCAGGCAGGGACAAGAGCCCGTTTCTAATTGTGGAACAAAAAGCAGACCAAGCCCTTCTAGCAGGGGGAGAGGCAGGGTTGCCCAGGGCCTCTGCCTGATTCGCTCGGGTTTTCCCAGGCTCAGAGCAGCGCAAGAGGCCGTGGTGGGAACGTCCACCTTCTGGAAGAAGCGGAAGGGTCTGTGGCTGTGGCTGTGGCTGTGGCTGTGGCTGTGTCTGTGTCTGTGGCTGTGTCTGTGGCTGTGTCTGTATCTGTGGCTGTGGCTGTGTCTGTGTCTGTGTCTGTGTCTGTGTCTGTTTCTGTGTCTGTGTCTGTTTCTGTGGCTGTTTCTGTGGCTGTGTCTGTGCCTGTGTCTGTGGCTGTGGCTGTGGCTGTGCCTGTGCCTGTGCCTGTGCCTGTGGCTGTGGCTGTGGCTGTGGCTGTGGCTGTGCCTGTGCCTGTGCCTGTGCCTGTGCCTGTGGCTGTGGCTGTGGCTGTGCCTGTGCCTGTGCCTGTATCTGTTTCTGTGTCTGTGTCTGCGTCTGCATCTGTGGCTGTGTCTGTGCCTGTGTCTGTGTTTTTGTCTGTGGCTGTGGCTGTGTCTGTGGCTGTGGCTGTGGCTGTGTCTGATCTCTGTGTGGGGTCATTTTCTTTACCCCACTCTCCACTGACCCTTGCAACTGGGCTCCTCTTTCCCATTTTCCTCTCTGGCCTCTGGACTGATGGTCCCTTGCCTGATGCTGCCATTTACTTTTCCTCTAACACCCAGGTTATCATGTCTGGATTCTTCCAGAAACTGGTAATAGTTCCCTTTTCCTCCTGCATTGTTCGCCCAGGCAGCATGCATTAAATCATCATCATATTCATCATATGTATCATCACATAGTTACCATTTACTGCCTTTATCGTTATCCCCATGGTTACCACTGACCAGCGTCCCCATGGTTGCTGTGTGTACGGCACCGTGTTAAGCGCTTTACATGTCTCATCTACTCCGTGGGCAGTAGTTTCTAATTCTCCTCTTCACTTCACAAATGAGGGGAGTGAGCTCGGAGAGGTTGAGTAACCTGCCCAGGGTCACACAGCTGGCATGTGCCAGAGCTGGATGCTAACCTGATGCCAAAGATATGGCCGGCCCTCAGGGCATATGCCGGAGGGTTTCAGGCGTAAATTCTGAAGCCAGACTGCTGGAACTCTTCAGGGTCACTGTGAAGACGGAAGGAGTTACTCTATGGAAAGCATATAAAGTGTTTGACATCGTGACTGGTGCATTGTACATGCTCTGTGACGAGTACAGAAATGCAATAAGGCCCATGAGCGTCTAGTCCAAAGGGAAAGGCCATGGTAGCAGGGAAAAGAACGCAGCACGCAGGGTACCTGGAAGGGACACCTACTCACAGCGGGGGGGCTTCCAACGCATGGTAATTGTCTTATTTTAAATAACCTTAATTTTGAAATAGTTTAACAATTATAGAAAAACTAGCAGCCTTACAGATGAATCTGTGCGCCAGTAGCTCGCCAGTAGTTTGCTGCTGCCCTCCAATAGCTCTCCGCCCACTGCCCCACTCTCCTGTAGCTCCCCCTGCCCCCCACCCCCCATAGCTTGCTGCCCTGCCCCCTCCTGTAACTCTCTGCCATCCGCTTATAGCTTGCTGCCCCATTGTCCTGCTGATCTGCTAACCCTGTTGTTACATGGTCGGTCGTTACACTTTAAAGCATAAAGATCATTTGCATATTCCATCTTTATTATATAGGATTGCAAAGGTAGTACAGAGAGTTTCTCTATACTCTTCCTCCAGCTTCCCCTGTTAACCTTACATAACCACACTCCACTTCCTATCACCAAGAAACTGACATTGGTACAATCCTATGAATTGAACTACAGTCTTTGTGTGGATTGCATCGGTTCTCTCAACCCAGCATGCACTTCTGGGTACCATGCTGCAGTTAGCCAGCTTTGTTCTGAAGGATGAAGAAGAGTTGGCCAGGACTTGGTGCTTCTGTGCATGGCACAGTAGGTGGCAGTGACACCTGACAGATAGGCTATTTTCACAGATGGGGCTGTGGCTGTCCGGACATCCTTCTCTCTTAGAGAGACTCTTGTAACAAGGCCCACCCCAATAATCCAGAACAACCTCCCCATCTCCAGACCCTCAATTAATGATTCTGCAAGCCCCCCTTTGTCATGGAAGGCATCATATTCACAGGTTCTGGGGATTAGGCCACAGACAACTTTCTTTTTGGGGAGTGAGGGGGGTCCTCAGTCAGCCTATCACAAGCTCTTTTGTAAATATATATATATATATATATATATATATATATATATATATAGTTGATTTCAGAGAGGAAGGGAGAGGTAGAGAGAGAGCTAGAAAAACCAATGATAAGAGAGAATCATTGATAGATGCCTCCTACTAGGGATTGAGCCTGAAACCCAGGCAGGTGCCCTGATTGGGAATCAAACTGTGACCTCCTGGTTCATAGGTTGATGCTCAGCCACTGAGCCACACTGGCCAGGCCACAATCTCTTTCTTGAAGTGGTTGAGAATTCTGTGGACAGCTCTGATGTCTACCGACTTAGGTTTGAATCCACACACTCTGCCACTTCTTAGTGTGTGATCTCCTGTTACCGAGTCTCTCTGTGCCTCAGTTTCCTCATCCATAGTTTGGGACTAATATGAAGCAAACCCAGGGGTTCTTATGAGACTTAATCAAGCTTTTGTATGAGTTCTAGCCAGAGAGCTTTAGTTATAAGCAACACAAGTTGTTTTGGTGCCGCTTTAAGCAGAAAAGTAGCAGCTCATAAAGTCATCAGAAAGGCTGGAAATGTAGGGTCAGAAACTGCCAGAACACAGGAGGACTGGCAGCTAGAACCACAGCCCTGGCCATGTTACATAACCTGCCCAGTGACACTTTCTGGGTACCACCCACAGTCCTGTGCACCCCATGCCTGCAGCTGCCACCTGGGGCTCCTCCACCCCAGGGCTCTGCTAGCTGTGGGGCCAGACCCTCTGTTGCACCTGGGCTGAATCAACACTGGATGGGGGGGGGGGGGTCCAATTGGCTGGCTCTGGTCACATGACCACTTCCTGATTGCAAGGGTTCCTGGGAAAGCTGGGATCTGGCCTTCTCAGCCTCTTGGTAGAAGGCTGGCTCTCCTTTTCCTCTGGACTCATGGGATGGGGAATTTCCCAAACATAAAGGGGAACAGAGCACTCTTCAATGCCAGCCATAAACATTACTTACTAGCCCAGGCTTTCGACTGAAGGACGTGGTAAACTGTACCCATTCCCCGGAATCGGAGCGGCAAAGGGAGCTCCTGGTCCCTATTAAACTTGCATGGACGTGGCCCAATGTCACAGGCGCTCACACCCAGATGCCAGGCAAACAGCGAGGATGTCAGCCATCCCTGGGTGGCCAACCAGGCGGCCGGACCCTGCTCGGGCCGGAGAGCGTGCACGTCTGGCTAAGTTCGTCAGCTTTTGTTGGATGGAGAAAAAGAGAAGCCGGCAGAGTGAGAATGAGCGTGCAGCCCGGCAAAGGCGTCCGAAAGATGTTTTTAATGTGCATCAGATTATGCAGCCAAGCCAGGGGCCTCCGCCCGGCTTCTCGGCACGTTCCCGCCTGAAGACAGCTTGATGATTTGAAGGGAGCCGCGGTCAGATTGTATACCTGTCAACTGCCTCTCCGCGCTCGCTGGGGTGCGGGCTCTAATGAGGCCTGACACCTTAGGAATCCAGCAGGATGTGAAACAGCCGCAGAGGGCAGGAGGGGAGGCAGGAGGGGAGCCGGGCGGGGAGCCGGGGGGGGGGGGGGCGCCTGCTCCGGCCACTGGGCCTGCCTGGAATGTGCCAGAGGAGCAGGGGAGGAAGCCCGGTGGGCCTGACTCCAAGTTCTGCCTTGGCCGAGTGCCGGTAGGTTAATGAGAAAGTCACATCACCTCTCTCAACCTCAGTCTCCTCATCTGTAAAATGGGTTTTACTATTCCCTCAAAGGTTCGTTGGAAGAACTCAAGGTAGGGCATACAAAGTCGCCTAGCTTGCAGCAAGACCTAATAAATGATCAGGATAAATGTTAACTGTATTGTCAACACCCTCATCAACCTGGTGACTCTCATCTGCTTCAGTTGGCTTAGGATACACCATTCAAGTGTTTGTCCACCATTATTTCTTTTCTAGTTATCTTGAGATAAAATTGACATACAACACTGTGGAAGTTTAAGGTGTACAATGTGTTGATACACGTTGCAAAATGATTGTCACCATAGGGCTAGCTAATGCCATATCGTGTCATGTAATTATTGTTTCTGTTTTATGGTGAGAACACTCGGGCTGCAGTATTATTAACAACAGATCCACCGTTTTTATTGGTTCACCTCCACGAGAGCCTGCTAGGGGGATTTTTAGGCTGAAGGAGATTTTGGAGGTGATTTTGGCCAACTTCCTTATCAGACTGTTGAGAAGACCAAGTTTTCAAGAGGGGGGTAATTAGCCAAGGTTAACTGCTGGGGAGACAGACATAAAGGGTCCTGGCTGCCTGGGACAGTGGCGGGGTGGGGAGATGGATGGGGGACTCGATCCCATTCTTGTGGCTCTACCCCAGGCACATTAGGTCAATGTAGAGAAAGCGGGTGTTCTGGGCCATCCACCATCACACTGGAAAACACGGGCCGAGCATGTCGGAGTGCCCTCGGCACTGAGACGTGTAGGTAAGGTCCAGGTGTCCCAGTCCTCATGCCCTGGGAGAGAAAATGGGCACCTGACTTATCCTGGGCACACCCGAGAACAGCGCATTGCAGGCCTGGTGAGGGAGAGAGAAATTCTTCCTGGGGGGAGATGTTTTCACAGGAGGTGGTGATGAAGCTGGGCTCCAGCAAGGTGAGATTCGGGGGAAAGAGTCACACCGGGTTAAGGAACAAAGGGGACTTCCTGAAGGAGACGGGACTCGCCCTGCGCTGTGCAGGAGGAACAGGCTTTGCACAGACACAGAGGGCAAAGCTGGCAGCGGGCACAGCCTGTGAGCCAAGGCGTGGAGGTGGCAAAGCACAGGGTGTGCTTGGGAAAGAATGGTTCGAGGTGGCTAGAGAATTAGGAGCAAGAGGCAGGTAGGAGGAAATAAGGCTAGAATGTGGCTGGGAGCAGATGGTGGGCAGCATGGAACGCCATGCCAAGGCAACCGTCGTCAGTTCCAAGGGAGCAGGGAGCCACTGAAGGCTGCGGAGCAGGGGCGTGGTGTGCCTGGGGCTGAGGTCTGTGAGAGGAAGTGGAGCAGGAGAAACAGGGCAAGGTGGGCCAGGGGTGTAGACTCTCACCGCCTCCAAGATTTCCCAGTGCACAGCCTGCCGACGCTAGAATTAATGGGCATCTGTTAGCCCAAACTCAGCGAGCCCGTCTTACTTTCTTCAGAACATTGTGCTGAGTGAAATAAGCCAGTCAACGAAAGAGAAACACCACATGATCTCACTCATTTATGGATAATAAAGAACATTACAAACCCATGAACAAAGAGATAGATACAGACAGTAAAGCATCAAACAGACTGTCAAATTACAATGGGAAGGTTAGAGAGAGGTCGGGGAGATAAGAGATCAACCAAAGGACTTGTATGCATGCATATAAGCATAATCAATGGACACAAAACACTGGGGGGGAGGAGGGCATATATAGGAATGGGGTGAGGAGGGCAATGGTAAGATATGTACACATATAATACCTTAATAAAAAATAAATTAAAAACTTTAAAAAATAAAATAAATAGAACAAAAACAAAGTGCCAAGTCCTATGCCCTTTCGGCACGTCTGGCTTTCCCAAGAGGAAGTCTGCCTGGAATGCTGGTGGGAAGGTGTGGGAGCCCCTTGCTTGGCTAGCCCCGGCTGAATACTGAGGGTGGACGGCACCTTGCCCTAACAACGCCGGAAATGGTTCTCATTACCTCAGGGCTTGTCTTAGGCCATAGCCAGGAAGGGGAGAGGAGAGTGTTTGGGGAGTGCCTACACTGTGCCAGGCACCTGTCCTTTACTTAACTGCTCTATTTAATTCACATGATCTCATGCAATCCCACAGCAACCTCACGGGGCAGATGCTGTTGTTTCCATTTCATAGGTGAGAAAAACCAAGGCTCAGAGGGATTCGGTAACTTGCTCGAGGTCTGTGAGCTAGGAAGGGGCAGACCCAGGACCCAAATGCAAACCTGTGCTTCTCTGAACTCTGGGCCTCCCCCCATCTTCTCACGCTCCCTCCGAAGAAGCGAACCTGCCCCGCGTGGCAGGAAGGAGGACGCCACGGCCTCCTTCTAAAGAGCTGCACCACCAGCTCCCAGCACCAGTCCCGCTCCATCCTCTCCCGGGGTGTGAGAACCACGGGAACCATGGCAGCCAGAAACCGGTGTGGTCCTGCTCGGATCCTGCGGGCCCATGTCTTCTGTCCCACACTGTTCATCATCCCTGAGGACTGGAGCCTCACCTGCCAGGAGGTCTCCGTCTCTGCCCACAGTTCCTTAGAAGGCAGGTCCTCAAGATTCTGCCCCTGGACACGGCCTCCACCAGGGGAGTTCCCACACCCAGACTGCTTCCAGGTTGCTCCCGCTTGCTTGATCCTGGGTCGGGCGGCAGTGATGTTGGTGCTGTTCTCTGCTCAGGCTTTCTCTGCAATGTTCTCAACCCCTCCCTTCCTTGACAAGAACATCCTCCCCAGCAGTATCCCCATGGCCACTCTCAGCTGGGTATTGCCCGGAAGCTCTCCTCCTCTCTCCGCTACCCCCTCCAACGTCCCACCTTCCCTCCTGGGGCTTCTCTCTGACAGACAAGCAATCCCTCAGTGGCTGCAGCTGGACAAAAAAAAAAGGTCCATTTCCTTCTGTGTTGAGGTTTTGGTGTTTAATTCCTTTTTGCCTGCTTACTTGTTGGCAATTACCTCCCATGCCATCCTGCCCCTTGCCAAGCCCCTCCCAGCCAGGAGGTGACCACCATCCTCTCTGGCACTGGTCCTCTCTTGGTCCTGCCAACTGAGCCATCAGCACCACCTCCCAGGACACACAAGCTCCAGATCCTTGGCAGCGGCCTTAATCAGGTCTCTTTTATTGCAAGTGTCAGAAACCCAGCTGAAGGCACCAAAAGCAAAATGGAACAAAATGAAATAGAATGAAATAGAATAGAATAGAATAGAATAGAATAGAATAGAATCATTGCCTAACATAACAGGAGCTGTGGGGATGGGGACAGGACTACAAGCAGAATGCTAACGATAATTGTGTTCTGTTCTCACTGCCTCCCCAACGCTCCCCACGTGCCTCGTTCTTGCCTGCTGTGCACGGGCTTCTCCACGTTTCAAGAGAAGGCCTCAGGGACGCCGAGCCTGCAGCTTCCCAGCCTGTGAAGCCCAGTGGGAACAGAGCCAGCTTCCTGCTCCGGGTGTTCCTCACCAAAGAACACTCACATGTTCACCCAACCGCTGGCACCAAGAGGATGTGGGGTGATGGGTCCGGCCCGGGCCAGCCTGAGCTCACCGGAGGCGTGGTCAGTGCTCCCGTTACAGAAGAATGGAGGTGGGGCGCAAGCTCTGTGCCCAGCGGAAAGCAGAGTGTCCATACGTCAGGGGAGGGGCAAGGAGCGGGAGCAGTGGGCATCAGGCTGCCCTTGAGTTAGCCCAGGAGCTGAAGGGACAGACATGAGAAGGAGTCCAAGGTGGAGTGACAGAGCAGTGGTCTCCACAGCAAAGGAGGAGCTTGAGGCTCCCCTACCCCCCACAGGGAGCTTCGTCAGCCCCTTGCCTGCCCTTTCTCTCCCCCACCCCACCCCCACCCACCCCCGCCACCTCCTCAGGGGCAGGAAGAGCCCTAGCTGGTCAGGAGGTAGAAGGTGGCATCCTGCCTAAACCATTAACTCACTGTGTGACCTGGGTGGCGTCACCAGCCTCAGTTTCCCTGCCATGCAATGAGGAAATTAGAATGGAAGCGGCCTCGGCCTCCCTTCTCTTCCCTCAGAGCCAGCCCCAGCTCACCCCTAGCCCATCACCCTGGGAGCCAGGGCACCCCAGAAAGCCCTCAGAGCCCAGGAATGTGCCCCGGGGCCTCAGCCCGCCCTCGGCTCCTCCCCGAGGAAGCCGGGGGAGCCGCTGGCAGGGTAGCTAAAGGTCCCCTCACCTCCCCCTCAATTCCCCGAGCCATCGCAGCTTCCCCTCTCTCTCCTCTCCTGGCTGCAAAGCACATGCAGATGTGGGGCTGTCGGCCACAATCAGGGGGCTCAGGTGAGGAATGGGGCCTGGCAGCCCTTGGCTTGTACTCGTTTGCCGGAGTGCAATTTCCCCGTAATTACACTTCCTAACTTTTCAGCATCTGTGAAAGATCATCTCCTGACACAGTGGAGCCGGGCTCGCGCGGCCAGGAGGCCCGGCCCTTCGCTCGGAATCATTTTCAACAGGCGGAGAAAACACATTCGCTCCTTCCTTTCCGGCCCGCGCGGGGTCCCCGAGAGACAAGCCCAGGGCCCCGCGGTGGCTCCCACCAGCCCGGAGCCGGGGCCGCGGCGCCCGCCACCCCATCGCGCTCTCACACACTCCGACGCTCCCCGCCCGCCACCAGCCTCAAGCCCACGCTTCTCCCTGGTCACCCATCGAGGTGTCAGGGACATTCTCATCCCTACTCTCAAGGTCATCCACTTAAATTCTCACCAGTCGGGTCTGTCCGTCACTCACTTACGGGGCATTTCCAGGGTCACCTGTCCTGCCTCACAACCACTGCAGTTCCACCTCCTCAAACCGTCACCCCCTCGAGGGCTGCACTGGTCACCTCGTCACCCACCCCACCCACAGCCATGACAGTATCCACCCTGGTACGCACTCACAGACGCCTTTATATATATATATATATATATATATATATATATATATATATATTATTGATTCTCTACAGAGAGGAAGAGAGATGAATAGAGTTGGAAACATCAATGAGAGAGAATCATTGGTCAGCCGCCTCTTACACACCCCCCCCCCCTACTGGGGATGTGCCCACAACCAAGGTACATGCCCTTGACCGGAATCGAACCTGGGACTTTTCAGTCCGCAGGCCCACACTCTATCCTCTGAGCCAAACCGGTTTTGGCCACAGACGCCTTTTTAACTGCTCTTTCCTGCCACCCCGAGCAGAGATGGGGCCCAGCAGAGCCCTCCCACACTGCCACATGCATCCCCATCACCCCACAGCCAGCAAGGCCCTCTCCTCTTCTGCTCTGAGGCCCCAGGGTCAGCAGAGGTTGGGTTCAGGGCCACTAAGCTGAGGTCCCATGACAGCTCTCCCAGGATCCCACAGGAAGACTTGCTTTGACAAAGTGGGGCTCCAGTGGGAGAGACAAGAGAACCGAGGGCCTTAGAAGAGTTGTGGTCAGGCCCTGGACAGTGAGCGACAGCGATGCAGGGTGTGCAGAGGACCGAGGGGGGCCAGGCCCCCAACCCCCTGCTGGGTAAGTGCACCCTGAGCCAGGGAAGGAAACCAAGTCCCCCCGGAGCCAGTCGGGGCCCGGCCTCGGGGGCTGCTCCGGCAGTTCTGTAGCAAACAGCAGTGTTTCCAAGACCAAGGAGCTGGAAGAAGCCTGGGTGTGGGTAGTGGCTTCAGGCAAGCTTTTCCTTTTGTCCAGCGAAGCAGATCTGAGGCATCTGTACCCTTTCCTGAGCCCACGGCAGACATCACTAATCAATCACGGCACAGAGATGTTGAGTAAATTGTCAAAGGTCACGTAGCTGATAAATCAGAGGAACCAACTTTTTAATAAATATATTTTAATTGATTTCAGAGAGGAAGGGAGAGAGAGAGAGAGAGAGAGAGAGAGAGAGAGAGAGAGAGAGAGAGATACAAACATCAATGATTAGAGAAAATCAAAGAGTGGCTGCCTCCTGTGTGCCCCCTACTGGGGATTGAACCAGTAACCCTGGCATGTACCCTGACCAGAATTGAACCCAGGATCCTTCAGCCCACAGGCCAATAATGTATCCACTGAGCCAAACCAACTATGGCAGGAACCAACTTTTTTTAAAATTACTTTTTTAGAGAAAGGAAGGGAGAGGGAGAAAGGGAAACATCAATGTGGGAGGTAAACATCAATCGGTTGCCTCCCGAATGCATCCCGGCTAGGAATCGACCCTGAAACCTTTCAGAGTGTGGGGTGATGCTCCAACCAAGGCACACCAGCCAGGGCAAGAGGCGCCAATTTTTAAACTTGGGCAGTCTGCCGGGCCTGTGTGGCTCAGGGGCTGAGTGTCGCCCCATGAATCAGGAGGTCATGAGTCGCAGTTCAAGTCAGAATGGTCAGGGATCAATCCCCAGTAGGGATCGCACAGGAGGCAGCCGATCAATGATTCTCTCTCATTCTTGATGCCTCTCTCCTTCTCTCCCTCTCCCTTCCTCTCTCTGAAATCAATATGGTTGGCAGTCTGGATTCAGTTCTTTGTCTTAATGACTATGCTATATTGTCCCATACAAGCAGTGTCCCTTTCCCTCCATGGAAACATGGAGACAATAGTAGTGTTTTATAAGAGTGTAAGACACCTGATTATGAATGAATGCATGGCACAGACCCCTTTATCTAAAAAGCAAAGTTCTGGCAGCATTGTTCACAAAAGTCAAAAGGTGGAGGTGTCAGTCTGGTGGGTGAATGGATGATCACAATGTGGTACATCCATACAATGGAATGTTATTCAGCTTTGAAAAGGAAGGACGTTCTGACTTGAACTGCAACAGGGGTAAACCTAGAAAACATTATGCAATGTCAGTCACAAAAAGACAAACACTGTGTGATTCCACTTATGTGAGGTGCCTAGTTCATAGGACGCTGGTTGCAGGGACTAGGGGGAGGGGGAAATGGAGAGTTGTCCTTTCATGGGTATAGAGGTTCAGATTTGCAAGGTGAGAAAGTTCTGGAGATCTTTTCACAGCGGTATGAATGTCCTTGGCACTACTACACTACACATTAAAAAATGGTATAAAATGTCAATTTTATGTTCTGCCACAATTAAAAAAAAAAAACCCACACAAAACACAAGGACTCTGTGGCCCGGTCAAGTGTGTGTTGGGTAATGTGGTGCTGAACAGAGGCGGTGGCGGCCTCTGCTGGGAGGGGTGGGGAAGGCATCTGAAAGGAGCTGGCTTGGAGCTGAGGTTTTGCTAAGGGCACCTGGGTTGGGGAAGCTCTGAGGCTGGGAAGAGTCCATCGCCAACCGCCCAAGAAACAATTCGGCAGATGGATCCCCAGTCTGCCCTACCCCTGAACCCCCCGCTGGAAGGAGAGAATGTGCTGTTGGCATCTCAGAGGGGGAGGGAAGAGCCATGCTGGAGGGAGGAGCGGACAGCGCTTCTTTCCCTGGAGAACCTGCTCCCAGGGCAGGTACCAGTCCTGAGGGCGGGTGCCAGTCCCACCATGGGGCTGACTGAGTACAAATACACTATTTACTTTTTTTCAAGCATAAATGATGCCCATTCAGAGCGGGAAGCTGAGCTGGGAGCTGTTCACTCAGTGGGGTCACTGCTAAGGCGATCCTTGGGTGGGCATCGCATTCCACTTCTCAAGGCACCTAGCTCGCCAGGGACTTTGGGGACAGGCCCTCTCGGCTAAGGGGTGATGCTCTTCCACCAAAGACTGAGCGGGGCCGTGGGGACGTCTGGAAGGAGTTCCTGGCACCAGCAGCTGTGAAGCCCAGGGTTGCCACGGCATCCTCTCCCTCCCTGTGCCGGGCATCTCCCAGCCTGGCCGTGGTGCTTGCTGGGAACACAGGCATCTGGGCATCCCTGCAGCCATCCTGCATCAGGACAGATAGGGCGGGGGCTGTATTCTGCCTTCAAAGAGGAGTTCCAGTCACTTGTTGGAGCTGGGGCAGAGCTGCTCGGCCCACGGTTTTAGGATTTGGCGCCGGAATTTGGGGCACGCCCCATCCTGTCACATGCCACCCAGGTAACCTTGGGCAAATGCCTCCTCCTCGCCGGGCCTCCGTGTGGACATCTGTAAAATGGGTCGTTTGAAATGGAGACCTTTCAAGGCTCATTCCCGCTGGGACAGCCTCACCCCACACCCCTTTGCCAAGGAGGTGGAGGGATCCCCGTGGAGAAGTGGCCACGCAACCCAAGGCCCTGGCTCCTTCCGAATCTGCAGCTCAGTTTGGGGGTGCCAGCAAAACGAGGTGAAAGCCGAAACCGGTTTGGCTCAGCGGTAGAGTGTCGGTCTGCAGATTGAAAGGTCCCTGGGTTCGATTCCGGTCAAGGGCATGTACCTTGGTTGCGGGCCCCTCCCCAGTAGGGGGTGTGCAAGAGGCAGCTGGTCGATGTTTCTCTCTCATCAACATTTCTAGCTCTCTATCTCTCTCCCTTCCTCTCTGTAAAATATCAATTAAAGAAAAAATATATATATATATATATAAGGAGGTGAAAAACACTGGGAGTAAAGAAGACAAAGGGATATGCTGAGAAGCCAGGCACGGCCCTGGTGTTTGCGGGCCCAGCACAAGTCCGAATGGAGGTCCCAGGCCACACCCCTCCCTCCCTCAGCCCCACACCCTGAGAGGCCTCCCATGGCGTGTGTGGGCACCCAAAAGGTTTGTACATCTCCTTCCCCCCCCCCCCCGTCCCACACAGCCCCCGGCGCCCTGGGCCGCCCCTCGGGCTGGAGGTACTCACACAGGCACACGAGCTGGCCCTTGGTGGACAAACCGGGGGAGAGGTCCCCAAGCCTCTGGAAGGGGCTTCCCGGTTCTCAGCCCCCCGGGTGTGGCCCAGGCGGGGATGTGCTCTCCAGTGGGCACCGCACCTCGGCCCACGGGCTCCTCCCCGAGGAGTGGGCTGTGGGCCGATGGTCGGCCTCCCAGCCAGGGTCTGAGGCCGGTCGTATGGGGAGCCACAGGGCCCGGGAGGAGGGGGCCTTCGAGCCGGGACCTGGCTAAGGGACGGGCAGCCCCGACAGCTCTGCAGAAAGGCAGCCCCGGGCAGTGGGAGCCGCTGAGCCGGCTCTCCGGGCCGCTGCCCACACCTCGGGCCCTTGCTTGGCCCCGGCCGCGCGGGGAGGGCCCAGCGGAGGCCACCTGGAAGCAATCTGCCCCGGCCCGCTGCCTGAAAGTGAAAGCCATTCGCTTTGATAGTCTCCAAATTGCCTTTCTTTCCAGGGTGGGAGGCTGCAGGAGCCTGGGAGGGAGGGGAGTGGCGGGAGGAAAAGAAGCCAGAGCCACTGGCCTTGGTCCTTCCGCCCCGAGTGAGCAGCCCCGGAGGTCCCTGGGACCGCTCGGCCCGCCGCCTGGTTTTCTGTGTCACTGAGCACGGAGCCTCGAGACCAAGGGAGGGGCCCTGTTCCTCCAGGGGTGGCCCTGCCTGAACTCTGACCTGTCACTTGCCCTCGGGGAGCCTTTGTCCCTACGAGGAGAAAAGCAAAAGCCCCGACTGCCTACCAGCGCCGCCGGCTTCCATCCTGCCCGCCTCCTCCGAGCACCGTTTCACACAACTGCGGCCGACATCCAAGTAACATTCAGTTACCGCCCGCGGGGCCCCATGTTCTCTGGCCTTTGGAACATGTCTTCAGGCTCTTCCCCATGCCTCCCATCAAGAGGTGGCAGGGACCAAGGTCCCTCCCCTGGAACCCGGGCCAGACATAGGGACTGATTGGCCCCTGGGCAGCAGGGGAGGGACGGCCTGCCAGTGTGGGTCCGTAGAGGTGACGCTGCCTCTGCCGGGCTCACCAAACCCTCGTGCCAGGGCCGCAGCCCCAAGGGCCCCGCTGGGATCGGCCACAATGAAGCTGTGTGTGGCGAGGAAGCCCCAACTGGCTCACGTGGAGACACCGCCCGGGAGGCCAGAGCTTTCTAGACGCAACAATACCTGCTCCCCACCAGCCCTCAAGCCCCTTACGGGTCAAGCTCTGCAGCTCTCTGTCCTTCACTGTGAGAAGCCGCCAGCCGGAATGGCCCCGCACAGCCCTTCCTGGATTCCCGACCCCCAGGAACTGTGAAAGGCATTGCATCATTGCAGGCCTGTCTGGCCAGTTGGAGCTGTTTGTTATGCGGCAGCAGTGACGGGAACAGTCCCGGTCTCCTCCCCGGCCTGGCTGGACTTCTCCGCTTGCCCCTGTCCACCCTCCCTCTGTCTTCCCAACCCCTCCAGGTCAGCTCCCCGGGTGAACAGCATCATCAGGGCCCCTGGCCTCTGGCTTCTGGTTGGGGCCTCGGCCAATAGGGGGCGCTGCAAGGAGCAGGCAGGGGGGGGGGGCAGAAAAAGGAGGGAGGAAGGGGGCATCCTGACTCCAAGCGCCTCTACCCAAAGCCACAGCTCCTGTAGGGGTTCCCTCACCAAACAGCTTACTTTCTAGGTACCCCTAGTTGCCCTCACCCCTTGCACCTCCAGGCCTGGGGCAATGCCCTCCTCCCCCTCTGCCAGTCTTTCTCTGTCCTTTTACCTTCCCTTAACCCTGATCTTGATAAACAGCCCTTTGTTACACTCCCCCGCCCCCCCCCCAGCAATTAACTGCCTGCGTGTGTCCCTGTGTCCCACCGGGGCCTCGATGGACGGTGGATGCCAGCCCTGGTAACAGCTCTGCTTCGTCACTTCCCGCCCACTGCTCTGCTGTGGAGGCAGCGGGTCCGTGTCAGCACATTCATTCATTCATTCATTCATCCGTTCGTTCGTTCAACAGCATCCCTTTACCACCGAGTGTCTGGCCTTGTTCGGGGCCCGGGATACGGTAAACAGGACAACCTACGTGCTAATGTCGGGGACACAGATGGTAAGCAGATATAAAATGTGTGAGAGAATTCCAGACAGGGATGGGCCAATGAAGAAGCTTAAGCAGGGCCATGGGGTGGAGGGAGGCATCCTCTGCCCACAGCCCCGGACACCTGGTACCAAATATCTCCCAGGGCTGTGAGAGCCGCCCTCCGGGGCACACAACCGCCATTCACAACCACTTGCAGATTGATCAACCGGAAAGAAAAAAGCAAGAAGTAAAGCTCAGCATGGTTTACTCTGGTGAGCTGCCTGGGAGGTTCCACAGGCTGGCCCCACCACGCTGGTGTACCCAGACCTGTGGCTGACTGAACCCCAACGTGGAGGAAACCGAAAGCCACCCTTACACTCCTCTGGAACCCGCACCTGCCCCTCTCCCCGGGAGACGGGAGCTGCACACTCAGCTCTGACCTGGGGTCTGACTTGTGGGGTGATGATGGGGACAGCTGGGGGGAGCGGCCCAAAGTCTGCCTGCGAAGAACAGAGGCGCCTGGCCGGGCCACGGAGGCCAGATCTGCCACCCCTCCTCCGAAGCGAGGGCAGTTCCCATGACACACGCCCTGGCCCGCACCCCAGCGGGGCACACACAATGCAGCCGCTTGTTTGAGGCCCCAGGGAGGCCACGGGCCTTCCTTGCCCTGAGATGGACTGGAAGGAGCCGAGGCCTGGGCCACTCTCCCCAGCTTTGGAGAGCTGTTCCCAGCGTCTCCCGCCGGCCATGGTCCCGCCACTGACTGACCGCTGTCTCCATCCTGTCAGAAATGCTGCCATGCTTCTTTCCACCTGCTCTGTGCGCTGCCCAGCTCATGGAGGGTGCCTCCTGCTTCTCTAGCTGGGCTTGCACGTGAGCTGAGCCTCTCGGCGAGGGCAGGGCCTCTTTCTCCTCCTTATTTCCACCAAAATCCCCCGCAGAGGCCCAGTCACACACCGACTCTTGAGTGAATGCTTCTAGTTTGGTTAATTCATTGGTCAGCAGCATCGTTGGCTTCCCCTCGCTGAACTACCTCCCTCCACCTGAGGAGAATTAGAGAACTTTATACAGAAACCAGTAGCCCTGCCCACGAATCCGTGCGCCAGTTGCTCTCTGCAGGGCCTGGCCGCTCCGTGCCCGCTGCCCAGGGGCTCTCCACGATGCACGCGTTCTGCACGCAGGCCTGGCCAGAGGCCCATCGAGGCTGGGTGCAGACGCTTGCCTCATCACCATGGTGAGGAAGCAACCATTCCACCAGGCCGCTCACACTGCCTGCTCTCAGTGGCCAACCCCTCAGGACTGGGGGACTCTGGTGGGCTGAGAGGACTGGGCGCCGCCATCTTGTGATGGCAATGGGCGCCACCATCTTTGTGATGGAGTGATGGTTAATTTGCATATTACCCTTCTATGAAATAGGATGCTGGAGCAAACAGAAAATCTCAGCTATGCCAGGCCTGTCCAGGTCATCTCCAAATTCTCAGCATGCTGAGGGAGGGAGGGGATAGGTGGTGTCACAAGGTCCAGAGGTCCTAGCTCTTGAAGAAGTGTGTTTGGGGAGAGCCCTTGGCAGTTCGGTATCTGGTGTCCATGGTTACGGGATCCAGGTCAGCCAGGTCGGACCCTCCCATTTTGCTTGGAGCAGTGGCTCTGACCTCGGCCTCTCTTCCCTACCTGCTGCCACTGCCCAGAAGGGACAGGTGAAGGGACAAGAAGCCAGCATGCCCAGCCTCAATGAGCTCTCTGAGCCCCAATCCCCGACCCTCATTTCCAAAAGGCTTTTCTCCTGGTTTCCAGAGTTTTCTCATATTTTTATTCTTTTTTTTTTTTTTTTTTTTACTTTTTTCTGATGTGTTTGCAAATGATGAATAGAGGATGTCAGTCCAGCTTGTCCCAGCAGAGCCCCCTTCCACCCTGATCTTGGCTCCTCTGCCCACTCCCCCGGTGCCCCGCTGCCAGCTGGCCACTGCCCGGGGTGGGGACACAAAGGCCCCTCTTTGGACTGGCCCGTGACCTGTGCTCCCTGGAGTGCTTAGGCGTCTTCGCCATCCCTGCCCTTATCAGCTCCGCTTTAATCAGGCAAATGAAAATCCCAGGCAACAGCGGGGGGAGGCCCTGAGCTTTCAGGGATGACTTTCAACACAAGGACGGGGTCAGGGCGGCCTCAGGAGGGGAGAGGGACCCTTGGTGGAGGTCTCCATACATGTACCTGGGAGCACATATATGGGCGGGTACGTGAGCTCCTTCCACAAAGGGGGGTCCAGGCAGCTGCCCAGAGAAACACGGATTGTCATGCTTCACATGGAAGGAGTCTTGGGATCTTCTATCAAGGGAGGCATTTTGTGAGCCTCAGACCAGATTCCTCCCAGCATCGGCTGAAGATTCGAGAGCAGCCATTTTCATCCTTTCTCATCTCACGACACATAAACTGATTACAAAAATTCTGCAGTACACCATCAAAAATTTTTTTTGTCGATCTGACCCCCCCCAAAAAAAATAGGTATAATTTTTATTCATTCACACTGGAGGCTATTTTTTTTTAATCTGACAATCCAGTGGAAAGAGGTCAGTGGCCCTGACTAGCAAGGTACCTCATGCTTTAAAAATTCTGCGGCACACCAGTTGAAAATCACTCTTCTAGGGCAGTGGTCGGCAAACTCATTAGTCAACAGAGCCAAATATCAACAGTACAACGATTGAAATTTCTTTTTAGAGCCAACTTTTTAAAAACTTAAACTTCTCCTAGCACCACTTCTTCAAAATAGACTCATCCAGGCCGTGGTATTTTGTGGAAAAGCCACACTCAAGGGGCCAAAGAGCCGCAGTTTGCTGACCATGGTTCTAGGGCATTGCTGTCCAGTAGAAATATAAAGTGAGCCGCAGCTGGGAGCCACATATAGCAATTATAAAAATTTTTAAATAGCCACATTTTAAAAGTGGAAAGGAAGCTAATTTACTTTAAGAACAATTTAAATGTTAACATTTTCTTTAACCAAATATATCCAGATATTATCATTTCAACACATAATCAGAAGAAATTATTGAGACATTTTACATTCTTTTTTTTTTTCTTCTTCAAACTAAGTTTCCAACATCTGCTGTGTATTTTACACTTCCAGCCCATCTAATTTGAACTAGCCACACTTCAAGTGCTCAGTAGCCGCATGTGGCACGCTGGCTGCCGTATTTAGGTTGACCAGCTGTCCGGTTTGCCCAGGGCCTGCTGGTTTCAGTACTGACAGTCCTATGTCCCAGGAAACCCCTCAATCCAGGCAAACCTGGATGGTCAGCTGCCCTAACTTAGAGAGCGGAGTTCTAGACTTGCCCCCACCAGAAAAATGCACAGGCACTCGTTGCCCTAGAATTTACAGAGATGTGGTGCCCGCTCGCCATTCTTGGTTGAGGAAACCCCATTTTACAGATAAAGTGACTCAGAAAGAAGGCACTTGCCCAAGGCCGCGTGGTAACTTTGCGGTTGGAGCTTCGACCAGGACCGAGGAACCCTGACGTCAGGATGCTCCGTGCTAGCCCATCTGGGAGGTGCCTGGCGAAAGGATGGCCCGTGGCCCTGGGTTCCTGCGTGTGAACAGCGCCGCCTGGGGCAGGGCCGATGCCACAGCCAGTGGTACTCCCGGGTGAGCAGCCACTCTCGGGGCCACAGAGCAGGTCTGCAATCGGTTTGTCCCACACAGGACAGCGAGACCTTTGAGGTAAGTCCTATTATTATTATTCCACTTTACTGACAAGGAAAGTAAGGCGTGTTTTAAAAGTTTAGAAGCACTGATTTAGACTTTTTACACACACATACACACACACACATCATTTGCAAACACACACACACACACACACACACACACACACATCGTTTGCAAACACATGGACACATTACACAGACCATTTAGCAACCTGTTAAAACCCAGATCTGACCAAACAAAACCGAAAATAGGGCCCCACAAGCAATACTGCCCCTTAGAGGGCCCCAAGAGTATGGTAGAGCCTGGCCTCCAGGCCTTACAGAGCCCCCTTGCTTGCCCTCCCGCTCTTGGCAGCTGAAAAGGGGGAGGTGAAAGGTCCTTGGCCCAAGGTCACCCCATGATCTTCTCAGCCCCTAGCAGCCGGAACGTTAAGTGCTACAAGGCATCCTGGTTAATTATCTACACCCTCAGTGAGTCATAAGGTGATTGGCCTGGCCGGGGCTGCAGACACTTCCCCCCTTGGGCAGAGAGGGGAGGGGAAGGGTCCAAGGTCATGGACAGGTGAAGGTGGACAGGCCCTACCTACCCACATGGAGGCCCCTGTCTGAGATCCAGGCCAGATGCTTGTGGAGCAAGTAAAGGACCATCCTAAGAATCTTAACCCACCTCCCACTTCCCGCCGTGGTCCTCGGCCTCTTCCTAACCAGTGGGTGTGAAATGTCAGCGGCATCAAGGCTCTTAGTAAATGCTCGCTCCTTGGGCCACCTTCAGAGATTCGGGATCAGGAGGTTTGCAGAGGGACCTGGACAATTGAATCTGAGAGAGCCTTCCCCTCTCCCCAGCTCACATGAGCTCCTGGGTTGTCACAAATGTGATGCCAATGCTGGTGTCTTTTGTTTTATTTTTTATTTGTTTTTTTATTAAAATATATTTTTTACTGATTTTTTTTTACAGAGAGGAAGAGAGAGGGACAGAGAGTTAGAAACATTGATGAAAGAGAAACATGATCAGCTGCCTCCTGCACACCCCCTACTGGGGATGTGCCCCCAACCAAGGTACATGCCCTTGACTGGAATCAAACCTGGGACCCTTGAGTCCGCAGGCCGATGCTCTATCCACTGAGCCAAACCGGTTAGGGCAATGCTGGTGACTTTTGATCCATTGTCTTCCTCCATGGCTTCCCTTCCTGCCCTGTTTGCGCAGCGCCCCCTGGCGGAGAGTCCTGGCATTGTTCAGAAATCTGTGGCTCTGCCCCTCCCCTGGGACTATTTACTCAGCCAGGGGCCTGGAGGGTGGGCCCATGAGAGCCTGGCTCCCCTCGGCCTCTGGCTCCCCTCAGCCTCTGGCTCCCAGGGCCCACCAGACTTAGCCTGGGAGAGCTGATGAATGTCCATTACCACAGCGGGCCCCATAAAAGGATTATGGGGTGTTGCTGAATTTATAAGCCTGTTCTTGTCAAGCTGCCAGACTTGGGGTGGCCACAACCCCTATGGAAGAAGAACGAAAATGAATTTTCCTCCTGCCCAGTGCCACACACCCAGTCACTCTCGTGGGAACCGCGGTGGCCTGGCTGCAGGAGCACGAGGCCACGCATCTGAAGTCCCGATCAAGCGGACAGGCTGCCGCTCACAGCTGAGCCACCGGATCTCGCCGGGCCTCTATGTTCCCGTCTGTGAAGGGGGCCTCTCTCTCACCTCTCAAAGACGGTGGTGAGGATGACTCACTCGAGTAAGCCTCTGACGCTGCAAAACTGTCCAAGGGCCCACGTCAGAGAGTGTGACTGGGTGATGCAGGTGTCTCAGCAAAGCTGGGGACGAGAGGTGTGCTTGCACCCTGCGTTCCCGTCGCTGCCCGGGCCCCTGGGTGGGCGAAGGGCCTGGCCTCCCGGGCAGAGGGCAGGGTGTCTGCTGGGAGTGAGAGAGGCTCAGGGGCGGCTCCCAGAGATTCCCAGGCCTCCTTGGCACCTGGCCAGCCGGCTTCCTGGCCGCCCTCACCCATGTCCGGGCCTGGTTTGTGTCTGGCGAGAAGCCCCAGGCTGGTGTGGCTTGCTCACCCGGCTCCCCGGGCCGGCCTGGGGTCCCCGGAGCACCTCGCCCAATGCTTGATCTTCAGCTCCTTCCTGTCTGCTTCCAAACCTGGATTGTCTGTGTCAGGTCCTTTCCCAGTGATCAAACGCAGAGCCCCGAGCCCCTGGGGCACCGGGAAGGTGTGAGGTGACTGGGCATCGCAGTGAGCACTCACTCCGCCAACAACCAGGCCGTCCTGGGAACAGGGGGAAGCCCCCGCCTCCCTGGAGAGCTTCATTAACGTTTCCAACAAGTGTGCCCAGATGCGGGTTTGAATATTGCTGGCAAAAGACCAGAGGAGCCAAGCCGGTTGCTAGTGGTGCCAGCGAGTGGTGGTAACTCGGGGTGGGGGGTGGGGGGGCCAGATCCTCAGGGCAGGATGCAGCCAGGGCCACGGTGACTGTGGCCCAGGTCACCTGGACCCCGAAACGAAGGATAGCAGTAAAAAGAGAGGAGCAGGCACCGTGCCATGTGCTGAGTGAGCACGTCGCTCTAACTCTCAGCACCGCCCCTGTTAGCCGGGCACCTTGGCAGCCTGAGAGCGGCCTGGGGCAGGAGTGTTTACACCACAGGAATCAGCCAGTGCCACAAACCAGGGCTGTCTCCCTCCGGCCCCGGTTGTTAATCATTTCTCCAAACGCCACCCAGGACTGGGGAGCTTCAGGGGGGACTCGGGGCAGAGCCCACGCCCAACAGAGCGATGGGGCTGCTCGCCCCTGGTGGGATTTACTTCCACCCCAGACTCCCAGGACTTACTTTATTTTTGTATTTAAAATACACTTTTTTTAAAAAAAAAATTCTTTTTATTCTCCAGTTACAGCTTAGAACAAAGGGGGAGTCTCCTGCATTGATTGGGGCCCATTGTTCCAGCTCCAGCCACCGGTCTCCGCCCCCCATTGTCCTGAGCCCCGCCCAGCGCTTCAGAGGCTCCTCCAGACGGGAGCTGGGAGGGACCTCGGTCGGGGCCTTGGGCGCCAGCTCTGTGTGCTGGTGGCTTCTATTGTGAGTGCCCCAGGATCTCGGGGTTTCCTTGTCCCTGGGCCTCAGAACCCACTGGGGACCCGCCTGTTGATGGTAAATGATGCCTTTTCGCTTTGATTTCTCGTTCAGACCCCGGGCCACTACCGTGTCCCCACGAAGGAAAGGCTGCCTACACTGGGGGGATTAAGCAACACTGGGAAGCTCTGGGAACGTTGGGGCACTTGGAGAGCAGCAGACTGAGGCTCCTTGATGCAGCCAGGAGGCGTCCATGTCCATCAAGATCCTCTGGCCAGCCGAAACCGGTTTGGCTCAGTGGATAGAGCGTCGGTCTGCGGACTGAAAGGTCCCAGGTTCGATTCCGGTTGGGGGCATGTACCTCGGTTGCGGGCACATCCCCAGTAGGGGGTGTGCAGGAGGCAGCTGATCAATGATTCTCATTGATGTTTCTAACTCTCTGTCCCTCTCTCTTCCTCTCTGTAAAAAATTATATATATATATATATATATATATATATATCCTCTGGCCAGTGTCACTGGACTCCGGGACCATTCTGTTGAGAAAGGAGAAACATAAACTGCCACCACTGTCTTCACTTCAGCTGTTGCCCCTGCATTCTCAGTCTCCCCACCCCTTCGTTACACCCCAAACTGAGGGAGGGCCCCAGTCTTTCTTTCAAGTCTAACCCAGGAGTAAAAGTAACGATGCCCAAGACATGCCTGGTCTCAGAGTTGACAAAGCACTCTCCCGTGTGTGTGTGTGTGTGTGTGTGTGTGTGTGTGTATGTGTGTGTTATCGTGTTAAAGCACACATAACAAAATTGACCATCTTAGTCATTTTTAAGTGTGTGGTTCAGTGGTATTGAATACATTCACATGGTCGTGCAGCCATCGCCACCATCCATCCCCATAATTCTTCTCATCTTGTAAGTGTGAAAATTTGTACCAAATAAATAAGAACTCCCCATCCTCCCTTCCCCCGGAGTCCCGGGCAACCACCATTCTATTTTCCGTCTTTATGATTTTGACTGTTCTAAGTACATCCTAACAGTGGGATCACACAGTCTTTATCATACTGTGACTGATTTATTTCACAGGAAATTGTTCTCAAGGTTCCACATTTTGGTTATTAATTCATCAGTGGATAGACACTGTGCTGCTTCCACTGTTCAGCTATTGGGAATAGTGCTACTAGGAAAATGGATACATACGCATCTCTTTGAGACCCTGCACTCAGTTCTTTTGGATACACAGAATTCCCAGAAGTAGAATTACTGAGTCCTATAGTAGTTCCATCTTGAATAATTTGGGGAACCTCCATATTTTTTGGTGGTTTTTTTTTTTTAATAGAGTAGACATCCTAATAGGTGTCAAGTGATCCTTATTGTGGTTTTGAGTTGCATTGTCCTAATGATTAATGATGTTGAACATCTTTTCATGTGCCTCCTGGCCATCGGCACATCATCTTCAGAGAAATGTCTGTGCAAGTCCTTTGCCCACTTTTGAATTGGGTCGTTTTTCTGTTATTGAGTATTAAGAGTTCTCTATATATCCTGGATATTAATCCCTTATCAGATAGATGGTTTGCAGATATGTTCTACCATTCTGTGGGCTGTCTTTTTCCTCGGTGAAGCGTGTCTTTTGATGAAGAAAAGTCTTAAATTTTTATGAAGTCCAATTTGTCTATTTTTCTTTTGTTGCTGTGCCTTTGGTGTCACATCCAAGAGATCATTGCCAAATCCAATGTCATCAAGCTTTTGTTCTATGATTTCTTCCAAGAATTTCACTGTTTTAAGTCTTACATTTAGGTCCTTGATCCACTTTGAGTTGATTTTTGCATAAGGGGTTGGGTAAGGGTCCAAATTCATTCTCTTGCGTGTGGATAGCCAGTTTTCCCACCACTATTTATTGAAAACACTGTCCTTTCCCCCTTTTAATAATCTGGCACCCTTGTCTAAAATCACTTGACCATCTGAGGGTTATTTCTGGGCTCTCTATTCTATTCTATTCTATTCTATTCTATTCTATTCTATTCTATGGAACCATATGTCTGTTTGTATGCCAATACCACATTGCATTGGTTACTGTAGCTTTGCAGTAGGTTTTGAAATCAGGAAGTCTGAGTTCTTCAATTTTCAAGATTGTTCTGTCTATTCGGGGTTCCACCCCATGCTTGATTCTACCACACATGTTAATTAAAAAAAAATGCATATTAAATCCCCACTCTTCGCCGTGTCCTGGGGATCAGAGGTGAACAACACCAAGCCCTGGTGTGATGGAGCTTATACACTGGGCGGTGTTTGAGGTGGGGAGGGCCTCAAGCCAGCAACCCCATTTTACAGATTGGCAAACGGAGGCTCAGGAGGTAAAATCACTGGCTGCCAAGTCACAAAGCTGGGGTGAGTGGAGCCTGAGACATCTACCTTCCTGACTCCCTCCCGACCCCAACCAGCTTCTTTAACTGGTGGCAGAGATGGGAGGAGGAGGGGAGAGAACTGGTATAGAGCTGCTATGCTCTGGGGGACCCCGAAGGTGCAGCATGAGTGTCTAGAGAAGGTTTCAGGCAGTTTGCTGTTCATACATGACAGGAACCCCTACCCCCCCTGACTCCCCCCCATCCTCCCGCCCAACCTTGCTCAGGAGACCTTTGGTGAAGACCAACATTACAGTTTAAGATCTGGTGGCAGCAGATCGGAGTGTCCTTGCCTGTTTCATTCTGTCCATGCCTCCCTCACAGCCTCTGTCGCTGTATTTCTTGGATTGCTGAGATCCTGGCCGCTCCTGTGCTCCCTGGAGGCGGCAGCCCAGACTTCTGTCGTCCGTGACTTTCCTGAAGCCCAGAGCAGGGCCCGGCACACGTAGGAACTCTAAAATGTTGGTGTAAAAAATAAATGAGCACCCTGCCCCTCCATCCCCAGGTGGCCCAGGCTACCCCATCCGAGGGAGGGCACCTCTCCCCCGTGGCCTGGAGTCTCACCTGGCGGGGTTTACAAGGCCCCGGGCTGGCTGGGAACATGAAAAGGGAAAGAGCAGGCATCCTTTCCGGCTCCCACCGAAAGGGGAGCACAGAGGCTGCTTTACAGAACACCTCCCACTCCCGTCCCTAAGGCAGGCAGGGCACGTCCAGGAGCCGCTGTGGTTTCCGGTTTTGGTGACATCTGTCAGAGGGCACAACCCGGGCAGGGAGGACTGGCTCCTTCCCCCTACCCATCACAAGCCCAGGGGGAAGCGAGGCCCGGGAAAGGGACTCCCCGTGGCCAGCTCTAACATTGTTTCCTGGCTCCCTCTCTGCCTGAACCAAGCACTTCCCATTCCAGATCGTGCTGGCCTTGCACACGTAGGTGTATGAATCTCCTTCCGAGGCCCTGCCCTCAATTCTGTTGGATCTGCACCCAAAGTGGAATTGCTGGATCGTCTGCGAATTCTGGTTTTGATTTCTTGGGCAACCACCATACTGTTTGCGTAGCGGCTTCACCATCTGCTGTTCCCACCCCCAGTGCCTCGGGATGCCCCTCTGAGGCATGTTCTGCCAGCGCCCTGCGTGGCAGGTGTGCGGACGGAGGCTGGCTTGTCCGTGGCCCCCCGAGGGGAGAGGCAGCAGCCAGGATGCAAACCGGGGCAAGCCGGCTGCAGGGCTGGCCTTCCCAACCCCAGGCCTCGTCACAGCCCCTGAAATGGTAAGGGTCCCCCCTCCTTCCCGGCCTCACCAAGAGGGTGAGAATAAGAGTGTCTGTGGAACACAATGTGCTGTGCCAGGCTAGTGGGGGAGTGGGATGGTGAGGGGGTGGGGGGAGTGGTGAGAGAGACACAAAGTCCAGAGCCCTCCCTTCAAGGGGACAGAGCATCGCAGAGTGCTCCCTCCTCTTTAAATCCACACCCAGATCCCAATAATAAGGATGTCCTCTCGCCTTCCAACGTCGTTTGTGAAAAAACTGGACCTTACCTAACACCGTGACACACACGAACAAAGCCGGCAGAGCCTGGGGGCACAGCTCAGTAAGTGCTTATGCTTGTGTACGTCGGGGATTCCAGGCTTCCGGCCGAGAACCAGGACGCTTCCTTCCAGCACCCCAAGAAGGTCCTCATTGCCCGCTCCCAACCAAAGCCCTCCCACAAGTAACCGTGAAATGAGGAGCTTTTAAACACATACATACATGCATGCATGGATGCAGCCACGCAATCCGGCTGGCTCTCATTGTTGTTGTTGTTGCTGTTGTTATCCGTGGCCCAGTTTCCAGAGCATCCGGCCAGCGCAGAGCCACACACGGAATGAAGGGTGGTGCCCAGGGCTGGTTTGATAAGTCACGGGGGTATGTCACCCCACGCGGGGGTCCCTGTCACCACCCTCGGTTCTCCTGTGGGGACCTGAAGGTGCTCTGAGTGTCCCCCGTGGAGATTGCCTGCACCTGGGCAGGTCTGAACTATCCACTGGGATCCCAGAAGCTTTTCCGCTCATCCCCATTTTTCAGATGAGGACACTGAGACTGGCGTGGAGCCGGGTCTGGAACCGAAGTCCCTGGGGGCACCAGGAGGTCGCTGGCGGTTGTTGCCAGCAGGTGGGAGGCGCCCCGGGAAGCACCCATTCTTCGGCTTCCTTTGGGTCGGAACCGTGACCTCTGTGGTCAGAGCCCAACCCCAGGCCCCCGGGGGCTGTCATCGGAGCTCCCTCCTGAGGCCACAGTCCCGGGGAGTGGCCTGAGGGGGGGGGTCACTGTGCCAGGACAGCCTCAGCCCCACAGGGTCTCCCTCTCCGGCCCACTCTGAATGGCGGGCCTCACCTTCCCCGGCTCCCATCGGCGCGTCAGCGTCCATGAAATATTAGGAAAATAGGCTGAGTATTAGGTAATGACTGTCCAATTTATTCTGACAGCAAGAAGCAGAGGGAGGAAATTGACATTGGTGATTCTACTTAGGCCCTGACAACTTTAATTAATCTTCACTCCTTTCCAGGGAGCGGGGCCTGCAACCGCTGTGCTGAGCTCGGGGGGCCTGGGGGGAGGTAGGGGGGCTCCTGTCTGCTGACCACCCTCTGCAAGGCCATCAACTCGAGGAGTCCCGAAGGACCTGGCTCGGCTCCAAACAAACCAGGAGCTTGCCGTGGGTCCCTCCAGGCACACTCACCAGTCCCGGCCAGCTTCCTTAGCTTCTCCAAGGAAGGCAAAGGAAGCCAGGGAGCCCTTGCCCATTTCTCAGAGGGGAACACCGAGGCCTAGAGAGGGGCCTCGTCTCACCGGAAGCATGCGGTGGATCAGCCCCACAGTCCTCTAGCATCTTGTGGCCACCGCCCCTCAGCAGCAAGGATGGCCACATCCTGACAGTGGCCCTGGGTGGACCCAGCAAGGAGCGGGCCACCACATTTAGATAATTTCAGTCTTTTTTTTAATTGATTTTTTACAGAGAGGAAGAGAGAGGGATAGAGAGTTAGAAACATCGATGAGAGAGAAACATTGATCAGCTGCCTCCTGCACACTCCTTACTGGGGATGTGCCCGCAACCAAGGCACATGCCCTTGACCAGAATCGAACCCAGGACCTTTCAGTCCCCAGGCCAATGCTCTATCCACTGAGTCAAATCGGTTTCGGCCACATTTGGATAATTTAAAACGCAGGCCCCCAAACGCCACCCCAGGGTTCACTGCTTGGAGGGCACCAATCCATGCAGATCCTGCCAGGCTGTTACAAGGGAGGGACACAGGCTGCGAGGAGACATGTCTCACCAGCCAGCGTCCCCGCCTGACGACCTCCTCCGGAGCCCCCACCTCACCGCTCAGCCATCTGACAAGAACCCACCGATGAAAGGGGACAGCTTGCCTCTCCCCAGGCTGAGACCTCTCTACAGGGCACACCCCGAAGCCCCAAAATCCTCCAAGACCCCAACTAAGAACTGAGGTTGGTGACAAGGGACCTGCAGGGCCCCTTAAAAACGGGGTTACACGCTTCGTTGACTAATCAAACCAGCCCCGGGCACCGCTCGGTAGTGTGTGGCTTGGAGCTGGCAAAGGTTCTGAAAACTGGACCACGGGTAGCAGCCACAACAGCAGCCAGCACGCATGGTTCCCGTGCGCTCAGCTCCGGACTCTCGGGTGACCACTGTCACACTGGGAACCTCCGACCCCCCCTGTGAAGGGTGCACCACGGCGACCCCTTTTCTCAGAGGCTGCAGCTCGGATTCCGTGAGAGTGAGGGAGTCCCCAGGGTCCCAGCGCCAGCGGGTGGCTGAATGGAACGCACGGCCAGTTCTCAGTCACCCCAGCGGGCCGGGTCACCGTGTGGCCCCAGGGCACTGGCCTGGCTCCTCTGACCCAGAGAACCCTGGAGACCCCCAGCAGGTGGCACAGAGACGCCACCTACCCTCCCTGACCTCAGATGAGCCGCTCCAGCCACTGCGCTTCCCAGCTCCCTGCACTCGGGGCCTGGACTCTGTCAAGCCCCAGACCTGTGGGTAATTAGGGAAGTCCCCCAGGGGTGTGTGACTCATCCCTCAGCTATGTGAAGCCCCCCCTCGTCCCCCGGAAGGCCAAGGGGCGGAGCCCTCTTGCCTGTCCACTCTAATTTCAGGTGGTATTGTCCAAAGCCCGCCTGGCTCCCGGGCTTGGCATGGGTCCAGGGGAAGGAGAGAAGGTTGGACGTTGCACCATGGGCGGGAGTTACGTTGCCCACATCCATTCCTCCCCGGATCCCTTCACTGGTTTTATGAGCCTCAGCATCGTGTCTCCCCATGAGATGGGGACATTTGCACCCCCTGCAGTGGGGATGTCCACTGGCTCCGAGGACAGGGCTCCGAGGATCCTTTGTGCTGTGCATTCCAGGTGTTCATAATCAGTCACTAGCACGAGGTAAGGGACGTTTCCCCAAATAACATCAACTCGAGAGGTTTCTGGGTGAAGTGAAAAGAACACAGGTTTTGGGGGCCCACGGCCCTGGTTAGCATCTGCTGTGCCCCTCACTGTCTGGGTGCTCCTTAGGTTCCAGACTCAGTTTCCTCATCTGCAAAATGGGCTTAACAACCCCTCCCTTGCAGCATGATTCTGATTCAATGAAATAATGAGGTAGTTACGGTAGTTCAAGAAAAGAATCTGTTAACAAAAGAGCAGCATCGGTAAGTGCCCGGAACACTGTAGCTAACATTTTCTCGCCCATCGGCTTCATTTTTGACCTGTTCTTGTCTTACAGGTGAGGACATGAAAGCTCAGAAGGGTCAATGGTTGGTTCACAGCTGCTGAATGGCAGGATTTGAATTTGAACCCAGGACCCAGTTGCTCCAGCCTGAGGTGAGAAAGATGCCAGAGGTAGAAAGAAAGTAGAAAGAAGTCAGAGTCTCAGCTTTTGCTTCGTAGCCTGGGTCCCAACCTCCTTGTATACCCCTCAACCCTCCCATCCCACCCTCTGCTTCCCCATCCCATCACCCCAGAAGCCCCGTTGTCCCATGAGGGAGCCAGCGTCAGCCCTGGCACCACAAGGAAGGTCCCGTCCTACTCTGGGATCCAGCTTCACACTCAGCCAGGTTCAGAGAGGGCTCTCCCCAGACTCCATCCTCTCACTCACTTCCCCAGCATGTGTGGGAGGCTACTCTGTGGGCAACAAGCAGAGCAAGAGGTGCCTCGGCCCTTGAGGGCAGCTCTGGGTACCAGTGGCAGAATGTGAGTTGGCCCTAACTCCCATGTGTTCTTCCTTTTTCCGTAGTAATTTAATTATAACTAGACACCTGGCTACATTTCCCAGCCTCCTTTGCAACTCAGTCAGACCACCTGACTAAGTTCTGGCCAATAGGATGCTAGCAAAAGTGTAAAGTGAGTTTCTGAGTCTTGCCCTGAGCAGGTCCAAGTTCAGATCTGTGTTCTCTGCCCTCCCTCCATGCCGTTAGCTGAGAGGTGTCTGGCATGGGAACAGACACTTGGGAGCCATGTGACAAAGATGCTAAAACTGTCTCACCAGCTCTGGACTCTGTGAGAGAGGAATGAAATTCCAGGTCGTTTAAGCCACTGTGTGTTGGGGTCTCTTTGTTATAGCTATTGGCCATACCCTTGCTGAGAGGGTCCCATCTTCTGCTCCAGCCCCCTCTTCATTCATTCATTCATTCATTCATTCAACAGATATTTGTTGAGCAACTACTATTGGCCAGGCAACTTTCTAACCACTGGGATAGGGGAGTTGACAAAACTAGAAAGTCAGTCCTGTGCTCCTGGGTCTGATATTCCAGCAGAGAAATAAAACAACACCAACAAAATGGAGAGAATCATGTCAATTGGTAATAATTATAAAAACAAAACAGGCGGGGCATTTCTTTAAATTCCTGGGTCAGGAAGGGCCTCTCTGAAAATGGGGCAATTGCGCTGACACCTGGATGACCGGAAGGAACCTGGCAGATGAAAGGGGAAGAAGGTTCCAGAAGGACAAACAGCAAGTGGCAAATGAGCTTTGGGGGTTTGAGGAGCATAGAAAAGGGAGGGAGCAGAGTGGTGGAGGGGCGGATGGGATAAGGTGGAGGGGAAGGCAGGAGCCAGATTTTATTACCTGTCGGGTCACAGTGAGGAGTTTGGGTTGCATCCAAGTGTGACGACAAGCAATGTACCAGGCACTGAGCAAATGGAGATGTGATCTGACTTACCTCTTAAAGTGATTATTCTGGCTGCTGCGTGGAGAATGGATTTGAGGGTGTGGAGGAGGGCTGGTGAGAGTGGAAGGAGGGAGACCAGCCGCATCTGCAGCAGGAGAGGCGAGAGGTGATGGTGAACTCAGGTGAGGGCAGTGAAGCAGAGAAGTGTGGCCCTATGGGATGCATTTTGGAGGTGGCACCCTCTGTCATGTGCCCCCTAATCCTACCCTATTTGGAAAGGCGATGCTCAAGAAATGTATTTCCTGCAGAGAGGCAGAATTTGAATCCAGGTCTGTCAACCTTGAAGTTCAAGGCTCATGTTTCCCTATCATAAGAATGACCCCAATAGAGATTTTTTTCTCTGAAGCCTCGTTTGCTCTCCAAAGAGATGTACCAAGGCCCCAGTCCTCGGTGTGCTCCAAGATCCGCAGGCATGTTCTCCTGCAAACCCCTCACTTCCGCACTCATGTGTTGGTCCAGAATGATGTTCCCAGTCAACACTCCTGCTCATAGCAGCAGCCTGTGCAGGTCAGAACAGCAGGGCCAACGGGAGCCCCAGCTAACAAAATCCGTAAGAAAGAAGACAGGAGGAATGTGCAGGCAAACTCAGGATGGCAGTCCTGGCTCCAGATTCATTCACTCCAGGGGAGCACGTTGGCAGACAGTGCGAGGAAGAGGATACTAAAAGGAGACTGGATAGACTTATGAGCGCTTGTTCTGTACCAGGCACTGTGCAAAGCCTCCTACATACTCTTTCTTATTTAATCTTCGCCACAGCCCCGTGATTGGGTGCCGTATTGGTGACCCCTGACAGGTGAGCAGGAGCTGCTCCTCACATTGGGTTTGACCAAGTCCTCAGGAGATGCCAGTGACCCGGCTGCTGGCTGCAGTGCCTGCCTTTGGAGCACCTGAGTGCTGGGGCCGGATACACCTGGTCTTTCCTAAAGGATGCTGTAGGGTTGCCCTGGTCTATGTGGCTCATTTGGCTGGAGTGTCATCCTGTACGTGGTGAGGCGGTGGCTTCAATTCCCAGTCAGGGCACATACCCGGGTTTCAGGTTGGATCCCCAGTTAGGGCATGTGCAGGAGGCAACCAATAAATCTCTCTCTCTCTCTCTCTCTCTCTCTCTCTCTCTCTCTCTCTCCCTCTCTCAGATCAATTTTAACAAAATTATCTAGGGCCATTTGCAGCTAACGACTTAAACCAGGGGAACTAATGTCTGTACTAGTTCATTTATTCACTCACTCATTCGTTCTTTCATTCATTCACCAACTATTCCCAAGTGCCTACCGTGTTTCAGCTACCACATTAGGCACTGCCTTCTGAATCTCATTGTCTATTGGAAAAGACAGAAGTTCATAAAACCATCACCCCCCCCCACACACACACACACAAATGTAGAATGACTTTGGGTGGGTAACTGCTTCAAAGAAGTGAGACTTGGTGTCGGGGAGTGAACAAAGGTAATACTTGACTTAGTCCAGGAGGCTTCCTGGGAAGAAGCCGACACCAAGCTGAGAGCTAAAGAAAAAGTGGGTGTCTACTAGGTCCAAAAAAGAGGTGGCGACGAAGCTTGTCTAAGACAAAGGAACAGCATGTCTAGGACAATGGCTAAAGCAGTGGTCGGCAAACTCATTAGTTAACAGAGTGGCAAACCTCAGCTCGCAAGCCGCAGTTTGCCGACCACTGGGCTAGAGGGGCACAGCGGGCACACAGGAATGGAGACATCTGGGTGACTAGAGGGGTGTGAGTGTGGTCCAGGAAAGAGCTGGAGAGATGAGCAGAGGCTGGGCCATACAGGGACTCCCAAGCCATGATGATGATGACAGATTCTGCCCTCAAGCAGCTGGGAGTGAGGTCGAGTAAGCCAACCTATGTTTCCAGATCATTCCAGCAGCCATGCAGAGAATGGATCTGAGATACAAGAATGTATAGGAGAGGATTGCCAGGAGCAGCCACTTTCCTGAGAGTAAACCATTCGTGGGCCTTGACATCATGCAGCACAGAAGGACTTCTTCTGAAAGATTGGGAAAGGTCAACACTGAGGAGCGGGAGCAGAACCGAGGTGTCCTGGGCCCAGTTCACGGCTCTCTCCCGATCTTGGGTGAATAATGACACACACGATGTGACCTTCACAACAAGCACCGGGTTTTGTCACCGTTCCCACCGTTACCTGTGGGTGTTCTGGAGGGAGGTACTGACGAAGGAGATGAGGAAAACGCAAAGGGGGTGACAGACTTGGTAAAATGTCATGATCCCTCGCTGGGCTGGAACCAAGTTGCTTTTTCCCCTTGTTTTCCAAATTAATTCAGCATTCCAAATGAACCCAGAGAGACTTAGTTGGGGGGCCCTTTCATGTGGATTAAAACTCATAAAGTACAATTTGCTGAGTTGCAGGAAAGCAGAGAATTGCGTTCCACCTCCTCCCACTTGGCACCACCCTGGAGGGTCTGGAAGAGAGAAAACTCTTGGGACCGCGCCCGAGTGGATTTGGGGCTTCCTGCGTCAGACTCGGCGAAGGACTACTGGAGGAACAGCAGGGTTTAGGAGCAGGAGAAAGAGTCAGAGGTAGCTGTAGCTGCAGCTGATGCCACGAGGAAGAAAGCTACCGTAAGCTCTGAGATCTAGGAGCTGAGAATATGGGGACAGCTCGCCTCAGCATGAGAAATTGCCTTGGGAAGCAATAGTTTAGCTTTAATAAACCCACTGTTTTTTTAAAAACGCAGTAAAGATCATCAATAGGTATTAAAACTAGTGTGTAAACGTTTGAGGGTTCATAGGACCTGTTCAGAGTCTCAGAGTATCTCCCCACAGTCACTTACTAACTCTAAAGGAAGAATAGTACCTCTGCATCACAGAAAGCTGGCAGACACCCCTATGCAAGAAGATAAAGTCAACGTCCACGATGATGGGGCACACAGGATCGTGGGCCTCCTGATGTGATGTACTAAGGAGGGCAGGACTGCAGCGACATCCCTGTCAAACATGCACAGCCCAGATCTACGCAGGAAGACACCTCACACTAGCCTATTGAGGGACATTCTATAAATAAAAGGGCTGCTCTGGAAAAACACCAATAAAAGCCTGAGGAATTATTCTAGATGAAAGGAGTCTAAAAAGACATCTCCACTAAATGTAATGTGTGAGTCTGGATCCACATCTGGATGAGAAATAATGTCTGCAACTTATTCTCCAACGGTTTGGAAAACTAGTGGTCGTTTGTCTAGAGAGAGAGAATGACAGAGCAAACGGGGCAGGTGTTAACAAGGGGCAAGAGGGAGCTTTGTTCTATTCTTGCAACTTTTCTATAACCTTGAGATTATTTTGAAACCAAAGGTGTTATAAGAAGTCATGCACTCTACAGGAGTCCTTATAAATGACCAGGGACGCTGAGTCACATCTCTCTTAATTTTCTCGGGAAGTCAGACTTTTCCCAGCACTAAACACTTCCTTTCGAAAGACGATGCAATGTGTGTAATCGACTGCTTTCTGTTTTTGCCTTGACTGCTAGGAAACCCTTCCATAGATACAAGGATGGACCAACTTGGACACATTCATAAACCCCTCTAAATCTGTGAAGTGGATAAAATAATAGTCCCCACTACTGAGGGTGGTTGTGAAGGCCTGAAGTATTCAACAGAATAGGCGATACAAAGTAAGCACCCTTTAGTTGTCCTTTTTTGGTATTGTAACTGTGATTTTTATACTACCGCATTGCTCACTCAGTCCTCTTTACTACAATGACCTGTGGCAGACTCACCTGTCTGAGCTTGCAAAGGAGGGGACTTTCCTATGCGTACCTCATCAACACAGAAAAGGCGCTGAGCTCTCACCAGAGGACAGTCCACGTGCCCTCAAAACACAGCCGCAAGGATTATGGGAATAGTGAAAACCGAAATAACTTAGAGCCAGACATACTGAGGTTCAACCAATCTGGCCTTCAGAGATCTCCAGCCAGGAGTGTACTGAGGGGATGTGTTTATTCATTTAGTGCCTGCTGTATACCAAGCCCTGTGCAATGCCCTACACGGCTCAGACCCCGTGAGAGCTATGGGGGCTTAGAAGAGGAGGATAGACATGTAAATAAGCTCACACGCAAGCATTGACAAGGATGAGGGCAGCATGTTAAGCGGGAGTAGAGGAAGAAGTTTCTGGAATTTACATTAAACTGGGGTGGGTGTTGGGGGAACGGGATTATGACCCCATTGTGTGTGGTGTTGGACCTGGTATCCTTTAGCCACCGGCCAGGTGGTGTCACCGAGCCGAAGGTCTCAGCATCAGCAGAGACAGGTTCTGAGTGTGCTTTCGAGGTCGCCTGGAAAGTGCCGTCTCTGGTCCAGGTTGGGCTTGAACCACACAACCCCCACCCCAGGCTGACACCTGTCCACAGCACCCCCGTGGAGGGCGTAGAAGGATTTTAACCTTTCTTTCCTGGCTTATCTCAGTTGTCCAGTTTTTCTCCATTTAATATGTAATTACTATTATTCTGTGAGGCCCTGTGGGGGCAGAAGTAGGGTGAAGGAGGGATGCTTAGAGCATCAGAAGGAGGGATGCCAACTCTCCCACTGTGCTCTGTGCTGCCCCCTGGAGGCGGCCGTCTTTCCCGGGAGATGTGAGAAGAGCATTCGGCCTTTCCATTCTTTGAAGGACTTCCTTAATTGGTGAGGAATTGGGGCAGCCGAATACTCAGCGTCCTTTTGCCTCTAAAACACCATTTGTTCCAGAAAAACCACTAAAAAGGAGACAAAAAATCTTTTATCTCTGACACCAGGTTTCCTGTTAAGCCCCTGCCTAACCGGCTCGTGTGTCTTTTCTGTGTCTTGGCTGCTTTTGGATGTCAGAGCCAGAAAGTGCTTCCAAGACCATCTCCTCAAAACCCCTGGAGGTCTAGGGGGTGCGTGTTGTTGTTTCTTTTCACTTCTACCCACAAACCCTGGTGTAGAAGCGGAGACATGGTGGACACTAAGCCCACGTCTACTGGACTACAGACAGCACTGTGGCCCACAGGCAAGCAAGACCACGTAAGGCCCGTGACATGCCTCCATCGCTCAACCCAAGGGAGCCCGAACTAGGACGGGGTCTGACTCAGCCCCCACTGCCCTGTCCCCCACCGCACCCCCTGGCCTGCTCTTCCGGGCGATGACCCAGCCACAGATTTCACATGAGTAAGGTCTGCAAAGAATAAACGCCCCACTCAGAAATGGAGCAAGGCCTTATTTGGGCAGCCTCTACCCCTGGGTCCAGCGGGAGGCCGCCCGGGGCCAGGCTGGACAGACGGGGGGACAGCTGTCAGTCTCTGGTGGGGAGCCGCCATGGGCCCCCAGCGTCGAACAGGAGGCACAAGAAAGAAGCCCCGGACAAAGAACACACATCAAACGCCGCACACACGTGTTCGGAGGGAGAAAATTCTTGGTATTCCATGAGGGGAGGCTGACGCCCAGAAGGACTTGTTCCAGTCGCAGCGTCTTCGGAGGGTCACAGTGTCTGTCTTTTTGGTTTTTGATCAAAAGGAGGAGGGGGAGGGAAAAAAAAGACAGAAAGAAAGAAAAGAAGAGGAAGAAAGGAAGGGAGAGGAGAGGAGAGGAAGAGGGGGGAAAGAAAGGAGAAATCCTCCTCACGGTAATTGAATTACGGAGCTGGCCTCTGGGGCCAAGTCTGGAATCCAAGAGGCCCTTTGTGCAGCGTCTGGAGGACCCGGGACAGCGGCAGGGATTTCAAAGGAGAGAGGAAGAGCCGGGGCAGCCAGGAAGCTAATAGGGATGGAATGGGCTCGGGAAGGGGGGGGGGGGAGCTGCAGAAATTGAAAGCTGAAGGCCCTCCTTGCTCCAGGCCCTGCCCTGACCCGGGGTGGCTGCCCCTCACCAGAAACCCAGGCCGAGGGTGGGGCGGGAGGCAGGCTGCACAAACAGAGAGGTCCCCGCAGGGGCCGAGGCTTCCCAGGGGCCGTGCCTGACCTCGGCCAGGGTGGGAGGAATTAACGCTCCCTGCTCCCCTCACGCCCGCCCCCAAAGCACATCCTACGTGCCAGGCTGTAGGCTCAGGTCTGCGACCATACACGTAGCTTGTGCTACGCGCTCACGGTATGCCAGGCACGGGGCTGGGCTCTGTTAAGTACGCTGTCTCAGTGACTCCTCAGAGGGACGAGGGACGGCAATGTCCCCAGACGTATCAACCAGGAAACCGAGGTCCAGGAAGTTAAGGGACTCGCCTAAAGTCACACAGAAGTGGGACTCACACACAGGTCATGATCTTACCCTACACTCTCGTCATCTTCTCCTTTCATCTTTACAGCAGTCCTGCCAAGCAGGCGGGGAGTGAGGCACGTTTTGAGAGGTTAGGTAACTTGCCAAAGCTCATGCAGGCAGTAAGGGCTGAACTGGGATTCAACCCCGTAAGTCTGGCTCCGGAGCCTGGAGGCCTCCACCGGTCTGCTGGGTGCGATGGAGCGGCTGCCTGCAGCCTGTGTCCTGACCAGGCAGGTGTCCTCTCTTGGACACCCTGCCCAGCCAGAGAGCAGGCAGTGGAAAGAACAGGAGCAGGAGCAGCCAAGGACAGAAGAAGGGGTTCATGCGGCCAGATGGGTCCCTGGGGTGTCATGTACCAGAGCAGGCCTAAGGCCTATGTGAGGAGCTGGGTGTGGTGGGTGGCCCGTGGAGTGGTGGTAGGCCAATGCCCTCCTGAGAACCCTGGAGGCGCGTTTACAAGATGGTTTCCAACCTAACCATCCCTCCATTCAGCTCCTACCATATGCCGAGCGCTGCTCAAGGCCCTGAGAATGCAGCGGTGAGCAGACTGATGTTCCAGTGGGAAACCCAGTTAAGAAAAGAAACTAGTGGAGACATGTTAGGAGAGAGCAGGGACCGGAGCGGAGCCAGCAGGCCCCTCGGTTAACTCAGTGGAATCAGCCAAGGGGCCCCTCATGTCCCAGACACCGTGCCAGCCAGACCTGTCGCTGCTCTCAGTGAGTTCACAGTTGCTCGTGGTCCAGGGAGGGGACAGATGTGTGTTCCCCACAGGCCCCGCTCTGCTCCCTAGAGAAACAAAGCGGCCTCCGAGGAGTCCCTGCAGCTTGCTGCTGGTGGCTATTCTGAGCCCTCGGAACCACTGGAAGTGACTAGCACTGATTAAGGTTTTACGAGAAATGAGAAATTCCTCCCCGGCCTCTCCACAGTGGCTCCAAACCACCTCAGAGCCGGTTTATTAACTCGCCCAGCCTGGAACCAGGCCTGTCTGGAGTGATGTGAATTTATTTTCCATTGAGTCTCAGCCCTGTGCTGGCTTCTCTCTAATAACCAGCCTGCCTGCTCTGCCATCACAGGCCAGCCCGTCCCTGGGAGCTGGCTCCCGTCCCCCAGCTGGGAGAGCTGTGACCTTTTCGGCTACGAGAAATGAAGGCCACCTGGCTGTCCAGGTGGGCTCACCTGGCCAGATGTCCATCTTAAAAAATATAAATATATATATATATATATATATATATATATATATATATATATAATTGATTTTTTACAGAGAGGAAGAGAGAGGGATAAAGAGTTAGAAACATCGATGAGAGCGAAACATCAATCAGCTGCCTCCTGCATACCCCACACCGGGGACATGCCCACAACCAAGGTACATGCCCTTGACCGGAATCGAACCTGGGACCCTTCAGTCCTCAGGCCGACACTCTATCCACTGAACCAAACCGGTTTCGGCCAGATGTCCATCTTCACTCATGTGCACATACTAGTTCATCCAATATATGCCACTACCTCCTCTCCCTGCTACCTCTTACCTGGGACACAAATGTCCATCCATACCTCTGCCTCCTGCCCTCCACTCTTCCCATGGCAAACACACTTGCTTCCTACATGACCTCATCAATCATCAGAGTGGGGTGGAGTGGGAGGGAATGTTGAGACAGAAGGTTGATTAGGAGCCATATCCAAAGGCCAGCATCCACTTTTCCTAAGGCATGGGGGCTTCTATAAGTCCAATTCCTCTCTCTGAGGAGTCTCAGGGGAGAAGCTGTGGCATCACATCAAGTCCAGAAGGTCCTCAGACATCTCCTCTGGACCATCTGAACCAGGTTCTTCCTTTCCGATTCCAGTGCCTTCTGGGGAGACTGAGCCCAAGGTGGTGTGTCCCAAGTCTCTGCCCACACCATCATCATCATCATCATCATCATCATCACCATCACCATCACCATCACCGTCACAGCCAACCCCTTCCTTGGGCTTTTCCTTCTCTTCATGCTGCCTGACCCATCACAACAACCAGGGCCTCTTGGGACAGGGGCACCCTCATAACCTCCAGAGACTCTAAGGGTGGATGGACGGACGGATGGACGGACGGATGGATGGACAGATGAACATAGGAACAACTGATGGACAAAGAAATGGGTTTAAGAAGGAACAAAGGAGTGGGTGAATTTCCTGTCCCAATGAAGTCCCCAGGAAGGGCGGGAGGAGGAGACTGAGAACCTTGGCAAAGCCAGTGGATTAATGGCCAGGAGACACGTGGAGAAGAAAGAATGCGACAGGAGAGACTATGACGAACACAACTTGCCAGGAGACCAAGCGGAGCGGGTTTATGAGCCAGTGTCTCTTGTCGCGTCAGCTTGTAAACCCGCTTGGTTTCCTCTCTGTCTTGGGGCTGGCGTAACCCAGGGAGAGGAATGTCCTTGCCATACAGTCGGGGCTGTGGCTGCTTTTTTTTCTGGCGGGCAAGCGGTTAACCACAGGGTGTCGCCCCTCATTCCTGCCCCCACCCCCAACACGTACAAACGGGGAGGGGCAAGGCTTTCCTGGGCTCAGTGAGGGCAAACCCTCCTGACCTGGGACTTGGTTTCTCAGCTGTGGCATCGAGAGAGCACATGACCCCTTCCCCTCCCTGTTCTGAGGGAAAGAGACGTGAAGGCATCTACAAACGGCCAAGTGAGGTCCAGCCTGAGGTATCAACACACCGGCTGTGGTTCTGTCTCCCCCTGGACGCCAAAGGCTTGGTGGGGGTGGGAGCGGGAAAGGAGAAGACTGAGGAAGAATGAGAGGGGCATAAAGGCAGTCAGGGACCACCCAACCGCTGGCGACCAACGTCGCTGCCCCTTTCCCTGCAGCGCCCAGCCCTCTCCCACCAGCAGCGAGGGCGATAATTTTGTTGTAAAAACCATCGCAGGCTTCCCCTGCTAAAGGCTAAAACTCAACTTTCTCAACCAGCTTGAGCAACTGCCATTGACCTAAAGCTTCTTTACTCACCGCTCCCCTGACCTTGGAGCCAATAAAAACCACAGGCACCGTTGACTTTCTATGTGTCAGGCACGATGGTCCATCAAACCGTCTCATTCAAATTCCCCTTTCCTCGACTCTGAATAACTGACTCTTTCTTTTGGAGACGTGGCTTACGTGTTCCCGTCTCAAAGGTGCCATCAAACCACTAATGTATAGTCCTTTATTATGCAGCCATAGAGAAAACAATACAGTCCTGCCCTGGCCCGTGTTGTCCAGTGGTTGGAACATTGACCCGCACACCAAAGGGTTGATTCCTGGTCAAGGGCACATACCTGGGCTGCAGGTTCGATCCCTGGCCCCGTTGGAAAAGGTATCCTCGGATGAGGATTAACAAAAGAACAACAACAAAAGAAAAACAATGCAGTCTTATTTCATAAGACCTCTAAGGAAGGCAGCCCCACGCACGGCCCTTCATCCCCACCCCTTCACAATAGTCCACTCTGTCCCCAATGCCAAGAGTATCCATTTCCATCAGAAGGCAAGACATCTCTGGGTTTCTATCTTGAACTGGCCATGTCAAAAATAAAGAATCCAGGTGTTAACACCTGGACAACTTTCATCATTCAGAGAGCTAGCTAGCGGTCCACGCAGGAAACGTGAATTTTATTAACATAAAGAGAAGCATGCTAGCGGCTTCTCTCCAGGATAAAAGCCAGGTCAGCAAGAAGGAAGATTCTTGCACCCTTGCTATGGGAGGCATTCAGGATGCAGCAGCTACTACCGCCATTTTGCCAGGACAAGGCAACTACCTCGCACAGTGAAACCAGGAGAATGGTAAAAACCGGGGTCTTTGGTTGCACCAAACTTAGAATTTTCAGCTTCCAGTTTGTTTTCTTATGGGAGACAATTAAATGTCTTTATTGTTGGAGTTATTGTCAGTGGCACATCCCATTGCTTGCAGGTGAAGACACTGGTAACAGAGACACATTGTCATATGGAGCCAGTGTGAGGGCAGGGGAGCGTCTGGGAATGGAATCTCCGCCAGGATCGTGGGATCAGAGGGGGAGAGATTCCTGCAGGAAAAGCAACCTGTGTCACCAGGGAAAGGGAAGGCAAAAAAGATGCTGCGCCAACAGCAGTCGCTGCTCATCATCTACCAGGTCTCAGCCTCTGGGGCCGCACCCACCCACCCCTCTCCACTCCCCTAAAGAAGCTTCCTGGGTGGGGGGTAGGGTAGAGGTTGCCTGAAATGGAAGAGAATGTCTAGAAAGGAGGGCAAGGCTGCCTTCCCACGCTATTCCCTGTAAAGAGGATGCCACCTGGCCCGTTGTCCCTTATCTCCAAGCCCTGGCAGGGGGCGGGAGGGCGGGGAGGGGGTTGGTGATGCTCTGTGACCACAGCCATCCTGTTTCCTCTGTTGGAAGAACCTGCAGCATCTCACCTGGCTACATGGGCGGCAATGCAGGGACAGTGGGAGGCCTGGGATGTAAGCCTCGGCTTTGCCATTTTGCTAGCTGTGGTCAGAAGGCTCAGTTTTCCTGCCAATGAAATGGGGCTACCCTATGAAAAAAACAATTAAAAATAGTACTAGAAAGTAAGTGGGTTGAGTAGCAGGACCTACCTCACGGGGTTGTTTTGGGGGGAAGAGGGTATTTGTAAGGCGCCAGATGAGGCTGACCCCTCAGCCGTGCTCCCCAAGGGCAGTTGCCATTGTTACTCATTTCCAAGAGCCTGGCTGGTGCTGGCTGACCATGACCTTGAGATTTCAAGGGAAGACCTGGGCTCGATGACCACCCCAGGGCTCCCTTTGACAGCAGAGCAGAGGGCTTCCCTGCCATCTTGGATTAGGGACCCGGGGCCGCCACAGGGCCGCCGCAGCCCGTGGGTTTATTTTTCCAGCTGCGAGAGCCGCTCTGTGTAATAGCTCCCATCCAGCTTCCTCCCGTGATTGAACTTGAGAGACTGTGTTTGCTTAACACCCGCAACGTTCCAGCTCCCATAAAACACAGAGAGAGCACGGGCTGCTCGGGACGGTCTGGCTGGCTCCTGACACTGGGGCAGACAATCATAATTTTGGTTTAACCTAAAGAACCTCCAGCTTCTCCCTCCCCCATCCCACACCTCTGAGGCCTCGGGTCTCGGGATGGCCGTGCAGGCCCTCACCCTCTGTACCTCTCTGCGGTGTGCTGGGGTTTGCTCCTCCACTGCTGTCTTTGGGCCATCAGCACAGCAGTCACCGGAAGATGCAGCGCGTCTGAACCAGGGGCTCCCCAGGCAGCCTCCACTCCGTGTCCTCTATGTCTTCTCCTTCATCCTGACTCTTTCCTGTCTTCCTTTCTCTTCCTCTCCTATTCTACCTTCTCTCTCTCTCTCTCTCTCTCTCTCTCTCTCTCTCTCTCCTTTCACTATCTCACCATCTGCCTGTATGGCAACCCATCCCTATCTTTCTCTTGATATTTCTATTTCTGTCTCTCCCATATTCTCTCATCTGTCTCTGTCTCCCTCCTTTCTCTCTCCAAGGCATGGTCCATGGTCTCTGGCTTATACACAAGGCCCCATCCTCCTCCAGGGGGCTACACTTGACTACCTTTACAGACAGTCAGCCCCGACAGGTGATTCCTGACTACTATAACTCATCCTCAAGACACAGCTTTACCCTCAGATGTTCCCACGTGCTATGGAGAGGCACCTCCTGAAGAATTCCCTTCCGTGTATTTCCCTTGGGACCGGGGGCTGTGCTGCCAAAGCAATGATGTTGAGTATCTCTGTATGGTCTGCCCTGCTGCAGTCAAACAAAACTCACGTGACTCATACTGAGCACCAGATGCACTTGGTTCAGCCTTTCCATCTCACACATGAGGGGGGAAATTTGGAAAGTTGAGCTATTGTGACAGGCTATTGAAGCCTCTGTTTCCTCATCTGTAAAATGGGGACAGTTATTGTGAAGGTGAACTAAGGCACGGCCCCTGCCCAGCACAGGCCAGGCACACAGGGAGCCCTCAGTACATATGCGCTAGCTCAGCCACTGTGGTTATTATAATTCCTATCCGAGATGGCAGAGTGAAAAGGCTCCAGCCCTTCTCAAGCAGCTCGTGCAAACCAGAGCCCCGTCGTCACCTGGCCTGGGAGAGCTTCCCATTGCATCCTCTCCACCCCTGCCTCCATGTCACATCCCCAGGCACCTGGCAGAGCCCCCCCAGGCCCGTCCCTCCATGCCCGCTGCTCCTCCAAAGCCAGAGGCCAGCTTAAAGGGTTTGGACACAATAGCCCATTCCCCCTGGACCCCGAGCCGGCAGAAGAAAGCACAGGCGGGAGATCAAATGTGGGCTGAATGTAAGACAGAGGAGACAGAGAATGAGCGGCGAGATGGGCAGCAGAAATAATGATTTCCATCCAAGTCTCTTCCCATAAACCCACAGGTCTTTGAAGCCCGCTTTCCGTTAATAAAAATGCACTATTATTAATGACCCACGTGGAGCTTTCTGGGCAGGACAATGCCCGGCCCCCTGGGGACTCCGTGGGGCCTCGCAGATAGGAAAGCACTCAGTGGCCCAGCGGGGGTCTCCACACACCCAATGCCAACAGGCACATCAGAGGGTTGGGGGCAGGCCTGTGGCTGTGTGAACATCAGTGGGTGCCACCTGCGTTGGGGCTGCTTCTGTCCCCTCACTAACCTGGATCTCAGGGGGAACCAGAGCCAGCAGGTCTAAGCTGCTACAATCCAGTTGGTGCATTTATTCCACAAATATTTTTTAAATATATTTTATTGATTTTTTTACAAAGAGGAAGAGAGAGGGATAGAGAGTTAGAAACATTGATGAGAGAGAAACATCCATCAGCTGCTTCTTGCACACCTCCTACTAGGGATGTGCCCACAACCAAGGTACATGCCCTTGACCGGAATCGAGCCTTTCAGTCCGCAGGCCAATGCTTTATTCCAGGGGTGGGCAAACTTTTTGACTCGAGGGCCACAGTGGGTTCTTAAACTGGACCGGAGGGAACAAAAGCAACCTGACCATGCTGGCACTCTCATCTTGGGCTGCTGGTGAAGGAGCGGAGGGGAGAGCAAGAGAACCCTCCGCTCTTTCGGCTCCGCAGGCCGGATCCAGCCCGCCGCGGGCCATAGTTTGCACACGGTAGCTTCTATCCACTGAGTCAAACCAGTTTGGCCACAAATATTTATTGAATACTTACTATGTGCCACACCCTGCGCAAGATTGAAAGGGCAGTTCAGGCAAAATTCCTGCCCCCGGAAGCTTGGAGTCAGAAGAGAATTTTTGTAAGAAACAGGAGCTCAGGCATTGAGGGCTGTGAGGTCCCACATTCTAGACTAAATCTTACATTTCATTCTCCGGCAGGCAGCCCTACAACGTCTCCTGCCCACCTCATTATCACCATGACATTGTCCCCCATGCAGCTCCCTTGTGCTGCAGGTGAAAGTCAAGGTCACTTAGTCCTTGTCAGTCACTTCAGCAGACCCTTGGCCACGCTCCCTTCTGCCCATTCCCAGCTAAAGGGACAGTCAGAACCCTGCCCCGCTGCTCAACTGTGGCCTGCTGGCCTGGGGAAATGACGCCTCCAGGTGGCAAAAGAGGGTCTTTGAAAAGACATGATGCTATGTGTTCCGAACCTGGACAGGAACTGAACTAGCCCCCATCCTATGCCACAAAGCAGCGGGTGAAAGCCCAAAGCCACACGCCTGCCTGTGACACCTTGACCCAAACATGGGGGCTTGGCTGAGGTTGTGGAGGGGCTCAGGCCCCTGGGGACAGACACCATGACCAGGGGACTCTGTGTGCTCAGCCCTCACTCACACTTGCTTTAGTACAAACACAGACCCGAGCAGGCGTCCAGCATATCCCCATTTATAGAGAGAGAAACTGAGGTCCAGAGAGCTCAGGTGTCTTGAGCTCACAGCAGGTGAATGGCAGAGCCAGATGACAGCTGAGAGGGGTTCCAAGCTCTGGGGTGAAAAGGAGGATGAGAGGAGCGTGGCCACCACTTCCTGGGGTCGTGGGCAGGTCCCCGAACCTCTCCGAGCATCTGTTCCACCAGGCACGGAAAGAGAGGGTTAGACAGCCTCTGGGGAGACTCTAGGGGCTCGGCATTCCTCCAAGTCACATTGAAAGCTCTCTGAGTGTGTGTGGATAGGAGTAAATGTCAGGAGAAAAGAACCCAAACCTGTATTAGGTCCTCCTCAAAGTGCCTGGCCCAGGAGAGATTAGGAACAAGGGGCCGGGTGACCTCCACATGCCGCCGTGCTCGGCCGGTCTGTGATTCTGAGTCCAAGGGTCCTTCCGTCCTTTCATTCGCACAAACCTTTCTCAGGCGCTCACTTAGTGTCACAGCCAGCGGCCCTCTGGTCCCACCTCCCCAGGATGGTCCTCAGCGTGGAAGGAGAACGTAAATGTGAGCGATCCTTACAATTCTTCCTGTGAGGAGCCCTCCCCCGGCCCACAGCAGGTCCCATGTCAATCCCTTCTTTTGGGGTCTTTCCTTTAAGAGCCATCCCTCCAGAGAAACCCCCTCCCCTCGTGCCTGGGCCCTCACTCCTTGGCCCCTGCCCCTGCGACGTGTCTGTCCCTGACTAGCCTGGCCGCAAGTGGCATTTGGAAATAATTAGTACCAGGCCAGAGACCCCTCCCAGCGCTCCCGTCCCATGGGGGCTACCGTTGGGGGAAGGGACAGCGGCTTCGGGGACAAAACAAAGGGATGAAATAAGAAGGCAGAATATGGAGCAACAAGGCCCCAGCAGGCCCTGCCTGGGCCCTTGATGTCCCGTTGGAGCGTTCGGGCTGTGGTCAAGGGGCGGGTGCCAGCCTGGTCAGCCAGCTCCGGTGAGAGCCAGCAGCTGCCTGCCAACTTTCCATGACATCAGAGGGCAGCCTGGCCCATCCTGCCTGGGCTGGGGGGTGGCCCCCACTCCCCTCCCTCCGTCCAACGGGGCTTGTGCCTTGGTGGGATGGCCCCGGGCTCTGTCCCCATGGAAAGCCGCCAGGAGCACAAAGAGCAGCCGCCGGCTGCCACTGGAAGGAAACGGGCCAAACCTCCAACAATGGGGGATGCACGGACTAAATAAATTATTATACGTTCACCCATACGCTGGAGCTCTGCACGGTAACTTAAAATGATGCTTTTTAGAGGAGTTAGGTTCCATGCTAAGCGGGTGGAGAGCAGGGCATGAAATGGTGGGGAAATAGGGTGTTTTAAGACACATTTGCTTATGATTTTATTCTGTTTGTATGCGAATTGTATTAAAAATCTGCAAGGACACTTGACAAGTCCCTGCATACCCTGACTGGCCGCCCCTCCGGCTCACCTTACGCTGCTCACCTGTCCCCTTGCTCAGCTCCATTCAGCCACAAGCCTGGCTGTCAGCAACGACACACCCAAACCTCATCCTAGCAGTCTTCTCACTTTCTGCTAACCTCCTGCCCACACATCTCAGTGCACCTTTTTCATTGTCCATCAGGCCCACGATGAAACGTAACCTTAGAGTGTCCAGCTCTTTATGCTTATAAGGCTCGTCATAACACATGGCTATTAGCACATCCATCCCATAAATTCAGTAGCATCTTATCTGTACTGCGTTTGCCTCCCACCCTCACCCCAAAGAGGCTGTACGATCCCCCCACGGCAGGTAACATGCTTCGATCTGTTCTCCTCTGTATCCCTGGCCCCTCAAGCAGTGCTTGACACACAGGAAGTGCTCAATAAATGCTTGTTGAATGACTGAATGAGTTTGGTTGGCACTGCAATGGCTGAGCTTGATTCAGTGCTTACCAGGGACCACGGGCTTTGTCTGTATTGCAACTTCCTCACAGCCATTCTAAGTGGCGGGCCAATGTTCTGTTTTATAGACTGAAAGATACACTTGGAGGAGCGAAGAAATGTGCCTTTAGTCATGCAGCTAGCAAGAGGCAGAGTCAGGATTCGCACTTATGGCTGTCAGTGTGAAAAGCGCATATTCTTAACCACTCGACTCTCCCGCCTGAGTGGACAAGGGAGGAGAAGGTCAAGACCGGAAGGACGTATGGCGCCATGGACCCACTGAGGTCTCTGGGTGATGACCCAGCTTCTGATTTTACTATTTACTTTTGCTTTTGCAGCTTTTCCACAATGCACGTGTTTTGTATGTACAATCAGAGAAAACAAACAGTACCATCGTATTTTTTTTTTTCCTAAAAGAGCAGCAAACAGCCCTGATGGAACCCTACCAATTCTCCCAGAACCCTCAGCAGCCCTCCAGTCATGAAAAGCCAGCATCCAAGCCCACCCATCACTAGGGCTGCCTAAGAGACCACCCACCACCAGAGAAGTTCCTACTGGGTAGGGAGATCCCTAGACCATCTGCAGGGCCTGCAACCCTCACCTCCCCCGCCTCCCATTCCTCAAATGGAGAAAACAGAGGCAAACAGGAAGGCAAATGCTCTTCTCCCTCACCTCCTCTCTCTTGCCACCCAGCTCCTCCTCCAGCTTTGCTTCATGCCCGTGTGGCTCCCCAGGCTTGGGACGAGCAGCACGGCCCACCCCAACGATCTTGCACATGATTCCATTTTTGCTTTATGCATCCCAAATGGTCTGCCCTTCGCTGGCAGGGTTTGCAGCAAATTATTGCTGGTGAAAACAGGAGGCTGGGGTTTGGAAACCAGATGAAGCTTTTACTTTTACTGGCTGTGAGGCCAGGGTGCGCCTCAATAGGAAGCATCTTTTACAGACAAGCTCCATCCACTCAGTCATTCATTTAACAGACACGTGTTGAACATCATCTACTGGGTCCCAGGCACTGTGCCCGGCTGGGGAACGGGGATGGGGAGGAGTGATGCGATCATGCACCTTGTGGAGCCGACACTATGGTCAGAAAGAAAAGACAGTGTGTTTGATGGAATATGGAGGGTTGGGAGGGGTTGGGAAGGTGGGGGAAGACCTCTCAGGTGTCTGAAGAACAGAGGATGGGGACAAGTGGAGAGCTTTGCAGGAGGGGCATGCCCACTGGGAGACAGCTACTCCCATGGTTCTAAGGGGGAGAAGACAGTATGTGTTCTGAGGGCAACCAAACCCACTTAGACCCAGTCAGTTGGGCAAACCTTAAATGTGACTGAAGAGGGAAGAAGTCATGGACTACTCATGTTGATGGTAGGTGTGTAGGTTAGTGCAACTGCTCTGGCATTATCTCTTAAAGTTGAACATTTAAACCTAGGATCCAGAATATTCAACATTTAAAAACTTATGATCCAGAATGTTTAACTCCTGGTATTGATCCAAGATACATTCTTGGTAACTGTACAACAGGACACATGTGCAAGTGTTTTCATAGCAGCACTGATCATGACAGCAAAACCCCATAAGCAACCCAAATACTCACTGATGGGTGGATCAGCCTGGTGAAGTCACAGAGGGAAATATTATGCAGTTGTCAAAAGTAGTGAACCAGAGAGTTGCTTTCACAGATTGGGAGGAGACCAAGGGGATATGACAACTAAATGCAATGTGGCATCCTACATTCAATTCTGGTGTAGAAAATAAAAAGGTCATTAGTGGAAAAACTAGTGAAATCCAAATAAAGTCTATAGTTTAGTTTCTACTATAATGTTAACTTCATTTGGTCCCTACTCTGTGGTTTTGTAAAACATTAACATCAGGGAAAGCCTGGTGAAGGGATATCGGAATCTTATACATTTTCTTTATCGGAGTTCCTCTTGAGAAAAAGGCAAACACGTGGGTTCATGGCGTCAGCTTTTGCCAGGTTCTCCCCAAGCCAAGTCTAAGCAGTTCATTAGCGCCTTCACATTTGCATTCTACCAGTTTAGCAATCTAAGGAGAGAGGGTGGGTTAATCCTGCAGAAATCACAGTCTCATTGGGCCAGCATGGATCACATGACCATCCTGAACCAATCACTTGGCCAGAGAATGCAGTGTTCTAATTGGGCAGACCTGCTTGATCACCTACCCAGGCTTGGAACCAGACAAAGAGGGGTCTATCTGAATCTCATGGATCAATGGCTCCCCAGAGATAAATCTGAACCCCATTTTCATATAAAAGAAGGGGAGGAGAGTGGACAGAAATGATGCTGGGCAAAGAAAATAAGGAATGTCTCCACACTTCTATATAGGGTATTGCCTATGATGAATCTGGTCTGGGTTAAAGTTCCAGAATAGTAGTTAAAGGTTCCATGTCCTACACCACCCCTCCCCAAAAGAATGACAGTGTATGAAAATGATAACAACAGGCTTGATTTGGAGCAAAGATGAAAGAAAATGAAAACGACACATCACCACATGTAACCTCATGACAGCCCTCAGAATCATAGGTTCTGGTATGGTCCCCATTTTACAGTTGAAGAAACTGAAGTTAAGAGAGATGACGTCACTTGCCCAAGATCAGGACGCTAGCCAGGGGCATCAAAGGGTGGGTGGGGTATGTGTCTGTTGGGGGTAAATGGGCAGAGAGGCTGCACCTCTGGACTCTGCATATTTTGAAACCTGGGGGCCTTTCTTAACTGTCCCAACAGCGACGGTAGCAGCAGAAGAGAGACCCTTCCAGAGGCAGGATTCGGGAGACGTCAGTTGGCTCCTTAGCCTCACTGCAGCGGTTTGTGACCCAAGTCACCAACTTGGAATTGGCAGAACAGGGGAGCGGAACCTCTGTCTCTTCATCACCGAGGGACCCCTCTCCTCCATATTTCACAGGGGACTGGGGTACAGCAGAGTTGAGAAGGATCCAGAACTCCAGGGGCTCCTGTTCTGGGAGCCTGGTACCCAGGGAGAGGAGAGCCAAGCACGGACCATACACGCGGACGGCCCTGGGCTCGGTCCCAGCTCTGCACTTACTGTCCGAGCAACCTGGAGGGTCTTCCTCAGCATCTCTGTGCTCAGCATCCTCGTTTACAAAATGACGATGATAGTGGTACTTACCTCGGAGCTCTTGAAGGAGTACTGTGATACTGAATATAATGTGCTTCATTCATAGTGAACATATTTTCATTTCTTTCCCCCCCAACCCCCCAAACCACCTGAGAATATATGGAGCATCTTTCGGAAGGTCCAGAACTTTCTATGGTCCTTTGCCAGGAAAACTACTCTGGGACTATGTCCTCAGCTGGCCCCTTGACCAGAAGGCCACTTACCCTGTGGGTGAGGTGGGCAAAAAAGGATGAGCCCCTTTTTTGAGGCATCAAACATGAGCCTCAGAAGGTTTGCAATAGACCCCTCATCGTGGGCCCTTCTACTCACTATTGGCTGTAAAGGTCATGAGGAGATGGGCCTCCCCACACTGTTTGGTTTCTGCTCCTGTCCTGCCCAGATTCCCCAGGGGCTGAGAGGACAGGGTCAGGGCACATCTGCTTCAGTGACCGGCCCTCCATGGAGACACCCCTCCATTATTCTTTCATAACTCAGAGGTGGGGAGTTTGCGGTGGGGGAGGGGGAGTGGAGGAGGCGGGGGAACTTTCCCGTGGCTCATCCTAACGCCCAGCAGCCTGGCAGCCCCAAGGCAAGGCTGGGTGGGCCGGGCGGGTGTGGGAAGGGGTCCCTGAAGTGTCGCCTTGGCCTCCCGCCAAGCTCAGGCACAACAGAGTGACAGCTGCTCCTCCTCCTGCTCCTTCTGCGGAAAAGGGGGCCCACATCCCCGGCTGCTCCCTCCTGCCTGTGTGTGGTAAATGCTTGTGCAATCTGGCAAGGTGGCCCCAACCAGCGAGGTTCCCATGGCGGGATCTGACGCTTGGAACAGATGAACCCCACCAAGAAAGTGAGGCTCATGATGGCACAGCCCCAGAGCAGGAGGTCAGGAAAGGGTTGAGCCCAATCCAGGAAGCATGTCCTCCCTCATCCCCCTTGGCTGGTCCTGGGACTCCAGCCCCATGGAGGGGGGCTTCCAGATAGTCAGCGTCACAGTCCCTCCCCCACGCCCTGTTGGATGAGATTTCAAAGCCAAGACTCAGGAGGGGGTCCAGGGAGGGGACCCACGCCTTCCATCGGGATTGCTTCATTACTGGTTTTGCATTGTTGGAAATCTCTTCACTGGAGGCCCAGGATTGCAGCAACATGTGCTTTAATCTGGCTGGGCACAGGGACTTGTGGCCAAGAGCCTCGAAAGGAGAGCAATTAATCTCTCCAAGGCTGGCCCTCTGTCAGGCTCCGTCTCCCCTTGAGGCCCCACTAAAGGATATTGCCCAGGGCTCTGTCAGAACCACATCAGCTCATGTTCTGGAAAAGAGACATTTTTCACTGCCTCTTTCTTTCTCTCTCTCTCTCTCTCTCTCTCTCTCTCTCTCTCTCACACACACACACACACACACACACACACAGAGGCAGATTTGTGAACTTTCCATCACATGCTGAGGGTAGGCAGAACCCAAATTCACTCACATAACAGGACCTGGAAAATGTGGTATTTGGCCTGTCAGCAGCATACACACCTTTTTGCTCAGATGAAGCCACCTGCTATATTGTGAGCTGCTCTATGTAGAGACCTACACAGTAAGGAACCAACTGGGTCAACCTTGGGAGAAACTGAGACCCTGAAAAAATCCCAGTGACTGAGCTCAGAAGCAGATCACTCCCAGTTGAGCCTTACGATGACTGCCAGCCCCGCTGACACCTTGATTGCAGCCTGTGAGAAACCCTGAGCCGGAATGCTAAGCCAGGTCCAGATTTCTGATCCACAGAAACTGTGAGATCATTAGGGTGGTTGTTTTAAACCACGAACTTCGGGAGTTATTTGTTATGCAGCAATAACTAACTAATACACTAAGCTTTGCACATGCTCTCCTCTCCACACAGGACACTCCATCCCCAGCCAGGCTCCTCCCCAACGGGCTGCTTCACCTCCACTGGCCAACAGGTACCACCTAAAACCATTACTTTTCAGTCCCCTAGATAGTAAGGTCTGGTGTTTTTTCTAAATTTTTTAAATTTAAAAAAATATATATTTTATTGATTTTTTACAGAGAGGAAGAGAGAGGGATAGAGAGCTAGAAACATCGATGAGAGAGAAACATGGACCAGCTGCCAAGGTACATGCCCTTGACCGGAATTAAACCCGGGACCCTCCAGTCCTCAGGCCGACGCTCTATCCACTGAGCCAAACAGGTTCCAGCTGGTGTTTTTTTCTAAATGCTCACCTTACTCTTTATATATATATATATATATATATATATATATATATATATATATATATATATTTATTGATTTTTTACAGAGAGGAAGGGAGAGGGATAATTAGAAACATTGAGAGAGAAACATCAATCAGCTGCCTCCTGCACACCCCTCACTGGGATGGGCCTGCAACCAAAATACATGCTCTTGGCAGGAATCGAACCTGGGACCCTTCAGTCTGCAGGCTGATTCTCTATGCACTGAGCCAAACCATTTAGGGCCTCACCTTACTCTTGATTAGGACAACTCACCCTTTAGACTAACTCCATGAAGACAGGGGCTGCATCTGCCGATTGCTATCTCCCTAAAACAAGCGCATAAGAGGTACTCAGTAAACATGACGAGCATGAATAAGTGAAACTCAATGAAAGAGATGCGGCTTTAAGCAAGATGGGGCCTCCTGAACCTCTCACACAGCCCCAGATGCCCCTTCTGCATCAGCTTTTTGTCCAGGATTTGCTTGGCACCTTTGGATGGAGACAAAGCCACAAACTGGCAAGTTCCCCGCCTTCCTGAAGCCCAGCAGCAGGGAAGCAGCCAAGAGTAGGATAAAGAGAGCACACATTTAAATGGGTGAGTTTATCTCCTGTCCTTCCTCAAATGCCTTGTAAACAGCAAGGGCAACGAGGACGGAAGATGAGAGGCCACCAAAGGTCAAACACTTTTGGAAGATGGAAAGTGGAAGGATCCTGGAAAAGGACTTTGTAGCCTGGAGGAACAAAAATCCAAGAATCCCTGGAAAAAAAAGAGGCCAGTATGAGCTACCAAATCTAGGAAAGGCCAGGAATTAGATGCACCAGATATGACGGAAGGTGGGAACGAGGCTCAGGAGAAACTGAACCAGAAAACCCTGAACTTGGGGGGCAAGTGGAAGGATGAAGTGGGAGTCCACAGCCAGAGCAGTGCTCCCCCAGCTCCCTCTTCCCACTCAACTCTCAGAACCCAGGGACTCCTATCTTCCCCTCCCTCCTAACCAGGTCGGAGATCGGTGATCCATGCCTGCAGGGATCTTCAGCCAAAGGAAGAGAATTAAGAGACCCATGACCCAGGGAACTCCCGGTCAATGTCTGGGTTCCTCTCCAATAATCCTACACAAGCCTTGCTCAGCCCATACACAGACTTTGGCAGCATTACAGAGGCTCCTCCCACACAGACCGCCAAGGTCACCAGGACCTAAGAAATCCTCTACAAAACATACAGAGGAAAGGAGGAAGCAGAGGAGAAGATCGGGGGAAACAGGTGATTCACGAAGCAGAAGAAAATGCCAAATATTATCATTTACTTGCTCACACTATAGAGGAAGATTTTTTCATCCGTGAGACTATAGGCAGCCAGAAAAAAGGAACACGTGTAGAAACAGCTTTTTGAAATTAAAAATGAGGCCGAAACTGGTTTGGCTCAGTGGGTAGAGTATCAGCCTGCGGACTGAAAGGTCCCGAGTTCAATTCCGGTCAAGGGCATGTACCTTGGTTACAGGCACATCCCCAGTAGGGGGTGTGTAGGAGGCAGCTGATCGATGGATCTCTCTCATCAATGTTTCTAACTCTCTATCCCTCTCTCTTCATCTCTGTGAAAAAATCAATAAAATAGATTTTTAAAAAAGAAAGAAATTAAAAATGAGAGCTAAAGTAAAATATTTAATAGGAGAAAAGCTAACAGAACTGAAAATGCTTGCTTCTGTAGAGCAACGAGAAGGAGGGTCAGGAGAGTGCTGGTTTGTTTACGTGTACACTTTATTATCTGACTTTTAAAGCCATGAACATATATTACTTTAATAAGACAGACATTGCATCTCAAAAGAGTCAATGAGAAAGAAAGAAATCATCCCATTCATGAAGCACCGGGAAGAAGATAGAGTGGGGAAGGGAAGTGACGTGTTGGTGGGGATGCTTCTCGGGTTGTCTCTGAAGGCCTTTTGACTAAGTGACCTTTGAACTTAGAACGACAGTCAAGCCTCCTTTCTCCAAGGTCTCCCATCTCCTACCACTCGGTTCTTAACCAAGTAGGTCACAGAAAAAACACATCCCAGCCCTAACCGATTTGGTTCCGTGGATAGAGCATTGGCCTTTGGACTCAAGGGTCCCAGGTTCAATTCCAGTCAAGGCCATGTACCTTGGTAGTGGACACATCCCCAGTAGGGGGTGTGCAGGAGGCAGCTGATCGGTGTTTCTAACTCTCTATCCCTCTCCCTTCGTCTCTGTAAAAAATCAGTAAAATATGTTTGTTTGCTTTTTAAAACAACACACATCTCCATTGTGGAACCAAACTTCAGTTTTTGACCTGACAATCCTTTCATGCAGATACCTCAGCATGACCAAAAGCATCTCTCAGGCCACAAGTAAAGCAGAGAAAGCTTTTGTTGGGAAAGTTAACATAAAGTGGCCATCAAGAGTGTTAACGTTGCTAAGAGTGTGGGGGAAAAAAATACACAATGATCACAGGCAAGGGCAGAGGTAGAAAAACTGTTATCGATTTAGATAAACAAAAAGCAGTTGGCCCGTGACAGCATTTCGGAAGCAAGATATATGAACACGTAAAGATGCTGCGTGCTGGCCTGAACGAGACCCCTGGACCGGGTGCTGAACGTGATTCATTGAAGGCGAGTAGGGGGCGGTTTGATACATTTAAGGGAAAAAGTGTTTATTTCTAGGTTGAACAGTACATTACACATGTACTATATATAAGAAAGGTTAAAATAGGGAATCATATGGGGGTCTGGAACAGATTCATTGAATTTACGTTGTTTCTAATGGGAAAAAAATGATTCCGTTTTTTTAAACAAATCACTTCTTGAACTGCCTTCTGGAATAAAGGTTCCACTGTAAGTGAAAATGTGTCAGCCACATGAGGGTGTGGAGAAAGCATCCCAGAAGAGGGAACAGCATGGGCAAAGGCTCGGGGGCGAGGCCAAGGCTGGGATGTTAAAGGAACAGGAAGGCCAGTGTCCGTGCTGTGTCCGAGAGCAAGGGGAGGGGCTGGATAGAAGTTGGAGAGGAGGGGGGAGACCCCCTGGGGTGCTGTCGAGGGGGGCCTGGACTAGAGAGGTGGCCATGGAGGTGGAGCCCTGAGGGAACATCCGAGTGGAGAGGTCACGTGGGAGATCAGCCAGGCAGCGAGCAAACATCAGGTGGCCTGCTTTCAAGAGTCCTTGTAGGAGCCCTAACCAGTTTGGCTCTGTGGATAGAGTGTTGGCCTGCAGACTGAAAGGGCCCAGGTTGATTCCGGTCAAGGACATGTTCCAGTCAAGGACATGTACCTTAGGTGCGGGTATATTCCAGCTGGTCAATGTTTCTCTCTCATCAATGTTTCTAACTCTCTATCCCTCTCCCTTCCTCTCTGTAAAAAATCAGCCAAAAAGAAAATTGTTAAAGAGTCCCTATAGGAAGCAAAAATCAGAAACTCAGGCACCAGTGCCCTACACCAATAAACAGAAGAGAGAGGAGCTAAAACCCTTAATGAGGATTTTGTATATCATGCTCCATCACAAGCCTGTTCCACTTTTCAAAGCAATTTCTCGCCTACTATCACTATGTCACTTCACTGAATGAACAGGTTGAGATTAAAAATGTAAGTAGAAACACAACTCAATTTGCTAATTGTCCAGCCTGACCAAGGGCCCTCATAGGTCTCTCCCCAGAGCCCATAGGCTCAGTCTGCCTGGATCCTGCTACCCCACTTGCACGCTTGACCTCCTTGACCTCTTGACCTCCTTTGGTTTCACTAATCCCTGCTCTAGAACTCTTCCTTCTTCTGCCTTTTTGGTGGACCAGGCTCTTAGATACCACTCCCCCCTTGCATACACTCCAGCGTTCCACATCCCAAGGCTCAAATTCATGGTCCCCGGATTTCATAACCCTCCCACCAAAATCCCACGCCCAGGGCCTCAGCGCTCAGCCCTGTCCGAGCTCAGGACATGGCTCCCAGGAGGGCAGGACAGCCACTTTGATAGAAGTGGGTTGAGAGCTTAGGCTGAGAGCCCGGCGCAGCTTCTTCTCCATCACCCCCACGTAGGACCCCTGCCTCCTTCCTCTTTAAGAGAGAGGCATATCCTGATCCTAAGGGACATATTCCAGGGAAACAAGCCGGTAGCAGCACCTTCCTGTGGTTGCCACACAGTAATGGCTCAATACATTGTCTTGAATGAATGAATGAATACAAGAGCCTTGCTATCATCCTATGACGCGATACCAAGTGAATTTTACACTATGGTGTAAATGACTGATATAGTGGACATTTTTCTCGTGTTTTGTGTATTATCCCTCAAGGCCCAGCTCCGGGTCTGTCTCCTCTAGGAAGCCTCCCTCATCCCCCAGCCCTCAGAAATTCTCCTTCCTCTAAATTCAGATCTCCTGAGTGGGATAATGTCTACAATGCTCATAGAGATTCATTTTTTCACACACATATCCGAAAACCAAACAACAGAAAATGGAATGGAAGAAGCCACGTGTCCTAAGCAGGACTAACCACTCTCCCAGTTATGGACCATGTCTGACCATGTCTTCTCCTCTGTGATGACACCCAGTTTAAAATCAGAAGTCTTGGTTTCCAATCCCGGTTCTGCCACACATTGGTTGTGTGATCCTGGGTGAGCTGCTGACCCTCTCAGTGCCTCTGTTTCCGCATTGATGCAGAGGAGGCGCACTGTGGACGTCCTGGGCTCTTCTTAGGGATGACTATATAAATGCTTTGTAAACTGACAAAATGCTGAGCAGATGATCAGTTATGAGTTGTGATGAATACAGGACTCAGTGTGTTCAGGATTTTAAATATTTACAGAAAGAGCTTCCAGGGACTTCTGGGCTGAGATTTCACCATGGAGCCTGCCCTGACCTCCCGCTCATTCACACCACCCAAGGAGGGTGACCCAGAAGGAGGGCAGAGTTGGGGAAACCAAGGTCCCCAGAGAGTGCATTGGCCTTGACCATGGGGTGGAGCTGGGAGCTGGACCCAGACATCCTGGCTCTGCACAGGCACGAAGCCAGCGGAGAAAGGGCTCCTCTGATGTGGCTTGGGGTATTGTTCAGGCCAGGGTCTTTGTTGTTTGGTGTTCTGTGTTTTTGTTGCTGTTGGTGTCCTCTTGCTAATCCCAATAGGAGGCCTGGGCGGCGGGGAGGCATCGTTTGGAAACCAGGAGCTCTGAGAACCCCACCCACGGCTGGCAGGTCACTGTGACTTCTCCCGGGTGGAGCCAGGGATGGCGTTGGGGGCAGATCTTGGCTGGAAGTCTCCCATGAAGAGCCAACCTTCCTGCCCACCCAGGAGAGGCTGGCCCGGGAGCCGCAGTCTCACGGGGTGGATGGACCATGACTTACAACTTCCTGGCATGCAGGGGTGGGCAAAGCCAAGGTGAGGATGAAGGGCCTCTTCCCCAGCTTCCAGTCCCTCAGTTCCCAAAATGGGTTCTTCAGGAACCAGTTCTCTGGATGTTAACAGACCTGTGCAAGGAGGTAACATACCAGAATCAAATGCATTTGGGAGGTTCTCACAGTCAAGTGCATTCTTTTTAAGTGCAGGCCTTCTCAGAACCTTACATGTGTGCATGCAGTGCTGTGACTGTCCAAGAAAGGGCCATGGGTTGTTATTGACCAAAAATGTATTTTAATGGGAGGATTATTATATGTGTGTGTCAGGATCGTCCAGGAGCACTACTCCGTCAGGTGGAGCAAGGTTGCCAAGAACATGTAGATTATTTCTCTAAAATTACTCTAACTTCCCTTAGGAGCCGACATCCAATGGGGAGAGGCAGAAGAGGGCAGAAAGGAAGGAGGGAGGGAGAGAGGGAGAGAGGGAAACTTAGTCCTATTCTATCTGACTTAAAACTCATTCCCGTCGAATCAGTTCAACACTCTCATAGCATCGACTCATTTTCTTGGCTCACTCTTTTCAATTCTTCCCCAGCTCTCCTACTCCTCTTAAGATAACGAACGGGCATTTGGGGAAGAGACTTACAACCTCCTGGCATGCAGGGGGTGGGCAGTGGGTGCAAAGCCAGCCCCTCAGAGGTGGGGCTAGCTGATGCCTGCCAAAGACCTGACATTGGCCTTTTTCTATGGACCTCATAGCTAGTATCCCTTAACATTCCCCCCGAATTGATGCATAGTTTATTAACATGAATATCTTTGGGGGCCTTGTCCTAAGCAATACTATCCTCAGAATCGCAGGTTTGATGCAGACCCGTTCAATGAACACATCAAAATGTCCCTAATCCACCTGTGTTCCACCCCCAAATCATTGCACGTATCACGAGTGATGTGTTCCCCCACACTTGATCCATGGCCAGCCTGGACCAGTCTGCACACTCTATAAACACCAGGCAATTAGGAGTGGACTTCCGGTTCTGTGTCTGCATAAGCCCTTGCTCCAAAGATCTGCTAATCTGACCCCAAAACTATGGTGGCTGGGGGACCTTCACTGACGCTTTTCTGCAGGGGGCGTGGTGGAGGGGAACAGCCAGTGAAACTTGCTGAGAGCCCCCCTCCCACACTTGTCCCTCCCCTCATCCCACTTCCCAACAGGGGGCGAATCTCTTCCCCAATTCCCACGCAGAAGCCCTTCCCAAATAAGCCTCATTTCTTAAAAATTAACGTTTTCAGACACTCTCTTGGACGTCCAGCTGTTCCCAGAAAGCTTTCCCGCTTCCCACGGAGAGGGACCCCTCCGAGAGGAGTAAGGAAGAAGGGTGGATGGCAAAACTCTTCTTTATTTTCAAACCCTTGTCACTCAGGAGAGACAGGCTCACAGGGAGGGGGGGATGAGGATCACGGAGGAGCCCCCAAGTCACCCTGAACGGGTGGCAATGCGGGGACTAGAACCTGGGGCCCTGCTCCAAGTCCAGGGCCTGTCCCTGCCCCTCCCATTTGTCCCAGTGGAGGCAGGGAGCCCAGGCCCCATAGTGGGGAGACCCTGCGCCTCCTCTCCAGGAAATGAAATGACCTCCCGTCTTTCCCCCACCCCAGACCCTGCCTGAGCCCTGCTCTAAGCCCCCCGCCATCAGAAACAGGATTTACAGGCCAGCTGCTATAATCCCTTTAAAATGAGGTTTGGGGACCATAGGGACTCTTCGGGCGTTTCATTTTTTCAAAAACAATATTCTTGGCTCAAAAGCCAAGATTTCATTATTCTCAGGGGAGCCGAGACAAAGGCTGGCCAGGGCAGCCCAGGGCCCGGGGCTCCCCTCGGGGGTGAGAGGACACCCCTGAGTTTCTCCTGGGGCTCCCGAGGCAAAAGAGCTTTGAAGGAGGAGATGTCACTGCTCCCTGGGAGTCCAGATGGTTTCTCCTGGGCCCGGCACCTCATTGCACAAATGTCTCCCCGACCAAGAAAACAAAAGCTATTCTTTCCACTCTCAAAATGAGGCTTCAACTGCAAACCCGAAAAGGCGGCTCACTTACTTAAATTATCCCCAAGGTTTTAATAACTGATAGCTCATCCCTTTCCTGAGAGAGTCCGTTTCAAGGAGGACAAGGAAGGTGTGAGACCCCAACATGTAGAAACGTGCATATCAAGGAGATGGGAGGGAGGAGCTAGGTGGGGTCCCAGCTGTGGGCAAACTACGACCCCCAGGCCGGATCCAGCCTATTCGGCTGTTCTATCCGGCCTGCGGAGCTGAAAGAGCGGAGGGTTCTCTTGCTCTCCCCTCCGCTCCTTCACCAGCAGCCCAAGATGAGAGTGCCAGCATGGTCAGGTTGCTTTTGTTCCGGCCCTCCAGTCCAGTTTAAGAACCCATTGTGGCCCTTGAGTCAAAAAGTTTGCCCACCCCTGGGTCAGACACCTAAGATGAATTCCAGGAAGGTCTGAGGGCCTGGCTCCAGCGGTTTGGGACCTGGGGCAAGTCATTTCAGCTGAGCTGTATGTAGCCCGGGGTCCAGGCCTCCACCTGCCAGACCACCTCCAAGGATGGTTATCATAATGAGCCACCAGCTCCTCTGTTTTGCTCAGGACTTTCCTGCTTGTAATGTATGCCTGGCAGACCCATTTGAACTAAGCATCTTGGAAATGAGTTGGTCGCCCTCGGCCACACCCACCTCCACTTTGACCCTGCCCTCTTAACCCGATTGGCTCACGACATCCCCTGCATGGCTGACTGGCAGATTTGGGGTGGGGTGAGGGCTGTGTATTTTAATCAAGGCCCTTACCAGGGATTCTTTTCACCAGGCACCTGGAGAAACACTGACAAAGGAACCTCTAGTAAACCCCTGAATGCACACTGCCATTTACTCAGCAGCATCACATGCCTGTGCTGGACTGAGGGCTCTAATTCTCTCTGCAACCTGATCAGGTGGGTGCACTTATGCCCATTTTACAGATGGGACCACTCAGAGAGGTTCAGTGGCCTTGTTAAGGTCACAGAGTAACCTAAGGGATTGTCAGACTTCTGCCAAGGGCCAGAGAATAAACATTTTTCAGTTTTGTGAGCCATCAGGCCTCCTGTTGCAACGACTCACCTCTGTGGTTATAGTGCGAAAGCAGCCATGGGCATCCTCAGTGGACATGGCTGTGTTCTAATAAAACTTTATTTACACAAACAGGCAGCAGATAAGATTTGCTGACCTATCATCCCTGGAGGAAAGCATGCTCACCACTTGTCCATGCACCATCACCCCTCCCCCTCCACCACCACCACTAAGAACAAGAATGCAACCACGAGGATAACCTCAGGTTGTCATGCGGACCTGCCTAGGTGGCCACAGCTGCCAGCCATCACCTTCTCCCCGTGGCCCTGAGGTTTCCTTCTCTGAGGTATTTAGGCGCAGCCCCTGGGGGCAGACAAGCAAAAATCTTTCTTCTGGCAGAAACCAGTTTGGCTCAATGGATAGAGCATTGGCCTGTGGACTGAAAGGTCCCAGGTTTGTATACCTTGGTTGCAGGCACACCCCCAGTAGAGGGTGTGCAAGAAGCAGCTAATAGATGATTCTCTCTCATCAATGTTTCTAATTCTCTATCCCTCTCTCTTCCTCTCTGTAAAAAAAAAAATCAATTATATATATATATATATATATATATATATATATATATATATATATATATAAATCTTTCTTCTGGGCTGACTTTACCAGGCCCAGACTGTCCTCAGGCCATAGACAGTTCTCAGCCTCCTAGAGTATCCCACGTTCTGCCCTAAGAGGGCTGAATTCTGGGACAGTCACCCCAATGATGCAAAGCCCCAAGAAACAGTAAACCCCTCAAAAGCCATAGTCATTACCTGCAGGGGACGCTTGTGGTGCCTGCCAGGCCATCACGGTCTCCGAGGCAGAGGATTGAGCCTCAGACGCCTGCCGCCTCGCCCTATATACACTCTGCCAGGGCTCTGATGTCCAAGAAGCTGTGGCACCGGCCATGTGATGTATGAAGCTGGGAAGCCCTTCATCATCACTGTCACCTCAAACCGCCTGCTAATCAATGCCTGGCGGTGGGTGGCTGGGTCTGGGGAGCTTCAACCAACCTGCTCTGCTCGGGGCCTGTACAACGTCTGAGGGCAGAGAAGACATTGTACTGAGGGCGGAAGGGGCACTTGGTCCTCCGCCACTGGGAAGGGCCACCTCTCCTCCGAGGACTCATCATCCCACAACCTTGCATTTACAGGGCATCCTGGGGCCTGCCAGGATGGGCACTAATGCCAACCCAGGTCTGCTGTTTCTCAGACTCCAGTAGGCACTGGGGCCAGATGGGGATTGTCATCATGCCTGCCACCCACCCTGCCGGCTCCCTCCTCTTCTCACCGCACTATGTGACTACGTGTGAATGTGCTGTGTGGACACATTCTCACACAGTGTGTGTTTGAGAGAGAGAGAGAGAGAGAGAGAGAGAGAGAGAGAGAGAGAGAGAGAGAGAAGTTTACTCCTGTGTTCACCTCATGAGGGGAAGGTTTGAGCGAACAGAAGCTATGGCTTTGAAGAAAATGGATTCTGTCTCCTGACCCAGGAGCATCCAGTCTATCTTGGCAACTTCCTGGTCAGAAAGATGTCAGGAGAGCATCGTTTCAGCCATAGCCCTTCCAAGCACTGCATGGTGCCCCATTTTGTCCCTGAAATGCCCCATGGCTTGAGTGCTCTCGGCCATGGCCCCATTCGGTGGCCTCCCTTGAATCCATGCCTTCGCAATACTGACTCATGAGTGACACTGTCCTGCCTGTGCTATGTGAAGAGGCTTGCGCAGGAGCTGACGTTCGCTGGTTGTGGTGTGATAGCCTACAGAGAGGGGCAGGCTCCATTGTTCTCCCCATTTTACAGATGAGGAAGTTGAGAGCAAGTCAACACCTTTCACCCCTTACATGGAAACAGAGGTAGGACTCAGACCCCCGCGGTCTGTTGCAGGCTCCAGTGTGTCTTCAGGGGCCGTTATAAAACGCCCTGGCAGGACAGACGAGTGTTTTCTCCCAGTTCCCGAGGCTGGAAGTCCAAGATTAAGGTGCCATCGGGGTCAGTTTCTGGTGAGGCTTCGCTGCTTGGTTTGCAGATGCTGCCTTCTCGCTCTGTCCCCTGTGTGTATGGAGAGAAATCTCTGCTATCTCTTCCTCTTCTTATAAGCACACAATCCTCTAGGATCAGGGCCCTCCCTTAAAACCTCATTTGACCCTATGGCCCTATCTCCAAGTTCAGTCGCATTAGAAGTCAGGGCTTCAAAATATACATTTGGGGGTGGGGTCCAAGTCAGTGCAGAGCCAGGAGGTAACCTCTACAGCAAATCACCTTCCCAGCCACACGCAGGCCACATGTAGGAATGCTGACTTCCATTTACACACGGGAGCCTGAGCGTCTGAGAGCTGAGCCCGGGGCTCCGTGTGGCCCTCACAGCAGCCACAGGGCCCCCACATGGAAGCTCTCTCTTCTGATTCCCAGTGTGCAGGGAGCTCCTGGAGGACTGGGCCTGATCCCCTTCCCCCTCCATCCTTGTGCCTGGCGGAAACCTGGCCTGGGGTAGACATGGAGGGAGGATGGAGAGAGAGGCAGCTTGGACTCCAGAACTGTTTCCCAGAAGACTTTAGCCCCAGTTGCCCACAATAATAACCAAGTTGATCACCTGATCATGCACACTTTGCCTGCTTTCCTTCCACTCCACCCCCTCCTCTGCTGTGAGTCCTGGAGCCAACTACCACATAGACTATTTGTAGTAGACTCCTTGTCTGTGGGCCTACTTCTGGGGAACCTACAAGGAGAAACCTTCCAATGCTGGAAAGAACCCCTTTTCTTTCCTGAGGGCAGGAGCCCGTCCAGACCCTGATGTCTGAGCTGATTCTACAGAATTCCAGAGCTGGGGCTACACCAAGCATGTCAAACTTGCAGTTCACAGGTTGCATGAAGCCCACAACAAATATTTTTGCAGCCCAGCCAATATAATGGTATGTTGCCTTCCCCTGATCACCAGGTCACCTCCCGCCCCTGAGGTCTCCCGGACAGAATTTTCATGCACCAGGCCTCTAGTTCTCAACAACAAACTACATCCAACAATGACTGATTACTACAATCGCGTTGCATTCATTTCCCTTATGCACCTTACATGCAGGCTCACCATTTCTCTCCACTAATACTAGCAGCGAATATTTAAGCAGCTGGTTGCCACATCATTAGTCTTGGATTGACTTGTTCAGTGTGCGCAACAGGAAATAGTTCCCTTTCAGAGAACAAGAAAAAACAGGCTTATTTGTGTTACACTCATTAATTTGTGTAGTTATTAAGTGTCTGGTAAGTGAATGTTCAAGAAAAAATATTAACTTTTATTAAAATGTTCTATTACCTTATGTTAATAATTATTCATTTCAGCCCTTTGTAGTCAGCATGTCTCTATCGAAATAAACCTACGTTTTCTATGGAAAATGGAAGCTTGTGCCTTTTTTTTTGCGGCCCACATAAACTTAAACCTTGCTTATTTGGCCCATGTCAGCCTTTGAGTTTGACATGCTTGATCTAGAAGCTCCAAGAGATGGACTTCTACACACCCGGAGACACCTCCACCCTGCTGCCCCCTCCCCTCCCCACCCCTCCAATTCCCTGCCCCAAGGTTGGGGGCAGCTTTACCTTAAACCCGAGTCATTTCTCACATTTGGCTGTCCCCCCGGGGTCACACTGTGGCCGGAGCATGGCTGGGAATGAGGGCCCAGCTGACGGAGCCAGAGGCCTCATTTCCTAAGACATTCCTTTGTGTGCTGGGCTGTGCACTCACAGGACTGGAAACAAGACCACAGCCTGGCCAGCGCCTCTCTTGACCCGCGGGATCCTGCCAGGCAATGGGGCCTGGAGTTTCTCGACTGGATGGAAAACGAAAAGTTGCAGGGTCCACTCTGCCCAGGCCTCCAGGGAACTCTCTGATCACCGCCCAGCAAACCTTCCCACCTCAGGAAACCCCTCCAAACAGGCAAAATGGTAAGAATGTGCAGACTCCGCGCCCGTCCCGCTGGGCCAGGCCTGAGTGGCGCCAGCTCCTGAGAGCACTCCTTCCCCTGGTGGCTGGATTTCCCAGCCCCGCCAGGGCCGGCCGGTACGTTTCATGTAACTCGGTTGCTCAGCCCATGTCCCTATGAATTTTTAAATGTTCTTTTACAAAAATAAGAAGGGGACGTAGGATGGGGGGTGGGAGGGGAGGGGGGTCGAGCAACTATAAACAAAACATAAAAGTTGTTTAATGGACATAATGAGGCCGCCAGGAAACTGCCTGGCATTGATTTTCCCTGACATTTCATCTATTAAATTATGAGCTTCTTAAGGAAGAGCTCAGATTTTTTTTTTCTTCTTCTTCTTCTTCAGTCAATTAAGATACTTTAAGGAAGAACAAAGCTGCTATTGTCTGAGCTCCACGTGGGCCCAAGTTCCTTGATAAGCAAATGGTGGTGCTTGGAATGGGGTGGGGGGGATAAGGGGGAGCTTTGGAGGCACAAGATGCCTCCGGACCTGGTGGTGAAGTCCAGGCCAGGACCCCACCCACCCAGAAGAATTGGAAGCCCTGTAAGCCCACCCTGTAAGCCTCTTTCCCTGAAGTCAGGACTGGGGCCCAGGAGAGATGGGGGACCCCTCAGATGGGGCTGCACGGGAGTATAGCAAGGTCCTTAGCAACCCAAACGCTGTCAGGAAAGTCTATGTTGGGAGGCTGAAGTGTGGGGTCTTGAAATACAAGTCACAGATCCTGAGAGTAACCGACTAGCCCAGTAGTCTGCAAGCAGCAGCTCTTGAGCCACATGCGGCTCTTTGGCCCCTTGTGTGTGGCTCTTCCACAAAACACCATGGCCTGCGCCAGTCTATTTTGAAGAAGTGGCATTAAAAAATTTGGCTCTCAAAAGAAATTTCAATTGTTGTACTGTTGATATTTGGCTCTGTTGACTAATGAGTTTGCCGACTAGCCTGGTGGGGGAAACAATAGAATCTCTATGTAACAGATGAGGAAACTCAAGTTCAGAGAGATGAAGTCACTTGCCAGAGACCTGCCATTGTAGGTAAGGGGCAGATTCAGCACTCTGTCCCTGTTCTGAAGGTTTCCAAAGCCCACCTTCCTTCATGGCACTCACTGCCCCCAGCGCAGGTTCTCAGCCAATGGATCTGCAGGCAGTGAGGGGCAGTGCGGGGGGCGGTGGGCACAGCCACAGCCTCCCTGTCCCAATAATTTTCCCCACTCGTAGGGCCTGAGCTCACCTCCTTTCCTACCCCATACTTCCTTCTCTCCCTTACAAATTTTGTTCTCATAGCCCTCATTCACAGAGAGGTGTCGATAGTTATTAACTGCCTGAAGTTAAGCCCCCAGATACAGAGTAAATGGCAGAATTTCCTCTCTGACACCGAGCCAGTGATCTGCCCATTATACCGCGGCTGCCTGAGATGGTGGCTGAGACCTTGACCGTTTCACCCTATCCCATTATCTTTGCCATCTAAAGTCACCTTAGCCCCAACCGAGGCTCCAGTGCCCCTACAGGTCAGTGGCATGATGGAAATAGCAGTGCACCATGGGTAAAGACACTGGGCTGAATCGGACTTTGCCTTTCAGCACTAGGGGGACGCCAGGCCAATCGCTATCCTTATCTGTATCTCTGTCTCTACCTCTACCTCTCTGCCGTCCCCACCATCAAAGCGCAAGCATTCCAGGGTTGATCTGACAGTTCCCAGTCTCCTTCTGTCATATTGCTCTGCCATCCCGGGCCCACTGCCCTTGTCTTCATGATCAAGACTGGTAAACTCCCTGCAAAACCACACTCTAACCAGGGAAGGAAAAGACACCCTATTTCCTTTATTTATTTATTGATTGATTGATTGATTTCAGAGAGGAAGGGAGAGGGAGAGATAGAAGCATCAGTGATGAGAGGAAATCATCGATCAGCTGCCTCCTGCAAGCCCCACACTGCAGACCGAGCCCACAACCCAGGCATGTACCCTTGACCAGAATCAAACCCTGACCTCCTGGTTCATAGGTCGACATTCAACCACAGAGCCATGCCGGCCGCGCCACACTTCCTTTCAAAGGCATGACCCATAGTTGTGCACATCTTGTCTACTTTATGTCCCTTCCTCCTTCCTGGCAGGGCCCATTTTATTCAGGGGATATCTACCCCTCCCTCCCACACCTCCAAGAAGGATGGCCCACACACGTGTGTCCTCACTGGGCTAAGCCAACCACTAGATCCATTCCCCTGTTGCGGATGATTGAGACACAGCCTGTGAGTTAATTCTGACAACAAGATGAAAAAGAAACTGACTGAGGGCTCCCAGGTAGGCTTTCTTCACTGATTTACAAAAAAAGCAAACAGCCAGGGAAGAGCTATCCCTCTCATTCACCAGCCACTATCGTGTCTGCCTACAGTGGGTGAACCTGATACAACTGCTTTGGCCGCCATCTGAAGGAGACGCCAACCCTCTGAGAACGCATAGAGGGGAGGCCGCACACTCCGCTCCAAGCACTACCCTACCCCAGGGCCTTTGCACGTGCAGTTTCCTCTGCCGAGAACACCTCCCCCAGATCTCACTGAGCTCATGTCTCTGCTTTATTCTGGTCCCTGTTCACATGTTGGCTCTTCAGAAGGACTTCCCTGCCTTCTCTTCCCTCCACCACTCTCTATGCCCTCGTTTGTGTTTGCTATAGATCTTACTTGACATTATGTTATTTATATATCATATATACAGTGTGTATACATAACATATATATACACACACACACTGTGTATTGATATACACTATATGTAATATATATAATTATGTATAATACATGTGTATACACTGTGTTACACTATATATATTACCACATATTCACAGTATATGTTTGTCATCAGTCTTTGACACAAGAATGTAAACTCTAAGAAGGCAAGGACTTTGCTTTTCCACCATGGTAACCCCAGGGCTTAGGGAAGTGCCAGGGACGTAGTAGGTGCCAGTTATGCCCGATGGATGGAAGGCAGGAGGGCAGGAACGGAGAGACCTGTGTTTGTGGTGACGCTTGGAGACTCTAAAGCAGCCAGCCCTCCGGATTCCAGGTTGCTCGTAATCAATACTCCTAATTCAATAAGGGTCAGCGCACTGATTTAGGAGTCTGTCTCGGGCAGCCGAGCTCTGTATTTCACGTGTCTGCACAGCTCCCCTCATCTCGGCTGCCCTTCCCTAACGAGTGTCCCTGGTGGCCTCCTCTGCTTTCAGGCGTGGCTGCCATCCTGCGCCCTCTCCAGAGCAGAGGAATCTGAAGTGGCCACGTCAGGGTCAAATCCCAGGTTTGCTGCTCACCAGCCCATGACCTTCGGCAAGTCACCTAGTTCTCCAAGCTCCCATCCCCTCGGCTACAAGATGGAATACGGTGATGTGCCCACCACGTGGACCTCATAAAACCCGGCAGTGAGTCATGAGAGGGCTTGAGAGCCAGCTGGACTGGGGCCCGGGGCCCAGCCTGACCACTTTCCAGCCGAGTGGACAGGAGCAGCGGATGCCTCTCGGGGCCTCGAGTCAATGAGGACAATAGCAATGCTGACTTACATGGTTAAATGAGATGTTGTGTATCAATGGCTTAGCCCAGCACTTGGCACATAGTAAGTGCAAATAAACTGTTATTAGGAGGTGTGGTAGGCAGACATTTCCTTTTGGGCGGGGGGGATACAGGGACCATAAGACCATGCCCTTGACCTCAGGAGGCCGCAGGGGATGGAGTTGAAGAGACAGACAGGGTCAGGTCTTGTGGGGTCTTCCCTGATGGGTCCTCCCAGAGACTTTGAGGAGTTCATTTCTAACCTTTCCTTCCACCCCTGGGCAAGGTCTGTCTTCTCCACCCAGGGGAGAAGGTGCAGTGGAAGAGCATCTTATCCAGCTTTTGGGGGGGGGGGTGCAGGCGCCCTGCTTGGCACTGACCTTGAGAAACGTTAGTCCCAGGTCAGTCCCCCTCAACCACCCACAGGAAGTAGCAGAAGCCGCTGGCTCATCTCTGGCAGTGGCTGGTCTTAAACTGAAGGCATTAGGTTCGCTAATCGCCTGTAATCACCTTGTTTGAATTAGCATGGCAAGTGCTTCCGACTAAACGGTCTGTTATTCCAAATAACCCTCCGTGGTTTTAATTACCTCCCCTGGAATGCGTGGCCTCCTGGCCCTCGGCTTTATTAGGGAAAGGTCCTGTAAACCCAGGATGGGGCGTGATTCCTGACCTCCCCGGCACAGGGCCGTCAGGCAGAGAAGCCGGAGAAGGCATGTGACCCGTCCAGATGCGCCATGCTGCCTTGGCTCTATTTTTAAACCCAACACAGGATGGAGGAGACGGCCCCACCACCGCCGCTGGTCCTGGGTTCCATCTGCTCCCAGCGACCGTCGCCCTGTGGCCCAGCAGAAAGCCCTCCATACATTTCCACTTGGCTTTAGAACGCCTCATCCCATTCTTTTTTACCCAAACCGGGATTTCCTCGTTCTGTTTGGCCTATGCCGACGCTGGACCGTTACTCATTATAAACATCGCCCTGAAACTTGGTAGAAGAAAGGGCACAGAGGAGTCGTGACCGGTTCAAGGGCACGCCGTAGAGCAGTGCTTTCCCCAGGAACACCTGGGGATCTTGTGCAAATGCAGGGTTTGGTTCGGTGGGTCCTGGGGTGGCTCCTGCCAGGATTTCTTCTCCAACCCCCTCCCAGGTCCGAGGACCACACTTTGAGGAACTAGTTGGCCGAAGGGAAGGAAGCTGCCATGATGGACTCTGTCCTGGCCGGACCCTTTAGCTGGGCTCTTTATAGTTCAAGTTTCAGACTCCATCCAGTATCAGGGTTAGGCGGAGAACTCAGGTTCACCCAGCAGCCCCTGAGGTTGGGAGTATGGGCATGAATGGGGAGGGGACAGGGAAGAAAAAAAATGAACCCCCCTTTCCTAAGAGGGGTAGGATGCCAGGATCCAGAGTTCTGGCTCTTTCCTGGCCTCCTGACCCCACGCCCCATGCTCCATCCCCAGTGTCCTACTTGCTTGGCACAGGGATTGGCTCTGAGGAAGGAGTAGGAGGGGCAAGGAAACATTCATTCATTCCACAGCCATGTCCTGGGCCCAGGGCCCGGCGCAGCCAATGCTTCCCGATGAAGGAGAGGAACGAGGAGGCTCCTCCTAGGTCCGGGACCTCTGGAGATGCTGGGAACCCAGGGGTGAGTTGAGCAAGCACTGTGCCTGCCTCCAAGGGGTTGATGGTCTGGGAAAAGTTGAGCAGAGCATAGGGGCTAGGACTGAGGGCCCTAGCTCCTTCCCTCCCAGGCCTTGTCTCACTGAGTCCTCATAACCACCGAGGGGAGAGTGTCAGTACCCTCACAATTGAAGAAAGTTGGGGTCAGAGAGGGCGAGTCACTTGCTCAGACCCACACAGCTGCTGGTCAAAGGGCAGAGGCGGCCTTCACAGCTGGTCTCTGACCCACATGCAGCCTCTCCCCTCGGGGCAGCCACCAGGACCCGACCGGGCTGGGAGGAAGGGTGGGGACGCTGCAATGGGATGGTTTCACTTACTGGCCTGGGAGTGGGGGGACATGTTCCCTGTCCCCACGCTGACACCACGGTGAACCCTGAACTGCTAAATTGAGCGAGATGGGGGCAGGGCAAAAGGTGAAAGGAGCCTCTCGCAGCCCACGGGGCTGGGGAAATGAGCTAATTAGGATCCTTCAGCGGTGCCGGCCCACATCTGGACAGCCCCAGCTGGTTCTGGGTGGACTGAGTCCTCCCGGCTCTGGGTTCAGAGGGTCAGCAGGATGGCCCCGGCCCCGCCTGTCTGGTCCCTTGGCTTCCCCCCCCGCCCCCCCGCCCCCGGGTGCTGCTGGGCCTACGCCGCTCTGTGGACAGATGGCTACCACTCCCATCCTCCTCTTTGGAGATGTGTGGTCAGCTTAGGGATGGTGATTTCCAGGCAGCATCTGGCGGGTAGGCTTGTGCCCTTCGTCTCCCTGGTTTTAATTCACAGGCCTGGACAGGAGCCTCCAGGTCGGCCAGGATCCAGGAACAAGACTGCTCCACTCACCTCGGGTTCCCCATGCCCAGCATGGGGCCTGGTGCCACCTTGGGTGCTTAACAAATACTTTTTGAATGAATTAAGAAAGAAATTAGCCCTTGCCAGTGTTCTCCGTGGTTAGGGCATTGGCCCATGGACCGAAGGGTCATGATTTTGAGTCCTGGTCAAGGGCGGGTACCTGGGTTGCAGGTTCAATCTCTGGCCCTAGGTTCATGGGGGAGGCTACCAACCAATGTGTCTCTCTCACATAGATGTTTCTCTCTCTCTCTCTCTTTCTATCTCTCTCTATCGCTATCTCTCTATCTCTCTATATCTCTATCTCTCTCCCCTTCCCTTCCTTCCTTCCACTCTCTAAAAAGTTTTTAAAAGTCAGTGGAAAAAATATATCCCTGCGTGATGATTAACCAAGAAGAAGAAGAAGAAGAAGAAGAAGAAGAAGAAGAAGAAGAAGAAGAAGAAAAGAAAGAAAGAAAGAAAGAAGAAAGAAAGAAAGAAAGAAAGAAAGAAAGAAAGAAAGAAAGAAAGAGAAAGAAAGAAAGAAAGAAAGAGAAAGAAAGAAAGAAAGAAAGAAAGAAAGAAAGAAAGAAAGAAAGAAAGAAAGAAAGAAAGAAAGAAGCGAGGAAGAAATTAGCTGTGTAAATCACAAGGGTGTGTGCCAGCCTTCTCAGCACCGTGTGGGAGGAGTTGGGTTTGGCTTTGTTTCACCGGGATTCATTCCACCAGCGCTGACTGATCACTATCTCCGTCCGTCCGGGGCCCTGGCAAGTCCCTGGGGAGCTGCAGTCCATGAGCACGACCTCTGTGCTGTTTCCAGCTCTCTGCGTCTGTGTGGAGAGTCAAGAGAGGCTTCTCGGAGGAGGTGGCATTGGAGCACACGCCTAGAGGAGGAGTGAGGCTAGTCATGTGGAGATGTAGGGAGGCCATCGAATGCCAGCCCCTCCACAGGATCACGGACACAGGGACCTTGTGAGCTCCTCTCAGGAAAGGATATTCCGGCAGGGCTCCAACACCCACCAGATGGACCTAAAGGCTCCAGCCAGTGGTCTCTGTGGTTAGGCTTTGACGCAGGGCTCTCAGGGAAACCAGGGGAGCTCTGATCCATTCACAGAAGGGACCTGGGGAAGACAGAACGTGATGTTTGCTCCGTGCCTGTCAAGGTAGGCCCTGGGCCCGCGGTGGGAGTGGTAACAGACAAGGCCCTGGCTCTTTGGGAGCTGATAGGGTGACACGTGATGCCAACCCCGCACACGACACACGGTAAACACACACGGAAGCTGTGAAGGGAAGGCACAGTGTGCATCCAAGAGGGAGCTGAGCCAGGGGGAGCAGTGGGTAAGGGAGAGAGGAAAGACTTCTGGGATCGCTGAGGTGTGAGCTTTTCACATTTACTTTTGGGTCAAGTGCTCCGCGCAGTGCCTGGCCTAGCACAGCTCCGCGAATGGCAGCAAGTGCAATGTCACGTCATCTAGAACACCCCAGTGCAAGGAAGGCACCCGAATGACCCCTTTTACAGGGGCGGACACTGAGGCTCCGAGGATCCCATCGCAAATGTAGGGCAGAGTTGGGATGCCTTTCAACCCCGAGCAGGTCTTCCCAGCTCTCCCCCAAGACATACTGCCTCCTGTTTCCCCAAAGCTAACTGTGAGAAGGGGAATGGGGAGTATATGGTCTCTCCTGGTGGAGAACCGAACAGATCCATAAAGTCCTTTAACAAAGTAAAGCATGCCCTGACTGGTTTGGCTCAGTGGAGAGAGCGTCGGCCTGTGGACTCAAGGGTCCCGGGTTCGATTCCAGTCAAGGGCATGTACCTTGGTTGTGGGCACATCCCCAGTGGGAGATGTGCAGGAGGCAGTTGATTGATGTTTCTCTCTCGTTGATGTTTCTAACTCTCTATCCCTCTCCCTTCCTCTGTAAAAAATCAATAAAATATATTTTAAAAACAAACAAACAAACAAACAAAAAGTAAAGTATAAGAAAGCTTCTGGAAAAGGCCAAGTCCATGGTGGCTGTCCAACCAATTGGAGCATCACAACTCTTAGGAACAGAAGGGGCCTTAAAGAGAAAGCGACTCAATAACGAGTCTGTTCAACTCTTGGGAACAAGTTTTATTTGTGAAAGGGTCAGACAAGATACAGGTTAAAGTGAAAAAACCTTTTAATGGTCATTTTCATTGCCACTGCTATTATTTGCAAACTGTGCTAAGTCTGTGATTAAAGGGCAGGAGACACAGGCATGGAACATCCTACCTCCCAGCTAAGGAGGTAAGACAGAAATGTGTGGATGTCCGGAAAGTTAAAGAACACAAACAAGAAGGGACGATCTGATTTTTGTAAAATGTCACCCCATTAATTGTAAAGGGCAGTGGTCGGCAAACTCATTAGTCAACAGAGCGGCAAACCGTGGCTTGTGAGCCGCATGTGGCTCTCGAGCCTCAGTTGGCAGACCACTGGTAAAGAGAATGGTTCAGGCTGAACCCTAAGGCGGGAGCTGTCACCTACGGGGGACTTCCCATCAAAGTTAGGGCGTTGCTAGGTCTTGAGGGAGGGGGGACATTTGATTAGGGGCTGGGGTGGGGGCAGCCATCCAGTTGGTTTCTGTCACCCTTGAGATAAATCCCTTTGACATGTAGAGCAAGCCACACCAGCTCTCCCACAACCAAGACTTTTTAAATATATATATATTTTATTGATTTTTTTTCACATAGAGGAGGGAAGAGGGATAGAGAGTTAGAAACATCAATGAGAGAGAAACATCAATCAGCTGCCTCCTATATACCCCCCCCCACCCCCTTACTGGGGATGTGCCTGCAACCAAGGTACATGCCCTTGACTGGAATCAAACCTGGAACCCCTCAGTCCACAAGCCGACGCTCTATTCACTGAGCCAAACCAGTTAGGGCACAACCAAGACTTTTTTATTGGGGGTGCGGGGGGAGATCCAATTTGGGGTCAGTGGCCAGAGGAGAGAAGCAGGAAGAGAGCGAATGCCCTCGGCCTTCCTCCTCCATCCAGAAAACGGCACGTCCGGAGAAAGTGGCCCCGCCGGCAGGAGGGGTGAGCGGCCCCGTGGCTGACAGCGGAACGATTTTTCCATTTTCCTAATGTTCTGCAGGAGGCCTGGCCTCTCAGAGAAGAAATGCCAAGACTGGCCCAAAACGTAAAAAGTGGGAATTTTCCCCACTCAAAACAGCTTGGAAAAAAACAACCTAGAACTTGGGGGTCAGTGTGGCTCCTCTGGGGAGCAGTTGACCAGGCCTCTCAGGTAAGATGTACTCAGTTGGTGGGCTCTGGTCATGGCCAGGTCGCCAGGTCAAGGGATCTGGCTTTCCCTCCCTCAAGGTCTCAAGGCTCAAGTTCAGTCTGAACCCCCTTCACCAGGTGAGAAGCTCGCCAGGTTGAAAGGACCCTGCCTGCTGGACTCCCCGGCCCCCCTGACACCCCTGCAGACGTGGGGCCGTGGGTCGGGGAGCAGAGAGCTGGCCGTTTGTCCCATCTCTGCAGCCATCAGCCCCAACGAGGCAGCGAGGGGGGGGGACAGAGCGGCATTTGAGTCAAAGCCTTGCATATCAGTTTTGATTTCAACTGGAATCGCCTCCCTCGGCTGGATTTCAAAAGACAGCGTTACTAATGAGAAACACGCAAGTTCTTGAAATGAAGTTAACTTCTTTAAAAAAAAAAAAAGGGCCTTTTTCTTTGGCTCTGTTGATATATATTAGAACCACATTGTCTAAGAAAAAAGAAAGGGCGGGCGGGGGGGTGTGGGGGGGAGCCGTTCCGCTTCTGAACAGAAATCCGGGAGTCCCGGGCTTTGGAAGACACAGAGGCCGGTGCCCGCCCGTCGTATCTGTCTGCATTTGGAGAGGTCTTTTTGGTTTGGGTTTGGGTTTCTTTGGGTGCCAGGGATTTACAAATTCAATTTAAAACAGAACAGAATAGAGGAGGCAGAGCAGAGCGTCTGAAGTGGGCTAACATGGAGGCCAAGGGCCAGTTAGGATCTTTTTTTTTTTTTAAGTGCCCGTTCAAGAGAAGCCAGAGCGTCGCACCAAGAATGGACCTGGGTTTGCCACCTGCCCTGTCGCCTCCCATGTCCCAGCTCCGTGGGCCTGGGCAAGTCACTGCACCCCACGTAACCGTTCCCTCTGTTTCTCCATGGGGCTCCCGGGGACCCACGAGGAAGTGTCTGCCTCGTGTGACATTGAGTGTGGCACGGCCAGAAAAGGATGCTCGGCTTGGGGGTATCATTGGGGAGCTCTTACGTCCCAGGAGCACACTGCAGCTGGTTCTCTTGGGAACACTCCTGTCTGGTTTTCTCTGGACCCCCTCCCCTCCACACACTCCCTGGAGATGCAGGAAGTCATTGTGTGGAGAAGGTTCTCCCCTTTGGAGCTGACCGAGGGCCCCGCTCTTCCCCAAAGAGGAGAGGAGAGGTGCCTTCATCTCATCTAGAGCCAACCGGAGCCGAACGAGACCTGGGAAAGGCGGGACTTCCTGCAGCCTCAGAGGCCTTCGGCCCAGAACCTGTCTCTCCACAGTCCATGGGCTGGTTCCTCCCAGAACCTCTGAGTAGGCAGGCCCTGGACTACCCACTTCCTGCCCATCCAACCAGCTCTTCTCCAGAAAGGCAGCATGGGCTTCTGGAAGGCTCTGCATCCTGGGAGTCAGGAGCCCACTGCCCTTCTCCCAGGGGCAGCACCTTCCCCTCTCTGGGCCTCAGTTTACCCATCTGTGCCATAAAAAGGTTGGAGGAGATGACGCCCCTGGTCTCTTCCAGGGCCTGCGAAGGCCTGAGCTGCCGTCTGGCATGGCAAAGCTTCCGGTTCGGACCAGGGACTTCCAGACGCAGCGTCCATGTCTGAGCCAGCTCCTGGCCCCCACCATCTCCTGCATCTAGGCGCCCGGAGACCCGGATGTAGTCGGGAGTTTGGGGGTAGTTTGGTTCCCGCCCTGATGAAAGGTACACTCATCTGCAAAGCCAGGCACAGCTTCACTCCCAAGGAAAGCCAAGTTTCCCGAAGGAATGGCGTGTGTGTGTGTGTGTGTGTGTGTGTGTGTGTGTGTGTGTGTGTATGTGTCCCCTTAACCACTCTGCCAGAAGGCCAGCTTCGATGAAATCGAGCTTGGAAGAGGGGACGGGGGTCCCAGCACCAGCTGGGTCTGTTCTTGGTTCCATGTGGCTTTGATGATTCCTTTAGCTTCCCGGGACCTTCTTTCTAAGAAACGGGACCTTTGCCCTTTGTCAAAGCGGCCTGGGGACACATCTCGGATGCTCTTCACCCGCCGCTCTCCCCCTCCATGCTGCACTCCAGGCTGGGGCTCGCTCTCAAGGTCTCTGGGAGAAGGGGGGAGGGGGAAGGGAGTGCCGATGTCAAGGGGTTTCTTCCCCGAGGATCAAAGGTCTATCTCAGCAACGCTCCATTTTCAACCGGGTGGCTTGGAACCTGAACCTTTCTGAACCTCAGTTTCCCCACCTGTGAAGTGAGAACCCCTACCTGACTGGTCTATCATGAGGCCGAGCCCTGGGGCTGGATTTCTCTAACTGGGCGGGGCCCGTATTCAGATGCTTGTCAGGTATTGCACGCGCCTTGCACGTCTACAAAGTGTCTCGTGGCAAAGTCAGCAGGTGAGTGAGGAGTTGTCCTAAGAAACCCACCTTGGCAGGTTCGGCCATTTCTCGAGGCTGGGCGAGCATGCGTCACGTCATCCCCCGGACAGCTGGAGTCCCCCAGCCAGCACCCCAGAGTCAGGCAGCAAGGAGGGGGTGGAATTTGCAAAGCCAGAGGAGGGCCACAGACCAGGACAACCCTAGCCCAGGGGTCAGCAAACTCATGAGTCAACCGAGCCAAGCATCAACAGTACCACGATGGAAATTTCTTTGGAGAGCCCAAGTTTTGAACCTTAAACGTCTTCTAAGGCCACTTCTTCAAAATAGACTCGCCCAGGCCGTGGCATTTTGTGGAAGAGCCCTACTCAAGGGGTCAAAGAGCTGCATGTGGCTCGAGAGCCGCAGTTTGCCGACCAATGCCCTAGCCCATCAGGATTTTCTGGTCTTGGGACCTCACAGCTACCCCCTCTCGGGTGTCTCTTCAGAGTCGGGGTCTTTGGGGGTCAGCAGACTGGGTCAGTCAGCCGGGCCTGCACTAGCCTCCTCTTCGGTGCTGCCCCAAGCCCGTCCCCTCCACATCTGGGGGGGGGGGTGCTTTGTTTTCAGCCAAAGCCAGACCCTGACCCAACCGGCCCCAAACCCTCTCAGTCACCTTGAACGAGGAATGTTTTTTTCATTAGCATCCTCCTTCTCTGCTCCCCTCCCCAGCCCCCCCAAGAGGCCCCCAAGCCTGAGCTTCCTCTCCCTGCCTCTGCAACTTCATAATATCCCCAGGCAGCTGGAAGGGCGAAGCGGTGATCTCAGCTGACAGCCATGCGCGGCAGCCCCCGCCGCCCACCCCGACCCTCGGCTCACAAGCTGTTTTCCTTCCTTCGCCCACGGTGGAGGGTGGGGACAGCTTCTCCCCTGCCACGGCTCCTGGGAGCGTCTCCCCCGGGGACCAGCTCGGAGACAGGAAAGAACACCACCTTTTTATCTGCCGGGCACGCTCTCCGGCGCGGTTGGGTTTGATCACCCTTCTCCCCGTTGGGCAGGTGAGGAAACTGAGATGTCTTGTGCTGACTCTTCTCTGGCAGGAGACCTTCCTTGGTGGAGGCGGGGCCGGTCCTTCGCTTCCTGGGCATCACCCTGGCGACCCCCGGAAGCCGCCGAGCCTTCGCCGGGATGCACCGCCTCGCCAGCTGCTCACATCTGTGCTGACCCAGCACATCACCGCCTCTGCTCGCCACCTCTGTCTTCCTCGCCTCTGCCTTCAGAAATGCTGACGTCAGTCAGTAACAGAAACTTTACTTTGGAGGAAACTGACAGGCCTGTGGCCGGGGGAGTCAGAAGGAGAGCACGTTTCACCTTTAAAAAAAAAACCAAACAAACAAACACAAAAACAAACAAACAAAAAAAAACACCACAAAAAGCAGAGAAACACGACTTGGCATTACAGTCACGCAGACGCTGGTTCTCCTCTGGCCCGGCCATGTACTGGATGTGTGACACCCCCAGGACCCATATCATTATTTTTATAAAATATATACATTTTATTGATTTTTCACAGAGAGGAAGGGAGAGGGATAGAGAGTTAGAAACATCGATGAGAGAGAAACATCAACCAGCTGCCTCCTGCACACCTCCCACTGGGGATGTGCCCACAATCAAGGTACATGCCCTTGACCGGAATCGAACCTGGGACCTTTCAGTCCGCAGGCCGATGCTCTGTCCACTGAGCCAGACCGGTTTCGGCCCCATTTCATCTTTGAGTGTGGTTCTCCCTGCTGTTTGAGGTGGTATATTGGGGGAAAGTACCTATGTCTCAAGATTGGAAGCATAATTAAGTGCAAATCATAAGTGCTCAGAAAATGTTCACTGTGGTGATGGAGAAGGAAAGGAGTGCGGGGGAAGGTAGAGAAGGAGGAGGAATTTTTTAAGACTCCTGATTCTTTTTTTTAAAATATATTTTATTGATTTTTCACAGAGAGGAAGAGAGAGGGATAGAGAATTAGAAACATCAATGTGAGAGAATCATTGATCAGCTGCCTCTTGCACACCCCCTACTGGGGATGTGCCCGCAACCAAGGTACATGCCCTTGACCGGAATTGAACCTGGGACCTTTCAGTCCGCAGGCTGACGCTCTATCCACTGAGCCAAACCATTCCCGGCAAGACTCCTGATTCTTGTTGCAAATTGTAGTTGACTCCATTACGAAGCCCAGATAGCTGCCCCGTCGACATCAGGAACCCTCTGATACTGCAGCCACTAGCCACGGGCGCCTATTAGGACTAAAATCAATTCCATGTAAAAGGCCGCGCTCAGTAGCCGCCTGTGACCGGCTCTGCTGTGAACCAGCACTGATCTGAGCCAGGCTGCCTGGATTCAGACCCTGGCTTTGCCGTGTAAAAGCCACGTGGCTCGGGGCTAGTTCTTTCCATCTGTCTCAGTTTCTTCATCTGCAAAATGAGGATAAGATGAACACATACCTCCTAGAGTTGTTACCAAGATTAAATAAATTCATCTTTGTAAAGCGCTTCAACAAGCACTTGGTTGTTAAATAAAAGCAGATTGCAGATGAGGTAAGTTAGTATTCTTTTTTTTCTATTATTGATTTCTTACAGAGAGGAAGGGAGAGGGATAGAGAGTTAGAAACATCAGTGAGAGAGAAACATTGATCCGCTGCCTCCTGCACACCCCTTACTGGGAATGTGCCCGCAACCAAGGTACATGCCCTTGGTTGTACCGGAACTGAACCTGGGACCTTTCAGTCCACAGGCCAACGCTCTATCCATTGAGCCAAACCAGTTAGGATGTAAGTTCGCATTCTTTGTCCCTATGTATGTCCTTCGTGGTGCCTTTTCCAGGGGCTTCTGTTAACCTCTGCCCTTGCTCATGAGCTGGCCAATAAGAGGAGGCTCCATCCTAGAGACCGGCCTCCTTCGGAGAGGGAACTCCTGAAGCTCAAAAACCTTCAAGGCCCAAAGCCAGGAAACTCTGATGATGAATCATGACAGGCAGGCAAATCGCCCTGGTCCAAGGCCATTGCTAGGAGCTGACTGGTATCCCTGCAAAATTCTATGTTGGAGTTAGAATCCTTAGGACCTCAGAATGTGAGCACGTCTGGAGGTAGGACCTTTAAAGAGGAAACTTAGGTACAATGAGGTCACATGGATGGGCCCTAGTCCACCCACTGGCATCCTTGTAAGAAGAGGAGATCAGAACACACACACACAGAGGAAGGGCCATGTGGAGACACCAGGAAGAGAAGACGACCATGAACAAACCAAGGAGAGCAGCCTCAGATGGAACCAACCCTGCCAACACCTTGATCTCAAACCCCCAGAATGTGCGGAAACAAATTTCCTTTGTTTAGGCCACCCAGTCTACAGTGCTCTGTTATGGCAGCCCTGGCAAACTAAGACAGCCCCTCTTAATTGGACCACACACACCCCAAACAAGACTGCCAAGTGAATCTCAGGACTCGGGCAGAAGAGAAACAGAACAAGCAGGTACTGAAGACCTACTGTGTGCAGGCTCGTGTGCGCTGACGCGCGCGCGCGCGCGCGCGCGCGCACACACACACACACACACACACACACACACACACACACAAGATGTCACCTGATCCTCCAAGCCCTGCCAGGTGCAGCATGGACCACATCTCCCAACTGAGGACACCGAGGTTATGTCAGGGGTGATGCTCCTCTGAGCTGTGTTGGAACTCGGGTCTGTCTAATTTCAAGGCCTTTTTCACCAGTTATGCTGACAGCTAAGGGGACTCTGGAGCCAGCGGAGCACACACAGGGCTTGGGTGGCCATCAGGCCATAGGGTAAAAGAGGCATTTCCGGGGTGTCTATCCACAGGTCTTCCTGAGCTCACGGATTTGCTTTTGGCCAAGCCACGCGCTCCTGAGCAGAGTTGATTCCATCACCACCTCTGGAGCACAGCATCTGGTCCTGGCCCATCAGCGGGTCACTTTCCCCTAACCATAGTGATGGGCTCAGGGGTTGGCACTGGCCAGAGCAGGGCTGAAACGGACATGCTGGCAATGGCAGGCACTATTTCTCATGGCGGTGCAGGTAGAAAGATGGCGTGTGAGTGAGTACCTGGTGCTGCAGGAGGCCCCAAGTGGAGCCTGGAAATAGAGTCAGCAGGTAGACGACAAGGCTGAGGGAAACTGGGAGGGACATTGAGCCCCTAGGCCAAGCCAAATGAGCCAATTGAATTGGCAAAATGAGCCAATTCAATACTTCCTTTGCTTCAAAGATCCCCCAGGAGTGCCTGCTCCCTTCCCGGGAACCAATCACTACCACCACCGTGGTTTTTCTCCCTCCTGCCACAGGCCTTTGCGTAGACATGTCTTCTCCCTTGACACCTCTTTCCTCCCACCTTCACATAGTTAACAGAGCCCAGCTCCGTCTTGACACACTCCCCCAACCGAGACCTCCTTACCAAGGTCCTTTTCCCCAGTCTCCTGCCTTCATATCTGTCCTTTTCAATGCAAAACACAGTTACATTTTTACAATTGCCTGATGATTTCATATCTCTTCCCTGTTCAACTATGAGTTCCATGAGGGCACAAATGACATCTGAGTTTGTTCACTGCTGTCCTCCCAGTGCCTGCCTAGCCGCTGACACTCCCTGACTGGTAGTAGGTTTAAGGACAAGTTAATATTCCGTGTGGTGGAAGAGGGGGCACGCTATTAAAGCACTTTCACTCTCTAGGTCATGTGTATCTCTATAATGTTCCACTTCTTCAGCAGTACCTATCCCTTTTGTGATCAGAGAATAAACTAAAGATTTGTTTTAAAGAATAAAAATAATGATCTTCTTGAGGTCCTATGAGCCATGGGTAACTTATTTCAGCAGTAAAATCTATGAGAAATGGTCTTCTTCATTTATTTTTCATATTCACACCTACACCATGAAACGAACAGAATTACTTCCCTCTTATGGTTTGCTCCCAAGAAGTTTTCTAAACCCTGTGCTGTCTGCTAGGAGCTCCTTCAGAGAATACACTAAATCAGTGTCTCCCAAAGTGTGGTATGCGAACCCCCAGGGGTACGGGAAGAGTTTGGTGGGGGTACGCTTTGCACCGGAGTTTGGTGGGGATATGCACTGCACCGTGCTTAGCTGCACCTAATTCTATGTTCTCATGAGTCAAGTCAAGACAGTCTTGTGAGGCGTGAGATGATCCAGTGTGCAAATAAATGTTATTTATAATATAACTTTTATTTATATTTTATTATGAATATTTTTATTTTTTGTTTATTATTATTTTGTGTATGTACCAAAAATATATATTTTGATTGTTATTAAAATACATCCTTTTTTTGGCGAGGGGTACTCAGTGTTATGAAAATTATAGAAGGGGTACACATATGTCAAAAGTTTGGGAAACGCTGCACTAAATGAACCCCACCGGGATCAGAGGGACGGTTTCCGCTGTCATCCTGGCCTCTGTGAGACGCCACGGCAGGCCAGAGACCAGGCCCAGGCTATCGCAGAGATGCTGACTGAGAGCCTGGAACTGAGAGACACGGAGCACTTGAGGAGCTACGAGAGGGTGGACTCAGTGGGACAGCTCAGCGCAGCTACGAGGGAGGTTTCCCTCCCGCAGGAGGGGAGAGGCAGCAGGGGAAGAAATCTCTGGGAGAGCGTGGAGACTGGGACGGAACCCTTCCTGAATCGCTTTACTCACACCCAACAGGGCGGAAGGAAACAAAAATGTTTTCTGACAAGTAAATTGTGTCCTTCCATATGCAAACGTGACTTTCTGTCAAAGGTTGTTTATCAGCCTCAAAAGGCCCTCTGTGCTCCCACCCAGCAGGCCCAGAGCCTGTAATGTCTCCCCCACCCCCACCCTTCCTACCCTCCCAACCTCCCTACCCCCCCACCGCCCCGGGGGGAGCAGCAGATCCTTTTTGAAGAGGGCAAAGGAACCAGGTAACGCCGGTGGGACACTGGGGCATTGACTGGGCCTGGGTCTCTCCTCTGCCAGGGAGGGGCGTGTGGCTGTCATCCGGAGGCTCCTGGCTCTGGGGGCAGAGCAGACCTGGGGTTTGAAAGGGGCCATGGAGCGCTAATCTGTGCGGCCTCCGACAGCTCCAGGCGGTTCTGCTCACAACAGTCCACCTTTCATGATGGGCTGTGCCTTCTGAACAGGCTTCGAGGGCCCAGCCTGGCAAAGCAGCCAGCCATTCACGCCTTCCGTGGCTGGGGATGGGTTTCTGGCTGGGGCAGGGGTCCTCACCCTCCCTGTCCCAGATGGAGAGGGGCTCTGGAGAGATTCGGGGTCAGTGATCAAGTCGGAGGCTGAGGGGGTCCTCTGGGCGCCAGCTTCCCTTCATCCAGTCCGTGCCGAATCGATGGTTCACCATGGAGCCAGAGACCTGGCTTGGCGCCCCAGCTCTGCCACGACCAGCTGTGTGAGCTTGGACGTGCTCCTTAACCTCTCTGAGCCTCCTTTCCTCATCTATAAAAGAGGGTGGTGCTATAATGCCCAGGGCAGCCGGGAGGACTAAGTAAGCGCCCAGAACAGAAAGCCAACTGAGTCAGTAAATCAAGGCCAATATCATTAGTTACAGACGGAAATTCAGGGCCGCTCGGCGGGCACGCGCAGGGCCAATGGCACGGAGGATCTTAAACGGCAGCTGGAAACCCGAGGGCCTCTACCAAAGGCTTCCAGCCCGCAGCGCACTGATCTGAAGATGAAAACCCAAAGACGGTGGGAACTCCTCGTGCCTGGGGCAGGAAGTCAGGCACGGGGGGGGGGGGGGGGGGGGGGGGATGAAGATGGATCCGAATGTGTGGAGGTGCAGAGGCAAGCCTCTCTCAGCCTGATGTGTCTGTGGGAGAGACTCCTCTCACATGTGGGAACAGAGGAGGCGGGTCCTTCCCCTAGGAGGCTGCCAGTTACCCCCAGAGTCCCAAGGAGGGCAGGGATGGAGCAGAGAAGACGGCGAGAACTGTGGCCAGGCATGGGGTCCACCCCGTGAAGCCAGGGGGGGTGGGGCTGGGCCTGGGCTACCACCTTGCAAGCCCCACTCCCTGTCCTCCAGCTGCAATGGGAGTGGAGGTGCAGGTGCAGGTGGGGGTACAGGGGGCCTACATCAGGTTAGCGCCGAGGCCCTGCCCTTGAAGATTCTGGCTATCTCTGGTCTGACTTTGACGTCTGGTGAAATAGTGATCTGGTCATGAACTTGGAGGATGGCCAGTCGCCACTACCGACCCACCGGAGGTTCCTGGTGGCGAGGTTAAGGGGAGACCAGGCAGCGTGTGTTCCTGGCCACGTCCAGCTGTGCAGGGACAGGGGCAGCGTAGTGGGAAGGAGGCGGGAAAAGGGAGCCCTGGTGACCGAGGCCACTGGACATCGGTCTTGGCAGCTCAGAAGCTGAGAGCCTTGGAGATGAGGCTTGGGACACACAGAAATCGACAAGTGCAGAAATCGCCGAGCCTTGCCCCAAAATGAGGTGCCCGCCCCTTCCACCCAGCCAGCACCCTGCGCACACCTCTGCCCTGTTAGGGGCTCGGCCAGGGCTGTCCCCTCCCACGGGGAACCAGGCGGCTCCCCCACGGGGGTCTGAGTGGGGACGCTGGAGCTGGGTGGCAGGGGCAGGCTCGGGGGCCCAGCGGCCACTGAAGGACGAGCTCCAGTGCATGGAGTGCAGGCAGGGGTAGGGGGGTGGGAGGGTGGAGGGGTGAGGGTTGCGGTGGGGGGGGACCCTCTGCCATGGTGGCAGGAGGGGAAAGGGAGACTTAAATCCACAAGGGTCCCAGAGATAGGATGGAGCTAGCAGTCTCAACAACCTAGCACAGTGGCGACTTAAGTAACCTCAGTTCGGGCTCAGCCCTTTCCCTGGGACAAAGAGCCATGCTCCTGGTGAGATACCCCTCCAGAAAGCTCCCTGCACAAAGTAGATGGTGTCGGACAAACTGTTAGGAGCCAGAGAGGGCTGAGTTCAGATCCTCTCGCTGCTCCTGTGCGCTCTGGGCAAGTCACCGAACCTCTCTGATCCTCAGCGTCCCAGTCGTAAAGTGGAGCCGCTCCTCCACCCTTGGCCCACTGGTGCAAGGACTAAACGAGTGTGTGCTCTGCGGTGGCGGGCACATAGTAGGTGCTTTAGATGTTGTGGGCACTCCTGGGGTGGTTGGTTGCCCCCACTGCCCGGAGAGGGTTGGCTTCCTGAAATGCCTGCCCACCCCGGCCCCCTGTCCAAAGAACACACACTTCCTCCGGTAGCCCAGGCTCCGAGCCCGGCGCCCCCGCCTTGCCCGTGCCCCAGGCTGGCTTAAAGAAGTCCTCCTCCCAGTCCCCGGTTCATGCTCCTTCCACGGAGACACTCGATCGGCTGGAAAATCCCAACCACGGCTACATTTTCAGACCTTCTCACAATCCAAATGTCAACACCAATCGAAACAATATGTTTGTTTGCAGACCTCCTGCCAAACCGGATTAATTTTTACAGGCTCAAAGCCCATTTTGGAACTGTAATGTCTCAATTTTACAGATGAGAGGAGGGAGGGGGGGGGGCGGGAAACACACCAAACCCAGCCTTGCCTTCCTGACTCGGGAAGTGTTGGGGGGAAGGAGAGGCCTGGGGCAGGTTTGGGGGTTGGCCCTGTCACCCCAGAAGGTCCCATCAGCCACAAACGGCGTCTGGGGGTCCCCATCACTCCTCTATCTCGCACCTGCCACCCCACCTCTGGCCTCTGCCTCACAGCTGCCTCCCCCTCTGCGAGGGTCACCCTTTCTCTGTCTGGTGGGGCGGCAGGTGGGTGGGCACACCCCGCCAGGGTCTGGAAGACAAAAGCCAAATGAAAGGGTGGCATTTCCCCGGAGCCGCCGGCCTCACGTGGGCCCCAGATGAGCGGGGACCCGGTGTGTGGCTTTGTAATAAGGAGAACAATGTCTTGAGCCGAGACACGGCCCTGCTGGCAGAGGCCCCGGCGCTGCCCCAGACGTCCTGGCATGTGCCAGGCATTCAGTGGGAGCCTCGCACCCTCTGGAACCCTCCCAGCAGCTTGGCAAGGCGGGCACGCCTGGTCCTTGTACCCACTTTCCTGATGAGCAAACTGAGGCTTGCCCCAGCCCTCCAGGGTGCACGTGGCAGCGTCGTGGTCGGGGGCTGCTCTGTCCGAAGACCCTGTCCTTCCCAGCCCCAGCGGATAGCAGCAGGGGGGAAGCAGCAGAGGGGTCACCCGGGAAAAGCTGTCTCTGGGGTGCTTTGCAAGCTCTGCCCACCTTACAACCAGTTACCCTTGGAGGAGGGGAGAAGAGTATTGCACTCTGTTGTCTGGCAAATCCCCCCTCTTCTTACGATCCAGCTCCACCTGGCTGAACAGTAAAAGTTCAACCTCCCCTCTCTGCGGCAAAAGGTGGATTCCAAGACTGTGGTGGCAGCAGGCAAAGCCATGACGTGGAAGGGCTGGGAACGCTCCGAAGCTTCCCTTCCCAGCTGCCAGCCCCGCGTCCCGGCTCCTTCCCTCCCTCCAGGCAGCCTCCCCGCTGCCCCAGGCTCTCCCACGAGGTGTATTTGCCCGCAGCCCACGGGAGGGCCAGGAAGGCGTGGCGCCCAGGAGGGCCGTGGGAAAAAATCTGTGCAATGAGTTGAGAACGAAGAGGTGTTACCCCTGTGAGGAAGGCGCCCTCTGGCCCCCCTTTTAGAGATGAGGAAACTGAGGCTCAGAGAGGTGGAACTGAGCTGCCCCAGCTCCTAAGCGGGTAAGCCATAGCACCCCGGTCCCAGCCCAGGCCTGTCTGACGCCAGCCGGCACAGCGTCGGGCCGGAGCAGTCAGCGGTGCCCGCTCAGACCCTCCTCCCAGACCCCTGCCCGCCGGCCGCTGCAGGAGCAGACTGGCCTCCAAATAAAGCAGGCCTGCCCGCTCACATCTCAAAGGCACTCCGGGTGGGGGGCCTGACAGGCCAAGGGACCCAGGCCACGGGGCGTGGGATCTCAGGATGGACACACACGTCGATTCACTTCAAATGGGGGTCGCTCGCTCTCATTCCTGATGGGGAGTCGGGCCTGACCAGATGGGTCCCCCAGGGCCGAGCCAGTAGACAGAGGGGGTTCTCTTCCCCACAGCTGTGGGGTGGCTATGGAGGCGGCAGAACAAACAGCAGGGGAGGCTGGGAGTACGTGGGGGACCGCCCTGGACACCTTATCCTGGTGGGATCCTCAGCCCAGGGGCCCGAGGGGAGGCCGGCAGCCGCCTGGCAGAGCCGAGGCAGATCAGCGTCCAGGGTCGGCCACGGAGCGGCAGGGCCCAGGGAGCCCGTGGGAGGCATCTGGGCCAAGTCGGCCTCGGCGTCCCAGTCCCCGGCGGGGTGCTGGTCCTCTTAGAGCACCAAGGTGCAGAGCCATCCGTTCATTTCTTTTTCCTTTTTAATTTTTATGGCGTTTCTTACAGAGTGGAAGAGAGAGAGTTGTAGAGAGTTAGAAACATCAATGAGAGAGAAACATCCATCAGCTGCCTCGTTCACACCCCCTACTGGGGATGTGCCTGCAACCAAGCCACATGCCCTTGACCAGAATCGAACCCGGGACCCTTCATTCCTCAGGCCGACGCTCTATCCACTGAGCCACACCGGTCGGGGCATCCATTCATTTCTTTAGTTATGTGCATTCCTCTTTAGGTAGTTTTTAGGACTATAAAGGGAGTAAGCAAAAAGGGACAAAAAAAGAAAAAGAAAGGCCACCCACAACCCCATCTTTCGGAGGTGACCTCTGTGCCTGCTCTGGCAGACTCATCCGGATGACTGTCTTCATGGTTGTTTGTTTTTGAAAATGGGGTTCTATCGTCCAAGGCTGTTTTATAGCCTCCTCTGGTCAAGGTAAAATGATTGTGTGTGCCCACATGCTCACATAAGCCTGCAGAATTTCTGGAAGGTTGTATAAGAAATTATTAATGCAGTTGCTTCCAGAGAGGGAGACAACAGCTGTACAGTGTAAGGAAACCTACTTTAATCTATTTTTATTTAATAAGCAGTTCTAGCGTGTTCCCTAGATGTGGGACACTGTTCTCCTAACACTGCACCAATATTAACGCATTTCATTTACTTTAAAAGTACTGTAGGGCCCTAGCTGGTTTGGCTCCATGGATAGAGTATCGACCTGCGACCTGGAAGGCCCCAGGTTCGATGCCAGTCAAGGGCACGTGCCCGGGTTGTGGGCTCGATCCCCAGTGGGGGACTTGCGGGAGCCAGCCAGATCCATGATTCTCTCTCATCGTGTATGTTTCTATTTCTGTCTCCCTCTTCCTTCTTCTCTGAAATCAATAAAAACAAAATAAAATAAAATAAAATAAATACTTCTGGAGAGTTTTAGTTTCTTATGGTAGCGGTGTTACTTTTGTCATTAGCAATGAGCTTAAAGTCACGTGTGTGGTGAACGGCTTTCCAAGTCAAACACTGTCATTTGCATATCCCTGTACTGACTGGGGCCGGTGCCCCCGCAGAGACGGGCCAGGCCTGCTTACGTGGCCAGCCCCGGGCCGAGAGGACCGGACTTCCCCGCTTCCTTGAAAAGGAGCCGAAGCCGAGAGAAATGACATGACACCGCCGCCGCCACGGGGCAGCCCGCCTGCGCGTGTTTCATAAACAGAAACTCTGTCCCTGAACCAGGACAGGTGGCAGACTAAACGCCAGACACACCACACTGAACCTCAAACTAAAATGACCCCAATTCTAATTTAAAAAAACAACAATAACAACACCAAAATGTCAAGAAAACAGAGCCGGTTTCTTAAAAGCCAAAGTGAGCATGCTCCGAGTGGAACTGGCCTCTGCACTTTCCCGAGCAGCCCACCCCCCTCTCCTCCTCCCACCCCAGGGACCACTCCTCAAGTCTTGCCTGAGAAGACCGGTTTCGGGATCTCCAGGCCTGCATTTGCATCCGCTTAGTGACAGTGAGAGCAGAGAGGTGCGGAGAGAGGCCCAGATGCTGGGTGACCTTGGGTGGGGTGACAAAGCATTCTGAGCACCCACCGAGTCCTGCTTCCTAAGACCAAGACCGCTGTGGGATGGGAAAGCCCTAGGAAGAGGGTCACAGAGTGCACCACAGCCCCTTGGTGACATCCGCCGTCCCGGCGGGAGGAGCAGAAGGCCTCAGAAAGCAGCACCCCGAAGGCCCTGTCCCACGGGCCTCGGCTAGGCCTGGGCCCAAAGCCTGGGCACGGCCGCCTGTTTCAGGCCCCGAAGGTCACGGGGCGGGAGGGAAAGCAGCGCCGCCGCCCCAGCCGCCTCCCCTCTGAGGCCACACCTGCTGGGCTCAAGGTGCCCATCGCAGATTCCAGGCTCGGTCTAGTAGGCAGCAGGGGCCACTGCCCCCCTGGGAAAGGGGGCCCAGCGGACAAAAATGAGCCTGGGGTTCGGCCTAGGGAGTAAGGGCAGCCCCACTCCCCTAGACCGCTCCCCAAAGCCCTCCACCCACAGCGGGGGGCCCCCTCCCAGCACCGAACCCTCCGAGGGCAGCAGCTTCTGCAAATCACTGCTTCTGCACCAACTGCCTGCACCGTCCCTCCCCGCGACCAGGAGAGGAGGAAGGGGGCTGAATGCCCCGGAACTCCCCTACAAGGAAGTGGCCCCGACCTTCTGGGGTGCGATCAGGGACTTCTGAGGGAGAGGAGATCCCAAAAGGAGCCCAGGAGGCCACGTGACCGAGCCTAGTGCCCCGGCACCGAGCCCTCTGCACCGGCACCGAGCCCTCACTCAGCCCGCCGGAGCCTCCCAGCCACGGGCTAAGGTGGATCTCGAGCAGCATATTCTAAAAAGACGTTTATTTTGTATGCGCTTCACTAACTTCATAGGCCTTGGAGTAAGTGACCAGGGAAGACCTCACAACAGAGACCTTTTCTGGGGCGAGAGCGGCTCCACCTCCCCAGAAGAGGCAACCAGGTCAGAATGCAGGACCCGCCCTCTGCTCGGAGGGAAATAATGTCACCAGAGAAGCCAGCACCGCAGTCCCCGTCCCCCACCTCTCCTCGCTGCTGGGGACTGAGCCCGTCCTGTGTTCCTGGTCTGCCCTGGGGATTTCTGGCAACCGGACATCAAAAAGTGAGCTGAGCCGAAACCGGTTTGGCTCAGTGGATAGAGCATCTGCCTGCGGACTGAAAGGTCCTGGGTTCGATTCTGGTCAAGGGCATGTACCTTGGTTGCGGGCACATCCCCAGTAGGGAGTGTGCAAGAGGCAGCTGGTCGATGATTCTCTCTCATCAATGTTTCTAACTCTCTAACCCTCTCTCTTCCTCTCTGTAAAAAAAATCAATAAAAAAAAATATATATATATTTTTTAAAGTGAGCTGACCCTGAGCCAGACCTGGCCCCCAGCCTCCCTGGGAGAGGGGTCAGGGTGGGGCCTCCGTCTCAGGCCCCAGGCCCCAGGCCCACCTCCTGGAACGATGGTGACAGCTCTGGAAACTTTTTACCGAAATGTGGCCTCCCCCTCAGGAAAGGACTTTGATCACTGGAAGACCCCAGTTAAAAGCCCTCTTTACGTGCCCAGGAGACAGAGGACCCCATGGACTGACAGGAGACCGGTCTCCCAAGGAAGGTTCTGGGGCTCAGAACGGGTCCCAGGAAAACACATCCCCCGGTTCCTGGAGGCGCCCAGCACTCACACCCCGGGGCCCCCACCCCCACCGCCCACGCTCAGCCAGCAAATACTTCGAATTCTTCCACATTAGAGTGGCAAGTCCCCATTTTGACTAAATGAAATTTAAAACTCCAACGGGGGGACCCACCCCCCTCCCCAGGCTCCTTGGGAGCCTGGCTGGTTCTCCCACGGCGGCGGAGTCTGGCCTCTCCGCGCTCTCCCCCCGAGTCTCCCCCCGAGTCAGCTGGCCGGGGACGCTTGCGGTGGCCCATCGGTAATAATAAGAATTATGCCCCCAAACGAACGCTACCTGGACATGGCTTACCAACCGGTAATTTAGGGCCCTAGACTTCCGGGCCAGGCAAACAAAGAACGTCCCTTTGGCCTTGCCGTTAATCTTCACAGCAGATGTGAGGGTTGTGGCTGCACGTGAATGGAAAACCGCACTCGGACGTGGAGCCGGGCCTGGGTCCGCGCTGAAATGCATGCACAGCTCACAACGACGCATCCGATTCGTGGTGAACGCGCATGGGGTGCGGAGGGCCAGCCCAGGGGACGGCCACATTAGCAACAGGTGACGCTGTCCTGTACGGCGATGCGACAAAAACCAAGCGCGAGCCCTGTCCGGTGTGGCTCAGTGGATAGAACATCAGCCTGCGGACTGAAAGGTCCCAGGTTCGATTCCGGTCGAGGGCATTTATCTTGGTTGCGGGCACATCCCCAGAGGGAGGTGTGCAGGTGGCAGCTGATCTATGTTTCTCTCTCATTGATGTTTCTTTTTTTTTTTTTTCTCATTGATGTTTCTAACTCTCTATCCCTCTCCCTTCTACTCTGTTAAAAAAAAATCAATTATACATACACACACACACACACACACACACACACACACATATATATATATATATATATATATATATATAGCCAAAACCGGTTTGGCTCAGTGGTAGAGAGTTGGTCTGCTGACTGAAGGGTCCCAGGTTCGATTCCGGTCAAGGGCATGTACCTTGGTTGTGGGGGGTGTGCAAGAGGCAGCTGGTCGATGTTTCTCATTGACATTTCTGGCTCTCTATCTCTCTCCCTTCCTCTCTGTAAAATATCAATAAGATATATTTTTAAATATATATATATATATATATATATATATATATATATATATATTTAAATAATAATTTAAAAAAAAACTGGAGGAAAAAAAAAAAAGCAAGAGCGATTCTTTGTCAGGGAAGAAAGCAGAAGGACAACCCGCAAAGGAACGGAAAGGAAAAATGAACCCAACGTCCATTCAGAAGTTGCCACTGAAAACAAAAAAAAAGTGAGATTAAAATGTAATTGTTTTCTTTTTCTCCCCTACCCACAGGGTGAGCTCATAGACGCAGGAGGGGTCGGCCTGGGAAAATGGTCTCTGGTGATTCTCTGATAAGCGCGGCGGCTCGTACTGACGGTCAGGAAGGTCATTTAGAGAGGACAGAGCTCCTAAAACCAGCCAGGCCTTTCACACAGCGCCGTGGCCGCGGGGAGCGGGCAGCTGGCGGGCCTGTGGCCCGCTGCGCCCGGGCCGGCGGGTCTGCTTCCAGCGCGCCTGTGCTTTGCTGGGTGTGGAATGTCTCGAGCTTCGGCCCCGGCAAGTCTTATTGAAAACATTATCTTTTCCATCAATAATGCCTCTGAGTTCTTTATTAGCAAACTCCCTGGCAAAGCTGACATATTTACAGCACGCAGTAAACTTTACGTATCTGCAACAATATTAGAGAGGGGCGGGGGGGGGGACCCCGACCCAGTGACCATAACAAATCATTCCGTCTTAAAATGATCAAGTGGAAGGCTAATTGTCCTGAAAAGAAGGGCTCCCGACGACTCCCGTCCCATCCAGCGGCCAGAAGCAGCGCTAACGAAGATGAAAAAAAGTACATTTGGGGATTGGAAACACACAAATACATATTAGAAAGAAGAGAGAGAGAGAGAGAGAGAGAGAGAGAGAGAGAGAGAGAGAGAGAGAGAAAGAAAGAAAGAAAGAAAGAAAGAAAGAAAGAAAGAAAGAAAGAAAGAAAGGAGGAAAAAAAAACCCAACTGATATCACCATCTAGGCTGACGGAGAAACCTGATCTTGAGATGGAATGGTTAACATTTGGGGTTGTTTGGAGAGAATTGCTCCAAGCTGTTTTTGTTCAAAATGTATAGATTTAAGGTAAGAAGCTCTGTGTAGGTCATAACCACTCTGGAAACATTACTTTGCATCTGACAAAGGTAGGGACGCCTTTTGTTGTATGTGTGTGTGGTTTTTTTTTTTTTTTTCTTTTCCTTTCTTTAACCGGGTGGCTTTCGTGGGTTTTAACTTGGAAGTGCGCTAGAAAAATATTTACTTGTCTTGCTCTTTTTATGAGTCCGCCAACATTTTCTGCTTTTGGAGCCCGTCTTTCCCTCGGTCCTCTGACCCCTTTCTCTCTTGCACTCAGGCCAACGGAGGGTCGGCCCCGGGCCCCAACCCTACCCCGGCCCACTCCCCCCCTCGAGAAAGAGTGTCAGCTCTGTGGGAATTCTTGGAAGGGGAAATCGTGTATAATATGTCTAATGAAATCTCAAGGTTCCCAACACGGAGAACCCCAGGGAAGCGAGGGCCCCCGGCCTCCAGAACTCCTGGCCGGCGAAAACGATCTGTTTAGATGAAAATAAAAATAGATGCCTCTTTATCTGGGAGGAATCCCACCGATGGCCTTATGGGAAGTATTCGATTTGTAGTTGTTACTTGCCGAATCCAAAGAGGGAATCGGGTGTCCATGTGAAGCTTCTATTTGCCGTCAGATTTTCTTAAATGAGTCTCCCTCCTGCTTGCACTTTACACTAAACCGTTCTCCTCAAGGAGAAAAGAAAGAAAGAGAGAGAGAGATTTCCAAGTCTAACAAGCTTAAATATTTTTTGAGGACAAGAGTAAAAGGTATCTCAGAAAATGACAATAATTGCGTCACGGAAGGATGGTTTTTAAAAGGATTTTGTAAACCGCTTTGGAAGAGAAAGGCTGTGGGGACTTGAATTGGTAACTGGCTTCCCTGGGGCAGTTGGTTTGCGGGGGGCAACATTAAACCCCCTTCAAAACGCACACCTTCTCTTCTAACTTCACAACTGGTTCACCCTCACCATTCAAAGAAGAAGAAGAAGAAAAAAAGGGAGAAGAGGGTATATTTAAACTAAAAGAGTTAATCTTCAGGGGAAACGTTTGATAAAGAAATCTGTATTTTTAAAAAAGAAAGCTGCACTAAGAGTTCCTTTTTTTAAAGGCGGTAGTTGGGGCGGATTAAAACACAAAATTGGCGACAATAAAATGTCATCAGATCCGTAGACTTTCGCCGTACGGAACGCCATCAAAGCCGCCCCATATGTTAACATGGTTTTCATATCTTTTGAATGCGGCATCAATTTAATTCCTATCAACAATGACAGTCCCAATCTCCAAATATTTGCGTCAGGGGCAGGAAAAGGATACGGCACCCCAAAATATCCTCAAAATTATATGCTGATGTCAACACCACTCTGCCGAGCTGTTATGCTTTTGTGGTTTGTTTTTTTTCCCCCTTTGGGGAAAACATCTTTTCCACGGGCTTTTTGTCTGCTCCGTATCTACTTTTTTTTTTTTCCTTTCCCTAATGGGGACCAAGCTTTGGCGGCTCCATCAGCCATATCTTTACATTTGTTCTTTCAACCTCGGGGAAGCCGTCCTATTTCTCTTTCGCTCGGTCTGGGCTGCAAATGAATTCCACAACTCACAGGGTCCTCGGCATTCCCAGATCCTGTAACAACAGCCCGAGATGTGGGAAATGTGCTTATGATTGAAAATCGCAGTTTGGAAATCCAAGCGTGTTTGTCTTCCCAGGCGTTTGCTTCTTGTACGAATGCAGGTACTGGTTAAATGCCTCTAGGGGTTAAAAAAAAAACACCAAAAACAATAACAACAACAAAGGAGCGTGACGTACTATTTATTATATTTCATTAGATAAACCTCAGAAAGGTAAACATCTTCTCCCCGCAGTCCACCCCGCTGCCTGTTTCAGATTTGAACGCAATGGTACATGTGCTCTTCGGGCTCTTGAATATTTATGTTTCGGAACTTAAATATCTTTATTTGAACCATACAGCCTCGATCTGCAAAATCCCCGGGTGTTTAATATTTTGGCGACTGAAACCTGGCATGGCGGAGGGTCTGTCTCTCGGCAGAAGTCTCCTGTTGTCCAAAGGAGGAAAACAAAGCTGGAGACAGATTATAAAGTGCCCGGCGCTGGCCGCTCCGGCAGCAAACACACCGCGGTGGGACCCCTTCGTGCTCTGCCCCGGGGACAGCTGCCCGCTTAATAATAAGTAGGGGAAAAAATGTAAAATGTTTTCTTTAAATTAAAAATCGCAACGAATTGTTTTTAATGAATATCTCCGGCGAGGCGGGCAGAGCGTGCCTGCGTGTGTACACTTTACGAAGAAAAATTTCCTGTGCGGTTTGCCCTGTGAGATCAAAAGGAACTAATTAACTTTTCTATAAGGTAAACAAGGCTTTAACTTGAAATATCCCCGTGAAGTATGTGGGAAGCGAGCTTTCGCGGGAGGGGGGGGGGCGGGAGAGAGCGGGGAGAGAGCGAGGGGATTGCATTTTATATTTCAAATCCGTCTCCCGCTCCGAAGGTATTGGAAAGCCAACCTTGTCCCGAAGTCAGCCTTCTCTCTCTCTCTCTCTCTCTCTCTCTCTCTCTCTCTCTCTCTCTCTCTCTCTCCCCATTACCAAAATGATATTTAAATCAAAGGCTGACCTGTGGCCAAGTTCAAACCCCTCGTAAGATTAATAGGGCATTGTTCTGCTCATAGGAAATGCGTTCTTAGAGACCCTTTAAGAAGAGCTGGGCGTGTGAGGGAGAATGCAGGAAGGAGTGTGGGAACGGGGGATGGGAGGAAAGGGGGGAGATTCTTCAAGCAGACAGACCCCCAGCCCCGAAGCGACCGGGGCCAAAGGGACCAGGCCCCCAGCTGGAGCCTCTGTTTCCCAGGGGACCGGAGGGTCTTGGGGTTGTGACCCTCAGGGGTGCTGACCCCTGGGCAGAAGGGCAGAGAGTGCAGAGAGGGCAAAGAGGGCAGAGAGGGATCTGCCCCTCCCAGGAGGAGCAGCTGCAACCCCGGGCAGCTTCCCTCCCAGGACAGAGAGTCCTTGGCCGTCAGGCGAGCCGTGGGGCAGCCCCCTGGCTGGGCCTCCGCTTTGCCCTGGCCAGGGCGGGGACAGCGGCCAGCCCAAATGACAGAGGTGGCCGGCCGGACGCGGCCTTGTGGGAAGGAAAGGCTCCTTGCCGGAGGGCTCAGCAAAACAGGGGGCCATGTCCCTGCCGCCAGAGTCTGCCCGAGGCCCGCGATCCCCACACACCCCCCTCGCACCCTCACACACACCTCTGCTCATCACCACCCCCCTCATCCCTCACAGCAGCCCGCTCTTAACAGCTAACATTTCTTCAGCGTTTCCCAGGCGCCAGGCTCTGCACCGAGAGCTTTATCGAAAACATCAGAGCAAACAGAGGAGGCCGACACCACTATCCCCATTTAGCAGATGGGGACACTGAGGAAGACAGAGCTGCAGCAGCTTGCCCAAGGGCACTTACAAAGGGTCTCCAGTCAAGGACACTTCCTGGAATAACTAACCCGTGCTGCTTGGCCACTAAGCTAGAATTGGGGTGTCAGGGTGGGGTACACCCGTGTGACCTCCGGGGACACTGGCACAAGCTCAGTCCACCTGCACAGGTCTGTGTGGATCCCCGGGGGTGGGGGTGGGGGTGGGGTTAGTGATGAGTGGCCCACTTTAAGTCCTTTTATTCATTTGTCTCGCACCTAAGTTTGCAAACGTTTTGTTTTGGGGCCAGCTGACAGGGACTAGGGGCCACCCATGGAAACGGGCCCTCCCACTCATCCCGGCATCAGGGGGCTCCCCTGAGAGGACTGGGAGGAGGGCTTCTGGGGGAGGGGTGCATTGCCCGAAGCCCCTGTCTCTCAGGAAGCCCTTGACTCTGGTGAAGAGACCAAAACCAGTGTCCTTCCTAGATGGTATACCAGAGGGGGGGAAATCCCCAAAATTTGAATGCCCCAAATGTATCCTTTTTGCTAGAGAGAAAAAGCAGGATTCCTCACAGAAAAAGAAAAAAGGGGAAGGAGGAAAGCGGGCAATTACCATGATGCTAGAAGATTCAGTAGCAAGACCAGCAGGGGTTTTCTCTAGGACCCAGAGTGGGAGTTGATTCATACCTCGCTGTGTGACCTTGGGCAAGTTGCTTTGCCTCTCTGAACCTCAGTTCCCTCATCTGTTGAACGGAGGTCATTAACTATCCACCTTTAATAGGACCAAGTATGTTCAGTCCCTAGTTGTCAGTCTTCACGGGGCTTAAAGAAAGACGGCCACTCTGCCCCCCCCACTCCCCCCCCCCCCCCCCCGCCCAGGGCTCAGTGGTTGAGCCTTGACCTCTGAACCAGGAGGTCACGGCTCCATTCCCAGTCAGGGCCTATGCCCAGGCTGTGGGCTCCATCCCCAGAGTGCGGAGTGCAGGAAGCAGCCAACGATTCTCTCTCATCAGCGATGTTCCTATCTCTCTATCTCCTCTCCCTTCTTCTCTGAAATCAATAAAAAAATATATAGTTTAAAAAAAGAAGAGAAAGACTGCCCCTCCCTTCCCCAGCCCCGACTTCCCCTGGAAATAATCCCCACCCCTGAACTGCCCTCTGGTACTGTGTTTCGTGTTAGTCCTTTCATAAATGTGTAGTTATTATAAGCGTCCTTGACTGGGGCCCCTTTGTCTCAGGCAAATCCCCCTCATCTTCAGGCAACCCAGTGCCGACTCCTACCCCCCGGTGACTGCCCGCCTCCCTCTCCCGGGGACAAAGCCCGGGCTCCCAGGCCTTAGCGGGACGATTCCCGGGTCACCTGGACAGAAACGCCGTCCCGCTGTGCCCGTGCGCTCTCTAAGGCCCAGAGCTCCGAACCAGGCCCCGAGTCGTTCATTCACTCAGCAAACACCTGCCGGGCAAATAACCGTGTACAAGGTGGTGGACTTGGTGCGCTGGTGCCTGGGAATTTATGGGTGACCGAGCCAGACAAGGGCCTGCCTGCCCCCTGGGGCTCATGGGCTGGTGGGCAGGGTCATATCAAGACACAAAAGTGGGCACACCAGCCCCCCTCCATTGCCCTGCTGCCCTTGGACAAGCCCCTACACCGCTCTAAGCCTCCATGTTCCCGGCATTTTACCCGGGACCTCCTAGGGGGCAGGCTCTGTGCCGGACGCTGGGGGCAGGGCAGCGGGGAAAACCCAGCAGCCCGCTCCTGGTCTAGTAGGGAAGGCAGAAGAGGAATGATTCCCTTCTGTTGAGGGGGAGGCTGAGAGCACAGGGGCCCCCAGCGAGTCTGACTCAGCCTGGCCTGGCCCCACGAGGAGACAGGGGCCTGAGAGGAGGGCGAGGAGGGCGTGGAGCTTGGGGGACACACGGGGGGCCCGGGACACAGAGGCGTCACCAGGGAGCACCTGGTGCCCCTGCTTCATGCGATGCTCCGTGTGGGAGGCAGGAGCACGTAGCCACGCATCCCAGAGGCTCCTCTTCTCACGAGGTGTTTTATCCCACGTCCTCGCCCAGGATGAGACTGTGGCAACTGACCTGAAGGGGCTGGTAGCCTTGGACCTGCCCCTGCACGTGTTAGAGGAGACCCAGGCCTTCCCTCCCGCACCCTCCGTGCTCGGTGCTGCCTCCTCCCCTCTCTCGGGGTTACGGCAGCCCCGGGGAAACGAACGCGTGAGATCTATCATTGATGAGCAGGATCCCCTGCGCTGGTCACTCGCCTCGCCCAGCCTCCGAGCAGCCCTACAGCAAGGGGGACTGTCGCTCAGGGGGTGCGGCGAGAATTCAGTGAAAGGCCGTACACAGGCCTGGGTGCTCATGCTCGCCTCCAGGATTTGGCTCCATTTCCCAGCCAGCGGGCTCGGAGCGGACTCTGCTTCCCCTCGAACCTCCCACGCGCTCATCCAGTATGGGGTTGGCTTCTGGTACAATCAGCGCTGTGCGTGTGTTATTTATCTACAAACACATACCCCCCTCCCACAGCATACACACAGCCACACGCCCCGCAGCGGGAACGCTGAGTAAACATTTGCCGGGAGGCATCGTTGATGATATATATACGCATGCATCTGTTATGAATAGCTATGTGTCCAGTATGCGTGCAGAGATAGACACATGTGGTTTTGTATACAAGGTCAGAGATCCGTTTGTGTGAGTGTATATACATACATAACTTTATTTCCCGTTGGCATCAGGCAGGCCAGCTGGCATCTGGTATAAACTAACTGTTCATTCACTGGGTTACAAACATGTAATCTGTGTGCACCGGGTGAAAAACATGGCTGTTTTTACCCCCCCCCCCTTTCCTTCAAAATGTTGAATCTACAACTTGTGATGCTTTTCATAGAGATTACACAAGCATGATCAGCTTTACCTACTTGTTAACTTGGAATTTCCAAAATTAGCCATAAGAAATGACAGGGGGCTGTCGGTCCCTCCACAAGCACCCGGGAGCCCAGCTCTGGAGAACCGCTGTCGTTAAGCATTGATGTCAGACTCGGCTGCCGTGTGTTGACCTGCTCACATCACTTCATTGAGTCCTCACAGCACCCCCTGGTGACAGTCCTCCTTGCTGGAGGGATGCTCAGAGGCTTGGAGAGACTAGTGACCAACACAGGTAGGCCAGCTCATAAGCGATGGATCTCACGTTAGTGTCCCGGGGACATGGGCGGCCTGGGCAGCCATCACCTAGTACCGCCCACTGGGTGACTTAGCCAACAGAAACCCATTTCCTCCCCACTCTAGAGGCCACGAGTCCACAATTGAGGCGTCACGGGGCCGTTCTCTCTTCAAAGGCGCTGAGGAAGGGGTCCCCCTTTGCCCCTCCTGGCTTGTGGTGTTGGCCAGCAACCTCTGCTATCCCCTGGTTTGTAGATCCATTCCCCGGTTTGTAGGTGCCTCATTCACTCCCTGCCCGCATCGTCCCAGCACCTCCGCCCTTGAGTGTCCGGGTCCACGTCTCCCTCTTTTTATAAGGGTGCTAGTCCTGGGATGAGAGCCCACCCGAGGCCAGCCTGACCCATTGTAACAGATTACATCTTCAAAGACCCTCTTTGCAAATGAGGTCACACTCACAAGGTCCAGGTGGGGGTGAGTTGAGGAGAGGGGGAGGGGTTCACTATTGGACCCAGGTCAAATGGGAATTGCACCAGATCTGTGTGACTCCTACACGCCTGCCCTTTCCACGGCAGAACGGGGCCCAGGCCCTCCACTGCAAGGCGGCGGGCGGCGGCAGTGCCCTCTCGCTCCCCCGCCCTGTGCCCTCCACGCCAGGGTCACACACAACTTACTCAGCCAAGTTGCAGATGCCAGAGCTCTGAGGGGAATGAGGGGGAGGAGGGGAGGCGTATGGCCCTTGGCGGCAGCTGGCCCGGAGGCCTCCTCTGAGACTTCTGAGACCCTGTCCCTCTCAGTCTGCTGTCCCTGGGGCCCCAGGAAACAGCTTCCTCTCCGCAGACCCTCCCCTATCATCGCACACACTTGCTCTCCTGCCCTCCTTCTGCATCCGGGAAGCACAGTGGAGGCCCCGGCCTCAGGAGTCGGGGGTCAGCGTGGAAGCCGCACGTAGGGTCAGGCACCTCCCATGGACCTGGGCTCACCTAGGACGGTGGTCGGCAAACTCATTAGTCCACAGAGCCAAATATCAACAGGACAACGATTGAGATTTCTTTTGAGAGCCAAAGTTTTTAAACTTAAACTTCTTGTAACGCCACTTCTTCAAAATAGACTCGCCCAGGCCATGGTAGTTTGTGGAAGAGCCACACTCAAGGGGCCAAAGAGCCACATGTGGCTTGAGAGCCAAAGTTTGCTGATCATGGACCTAGGAAAAGCTTGATGCTCCTGCTCCAGATAACCCCTGGGAAGAGGGGAACCATGAAAACCAGGCGGGCCTCATCCCCTCCATAACTCTTCGGCCCCACCCGCTAGATTCTAGGGCCTAGAAGGTGCCAGCAGATGGGCAGCCACTGGCCACTGCAGGTGCCGCTTTAACTCCTGCCGCTCTAATTACCTGTGACGTCATCACACCATAATCCGTATCTGGGGGAAGCTGAGAGCCAGTGTTCTGGAGGCTAAGGGCTGGGTCTGCCTCCTGGGCTGGTACTTCCTAGCTGGTGACCTTCAACAAAATAGTTGGCCTCTCTTTGCCTCCGTTTCCTCTTTTGTAAAATGGGCTTAACAATCGCACCTGCCTCATAGGATCACATCATGAAAATTCAGCAAGTTTCTGCATGCAAAACACCTGGCATGGGACCAGGGACCTGGTGGCATCCGTACGTGTCAGCCATCACGGCCTTCGTCATCATCTCTGCCGTGGCACGGCTGTGCCTACTGTCACTGACTTGCAGCACAACCGGGAAGGGGACGGAGCCCCTGGCCCCGGTGTCCCGGTCTCCAAACGTGGGGCTGTTTTTGCAGAGCTGGATGTCTATAGGGTAGGCTGTGATGTGATCCTCTAACTCTCACGCCAGTGGCTCCCCGACATTCCTCTTATAAACTCAGAAAGCTGTGTGACCGGCGGCTGGGGTGTTCTCCTCTGTAGGGGTCCCACCCTCACGGGTTGCGGTCTAGAAGAAAGGCGAGTGTAGCGGTTGTCACCGTCTGTCCCTGTCCGCCCTGGGGCCTCTTGGCATCGCCTTTCCTCACCTGTGAAATGGGGCGATAACTCATCCCTCACACGGTTGTCAAAGACTCAGAGGCAGTGAGCACGTGGGTGCCCAGCACGCGGGCGAAACTCGGGAAATAACGGTGGACGTTGTGGTTGGTCAGGACCATGGCACCTCCCCGGGGGTAAATGTGTGGACGCTGGCCCCTGAGGAGGGAAATTCTGGGGAGTGGAGTTAAGGGTTCACCTCCACACACGCCCTGCCCCTCCCCTCCGTCCCTTCTACCTTTCTAGTCCCTGTCTGTGATAAGGGGTTGGGGTGCAGAGCACCAGACGGGGCGTCTGGGAGTCCCGGCCAGAACCAGGCACAGCCGACCTTGATGTGGGGACGGCCCCGCGGGCAAGCAGGGAGGACGAGGAAGCAGGCCTCAAGGGGTGAGCGCTCATAAATTCATTGGCAAGTAATTTATGGCAGCCAAGTGTAACACCTAATGCCTGCCAGTGTGAGAGGTTAATGGGGGAGGTTAAGGGGCACCGGGCTGCTGATTTATGGGCCTGGCCAGCAGCTTTCATCCGGGCTCTGGCTCCAGAGGCTGGCCTGGGGGAGAGGCGGGGACAGGGGGCAGCCAGGTTGAAAGGGGGTGGGCGGGTGGGTGGAGAGGGAACTGGGGAGAGAGGGAGAGTCCAAGGAGAAGTAGAACAAGAGATGGGAGGAAACGACATAGAAAAAATGCAAGAAGGCACCGTTATACCCGCCCCTACAGGACGGTGGGGATGGGATCTGCTTGTTCCGAGGCCCCGGAGTCTGGTCCTGTTGCGTGGGTTTCAGAACAGTGTGCATCCCTCACCGGAAATACAAGTTTGACAAGTACAGTCAGTGAAGAAAGCTGGGGGATGACTCACGTTGGAGGCGGTTGACAAATAACGTCACCATCAGCCTAGTAGTGCCGTCCGAGGCCAAGGCAGGTGGGTGTCACTGCGGGGAAGCTGGGTCCAGAGAGGCCAAGTGACTCGCCCAAGGTTGCACAGCCTGTCGGTGTGACCGGAGCCAGGATGAGAACCCAGTTTCCTGGTTCCAAGTGCAAGACTTTCTCCCTGGGCCCATCACCTTGATGCAGAAGCCAGGCTGTCGTTTCCCAGAGGGCCCAGCGCCACTCGCTCTGGGGAATTGTGGGTGGAGGGGACAGAGGAAAGGTAAAGACAACCTTCCTGGGTGTGCCTCACCACCCCTAGAGTCTCCCCACCCCCTCGCCAAGGCTCCTTCCCTCTCTGCTCTCTGGACCTTGCTCAGCTAGATCCCCCTCCAGGCCATTTTGTGTGTTCTGGCCCAGTGAGCCTGTCCCCCCACATCCTACTCTATCCCATGACCAAAGCCAATTCCCCAAAATCAAAAGTGGGAGGGAGGTTGTCCTGATTCAAACCCCCCCAATGCTCCCCACAACATTATCTGACTCCATTCCTGGGGGGGGGGGGAGGGCTGTCTTCACAACTGGGACTAAACCGTGGGGATGGACAGGCTGTCGGTGCCCCCACACACGAACAGACATGCACACATGCCTTCAGTAAGAACAACCTCCTACATGAACACGCAAGCGCAGACATGTGCACACGTGAATAGACACATTAAGCCTCAAAAGCCAAGCCAGCTCCTAGCCCCTCTAGACACAGAGCTTCAATTCAAGAAATATCAGCCAGCAGTGGATAGAGCATCGCCCTGAAAGGTCCCAGGTTCAATTCCGGTCAAGGGCATGTACCTTGGTTGTGGGCACATCCCCAGTGGGGGGTGTGCAGGAGGCAGCTGATGGATGTTTTTCTTTCATTGATGTTTCTAACTCTTTGTCCCTCTCCCTTCCTCTCTGTAAAAAAAATCAATAAATATATATATATATTTTTAAAGAAACATACAAGGTTCCTGGCATTATAATGGGGAGACAGACAGCAGACAAGAAAATAAATAAATAACCCAGGCGTTACAGCTAACGATGAGTGTGCTCTGAAGAGCCGAAAGAAGGGGAGAGAGCTAGCTTGGACTCGGTGGCCCAGAAGAGAGAATCCACAGAACAAGCCAAGAAGTGGGTCTGGCTTAAGGTGACCAGACGTCCCGCTTTTGGCGGGACAGCCCTGATTTTTAACAATTTGTCCTGCATCCCGCAGCGTTTTAAAAAAAAAAGTCCCCATTCTTTCCAAAAATCGGGACTTTTTTTAAAAACGCCACGGGACGCGGGACAAATTGTTAAAAATCCGGGCTGTCCCGCCAGAAGCGGGATGTCTGGTCACCTTAGTCTGGCTTGTAATAGGTGCTCAACAAATAGTACTAACTGCCGGTTACCATTACTATACACAGATACACAGCGTGAGCAGAGGGGCTTCTGGGAGCTGTCCGAGCAGGAGCTGGTCTTTGGGAAGGGAGAGGGAGAGATGAGGGAGGGGGATGGCCCCCAGGAGGGAAGGCCTGGCTGGCTGCGGCTGCCAGGCTGTTTCTGGAAGCTCCCGAGCCACCACCTCTCCAGCCCCCATCAGGCTTTCATTTCCTCGGGCGAGGCTGAGTGCCAGCGCCCTGCTGCCGGCCCGGCCGGCACATCAGACACCGGGACCATTTGCCGCTGGTTTCACGGGGTGTAAAGTGCTCAGCACCCATTAAAGCTGGAGCGGCCGCAGGGTGGGGGCTGGGAACCTGCCTAAAAGGCTCAGAAACACTTTGGAAAGAGCCGAGATCGGCCCCGATCCCCGGCCTTGCCCTGGAACTGTTTAATCTCAGCTTTAAAAGGCCGTGGGCCAGGCTGAGCGTCTGTGAAGGGAAAAGGACACGTGACTCTCGGAGCCAGGATGCGTGAGGGGGTCTCCCTGCCAGTCCAGCCCTCCGCTGCAGCCAGTGGGCACGTGTGGGGGGAGGGGGAGGCCGGTACCCAGGAGAGACACCTGGAGTAGCAGACACCACACAGTACCTGCCTATTATCTCCTTGAGGTAGGAGAGGAAATAAAATACATTTGTCAAGTGCCTGCTAGGTACCAGGCCTTCCCCTCATTCCCTTCCCACAGCAATGGACCAAGGGGGGCGTTACCATCCTCACTGATCAGATAAGAAAGCAGAGGCTCAGAGAAGTTTAGTAACTCACCCAAACTCGACCAGCGAATTGGTGGCAGAGGCAAGACTCAAACTCTTTTTTTAAAAAAAATATATTTTATTGATATTTTACAGAGAGGAAGGGAGAGAGATAGAGAGCCAGAAACGTCGATGAGAGAGAAACATCGACCAGCTGCCTCTTGCACACCCCCTACCGGGGATGTGCCCACAACCAATGTACATGCCCTTGGCCGGAATCGAACCCGGGACCTTTCAGTCCGCAGACCGACGCTCTACCACTGAGCCAAACCGGTTTCGGCAGAACTCAAACTCTTGAAGGGAGAACAGTTTATACCCATAGAGAAGGTGAGGCAAGGCAGCGTGGAAGAAGCTGGTCTTGCCTTCTGAGGAGGTGGGGCAGAGGTGGGGGGAAGAAGGGAAGCCAGGCCTTCTCCCACTCTGGACAGTGAGCGTGGATGCTTCCGTACACCAAGCGCTTCCCACGGGCTTCCTCAAATAGTCCCCTCTCCTCCTCCTCCCAGGACCCAGGTACTAAAGTTATTCCCCATTTGCAGCCAATGGTGACTCAGCCCAAGTCACTCTGAATCCAGTGTTGGACCTGCTCACCACCCATGTGACCCGCAATCACTGAAACACACACCGGGTCGAGTGCCACCCTCCGGGTCCCAGGCACTCTGCAGTTCGCGCCCACTTTTTCCACTCTTCATCTCCATGAGGACTTGAGCGAGCCTCTGGAATAGGGGGGCCCAGGACCCCGGCTTCCATCAGCAGCCCCGGGGTGGCAGGAGGATATGGGGACCCCACAGCTCGGGCCTGGGGAGGCTGAGCCTTAATCAGCCTTCAGGCATCGGGACTCTTAGCCCCAACCTCCGGGAATCGCCCCCCCCGCCCCCACATCTGTGACAGTTTGGATACATCCCGCCTTCCATTCTCACCTGGAGGCAAAGGAATGGACTAGAAGGCCTAACTGACCTCTCTCTTTTTTTTTAATATATATATTTTATTGATTTTTTACAGAGAGGAAAGGAGAGGGAAAGAAAGCTACAAACATGGATGAGAGAGAAACATCGACCAGAGCGATCAGCTGCCTCCTGCACACCCTCCACCAGGGATGTGCCCGCAACCAATGTACATGCCCTTGACCGGAATCGAACCTGGGACCTTTCAGTCCGCAGACCGATGCTCTACCACTGAGCCAAACCAGTTTCAGCCTGACCTCTCTTTTGACCTGTGTCCTGGGTGTAAGGCCACTGCCATTCGGCACCTTCGCAGGAAGAGGGAGTTGTGAACTGGTTTCCACGAGACATGGAACCACTCGAATCCTTCTTACAGGGAAAATAATTAATCATTCCCCAAATAGCTGCCCTTCATGGAGGTTACTCACATGTAGTGAGTTTCCCAGCCAGTTCTATTTAGTCCATTCGTTCGTTCCTTCATTCATTCATCCATTGGAGATTCTTTGCCTAAGCTCATTCCAGCCTAAGACGACATTAGAGGTGATAAGAGGTTAGAGTGTGAATATTGTTAGGGAGGTAGGGAGGCCCATCACTCTGGTAGAGCCAGGGTTTGGGGAAACCTCCACAAGACGAGGCTTGAGCCACGCCCCTGAAGCTGCTGGGGAGCAGAGAGAGGGCATTTCAGGCTGGACGCATGGCATGGGCAAAGGAGGCATTCCAGAAACCCTCTGGGGACCCATCTCGGCAGGAACCCCGCCCGGGCCTCACCCCGGCTCCTTCCTAGAACGGAGGCCACTGGCACTTCCTGATAAGGTGTCATGATTTCCCGCCGCCCCCCTTTCCAAGCACTGGCTCCCCCATTTGTGGGGATTTTATTAAAAACACGCAGTTAATGGCTAGGAAAGAGGAGGCATTTTTGCCTTCTCGCTCCCCACCCTGAGCACACCCCCCCCCCGCGCCCCCCAACCCCCCCGGCTGGAATGTAGCCATCAAAATAAACATTAAATGCAAAATGCCCGAGCTGAGTTATTACTTGCGAGGGTGCCGGGAGAAAAATTTATAGCAACATTACAGTGTTTTGTTCGAAATCTCTTAATGTACCAAAATGGGAAGGTGTGTGTGTTTTTTATTAAAATGTTACACTCTATAAATCCGGCCTGCGGGAGGGACACAGGTGGGGACGCGGGGACCCGGCTGAGGAAGCTGTCACTTCTATCTCTGAGGACGCTGTCGCCTCCAGTCCTGGTCCTCTTCGCCAGCTCTGGGAACAACAGCCTCTCTCCCCAGCCCTGCTCTCTCTCCTCCCTCCTTCCCTGGAAAAGAGCTAGGTCTTCCCACACCGTCCCCCCACTCCCACCCCCCAGGAGGAGAAGCCAGGAAGGGCATAAAGATCTGTGCCACACTTCCCTTGGGGTCTGGCTAAAAGTTGCAATTTTCTTAAAAGGCCTCTCGGAGCCGCGGAGCCCCCACAGGGCCTTTATGAAGTCTGTCTGACGGGCGGGAAATTTCCTGTGGGTCCATGTTCGCAAATTTAGATTCTGGCTGATGCTGCATTTTTTCTTCTTCAAGAGCCTCGAGTACAAAAAGGCAGCCCACGTCTGCCTCCAGCCTTCTGTTGTGGAATGCCCTTCTTCAAAAGGGCCCGTGGTATCCGCGGGGGCCAGGACGGTGGCTTCATCGTCTCCCCTTGAGCACACGTGGGGGTGTCCTTCCTTAAAGAGAACGGTGGCTTTTCTCTCCGCCTTTCTGACTGTGGCAAGTGCGTCGTATTCCTTGCTTGGACAGGCGTTTGGGAGCCCCTGAAGGTGTATCTAGACTGGCAGGTATGCGTGTGTACTGAGTTAAGTAGTGCCCCCCCCAAAAAAAGCTATGTCCATGTCCTAACCCCTAGTACCTCTGAGGGGGCCTTATTTGGAACCAATGAATATTTTTAGCTCAGTTAAGTAAAGGACCTCAGAGGAGATAACCCTGGATTCTCTGGGTGAGCCCTAGATCTGATGAGGTATCTTTGATAGGAGACAGGAAAGGAGATGCAGAGAAGAAGGCCACGTGAAGATCAAGGCGGAGATGGGAGTAATGAAGCACCCCCAGGAACGCGTGGAGCCATCGGGAGCTAGAAAGGGCAGGGAATGGTCCTCCTAGACCTCAGACTGCTGGCCCCCAGAGCGGCAAGAGGATACATGTCTGCTGGCGTAAGCCACCGAGTCTGGGGTCATGGGTTACCACAGCCCTGGGGAACTGAGAGAGCCCCCATCAGCTCCCTCTACAGGAAGTCCTCAGCCCTCCACAGATGGTTCAGCAGTGGCTCTCTGAAAGTGGGTAGCCCTCAATGATGCAAATGCTTGTGCAAAATTGTATGTGTGGAGACCTTACTCCTGCACAATGAGCATCGTACCCAGCGTTTGGACAGGTGGGCCATCAGAGACCCTCCCTGGGCCTGGTTCTCCAGCTCCCTGCCCATCACCCACCCCCTGCTCTCTCTCACACTGACTCCTGGGTCCCGCATTCCTCTCACTCCCACCCACCTCCTTGGTGCCCTAGTCCTCTGGGGTCAACTCTGCAAATCGTGGAAACTGAGCGCTTTTTAAAAGCATTGAAAAGAGGGGCCGAGAGGGTGTGGAGCCCTGGTGTCTAAGTTGTCTGCCTGCACACAGCTGGGTTCTGGGAACAGCTGAAAAGGGAAAGTGGGTCCTTTCGGGGTACTGAAAATGTTTCCCCGAAAATAAGACATCCTCCGAAAATATGACCTACTTCATGGAAACATAATACATCCCCTGAAAATAAGACCTAGCACATCTTTGGGAGCAAAAATTAATATAAGACACTGTCTTATTTTCGGGGGAACAGAGTAGAGGTGGTGGTTGTACCACATGGAGAATGCACTAAGTGCCACATGCAGACTGGTGAGGCATTGTAAAGGAGGCAAATTCTGAAATGAATGAATTGGCCACACTTGGGGGTGACCCATGAGGCCCCGGGGCCCAGGGAGGATGAGGAGCTGGGAAACCTGGAGACTGGTCACCTGACCACCACTGGACACGGAAGACCGACCGTGTGTCTGAACAAACTGCCCGTTCCCCCAAGCCCTGCAAAACCGCTCTGTCCCACATAAGCCTCAAGACTGGATCGAGGGGAGCACTGACCCACGGACCTCTGAACCGACCAAATCTTCCAGGAGGCGCAGACCATCCGGGCACGTCACAAGCGAGGACGGCCCGGCGCAGAAAGGAGGAAGCTTTGCCCAGGGTCGCATCGCTGCAGGCGGGCGCTAACCCCGCTCTGCCTGGCTCTAGAGCCCGCACGCTTTCAAACTCCCCTCGGAAAATGGACTGGACCCGGAAACGAATTCAATTCAGAGGAAGCAGCTAGGAGTTCCCAGGCTCCTGGGGACGGGGGAGGGCGGAAGCTGGGAGTCCCAAGGAGACCCCAACTCCTGTCTCCGCGCCAAAGCAGGGGATCACCAGCGCCGGGCTCTCCAGCCAGGTCCCTCCACCATCAGCTCTGCGGGATCTGCCTTTCCCTGTTTCTGGCAGGCGGCGCCTCTCCGTGGCCTGGACCTGCCTCCTAGAGCGAGAACCAAGGAGGATGCGCTGCGCCGATTTGCGGGGGTGCGCGGGGCCCTGGACTGGCACCCAAAATACGCACCTGGAAGGGACACCCGCAGCCCAGCTCCTGGGGCCTCGCCCCTGTCCCCAGTAGATTCGATTGTTTTTTTTTATCATCTCGGCAGCCGCCTGTTTGGTTTTCCAAGTAGATTCCGGTCAGTCCGTGAGCGCACACCTTAGGTTCCCCCAAGCGCCAGGGCTTGGTGAATGGCGCCGCTGTGCCGCGCTTCCCGCTGAATTCGCCAGACACCGCCCTGCTCCCCACGGCCCATTCCCCCAACACATATCTCAGATCCCGGTGGACAAGTGGACTAGAGAAGTGTCTGCAACCTCCCCGCATCTGTGCGTTCTGGGCAGGGCTCCCGGCGTGCCAGGGGAATCACCGGGCCAGTTGTGCGCCTACAGGTCCCAAGGAGGGAAGGACCGCGGGCGGGTGGGAGAGAGAACCTGCAGGTCAGGTCCATGGCGTCCTCGGAGCGGGCTGGGAAGGCTGGGAGCCAGGGAAAGCAGGAAGCACTACAAATGTAACCACCCCCACTTATTAAGCACCTACTATGTGCCAGAGCTGGTTGTATCTGCCTCTCCTTCTGTCGCTGGTGCCTAGACTCTCTCCTGCATTCTCCTATGCCCTGCACCCCCCCCCCCAGTCTCCCTCCTCTCCGCCTTCCTCCCTGCCAATCAGGGGAACAGAGGGTGCACTGGGCTGCCTCCCAGGACAGGTGCAGGGCCCGACCCCTCCCTCCTGAGCCAGGCCGCTGGCAGCAGAGGGGGTGCAGGCTGGGGGTGCTAATACCTGGCTCCGCTTAGGTGAGATTGCGGGGTACCATGGCTGCAGGGGCAGATACCAGGCCTCACCTCTGGCTTGCAGTGTGACTCTGGGCAAAGGGTGTCCTCTGGGCTTCCACTTCCCAGGCTGGAAAACAGGAACATGGACTCTCCCCCCGGGGGACTGGGGAGCTTACAGAGAGGACCCGCCATGCAGGGGGGCTGCTGCTCTAAGTGTGAGGTGCGCTGGAGCCAGGAGCTGGAGGGTGGCAGGCACCTTCTACCCTAGCGCCCCCCACCCCCACATACACACCCAACCCGGCAGAACACACACACACACACACACACACACACACACCACCTCCTGCCTGCACCAACTGTGGATGACCCTCCCCTCCCCCAGGTTCCATTCATCTGGCCTCTTCACTCCTAGAGCTTTGACAGGACCATGACGGGCAGGCGTTGGAGTCAGAAGCGAAGAAAGATTATGACCCATTCTCCAAACCTGGAAGGGCAGGGCCCTCGGTGGGTCTGTGCTGACCCTTTAAGGCCGGGCTATGGGCGTTAAATAGCAATGTCTCCGGAGGTCCTTGTCGCTGTTATTGGCCAACACCTCAACTGAGCACAGTCCCACCTCATCCTTGTAGCCGTCTGTATGGGGCAGTTACTGTTTTCATCCCCACTTTACAGACGAGGGAGCCAAGGCCCAGGAAGGAAGTCACTCTGCCCACGTTACTCAGCCAAAAAGCTGCAGGGCTGCGGTTCCGATCTGAATCTAAAGCGGGGCTCTAGATGGGGAACTGCAACTGCCGCCTGGGCATCTGCTGCTCCCTCCCTCCCTCCCTCCCTCCCTCCCTCCCTCCCTCCCTCCCTCCTCTCCTTTCCCAGCCCCATAGGCCTCCCCGCAGACTCCCCAGCCGAGCTCCATCCCTGAGAACATGGAAGGCAGCATGGAGACCGGGTCTCCCAAGATTTTGAGCCATGTGTTTGTTTGTTTGTTTGTTTGTTTGTTTGTTTTTTGTTTTTCCACGGGGCTCACCTAGCAAACCACCGCCTGGGAGCTCGCTCCCGCGCACAAGGAGGGGCGGAGGGCAGGGCACCCCACTGTGCTGCCTGCGCCTTCAGACTGGACCCCCAGCCTCCGCCCTCTCTGTCCCCATCCTGGAGGCGGATCCCCAAAGCGCTTGGGGTGGGGGTGGAGGGGGATGAGGCTCATAAGTGCGCGTTTAGGCGGCGTTGGGCGTTTGGTGGTTTTCTAACACCTCCATCCCTCCCGCTGGTACATCCTTGACGCTCACCCAGAACACTGTGAGCCACAGATCCCTCTAGGACTCTTTGCTGGCCCTGCATTTCAGGAGTGAGCCCTGGCTGACCGCGCACACGCAGGGGAGGCGGAGGGGGTGTCCTCCAGGCCGGCCCCCGCCCGGGGGTCCCAGAAGGAGATGGGGTGCTGCGGGGAAAGGCTGGGCACCTCCACGGGGCCGGGCCGGTGATCGCACATGAGGCCTTCGCAGTCCCCGCTGAAGCCCGGTGGTTACAAATCGTTTTACAAGGATTATAAAATCGAACAACAACAACAACAAAACCAGGACCGCAGAGAGGTGGAGCGATTGCCTAGGGTTGCCCTGCAAAGCGGGGACCGGGGATTCCGAGGGCGGGCGAGGAGGAAGACGGCGGCGACGCGGGCTCCCCGGCCCGCTAGGCACGTGGGGACCTGGTCCGAGACCCCGCCTGCGGGTCCTCCCGCGGGGCTCAGGGCGCCTAAGCCACCCCCAAAGGGGGCCCTTCGCCGGGAACCCCGGTGGGACAGTCTCCCCCCACACCCGGCGCGGGGCTGGGGCAGCATGGGCGCTGGAGCCGGGCGGGGACCGAACCGGTGTCCGAAGGCTGGCGGGGGCGGGCGCTGGCGCTGCTTTCCGGCCTCGCTCCCTTCCCCGCAGAGGGCACGGCCTCCCAGCGCAGGGCTGCCCGCCTGCTCCCGCACCCGAGGCCTGGGAAGCAGGCGTTCCTCTGCGTGCCCTCCAGCCAGGAGGCGTCTGGAACCTTCCAACCCGCCGCTCCCGCTCCCCGAAATCGCCAAGCGCAGCAGCGCTGGGTTTCGAGGTCGCCCAGGACGCTCGGTGGTGCGGAGCGCGGCTGCCCAAGTCCCAAGTCCCAAGACCGGGCTTTGCTGGGTAACCTGAGCAATCGCCTCACTTCTCTGTGGCTCCGCTTTTTTTTTTTTTTTTGTAATATATTTTATTGATTTTTTACAGAGAGGAAAGGAGAGGGATTGAGAGTTAGAAACATCAATGTGAGAGAAACATCAATCAGGTGCCTCCTACACCCTCCCCCCGCCTCCCCCCCCCCCCTGGGGATGAGCCCACAACCAAGGCACATGCTCCTGACCGGAATGGAACCCAGGACCCCTCAGTCCCCAGGCCAACGTTCTATCCACTGAGCCAAACCAGTTAGGGATGGTTCCACTTTTTCCATCGCTTTTTAATCGCTGTAAAATGACGGGAAGGTACCCACCTCGGGGCTTTTGTGAGGGCTGCAAAGGCCTCCACGTGCAAAGACTGGGGTGGCAGCTGTGGGACACGTAATTGCTAATACGCTAGGCCCAGAGAGTGAGGTTTGTGCAGGGGTCTGGAGGCTGGAGGGTTCCTGCGGCAAGATTCCTGCCCCGCTGCAGTGGTCCGGAGTGTCCTTCAGCGTCCCTAAGCTTCGGAGCAGCCTTCGTGTCCCCGCGCTTACAGAGTGGCAACTTCCAGCCAAGGAGGCCGGGGTGGTCCCGTGTTACCCACACCGGAAGTCAGGCAGGGTCACAGCCCTAAGTGCCAAAGGGTCTGCTGGGTGGAGATGGGGTGGGGGCCTGTCCAAGGCTGGGGCAGAGGGCCCCGGGGGCTGTGGGGACAGAGCTCAGACCAAAGAAGGGAGTCCAAAAGTCCTCCCTTGTGGAAGGAAGGGGTATCTGCTGTGCCTCCCCCTTCAGGGACCTTTTAACCCACTCCCACGGAGCAGTTACTCGCCAAACCAGTAGGCACAATGCTCCTCTGATACTCATTGTTCGTTCATTCATTCATTCATTGACTCATCCGCCCTTTAGTTTTTCACTCAGCAGACATTTACTGAGACAAAGAAAAAGACTCTTCTTCAGCACTTGCCCTCCCAGGCAGTGGGCAGGGTTCCTGGAGCCTAGGAGGGGAGGGCTGAGCCAGAGATCCAAAAGGGAGGGAGAAGGGGCGGCAGGGGGTGCCTGCCAGGCGGGAGGGTGCGGGACTTGAAGCAGAGGGCTCTGCCGACCCCACCATTCCTGCTTCCACTGGAGTCATCGGAAGTGCAAGGAAGATCCTGGCATGTCAGGGGCGGCCGGCGGGAGAAGATTAGAGAAAACCAGTAAACCAAGGGGAGCCTTGGCTTTGGTAGAAATAACACGCAGAGGCCAGGGCCAGACCAGCCTTCCGCACCCTGGAAGTTGCCAGATGGCTGCAGGGGTGCCTCGTGTCTTTGAGGAGGAACTGAGTAGGGGTGGCTCAGCTTTCAGCTGTGGATAGATGGGTGGGTGGGTGGATGGATGGGTGGATGGGTGGGCCAGCCGATGGACAAACAGATGACTGAAGGCACAGCACACAGAAATAATCAGCTACATTTATTAGCATTCTCCTCAGAACGGTGTGTTTGAAGAGACTTAGGGGATGGGCTCAGGTGGCATTTTTCTTGAGGCAAAAGTCTTGCCCAGAAGTGTTGCCCAAAACTCTTGCCCAGAATATTCTCTCGTGTTGCAGCAAACCCTCCGGCACTGCCTCCCTCGCAGGCGCACACTCACTCTTTCTGAGTCCAACTCTCAGGTCCAATGTAGGAAAGAGGGTTCCAAGGACACAGGGTGGATTCCGGCGGAGGACATCAAATGCTGAGCCCCAGTGCCCTGGGTCTGAATCCCCTGGATGGTGAGAGAAAAGTGGGACAATGAGGCAGTATTTAAACAAGTAATTACCAATTACCGGGCGTGGCTCAGTGGGTGAACATCAATCTACAAACAGGAAGGTCCCAGTTTGATCCCTGGTTGGGGCACAGGCCTTGGTTACAGCTAGATCCCCAGGGTGGGGCGTGAGGGAGGCAGCCAATCGGTGGTCCTCTCTCATCATTGATGTTCCTCTCTCTCTCCCTCTCCCCTCCTCTCTGAAATCAATCTATATATTTTAAAGGTGCGTGTGGGTAGGTGGTCAGAGCCAGCACCCAAAGAAAACAGGAGGCAATGTTTTGTGTTGCGTGCACACAGCGCAAAGTTTCCCGGGGAATATTCCCTAAGTGCAATTATACCCGTTTTGGGGTCATTCCTTCTCTGATCCCAACGTAGGGGTCTCACTTCATCTAGTCTTCCCCTGGAGAAGACTAGGCCTGAAATTGGGGGTGGGGAGAGTGGAGGAGTTGCTGCCCCATCTGGGTGTTTGCAGGCAGCTTCTGGGCACAGGGGTGGAAGCAGCCTGCTCGCTTGGAACTCCTTGGCAAAAACGGCAAAAACGCACCTCTCAGCCCCCAGATCACATGGCGCTTTCCTTCATTGATTCATTCAACGCCCACTTCATGAGTGCCTACTGTGTGACCAGGCCTGCATGGCTCTGAGAGAACTCACGGTTGCCATGCAGCCTCGAAGAGGCCAGCCAGCGCTCTCTGGATGTTGTTGTTTGATTCACGAAGAGGGAGAAGGAGAGGAAACCAAAGACGTTGGGAACTGGTGCCTTTGCTGGGCAGTAGAAAGACTGAGGGTCTGAGCCCTGGTTTTAATATTTTTCTGTAAATATTTGTGGGGACGCCGGGCACGGCAGAGACTGCCCTGGGGGAACCTCCACCAGTGAGATGGAGACGAACACCCACCTTGGCAACCAGACAACCGTGAAGCCCAGGGCGCAGATGCTGCCAATTGCAGCACCAAAGCAAACTGGGACCCATGGGACAGCTTCCTGGAGGAAGTGACTCTAGGCGGAACCCCAATCGTTGGTGAGACACAAGTGCAGCAGGGCCCCGGCTGGGGTGGCTCAATTGGTTGAGCGTCGCCTCATGCACCGAAGGGTCACTGGTTGGATTCCTAGTCAGGGCACATCCAGGTTGCAAGTTGGATTCCAGGTCAGGATGGGTGCGAAAGGCAACCAATCTGTTTCTCTCTCTCTCTCTCTCTCTCTCTCTCTCTCTCTCTCTCTCTCTCTCTCTCATAAAAAATATATTTTTAAGTGCAGAGTAGGAAGGATTGGGGGATTCAGAGCTTGGCAGGATCAAAGAACTGGAAGAAACTGGATGGATAGGAGCCAGACGGGTGATGGCAGGCTCAGCTCACCCACTTTTTTGCTCTCTGAGTTTGTAAAGTGAATTGGTGTCTTTGAGTATCAGTTTACCCGTCTTCAAAATGGCCTTGACAAGGCAAGCACCCCCAGGCTGCTGGGGGTGTCCAGGGGGTGGCCTGCGGATGGCTTCCACACAATAGGTGCTCAATAAATGCAAGATCCTCGTGGGGCTTAGGTCTATGAGCCAGCAGGGTGGGTGGATGGGCAGCAGGAGAGGGGTTCAGGATGGGTACCCCTGGCCACTGTCTGAGAAATATCTTTAGTAACATGCACTTCAAGGTAAGCCGCGATGGAAACCAGATGTGGGATCACAGGTCACACTGAGGCAGGGCAAGGAGCAGAGATACCACAGGAGTTGCACTGGGGTAGAAGAACCTATCCCCCTACCCAGAGATTTTTTTTTTTTTTTTTTTTTGAGAGAGAGAGATCAGAAGATTGCTTTCTGGCCTGCATTCCTGGGTTCAGGGCGCTCAGGCCTCATTTTCCTTTGCCCCTTCAACTCTGACCCTGCTCCCCGCCTCCCTTGAGAAGTTCTGTGCAGAACTGTGCGACTGACTGCCAGCACCCTGAGCAAGGTACTTCCTCCATCCGGGGATTTCCCTGCACTGTATGGAGAGCTTCTCTAACTGGCCTCCTTCAGCGGAGTCCTTCCACAGCGGGGAGACCTGTTTCCTCTGTGCTTTGCATTTTCTCTGTCCCAAAGGTCCTCCCAGGTTGGTGGCGGGGCTAGCTTCAGCGGGGTCTCCAAAGCTACCTGTGAGCTGTGTGACCTCGTCCTAGTGATCGCACCTCTCTGAGCCTCCATTTGCTCCTCGGAAAATCTGGGACCCCAGCCTCCACCACTCCCTGTTAAGTGTGAAAGGGCTCAGTGCGCCCAAAACGTTCCTTTCTCTGGCTGTGGCTCGTCCCATGGCCCCTTGGCTTGCTTTGGTCAAGGAAACCACAACCCATCAAACCTGAGATCACAGACCCGCCTCACCCCACCCGAGCAGTGAGCAGGTGACAGCGCGGCAATGGGGCCCTGCCAGGGGGTCCCCAAACTCCACGCTCTCCACCCGGCCGGCGGCCAGAGAGTCCCCAGGGCTGGGCGAGGAGGGCAGAGAAGGGCAGAGGCCGCTCTCTGAAGCTTCTGAAAGCCGGCCCAGCGGAGGGCTTCTCCTGGGGATCCAGTGAACACAGGTCCCTCCGCGCCCCAACCCAGAGCACCCTCCCCCCCATCGAGGAGGGAAACAGCAAGACGCGAAAGGGGCCGCGCACGGGACGCTGCGGCGCGTGTGTGCGCATTTCACGGAGGAACGACCATGGGGGAGAGCCTGGAAACAGTGGGGAAGGCGCCGGCGGGGAAGCCGGCAGCTGCGCCAACACACTGCCGCAGAAAGTGTGCAAAGGAACGCCCGCACCCCAGGCTAGCGGCCCATTTGAGTCCGAATGGCAAAACCCGTTAGGTGTTGTTTTGTTTGTTTGTTTTTTAATCTGCAACTACAGCTTTGTTTGCCCCCTCCCCTAGGCCAAAGCTGGGACCAGATCCTCTCAGTCCAGCCTCCCTCCCCAGCCCTAAGGGTCCCCACACCTCCGCGGGCCCCGCCTAGAATGGGAAAAGCCTTGGGATCCTTAAGATTCTCCCACCAGGGAGAGGAAAGAAAGGGCAGGGGCGGCGGAGGGCGAGTCGGGAGAAGAAGGGGAGGCGGCGGGGGGAGGAAGGGGGGAGGAGGGGAGAAGAAAGAAGGGATTCTGATGGGGAAATTCACTCTCTCTCTATTTCCCACCCCCTCCCTCACCCCATCAAAAAACCTTAAGAGGGTTTTGGGAGATCAGGTCGACTTTCCGAAACATCTGAATCTTTTTACAGCGCTCGATTCTTTTCCTGGGCCAGCTGTGGAAGGGAGGAGGGAGAGGCGAGAGTAAGAGAGGGAGGGAGAGAGGGGAGGGAGAAAAGAGAGAGGGAGAGAGAGAGGGAGGGAGGGAGGGAGAAGGAAAGAGGGAGGGAGAGAAGGAAGGAGAGAGAGAGAGAGAGAGAGAGAGAGAGAGAGAGAGAGAGAGAGAGAGCCCAGGAGGGAGGAGGGAGAGGAGCGAGCAGGCCCGCCCGGAGCGCACAGCCTCCTGGCTCCTCGGAACTCCCGGCCGGGGCGCGCGGTGGCGTCCTCGCGCCCTCGCCCGCGCCCCCGCCCGCCGCCCGCGCCCGCCCGGCATGAACGCCGAGACCTGCGTGTCTTACAGCGAGTCGCCGGCCGCGGCCATGGACGCCTACTACGGCCCGGGGCCGCAGAGCCAGCGGGAGGGCTCCTCGCCGTTCCGGGCGTACCCCGGCGGCGATAAGTTCGGGGCCACTTTCCTGCCCGCCGCCGCCGCCGCCGCCGCCGCCGCCGCCAAGGGGCCGGGGTTCGGGGACGCCAAGAGCCGGGCTCGCTACGGCGCCGCGGGGCAGCCGGACCTGGTGGCGCCCCTGGAGAGCGGCGCCGGCGCGCGGGGCGCCTTCCCCAAGTTCGCGCCGCAGCCCCCCGCGCCGCCGCCGCCGCCGCCGCCGCCGCAGCCGCAGCCGCAGCCGCAGCCGCCGGCGCAGCCGCCGCACCTCTACTTGCAGCGCGGCGCCTGCAAGACGCCCCCGGACGGCGGCCTCAAGCTCCAGGAAGCCAGCGGCGGCCACAACGCGGCCCTGCAGGTCCCCTGCTACGGTGAGTGCGCGTGCGGGGGGCCCCTCGAGGCTGGGGACCCCAGGGCCCGCGGCGTGGGCGCCCTGGACCCCTATCAGGCTTGCGGGGGGAAGGCAGGAGCTGTTGGGCTGAGGAGGTGCGGGCCGAGCAGCGGGCCACTCCCGGGAGAGAAGTGAGGATCCGCTGCCCCCATGGAACCGTCTTGCCCCTTCATCTCTACCGTCGCCAAGGACAAGGAGCGTTGGAGCTGTTAAGCCCCACTTGGAGTTTGTTTCACCCCCTCTTTGCTGTTTCCCCAACCCCTCGCTTTGCGCTGCCCCGCATGGCTCCAGGCGCGCAGGGGAAGGGCAGCGGCTCGGCGAGGGGCGCAGGGCTCCCGGGGCCGGGGCCTCGCTCCCCGCCGGCCCCGAGGCTCCCCCGGCGGCGCCTCGGGTGCGAGCAGCGCAGGTGCCGAGCGCAGTCACCCGAGCGCCCGCCCGGGTCGCCTTGGAGCAGGGACGCCACACGGATTCGGGTCCAGAGTCACCCGGGGCCGCGGAAGACCAGAGTCCAGTGGCCACCCCGGTGCGGCTCGCCGCCGGGACATGGACCGGCCAGGGTTCTGAGCGTTTCTCTCTAGGCCAGCCGCCTCGGAAGGATGGTTTAGGGGTGACCGCAGGGAGGCAGAGAGCTGAAGATCTGGAGGGGGCTCGGTGCTGGGGGAGGAGGAACGGCTCTTGGTACTGACTCGGGCCCACAGGGAACCGAGGCCTGAATGACCTCCAGGCCCCTGGAACGCAGGCCTGGGCGCCCAGAGCCCAGCGGCCATCGTGGAGAAGAGGGTCTCTCTCTAGGGCGGCCTGAGCCAGAGCAGCGAGGAGCCCAAAACGCAGAGGGGAGGGGAAGCCTTCTCTGGACCAGGATCTGTAGGTACACAGTCCCCCCTGAGGCCCGCAGGCAGCGCCCTAGAGATGGGCCGGTGCTGACAGGGCAGTGGCTTTGGCTGAGCCGATCCAGGCCAGATGGAGGGGCACCAGGCCTGGGACAGACATGGGACAGGGTGGCGGCCTTGGCAGTGGAACAGCCTTAGGAAAGCAGCCCACAGCAAGCACTTGCTTGCGCTCCATCGCGCTCTCCCTCAGGCTCGGCATTCGTTCGTTAGGGGGTTGTTGACACGCACAAAAATGCCCACAATCATACCCCTGTCTACACTTGCATTCTACACACACACACACACACACACACACAACCTCTTCCTCGTGACCCAACGTGGTCACACATCAGATGCACACCCTCATGTGGCCTCGCACACAGTCACACACTCCCCAACCCACAGGGCAGGCCCGAGAGCAGATTCGGAAGGAAGGATCCGGTGGCTGTTCCCCACTTCCTCCACCTTCCTGCTGGAACGAGATCAGGCGTTCAGATCACAGCGGCTCTCGGCGGCTCACACAGGTGCTCCCTCCACGCTCAGCAGCCAGCCAGCGGCTCTCTGTCTCCCGGCCTCCCCCGGGGCCCTCCTCACCCATGACAGTCGGGACTGTTAAGGGAGAGCAAGTCACAAACTGGGGGCCCCATGGAGGTGCGTTGCAAAACCCCAGGAGATGCCCGTGCTTTCTCTTCCACGGGACTGGGTTTTTGTGGTTTAAAGAAATTCGCCGGGGAGGCTGCTGAAGAGGCTTCCACTTTAGGCAAAGAGAGATCCCACGTGGCTTCCACCTTCTTCTTCAGAAGATGCCCTCAGGTCCAGGGGAAAAGGGATAAGGACTGGCCCCCCTCCGAGCACCCCCTCTGAGCCCCGCTGGGCCTTCATATGCCAGCATTAGCCACTGGGCTGCCCACAGAGTGGCCCAAGAGCAAGTACACCCCAGTCCTCATCTGCATCGTGGGGAGATAATAGGAAGGCCTGATTGGGTGGTAAATGTTCCCCACGGAGAGAGCAGAGAGCGGAGTCTAGTCCACCCTCTTCCACATTTCCATCATGGGGGCGTGGGATAGGGTGGGGGAGGCTCTGTGCAGTTGGGAACCTCTAAGCACCCAATTCCGAGGACCGGGCAGGCGCCTGCCCGCTGTGGGCAAAGCCATAAGCTGAAGGTTAGGACGAAAGGCAGCCGGAATGGCAGACGGGCCAGCCGCTCTCTGGGTGCCCGAGGTGGGGGCACTGCTCAGGGCAAAGCCGCAAACAGCCAGCAGCTCTGTCCTCTTTCCCTCCTCTCAGCACCAGGCTTCCCTGCCGGGAGGAGCTCTCCGGTCCTCCCAAAAGCATGGGTGCATTGGTGCAAGATCAGGAACCGCGGGCACCAGGGGGTGAGGCTCTGCCCTTTCCAGAGGCGGCCTGGACAGGAGCCTCTGGGGTAGATTCTCAGCAAGGAGGGAAACTGAGGCAAGTGCTGATGGCTGTTCTCTTCCTCACATGTCAGACCCTTCGAGCATTCAAAAGGGGGAGAAATGAGGTTCGAGGAAAAAGCCCCGGGATTTTCCGGGGAGCTTGGGGAAAGCGCTGATGCTTGGCTGACCTGGGTTCCACCTCGCACCCTCCTTCCCAGCTCTGTTGCTCTGGTCCGGGTGCGAAGCCAGTGACTACACCGGGCTCGAGGCTGCTCCAAAGTTTCCTGGGGGACCTCAGCCCTGGGAGCCACTCCCTGAGATCAAGGGTTCCCGCCAGTGAGGCGCTGGCCTGGGGATGGGGCCGATGTGGGGCTGTGCGGAGGGGAGCGTGCGGCAGGCAGCCCCCGGGGTCTCCAGAAGTGGAAGGGAGAAATCCTCGCCATCTCTACCCTAACCTGGCCTCGTGGGCACTAAAAGGATGCCAGGCGCCAGGAGCCCCCAGTCCCCTGCAACGCGGACACCTTCGTGCGTTCACCAGAGCTCACCAGGGGCTGGACTGTTTCGGTACAGACTACCCGGCTCTGGGCGCCCGCTCCTGGGTCGACCTTCCCAAGTCCCTGCCTGTCCTTGGCCCGTTTTTTGAGCGCACGAGCCCCAGGAGACCCGCCAGGTTGGAGACTGGACATTTCTCAGCGGCACAAACAGCCCCCTCGCCGCTGGGATGGGGGCTCAGGAACCTGGCCCTCAAACCCAGGACCAAATCTGGGAGCCGCTCCAGGCCCTGCCGCGCGCCCCGGACTCCTCTGGGGGCAGCCCCGCTTCCTCTGTCTTTCGCTTTCGATTCGGTGCACGCAGGTTTTCGTTGCTCGCGGATTGCTCCCCCCCATCCACCCCATCCACCCCATCCACCGGCCAGGACAGCGCGCTCTCCGCGCCGAGGTCCCGCCGCCCGCGGCCGCTGGGCGCCCTTGAGGCCGGTCCTGGTTTGTGGGTTGAGAGGCTCTGTTTGAACGCTCGCTCCGGAGCTTTATTTCCCCACGCGGCACAACCACACACCGCAGAATGGTCAATCGGCCCCAATCGGGCGGTGTTTGAATTTAGTCAAAGAACCAGCGCGGGGTTGGGAAGGGGACCCGAGCGACGCGGGGAAGCCGAGACGCAGGCGGAGGCCGTGAGCTCCTCGGTCCCGGGGGTTGTGGCATCGCCCACACCCGGAGGAGAGGGAGCGAAGGAAGATGCTTTTAATTTTTTCGTTTTATAATTTCGATAGCCGCCAGCCCGCTCCAACAATCCCGCTTAAAACACATACCGTCATAAACAGAAAAACAGAAGAACTCGTTTTATTTCAAAGAACTAGTGTTATTTTAGATGGATCGATTTGGACAACGTTTTCTTTCCTAACGAATAGTTTACGCGCGGCGCAGTCCACCCGGCTAAGTGGGAAGCTGGAAGAACTGCGTGTGCGTGTGTGCGTGTGTGTGCGTGTGCATGCGTGTGTGTACAGTGGTGTGAGGACCACCTGGGTCCTGCTACCCCTGTGTGTGTTGTGTGTGTGTATATATGCGCGGAAACTTTGGGGGAGATTTTTGGTAAATTGTTCTAAGAAAAATTGCAGACGAGACCTCGGCGAGCTGGGGACCGACCACGCCCGTGCCGGTCGGTGGCGCTTCCTTCGGGAGGATGACTCTGTCCGCCCCGCATTTGCGGGGTTCCCGACACCCCACACCGGCGGGAGCCTCGCCGCCTCCGCCGCAGCCGCCCCGCCGCTGCGCACCGCTCCGCGGAGCTGCCCAAACCCGAGCGGCGCGCGCTGCGGCCCCGGAGCGGCGGCTGGAAACGGAGTTCAAATACCCACACGCAATCCAGCCGGAGCCCCGGGACTTTCGTTTTAGGGAGCGGCCGGGCGCACTTTGCAGGGGACCCACCTCTCCTGGCCTTGGCCTCGGCCCGTTTCTCTCCCCCCGCGGCTTTGTGTGGGCGGCACACGGACACATTGAAATCCGTTCGCCATGAGAATACTGCCATCTTCGCAGGGACGGGGGTGAGGGGGGTTGGACTCCCGCGTGTTAGGCTTCTCCGCCGCCGACCCCTGGGCCAGGAGCTGGGAGCAGCGAGCGGGAAAGACGGGGAAGCGGCCGTGAGCGCTGCAGCACCGCGGGCACGAAGCGGGGACGCTGAGTGGTGCGCCCCTCTCTGCGGGCAGGGGGAGCTGGGGGTGGGTGGGGAGAAGCTTGGCCGGAGTGTTTCCTCCGCTCGGAGCTTCAGCGTCCTCAGCTCCCACGATCCTCGGGGACCTTGGCCCAGGCCCTGTTTGGGGACAGTGAGGTCCCGGCCTGGGTCTGGGCCCGCCGGCCAGGCGCCACCTGCCCACGTACTTCCCGCAGCAGCTACGGGGCGCCCGGGACTCACTAACCAAGGTGACGGGACTCACTAACTTAGTTACTAAGGTAACTAAGACTCGGAAACCCAGACAGGGAGGCCCCGGCTACATGGCGGAGTGACATCGCCCAACCGATGTATTAAAAGTGAAAGCCGCCCTTGGTCTTGGTCTTGGTCAGGGGCCCTGGGTGCCACACTCCGTTGGCTGGTCTGCCCTGGACGGTGGGAAGAAGCCCTTCTTCCAGAAGGAGCCCTTTTGCAGAAAGAGGAGGCACCTCTCTCTAGTCAACCCCCCACCCCAGCCGCAAGCTAGTGCCTCTGGGAGTTACTGATGCCCCAGGGGCACTGCCTCGGGAGGCAGGCGCAGCCCCGTACCTTTGTCTCTGGTCTACAGGTATGCAAATGAGCGACACCCCACCTCCATGCAAGAGGCTCCTTCCTCACCCAGATCAGGGGTGCGGGTGGCCTGGGAGGAGCAAACGCCTTGCTGCTGGGGAGCTGGTATCCCCGGAAAGGTTGGCTCCCTGGTGCAGCAGAGCCCCCAACCCCACCCCGACCCTGTAAGTCCAGGGTGCTGTCTCAGGCCACGGGGCACACCAGACCCATGCCCACCACTATCCCCAGTGGTTCTGTCTCCTTAGCAAAGACTCGCTTTGCTACTCCATCCCACCCCAGACTGCCAGCACGGAGGAGGAGGAGGAGGAGGAGGAGGAGGAGGAGGAGGAGGAGGGAGAAGTTCCGTGGAGAGAAGAGACAGGCAAAGTGGAGACTCAGAGGGGGGGAAAGGCTGGGGGCAGCAGGCAGGTTCCAATTCTGGCTCCAGAGGCATTTTGGGGTGGGGGTCGGGGGTCACTGGCGCCCATGGCATCTGAAATGCCTTTCAGGAGAGGAGGGTAACCGGGATATACTGGCTGTGGGACGGGGTGAAAGAGGCGCCATACTTAGTCCTTCAAGCACCAGTCCTTCCCTGTGACCCCTGCTTGTTCTTGGGACCTCCAAGCGGGGCGCTGTGGGAGCCCGTGCGTGCCTCATGGGATTCGGAAAGCAGATGGCCCCGGAGCGGATTCTCCTTCCAAACGGGGCTGCCGATCATGGGCATCCACGCCAGGCACCCAGCTGAGGACAAAGCCGCTGGCCCTCGGCTCTCTCCTCGCTTGGTGATGGAGGAGACAGAGAGGCTGTGGAAGGTTCTGTCCCACACCAAGGTCCAGCCTGACGCCAGCCGGCAGGGCAGCTGCCCTGGGACAAGGACAGGCGGTCTCGCTGTCCTTCCCTGCGGGCTGCACGGCCTTGGGAAGGTCCCTCCTCTCCCGCCCTCCGTCTGGACCGTAGCACTGTGAAATGTTGGAGCTCGGACAAGTTTCAAAGCCTCTCGAGGGGTTTCTGTGCCGGTACCAGTTCGGACCCGCCTTCTCCGTGTTTCCCTGCTCTTCCCACGGGCACACGCACTTTGTCCAGGGGAAACGGGGCAGCGTGGACTGAAAAGGCTTCCCAGGAGGCAGCGAGGGGTCCTGGGGGCTCCCTGGGGTGTGCACGGGCACAGGGACCAAGTGGGCTGCAGTCTTGGGGGGCGGCAGCGGGATGCAGGTTCTAGGCTCCAGGCTGGGCTTAAACGTGGGGGGGGGAGCTATGGGGTGTCTTTATGCTCACAAGTGGCCAGGCTTTAGCCGACGCCCTGGAGTTCCTGGCCCGCCCCCCCCCAGCCCGCACAGATGCTGTCTCCCCCTCTTCCCTGCTCTGCACCCACTGAGCACCTACGCGCAGACCCGGTCCTGGGAGGGCAAGCCGAGCACCCGCCTGCGACCCTCTGGCTTCCGTCCTCCGGGGCCATAGTTTGGGCACAGTAAGTGTGTGCGGACCGGAAGGGGGACTGCAGAGTTGTGTCTCGTTCAGAGTGTGGCTGGAGCGTGGGCAGGACCACCTGTGAGCTTATCCCAGCACCTTCGTCGTGAGTGGAGGCCAGGTGGGTGAGCGAGTGTGCTGACCTGTGTGCACTCCCGTGTGACAGAAGGGCACGATCCCCAGGGTACACGAGCCTCGTGTGCCCGAAGGCACACACCTCCGTGCAATGCCAGGGAAACAGTACTAAGTGCCTGTGCATTACTGCCCGTGGCCTTCCCTGCCCCGGGCTCATCCAGCGGCAGGCAAAGTCTCGCTGTGGCCCACGGGGGTGGCACCCAGTCCCCGGCATCTTCCCGGGGCCTCCACAGGGTTCCCCTGTCCCACCCACCCACACTGCAGCGAGGCCTCCCCTGCACCCCTAGCTCTTGAGTATACCCTCTGCCCCATGTGGCTCACTCTGGAGAGAAACCATGGTCTGCACCTTCTTTTTGCATGTTGCAGATGCCATTTAGCAGATGAGCAAACTGAGGCCCAGAGAGAAATGGGGCCCTGTAAACAGGGAAATGGGAAGGAGGGAACCACTGCTGGGTTCTCCTCCCTCCACTGAGGAGGAGGAAGGAGGAGGGGGAAGGACTCGGGAAAGGTCTGCTCAGGCTCACCCACTTCCTTCATTGTCACCCCTCCTGTGCATTGCACACTGTGCACCAAATACTGTATATGCTTGTTCCCCAGTTTTTAGAAATAGGCAAACTCCACCACGAATTCCTGGAGATGGCAGTGGCAACAGGAGAGCACTCATGGAGTCCCTTTGGGGTTGCAGATACACATCTGACCCCTGCTCTCTGCCTGGCTTCTGAGCCAGGATTTCTTTCCTATTCCTACTTGGTGGAAACCATGAGGGCTTGTGCCTGGGGGGTTAACTGAGGCCGCGTGACTGACCTCCTCTCTCAGGTGACCATGTGCCAGGACCGGAGCCTCAGTGGCGTCCAAGAGCCCTGGTACTGCCCACCCACACACAGTGGGTCCTGGAGTCAGGTGGGGAAGCGGCCCCGGACGTCTATAGTCCCCAGAGGAGGGGACTGAAGTGCCTGATTCCACTCACTCATTGCTCCCCAAACTTAGCCGTCACTGTGCCAGGCCTTGTGGGGATTCTGAGAAGCGCCGGGCACAGCTCTGCCTTCAGGTCTGGGACCGGGGTGGGGGGAGGGAGGGGCACAGGATAGTAGCTTGGCGGTTCCAGGGCATCAGGCACTGCTGGAATGGGAGTCCTGGCCCAGGCTGGCAGAGGAGGGCAGCTTGGGTGTGTAATGGTGGGAAGGGCTGTCTGCCCAGCGTGTAGCTCCTTAGAAGTGCCCCTCTCTGTCCCCCAGGAAGGGGAGGTCTCAGACAGAGAAGTTAAAGGGAGCTGGGAGTCGCCACAGGCCCACTGGATCTTCTCTGGTGGCTGAAAAGCTCTTGCTGCTTCTCTCCTTTCTTCCATCTCTCCCCCTGCTACCCCCCCCCATCTTGTTCCCCCCATGCCTTCTTTGGAGATCAAAAGACCCGAGTTCAAGTCCTGGCTTCTCCATGGAGACAGCCATGTGTCTTTGGACCAATCCCCTTATCTCTCTGACTTCACTCCTATTTTTTCATTTGTAAAACGGGGCTGTTTGGGCCTGTCCCACGAGGAGGGAGAGTGAGGGGTGTTGGTACAGAGATGCCTGCAGGTACACGGTGCCTGCAGGACCTGCACAGAAGAGGGGACTGAAGCGCCTGATTCCTTGAGAGCGGAGGTCAGTCAGGTGGCCTCAGTTAACCCCCTCAGGTGCGTCCTGCAAGGTCAAGTTCTTTGCGGGGGAGGACAAAGGGCCCCACCCCTCTCATTATTGATCCCCCCCCTCTGAAGCTCTCAGTCTGTGTTCAGTATACATGAGTCTGTCTCTACTTTGTTTATGTGGTTCATTAGCGTCCACATATAAGTGAACTAAAAATATTTCCATCTTCTCTTCCTTTCTTGGAATCAAGGCCTGGGGGGAGAACCTGGCATCTCCGAGCCCCGAGCTCTGTCCTCCTTTCTATCCCCATGGATTTTCCCGCTCTAGGTACCTCATAGATGTGGATCACGCCGGCCATACTGGTCCTTTTGTGTTCGGCCATTCGTATGTCTTCTTTGGAGAAAAGTCTATTCAAGTTCTTTGCCCATTTTTGTCTATTTTTAAATATATTTTTATTGATATTTCACAGAGAGGAAGAGAGAGGGACAGAGAGTTAGAAACATCGATGAGAGAGAATCATCGATCAGCTGCCTGTTGCACACCCCCTACTGGAGATGTGCCTGCAACCAAGGTCCATGCCCTTGACCGGAATCGAACCCGGGACCCTTCAGTCCGCAGGCCGACGCTCTATCCACTGAGCCAAACCGGTTTCAGCTCTTTGCCTATTTTTGGATGGGGTTGTTTTGTTGTGGTGGAGGTGGTGGCTGAGTGGCAGGAGTTCTATTCTGGATATCAATCCCTTATCAGGTATGTGATTTGCAAATACTTCCACTCATTCTGTGGGTTGTCCTTTCACTCTCCAGATGGTGTCCTTTAAATGCAAAAAGCTTTTAAACGTGATGAAATCCAATTCATTCGCTTTCATGTAGTTTCCTGCACTTTCTGTGTTATATCCAAGAAACCATTGCTCACTCCAGCATCATGAAGAAGTTCCCTTGGTTTTCTTCTAAGCGCTTAATAATGTTGCCTCTAAAGCTGGGGTCCTTGATCCATTTTGAGTTAGTTTTTGCCTACAGTATAAAATAAGGGTCCAGCACCATTCTTTTGCATGTGGATATTTGGTTTTCCCAGAGCCGTCTGTTGAAAAGACTGCCCTTCCTCCATTGACTAATCTTGGCCCCATTGTCAAAAACCAACGGGGCCGAATATTTGAGAGCTTATTTCTAGCCTCTCTCTTCTGTCCCATCGGTCTGCCTGTCTGTCCCTTGCATGCCTTCTTAGGTAAAGTCCAGAATCCCAGAAATTGGGGAACCTCGAAAATCAACCTGTCCCCCCCTCTCACCTCCAGGCCAGTGACGGACGACAGGTCAAAGAGATTAATCTCGGGGACACATATATTTCCCAGGAGCCGGGCTGGTGAGAAGGGGTGGAGGACAGACCCCCAGGCCTCTGGCTGGGCCCCCAGCCGGTTCAGATCCTCCGTGTACATCAGCTGACCCTCCCGTGAGAACTTGCTTCTGGGAGAAATTCTCGGGTGCTCTTAGGGCCCACGCACCTGACGGGCCCACATTTGGGGCCCACTCCCTTAGGTAAGATGACCCCCGAGCCCCCCCTCTGTGGAGCTGGAGGAGCACCAGGAGGGAAGGCCTCTGTCCACGCCCCCCTCCCCCACTCCAGTATGTTGCCCTGGGAATATCGTCGCCCCCCCCCTTACCCATGGAGGGTACACTCCCAACACCCCCAGCAATGCCTGAAACTACAGATAGTACCGAACCCTTACAGACACTATGTTTTGTCCTGTGCATGCACACCTATGATGAAGCTTATAAATTAGGCACAGTAAAAGATTAACAACAACAGTAAAATAGAACAATAACAACAAATGTACGGTAATAAAAGTTATGCGAATGGCTTGGGGGCCATTGTTAAGTGAAATGAGGGTCACAGCGCAAGATTTTATCACGCTGCTCGGAAGGGCGCACCCTTTAAAACGTATGAATTATTCCTGGAATTTTCCATTAAATATTTTTGGGGCCTCTGCTGCCCACGGGCAACTGAGAGTGTGGAAAGAGGGGCCGTGGGTAAAAGGGCTGGTGATGGACAGAGGACTGCTTCTTGCCAAAGGCAAGCTTCAGGCACAATTTCTAGTATTCCTAGGATCTTCTAGAAACTTCTTCGTTCTTCCCCCCCAGTTGGGCTGGAAGGCGGCTAAAACTTCAGGTGCCTTTGGTTTGGGGAAGTCTGGTGCAACGGGGACCTGGGAACAGATTTCCGCTCATGCGCTTGGCAAATTGGTTGAACTTTCCCCCTTCGTTTGCTTATCTCTAACGTGGGGATAAGAACATCACCCTCCTTTCAGGAATATAATGAGGACGAATAAGGGAACGTGGGCGGGCCAGCAGCTCGGGACAGTTCCTAAAGCGGATCAACTGGGAGCCGTCACTGTCGAGGGGATTTTGCGGGAACCCCGGCGGTGTCGGTCTGGTCAAAACTGTAACAGTTATCGCTGACCTCAATGCATAAAATTGGAAAATTATTACTTGAGCTGCACGGTGTGGTTAACAAAACCTTTTCAAATATGGGTGAGTGATGAAAGGAAGGAGGCTGGCTCTCTGCCTCCCACGAGGGCAGGCGGGATCCAAGTCCGGGGAGGGGCACCCCCAAACCCCTCAGATCCTACAGCGCCCACTCCCTCCTCCACCTTGTGCCCAGGCAGGGTGAGTGAATGTTGCTTCCTATGCGTTTGTCTGGCCTCCACCTTCAGACCAGAGGCCCCCCGGGGTGAGGCGTGTGCGGTGTTCACCTCTGCGTGGGCACAGCTGGGCACAGAGAATGCTGGGGTTCTGCACCTTCTCTGGGCCCCTGTGATTATGGAACATCTGTTCGGTGTCGCCCAGGGGCGATCTCTCACTGAAACCTCTTGGGAGGTGTTAGCAGCCCCGATTCACAGATAAAGAAGACCGAGAGCCACCCAGGGCCACTGTCCCAGCTGTGAACTCGGCTCAGGCCCCCTGGCCAAAGTCTGGGCCTTTTCCTCCCCACGCCCCTGCCCTGGGGGCGGATGCCCACTGCCTGGGTGGCCTCACACCTGAGCCTGTCAGACAGGACCAAGCACAGGAGAGAATTCCGTAAACTGTGGCCTGGAGCGCACCTGGGAGGGGTTGTCAGGACCCAGCACGCGGCCTCCCTCCGCCGACCACATGGCCACGCAGCCTGACTGCCCAGGCCCCACCAACCTCCCCTCCTTCCAGAGCCTTCCTCACAACCAGCCCAGGGCTGCACCCACGCGTGGGAGGAACCAACAACCCCCACCTCCAAACTTCTGATCTCGGACCACGTGGAACGGCCTCCTGGCCAGCTCAGCATCAGCGTCTGGACCCACTTGGAGAAGCATTGCCTGAGCCCACACGGCCCTGAGCCACGGAGGTCTGGTTCTGGAATGGCCGCTCGCTGCTGTCCCTCCCCCCTAACCCCTCTATCCCCAATTCCGGGTGGCGCGAAGGAGGCACAGGACGCTCCCACGGAGAAACCAGTCCTTGAGCACTTCCACGTTCATGCCCACGTAAGCAAGTGGCCCAGGTGTCGCCAGGAATGGACGTGGGAGCCGGGCTTCTGTAAGTGGTTCACAGCTGGCCTCAGCTCGGTCCGCTGGCCCCTGAACCCCCTGTGCTTAATGCCGTGATTAAAACGAGTGTCCATTGCACGGTTGTGCCTTCAAGTTGCCACCTCCATCAGTCCAAGTATGCTTATGTGAGGGAGGGTCTTCCTTAAAAATAAACCAGAAGTTTGTTTTTTAAAATCTTTATTGTTGAAAGCATTACATAGGTCCTCCTTTCTCCCTCCCCCACCTCCATTAACCTCTTCTAGCCCGCTCCCATCCTCCCCAACCCATGGCCTATGTCCATGGGTTATGCTTATGTGCAGACAAGTTCATTGGTTGATCTTGTCTCACCCACCCTCCCCTGCCTCCCCTCTGAGGTTCAACAGTCTGTTCATACGTCCGTGTCTCTGGGTCTATTTTCGCTCACCAATTTATTTGGTTCATTAGATTAAACAGGACGTTTTTTAGAAAACACAGGACAAAATAAAGTGAACATCTGGCTTTCACAGCGGTGACACATGCGTCACCCCCTCGAGTCTCCGTTGCATCGATGTGCAATGGGCCCTGATCGAAGGGCCCCGGCGCCTGTGGACAGACGCCTGTGGATGTCCAGCGCAGCCGGGCTGGGTGGGGAATCTGAGCTGAGGAGAGTGCACCCGGGGGAGGAGGCACGGGTGGGATGAGACAGTTACAGGTCGAGTGGTTTTGCTCAGCTCTTACAGCTACTCTGGCCTAACTTGCCCCCAAATAATAACTAGTAACATATCAGCTATTTCCATTGGGAGTCGCAGTCCTGAGGGGCCGTGTGAGCACTGGGGGGCTGAGGGGGTGACTCCATATCCTGCCTGTAAGATGTGGGGTGGTGCTGAGCTCTGGGACTTCTTGTGGGGGTGAAGGGAGGCTCCCTTTGCCCCTCTGAGAGTGGACCCCACATGGGCCGGCTCCCCTCCCCCTGCCAGGTGCCCGAATCTCCTGCAGGGCCTGGAGGCAGGGCTGGGGGATAGGGCCTGAACCCAGCCTGGAAGGTGGGAGCTGGGGAACCTCCAGTGTCTGAGAGAGAAGAGCAGCTAAGGGCAGTTCGAGTCCCTTAGACTAAAACTACAATGCCCCCACCCCAGGAAATATCAAGAAGCGATATTCAAATGTAGCCATCAAGGGGGCTTCTCAGGGTGACCCTAAAGCTCAGTGTAGCCCTCTGCGATGGAAATCACTGCTGTCGCTCAGTCGTATTTCCGGAGGACCGGGGACCGGATGAAGCCTGTCTGTGCTCCCCCTGCTCCGAGAGCCCGGCTCTGGAAGAAAGACACCCCATCGCCGCCCTGAGAGGCGACAGGCACTATGCTGGGCTTGTGGCCGGGCCACTGGGCTTCTGTCCCAGCTCTGCCCGCTCCTAGCCCTGTGACCTCAGGCAGGTTGTGAAGCTAGTCTGACCTCAGTTCCTTCCTCTGCAAAATGGGCAACCACACTGGCCTCCCGGGCATCTGGGGAGGATCAGACACAGACACAGACGCGGATGGCTCAGCTCCGCTCAGACACAAGGGATTATGTTATTGTTGTTTCTATTATTGTCAGCAGCCCTGGGGGGGAGGCCCCGAAGGCTTCTCACTGGGTCTTTTATGGCCAATTTGGGGAGTTGGGAGTGGCCCGTTTTTACCAAAAACGGAACATGCCTTGCCAAGACCTCTCTGGTTTTCAACACTCAGCTCAAGGGCATGCGTTGCGGAAACTGCTCCCCACCTTTCCCGCAGGGACTGCCTGCTCCTCCCTGTGGACCTGCTGTGCCCCGGCTGCTCTGGCCCATCACGCCTGGCACCCCTTGACCTGTGTGTCCCCTCCATGAGGCCGTGACTCCGGGGAGGCCCTGGGGGGGCGTTCAGTGAGTGAACAAGCAGGTGACCCAGGGATCTGATCAATGAAATCTAGACATAGCACGTGGGAGAAGACAGGGGAAAAGAATTCAGGGCATAAGCCGGGGGTGGAGGGGACCCAGGACCGGATGGAGCAGGCCGTGCGGGCTGCAGGTAGGAAGAGGGCCTCAGGGACACTGGCTAGTGGACTTTCTTTCCCTTTCCTCCCCCCAATTTCTTAAAAATATGTTTTGTTGATTTCAGAGAGGAAAGGAAGGGAGAGATCATTGATTGGCTGCCTCCTGCACGCCCCCTCCTGGGGATGGAGCCCGCAACCTGGCATGTACCCTGACCGGGAATTGAACCCTGACCTCCTGGTTCATAGGTCGATGCTCAACCCCTGAGCCCTGCTGGCCCGGCTCCTCAATGTTTTATTGTGATAAAATATACAGAACAAATGTACTGCCTTCATCATGTTTACGTGTGAGGTCCGTGGTATTACGTGTATTAATCATGTTGGGCACCCACCCCCACCACCCATCTCCATAGCTCTTTTCATCTCGTAAAACTAAAGCTCTGAACCCCATTAGACCACAAGTCTCCGTCCCCACCCCCCAGCAACCACCGCGCCGCTTTCTGTCTCCATGAACTTGACTACGCGAGGTACCTCACCGGAGTGGAGTCACACAGGATTCCTCTTTTGGTGACTGGCTTATTCCACTCAGCTGGATACCCTCAAGATGTATCCCTGTGTCAGAACTTCCTTCTCTGAGGCTGAATAATACTTCCTTGTGCTGCACTCGCCACGGTTGGCTTACCCATTCCCCCGCTGGTGGACGCTTGGGCTGTCCCCGTGTATTAGTTGTCGGTAGGCTTTCTACCTCACCACTTTTTTATTTTTTATACAAGGAAACCTCACTCATTTACTCTAACTGTAGGAAAGCTGAAATTATAATAGGCTAAAAAAAAAATACATTTTTAGCTAAGTTCTAACAGTAGCTTGCCCTCGGGGAACAAAATACCGCCTCCTGCAGCCTCAGAGGAGCCGGATGGGGACCGTGCTCTCTGAGCCGCCAGACGCTTCTGTGACAGTGAAGGCGTCCGAAGGGCTGGGAAGGAGGGCTTGTCTCCAGAGTCGGCATCTACCTTGTCATCTTAATGACAAAAATCACAAGAGGCTGCGGGTGGTCAGGGGTAGGCGGGAGGCTGCTAACAACTCCAGTCTGGGTCCTGTTGAGAGGATTACCAATACGGGTTCCGAAGTAGGATTCCTGGATAATGTGGTTTTTCTTTATCTTTATTTTTTTAAAATATATTTTATTGATATTTTACAGAGAGGAAGGGAGAGAGATAGAGAGCTAGAAACGTCGATGAGAGAGAAACATCGACCAGCCGCCTCTTGTACACTCCCTACCGGGGATGTGCCCGCAACCAATGTACATGCCCTTCACCGGAATCGAACCCGGGACCTTTCAGTCCGCAGACCGATGCTCTACCACTGAGCCAAACCGGTTTTGGCTCTTTATCTTTATTTTTAAAGCAAATGTTTGTATTAAGGTAACTTCAGACTCTAAGAAAAGGTACAAGGACAGAGAATTCCCAGATGCCCTTTATGCCAGTTTCCCAAATTTAATATTTCATCATATAGGCAGTCTCCATCTCTCTTGCATTCTCTCTATGTGTATATATTGTGACTGTATTCATAACGTGCCTATAAATATAACATACGTATTATTTTCTTACGACCTTCTTAAGAGAAAGTTGCAGATGTATGCCTCTTTACCTCTCAATGCTTCAGTATTTGGTAGAAAAATGAATGCAAACCAAGACATAATGTCAGGGAGAGAACAAGAAAGGGTTAGGTGGGTGTAGGGTGGGGGATGTTGGAGACTCTGAAAACAAGTCTTGAGACAAGGCATTGGCCCACACAGGCCATCCCAGGTGCCATCTAAACCAGCACTGACAGTGGGCCGTGATGGGCCGACGTAGAGGCCTCTGCAGGGAGCCATTCTCCTGAGTCCCGGTCTTTTTCTCGTCCTCCTTGACCCGGTTCCTGGTGCCGTGTCCCCGTCCCACACTGGGTACCCACCCCAGGAAGGTCCAGAGGAAATGCCCAGGCTTTGGGTTCGGACCCCAGCTCGGCCTCTGATCAGGTGTATGGTCTTAGCCAAGTCACTTCCTCCCTCTGGCCTCAGTCTCTGGGCCTGTGGAATGGGGATGCTTCACAAAGTTGTAAGGAGTCCGTAACCGTGACCGCGACGGATGACCGGTGTCCCAGTACTGGGTAAAGCACGAAGCACAGTTCCTGGTTTGTAGGGAGAGCTTGGCGCTCACTCGGTTTCCTTCCTCGGCTCTGGGAAGCCCCCTCCGTCCTCTCAACCGGAACAAAACCCCCACCCGCTCTGGGCGGGGGGAACAGAGAGAGCTTCTGTCTGCAGCCCGGCCTCTGCCGTGTCTCCCTTGGGGAGAACCCACAGAAGAGCTGGCATCAAATCTGCCAGCCACATGGAAAGCCAACCGGGCACAACCCCAGGGGCCCCGGGGAGGGGGTGCATTCCTCAGCCCATGTGCAAGAAGCTGGCGAGCCAGGACTCCGGGGCTCTGCAAGGGAGGGAGCTCAGGGCAGCGTGCTGCTCGGTGACATTCGAAGGCTCCCTCGGTGAGCCTGCTTCCCCACCTCTAAAACGAGGATGCTCGGACCACCGTGGGGGCATTTGGAGAGGATCAAAATGAGTCAAGAATGTGCAAACCCTCACAACTGGAGGAGGAAGTGGCTCCATGGGGAGGAGCAGGGACCCACCTCACCCAGCTGTGCCCCTAGTCATGCTAGGACGACAGCAGACACATAGCAGGGCTGAGTAACTGCTTGCTTGGCACACCCTCCGAGGTAAGGGCCCGGGTCTTCAACCAAAGTTATAGAAATTTCATCTGGGGACTCGGCCCCGAGGCACCACCACCTTTGCCCAGAGGAACTTTGTTGGGACTGCAGTGCCTCCTGGTGGCCAGCGTGAGCAACTGCAGCCTTGATTCTGGCCACCTGGGAGTGCGACCCTGCCGTGTTTCCCCGAAAATAAGACATCCTCCGAAAATAAGACCTACTTCATGGGAACCTAATACATCCCCTGAAAATGAGACGTAGCGCATCTTTGGGAGCAAAATTTAATATAAGACACTGTCTTATTTTCGGGGAAACAGGGTACTACCTTCTGGCAGGGGCCGGGGACCCCCACCCTGGGGTGAGCAGAGCACCCCAAGACCCAGGGACGCCTCCTTTGGCTTCCTGCAGAGGCTGTTCCCTCCCCACAACCCTCCCCTGCTCCCGCTCCCTGGCTAAGATTTGAATCATACTGACGGAGCTGAGGAAACAGAAAAGCCAAGAGTTTTGTTCCCGACCACAGAGGCTGCGGGGCCACCTTTGGTCTTCATGGCCCGCCCTGTGGCTGGTTTCCTTGCACCCCCTCCTTCCACAAGGTCTGCTTTCCCACCCCAATGCTGCAGGCACCCCCCACAAGCAGTGTGTGCCGGGGGCCAAGGCCTGGGTCACTTTTCTGTGGAGCCCATGTTACCCTCAGCAGGGCGGACAAAGCTGCCCTGGTGCCACCAAGGACAGGAGTGTAGGGGCTGGCTCAGGACCCAGCAACGCGTCAGGGAGACCTGGTTCTGAAGTCCTCCGAGCCTCACGGGGGCGCAGCCCCATGAATCAGCTCTCGCAGGCAGGGAATTCAGTGCTGAAGAGGGGAGTCCACCCTGGGAGTCAGGTTGGGAGAAGGGGTCACCTCGGAAACCCAACAGAAGCAATTCACAAAAATAAACCCAGTAGAAGCAATTCACGACAAATGCAAGGTTTCACTTCACTGGTTATTTCAGAAATGTGAATGCAAACAAAATTTCGCTTTTATCCACCACCCTGGCGAAGATTTAAAAGCAGCATGGTCCTGCAGCAGCGGGCACCCTGCTGGTCACTGAGGAAGTGGGCACGTTTTTAGAAGACAGTTTGGCTGTGTCCTCCGAGGTCTTAAGGTGTGTGCATGATTTAGCTCAGTGTTTCTAGTGCTTGGAGCTTCTCCTAAGGAAACCACGAGTGTCCTGAGGGGTTTCCTGATAAGGATGGTCATCAGAGGCCTTGTGATAATTCCAGAGGGTCAGAAACCCAACAGTAGAGGATTGCTAAGATAAAATAGAGCTTGTCTATGTGGTGAAATACTATGCAGCCATGAAAAAGGGTGTGGTGGAAGAATATAGAACAGCATGCAATGATGAGCAGGATAGTTTTAGGTTAAAAAAAAAACTTACCGAAAACAGGGTCCGTGTGTGCCATGTGTGTGCGTGTGTGTGTGTGTGTGTGTGTGTGTGAGATCCAAGAGGCCTCAGAGTCTGGAGGGGCCCGTTTGTGAGGACGTGGCCAATGCCCACTGCAAAGGGGAGGCTTTCTCTGAAGCTTCCCCCCTTCCTCCACCCATTCCAAGTGGCGCTCACATCCCTCCTCCCAAGATCACACAGCGGCGTCCAGCACTTACCCATCGCTGATGGCTGCTTTCAAATAGCATTTTAAAGTGATAAAAGCAATTCCTGCTCATGGTAGGATAAACAGAAAATTAACTCAAACCAGAAACAAACAAAAAAGGAACAAAATGAACCTGTGTTCTTACCTCTGGAAACTTCTAGTGTTTTCTGAGGACAGATACTCCACCCACCCATCCCCTTCCCCCACCTCTCAAATGAGATTTACTTAATATATTATGAGCGTTTTCCCAAGGACTAAAATGCTATTCTTCTACAACGTCAGTTTCTTCCATTTGTTCATCAAGTGTTTACTGAACACCTACTACGTGCCAGCCACAATGCTAGGCAAAAGAATGAAGGTCAACAAAACAAATATATTCAGATAAACTCCCTGTTTTATGGAAGGGAGAGAGACAATAAACAAAGGGGGAAAAAACACACGAATAAACACGTAATAATATGCGTGTCAAATGCCAAGGAAGAACAGTCTGCAGGGGAAAGATCTTCCATTTCTGGAACCACCGTCCTTAACTAACCCACGTCCTTTCCCAGACATCCAGTTATTTTCAGGGTTTCTGCGCAATAATGCCACGATGGACTCTCTCTCTAGTTAATTCTTTGTGCTCATCAAAATCATTCCTTCAGGATAAATTCCTATAGGTGGGATTGCTGGGTGAAGACCTACAAACTTTTCACTTGCTTAGTTTCCCTTAGTATATTTAAACACAATTCTGTACTTTCTTTACTCACGCCTCTTTTATTTTTAAGATAAGAGGCTGCAAAATTTGAATTGGGGTAAGTTTTATGAATTTTAACATGTGTAAGTTTTATGAATTTTAACACATTCCTGTACAGATTGCGATGCCGGATGGGTCCACACGCCAGTCTCACCCTCTGTGGTCAAACCCATCCCCTCCCCCGGCCCCGGCCACCAGCGGTCTGTCCTCCGCCCTGACACTGTCGCCTTCCCCAAATGCCATACGATAAAAAGTGCAGGGATGCTGCGTTACGTTCATTTCCAGAGCGGCTTCTCTTGCAGACCATAGCCTGCCTTTGGGAGCCAGCCGTGCCACTGCTTGTATCAGCACGTGTTCCTTTGACCCCTGACCAGTACCCCATCGCATAGCTGCACCCCAGTTTGCTCAGCCATCCACAGTCGGGTTGTTTCCAGTTTGGGGGCGATTATGAGCAAAGCCGCTCTAAACATTGCATGCAGATTTGGTGCCCCCCAGCCCCCACCCCCAAAAAATGTCTTCGTTTCTTCCGGGCAAATGCCTGGCAGCGGGACTGCTGGGTCGTGTGGTCAGCCTGTGGCTCTGACACGGCCACACGGTGCCCACCAGCGACGGGAGAGTTCCAGCTGCCCCGTGTCCTCGCCAGCACTTGGTACCGCCCGGTTCTGACTTCCATTGCAGGGGGTGTGCGGTGGTGACATCTCACGGGTGACATGTCATCTGCCTTGCATGGTGGGCAATACGCCGGGCGTGTTTCATGCGTGTTTGCCACCTGCGTGGGTGTCTGATCACGTGCCTTGCCCACTTTTTTTTGTTTTCTCTAAACATCACTGTCACCTGAACTCCACAGCGCACTCAGGGGCCACTAGCTTCCCCTCGTGTCCTCTTCCTGTCCCAGGCCCACAGAGGAGACCAGCGGGCACTGAGTCCTGGGGTCGGTGACAGTGTCTCAGGCTGCCCTCATCCGGAGAAGCATTTAGGGCTGGGGCTGGTGCGTGTAGGTGAACAGGAGCGCTGGGTCACCTGGTGGCCGGCCGGCCCAAGCCCCTGCGCCTCCGCCCGCTGCCCCTGCAGGTGGGCAGCTCCGTGGGGGCAATGACACCGCCCCCGCCGGTGCCCACGGAACAGGCTCCACGCGTGCTCGCTGGAATGCCACTCCTCAGCCTTCCTGGCCGGGCCTGGGGCTGAACGAGGGCCGTCAAGCCGAGCTCTGGACAGAGCCCGGTGGCGGAGGAGGTGGGCCGGGGACGTGAGCGAAGGGTGACCTTTGACCTCCGCCCACCCCCACACGACTGTTTGGACAGCAGTGGGTTTGGCCACTGCCCTTTAAATGGCATGAAAGGGCCTCGCGCCACTGGCCTGTTTTGTTTAAGGAGATTACATCGGCGCTGCGGCTCTGCCACAGGGGTGCGAGGCCGCTCCCCCGAGAACAGGGCGAGCAGAGCGGCCGCATGTCCCCGCAGAGCAGATGTCTGGAGGGAAAATAGACATAATCAAAACCAGGGAGGATACAGTTACTCAGACCCTTAGACACACACTCCATGTGCAAGGCCTGGGCACAACACACACACTCTCTCTCTCTCTCTCTCTCTCTCTCTCTCTCTCTCTCTCTCACACACACACACACACACCAACCACCCATGGCCATACCCACCCATGTGTACTTGCAGGATAATGCTTGCTTACACACACACACACACACACACACACACACACACACATGCAATAGCACATACGTCCCACTTGCCTGCACAAGCATGCATGCTCCACAGACAATTGCACATAGGTCCCCACGCCCCCGAGGCACCCAGCTTCCTCTCCCCCAATGGCTTCTGAAGTCCCTTCTCTTTGAACCACAGCCCTAACTCGTTCTCTTTAAATCCTAGTCACAAAGACTCGCAGGCTCCTTCGGAAACCTCTCAGGGTTCTCTCACATCCAACACAGATTAGAGTGACGCCTCTGGGCTGAGCCAGGACACGCGGGCAGAGGGTCAGGGGATGAAGAAAGCGTTCCCACTTCTCCAAACCCAACAGCCAGGCCGGTCCGGCGGCTCCCGGAAGAGGCTCGGGCCTGAAGGAGCTCGGGCAGAGGCCCGGGCCCAGGGGCCGCTGACTGAAAACAGAACCTTGATCTGGGAGCGCCCACTTCACCCGGAGCGGGCGATGGAAGCAGCGTTTACCTCGGGTGTCTGAAGGGCAGACGGTACCGCCACAGCCACCAGGCCCGCGGTGCCCACGCTCCGTGTCTCTGGCACCTTCCGTGATTCTTCCGGGTGGCCTAGGGGTCATGTCCACATCGGGACGTTCCACGGGGCAGATGCAGGTCAGGATTTCCAGGTTTTGGGCCCCACAGCCGGGGACAAAGCCCACTGTGGAAGGGGTGTCAGCACAGCGCCCGTTAGAAGTCCTTAGGGGACCTGCCTGGGGCAGGGGGGGGTGCTGGGGAGGAGCCCGACCCGCAGGCCAGGCCGGTGACCTGGACGGCGGCCCTGCAGCCTGGCCAGCGGGCGGACACCCCGGGGACGTCTCCACCCCAGCCCAGCAGCCTGGAGGGTGCAGAGCCGGCTCCTGGCAGATGCCCGGCTGGGGATCCTGGACATGGACATGCCCAAACCTGTCTCCGTGCCTCTGCCGCCCCGGCCCGCCCTGGGAGACGGGGGTGGGGAAGGGGGGGGGGTTCCAGGAGCTCAGTTTTCAGTGCCATCTTACTGAGAAGGGCACCCAGGTCTCAGGATGCCATGCTGGTTCTCCGCCAGCCCCTTGGAATCATCCAGCCAGAGGACAGTTTGCTGGCATCTGCCTGTCTCAGACGGGCTCCATGCACTCGGGGACCCTGAGGAGCAGCGGGGGGGACTGAACCTCCATAGTCAGGAGATGGAAGACTCCGAGGGGGCAGCCGACCCTCAATGTCCGCAGGGCTGTCTTGGGGGGTCTGTAGGGTTAGAACCAGGGCGCTAGGTCTCCAGGACACAGACGGGCTGGACCCCAGGATGAATGCCCAGCTGTCCTGGGGCAGGAGCTCTGTCACAGCAGCACGGGGGGAGGTGCTGGGGTGGAAGGAGGCAGAGCTAGGTGCCCCGAGTCCCGGATGTTTGGACTGAGGACCCGAGAGGGCCTCGGCTTGTCACGCCACCGGCTGGGTGGCCACAGGACCTCGGGGAAGGTTCCTTCGCTGCTAAAGTACGGCAAGCAAGGCGACCACCGATCAGGACTGAGATTGGGAGACTCTCCTTCCTCTTTGAGCACAGTGTGCCAGAATCCCCGCATCTCCTGCCTTTCCAGTCAGCGGACGCTCGCCTGGACACACACACGCCCGCCCCCCTCCCCACCCAGATCCCAAGGGGAAGGTCCACAGTCCCAGGATGGGAGGAATTCGCCACCCCGATGAGGCGCGACACCCCCTCTGCCTGCTTCCCTCCCACTCCCCACCCCCAACCCCCATTCCCGAGGGGCGTGCCTGCCCCCGTCTGCAGACGAGACTGATGTGAACCGAGTCCCACGAAGTCATGGGCGGACCTCCCGGCCCTTGGTGTGGTGTCTGCACACAGACGGCGCTGTCTCCCCACCCCCCCCCTCGCGCCCTCTCAGGGGGTGGCTGGAGGTGGGGAAACTGAGTTCTGCCGCCTCCCCGCGGAAGACTGGCTGTTCTGCCGCCTCCCCACAGGCTAAGCCCAGGCCCAGTGCGGCCCTGGGGGGGCTCTCTCAGAGCCGCATCCTTGCTCCCCCATCCACGGGGGGCCCTTCTGCCCCAGGACACGCCGAGCAGGGCTCCTTGGCTAGGGGGGCCCGGCTCCCCTGCCCCTACGCTCTCCTCGGGGAAGGACCCAGGGCCTGAGAGGCTTAGCTCACATTCCCCTTGCTCTCTGGCCTCAGTTTCCCCCCAGTGAAAGCCAGGACTTTGGTCCCTACCAACCCTTCGTGTCCACAACACGGAGTTCCTTCGGCTCAGCCCGTGAGGCTGTGCGGGGCGGTCCCACCCCCAGCCTGGGGGGCAGAGGCTGCTCTTAGGGTCCACGGGGTCAGGAATGGGGCCCGAGGAGCCCAGGGCGGGGGCAGGAGGGGCAGCGGCTGCCCCCTGCCAGTCCGACCTACAGGAAGTTGCGTAACAGAGATGTTTATTTTTGGTGAGGCTGAGTGGGATTTCTTCTCTTAAACACACACACACACACACACACACACACACACACACACACACACAAAAAAAAAAAAAAAAACCCAAAATATAAAACTTATTTGTCTGCCAGGAAGATAAATATCTCTGCTGAAAGCTCCTGGCCCAGCTGCCAGCGGCGGTTCGCATGAAGCTGTCACTGAGGCCTGGCAGTCGGTGCCAGGCTCACAGGGTGTCATGCGTGATCCCGTGGGCCGGCCCACCCCCTGGGGGCGTCAGCACTGGCAGTGACCCCCCGAAATGTCAAAATGTCCTCCCGGAGCTGCTTCCAGGCTCCCTCACCTCCACCCCCTCGTCCTCAGTGCCTCGGAGAGGGAGGTGAGAATGACAGAGACAAAATGTCCCTAGCAGCTCGCGAGCCCCCCTCATGAAGAGAGCCCCAGGGTACCCACAAAGCCTGGGGTGACCCTGAAGCCTCAGGGCCCGGGCAGGGTCAGGAGCCCTGGGCCAGCGGCCTCGCCCCAGCACGTACTGCCCACTGCTTGGGCCTCATCCCAGAAGAGGAAAGCCAGGGTCAGAGTGACCCTCGTGCTTGTGGTGATCGCAGCCTGTGTGCAAAAGGTCCCGTCAGAGGCTGCGCACGTGTGTCTCGTCCGTCTGCCACGCTATCTAACTCCAGTTACCGAAGGGAACTGCGGCTCCGAGAGGGGCTCACACCCCCGACTCAGGGGCTCCGGCGAGCATCTGCCTGCCCGGAGGACTTCTGCAGGGCCAGCCCTCTGCTGGGGCCAGCCCAGACCACGCTGGGTATAAGGACACCGGCGGGACCGTGCACAGCCAGCCGGTGCTGTGCTGCGTGCTCCACGTGTTGGATCCGACAGCTACCCTATGAGGATACCTATCCTGCTGCCCTCGTCAGCCCCGTTTTACAGAGGAGGAAACTGAGGCACAAAGAGGTTCAGTGAAGTGTCCAAAGCACACAGCTAGATGCGCACCTAGGGTCGGGCTCCAGAGCCCTTGCTCCAACCCCGGAGGCCATTGTGTCTGCCCAGGAGCTAACAGGGCTCTTTGGATGCGGACCTGCCACTCCCCGCCCCGCTCTCCCACCCCGGTCTCTGCCTCATCCCTGACCTGCATGGGTTGACTGGTCCTTTCTAGCTTCTAAGAACTGGTGGGCGGAGCCCCATTCTGACAGACAGCAGTGGCTGTGGGCCTCCAGCTTTGTGTAAGTCAACCAGGCCCCCCTGGAGGGGGCCGGACATGCTTGGCCAACTGGTGAGACCAGTGTGGAGGGCAAGGGGATGTGGGTTTTTGGAGAGGAATCTCCATAATTCCTGCTGAACCTCTAAAGGACACCAGGCCAGGAGAAGAGGGGCATTTCTGCCTGCCTTGATGCTGGCATCTCCTCCTCACCCCAAGCTCAGTTGGTCCAGAAATGACTGCTCAGTGAGTTTTCCCTTCCATCTCAGGGATCCAAGGCGCTGACTCACACCCTCCATGCCCAAAGGAGTTCTGGCAAAGGGGGCTTCCAGAGGAAGGAAACTGGGCCCAGTAGGGTGGGAATTAAAGGTCGGAGAGGTCATGATGACTGGCCCAGGTTCACATAACATTGATGCTAAAAGGGGACCATTTTGAGATGATGGTAAAGTCTCAGAGAGGAAAAGGCACTTGCCCAAGGTCACCCAGCATGGTAATGGCAAGTCAGGATTAGAACCCCGGCCTCCTGACCTCACGTCCAATGAGACAAGGCAGAGGATGGCGCCCCTGTCCCTCCTTGCTCTCTTTTTTGATCCAGTCACTGGTTTCTGACCTTGTTTCCTTCCCCCTCAGCCAAAGAGAGCTCCCTGAGTGAGCCAGAGTTGCCACCGGACTCTGACACCGTGGGGATGGACAGCAGCTACCTCAGTGTGAAGGAGGCTGGGGTGAAGGGGCCCCAGGACCGGGCCAGCGCCGACCTCCCCAGCCCGCTGGAGAAGGCTGACTCGGAGAGTAACAAGGGCAAGAAGCGGCGGAACCGAACCACCTTCACCAGCTACCAGCTGGAGGAGCTGGAGAAGGTCTTCCAGAAGACCCACTACCCCGACGTGTACGCAAGGGAGCAGCTGGCCATGAGGACGGACCTCACCGAGGCCCGCGTGCAGGTCAGTGCGGGTGCCTGGGCTGGTACGGAGGGGGGGGAGGGGTAAGCAGGGCCTACCTTTGGGCTGGTGGCTGGAGCTGAGCCTGCCGGACTGTCCCTCAACCGCACTGCCTTCACCTCTTCCAAGGAGAGCCCCAGAGGCTCCCAGCCCGCCCCTAATGGCCCTGCTCTAAGTCTGCTTTTGTCCACTTTAACATTGGGCTTCTCCCTCTGGTTGGAGCAGGAGTGGGAGAAGAGGGCCCTGTGGGGTGGGGGAGGGGAAAGGGAGAGGGCAGGAAGCCTGTTAGCTGTATCTGGGCTCTAAGTGGTGTGAGAGTCTAAGTGGTTTCATAAAGGAGTAGATGACTAGTCTCTGCTAGGGAAGACCTGTCTCTTAGGAAGGAACAGGGTAAACTTAAAGACATCACAGCAGCCCAGTGGGCAGAGACCAAGAACAATCCAGCTCTTCCTTCTGCCCAAGATGGCCACCTACTCCTCTGTATTTCAGGTCCCAACTCTATATGCCTCCTTTGAGAAGTCTTCTTGACCATTTAGCGAAAGCAGAAGTCCTCTGTACCACCCAATCACACAACAAACATAACACAACACAATAAAATCCAGCACAACTCAATCCAATACACCTCAACTCAACCCAAACCAACAAAACACAGCATAACTCAACACAATACCACTCAATACAACTCAGCACAACACAACACAACAAAATCCAGCACAGCTTAATCCAGTACAACCCAACTCAACCCAAACCAACACAATGCAGCACAATTCAACACATCTCAACCCATCCCAACCCAACCAAATCCAACACAACTCAATTCAATACAATCCAACTTAATCAACACAACTCAACACAATGTAACTCAACCCAAACCAAGTCAACTCAACACAACACAACCCAACCAAACCAGGTTGCCTACTGCCACATTATCCTATTTTATCTCCTTTGTAGAAATGACTGGTTTAAATTATTTTGTGTTTGTCTCCTCCCACTAGAATATGAGCCCTTGAGGGCAGGTACTATGTGACTGTTCATCCCTGTATTCCTGCCAATTAGAGAAAGCCAAAATCAGAGAAACAAAGTCGAAAAGTAAATATTTGTGGACCAATTGACCTCATTTGTCCAGAGAGGGTGTCCCCGCCTCCCTGCATGAAATTATAGCGAAGAAAGAACCAGACAGGAAACCAAGACCTCTGAGTGCCCCAAACGGGTGACAAAGCTTACGCACTAAAGCTCAGGCCTCAGCTTCACACAGAGTATCATGCTCAGCCTGCTTTCCACCCCAGAGCTTGTTAGAAATGGCAAATAAAGTGTCGTCAGATAGTAATTTTCCCCTCAGTGTGCTAGGGAAGTCAACAGCTTGAGGAAAAGGGGAATTGTTTTAGTTTTGTTTTTTTTAAGCCATTCAGCTCAGCTCAGCTCAGAAGGACTTTCAGTGCCAGGACAAAGAGCCCTCCCGTACTCAGCAGACTCCAAGAGCACCCCCTGTGGCATTAGTTCACTAAGGAGTCTTATCAGAACTCTTCTAAGGCAATACACACTTCACCAGTCTCACCAGGTGGAGGGAGAGGCATTGCAATGCAGGCCACAATCACGATGTACGATGGCTAATGTGGGAAAGGACTGGCCGTTTCAGTAAATACCGTGTTTCCCCGAAAATAAGACATCCTCCGAAAATAAGACCTACTTCATGGAAACATAATACATCCCCTGAAAATAAGAGCTAGCGCATCTTTGGGGGCAAAAAGTAACATAAGACACTGTCTTATTTTCGGGGAAACAGGGTACGCAGCCATCCAGAGTGGTCTGTCTGTACCAGTGATGTGAACAGGGGGTTGTGTGAGCCTAAGCTCCCGAGGGCAGGCTGTCTGTTGTTTTCCGCTCTGGCCCCGAGTGAGTGTCTGGGGAAGGAAGGCAGGGCAGGCTTTACTGGGATTCCAAAAGCCCTCTCACGCCCACGGTCGGGGATAACCGGCCACACGACCTCACATGCTCAGAGTCTGGACAGGAACCCCAGAATCTGGCCTCAGCTCAGCTGATGGATTTGGCAGGAGGTGGAGAAGGGGTCGGCTGGGGTGGAACATTCCTGTAGGTCAATGGTTCTCAACCTTTCTAATGCCGCGGCCCTTTAATACAGTTAGTTCCTCATGTGGTGACCCCCAACCATAAAATCATTCTCGATGCCGCCTCATAACTGTAATTTTGCTACTGTTATGAATCCTAATGTAAATATCCGTGTTTTCCAATGGTCTTAGGCGACCCTGCTAGCGGTTCTGTAGAGCCCCCTAAGACCATCAGAAAACAGATATTTACATTACGATTCATAACAGTAGCAAAATTACAGTTATGAAGTAGCAATGAAAATAATTTTATGATTGGGGGGGTCACCACAACATGAGGAACTGTATTAAAGGGTCGAGGCATTGGAAGGGTTGAGAACCACTGCCATAGGTGCTGTATTGGTGTGGGATTAACCGGTTCATTATCTGTGTGGGACGTGTGTACATGTATGTGTGCTGTACAAGTGGATGGGAGTACCCAGGGGCAGAATTCCCTTAGAATTGAAAGAAGGGTGACCCTTCCATTACAAAACATGGAAATGACACTGGGCACGCCTAACGGTCACCACTCTCCAGCTAAAATAGTGTTCTCTCTCTCTCTCTCTCTCTCTCTCTCTCTCTCTCTCTCTCTCCCTCTACACACACACACACACACACACACACACACACACACCTATGCCTGCCCCCAAAAAGGAGTTGAGGTAGCTTATAATTGAAGATTCATTATTTTCTCCTAAGAACGGGAACAATCTCATAAAAATGGGAAGGCAATTACGTCAGAAATCTAGGCTTGGGATCACCGTTGCCACCGAGCACGAACTTCGCCTCTGAGCTTCCCGGCAGCCAAGGCAGAAAGGAAAACCCTAACGCGTTGCACATTTTCTGACCTGAGGGGGTGACCGTAGAAACGCAGGGTATTGGTGCTGGAGAGGATCCCGTGGTCCTCTCGTTTGATGACCAGGAGCAAGCTGCCAGGCGGGGATGGGTTGTCTGTGGCCAGGGACCCGGGAGCGGGACGCGGTGGCGGTGTTGAGACTAGGATCTGAGACTCACGGTCCCGTCCCGGGGCCTCTTTTGCTTTGGTTTGCTGTCCTAGGACCCGGGCCAGGGTGTTCCGAGACGTCTTTGTAGAAAGGCCCTGGCGGGGTGGGTGGGATGTTCATGTGCGTCAGACTTCTGGGCTGAGCCCCCAGCCTGGCAGTGCCCTGGGGGGGGGGCAGAGGGAATGGTGGCGGAACCCCCTGCCTGCCTCCGCTCAGCTTGTTGGGGGGCCCACAACCGGCTGGTGGGAAGCCCGGTGCCTGGGGTGGGGGGCCCAGGAGGAGGCGATGGGGGCGCCGAGATGGACCCCTCCTGGGAAGCAGCCGGGGGTTGGCCCTGCTCCAGGGGGGCTGCAGGGGCCCCTCTCTCTCTCTGTGTGTCTGGGATTCCAATCTGCGCAGCTGGTGTCTGAAGACAATAAGACAGAGGCCTTCCCCGCCCTGGGCCACCCCGCCAGGGCCCCAGATGGGCTGCGGTTCGCAAGGCCGCTGCCAAGAAGAAGGTTGGTTCCTTGGGGAGAGGTCTGCGCCGAGCGGGCTCATGCCGGAGGGGGCCTGGGAGTGGGGTGGTCCTGGGGTGAGACACACAGAACCCTGTGGCCTGCCCTCCTCCTGGGGGGGGGTGCGGTGGAGACAGGAGCCTCAGGACCCATGAGTGTCGGCGCAGGACGGACCCGTGAGGATGCCCCTGCCACCACCCGTCTATGCGGGAGGCGGCTGCAGACCGGGGAGGCTAGTGTAGCTGAAGGCCCGAGCCGAGCAGAGAGCTCCAGCCCATGCACAGGGTGGGGCGCAGGGAGGGAGGAACTGCGGGGGGAGGTGGCGGGTCTGCTCTCCGCAGCCTGCTCCCCCCCAGCCGGCCGCCTCCCACCACCTCCATCTTCAGCCCTCAGCCTGACCCCGGCCCCTCCCCTCCCCAAGCCAGGGCTCTCTCTGCGGCCTCTCCCTCGCCTGCTCATCTATCTTCCCAGATAACCAGGTCTCCCCTCTGCCGGCCTCCTCCTCCCCCGCAGCCAGCTCCCCCACATTCCATCCCCCCCCCACTCTGCTCCTCCCCTCAATTCCAGGCTCCTTCGGGGACCCTGGCCCCCTCCCTCCCCGCGCTGCGTCCCTCCCAGCCCATCCCCGGCACCTCTCCGCTCCGCGTTCCCGCACAGGGGCCCCGAGTCCACAGACTCCCGGAAACCTCAGCAGGCGGCAACCGAACCTCTTCTTGCCTTCTCCCCACCCCCAAAGAAAGAACGAAGCAGCAGCCATATATCTTGATGCCTCCGGTGGGCTTCTCCCCTCCCCCCGCCTCCCCCCACAGAAGGCCCCGGGAGGTGGAGGAAGGAGCGGAAAGACTGAGCTAAGCCTGCAGGAAATTAAACATGAAATGAAAACAAGCTCCTCTGATGCTCTCTCTCATCCTGCCCCCAGCCCCCCATTCCAGGCCGCTGATAAAGGGGGATCCCGTTTCAGCCGCGCCGAGTGGAGATCTGACCCGCCCTTGGCTCCCAGCAGGCTCTGGGGCAGGGCCGGGACCCCAAGCCCAGGGGAGGGCCGGTCCCCAGGGAGGACACAGGAAGACCGCTTCTCCCGAACCAGGGTCAAGAGGGGGGAGAGAGTGACTGCAAGAAATGTTGGCAGGCGTGTGTGTGTGTGTGTGTGTGTGTGTATGTGTGTGTGTGTGATATGTGTGTGCATGTGCATACGTGTGTGAGTGACTGTGTGGTGCGTGTGCATGTATGTGGTGCATGGGGTGTGTGTGATGTATGTGTGCATGTGCGTACGTGTCTGGTGCATGTGCATGCATGTGTGCATGGTGTATGTGTGTGATATATGTGTGCATACACACATGTGTGTGAGTGAGTGTGTGGCGTGTGCGCATGCATGTATGTATACGGTGTGTGTGTATGTGTACACTTATGCACATGCATACTTGGGACTGGGGGAAGGGAGGTCCAGCGCACACTCCCTCCTCACCCCGCCCTTCCCACTCTCACATGAGATGCATATACTCCAGCTTTCTTGAGCCTTTCCTCTAGCGAAGGACAGTCCGAAAGGCCAGGAGCTGTAAATACACAAACGTGGAGTACTCTAAAAACAGACAGAACTTCCCACCTGCCTCACCTGGGAGGCATCACCCCTGGGAGGTGGCAATGCAGACACGGCCCATTTTCCAGAGGCAGAAACGGAGGCTGTCGGCAGTGCCCGCGCTCCGGTGGCACTCCGTTCCTGGGCGACACTGGAAGCCCGTGCGGCACCTTCTCAGCCCGCGGGCCGCCTGCCTCCTCTGCGGGGCCGGGTTAGCCTGTGGGTTGGACAGGCTTGCTGCCCAGCCGGCTCCCCAGTCTCTGACTCGGCCCCAGGCCATCCCCGGCCTGGAAGCTGATCCCTGCGCACCCCTCTCCCGCCTGGTGGTTCCGAGCCAGGCAGGGCTCACAGGCCCCGGGGGGAGCTCTTGCCCACCAGCCTGGGGGAAGTTGTCAGCCGGCCGGAAGTGCCCCAGCCGCCCACCACCGACCCCAGCTCCTTCACCTGCCCGGAGACCACCCCCTGCCCAGGCCCCAGTCAGGCCAGCTTCCACCACCCACGTTAGGTGACAGGTGGCCTCAGTCAGCCCTCCTCCCATCAGCCCCCCTTCTGAGGGAGACTTACACGTCCGCCTCTGCCGACAGCACCAGGGGCGAACCCCTGCACTTGGCCCCCCGAGACCCCCACAGTCTGGCTTCTGCTTCCTCGATTCCTTTCTCCCACCGCTCCCCAACTGGGCAGCGTGCCCCGAGTCTAAGCTCAGGCCTGGACTCTCCTCCCTCCAGCCCACGCTCTGGCCCTCCCCTCCCAGAAGCCCTCCCTGATTGCCTCAGTTGCCCAGCGGGGCCCTGTAGCACGGGGGATTCCTAGCTGGAGACTGTTTCCCACAAGAATGGCGGGGGCAGAGTCAGGAGGGAGGGTCTCTGGCTGGCAGGCCACGGGAGCCACGGGCCGTTCGGAAAACCACGTGTGTGGCAGTCTAATACAGTGGTTGGCAAACTCATTAGTTAACAGAGAGGCAAACCTCTGCTTGCGTGCCGCCTGTGGCTCGCGAGCTTGCAGTTTTCTGACCACTGGTCTAGTAGGACAATTTTCTGGAGGGCTATTCGCGCTTTTATCAGCTTCTTTATGGCAAATCAGGCCACGCCTCCCCATAAATGCTCACGACCAGGATGCGTTTCCTGTGTGTGACACTTGACTGCTCTAGATCCTGATGGACACGTAGCAAAAATGAGGTTCCTGGCCAAGGTCACACCCCTGGTTGGTTGGGGGTGAGCAAGCTGCCTCCCTGACTCTCAGCTTCCATCGTTCTAGATCAGGGATGGGCAAACTTTTTGATTCGAGGGCCACAATGGGTTCTTACACTGGACCGGTGGGCCTGAACAAAAGCAACCTGACCGTGCTGGCACTCCCATCTTGGGCTGCTGGTGAAGGAGCGGAGGGGAGAGCAAGAGAACCCTCCGCTCTTTCAGCTCTGCAGGCTGGATAGAACAGCCGAACGGGCCGGATCCGGCCCGCGGGCCGTAGTTTGCCCACGGCTGTTCTAGATGGTAAGCCCTTGGGGACGCACACCGAAGCAGCGCTTGCCGGCAGCCCTGTGGCCTGCTGGGCTCCGGGCCACCGCTAAGGGCTGGGCCTCGGACCCGACCCTACGACACCTGCTTCGTCCCGCAGGTCTGGTTCCAGAACCGGAGGGCCAAGTGGCGGAAGAGGGAGCGCTTCGGGCAGATGCAGCAGGTCCGGACCCACTTCTCCACCGCCTACGAGCTGCCCCTCCTCACGCGCGCCGAGAACTATGCCCAGGTCAGCCCCCACCCCCCGACCCAGAGCCCGCCCTTCGGAGAAGGACCCAGGTCCTCTGAGACGGGGCTCACGGCTTCAGGTCCCTCAGGCCGTGTGCCCTTACACAAGACCGTGGGAGGCCAGAGCCCTTTCTGTCCCACCTGAGTGTCGCCCCAGGCTTGGCCGAGTCCCCAGCTCCACCTGCCTCCCCATCAATGCTTAGAGGGCCCAGAGGCGGAAGCTGGGGAGAGGAGAGGGATCACAGCTGCATCCAGCCCAGTCCCCACCGCTGCCTGGGCACCCTCCACCCCTCCACCCCCAGACCTGTGGGTGCCCAGCTGGCTCCATCCACTGAGTCGCTGCGCTCACCTCCCGAGGCAGCGGATTTGTTAGAGTGAGTTCTGAGACCTCAAGGCCGTCAGCTCCGAGGTCCTCAGCCACTGACTTTGGCTTCTGGGGGATGTAGGTCCCCACTGCCCCCTCGCACCCCCTCCACCCCACCACCCACCAGCCCAGAGCCCATGCTCCCAACGCCAAGCTCCCCGCTGATCGGGTGCGTTGGAGGCTCTGGCCCGGGAGGAGCCGGAGGAAAATCAGTCGCTGGCCCCCAGGGGCCCACGGACAGAGAGACAAAGCCCGCAGCTGCGTCTGCGATCAGGGAGGCAGCGGCTGGGGCGGGCTGCCCTCGGCTGCTTGTCTGTGATCTGTGGCCTCAGCCTGGACCCCAGATGAAGTCTGGCGTTCGAAGCAGACAGAACTCCTACCTGCTGCAGGCCTGGCCCCGGGAGCAGCCGCCAAAGCACCCAGCCGGGCTCGCCTGGGGGACCTTTAGGCTTAGAGAGGCTCCTGAGCCATGAATGGGCTCAGGAGGTCAGGCCTCCTCAGTGGGGAGAGCTCATTGTGGGGAGAGGTTACTCGGGGGGTATGCCTATGGACTCCCCGACGGGTGACATCTCTCCCTACTCCTCCTCCCCAGATCCAGAACCCGTCCTGGATTGGCAACAATGGGGCGGCCTCGCCAGTGCCCGCCTGCGTGGTGCCCTGCGACCCGGTGCCAGCCTGCATGTCCCCTCACGCCCACCCCCCGGGCTCCGGGGCCGGCGGCGTCACCGACTTCCTGAGCGTGTCCGGGGCCGGCGGCCACGTGGGCCAGACGCACATGGGCGGCCTGTTCGGCGCAGGCCTCAGCCCCGGCCTCAACGGCTACGAGCTCAACGGGGAGCCGGACCGCAAGACCTCGAGCATCGCGGCCCTCCGCATGAAGGCCAAGGAGCACAGCGCGGCCATCTCCTGGGCCACTTGACAGGGCCCCTCCCGCCCGCCCCGTCCCCGCCTCGGGGCACCGGCCACGCCCCAGCTCCCCAGGCCCCCAGCCCCCCGCTCGATGTTCCTCTTAGGAACCTGGCCTGGGCCAGGGGCCTGGCCCTCAGCACTTTCAGCCACCCCAGGCCTGAGGCCCCGTGGACTGCTGGGAGGGAGGGGACGGCAGACCCCCTCAAACCCCCACACCCCCACACCCCCAGGCCGGGACGCCTGCTCCCGGCCAGGACCAGCGGAGGAAGCTGTGGTCCGGGTTGCGCCTTCGCCTCCATCACAAGCTGAAGACCCTCTCCTCAGTCCGGCTCCTCCATCCCGCCTGGTGCGACCACGGAGTCCAGTCTGAATTCCCGCCGACGCCCAGCAGCCGCCGCAGTGCCGTCGCGTCCGTCCGCCCTTCTGCTGTGTGGCCCCCGGCCAGCAGGCCCAAGGCTGTCTGAGGAGCAGGCTGCCCTGCAGGGTCAGCCCCCCACCCTTCCGGCTTCTCGCCTCTTCCCAGCACCCCTCAAAACCTGACCTCCTGGACCCCAGGCAGCTGCCTCGCCGTCACCCCGAATGGAGGGGTCCCCGTCCTGACCGTCTCCGGGCTGGGCAGCCCAGAGGGACCCCATGGGCCGCGGAGCTGGAGCCGGAGGACCCCGAGGTCGCCCGCAGTGCTGGCGCGCCGGAGGGGGCTGCACCGGACACTCTGGGTCTGGGCCAGTCACCGGGGAGGAGGCAGACCCCACGGTGTCCCCGGGGCTCAGGGAAGAGAAGCTTCCAGAGAGGGACGGGGCCACAGGGAGGTGTCCGCGTGGGGGCAGGGCTCGCACACATGCTTCTGGCAGGATGACAGGGACTGTGGGCAGGTGGGGCAGGTCTGTTCTCCATCCATTTAGGCCCCTCTGGGGGGGGGGGGTTCCTCCCTCCTGTCCCAGCCTGGTCACTCACTGGATGGAAGGACTTACACCTGGGACACTGGAGCCAGGGCCTGGGGGTGGCACAGGGTCAGGGGCGCGTGCGGGATCTGCTGGAGGGCCTGTGCCCACGCTCGGTCTCCAGGCGGCCTTCCCGTCCTCCATCATCGCTGGTACACCGCTGTGCCTTCCAGAGCCTTCCACGGAGGGGGGGGCTCCGTGGCCTTCCAGGCACAGGGCAGACAGGGCCCACCTCACGCTTCTTCCTAAGGGATCAGAAACCCCAGCCCCTCTCCCGAGCCACTCGCCCTGTCCTAGCTGTGGCCACAGGATGCCCTCGCCGCCTGGCCCTGCCTGTAGGAAGGGGCCTCCTTCGAGGGGGAGGTGCACTCCGCGTCTGCCCGACTTGAGACCCTCAGCGGGGCCCAGCCGTCACCAAAGCCGTGGCACACAGTGCCGTCCCCATTCTCGGGGAGGCCCATGCAGGCAGCCCCCCCCCCCCCAAGTGCTGGTCTTTTTTACTTTCTCCCTTGATCCGCCGGTGAGGAGGGCCAGGCCTGTCGGCCCGGGGCCCAGACACAGGCCAGCCTCTGGGGTTGGGCGGACGGGCGTCAGACCCCCTGCCCCGGAGCCGCTCTGGTTTGCAGGAAATCGCAGCGCCCACCTCGGCCCGGAGTTGTCCCCGGCTCCAGAACAGGACGGGGGGCATCTGGCTCTGGCCTCCCTCGGGCGAGTCAGGCCTCTGAGGTCGCTCTGCCGGAGGGACGGGGGTCTCGGACATGGCACTGGACGTCCTCGAAGGCTTTCCAGATTTCATTTGCTGGAGGATCTGGAGCGGCTCTCTCTCTCTCTCTCTCGGGAAGCCTTTCCAGTTCCGAGGGAAGGAGCAAGCTGCCCACGGCTGGACGCAGTCCCGTTTCCTCCTAAACGCGAACCTTCGAGAAGGCACATTTTCCCCAGGGGAAAGCCTGCTTTCAGAGAAGGCCTCTGGTAGGAGAAGTCTGTGGCTCTGCGGCTCTGGCCGCCTGTCCCACCACCGGAGCCGGAGCCCGGGATTCATGATTGACGTGTCGCTGCTCATCTCCCCGCAGGCGGCTCCCCTCCCCCAGGCCGGACCTCCCTGCCCCGTCCTCTGGGGCCTGCCTGACGCTCTGAGAACCACAGCGAGGAGCTGGGGAGCTGGGGGTTACTCTAGTTAGCTCAGTCCCCTTACATTGGAGACAGAAGACCCGGCTCCCAGGGGAGAAGTGACTGCCCTGACAGGTCCCACCAAAGGCCAAGAAAGCTGAGAGCAGCCGGACCTGCTGCCTGGGTTTGACTGCCGGGCCTTAGGGGGCAGCTGCACCCTAAGCACCCCCCCACTCCCCACTCCCCCACCCCCAGGGCCGGCGCTCAGCTCTCTGCTCTGGTGCCTGGCCCTCCTCAGCTGCTTTCTCCCGGGTTCTTCCCCAGGCGGGGAAAGGGAGGAGTTAGGCTCCGGCCTTCCGTGGTCCAGGGCGGGAGGCACCCCGGAAACAGCGCCAGGGAGGGCTCAGCCCGCTTGAGGGAGGACTCTCCCGGCTGGTGGCTCCTTGGGACCGCAGTGGGAGGAGCAGGAGCAGCCGGAGCAGCCCTGCTCTGTGGGTGCGGAGACGCCGAAGAGGCGAAGATTTCCTTGGGCCACTTGCCTAGGATCTCGGCAGAGGTGGCGACGGGGACCTGACGTGGTGGGCAGCCCCCCATGCCGAGAGCCTCACCTGGCTGGGGGTGCCCCTGGGGCCAGGGGTGGACACTGAGGCACTGCTGCCCACTCATGCTGTCATCCTCCGGGGCAGGAGAGGAGGAGAGGGCCTGGGGGCTTGTCCACAGTCTTCACTGGATTGGAGGACAAGGGCTTTGTAACTTCCAACGATACTTGATTCTTCGCTCCGGCTGCTGTGCCCCAGCGCCGGGAAGCTCGGCGGCCAGGCTGGTCCAGCGACTCCGCGAGGGTGAGGTGGGGCCCGGCCCACATCGCGTGGCCACGCTGGGCCCGGCTCCAGCGCCCTTTCCGCCCTCGATTCTGCCGACAAGAGGAACTCTCCCATGAAAACAGCCACGCGTCCCGCTTCCGCCCTCTCTCTCTCCCCAGGCTGGGTGGTGGGGAGGCCGCCTTGGGAGACACCCTGGGGCTTCTGCTCGGCGCGATGGCCTGACAGTCAGGCTCGCTGGGGAGGACGGTTGGCACGCTGGCCCCAGGATAATGATCCACAGACACAAGAGAGGAACATGAGGAGACCACACAAACCCTACTTCTCAAGGTCGCGCTGCCTGCTTCCCTTCATGAAGGATGCTGGCGACAGGAGAGGTGTCCCAGTGAACACGACCTAATTTCTCCCCTCCCCCCCCCCCGCCCCCTTACGTTCACAGAGCTAGGCCTTTATACTACTGATTTTGAAGGACAGTTTTCAGTGTCTAACAGTCTGGGTGTGCAGTGGTTGGAAAGAGGGCTGAGTGCTAGAAGAAGGAACATGAACCTCAACCAATACTGACTTGTTCTCATTTGTAAGATATTTTAACCCTGTATAAACGCAACTCTTCCTTTAGCTTAATGGCCTGGGGTGGATATTAAAAAATATATATATATATTAAAAATACATTAAAAATTTCAGAAAAAAATGTGTATATATATATATATTAAAAAAAAATGAGGTCGGTTCCATAAAATTTTACTGCCTATACCACCAAGTAACTACATTACAGCAAAGTATTCATAGAAACGTTCTTGCCTTTAAAGTAAGTTATTGCACTTACGTCTTTTTTGGGGGAGGGGAGGGACCCGGAGGAGGAGGAGGAGGCCTGGGGGCCCCGGTCGCCCCGAGCACCTGGCTGGGCCCGGCCCAGACTGTCTGTGTGGTTGTTGTTTGCAATAAACTCCTTCTCCTTCCTCCTCTCCACTGGAACCTGTCTGTTTTGTTCCTGACTTGTGACAGATGAAATGTGATCAGAGGGGCCTCTGAAATCTCACGTTAATTGAAGTCGGCAAAAAATACTAACAGTGCCCTTTTGAACTGCTGACACAGTGCAGGGGGGATTATGAGGCCTCGATTAACAACAGGTGGCCGGCCGGCTCCTGCGCCGGGAGGGGTGCAGGGCCCGAGGGGGTCTGGACCGGTCCCCCTTCATCCCAGGGGACCCGCCTGCGCAGCAGGGGGAGGGGAGAAGCAGGGCTACCACAGTCCACTTCTCAGGCAGCACAGCGGGGTCCCAGCAGCAGTTCCTCGGCACCCCTGCTTCTGGAGCTGCTCAGCACAGCCCGGGCCGTGGGTCTGCCCGGCCGCACGGGCTCCCTCCACGGCACCGAGTGCCGACCGTGTCTCCAGGGGCTGTTCTGGAAGCAGGCTCCGTCCAGGACACGCGGGGCCGGGGCAGGAGGCCCGGTGGCTTCGCCCTGAGCACAGGACAGGCCTCAGGCACTGGCAGGTCCCGGCCTGGTTCTCCTACTTGGTGGCTGAAGGAACTTGCCGGAGGTCCAGCCAGATGTCTTTTATTTTTAAAAATATATATATTTTATTGATATTTTACAGAGAGGAAGGGAGAGAGATAGAGAGCTAGAAACGTCGATGAGAGAGAAACATCGACCAGCTGCCTCTTGCACACCCCCTACCGGGGATGTGCCCGCAACCAAGGTACATGCCCTTGGCCGGCATCGAACCCGGGACCTTTCAGTCTGCAGACCGACGCTCTACCACTGAGCCAAACCGGTTTTCGGCAGCAGCCAGATGTCTTTTAAAGCAACGCTCTAGGAACACATGACCAAGCAGCAGGGCCCAGCTCTCTCGCTTTCTGCACGAAGGTGACCCCGGGGAGAGGCAGTTAGCTCCAGGGAGCCCTGTGGAGCGAGGGAGTCATTTCCGTTCACCCGACAGCCCGAAGGAGGGGCGCGAGCCCTGCCTGGGTGACCGGCTAGCGGGGAGGGTTACAGGTCACGGGCGCGCTCACTGGTTCACAAACGGGCAGAAATCCTGTCTGCTGGTGGGACATGGGAGGGGCAGCAGGGATGGTCCTTCCCCTCACACGGGCCCAGACCCGCAGACTCAGCAGCTGAAGAACAATAGGCCCTCCACAGACAGCTCGCTCCCCGGGCACACTGTCTGCTTCCTCAGAGCGTCTATGCCAGCACCAGGGACAATGAGTGTGAGAGCCGACATCTCCCCCAGGAATTCTGATTCCAAACAGATTTTTTTTTTAAGCTCAACACAGACCAACAGTCTTGAGGAAGGGAGGACTTCCGAAAGGAGCTTCAGTTCAGGACCATGTGCAAACCATGTGTTAAGGTGTTGCCTTAACTAGTTGGGAACAAACCCGCTGTGGGGCCCGTGTGAGGTCTCCCTAGCGTCCTGGCTGCAATGCTCTTGCCATGCCTCCTGGGACCCATCTTTTGGCTGCTCCACAAGCCCCCTCTTAACCCTTCTCTTTCCTCTTCCCACACCATACTCAAGTACCCCTAATTTCCATGCTCCATGGGGAAGGAGGAGCTTGCTGTGGCTGTGGCATTCAGGCCGCGATGCAATGTGGAGAGAGAATGAAAATCAATGTGTGTGCTGGGGACAAGAGAAGGGGATTGGGCAGAGGAAGGAGGCACAAAGATAGCTCTGGGCAGATGAGGGCATAGAAAAGGACCAGCCAGGATGCCAGGTGTTAAAGTGAGAGACAAGAAACCTGGGTTTAAGAATGGATTGCAACTAGGATACAAAACAAACACCCAGAAATCTATGGCTTTTTTATATACCAATAATGAACGCACAGAAAGAGAAACAACAGCAACAAATTCCCATCTACTATTGCACCAAAAAAATCAAGATACCTCGGAATAAATTAAATTAAGGAGGTAAAAGATCTATATTCAGAAAACTATAGGACATTAAAAAAAAGAGAGAGATAGAGGAAGACATAAACAATCAGAAGAATATACCGTGTTCATGGATTGGTAGAATCAACATAATTAAAATGTCCATACTACCAAAAGCAATCTATAGATTTAATGCAATCCTTGTTAAAATTCCATTGGCGTATTTCACAGACCTAGAAAAAAACTCTCCAAAAATCCATATAAAACAAACAAACAAAAAAGACCCTGAATAGCCACAGCAATCTTGAGAAAGAAAAACAAAGTTAGAGGTATCACAATACCAGATACCAAGCTATATTACAAAGCCACTGTTCTAAAAACTGCCTGGTACTGGCACAAGAACAGACATAAACCAATGGAACAGAACAGAGAACCCAGAAATCGATTCAAGCCATTATGCTCAATTAATATTTGACAAATGAGGCAAGAGCATACAATGGAGTCAAGACAGTCTCTTCAATAAATGGTGTTGGGGAAATTGGATAAATACTAGTATATAAAAAAATGAACTAGACCACCAACTTACACCATACACAAAAATAAACTCAAAATGGATAAAAGCCTTAAACGTAAGATGGAAAACCATAAAAATATTAGAGGAATCCATAGGCAGCAAAATATCAGACATGCTGAAGCTATATCTTTACTGATATAGCTCCTAGGGCAATGGAAACTAAGGAAAAAAAATAAACAAATGGGACTACATCAAAATAAAAAGCTTCTGCACAGCAAAAGAAACCATCAACAAAACAATAAGAAAGCCTACTGCATGAAATAATGTATTTGCCAATGTTATATTCGATATGTGCCTAATCTCCAAAATTTATAGGGAACTCATACATCTTAACAAAAGGAAGATAAACAACCCAATAAAAAATGGGCAAAGGACCTAAATAGACACTTTTATAAAGTGGACATACAGAAGGCTAAGAGACATATGAAAACATGTTCAAAGTCACTAATCATCCGAGAGATGCAAATCAAAACAACAACGAGGTACCATCTCACACCTATCAGAATGGCTTTCATCAATAAATCAACAAATGACAAGTGCTGGCAAGGATGTGGAGAAATAGGAACCCTCATGCACTGCTGTTGGGAATGCAGACTGGTGTAGCCACTGTGGAAGACAGTATGGAGTTTCTTCAAAAAATTAAAAATGGAACTCCCATTCGACCCATTGGTCTATATCCCAAGAAATCAGAAACACCAGTCAGAAAGGACATATACACCCCTGTGTTCATAGCAGCACAATTTAATTTACAATAGCTAAGATTTGGAAACAGCCTAAGTGCCCAACAGCAGATGAGTGGATTAGAAAACTGTGGAATCTACACAATGGAACACTATGCAGCTGTAAAAAAAAGAAAGAACTCTTACCATTTGCAACAGCATGGATGGACATGGAGAACATGATGCTAAGCGAAATAAGCCAGTCAGAGAAGATAAACATCACATGATCTCCCTCATTTTTTGAATATAATAAATAACATAAATTGATGAGCATAAATAGATTCAGAGACAGAGAAGCATCAAACAGACCATCAGACTTCAGCAGGAAAGCACGGGAGGGGAGAGTAAGAGATCAACCAAAGGACTTGTATGCAAACATATAAGCAAAACCAATGGACACAGACACTAGTTGGGTGAGGGCATATGCAGGAGAGAGGGGTGGCTGGGAAGAAGTCAACGGGGGGTGGGGGGGAAAGGAGGCATATGTAATACTTTAAACAACAAAGAATTAAACAAAAAGAATGGATTGAAACTTATTAGCTTGGTTATCTTAGGTAAGCCACTACAATTCTCGGATTTTCAATGTCTTTGTCTATAAAACGGGGATCCCAACTCTCCTGCTTATCTTGCAAGGTGGTTATGAAGATGAAGAGTTTAAAATATTTGGAACTCGTGAAGAGCTATACAGACAGGAGGAATCATGCACACAGGTGGTTGGGAAGGGCTGTGGGGTTGACTTTCATCCAAGTGGCTGAAGGCAGGATGCCAAAGGCTGGGGTGCTGGTCACGGAGTGTCATTATGCTTACCATGAAGCACCGGGAACCCCGATATTATACCCATGGGATTGGCAAGGGATCTGATGGTGAGCAGCATATAGGTGTGCTCAGGCTGCCACACACTGGGTGGCTTAAAGAACAAACACTTATTGTCTCTTAGTCCTGGAGTCTGAAGCCTGTGGTGAAGGTGCTGGTGGATCGGTTTCTGGGGGGCCTCTCTGGCCCGCAGACGCTGCCTCCTCGAGGCCTCCTCACGTGGCCTTTCCTCTGTGCTCACACAGAGGTGCACACACTGGTGTCTCTTCCTCCTCTTAGAAGGACACCAGTTCTATCCAATGAAGACTCACCCTTATGACCTCACTTGACCTTTATTACTATCCTAATAGGGTCTACTGGGGGCTAAGGCTTCATATGAACTTTGTGAGGGTGAGCGATTTAGTCTGCAGCAGATGGCGTGGCTGGGATGTGTTATAAAGGTTATGGGAAGCCGAAACCGGTTTGGCTCAGTGGTAGAGTGTCAGTCTGCGGACTGAAAGGTGCCGGGTTCGATTCCGGTCAAGGGCATGTACATTGGTTGCGGGCACATCCCCAGTAGGGGGTGTGCAAGAGGCAGCTGGTTGGTGTTTCTCTCTCATCAACGTTTCTAGCTCTTTATATCTCTCCCTTCCTCTCTATAAAATATCAATAAAATAAATATATTTTTTAAAAAAAGGTTACGGGAAGACTCAGAAATGGACAGGTGGCTGCCCTTCCCTCCCCTTATCCCAAAGGGTATCAGTGGGTCCAGCAAGTTCCCAAATGGGTCCGGCAACCACTTGGCTCAGTGCCATGTCACCTTGTACCTGGGCTCTGCCAGGTGGTTACATCCCACCCTAGTCCTGCCATGCTCCACACCATCACTGCTGATGCCAATGTGACGGAGCCAGAGACAAGTCCATCACACCCCTAAGCCCTCATGCTAGCTCTTTCCTCTGCCTGGAATCCTCATGATCCACTCTAACATTTAGATCTGTGCTGAAATGTCACTTCTGGCTGACCCCTCCGAAATACCTCCTCGTGCTCAAGTCAACACCTGACTCTGCTTCATTGTTTTTTGTGGCGGTGATTACCCTCTGAAATTATAGTCACTTACTTGTTTTCGTTGTTTTCCTTCTTTGAATGTACATTTGATGAGAGCAAGTACTTTGTTTTGTCCAATGCAACATCTTCACACTAAGAACCATATCTGGCATACAGTAAGTGCTCAATAAATACTTATTAAGTGAATCAATCATATCAGGTTTTGTGAGTCAACAGACTAAAATTTTCACCTGAGTGAAAACTTACTTTTGCCTGGTCCCTCTCTAAGCGATCTAAATCTGGTTGTTAGTTCCGCTTCTCTTCATTAATAGACTTCAGGGCTCAGGTTGTGTCCACAATGATTTTGCTGCTGAGTGACTCACCAGGCGAATCCATCCTGAGAATGCAGTGATCCCTGTCCCAAGTGCAACTGGACAACGAATGCTGTGTCCAGCCCACAGTCTCACTGGTCACTTTCGGTGTGATGTGTTCCCAAAGCCTGGAGGAGCCAGGAATCACTCTTTAGGAAGTCCCAACTTGGAGCCTTTCCCAACGTCCAGACTTCCACACGGGACATAACACATGGCCCTGGGTGGTCAGACATTTCCCTTTTCTCCCAAGGTTGTCGTAGGTCACCTTCTCCATTGAGGTGGTGTAGTCATGGGACCAAGGAAGCATCTAGTTGTTATTAATGGACATTACCCCTTATAACTTCTAAAAAAAGGCCCAAGGTACAACTGGAAGCTACTATGATAGAGGGGGGAAAAAATCCTTCTATCTTCCAGGCATTGGAGAAGGTGGAGTTAACGGAGTCCTCAGTTGCCCAAGCTGTCAACATACCAAACCAACTTGGTAACAAGAACAAGCCTCAAGGCTGTTCGGAGAGAAATGGTTGGGGACTACCTCCAGAAAACCAGGCCAGAGATCAGGTGCAGGGGAGGCAGAAGGGAGGAGATGAAGGCAAGCCCCTCAGGATCTACTCGAGAAAGGCTATTGGAAATCTTATAGGCGCTGCTGCCACCAACGCACAATTTTCGTTAATTACCTCAATTGTGGCTGTTATCCCCCTTAATGAGAAACACAACTTCACTTCTAAGCAGGCACTGAGGCTGGAAGAAAGCTGAAACCTGAAAATCAGCAGATACGGGGCTGCATGCAGCCCTTTACTATTGAAATTAAGCCACATCCAAAACATAGGGGAGGGCTCCAAATAGCTTCAGACAGCAGCCAGGCAGGCAGGGCCCTCACCAGGCACCGGATGGACGCTCTCCCGACTCGTCAAGAGGCCCAAATCCCAAGTTCTCATTTCAATAACATAAGAAAATAAACATGGGGCTTATTTATAGCACAGGAAAGGAACTTGGGCAAAAGAACTGCTCCCTCGGTAATCCACCCTGACGGGGCCAGATAGGATCCAGACCCCCGTGCTCTCTGGTAACAGAAATAGGGGCCGGAAGAGGGCTGCCTGCCAGCATCGTCAGGTACAATCTGGTAAGGGTCCTGGCGAAGAGGCGGGGAAGCCATCTGATATGTCACTCCTTCTCAGCAACCAGAATCTAAGCGCTCTTGCTGTGTCCAATTTCTGGTTGAGGAAACTAAGGCCCTGAGTGGACTCTCTCTCAAGGCCAGGGAAGGGCAAGGGTACAACGCAGGGGCAGGTGCTATGAGAGAAGAAAATTTTAAAATATCCTTGAGCCCTAGCAGGTTTAGCTCAGTAGCTAGAGCATTGGCCTGTGGACTAAGGGATCCCGGGTTAAACTCAAGGGTATGTACCTTGGTTGCAGGCTCATCCCAGCCCCGGTCAAGGTGTATGGGGGAGGAAACCAATCGATGTGTCTCTCTCACATCGATGTTTCTCCATCTCTCCCTCTCTTCCACTTTCTAAAAATCAATGGGAAAAATATCCTCAGGTGAGGATTAACAAACAAACAAACAAAAAACAATTTAAAAATTAAAAAAACAGTTCTTCTTTAAAAAAATTAAAAATCCTGAATCCCCCAGGCACCAAAGGAAATGGTATTAATGATCTCATTTACAGCGGGACTAAAACGTGTGTGTGTGGAGTCCTTGGCCACTGACAGGCTCACATCATCCTACAGAACTCAAGAGCTGTGCCTAGAATTAGAGCTCCTTTCTATCAGCTTAGTCTTGTTCAATTTTATCTCCTAGATCTAGTACAGAGTCTGGCCCAGAGTATATTTTGATGAATGACTGAATAATTCATCAAAATAATTCATCAGTTCTTATCTCAACTGGATCAGTAACTAACTGGCTATTCTTCAGCTGTGATGACCAAAACAAACAAACAAACAAACAAACAAAACCCAGACATTCGTTTAGTATATCCTTGGGTTTAGGAGTTAATGCTGTCATGTTGGCAGTTATACATAAAAGCCCAAATAGATAGGCGGATGATCTTTGACTTGCAATGGGGTTATGTACTGATGAACACATGGGAAATTGAAAGTACGGTAAGTTGAGAATGCATTTAACTCATATAGCCTAGTGACTATCAGAGCTTAGCCTCGCCTACCTTATCGGTGCTCAGAGCACTTACAATAGTCTGCTTAGGGTGAAATCATCTTGCTGCTGCCCAGCATCGCAAGAGAGTATGGTACCACATATTGCTAGCCTGGGAGAAGATCAAAATCCAAAGGGCGAACTATGGTTTCTACTGAGTGGGTATAAACTCCACACCAGGTGAAGTTGAAAAATCCTAGCTCAAAGACTGCATTCTGAAGGGGAGGCTCTGTGAACGGACCGGGGGCCGGGTCTGAGATGCCATAGGGCCAGTCCCTGCTCTGTGGGCAGCTCTCACCCTCTGCAGCTCCTGAGGTTGTAGCTAATTGGTGCTTTGCTGAGGAAGCGTCCAGCGGGCACAGCTGCCTGGTACCTTAGAAAACCACCTACGTCTTTCCCTTCCTCCGTCTCCCCCCTGGAAGCCTGTGCCCTCATGGGAACGGGAAAAAAATGTAATCTGAGGCTCAACCAGTTGGGAGAAGAAGAAAGGAAAAAGCTCTATCCCCAAAAGGTTGTAAACTAGAAAAAAACAAAATGGCGGACACAGATGATAGTTGGTCACCCTTTTCTTTTTATTTATTTTTTAAATATATTTTTACTGATTTTAGAGAGGAAGGGAGAGAGAGAGAAACATCAATGATGAGAGAATAATTGACCGGCCACCTCCTTCATGTCCCACACTGGGGATAGAGCCTACAACCCTGCCATGTACCCTGACTGGGAATTGAACCAGGACCTCCTGGTTCATAGGTCGATGCTCAACCACTGAGCCATGCTGACCAGTCACCCTTTTCTTGAAAGAAGCTTAGAAAGCCAGAGAGGAGTCAAACTCTCCTGTCACCTTACCTGCGATGCCCGGAGGTGAGCCTGACATGAAAAATCCATGGCCAAAAGCTGTCCATACAGACCCACACACCCTCCTGGGAACCCAGACGTTGCAAAGCCTGAAGCTGGGGGTCCCCGAGAGTCCACTAATGGAGGTGGAGGAGAGGATGTGAGTTGCACTCCTAGAGAGAGGCGGGAATCACAGATGGAGAGTGGTGTTCTGCTTGCCTACGTCCCACTGCCAGGAGGAGCCCAGGAGGCCTGTCAGATGCTCAGACCAGGCACGGTTGGCCTAACGGGGCCAGAAGCTATCCTGGACGTTGCTCAGAAGCAGAAACAGTGAGGATGAAACGCTGGCCTGGGACGGGAGCCCAGGGCCTGGAACAGAGCTCTGGGCGAGGCGAGCAGACAGGCCCGCAGTCTGCCTCGGGCCTGCGGTGGAAAGCTCGAGGGCTTCCACAGCCTTCCTGGACGGCAGCTGCCCGCCAGCCCCATCGCTGCTGCCAGCACTGCGCCTCCCCCGGGATGTGGCTGGGAGAGGCCGGGCCCCGTTTAGCTCTGTGCCAGCCTCTCTGTGCCAGGCCTGCTTGGGGAACCGCCTGCCCGGCTTCTTTCACTGCAGCAGATTACCTCAGTCCTAGGCCAAGAGAAATGGAAAAAGCAGCCTCCTCCAAAAAGAAGCTACTGTCCCCGAAGCTAAAGAAACCCCCAGGCTCAGAATGGGTGGCTGATGGAAAACTTGCAACACCCCAAACCTCTCGCCTCGCAGCTGGGTTCCCACGGATCTCCCGGCTGCAGCGCCGGGGCCAGTCTCACCGGAACGAAACACCTCCCGAGCGTCTCCGCTGTATCTCTCTCTTCGTTCTACCTTGGCTGGAAGCCATCGAAGCGCCTGGGATTCTAACCCAGTGGCCATGTCTTTAGAACTTGTAGCTAGAAAGCAGTTAGCTTTCAATGGTCAGAACACTCCCCACTCCAATCAGAGGCCACCGTCCTAGGAAGTAGCTGAAATCGTGGCATATCAGCAACTCCTTCGGCGAATGAGACAAAGAGGCAGCTGCCCTCTTCCAGCTCCCAGTCCCGGTCAACACAGGCCAGGAGGATGGTCACTTCCTTCCAAAGGTAGCAGAGAAAGGAGCCCACAAGAACCACAAGAACCACAGCACGCAGGCTGTGGCACAGAAGCCAGAGTAGTTTTGAACGTCATGACAGTGAGAGGAGACAGCGTGGCATCATGTGCAGGAAAGAATCAGACATTCTGAGAACAAAAACAGGTATTTTCCCAGAAATGGAGGTTCTTGCCTACATGTGTGTGAGGCTTGGTAAAAATACGTGCCATGAGAAACAGTAACACTTTATCTAACGTTAGCCAGGGAAAACGTGCTCATCGACCTTGCTCTCCGAGGGACAAAGGCAGTGGCCCAGGGCACGCACGGGCTGGGGCCAGCTCAGGCTTTTCTTCTGTAGAGGCCAGAAGGATGCGCTTTCTTAAAAAAGATTTCTTAATCTAAAACCAGCTGTTGCCTGCTGTAGGCCAGGACATGACATTTTAATCAGCATTCTTGTTCCACTTCTGAAACCAGGCCCAATGGCACCCAAGGGCAGATGGTCCCGACCCGGGCTCATGGGTGAGGCTGGCTGGTGGGCAGCTCAGGAATCCGCTCACTCACGAGGGGGTGGAGAGAGGCCTGCCGAGTCCCTGAGTCACGGTCATGGCCGGCTTGCCTGTCCTGCAGTTCCCCGGGACCTGGACAAGCTGTCTGCTCGCAGGAGAGAGCCTTCAAGGTTAGTTTCAAGTGCCTGGGATATAACAGTCATTCTGTAACATACATTCTTTTATGCTGTGTTCTAAGATCTAACCCCAGTATTTAGTGAGGTACTTTAAATGAAGGTTTAACATCCTTAGGAGGCCAATGACTCCTAAGAAGGTGATAAAATCACACTAACACAGCTCCCCGGGGCTCCCATGATCTCAGATTAAAGCGTTCCTCTTCCAAAATCAAAGGGCTGTCAAGGTTTGGAAAAAAAAGAAAAAAGAAAGAAAAAATGTACCCATTGGGAGGGAGCACTGGATGAGAAACCAGCCACTACGGCAGTGCATTCCGTGATGAGGAAAAGCGCAGACACTTGGAGCGGGACAAGAGCAGAACACAGGGAGATGGAGCAGACATACGTCAGCACAGTTCTCGCCTTTAGTAGGGACGTGGTGTGATGCTCTCCTCCTCTACCTGCCCCAAATTTGAAGGTACTCACTGTCTGTGTCAGCTCCTAGTATCTGGGTGACATTCCCCGATACTAGGTTTTAATCATGCCATTCCCCAGTATTAGGAATATGAGACCAAAATGCCTCCCACTGTGCCCTACTGACTGGTATGTAATGAATCAAAAGCATGCATTAAGCAAGCCGCAGCGCCTGCCTCGCTCATCCCTCCCACCTGTGAGAGTCCGCGATTTTTTCACTCCACAGGAAGATGAAGCTCTCTGGACTTCCACTTCCAATGTTACTTTTCCTGAAATTTCTCCCATCTCTCGAAGGTCTGTCTGAACACACGTGAAGGGGCTCGTGAAAACAACCAGCTTACACACGACAGTGTAATCACCACTCACCTCCGTGTCACTCAACAGAACAGTGGGATGTATTAGTGACATCGACTGGCACACAACTAGGCTTCAGTAATGATATCCATATTCCAGGCCAATTGTTATATATTTTGCGTTCTGGGGACATATGTTGTGGCTAAAGCCCAAACTGTGGCTAATCTTAATATTAGAGCCAGATAAATCTGTTTCGAATCCATAACATCTAACATTTGCCAGAGTAGATTTGTTCATCAACTGGGCTTAGAGAGGTATAATTCACACATGTGCAGTATTACTAAATGCTGAAACTTAACGATTTAAATACACCAGCAACCATTGCAAAGCAGTTGTTGCAGCAGCATCTAACATTAGCCAGAACCGCCCTGGCTAATGTTACACTTATACCAAGAGAGTGAGGGAAAGTTTGGCATCCCCTAGGGGTGGGGTTACAACTCCCTCGACTTTCACAGCATGGTACTTGCTAGAGCAACTCGGTGCATGGCTATCGGAGGCCCTTGCTTTTCCCTGAGAAACCCTCCGGAAGACTGACTGGACCTAATGAGGGAAAAAGCAAAACCTTTGGATGCTCAGTGTGGGGATCTTGCTCTGCTTGGTACACGTGGCACCACACATTCCTCCTGGCAGTGTCTTCCCAGACATGGACGTAGACTGGAGTTAGAAGATGAAGTTAAACACACAAAGGAAGAAAGATGCTCCTTAGACTGCCCACAATCAATGCGTTAGACATAGTTGAAAAAGGAATAAAAATTATTTTAATCACATTAAAAAAAACAAATCAAACAGGAATACTTATGGAGCTGATAAGCTCCCTGCTTGGCAGCCGATGCTTTTCTGTGCGAGTCCAGTGCCCCAGGTCCAGGCACAAAGAGTGGGGCAGGAGGAGGTCTGCAGTTGTGAGGACGTGAAAGAGCAGATTCCTGTATCTTATTTATTGTTGTGTTATTTTCCATGTGAACAACTATAAACCGACTTTTGCCCACCCGAGCTGGACCTGAACCTGGAGTGCCACCAAGGCTTCCATTCGGCATCTTCAAAGAAAAGCCACGGGAGACCACGGAAACACCAGAACAGAGGATGCCCCTCGATGCTCAGGCGTCCTCCTGAGCTTCCGGTTCCTGAGGAAGTAGGCCAGTATGTCAATCTTCCACTCGACTGCTGGCGGAAGTGCTGGAGGGCGTGTTCTCTCCCTTGGTCCAAACTCATGTCCGGGCCCCGCCTGTGGCGGGTTTACAAGCTGCCGATGTTGGGGAAGCTCTTCAGTTTCTCAGGAAAGTCGTCTTTGTACAGGACAGGGTCGGCTCGGTGCTCCACCACCTTGAGAGGCATCGTCCCAAAGACAGAAGCAAACTTGTTGATGCACTCAGACCTGCGGGGTCAGGGAGCAGGAGGGCAGGTGAGCAGATGAGAGGGACGGGGGTGGAGAAAAAGAGAAAATGTTCAAGAGGCTGAGAGATGATAGCAAAATACACAATATGCAGTATCAACAGAAAAGTCCAAGGAGGCCCAGCCTGCTCCCAGGTTCGAAAGGCTGGAGGGGTGTGGGCACAGAGAGGTGGCAGGCTGGAGGGGTGTGGGCACAGAGAGGTGGCAGGCTGGAGGGGTGTGGGCACAGAGAGGTGGCAGGCTGGAGGGGTGTGGGCACAGAGAGGTGGCGGGCTGGAGGGGTGTGGGCACAGAGAGGTGGCGGGCTGGAGGGGTGTGGGCACAGAGAGGTGGCAAGCTGGAGGGGTGTGGGCACAGAGAGGTGGCGGGCTGGAGGGGTGTGGGCACAGAGAGGTGGCAGGCTGGAGGGGTGTGGGCACAGAGAGGTGGCGGGCTGGAGGGGTGTGGGCACAGAGAGGTGGCAGGCTGGAGGGGTGTGGGCACAGAGAGGTGGCGGGTTCCAGGAGCTCAGGGGGAGAAAGTGAACAGGCATTGCTGTCTGGAGGGCCTGCAGAGGTCAGAGTATCTCTTCCCCTCCCCCTAAATTCCAGGCATTCTTCCAGATCAGCACAAGCAGGCCTCAAACCAAGGTGGATTAGCTGCCAACAATCTTAACCCCGTCTCTGCCAGCTAAAGAGAAGGTAACTGGGGGAGAGGGAAAAGCCACTCGGATCTGAGCTCATTGAAGTTTAACTGGCAGAGAGGAGTCACCTACCATGGAGCGACGGAAGGCAAAAGAAGCTAATGGAGGCGGTGAACCTCAATTTCACACAATAAACACTTTACCCATTCAACCAACATTGGCTAAAGGCTCTAAGTGTCAACCTCTGAGAATTACCAGTCACCTTCCACAAGCTGAAGTTCCCACAGAACAGCTTCCAGGACGGGAGCCATAGCCATGTGAGAACCAGCAGCCCACAGCCCGCTGGGAGACGGGACAGCCCAGCCTCGGAGCAGGGGAGGGTCCGTTTCCTCATCACCCAACCCCCAGCCTGGCGAGCAGCCTCCTAGGAGGTGAGCGGGTCAGGCAGGCTGGCGGGAAAAGGTTCTGGCCCATCAGGCCAACTGAGTGTGACAGCTGGCAATGAGGACACTTCAGCCTCAGACCAGGGGGAATAACAAGCCTGTAAAAACTGCTTTTGAAGTTGAGGGGAGCTCCAAGATGGATTTCAGAAAGGTCAACATGCTCTCTGCTGAGTTAGGCCCGTGGCACCTGAGAGCCACAACAAGAACAAACTAATCAGAGGCAGAACCATTACAAGGGGCTACATTTCAAGACACAGACCAGCAGTCTCTTCTGTCCTCAGAGGTACTGTCAGATTTATTTCAAAGTATTTTAATCAGTAAGTTTTTATTGGAGCACTCTGAGCTTTAGGAAGAAATCAATTAATAAAGAAGCCAGTCATTATCAATTCTTTTCACTTGGTCATTATGTTTCTAGAAAAATGTGATACTACTACATTTGAGCTCTTCTAACTAATAACAGCACTGTGTCCACCAGTGCCACAAATCAACAACCAATACTTACTGTGTTAAGAGTGCTTTCATATAGCCCAGCCAGCATGGCTCAGTGGTTGAGCTTTGACCTATGAACCAGGAGGTCACAGTTCAATTCCCGGTCAGGGCACATGCCCGGGTGATGAGCTCAATCCCCAGTAGGGGGCATGCAGGAGGCAGCCAAGCAATGATTCTCTTTCATGAGTGATGTCTCTCTCTCTCCCTCCCTCCCTCCCTCCCTCTCTGAAGTCAACAAATATATACTAGGTGTACCAGTTAATAATGTGGATTTTTTTCGATAGAGTTACACATATGTTGATATATATGCGATTTGATACGTATGCTATTTTGTTGTATTGACAAAAAGCTTCAAAGCTTCATATATCAAATATGCTGAAGTTGTTAACATCATAGATATTTTTACACTTAAAAATGTCGAATTTTGTGCAAAAAAATGAGCATTTATGGAAAGTTTTAATTCATTACTTTATTTTGAAGAAAAGTGCTGCTGAATACTTTGGGAAACTTATGGGGAACAAGCTCCATCTCAAGATACTTGTGATTGCTAGTTTAAAGGCTTTAAAAGTGATGATTTATTTCAATGTGAAAGACAAAGACCGTCCAGGTCAACCGAAAAGTTTGAAGACCAACAATTACAAGCATTATTGGATGAAGATGTGTGTCAAACTCAAAAATAACTTGCAAAAAATTAAACTTTGCTCAGCAAACAATTTCTGATTATTTACAAGCAATGGGGAAGATTTTAAAGGAAGGAAAATGGGTGCCACACCAACTGAATGAAAAATAAATGGAAAACCGAAAAGTCACCAGGAAAATGTTACTTTAACAGCACAAAAGAAAGTCTTTTTTGCATCCAATTGTGACTGGCAATGGAAAATGGATTTATTTTGAGAATCCCAAATGCACAAAATCATGGTTTAATCCAGGTCAACCATCAATATTGACTGCAAGGCCAAATCACTTCAGAAAGACAATGCTCTGCGTTTGGTGGGATTAGGAAGGTGTGGTGTATTATGAGCTTCTAAAACCAGGTGAAACTGTTAATACTGATCACTACCGACAACAAATAATCCAATTTGAACCATGCTTTGATCGTGAAATGACCAGAATGTTCCAGAAGACATGGCAAAGTAATTCTGCTTCATGATGACGCACCATCACACACTTCAAAACCAGTTAAAGACACGTTAAAAGATCTTGCCTGGGAAGTATTAACCCACCCACTGTATTCACTAGACTTTGCTCCTTCAGATTACCACTTGTTCCGATCAATGGCACACACACTTTCTGAGCAGCACTTCAAAACGTACGAAGAAGTAGAAAACTGGGTCTGAATGGTTTGCCTCAAAACAAGAAAAGTACTATTGGGTTAGTATCCACAAATTACCTGAAAATTGGGGAAATGTGTAGCTAGCGATGGACATTACTTTGAATAAAGCACTTTTGATGTTTCTCTTGAAATTATTGTGTTTTCTTTTTTTACAAAATCTGCTATTATTAACCGGTACACCTAGTGTGTGTGTGTGTAAAACATTTTTTAAAGAGTGCTTTCATGTAGTAGTAACCTCACAACTCTTTAAGGCAGGTCCTAATTTATCCCCAATCTCACAGTGGGAAGGCGGGGGCACAGAGAAGCTCAGTAACATGTACAAACGTTAAGTAACTAGTAAGAAGCAGGGCCAAACCCATGCATTCTGGCTCCTAAGGCTAAAGTCTTAATGATGAGATGACATAAATTTATTAACAAAATTCTAGGGCCCAAGGGGGAGGAGCTGGAAATGAGTAACTGTTGAGCAGTTATTACATGCCACATCATTTACATCCATGATCTTGCCGCTTCCTTAAGACAGCCCCCTCTATGCACCTCAGGGCAGGGTTATCATAACTTGGTGATGCAGGTGAGATGTTAGGACACAAAGCTTAAATGACGTGGCCACGGACCAAGAGCTGGAGTGGTGGGAGGTTTCAAACCAGGCTTGCACCGGCAACAGAGCCTTCACTCTTCATCATCCTCAACCACGACTCGCAAGGAAGAAGCTTCCCTTCTGCTGGCAGTCTTTTGAAACTCAGAAGGCAGTCATAGGTTCCAAATTGAGGAGTAATTGGGCAAAAAGACTGAGCATTTTCAACAAAATGGTATGAAGTGAGCACTGGACAACAGCTTCCCTCTAAGGTAATGAGGTCAAGGCAGTGACAAAGTCAAATCTCTGCAAGGCCTTACTTTTGACAGTTCTGCCTGTAATTATGTATTGATTCTGCACTTTCAGTTATTACGCCTGTAGACCCAGCTAGCAAAGCCAGCGGTGCCAGGATAGGTACCAGCGAGCATGTACTAAAGAAGAATCATGGCTCGGGCAGAGCAGAGAGGCCCCACGGCCCCTGGGGAACACTGAGGACAATGTCTCCTCTGTAACTAGATCTGCCAACAGGGCCTGGCCACGGGCAAGAGGCCACGGGCTCCAGCCAGCCTGACTTGCTGACAGCTGCCCCTGGCTAACTCAGGCTCCGTGCGTACTTCTTTCTCTCCACACAGCCTGCACCGGAGAAGTGGCAGGCCACTCTGAAGTCTCCCGCCAGGTACTGACAACGCTGCCTCCTTTCTTTTCAGGGCATCTGGTTTGGGGAACAGGTTGGGGTGAAGAGGAGCTTGGCTTACTGCTGGCGGCCCCCGAGTTGCTCTGTCAGTCCAGCTATCCCATCAGTAACTGTCCCCTTGGATCAGTGTTCTAACTGAGTATAAACAGGCTAAGAACTGCCAATGTCTACCTCTAAAGTCTGGAAGCATCTGGGGGAAGATGGGGGGGAGGGAAGAAAGAAAGGACTAATGCTGGGGAAATTGGGAAGGAACCGAATCTGCCAGGCACTGTGCTACAAGCTTGAATTATTATTTTACTTACCAGCATGTAATATGGTGTTTGGTACAAAGATGCTCAATAAATATTTGTTGAATCAATGAATGGACACTGTAATTTGGTAGATATTAATACCCCCATTTTAGGAGATGAAAAGATTGATGTTCAGATAAAGTGTTTTCCTTAAATCAGACAGCTAACAAGTGACAAACTCATAATCTGAACAAAGATTGGCCGGAATCAAAATACTATGTTCTTTTCCTTAAGTCAACACTGCCTGTCTGCCATACTGCCTTGACCTCTTTGAAGCTACTGGCCAAAATGAGCAGCTTAAAGAAGTAACAGCAGGTCCTGGAAGAAATGGATGCTGGGTAGTGCAACTGAGATTTCTGATTCTAGAACCCAAAAATAGAATAAGCTTATTGAACCACAAAACCCAACACAAGGTTCATAACTTTCAAAGTGGTTAACCCCCTTCACTATTGTGTGCAAAATGTGATTCTGCAAAGGGGACGATTACAAAACAGAAAACTCCAATGAACACTCTACAGTCCACCTCTTGGTTTACACAAGTGGCTTAAATCATGTCTTCCCTCATTATCTAAGGACCTTATTGAATAATTCTGTCTCCCAGTCTTTAATACAAATAGTTTTACTCCCAGTTTTAAGACTGATTCCCTATCGAATTCCTCAAAAGGGTATTCTAGATTCACTAACTACTTCTCACCACAGGCGCACGCCCTGTGCCTTGGGGCCCCACCACTCCATGGCATTATTTTTTTTCAAGGTCACCAATGACCACTCATTTCAAAGGCCTTTTCCCGGTCTGCATGGTCCCCGCTCCTCTCCTGCTTCTGAGCACTGCAGATCCCGTTCTCCCCTGGCCTCTTCAGTGGTCACTTCTCTGTTTTCGGTTATTCTTTCTTTCTCCTAAATGTTAGAATTTCTCAACATTCTGCCCTTGGCCCTTCTTCAGTCAATTGCCATCTCTGGGCAGATGCCTTCAGATAGCTTTGTTTCAATCTTCTTTCTAGAGTTCCAGTTCCACATTTCCAGCTGCCTGTCCCATAGCTACACCTGCACATAGAGAGGACAAAAGCCTCCAAATCACACACCTTACTGCTCTCCAACTTCAGCATGATTAAGATATTTTCCTGTCCTCATGATTATAGTTAATGGTACGACTATTCACCCCATCCTCTCTGCTAATTAGTGTCTCCTCCTAACTATATTATTTACACTGTTAAGGTACTACCACTCTTCTGGACTGGAAATCTAGAAATTATCTTTCTCAACTCCTTCTCCATAACCTTCTCACACCTATCCAGCTAGAAATTAGTTCTAGTATATCTAATTTGGGGAGGGGGAGATCGCTTGCAATTTAATTCCTTCTTTCCTTTCCACACTCAATTTAGTTCAAACCTTCTGACTGTTCTTTCTTCAATCTCTTTATTTTATTCCATCCTATGCACTATTTCCAAATTAATCTCAAAACAATACGTAGATCAAGCTACTACCCTGTTGCATGTAAAGAACAGACTGGGAATACAGAAGAAGAAAAAAGCTACCCCCCTGTTCAAACACCTTCTATGGCTTACCAGAGCCTGGAGAAAAATGCCCAGGCTCCTTAATTGGGAATTCAGGCAGTTTGGAACTAACGGGCCAGAACTCGATGCTCTAGCCAAAGTGAACTTCTTCCCCCTAGATTGACTCATAATTTTATTTCTCCTACAATTTGATTCGGGAGCCAAATGAGTTCCACATGTTACAATTGTCTGATTTAGTCTGTAGGTTACAACCGGCCCCCCCTTACGCTGACTGCATCCCATGGTGTCCTTTGATATGTTCATCTGTCCCTTGTATGTCTTGTCTATCAGCAGCTAAATTTAGAGTCTTCATCAGGTTTGATTTGGGGATAAGAACACTTCAGAGGTGAACATATATCAGGAGACACAAAATGTGTAATTGTCATGTCTCTTTTTGTTAGCAGCCATTGACAAGCATTGCCTAGATCTAATACTTTTTCCAGAGTTTGAATAATAGTGATATTCTAATTCTATCTTTTTCCCCTAATTTACTGGACTTCTATAAAGACTAAAATCCGCTCATGAACTATTTGAATGCCTGTAGTACAGCTGGCATTAGAATGAACTTAACTGCCGGCCAAATACACCTTGAACTTGCTGATGGAGACTTCTGATTACACAGCTCCCCTGCCTGGGATCTTCTCTTGCCCTGTGCATCACTGGTTGGGATCCTAGTGGTCTTTGAAAACTCACTTCAAATGCCATCTCTTTTATAAAATTATTCCGAATAACTGACCTAGCAAGATGTCACTTCTCTTTCCTCTGATCAATTATAACTTTTTTTTAAAAAATCTCAGCTGAGGATATTTTTCCTATTGATTTTTGGAGAGTGGAAGGGAGGTAGGGTTGTAGAGAGAGAGTGAGAGAAAAGCATTGATTCGAAACAGACACATCATTTGCTTTCTGCACACATCCCAACTGGGGACTGAACCTGCAGCCTTCAGTGGACCAATACTCTAACCACGAACATACAGGCCAGGGCTCAATTATAACATTCTGAGCTTCCCTTATGTTACTTATCACATATATTTTTGGATTAACTTTGATGTGTATGCACACGCATTTGTTGTTGTTAATTGTAAAGCCCGATATAATTTGACTCAAGCCTAACAATATCTGGGAAGTTGCCTTTTCTACTTTCAAAAGCCTTTTTCTGATTGGAAGCCTCCACATACATCTCCCTTACTTACTTTCTTCAGTGTATAGTAATAAGTACATCCAATTTAAATCTCTCTCACTGTATTTTAGGTTGCTTTACATTTGTAATGATCAATCATTTCTCATTGCATTTTAAGTTGCTTTGCATTTGCAGTGATCTCAGTGGTGCTAGAGGAGACATGTTTAGCCTTAGCGCATGCTGCAAGGCCATTATCAGATCAACTTTTCTCCCTACAATTCATTTCTTGGACCATATAACCCTACCACTTTAACTTAACCCAATCAACAACCAATTGCTTAATGCTATAAATTCCCCCAGACATAGAGAATAGTGGTGGATTTAAAGGAGCAATTTCATGTACTCCAAATAGAACTATAATTGGGGTCTCTCTTCCAAATGAGCTACGACAGTTAATGTCACTGCCTTTGACAATGTAATATTTATACCAGTGATAGATATTTCCAAAATCACAATAATGTATTAACGGTTGATGGAAGTCCTTTCATTTGGATAAGATATTTATATATGAAAGAGATAAAGAGATTATTTACAGAGTAAGAGTAATGAGTAAAGAATTATATAAAAGAATCCAGTCCAACTGAAAAGAAACACTGGTCTGTACAGAAAAATCCTCCAGGCTTGAAGGATGCTAATATGGCTGACAGATTTCAGAAATGAATGCTGCAAGCAGAAGCATGAGACCTGTGGAAACGTGAACTAGATATCTCATTCTACTTCTGTAGCTTCTCCGAGTGAATTCTGGTCCCTTGACAACAGTGCTACTGGGTGCCAGAGCCTGCTGTCTTACATAAGGAGCTGCCTTTTGGAAGAACTGGATTTGATTCAAGAGATTTGAAGTTTGAGTACCTTTGGGTGACAAGTGAGAACTACTAGGTTTACTCTAAGATTATAATGGTCTCCACTCCTTTTAGATGCACCTACAAGGCCTGGCGTTACACTCTGCACAAAGGTGTGCTTGTTGAGGAGCTGGCTGCATCGAACTAAAGGAGCATTGGAGAGCTGCCCTCTCCCTCTCGGTAATGTAGAGCTGTGCTTTCAGTTTTGTTCTTGGGAGGTGTTTTAGTCGTGTCAGCACAGGTAATGTGTCCCTGGTGGGTTTGGTTTAATTCTTTCTGATCAAACTTCTACTGTAACATGGAGATATTACCCTGAAAAACAATCCAGTATTTCCTTAAAATTAACTAGCTGCCACTCAAATGACTGTGCATGGTTAACTGCTGAGTCTCAATGGAGAATCTGGCTTCTGGAGCTTAAGGCCAGCAATATTTTTAAGACCCTTCCAGCCATTACAAATTGAGTAAGTAGCATTCCAAATTAATTCTTTGGGTGACCTGGGCTTGAACTAACCCAACTCCCACAGTGCAAAAGGAGGTGACTATGGCTACCAGCTGCTGTCCTTATATTTCCAAAAAAGTCCCATAAACAGGCCCAAGGCAGGAAATGGGGATCAGAAGCCAGGGCAGACTTTTGGTAAGCGGCTCACTCACCTCTCCACCATGTGCGTCTGGTCCAGAGAAAGCCCATCAATGGCTGTGCACTCTGGACACTTGAATTTCTTCCTCGGTGTTACCTACCGAAGGAACACAAAAATACCTGGCTGTCAGCGCTCAGGACAATAAAACCATGCTTGTGACACCACTCCGCGTGCTTCTGTTCTGTAAGTGGAGATGCCTGTTCCCTCCACACACACACACGCACACACCTCACCATTTCTCCATTCAATTCTGTCTGGCTCAGCCAACGGCAAACTCACAAGGGCCCAATAAAAAAGGCTTGGAGGACTTTTGCCTTCTGTAGCTGGAAAGAAGTGGTGATGACAAGCTCCTTAATTCCTGTTTAATGACTGTTTTCTCACTGCCAAGGTCCTTGTATAAACACCATTTGTTCTTGCAGCCATAAGGGCGATGAAATACAGCTTCCCATAACTTTCACCGTAACCTTAGTTCCAACAGGCGCTGCTTCTCCTTCTTCCAGCTCATGGCAAATGCTATGAGCCGTACGAGGCTCTTGAAGATGCCAGGTTATTTTGCAATTTCCTTGAATCAGAAAAAAAAACAATCCAATGGTCCTTCAGCCTCTAAATCCTTTTCTCTGAGTCTGCCTTACCCTCCCAGACTTTAAACTTCCAGTGCTTTTCTAGCACACTCAGGGGAAGCTGCTATCCTAACCTAGTGAAGGTAAGCAATCAGCAGAGGGACTGCGGGGGGAATCAGATGACTGACTAGGCCAGGTTGAGAAGCAGAGGACACCAGGAATTACTGTCCAGAGTAAGCAGGCACAGCCAAAACATCTTGTCAAAAAGCAGATCTGGAGATAAACTTCCTTTAAAAGGTTCTTCACAATTCACATTCTTTCACTTTCCTTGCAGTGAGCTGTCCGTGGAGTTATTTAGAGAGCCGGGGAGAGGATGAGGACTGCAGGGTTAGAGAGCACCAGCAGTGACTCCTCCTCTTTCCTTAGTCCCGGTGGCTTAATTTGGCTTCTCTCATCAATTAATAGTATGAGGAGTCACCTGGGAATGTCACACTATATTTCCAACATAAGCTTCCAGTATTAGAAGGTTCCAGGATCAGGAATCTGGCCTGGAAGTAGTACCCACTGTTACACACAGAATTCTGACCCAGAATGAAAGAATGTTGAGATGACTCCACTTATATAAAAAAGTATGTGCTCTCTACATATCCAGGGATCTAATTTGAGAAAAATCTACATTTCAAGAATAGATATCAATCCCCAGGGGATCGTTAATATATTATAGGAAAGGTAATTTTTAATATTCAGTAATCAATATTTACAAACATCATTTAGGGCAACTATAGCAACTATAGCTAAAATTTACAAAGTATACTTTCTTTTCAATCTCTCTCTCTCTCTCTCTCTCTCTCTCTCTCTCTCTCTATATATATATATATATATATATATATATATATATATGATTGGCTACCTTAAGAAAGAAGTAAACTGTATATTTTACCTACAAGATCTAGATTTCAAATCATCTTTAGATTAAAATTATTAAAAAACAAACAAACATGATTTGTAGATAGACCATCACAGCCTTTACCTCTGATACTGAAGTTTAAAACCAGTAACCAAAGAAATTGCATAAAAACAAGGAAATATGTTTAAATTACCAAAGCCTACCCTTCGACTTTACAATGTGACGATCTTAATCATAGAATCTTAAAAAGTGAAAAGATAGCTCTAAGTTCATCTAGTCTAATACTTCATTTCATCTAGTTAGAACTTCTCAGGCTCAGGGAAAAGAGACTTGCTCAAGATCACAGAGCAAGTCAGCAGGAGAGCTGGACCAGGATGCCTCTTACCTTGATGACAGCTTTCCCCGTGACATTAGCCACCAGGAAATTCATGGCAATGTCCTCACAGTTCATATGGGCGTCCACCCAGTTCTTGATGTCCCCAGGCATTTTGTAGGTATACAGGTAATTAAAATACTAGCAGATGAAGAAACAAAAAGAAAAAAAAAAACATTCAAACAGCAGTTCCCTCCGGCTGATACATGAAATGCGACTCTGTCAAGGCATGGAGACAGCTTTCTCTCATAAGGTGAATTGCAAGGTGGTAGTCACAGAGGGCAAAGGAAGTATTAGAATGCTGTTGGCCAGGTGACCAAAAGCTTTAATATTGTCATTCCTTTCAAAACCACCCATTGAGAGCAGGATGCAGGCCCAGTGGACTGATTAAGTGTTTTACAAAAGTTGTTCAGAGACACACTACACATTCATCTTTACTAAATCCTTCCTTGGAGTCACAATGCCCAATCCTGTTTTCTCTGTTCTTTCCATAGATTGCAAAGGGAAACAGAGATAAATTGAAGTGGATTGACATTGCAAAGGTACATGCTTTTTATAGTAAAACAAAAATGAGGCAACTCTGGAACCACCATAACCTACTTACATATGAAATAGCATAGACATTCGCAACCAAAAATAAAAGTATATACAATCTACTGACACTAACCTCCCAAATTATAAACTGTATTTATTATCTGTTACTAAGAATAAAAAAAAACATTTCTGGACCCAGAGTCCTGAAAACTATGAGGGCAGCAGTGCCAAGATGACAACAGCAATCAGTGCCGACACAGCTGAGCTACCTGACTGTGCCGGGCTGAACAGACCTTGCTCCTGCATCAGGCCTCATTCCACTGCTGACAGCGGACAAGTTGTTACTATTTAATTAAACCATACACTTCCAGGGAACACTCTATTACCAAACCAAATATTCTGAAGTCCGATGCATACCCTTTAATCACTCCCCAATTAAGAGTCAAAAACATGAAGGGATAATTCTTAGACAAGAGAAATACAAAAGGCTCATAAATAAACAAAAGAAATTTCAACCTCACTAGTAATCAAATCAGTTAAAACACTGAGATCCATTTTCACGGGCATTTCACGCAAGGGAGGCTATGGTAAGATAGTTTTATATTTTGCTGGCTGAAGTGTCTATTGACACAAAAGATACTGAAAACAATAGACAAAAATGTATATCAAAACCTTCGCAAAATGTTCAGTACCTGTGATAGAATCTATCATAATGCTCAAAAGTATAAACAATTATGAAAATGAATATTAGTCATTAGGCATTAGATATTAAACATTATTTAAAATAGCAAAAAAGTGAGAAATCATCTAAACAAGCAATGACAGAAAAATAGTTACACATAATTTATGGAATATCAATTTAATGGTATATTAACAATCTGGTTCAAAAAATTATGGAGGAATGTTAATGAGAAAATATAATACATGAAAATAGCAGGCTAATGCAAATATTTGTAACAGTATGTGTGTATATATGCATAAGTAAGTAAATGAAAGACAAAGTGGGTAGATATCTAAACAACAATGGTTCTAAGTGATATACAAGAGACTTTTCTTATATAATAAAATTTGTTCTGAGTTTTCCACATTTTCTATTATAAGCATTTATTATTTCACAAGTGGAAAAATAATGTTATTTTTTAAAAAGTATCATACAACATGGCCTTTCTAAGATCTCTGAGTAGAACATTATTCATAAACTCAGCAAAAATTAAGTTGGGCCAAATAAAAAAAGAGTATCATACTCTGTCAACTCAGACCCACCTGCCCCAAGCTTGCTCCACACCTTACCTTGTGATAAAAAGCTGCTCCCGTAAGCACCATGGACACCTCATTGGTCCACTCGGATTCATACTTCCACTTACTCATCTCATGGTCCCAGAGATGCAGACGACCTGGGTAACCCACCAACCGGTCAGGAAACTCCCGCCAGACCTAAGGACAGAAGCACATCAACAGTCCATTCTCAGTTCACACACAACCAAGCACAGAGAGTGAGTGTGAAGTTATCCAAACAGGTATCAATCAACAAAGAGACTCTGAAGGTTCACGTTTTCACAAACTAAGGTCAGAATGTGCTTCTGAAGATGTTTATTTGAACAGGTGCTAGCTCTTCTGCCAATATTCAAAGACAGATGTTGATTCTGATTTCCTCCAACACTTCCTGTGCTTGCGTAGAAATTTCAAATAATGTGGAGAAATAACTTACTGAATTGAGTCAAGGTAGGTAATCTCTTTAAAAAATATTTTATTGATTTTTTACAGAGAGGAAGGGAGAGGGATAGAGAGCTAGAAACATAGATGTGAGAGAAACATTGATCACCTGCCTCCTAAACACCTCCCACTGGGGATGTGCCCGCAACCAAGGTACATGCCCTTGACCGGAATCGAGCCTGGGACCCTTCAGTTCGCAGGCCGATGCTCTATCCACTGTGCCAAACTGGTTTTGGCAAGGTAGGTAATCTCTTAACATATGATTAATGAAATAGGTTCTGTCCTTAAAGAACATACAAATGAAGACTAAATGGAACCCTGCAACTAACTCACCTGTTCTGATTTATATTAAATTTTGGCAATTGTGAAAACTTGTAGTCTCTGTTTCTAAAAATTTTAAATTAAAAACAAAAACGATTTCTCTGGAGCACACAACCAGCCATTCTTATGATCCTCTAGAAGCCATAATTTAAGTATAGACAAATAACCTGTGACATATTGAAAACAATAATGTTCTTAGGTACAGTTTTATTAAAAAGAATTTGATAATTTGGGGTAAGATACTTCCAATACCTCTCCCCATGTATTTGAGTAATTTAGTTTAACCATTAATGAGTACTGACAATTTGCCCGTTGTTCACGGGGTGCTGCTTTTCAGCATCAGGATTGCTTACCTTTTACCAAACGTCTAGATAGCAGAGTTCCTGAGGACCCAGCTCTGTACCCTCTGATCTTCCTTAAACTCTCTAAGTAATCTCATCTAGCTTCAAACACTTTAAAAAAGACCTATAATCTTGTGTCTTATAAATTTGTTTGACCCCAAAAGTGTCTGAAATAACCAACTATTTAATATCTTCAGCTGAATAAACAATAGGCATCTCAAACTTAACATGTCCAAAGCATAACTCTTGATTCCATATCTTCAGATAAGCCATTCTCTAAATTGTCTCCATCTAAATAAACCATCTACCCAACTGTCTAAGCCCAAAAGCTAGAAGTCAGCCTTTATTCCTTCCTTTTCTTTCTCCATTTTTCCCATACACAACCCATTACAAGTCCTCTGGCTCTACTGACTACCTGTTACCTCTCTCTACTTCAACCACCCTCATCTCTCACCTAGACTGTCACAGGCTTCTTCCTTATCTCCTTGCTTCCACTTTTGCTCTTCCAAATTATTCAAGAACATTCTTAAAAAGACCAATCCTAAAATACTATTAGGGTATGCTGTACAGGATAATTCAACCAATAGGCTCTATCCTATAATTTTAAAATTTATATTATTTTCATTATATTTTTACCCACATACAGGGGTGGGCAAAAGTAGGTTTACAGTTGTTCACATGGAAAATACAAATAATAAATAATCCTACCTAATAAAAGAGTAACATGCAAATTAACCATCACTCCGCTCCACAAGCCACACCCACAAAGCCAATCAGAGCACATATGCAAATTAACCCCAACCAAGATGGCTGCAGCCACAGAGGCTTGGGTTTCTCTGGCAATGGAAGAAGCCAAGCTTTCCACCTGCCCTAGCAGGCCTAACCCTTCACTCTAGGCTATAAAGTTTCAATTATACAAGATACATAAGTCCCAAACAAAAATGGCTGCGGCCATGGAGCGAGAAGGGGGCTTGACTCCACTCTAGGCTACAAAGTTTCAATTGTAGATGGTAAATAAATTCCAAATACCAGGGCCTCTGCTTGGGTCACTGGGGCGTGTGGCCAGCCTGCAAACTACCACAGGCCCCTCACTCAGGCCGCCCCAAACCCCAAGGGAACGCCCATCCTGACCCGGGACACCCTTTAGGGCAAATCAGCTGGCTCCCTCCCATGTACCAGGCCTCTATCCTATCTAATAAAAGAGTAATATGCAGATTGACCATCACTACAACACACAAGATGGCTGCCCCCATGTGGTCAATGATCCTGCCCCCATGTGGACACAAGATGGCCACCATAAGATGGCCAGCAGGGGAGGGCAGTTGGGAGGCACCAGGCCTTCAAGGAAGGGCAGTTGAAGGCAATCAACCCTACAGGGGAGGGCAGTTAGGGGTGACCAGGTTGGCAGAGGAGGGAAGTTGGGGGCAATGGGCTGGCAGGACAGTAGTTAGACATCAATCAGGCTGTCATGGGAGTGGTTAGGGGGTGATCAGGCTGGAAGGCAGAAGTGGTTAGGGGCAATCAGGAAGGCAGGCAGGCGAGCAGTTGGGAGCCAGTAGTCCTGGATGAGAGGAATGTCCCATATTGGAGAAGGTGCAGGCTGGGCTGAGAGATAATCCCTCCACCCCTATACACAAATTTTGTGCACCGGGCCTCTAGTAATACAATAATAAACTGTTTTGCATACTCACAATTGTAAACCTACTTTTGCCCCACCCTGTATATATGTCCTATGGTCATATTGCTATAGTAACTGGAGGATTTCCCAACCCCCAAGTGCCCCTGAGCTCAGGGAGGATGCTCCTTCCTTTCCCAAGACAGAGCCAGTGAGCTAGCACTTCTTTTTTCTGGTTTGCTAGGACTGTTGTAACACAGTATCACAAACCAGTGGCTGAAAATAACAGGAGCCTACAAGTCCAAGATCAAGGTGTTGGCAGGGCCATGCTCCCTCTAAAACCAGTGGGGGAAGGATCCTTCCCTGCCTCCTCTGAGTTCTGGTGGCTGGTTGTCAGTCTTTGGCATTCCTTGGTTTGTACATGTATCCCTCCAAAACTGTCTTCACAAGGCCTTCTTCCCTCCATGTCTCTGTGGCCAATTCTGCTTTTATAAGGATACCAGTCAAATGGATTAGGGCCCACCCAATGACTCATTTTAACAGGATTACCTCTGAAAAGACCCTATCCTATATAATAAAAGGCTAATATGCAAATCGATCAAATGGCAGAACAACCGGTCGCTATGACATGCACTGACCACCAGGTGGGCAGATGCTCAATGCAGGAGCTGCCCCCTGGTGGTCAGTGTGGTCCCACAGGGGGAGCACTGCTCAGCCAGAAACCGGGTTCAAGGCTGGCAAGCACAGCAGTGGTGGCTCAAGCCTTTCCCACCTCCGCGGCAGCACTAAGGACCCATCAGGGGTCCCAGATTGCAAGAGGGTGCAGGCCGGGCTGAGGGAAACACCCCCGGCCCATAGTGCATGAATGTCATGCACCGGGCCTCTAGTTTCCAAATAAGATTACTAAGAGTTAGGATTTCAACATATCTTTTTTTTCTTCTTTTTTTGAGGGACACACTTCAACCCATAACACCTCCTGAAAATCTTTAAATGTCTCACTCCCCTTCCCCCCCCAAAAAAGTGGCTTTCTGTTGACTAAGAACATCCAAACTCTGCAGCCTGTTTTAAGGGTCTACCACTCTTCAACCTCTTCTCTCACCACCTCTCAGACGGCAGTGTGGCTTTCTGTTCCTTAACCACAACTGGACCTTGTGGTTGCTGGATTGTTCTCTGACTGCAATGTTCGCCCAGCTCTTCAAAAGGCTGGCTCCTGCTCACCATCAGGTCTCTGCTTAGGTACCTCCTCTGAAAGGCCTTTTCACACCTTCCTAAGGAAAACACCGCCCCCCAACCAGCCAGTCTTCATCACATCACCTCAACATCGGGATTCCTTGCTTTTCTTCACCAAACTATCAATTCTCAAAATTGTTCTGATTATTTATTGTTTCTTATTTATCATCCATTTTCCTCCCACAGAATTTAAAGTCTGTGAGGACAGAGAATTTGTCTTATTCACTGCGGTGTCTGAAGCACAAAGAAAAGGGCCGGCACACGCCAGCATTCCATACACACGTGTTGAATGCATGAACGGGCAGAATCTCAGCAGGCAATTGCCGAGAATGAAAGAACGGAACCAGAGAGCCTTTCTCTGTTCTTCACAGCCAGAGCCATTATATCCCTTAATTCAGAAAGGATGTCTGCAACAGTATTGATCAACCGGCACCATTAATAATAATGTGATATCCTTTGTGTGTGAAGATCACAGTAATAATTCACCATCACTAAAGCACATGGTTCAAATTGCTTTTCCAGAAGCGGGTAAAGAGATATTTGCTGAGTCATTACACTCTCTTGCCCGGTCCTCCTTGTGATCATCTACTACATGCTTTTTATGTGATGTCTGCCCCGGGTCTTGAGCGTGGTCTGGAGCTGTGAAAAGAACTTTCCTTTGTGTGAAACCAGCTCACCTAACAGGCACTCAAACCCACAACCTTGGCCTCGTTAACACCATGTTGTAACCAACGGAGTTAACGGGCCACAGGCATCATCCTAATAGCTGCAGACAAACGAATCCATGTCAAACATTTCCTCAGCTGTGTAATGCTGCTGCTGTGTTCCCTACTCTGGGGTTTGTATTTCAGCAGATTAAAATAACATGATACTATTACGGTTTTATAGAGCCCAGAGCAACAGCATAGTCCATGAGCCGTAACTTGGGGTTGGTTTGTGGGCCTGGGTAGGCTCCATCAAAACGCACGGCCAGTTTCCTCTGCCCAGCACCCAGCACCTGTCTGCGCAAGTCACACCAGCGCAACGTTCACTGATTCACTTCAACAGAATCAGAGATTTCTGAAGGGCTCCAAGCACAAGTAAGTCAACACCAGGATGGACAAAGTGGAGGAAAAGGGGGAAGGAGCGGGGAGAGGGAGGTACCCCTTCAGTGGGAACCTCTGCTGGATGGAAGTTGTACCCCCATTTTCTCTGAGTCAGCTCAGCTCTGCAATCCATGCAAAGGAAGCTGAAATCACTTTCCCAAGGGGTTCTTCTTTTCAAGCCGCCGTTTCCAGCAGTAATAGTAATGCTGGCTCATTTTAGGGGTGAATGCTGTTAAGATTTCAGTCCTCTTCCTGTTGGCTGAAGCCACTTATCAGCACTCTCTCCAGAGGGGCTTAATTGGTGACACTGGGCCGCAGAGTGCTGAACTGTGGGCTCCGAAAGCATCCGAGGTGTCCCCGGCTTCGGATTCCTTTGGAGCCTGCAGTGAGCGCGGCTCCTCACGCGGGGCCTCTCGCCCTTGACTTTTTCCAGGCAGCTGGATACAATCAAGATACCATCCTTGTCACTTCATCTATAACTCTGCAGCTGACTACAGGATCAAAACGGAGCGGAGCAGAAGGGGATGGGCCCTCTCTAATCGAGCCCCAGTGTAGCACAGAGTCGATTATGTACACAGTAAAGCATTTTCCCAGCCAGGGAGTGAGAACTCAAACTCTGCCCCCCTCTCCTCTTGGCTACCCACCTCCTACTCTAATTCAACTTTTTTCTTCTTACCTCAGGAGACTGCTCTGGGGTCAGCCTTTGACATTACTAGCAAATGCCTTTATATATTGTACAGTGCAGGCATTTCAGACTTCACGCTCTACCCCTGCGGGTCTAGTAACAGTGCTTCCACAAAGCCATGGGCTCCACATACTGTGTCCTCCTCTGTTTCATCGCACACACATCTCTGAAGACAAAGGCCAATGTCTCTTACAATAAATTCCACGGCTTGGTTAGGGGCTCAGCAATAATTTGAACAGTCCTTACATTTGGGGCCAGAGATGATAATAACGTAATACCATCCTCCAACTGTTTCCTCCCAATCTAATTTTTATACATTTGGTCCTAACCACCTCTTTTCCAGGATTATGAAAACTTCCTCTTCTGGACTCCCAGCTGTGATCACGTGACTGCTTGCAGAGTTACCGATTTTGTTTTTTAATTTTTAAGCGTCGGAGGTCCTTGTGGCTTTCCATCAAACGAAGCTCTATCTTTGTTTAAAAGGCACAGGGGCGGCCTCGATCACTTCCCACAGAAAAGACAGCGAGGGACATGGTTAAAGCAGATCCAGAACTGGCTCCGCCGCAGTCACGCAAGTGACCTATTCAAGTTGTCCCTTTCATTTTGCCATCTGCAAAATGAGGGGCTGGATTAGGTGACCTCTCTAATGTCCTTTTAGAGCTAAAATCATTTATCTTCTCCTTTACTAAGCTATTCCCAAGGAAACTAACCCATTAATTGCAATCGGTTGCAAGTTATAGGTTTCTAAAGAGCATGGCCTGCATTATTTAACTTTTGTTTAAAATGCCATACACATATGGGTACCTAATAAATGTTCCTAAAAAGAGGATAATGCACTGTATTCTAAGCCAGCTTAGAGAATGCATTTTAAACTCAGGGTGTGAGCTAACCACAGGCACATTCAGGAAACTGAGTGGGGGGAGAAGGGGAAGGTACAGCCACAGGTGGTGCCCATGTGGGATATTCAATTAGGAAATCATGGGTCAGCTCCAGGAGAAAAGTAACTCTCTGAAGTGGCTGCTTCGGTTACCACACTTTCAAAGGCACGGCTCCACGGGGATATTGCTACTGGGTGAGAAGATGCCACATGTGTTAGGAGCCAAGAGCCAAGAGAGGGACGGAGAAGTGGTGAGGTAAGTAGGGATCCAAGGTGCACCACACCGGGCCAGGGTTTCGTTTCTCTCCTGGCACACGGCCCTGAGTGTTGGCAATCCCGGGCCATCAAAGTGGAGCAGAGCTCTGTGACCCAGGCCGGCCCTGTGGTCACATGCTGGGCTCAGCCAGGGCAGAGTTGCAAGGAACCCGACTTGCAAACGTCTTTGAATTACTGGCCCTTCAGGCTCGCGCTGCATGCTCCCCAGATGGGAAGGGGTAGCTGGCTGGGTTCCAGTTCCTAGCTGGTTTCCACGGAGGAGCCAGTGATCGGATTCACCCGCAGCCCTCTGGGAACAAAGCTCACCTTTTATATTTGGAATTTCCTGAAGTGAGAATGGAGGACTGATTGGCCTCATTTTCAGCTCATGCTTTTCATTACACTGGTGGTTGGTAGTTTTTGTCAAGGGGGTGCCCGAGACACAATTAAATGCTAATGTTAGGCGTTTTAGAGGAAAGGAGCCCTGAAGTTATCACCTGGAGCTCCCCAGTGCTGACTGGTTTTGACAAATACATGTGCATGCTGTGCTATGAATTAAGATCTACCTGTTGGATCACACCAATTTACCTGAGACCTTTCCAACTCAAGACAGGATGCTGCTTGGAAAGGTCTCTGCCGACACTCTCTCAAGACAGGATGCTGCTTAAAATAAGCCAAGCAGAGCCTGGCTGCTTTGATTCCCGGTCAAGGCACATTCTCTCTCCTCTCTCTCTCTCTCTCTCTCTCTCTCTCTCTCTCTCTCTCTCTCTCAAATATCTTTACTTTTATTTTTTAAAATATATTTTATTGATTTTTTACAGAAAGGAAGAGAGAGGCATAGAGAGTCAGAAACATTGATTAGAGAGAATCATTGATTAGCTGCCTCTTGCACACCCCCCACTGGGGATGTACCCACAGCCAAGGTACATGCCCTTGACCGGAATCGAACCTGGGGCCCTTCAGTCTGCAGGCTGACGCTCTATCCACTGAGCCAAACGGGTTTCAGTTCGATGTTTCTCTTTCTCTCTCTTCCTTCTCCTCTAAAAACAAAAAAACCCACAAAACAAAACAAAAAAACCAAGTGGGAACAACGTATCACGGGAAGGCTTCTGGGATCTTGGCAGCAGTCCTACTTGGCCCAGCCTGGCTGGAGGTTAGTGCCTCGGTGCTGGGGACACGATCTCCAATCCCTCCGAGCTCCTGCTTCAGGAAGCCTGGGGCAGTGACAAGGGCAAAGAGGCAGCCTGGAGTTGGCCCAGCTGACAGAGGAATGTGTGCTACTAAGTCTTTCACCAGTTGCCACCGCCAGGAAGGCACAGCCGAAGAAGGTGGCTGTAGAACTAACTCCTTGTGCCTTCGGTGGGCGGTAAGGAGAAGAGGTTCACTCTGATGATCTAAGTTGCTGACTCTGCCGACCCTCTCTCAGGCAGAGATCCTCTCACCGGTTCCCTCACCGCACAGTGAGAAAGCTGAGAGCTGGAGAGGCAGTGCTGTCCCAAGGTGACACTGCTAGTTCAAGCTAGGCCCTATCTGCCAGTCCCATCGTCTCTTCATGACGTCATGATTTGCTACCCTTCTGATTCTAAAAAGCACCTCATCTCCCCGTGCTCCATCTTCGCTCATAAACAAGTCAGATGCTGTCATCGGGGCAGAGATGGGAAAATCACACACGCATGCCCATGACCAAGTTGAAAACAGAACAGGGATGGGGGGAGGGGGGAGGGAAGAAGGTGGGGAAAATGTCAAAACCCTTTGCTCTCAGCAGTACTCATCTTCTAAAAGCCGAAGGCTCTTCATGAATGTGGTTTCCATTTAGCAAAGAGAAAGCCACATGCTCACACCATTAAAAGAAGGAACTCCCGTCAGCTATGTAGCAAACTAAAGAGATTCCACATATGACATCCCCAGGCCTACTGGAACCTTGTAATCTGTGAGGCTCTGGGGCAGAGAAGGAAATACAAGCAAAAAGCAGCTGAACAAAAGATTAAACTCAACTACTATTTTTCATGAGGCAATGAATCCCTTGAGTGATAATAAAGAAGGAAAGAGGAGACGTGAAATTGAGGGTATGGGAGGAGGAAGAGATAGGTCAAGACAGGGCCATGGATTTTCTAATTTTGTGCTCCTTAAGACCCACTCAACATGAAATCATTTTTATTTCCACAAGCTCAACTCCAATGGGGGCCATACTAATGTCCCAGGGGATTGCTTAATGAAGTTAAAAGAATGGTGATCACAAGCCAATGGCTATTCTCGTTAAATCCTGCACGAGTGGAAAAAGAGACGTTAGTTTTATAAATAGCCATTATCAAGTCTTCAAAAATATCAAGTGGATTTTGTTTTCTTCTCAATGTAGAAAGGGAGGAAGTGGCACTGACCACAAACCCTGTAATCCTGGCTGGATTCAAAGCATAAATGTAGTTCAAAATAATTTCTTAATGAGTAAATTCATCACAGGGCCCAGTAGGTGTACATAAACCCCAGAATCTCTTGGGGGTAGAATCAAACAGTAGAGGGACTCTTTCAAATTTTCTTTATATCCCATCTATCCCACCCCCCCCCCTCCCCAAATGACTTGCGGTGTCTTTAAATAAAAGGTAAAAAGTATAATAAAGTCCAAACTGTCAAAACAGATGATGTCCTCAACAACATTAAAAAGAAAAAAAAAGTCCACCCTGGCCGGGTGGCTCAGTTGGTTGAAGCATCATCCCATAAACCAAAAGGTTACAGGTTCAATCCCGGTCAGGGCATGCATGGGAGGCAACCAATAGATGTTTCTCTCTCACATCCATGGTGCATGAGCTAACCCTACCCCCTTCTTCGCCCCCTGCTCTTCCCCTCTCTAAAATCAATAAAACGTATCCTTGGGTGAAATTTTTTCAAAAATCCAGAAATTCCCATCTATTTAAAAAATGTTAATCCTGATATCAAGTTATAGTATGGCAATCCAACAGCAAGCTTAAGTCATGGCGATAGAGAGATTTGAGTATCCCTATTAAATCATGTATGCATTCAACTCACACTTATTGAGTTACCACTATTATTTAATTAACCATCTTATTATGAGACAACGACAGATTAAAAAGAAGCTGTAAGAAAAATAGAGACATCCTGTGTCCTCTTTACCAGTGTTCTACAAGGGCAACATCTTATGAAACATAGTGTGATCCACACCCTCAGCACAGTCAGATACAGAGCATTTCCATCACAAGGGTCCCTCCTGTCAATCTTTTCCAGACACTCTCCCCCATTCAGGTTCCCGCTGGCAACCACTAATCTGATCTCCATCTCTATATAATTTTGTGATTTCAAAAAGGCTGCATAAATGGAATGGTGCAGTATGTAGTCTTTGGGGATTAGCTTTTTTCACACAGCACAATTCCCTGAAGATCCATCTATATTTGTCCCCTTTTATTGCTGAGTAATAGTCCATGTGTACATGTACTAGTTTACCTGGGCTGATTAATTTTTGGCCATTGCAAATAAAGCTAGTACGCATTTGTGTGTGCATATATTTTCACTCCTTTGGGATACGTGCCCAAGAGTACAACTGCTGGGTCATGTGGTAGCTGCGTGTTTAGTTTTATAAGAAACTGCCAAAACTGTTTCTCCAGAGTGGCCTCACCATTTTACATTCCCGCCAGCAACGTTCGAGTCATCCAGTCTCTGGGCATCTTTATCAGCATTTGGTATTGTCACTATTCATTTTCTACTTTGGCCATTCTAATAGGTGTATAGTGATATATAAATTATGGTTTTAATTTGCATTTCCTAATGGCTAACAATGTTGAAAATCTCTTCACGTGCGACTTGACGTATGTATATCCTCTTCCATGAAATGTCTGCTTATGTGTTTGACCATGTTCTAATTGGACTGTTTATTTTTTTAACTGTTGAGTTTTGAGAGTTCCTTATAGATCCTAGATGCTCAGTCCTTCATTGGATATATAGTTTGCAAATATTTTCTCTCTCTTTTCATCCTCTTCAAGAGGTCTTTCACAGAGAATTTCTAAATTTTAATGAGGTCCAATTCATCTTATTTATTTATGTATTTACTATTTATTTATTTATTTATTTATTTATTTATTTATTTATTTTTAGGGTTATGCTTTTGGTCTTAAGTCTAAGACTCTGTTTAACCCGAGATCCAAAAAATTTTCTCCTTAAGTTTTTTTTCTCTAAAAGCTTTAAAGCTTTATGTTTACTTTACATCCATGATTCACTTTCAGTTAATTTTTCTATAAGATGTGAGGTTTAGATCAAGGTTAAATTTTTGCCTGTGGATATCCAACTGATCCATCAGCATTTGCTGAAAAGGCTATTTTCTCTCCACTGAACGGCGTGTGCACCTTTTGTCAAAAATCAGCTGCCCCAACTATTTTTAGGGACTGTCTTACACTTCAACGAGTGAATACAAAAGTAAAGCATATATCTTGTTACTAAGGAGCTTAACATTTAGAAAAGCTAATGACATAAGCATAAGAAGCTAGCGATGAAACAAAGCAAGGGTACAAGAAAAAGTACAAAACAGAATTAAGATGATAGTAGGATTACTTCTGGATTTTTTTTTGGGGGGGGGTGGGAAAGCAGGGAGTAAGGAAAAAGTTTTATGGATTTTATTTCAAGGGAAGAAAGAAAAAGAAAGTTAGTTTGCAACATTAGGACTGAGATTCTCATTACCCAAATCCAGAGAGGTAAGTAGCACAAAATTACTCTTTTTAAAAATATATTTTTATTGATTTCAGAGAGGAAAGGAGAGGGATATAGAAACATCAATGATGAGAAAGAATCATTGACTGGCTGCCTCCTGCATACCTCCTACTAGGGATCAAGATTGTAACCCAGGCATGTGCCCTTGACTAGAATCGAACCGGGGAACCTTCAGTCTACAGGCTGACGCTCTATCCACAGAGCCAAACTGGCTAGGGCACAGAATTACTCTCTGCTGTCTATCTAGCAGGCCAAGAAATGGGAACCCAGGATTCCCTACCTAACAGAGAATAGGAGAGTATTTAACTTTGAACAGCTCCTTATAATTTTACTCCTAGAAACTATATAGGAGAAAATCCAATGTCTAAGCACATTAAGTTCACTCTTTAGTCAATAAATATTTACTGAGCATCTACTCTGTGTCAAGCACTAGGCATCCAGTAGTGAACAAGGCAGACACACAGAATGTACAGCTCTAAAGGGGTTTCTCAGTCTAGCCCCTGATCTATGCCATGGATTTCATGATGGCCCTGCTTGCAAGTTAGCTCCCTCCTTCCTTCTCTCAGAGTGGAGTGTCAACATTTCATCAAGGCTTCTGACCCACCCCTAAAATCTTCAGCATAACACAAGGGCTGGCTGGGAACTAAGAAATATTAATTTTAAAGGTTGCCAACTCTTGATCTAAATGAGCCAACTGACAGTAGTACACGCAGTGCCCAATTAACGTGAATCCCAGGCACCAATTTTGGGGCCCGAAGCAAGGGGTGTGATCTAAGAGATGTCACTCTCACCATCACCTTGCTTTCTAGACTTGCTTTCCCAATCAGGACGTTTCGAAGAGAATCTTCCTCAGAAAGCTGTTTTCCTGAGAGCACAGCCGGGAGAGTCCGGGGCCGGGGTGCTGCCGTGGCTTTCCCCTGGCCCTGTGCCAAGCCTGCTCCCCCCACCCCCCTTAAGCATCTCTATCAAAATCGAGGCAGATAAGCGGCTCATGCAAGACAAATCCCCCTATCCCCAAGTCAGAAGCCAAATCCCGAAGCCCGGATTCCTGGAGAAAAGCCTGTAATCAACCCCAAAGAGACACAGGCAGCTTTTGGAACAATAACCTCAAACATGTGGATCCTTTCAGGGTGGAATATCGCTGCAGTTATCTCCGTTTGACGGGGTGGGGGGTGGGGGGTGTGTGCATTCTTTAAACCATCAACTGTACCCACACCTCTTTAAAGGAACCACCCACAGTATAAGCACCAAGCTGTAAAGCCAGGTGGCCCTGATGGCACCGAGGCAGGAGAGGTGCTGAGGCCGGGAGGGGAGCACAGAGAGCTCTCTCCTCACCAGCACTGCCGGCACAAAGTAGGCACCTACGGAAAACACCGACCATAGGCGCCCACAGCTCCCCTGACTCGCTCTGCACGGGGGTCTGAGGAGACACCCTCGATGGAAGGCTGTGCCAGAAGAAACATGCTCCCTTCACTTGGGGAGCCGGAGCCCCTGCCCCACATCTGATGCTTCGTTCGTGGCTACGTATAAACAACTTCGGAGCTTGTTCCTTTTAATGCGCTCAGCGGGGAAGAAACAAGTGTCACTCCATTGTCATTCCCACCTGGGTGCTTTAACCGCTCCGGTGTTATTTCAGGGCTCAGCATACATATTCGATTTCCTTCCCTTAATATTTGTTTGACTTACTCTCCGATGGGGACTGGGCGCCTTGGAAAAGCTCTGCGAGGTCAGCCTCCCCGCAGCTTCTCTCAGCACCTCCGTGGGCGCCTGGCCGCGGCCCTGCCTCTTCTTTCAGCAGTTCTCGCTGCAGCAACCACACACACCAACTGTTCTCCCGCCAGGTCCCCTGGGTCTGGGGGTGTAAATCAAAGCAAGCTGGACGTAGGACAGACCGAGCAGATTAGTCAGTTCCCCCACAGGCTGGAAACGGGGAGCCTGAAGCAACATGCAGAGTGCGCAGGGAGAGAGAGGGTCTCTAAGAAAGAACGAGTCACCCCTGCCCCAGCCGTCCAGTCTCCCCTGAGGGACGCTCTGACTGCACACTGCGGGCAGGGGCAGGCTCACTCAGAAATGAGCTATTGGGCCCACTCCCTCTTCCAATGATGACAATCGCTACTAAGGGCAACTCTTCAGGTAAGCAAGAAAAGTGAAAAATGAAGTAAAGACAGACAGGTGTCCTTCTCAATATTTATTATTGCACTGATATTATGCCCACGCCCAGCAACGGTATTCAGAGGGGGACCATCACTCATGTGTCACACGCAGGCTCCAAGCGAGCTTACAGCCATCAGCTTCTTCAGATACTTAGTGAAGAGGGTGCGCCACAAATCCTAAGAAAGGCAGAGTTTTCAAAGAGCAACTTGGGCTCAGTGGTTCTAACCACATTGTAAGCTTTAGTGTCAGACCCGGAAATTGCCGATTCAGAACAAGGTCGGCAAGGTCTGACCCTGTGTGTGCCCCAAACGGGCCCAGCTCTCAGCACCCGCAGCCCCCAGGATCTGTGGCGCCACGTGCCCTCCCTGCTGGATGGCCCATTGGGCACTCCTGCTGCAGTCCATTGGCCAGATAAGAAAATACCTGAATCCCCATCTTTCCAGTCACCCATCAGGTCAGATCCTGTGGAGGATCAAGGACCCAAGTTAGCCAAGAGGTCAAAGGCGTTTTATGTTCTCATGAGGAAAAAAAAGTGGGGCATTCGAAGCTACTTTGCTGTCTTCCCATAATTCTTTGAGAGTATACACTCGCCATTACCTTGGGCAGTTGTGAACAAAATAATACAAATAAATTCTCAAAATTTATTAGTACCCAAGAGGTTTGACCAGCCTCTACAGCCCATGGGAAGTAAAAAGGGAAGTAAAATGTTAGGCATTGTGTACACTTAACAACATACAGTTGGTGCTTAGTGAAGTCCATTTACCACGTGAAGTACTGACTTTATAGCCAGCATTACTAGCCAAGAGTGTTTCACATCTCTCAGGTGAAAAATGTTCAACACTTAAGTGCTACTAATAACTTTTATGGTTGGAAATGAGGATCAAAGTATGAAAGGAAAAATAAATTCACGGGTTCCTACATGCAGCCAAGTCTGCATGGCTCATTTTCTGCCACATGTTTTAAATGGCCTCTCTCAAAGGCAGGGGAGGGGAGGAGGAAAAGTTGCATTTTCTTTCCCCACTCTTTGGGTCTGAAATAAAAGCAGGCAGGCTTGGAGGGGGGAAAAAAATCAAACATTGGAGTAACACTATACACTGCTACTGTTCCCCCAGGAGTTCCTTGCAAATGAGTATCAAGAACTCAATAGATACTTTCCTGGTAAAATACATAAACAGATAAATAAATTATTCCAGGCTGAAAAGAATTTCAACATCTGGCAGCTCGCTAGAGCTTGTCAAACAAGTCAGAAGCACGCGGGGCCAGAGAAGATCATTCTTAGCTCCTGATTTTGGGGCTGGAGAGGGAATGTAACATTTCCCAAAGCTCTTTGCCTTCCAACAGGGAATATGACCCATTTAAACAGGCAATGACCCCTGTGTTTTCTTCCAATAAAATAAATAATGATACTCAGCATTAGGTCTCTGATCCTAATGTCTGTGTGCTCAAGTCATAGACAGTGGAAGGAAAAAGGCCTTTCCTACATGGACTGGCCTCTCATTCTCAAAAACTTGCTGTGGTATACCTTCAATGGCTATATTCAATGAACATTTAACACTTTAAAGAAGGAATTTAACCCTGGCTGGTGTGGCTCAGTTGGTTGAGCACTGTCCCTTGCATCGAAGGGTTGTGGGTTCAATTCCAGGTCAGGCACAAACCCAGATTATGAGTTTGATCCCTGGTCAGGGATCAGGCAGGAGGCAACCAGTCAATGGATGTCAATGTCTCTGTCTGTCTCTTTTATTCTCTCTCTCTCTCTTCCCCCTCTCCCTTCCTCTCTCTATAGAGTCAGTGAAAAAAAAATCCTATATAATAAAAGGGTAATATGCAAATTGATCAAACAGTAGAATAACGGGTCACTATGACACGCACTGACCACGAGGGGGCTGACGCTCAATGCAGGAGTTGCCCCCGGTAGTCAGTGGATTCTGACAGGGGGAGCGCTGCCCAGCCTAAAGCTGGGTTCATGGCTAACAGCGTAGTGGCAGTGGCGAGCAGGCCTAAGCCATCAGTCAGAGATCCCCTGAGGGCTCCCGGACTGTGAAAGGGTGCAGCCTGGACTGAGAGACGACTCCCCACCCTTAAGTGCACAAATTTTGTGCACCAGGGCTCTAGTATTAAATAATATCCTCAGGTAAGGATTAAAAGAAGGGATTTAACTTCTTTGAACCTCAGTCTCCTCAGCAATGAAGTGGCAGGATATCTCTAGTTCCCTTTATGTTCTGACTTTTGGATGCTTAACAGGCATGCTAAGATTCTGATCCTTTCGGCCAGATCAGCAGGGAGGCCTGAAGGCGGGCTCCGTCTAGTGGAGCAGCCTGTCTATGTGCTGTAGTGCACAGCATTAACATCGCCTGTTTATGTTATGTTGTGACAAAGGCTGGGAAAGCACTGTTGTGGTTCTAAGAACTTCTTCCTGGAAAGGGTTCTCAGGCTCACTATCATTTTCAGACTGACAGTCCAGGCAGCCCTTCCCCCATCGATCCTCTTACATCTCTTACCTTTTACAGTAGGGCAGCCAGTGCTAGTTATTAGTTACTGTCTCACAGCCCCACCCCTGCTTGGAATGCTGGGGCTGAGACTGCACAAGAATATGTTCATCTTGGCTATGTCACTCTGAATGTTCCCTTTCTCACAAAAATAGATAAAAATGGGTATAGTTTGAAGCCATATAGACAATGAAGAGAGAAAACTTACAGAAACAATTGGTCTTTTGCCCTGAATTGGCTAGAGCAGTGTTTCCCAAAGTGTGGTAAGCGTACCCCCAGGGGTACGGGAAGAGTTTGGTGGGGATATGCACTGCACCGTGCTTAGCTGCACCTAATTCTACGTTCCCTTGAATTAAGTCAATTTCATCCTTCTCATTGATCCAAATAAATGTTATTTATAACTTTTATTTATATTTTATTATGAATAATTTTGTTTTTTGTTTATTATTATTTTGTGTATGTATCTAAAAAATAAAAATATTTTGATTGTTATTAAAATACATCCATTTTTTTTGACAAGGGGTACTCAGCGTTACAAAAATTATAGAAGGGGTACACATATGTCAAAAGTTTGGGAAACACTGGGCTAGAGAAACAAGTAGGTAATTTGCTTTTTTTAAAAACGGGAATGAGATTTACTAAAAATCATCCAACACCCTAAGTGTGATGATGTAAAAGACATCTCTATGAATGAAAATAAGTCCACAAAGATGAATGTATGTGTGATTAGCTCCTCTGAAGCCTTTCACTGGCCAATAACTACAGTGACCAGGGTATCTCACACCTATTTTACAACCAGTTCTTTTACACCCAAATGGAGTTACACACATATGTATTTTTTTTAAAAAATAACCAGGGAAAACTTGAGCTTTGAATTTTTGGTGGTGGTGGTGATAGAGGGATTCCTATTTCTTCCCCTTAAGATTCACTTTTTATTTAAGGGCTAGAAAGTAAATTTCTATAATAAATACACATACCAAATACGGCTTCATTTAATAAAACTTCATGATTTCTTAGAGCCTCAAATTCAACAAATCCCAAGACAACTAAGGAATATGGTTCCCTCTCCCCCAAAGGCTGGATGGCTCCAGGGGATCAATGTCACCACCTTCGCCCATGCCAGCTGTAGCTAATGGATTTATGCCCTCTGTTTTGCTTAGGTCTGACACCACCATTACGCCCCTGCAGCCACGGGCCTCTCCTGTCGCCATCGTGCATCTCGCGTACATCCTCCCCCGACAGAGCTCATCAATTCCTATTGCTTTTCACCAGGCCTCAGCTCAGGGCACTTTCCCCTGGGGAGACCTTTACTGGTCTCCATACTTAACCCCTGAACCCGGCCTAATCCATCAGCCGCATCGAATGAACAGTGATAGAGAATGTTTCTCCCTACAGACAGGCAGGCAGCCTCCCCACTTAAAACTCAGAAAGAAAGCCATCAACAGGGTCTGCTTTCTGTTTGTCAGCGTCGCCAGCTTCTTCACTCACTGATGTTTTTATTGTCGCAGTGCCCAGCTGCTCGAGTCAGGGGAGCGCTATTCAAAAGGAGACATCAATTAAGTGCTTGTTAAATGCTGTAGATGCTCTTTTGAAAATGTCCCCTGGGACTCTCCTTGGGAGTTCCCAAAACTAGCGGAGGGACAGTTGTCATTTTGGAATAGGGTTTCCCCAAAGTTTTAAAGAGCAGCTTCAAAACCCCATGCACAGCTTTGGACTCCATTTGAACTTCAAAATTATGGCTTTGGAGAATAAAATATAATAATCTTTATTAGGAAAAGTAAGCAATAATAGGCAATAAATAATAAGTATGCAAATATACTGCTTAAAATCGCCTTACCTCATAACCAAACTGCAGCTCATCAGAGGTCAGCATGATGATGTCATCATCAATAGCCAGGACAGCCTCTGTCTCGATTTCGTCATAAGGGAAGAAACGGTTACTCAGCTTGTTTTCAGCCGTCCTCACAACCTTTAATGGAACCCGGATTTTGGGCCAGAGGGATTCTGGGGAAAAAACACACAAAGTATTTATCTTCAGTAAAGTGGTGACAGCAGCATATCACAGATGAGTTGGAAGAATCAAATCCACACACACAGTGTGCAAGGGCAGTTCTTAAAAATGCAATTTTATAATATTTTATACTAGAGGCCTGGTGCATGAATTCGTACACCAGTAGGGTCCCTCAGCTTGGCCTGTGGGGATCAGGCCAAAACCGGCTCTCCAACATCCCCCAATGGGTCCTAGGTTGCAAGAGGGCGGTTCTCTGGTGATGCATCCTGGAATTGGGCTTCCTCCCCTCTGGTTCCAGTTGCATCTCCAGAACCACAACTGCCAAGTCACCGCAGCTCAGCAGCTCCTGCATTGAGTGTCTGCCCCCTGGTGGTAATGCACATCATAGCTACCAGCCGACCAGTAGCTTAGGCACATGAGCACGCGCGAGCATGCGCGCGCACAACACACACACATTCAACACGCACATGGACATGCACACACATGCGCGAACACTGAGTGGCCAGATTATTATGATCTCTGAACGCATAATAATCTCGCCACTCAGTGTATATTCTATATAATAAAAGGCTAATATGCAAAATTTTGCCCTCAACCAGGAGTTTGTCCAGCAGACAGGCCAGCCAACCATCCATGTCCCCTCCCCCTAGCCAGGCTGACCAGACCCACCCATGTACAAATTCATGCACCAGGCCTCTAAAAAAAAAAAAAAAATATATATATATATATATATATATATATATATAGATATAGATATAGATATAGATATTGAGTGGCCAGATTATTATGTATTCAGAGATCATAATAATCTGGCCACTCAGTGTATATTTATGTCTATTCTAAGTCCCTACAGCACTACTAGTTCTCATCGCTGTCTCCACAAGAATGCACAAATTGGCTTCTTCTCATAACTGAGATAGGGGAGCCAAATGACCACGATCACAATAAGAGAAATCGAATCTGGAATGGCTTTCTCAGGTCCATGGTTTAACATCAGAACCCTACCACCTTTGTAAATACATTCAGGTAGGTCCACCCCAGCTCAAAGCTTGCCTGTGTCTCTGTTAGAAAACACAATGCATGTGCTCAAGATGTCTGCTCCAATGTGCCCACCTCCAAAATGCAACCACAAACAGCCATCAAGGCCGTGAAAATCCGCCCCTCATCCAACTGTTTCACTGAACAGGCATATCTCCCTTAACTTAGCACTTTATCCCCTCGACAGCCCTTCCCCATGATTTACTGTCTTTGGTTTCTCATCATGTCCAATTTACAGAGTAAATATCAAATGTCTAGGTTCAATTATGTGGGATTTTCTAGTACAGTGAAGAAACACCAACCCATGACTTGCCTTACATTTTCCCCATTCCACTTAGAAATAAGAGAAGCAATTCAACCGCAGGTTCCTTATTTTAAAATGCTGAGTTTGGCACAGCGTGAAATCAATCCTTCTTTGGTACAGTACCCATCGCTACACACCTCAGGGGTCTTTACACGAGGGCAGTTTGTTCTTCACACATTTAAATTGGAATAGGAAAGCTAGGTGTTAAACTGCTTCCCAAAAGTTCATCATGTGGCTGTGGGACGATCTAGCTTTTGAGTACTGAAGCCCCCCAAAAATCTCTCACTGAAGAGAAGTATGGCAGAGGGCAAGTCAGAAGGGGGAAAGGCTGCCTTCACTGGCTGCAAATAAGATATCTTACTTCTGAAACCGGTTTGGCTCAGTTGATAGAGCGTCAGCCTGCGGACTGAAAGGTCCTGGGTTCGATTCCGGTCAAGGGCATGTACTTGGGTTGCGGGCACATCCCCAGTAGGGGGTGTGCAAGAGGCAGCTGATCTATGATTCTCTCGCATCGATGTTTCTAACTCTCTATCCCTCTCCTTTCCTCTCTGTAAAAAGTCAATAAAATATATATTATATATATATATAAAATAGATATCTTACTTCTGTGTATTCTACAGTAAATCCCTTCATCACCTTGCTGGGGCATTACAGGGTCTTGGAAGAAGCCTGTGCAATCAAGAGGCCCTGTAATTAAGGACAGTATTCTGTCTCAAATAAGCACAGAGATCAACTCCAAAAGAAGCGTGCTTGGAAAAGGACCGAGCTGGAGACCAAAAATGATCCTACGGGTTACAGTCTCTTAATCAATAACAACAGTTAATTGTAGCTGCATTCTTGGCACAGAATTACATAATTAATAAATATCTCTGGAACAAGTGAATTGGCATAGGACTGAGAGACCAGAGACCTGGGTGCTGCATTATCTATGGCCGTGGTCGGCAAACTGCAGCTAGCGAGCCACATGCGGGCTCTTTGGTCCCTTGAGTGTGGCTCTTCCACAAAATACCACAGCCTGGGTGAGTCTATTTTGAAGAAGTGGTGTTAGAAGAAGTTTAAGTTTTAAAAAGTTGCCTCTCAAAAGAAATTTCAATCATTGTACTGTTGATATTTGGCTCTGTTTACTAATGAGTTTGCCGACCACTGATCTATGGGATCTTAGGCAAGTCCCTTCTTCTTAGGGTAAGAATAAGCAGAGAAAGAAGGGGACCTTTATTAAGCAACTGGTATATGCCAGACACGTAAGAGATGCAGTGTCATTTGAGCCTCTCGACAACCCTATGGGGCAGAAATTATTTACAAAGCAAACTTTACAAGGCTCAGAGGCATGAAGTAACTTGGCTGGGGTTGCAAGCTAATAAATGATAAGGCTAGTATTTGAGTTTAAGTCTGTATAGTATCAAAGACCAAATAGGACCTATACCATCTATTGCAGTTTGAAAATCTCATGTTTCTCTAGATCTGGAACAAGACACAAAAGTTCAATAATTTTCTCCAGCAATCATTCTTGTTTGTTTCTCAACCCCTCTTCCAGATAAATAAAAGTGCTGTCAAAAATCTACTGTCCAAATTCTTATAAAGGATTATATCTGCAATATCTAAAATCAGGAAGGTTATAATCCACTAGACCAGCAGCTCTCAAACTTTTGGTGCTAGGATTTCTTTGTGCTCTTAAAAACAATTGAGAACCCCAAAGTAGATTGTTTATGTGGAACACACTCACACAACTTATTGTATTAGAATTTAAAACTGAGGAAATCTGAAAACACAAGAACATATTCCATCAGCTGTGAGAGTGAGGATGTCATCCATGTCATGGAGCTTGTCCACTTGTGAAAGAATAAGAGTGGGAAAGGGAGGTGACTCAGTATTATTATGAAAATAATTTCAACCTCACAGACCCCTGAAAGGATCTCAGTGATGTCCATGGTCCCCGGACCACACTTTGAGAACCTCTGTGCAGACTGTTCTGATTTGGGTAGCACAATCCAGGGGAAAAGTCTGAACACACCGGAAGACAGTTTGGGAGGAGTTACGAGAATAGTGCAGGCACCTGGATCCAGGATTTCTAAAAGAACGAGTAAGAAACAAAACATGCCACTGGGCAATGTATTGCCTCTTGGCTTTAGTTTCACCCTTCACTGCCCTGACTGCCATGCTGGAACCGGGTCCTGCAAACAGTCCCCCTGCCAGCTGGCACCGTGTGGAGCTGTGTCAGCAGAGGGGGCTGGAGGGACACTGCAGGAGGAACTCGGTTTTTCTTCCTGGGTCCGGGAGCTTTGTTACTTCCTGCTCCTTCGGTACGTGGCCAGCGGATAGGCAGGCAGGAGCATTTAGGCCCGCCCCCCAGAGGCGGCTTCCCAGCAGGCTCTGCAGACACCCCAACCAGCTTCCCAGTGAGTTCAACAGCACTTCTGTAGGCAGCTTTCCAGAAAGTTCTACAGATACTTCCAAGAGCACTCAGCTGAGGTTCTGCCCACGTGGTTCCCAGTGAGCTGCACTGAAGCCCTCACAAGTTTCGCAGCAAGGTCACTAACACCCCCATGGGTGGCTTTCAGTTGAGCCCCAAAGGTAGCCAAGGAAACAGTTGGTTGCTTGCTGGCCAGACCTGGCCTGTGGCACACCTCAGCAACCCTCCCCGTGCAGTGAGCTGCGTGGTCTGAATCTCAGACCTAGCTGGAGAAGGGACACTCCCAAACTTATTTTCTGTAATCTTTAGAGCTCTTTTTACCCCTTAGTCACCAATGTCCTGTTACTCGTTAACAGTGCTTTACATTAAACTTTTCCTGTTCAAGTTTAAATCTAGTCTCCTCCCTGGACCTTGGCCTTACACCAGGTCTTATCAGATGGAAGGGACTTGTTCTCCATGGCCTCTAAAGCTAGAACCGTGGCCAACAGGGGGGTGGAAGTTACAGGAAAATTGATTTAGACTCAAAGTAGTAAGCACTTTCTGAGGGCATAAACAGTTTTAAGGTGGAATTAAATGCCTTCGGCAGCAATATGGGATTTTGATTCTGTTTATAAAATCAGGACAAAAGCATGAGGTAGGAAAGAAAAAAATGATGGTAAAGTTTGTTTCTTTTTTCCTTCCACTGGTATTTTCAAAAGAAAAGACTTAGAGTGGAACCTTGGTTCTCGAACTTACTTTGTTCCTAAGGGCTGTTCAAGAAGCTAATGTTAAGAAACTGAGTCATTTTTCCCCATTAGATATACTGTAAATGGAATTCATTCATTCCAGACCCTCAAAGAATTCCCTGTTTTAACCTTTCTTATATAGAATACATGCCTCGTGTACTGTTTAACCTATAAACAAACACTTCTTTTCTTAAATTTATCAAACTACCCCCTACCAGCCTTAAACGAATCACTTTCAGCACTCGGTTCAGGGACGTCTTTCAGGTCAGAATGCAGCCTTTTTACTTGTTCATATATCACTGCCTCCTAAATGGCTCTTAGACAAATGGTATCAGCTTGAAAACCAAAGTTTGGTTCGACCACCGAGACATTTTTTCAGTCAACATCTTGGTCGAGAACCAAATCGTTCATGATGGGCCGCACTGAAGAAATGAGGTTTGACTGTACTTTTCTGTTTGAGTTCCGACAAGGACCTAATTCTTTTACATAATCCCAAATGGGAGAATTGACAAGACATGAAGATGTTCCTCCTGATAACAGGTGAGCTAAATAGACCCCTAGGGCTTAGTGCAAAGGGCATGAACTTTAGATCCAGAGAGGCCTGTGTTTATTTCTGACTCCATAATTTACAGTGTTGTGGCTCAGGCAAATTACTCAATTAATCTGAATTTCATCCTTGCAAAGTGGGGATAATAACAGCTTTCTCATAGGACGAGAGATAATATATGTAAAGCACTTAGCACAGTTCCTGTTCCTGGGATGTAAAAGGTCTACAAAGCATGGTTATGGTAACATTGTATCACTATTTTCACAAATGGATTCTTTTACAGTCTTATGAACTTTACTTCTCTACCGACAACCTAAAGAGGTGCAGACAGAGGACATGTGGTGACCTCTTAGGATGCAGAAGGAAACAGTGTCACGGCCAGAAGTATTCAGGCCCTAATTCCGTCACTTAGCCCAGAGGGGGTATTTTTCCTTACACCTTTAAACCTAAATGGAACAGTTGGCCCTGTATCCCGTGTCTCATCCTGTGGCTCTGTAGCTGACAAAATAAAAATGTCCCCTTCCATTCACCAACAAAGAAGTCTGAAAAGTAGGATTTTCACACACACTATATGTATGAAAAACACACAGCTGAGCCAGCTCACCCGGTAACTTCACAGTTATGAGCTTTAGTATAGCTCGAAGAAGGAAAAAAAACCCTCCATGTGTTAAGGACTTTTAAAAAATGTGTCTTGATTAACGGTTTTCTCCATGTTGGATGCCAAGGGAGATGTGAGCAAAGAGAATTTTCCTCCAACCTGGCAAAGGCACCACCAACTGCTCAGGCTGACTGAGGATGACCGCAGCCCCATCCTGGCGGTCACTGCCACAAACACAACCACAGGTCCTAAGTGAACGAGGAGATTATCTCCATGCCGACCTGGAGCTCACTTCAGGAGGGCCCGGCTGCGTGGTGTCCACCTGGTCCCCAGGACCCTAATCCCCACAGTTGCAGAACTTAGCTCTAAAGGAAGGGAGCTGCTGCTCCCACTTCCTGTTCCGAGCTGACCATCCCGACAGGCGCAGCCAATCCCGTCCCACCTGCCAGGAACTATGGGAGCTGCAAGGCGAAAAGGCTGGGAGCTCTTGAGATCCGATAAAATTTTAAACTGACATCAGTTAGAAAAGAAGGCTGAGGTCAACTTGACTGAAATGGATGATGGAATAGCTTTCTTCCAACTGAGGCCAAGGGCCAGGCCCAATCACTCCTGTGTCCGTCAAGTGGGGAGCTGAAGAGTTGGGGAGCAGGAGGCAGGGGCTGCCTTTTCTTCTGACAAGGCTCAAAACCAACGTGGCGAAAGCTCACTGGAAATTTCTGTTGCCTTGTCTAAGTATTTATTTAAACTTCAAGCCAAGCAATTTAGACTTAAATGTAACCAAAGAGAAAATGGTATTTGGTTGGATTGGAAAGTGAAAGAAAAAAAAAAAAGAGGGAGGGATGTTTCTGACTACACTAATCCTCCCAGCAGCAGACATGCTAACCACAATATTTATCTTAGTAAATGCAGAGAAAGTGAAAAACATCACTCCTGCCTCTAATATTTCAAAGCCGTGGATTTGTTTTTTAAAATACATATATGTTACTAATGCTATATGTAAAAAAAATTCACATGACTTTGCTGGCACGAGAGCCAGAGCTGACAGCCCCATTTACCAACTGAACAAACACTTCCCCCACCCCAGAAATTAAACATGGTTCACGCTCTCCCCAAACAACCACACTGACCGAGCCGGAGGCCTGACCTACAAACCACTGTTAGAGAAAGGCTGGTTCAGTCTCTAAACATGTCAAAATTAGGGCCTCATCAGTTGAGGGCTCTCTTTCCTCCCTGGAGCCAAAATATTTCAAAAATAAACTAAACTCTTGGTCATACAATTAACCAGTGCATTTTAGTAGGGTCTACCAAAAATCAAACTGAACACCCTGCTCCCAAACCTGGCCTCGTGCTATTGCATTGAGCTATGTCAACAGGGGGCTTGGACCAAGAAGAAAGAAAAAGATCCCTCCTTTCGCATAGTTTGCAATGAATACTTGCCCCAAAGAAGGGACTCAAATTCACAATAAATAAGTGGCTAACCAAGCTTCCCAAGGAGAAGTCCCTTTTACATTTAGCACCAGACTTTGCAACTCTGCCTCTGGGCAGGGAGCATGCTGGGAGGCTCCCAGAAAGCCGGTGGCCTCTGTGAGCAGGAGCAAATGCATGAGCTGATGGTGAATGACAACACCTGCTTTCTAGAGCCGGAGGCATACACAGCCCTCCTTCTTAAAACATGGCCCATCCTGCCCTGGCTGCTTTGGCTTGGTGGACAAAGCATAGACCTGCGGACTGGAGGGTCTAGGATTAGATTCCTGTGAGAAGCACATGCCCAGGTTGTGGGCTCAATCCCCAGTGAGGGATGTGTAAGAGGCAGCCGAGCAATAATTCTCTCTCATCTTTGATGTTTCTACCTCTTTCTCCCTCTCCTTTCCTTTCTGAAATCAATAAAGATATATTTGAAAAAACAAAAACATGGCCCATCCTTTATCAATGAAGAGACTAATTAGCAATACAGCACCCTCCATCCACTTCACGTTGGGGGAGAGGGAACAGCTGTTCTGATGAATCAAAGGCAGCTGGTCAGAGGCCCTCCCATACCTCTCCCTTGTAACTCCTCTTTTGTCTTCTCTACCTGTTCCTGCCGGTCAGTCTCTTCCTCCCTCCTTACTTGATTACAACACCTCCCTTTTTATTCTATTCCTTCCCCCCTTTATTGACATAAAAAAAATTAGAAGCTGAGAAGAAAAAAAGTTAACATAAAAATATAGTTAACAAAAAAATTTTTAAAGCAGTGTGTGTGCCCAGCCAGTGTTGCTCAGTGGTTGAGCATCTACCTATGAATCAGGAGGCTTGATTCCCGGTCAGGGCACATGCCCAGGTTGCGGGCTCCATCACCAGTAGGGGCCGTACAGGAGGCAGCCAATCAATGATTCTCATCATTGATGTTTCTCCTTCCCTCAACCTTCCTCTCTGAAGACATTAAAAACATGTTTGTTTGTTTTTTAAAAAGCAGTGTGCTTCACAACAAAATGCAGGACCTTCATTTAAAATGCTACTTTGTTAACTCACACACACCTTGGCTCCCTAAATCTAAAAAGAAAGTTCATGATTCTCTCAGAGGAAAGAAAAAAAAAAACACTGAGTGAAACATTTTAAGTGTCTCAGGAGGAAAGGCAATTTCTGATTTGCCTATCAGACAGAAGCATGGTCTTCCTCCAGCCTAGACTCCACATGGACTACTGGGAGTTTCCAGAGTTGACTGTCCCGACTTCAGTATAACCAATTAAAAGGGACTAGCCATAAAAAGTGCAGAGACTACTGTCAGGCCATAAACTGGACCTTATCGGTGATAGTGGTGCACATTACAAACTTCAAACTGATTCCGTGCTCTAAGCCATCAGAAACTTCCTGGCTTTAATAGGCTATAAAGGGCAGGAGCTTTGAAGTCCCTGGGATTAGGATCAGTAATAGACGGACTGAATGAGAAACTAAATGGAGGTGGAACATACTCGATGCATTCTGAATTAAAAACAAATCCAATTAATCAAATAGTCTGGATTCTAGCTGCCAGCCAGCAGATGGCAAGGGTGGCCAGGGCCAGGCACAGAGTGATTAAGGGCGAACCAACGGGAACTCCAGCGAGTGCTCACTTAAGGAACCGCTCCGCAGTCTGGGAGGGCATGCTTTGCTGACTTTCCCCAACAGAGGTGAGGCCACCCTTTTTTCTTGAAGAGCACAGTATCAGAGCCGAGATAAGGAAGGGGAAAACAAATGCCTTTTAAACTGAGTTTTCATGTAAACAAATCAGCTGAGAGGGCTGAGGGAAGCTGAGATCTGTTTTCCCAAGGCTGGTGGGCTTTGATCCTACTGATGCCTAAGCCCCACCACTTGTGGCTACAGAGCAAGCCATGGGCTGGGAGTTAAATGGGCCATTCTAGAACAAGAATGAAATGATTGATAAAACTGGGGTCAAGCTGTCTCAGAAGTGGCATTATTGCTGACAAAGTGGAAAAATTCACTTAAAACAAAGGAGGCAATTAACTTGGCCAGCCATAACGGATCCAGCTGAAAGTTGTACTAACACCCAAGCCACCAGGCCTTTCCTGAACACACGACCTCCCCACCCTTCTTACCTTCTGGAGGGCTTTTGTTCTGATTATTCCAGACGACCAGCAGCTTGGACAGACTGGGCACCTTAGACACTTCTGTGATGACCCGGAAGAGACTCTCCACTCGGTCGTAGGTGAGAACGATGGCGGTAAAACCTTGAGACTGTGGTGGGATCAGTGGGAGGAAGAGTGGGTTGCTCACACTACCCCACTTCTGCAAGAGAATAGATTGATGAGGGTCAGAGAAGGACCTACTAACCACAGGGCTGATCTCTTTCCCAACATCATCAATAAACCCGAACATGGGAGGTTCGGTGGCTTCTACAAGGACCAATCCAAGAGCTAAGGAATTGTTCAAAATCTTCCCTTCCTCAAAATTCATACTGACTCTGTAATTCGGTTTGGCTCTGATACTATTAAAAGCAGAGCAGAGAATTGTTGCAGCGGAGGAGAGATTTCTAGCCAAACATGGCAGATTAAACCCACGCTTTTATCTCTATCCCCTCCCAACCCCCTGAAATGACAGTTAATAAATACAACATACACATCTACAGTGACAATGAGACAGGAGAAAGGAGAGCTGCTGGTGAGCAATACTAACATGTTTCTCAAAGGGGCCAGAGAGGTGGCCACAGAGCAGGAGAGTGAGAACTAAAACCTAAGGACCTCCAAAGGGGGAAGCCAACAAGGTTCAAGGTCAAAGTGTTGAACCCCACAAAGGCTCAGGAGTTAAGCTCAGTGGGTACGTTGTGAGAGTAAGATGAGGGATAGGATTGAAAATAGGAGGACTGGTTAAAAAACACAGGAGTAACTGAAAAATAAAATATTATTTTTTTTTAAAGTTTCAATTGGAAAAACAGCACACACAAAAGACACACTGAACATAAGGAGCAGTGAGAGACCCGGATTCACAAGCTTTTCCTTCACCTACCACCCAGCCAGAACTCTACTCTTCTCCCCACCTCCGCTCAACAAGGAGGTTCATTCTCTGAGGAAACGGAAGCTCCAGACATGGAAACACAGGGACAGCTGAGAGGAAAATGCAGGTGAAAATCTGTATTCTGAATGAGCCCTACGGCCTTCTTCCCCTGCAGTTCCTGAACCGCGGGCGGCTGTGTGGAGAGCTTGCCACTCGTCATCTTACAGCAAAGCCTTCCAGGCAGCAAGATGCCCGCAGACAAAGAACTTCTGATTCAGTTTTTAGTGCTTCTCTTGTAACCATGAGCAGATCCTAGAATCACAGCCATTTCAAGAACATCTTCAGCATGAACAAAATAAACCAAATGAACAAACAGAAGAATAGGAACTCAGGAGAAACAGAGACAACAGAAGTAGAAAGAAATGAAAACGTCAACAATTATATCCTTAAAGAGAGATTTTCATCCATGAAAGAATGGTTACTTTTATTTTAAAAGATCTATCAAGAACAGGAGAGAACTCTTAATTTGACAGCCTGTAATTACCGTATTTGCCGGCGTATTAGACGATTTTTTGGCCCTGAAAAATGTGCCTCCAAGTGGGGGGTAATCTTATACGGCGAGTATATAACAAACTCTGTATTTTTAGTGGAAATGTTAGGGGGTCGTCTTATACGCCCAGTCGTCTTATACGCCGGCAAATACGTATTTTTCAGGGCCAAAAAAATTGTCTTATACGCCGGCAAATACGGTATGTAAAAGGCAGAGTTGAAAGATAAACATATTCCAGTACAGTGAATAAAAAGTCAGATGAAAAACAGGATAGAAAAGATGAGAAAATCTAGGAGGTCCAACATCCATCTAACAGGAGGTTCCTAAAAAACCAAACCACAGAGTACGGAAGAAACAAAACTATCAGAAATTAAATAAGTCCTTGGAACAAATGACATGAGACACACAAATTATTCAAATCGAAAGGGTCCAATAAGTAATAGTACACTGATTTAAAAAAAAGAAAAAACCCAACACAGAACAATGAAACAAAAAACACAGCTATATGAAAAAAGCACATCACTCCCGATTGCTGGGAATAAAGAGTGTAAAAAAACTAAAGTGTGGATCCAGGTGATGAGCATGTGAGTTCACTGGACAATCCTTGCAGCTTATAGCTCTGTAAGTTTGAAATTTTTTCAGAAAATGTTTTAAAAGTAATGAAAGAAATTCAACTTCTTTGCTACCATTATATTGCTAAGTAATTTTTTATTACAGCAAAGTAAACTAAAGTATTTTTGTACTGATGATTGGAAAATATTGTTAAACATTACATTTTAACACAGCTTTATTGAAATAAGTCATACTATAAAAATCTATTCATTTAAAGTATATAATAGTTTTTAATATATTATAGTTTTTTAAACTGTGTTATTGAAATATGCTATTGTAACCATTTGTTAAGTACAATTCAGTGGAATTAATTACATTCACATTCATATATTATTATGGAAAACTCCAGGACCTAACTTCATTTCTGCCAGAAGGCAGCTGAATATGAAATGCCCTATCTGTTATTCTGGCTGCTTATACTTCCCTAATGTCTTTTATAACCTGGGATTCCCAAGTTTCTCGTCAACCTCATCCATATCACTGATGGACACCCATCACCACGTATATGACAACAGCTGTCTGCCAGATGTAACCATGTGGGACAGGAAATGTACACAAACATATGGAATACACATGGGATGGGAACTCAAGAAGACTGGATGGTTTTCCCCGAGTCCTACTGTAATCAGGATATTAAAGCCAAAATGTCCACAACAGACCATAATTAGACTTCATAACTGAGAGACACAATTGGAGAGGCTACCTTCATAACCCTGACTTTGTTTCCACGATATCACATGCTGACATTAAGCTGTAGGCTTAGGAAGGTGCCTGGATTTTAGTATTTGTGTCCTAGCATCTTATTTATTTGTAGGAATCCCTTTTAGTTTTCTTTCCCAAACCTTACTCTTCATATCTTCCTGACTTTTATGGAAACTGAAGTCAGTAAAGCAGCCCTGTGCTCAAGTCATAATTAATCCTCAAGGTTCACCCTCTGCAATCACCATCTCAACCCACTCATCTACTACTCCAAAAACGATACTCTCTTATGCTTCAAAAACACCACTTAAATGGAAAAGAAAGATAAGTGATTTTTTTATTCCTCATCCAAGGATAAGTTTATTGATTTTTAGACAGAGAAGAAGGAAGGGAGAGATGATAGATAGATAGATAGATAGATAGATAGGGGAGGAGGAAAGAGGAAGGGAGGGAGGGAGGGAGAGAAATATGGATATGAGGGACAAACATCAATTTGTTGCCTTCCATACATGCCCTGCCCAAGAATCAAATATGCAACCTAGGCCTGTGCCCCAACCGGGAATCAAATGCACAACCCTTTGGTGTACAGGCTCCAACCAACTGAGCCACCAGCCAGAACAGAAAAAATACCCTTTAAAGAAGTGTGTAAAATATTTAATGTGTGATGTTCAAAGAATCAAGATTTACAGAGCACATACTTATGGAGTAGTAGGCACTAAGATTTACATGTATTATCTTATTTGAGTCTGACCACAACTCCCAAGACAGATACAGTCATCATTCTCATTCTATAGATAGTGAAATTATAAAATCAGAAAAGTGAATGATGTCTCATTTGCTTTACCAGCCAAGGGAAGAGAGGAAGGAAGGAAGGAAGGAAGGAAGGAAGGAAGGAAGGAAGGAAGGAAGGAAGGAAGGAAGGAAGGGGAAAGGAAGAAAGGAAGAAAGAATAAGTGATGTTCAAGGTTACATACATAACCTCTAAGTGACAGATGTTGGGAACAGCCCAGCCATCTGACTCCAGGACACCAAATGGTGGTGGTTCACGGCCCTTCTCCACGCCCCCTACTCTTGAGCCGGAGATACAGCACCACCATTTTACAGACTTTGGAAACTGGAACTGTGGGCTATTCCAGAGTTCACTGTTTCTGGCTCTTTTCTGAGACAAAAAATGCTAAAAGTTCTTTATCCTCGATAATAAATCAGCACCAGTTATACCAGAGGGTATAAAACACACCAACCATGTAACGCTGACACAAAGGGAGCACATACATTTTAAAAGGTACACACAACTCTGACACAGGAAAACCCATTTAAAAACCAACAGAATAAGGTCTGTTCTTGGGGAGCATCAGGGAATGCTAACTCTTGGATGGAGAGGGAAATTCCCTGGGAGAGGAAAAGCTTGGTTTCAGACAACGAATCCCTTGGGACTGAAACTGAGGCACCCCGACAGGCACCACAGCTCTGATTTCAGGGCCCCGCCAGGCAGAACGAGCTGAAGTCTCTGGCGAGACCACAGACCTCATCTCATCCCATGTGCCGGCTCCCTCGGAAGAGGGTGAAGTGGGAGGAGAGGAAGGTACGGGTGGGTGAGAAGCAGACAGTTACTCGCCTTGGTGTTCAATTTTTCCACACTCCTCACTTGCATACCAAATAGAGCTTGACAACGAGAAGCAGAATGAGGCCACACACTGAGGAGACAGGGCATGTGAAGGAGCATAACCAGGACTGAAATCTTGCCATCACTTTCCATAAAAAACAGACACTGAGATGAACACAGAGGCGACATCTAACTACTGTGCACATGTTTGCTGATACGGGCTCCGATGCTTTACTGCAGGATGCAGCCCAGGGTTGATGCAAATGACTTTAAAAAAGTGGGTCAGCAAGCTCAGAGTCGATTTTGGAATCAGGAGTCCTTCATCTGAATCGAGGTTCTTTGATGTATACCAGCCGTGTGGCCTACGCAATGTACTCAGCCTTCCGCACACCTCAGTTTCTGTATCTATAAAGTCACGATAATATGACTGGCTCGTTTTCTAGAGGGTATGACCTGACATTGTAATAATTACTTGTATTATTATCATGTCTTAATTATTACTTAACAATCCAGCGGGTGTTAATAAAAGTAAATAGGTGTATATATAAAGTCCCTGGCAGGTACAAACATTCGATAGGTGACAGTCAGTATTTGATCTGGTGCGAGTAACAATTTCTCTGGGCTTAATTTTCTGCATGTCTCAAAAGCGGGGTGCACAGTAGCCTACGCAATCGTGAGGTATATCTCAGCACCAAGAATTCTAAATCCTTTTCTGCCTTTGTTATAATGCTTTTGGGTCATGGTTTACCTGGCTTTTCTATCTCAATTTTTCCAAATAACTGCTTTTCTTTACCATTTTCTTTTCCCTCCTGTTCTTTATACTTTTACTATCTGGAAAGCTCCATGAAAGCAGGAGCCATAAATGTTATAACACCCAGCACCTAGCACAGTGCCTAGTGCTACTCAATAAAACCTTGTTTAGAGTTAGCAAATTAAACCCACATGATGCAGGTCATGTTCTTTCTGTTCTCCTTATGTACGGATGTGAACAGCTGATGTGCTCTCAAATGAGTGGCATCAGGAATTCTGAAATGGTTTCCAACTCAATTCATTCCTTTGAAAGTACTTACCAAGAATCTTACTGTGCTAAGTATTCTGAAAAAGTGTAGGATTAGGATATTTAACTGCCATTTACTAATTCTGTAATAAGTAAAGCTACGTCTGTGAGCATTAATTTCCTCATCAATAAAATGGAAAGTGTGATAATATCTACCTCCTAAGGTTTTAATGATTAAATGAGATTATGCACAATTACGCTTAGTGGAGGGCTCAGCACAGACCTCCATGAATGGCAGTTAAACACAGAAAACTTCCAGCTCTCCCCAGTTCGTATTCTCCTTGTCGGCTAAAACAAAGGCACTAGCCACTCACAGCCATCATTCCTGCCAATACTCCTTCTGGTTCCCATTCATTCGGGCAATGTGAGCACACACTATAAGCCTAGGATAATGTTAGATATGCAAAAATGAACAAATTCATTCCCTTCAAAATGTTCATACCGTATTTGCCGGCGTATAAGACGATTTTTTGGCCCTGAAAAATATGCCTCCAAGTGGGGGGTAGTCTTATACGGCGAGTATATAACAAACTCTGTATTTTGAGTGGAAATGTTAGGGGGTCGTCTTATATGCCGACAAATACAGTATTTTTCAGGGCCAAAAAATCATCTTATACGCCGGCAAATACGGTAATACAGTGGGAAAGACAGCCCGGTACAAAGATAAATTACAATGCAAGAGAACAAGTACTAAGCAAGGATTAAAGCCCTGTGGGGACATAAGATCTCCCCGATCGCCTCTGCCTCCCTGGATGAGGAGGGAGCTCCTGAGTGGTCTTCAAGGACAAGCAGGAGAGTGCTGGCCAGAGAAGCTAAGACATGCGCACAAGCCGGGGAAGAGTCCACTCAGTTGCAAAGTTGGGAGGAGAAATGAGAGAAACTCAGGCAGGCAGGATCCAGCCACATCTTGCAAAGCCTTGTATGACGGAAGTTGTTTTTAAGTCACATGATTAGCTTTTGAAACTCTCTTTTCCTGAGGACTGTTTGATAAATTAACACTGCTACCTTTACGTTCTATTTCAAAAGGTCAGAAATAGGAAACACCGATCTGCAGCTAAGCTTCTGTCAATTGCTTCTTCCCTCCTCAGACATAATCCCATTTGCCTCTGGAGCCCAGTGACCACGTGGAGAAAGGCAGCTTTAATTGGGGGGGGGGGGGGGTGTGCCTTCACACAGGCACTCTGCTCCACTGGGGCAAGGTCAACAAACTAACCCCCAGAGGAAAAAACCATACTGGAGAAGGACATTTGAAAATGGCATTTAGTCACCTCTGAAATACCTTTAAGACCTGACCCCCTGCTGGCCGACCAAAGAGAGTGTCTACAGTCTGGGACCTCTTGACCCCACTTTCTGCAGGAAATCAAGCAAATTTAAACCTCCATAATTTACTCAAGAGTCTGACTTCTGCCAGGGAAAAGGAAACAATGCTGGCAATTAACTCTGTTGCCTGATTAAATTTCCATCATGGCAAGATAGAACATGGGGCCAGGCACTCGGCAACGGCGACCTAAAAAGAGGCGAAGCCCCTCTACTGCAGCTGCACCCTCAGGATCTTGGTTATCAATACTCCTTTCAAATACACTCAATAAGCCGTTCACTCAGAGAGGGAAGGAGGTACCACGAGGAGAAGTGTGTATCATCCTGACAGAGTACCGGCATTTCGCCAAAATGCCTTGTTCTCTCTGGCCCACCCTTTGCTTCTCACTCCTACAACAAATATTCATTGTAGAAGCTTCAGTAAGAAATCCAGATGGTTAAACTGCAGTCGCATAAAAGTAATCCATAATAGCTTGGCAACTGTCAGGTCACAGGGCTCGCTTTGGAAAGGTTCTTTCCCATCGCTTATTGGGAAAGCCCGGTGAAGGAGCGAGCGGTGAGCAGACAGACTAGCTGGAGGGAGTTGTAGGTTCGGTTCTCAGGATGCCCTGAAACATCCTGGGGAGACGAGGCAAAGGGATTTTTCTCCTTCAAGAAAGAGATCCAAACTCCAACCACGAGGGGTGTCTTCTGGCAATCTCACAGGAAGCTAGTTGTCCAAGCCCTTCCTGAAGTCCCGGTTTGCTTTCTTTTAGCGGAAAGGTCATGGTAGCCCTAGATGACCAACCAAAACCATTCTCGGCAAGGTTATCTGCCACACAAAACGTAAGAGGAAGGTGGAGAGCAAACGGCCTTTGCTAACCATTCTGAAATGCTCCTACTGAAATTACTTGAGGATTATAAAATCAAGAGTGGGGAAAACCACATTTCATTACCAACCTAAGGACTCTCAGTCTAAATCAGCCATGGGCAAACTACGGGTGTTCTATCCAGCTCGCGGAGCTGAAAGAGCGGAGGGTTCTCTTGCTCTCCCCTCTGCTCCTTCACCAGCAGCCCAAGATGAGAGTGCCAGCATGGTCAGGATGCTTTTGTTCTGGCCCTCCGGTCCAGTTTAAGAACCCATTGCGGCCCTCGACTCAAAAAGTTTGCCCAGCCCTGGTCTAAATCAACCCAATCCCAGAGAGGAGAAATCAAGCTCAAAGCAAGATGATGCAAACTTTAATTCCCATTACTCACCATATCAGAGATTTTTTTTTTAAATGTCACTATGTATAACTTTATGTGACAAGAAGAGAAGCAAGCAGATATTTGAGTCAACCCATATTTGACTTAAATAAAGGCATTTTGCCTGGGCAGCCGAGTGAGAGGAAAGAGAAGACAGGCCTGTTGCACAGAAGCTTTTGAGCCCCTGGTAATGAGCAGCCTTACCTATCCCTACCTTGATAGAAAGGGCAGTTTGCTTGGTTGTTTTGAAGTTATCAACCCTTACCTCAATGTGGTTTCAATTATGAATTACCAGACTAAAAGGGGGGGAAAAAGCTTTGATTTATTCTTTTTTGCTCCAATTATGCATGATGTGTTTCCACTGAAGACTTTGAAAAGTATTTCATCATGCCTCTCATCCTGAAGTGGTCAGAGGGCAAAACCAAAAGGAGCTAACCCTTTCATTTCTCCCCGAGGTTCAAACAGACGCCCTATCAATGGCTGTAAGGCAGGGCCTTTGAAGCAAACGGAGCAACGAAAGGGTTAAGCATTAGCATCATGTTACTAACGTGCACCGGGGTGGTGTCCCCTGTCCAAAAGGGTGAGATGATATTTATGTTAATGGGTACGGGGAGATCTGAAAGGGGCAGTCAGTAATATGGCCCGCGCTGCCTTAACCATTAAACCTCTGCAGCCCCGGTGACTCTACAGCACACTCTTCCGGGCGCGCACTGACTTGGGAGACGGGAGAACTACGGAGATCTAGCAATGTCTTCGAGGAGGATGAAGAGAGAAAAGGTTCGGAACAAGTCTGACGTCCACTTTCCGCATGATGTCCTTAATTCATTCCACCAACAAAAAATAACTGATTGTTCTGAAAAACAAGAATAACACTGATGGCCAAGTCTCACTGACTTCACATTAAACAGACACATGAAAGATGAGGAAATCGCAGGCTAGAATTCCCCTTAGTGCTGCAGACTCAACTAAGGGAGAGAATAAATTATCAACTTAGAATGCCTACAACTACTTGCAGTAATCTGTTCATAAATAAGTTTCCTCATTGGTGGAGCTGGAATGTATCTAACCGCGTTTGTACTGCAGTAACAGGTGCTGCAACTCTCTGACATCCAAAGACACTGAGCCACAGAGTCTAAATCAGGGTCCCAGGAGCAGGCCAAATAGTTCGACTATTAGTCTCTTTCCTCTAGGTGTGCTTAACATCTTTTCTTTTTCGCCTTTTCTTTTTCGCTCTCTCTTCTTCTGGAACTCTGATTAGACATATGCTGGAATTGTTCCCCACATCACATCTCTTTGTCTCCGTGGGCTGCATTCTGAATAATTTATTGGAACCTAATAATCTAATCTTACATCTGAAGATCCCTGCAGGTGTCTGCCTTATTTATGGTTTTGTGGTTTTTAACTGTGAGCTGCTCATTTTCCTTAGACCCTTTGTTTGTAACAATTATTTAAGACCCAAGTTAAAGCAGAGTTCCTCAAAGAGAGTGTGTGTCTACTTCTGCTGGCCCCTATCAACTCAGGCCACTTTTAATCAAATTCTCCTCTGCAGGCTAATTTGGGCCACACTTGTAGTATGAATTTGGACCACAAAGCCACAAAGGTGGCTTATGACTTCAGCTCTCAACATCTTGGTCAGTACAGAGTTACTGTTCTTTACTCTTTCTCTGATGATACAATCTTTTGGTTGCCACGCAGGAAGCTTGGGTCAGATCCTCCAGGTCACAGGCTTTAATCCTGGTCTCCTGTCCTCTGCTACATACAGTTATCAGGTAGAAGCTCCAGGTCATCAAACTTGCAAATATCTCCACAGCAAAAGCTGCATTGGCTCACAATCACCTCCCAGAATATCTACCGTGCTTCCCCGAAAATAAGACATCCTCCGAAAATAAGACCTACTTCGTGGAAACATAATGCATCCCCTGAAAATAAGACCTAGCGCATCTTTGGGAGCAAAAATTAATATAAGACACTGTCTTATTTTCGGGGAAACAGGGTAGTTTCACTTTGTTTAGGGGACCAACAAATACCACCCTTTCATACAAGCTTAGCAACAGGCTAAAGCTGCTTTATAATACTTCATTCCCTTTTTTAATTGTTCTGTTGGGAAGGTCATCTAGCATATCTAATTTATCATAAAGCCAGTGACAGAGTCTTCTTATATCTATACTGTCAATCTAATCGTGTACTGTTGTGTTTTCTATTTAATTCTGGGGTCAAGATAAAAACAATTATTAAGAAAATATGGTAGTATAATAGGTGGCATGACCAACTGAGAATCTCAGCTTTAGACAAGTCATCATACATCTCCAGACCTCCACTTCCTCATTTATAAAATAGAATGATGGGGAGGTAGGTCTCAAAAATAAATCGGTCTTACTTTCTTCATCTGTAAGAACAATAGAACATAAAAAACAGAGTCTCTCTAGGTTCAAGAAATGCCCTCTAGTACAGTGGTCACCAACCTTTCAGACCTCACGGACCACCAGTGGTCCTCAGACCACCGGTTGGCGACCGCTGCTCTAGTAAGTACATTCCAAATTTCCCCTCCAGAGTCCCACCAATTCTAAGCTCTATGTTCCATGTGATAAAGCATTAAACTAGCAGCCTTACATTAATGACACTTCACTTTTTATAGCACTATACATACTCTTACAAAATGGCTCCACGCATATTATTTCACAGTAACACTGTGAAATAAGTAATGCCCCCATTTTACAGGTAAGGAAAATGAATTTCAAAGAGGTAAAAAAGCACAAGGTCAAGCAAATAGATGGTTTTGAACTCAGGTTTGAATCTAAAATGTCCTTTTCAATGGCCTTGATTAGTAATTGGAAATCAGTCACTCTGTTCTTACCTAAACCCAGTCATACAGATGAGCAAACTGCTACAAAGAGAGATTTGGTAAGTAACTGCAGGTTACTCAGATCACCCTCAGGAAAAAAGGGATTAAAACATGCAGTTCAGGAATTTCTAAGCTATAGTTAGCTTACAGAAGGCTCACAGTAAACCCATCTGAATGCCTCTCTGGAAATTCCAGTTATTATCTGAGGTTCAGCTACTTGAATTTTTTCTTTATATAGCACTGAAATTCACATTTGGCTTGATGCCCACCCTTCTTTTGTAAAGCCAAACTACTGTCAAGAAGAGCAGGAAGGGTTGCCACTGATTGCTTTTCAGGTAGTAAAGGAAAAAGTTGACATTTCATCCTCCTCGCTGGAAGAGAAACCAATCATTTATAAGAACCCTGGTCTGGCTCAGCTTCCATCAGTGGGATGGACAGAAGCCAGTTAAATGGCTCAACATAAGCCATATTAAAAGAATTTGGAATGAGAAAAGAGCAGGTTCCATATGCTGATGCTTTTAATAATTCATGAGTTATATCAGTCTGCAAGTAATAAATTTCACTAGGTTTATCTATGGTAAGATGGTTTAAGATATTGTCTAATGAATTAAATGGGTGAATACAATAAAGTAGGAGCTCCAAAAACACATCACTGATTTATATTTTGATAGTTAAAAATAATAATTCAGCTCTTTGATAGTGCAAAAGATCTGGATTATTCTTAGAACATGGCCTTGAAATACACAATCATCATCCCTAAATCTGTTGCTTAATGTGTATACTGCAAACACTTAAAAGAAATGCTTTAATGAAAAGACTCTGAACTTATTTGATTCAAACAAACAAGTCAATCTACAATCCAAAGTGTCTGAGAATGTTAATGGTGGTTTAAACTACTATTTCTCATGAGAAGCAAAAAAAAAAATTTTTAATTTCATCTGACTATCCCATACTTGATCTACTCTGACAGTATGAAATAAATGCTTGTACTCTGGCCTGGGTATAAAAATGTTTGCTGGTAGCCCACTGATTAATTATAGAGGTCAGCTATGGTATGGAAGAAGACTTCACTGGAGGAAACTCTACCTGGGGGTAAAATGAACTCTATCTGTATAGTATAGTATGAAAAATTAATGTTGAAAAAAAAAAGTGATTGTCGAAACCGGTTTGGCTCAATGGATGGAGCGTTGGCCTGGAGACTGAAAGGTCCCGGGTTCGATTCCCCTCAAAGGCACATACCTTGGTTGCAGGCACATCCCCAGTAGATGTTTAAGAGGCAGCTGATTGATAATTCTCTCTTATGGATGTTTCTAACTCTCTATCCCTCTCTCTTCCTCTCTGTAAGAAATCAATGAAATATATATTTTTTTAAAAAAGTGATTTATTGCTGAAACCAGTTTGGCTCAGTGGTAGAGCATCGGGCTGCGGACTGAAAGGTCCCAGGTTCGATTCCGGTCGAGGGCATGTACATTGGTTGCGGGCACATCCCCGGTAGGGGGGTGTGCAAGAGGCAGCTGGTCGATGTTTCTCTCTCATCGACGTTTCTAGCTCTCTATCTCTCTCCCTTCCTCTCTGTGAAATATCAATAAAATATATATTTTTAAAAAAGTGATTCATCTCTGCATTAGCTCTGGAACACCTAGCAGAAGCAAAAAACAAAGCAAGCAAACAAACAAAAACCACAAGAACAGATAAACTCTCTGGAGAAATGCCAGTGGCAAAGATTTGCACAGAAATCCTATGGAAGATGAATTTACATTCCAAAATTATAAAAAATAGAAGAAAACAATGCAACAAAAGCAATAGGCAGCACATAAATGATAGGATTAGAGACCTTAAAAGGAAGTTAAAAATTGAAGAATATAAAGTATCTCAAATAATTAAAGATACAAAAGAATGAATTAAATATAAAAAAAAAGACAATGAAAAAAACTGGGGCAGGCAGATTTGAAAAATAATAGCACTTCTAGAAATATCCACTGAAATTAAAATCTCAATGGATGGGTAAAAATCACACTAGTCATAGCTGAAGAAAACAGCAAGTTAGATGTAAAAAATTATCCAGCATGCAGAGATAAAAATGTGGAAAATATGAGGGGGGAAAAAAACCCGAGAGACATAACAATAGAATGAAAGAAGTCTACATACATTAAATAAGATTCTGAAAGGAAAGATTAGTGAGAGCTATGTAATATTCAAAAAGAAAATGACTAAGAATTTTCCAAAACTGATTAAAGACATGAACCCCAAACTTAAGGAAAAATCACTCTCAAAAGCAGCTAGAGAATGGGAATTAGAAAATCACCATTTGGCAACCATTATAACAATTGATTCAGGCAAGAAATCATCAGTGGATGCTAAAAGTAGTGGGTGAAAGTTTGAGGAGTGACAGGATATTTATAGTCTCAAAGTATTTCCCCACTAGTGATTCCATACAAGAAGTATGTGGGGGTAAAGGTACATCATATCTGCAACTTTCAAATGATTCAGAAGAAAAAAAGTGTGCACATATACAGGGGTTGGCAAAAGTAGGTTTACAGTTGTTCGTATGGGAAATAATACAATGTTTCCTAAATAATAACACAAGGATAAACTGTTTTGCATACTCACAACTATAAACCCACTTTTGCCACCCCAGTATATACATACACACAACATCTATAATAATAAAAGCGTAATATGCTAATTAGACCGGATGTTCTCCAGATGACCTTCCAGATGAAGCCAAGGCTATGAGGGAAGCCCAGGTCCTGAGTGCCAGAGGGAAGCCAGTGCCGGCAGCTGGGGAAAAGAAGAACTACTCTTGCATGAATTTCATACATCAGGCCTGTAGTATATATATATAAATGGAGAGAGAGAAACAGAGAGAGACAAAGAGAAAAGAATAAAGGAAATGTGGCAAAATAATAACACAAGGAATATGGGTGAATTGTGTACAGAACTCTACTATTTTGGAATTACATTAAAATAAAATAAAAATACAAAGAATTTTAGGTCTATTTAATCAAAAAACAAAATGCAGACAGAAGAACATACATTACCAGCAAAACAAAAAAGGCTGAACCTTCCAAGTATGATAATAAAACAACTCAGAAATTTGAGGAGTTAGGTGTCCAGGAAGAGGAACTCTGAAAACAGGAATAAGGAGCAGTTGGCCCCAAGATCCCTTAAACTGACATGCACAAGCAGGCCAAACCTCTTATTCTCTGGAGAAAATGAGTCTGAGATTCCATACTCAGAGACACTAGGCATGAAAGGCAGGGTGAGACACTACACTAAACAGAGCAGATCAAGTATTCATCTATAAAATGAAGGAGAACCCATCTCCTTCCTCTATTCAGCTCCCAAAATGCGTATAGTCCAGACTTATCACTCCCTCTCCCACACATCCAAGGCAGAAAGATTATTCTCTAGATCAATGAACCAATCCAACAGAAATAATCCACGAATATCAACATTTGGGCAAACAACCAGATCCCATCCTCTAAACCTAATAAGCTCTATCAGTTCACAAGCCTTACCTGTGTACAAAGAGCTTCTAATCAGCTTTGAGTGCCTCACTCTTAAATAAGAGCAGACTGCTTAGAAACAGCAGGCTATTGAAGAAAGTTTCCAATATGAAAGATAGAAAAATAACAAAATGAAAAAGGAAACAAATAATACAAGGAGCTAAAGAAAAATTAAAACCACAAGTATCTTCAGAGAGAGAAAGTATTGTATCCTTAAAAAAAATAAGAGTAGGAACCTATAAAAAAAGATTAACTACTAGTCAAGAAAAAAACACTTAGAAATTAAAAATGCACAAAATTTTTTAAAAAATCAAAAGTCATTAGATAAAATTGAGAAAATAGCTAAGAAATTAAAATTTAAAAAACCATTAAAACAAAAAAAGGTAATAAATAGAACCGAAATTATAAGAAAAATAAGGATCAATCTAGTACATTGATTGTTTAGACAATGGAAGTTACATAAAGAGAGGAAAGAAAAAACAGGGAAAGAAAGTAATCTATACCTATATATATAAAAAGCTAATATGCAAAGTGTCCCCTCAGGAGTTCTGGGGGAATCGGAGTTCGATCACTTGCTATGACATGCGCTGACCACCAGGGGGCAGTGTGGAGAATGGCAGGCTACCAGAGGCGCTGGTGAGGTGCTAAGGGAGCAAGGAAAGGAGGAAGTGGGGGGGGGGGGGGTGGAGGCGGACCTGATCAGCCCTGATCTCCAGCCAGGCCTAGGGACCCTACCCATGCACGAATGCACTGGGCCTCTAGTAAAAAAATATTAAACACATAAATTTCTCAGAAGTGGACATGAACCTCCAAATTGGTATCTATTGAACAAAACAAAACACCACTCATACCAAGGCATACATACCATCATAAAATTTTAGAACATAAAATTCCCCAAAATGATTAAAATATTACATATAAGAATCAAGAATTAGAATGACATCTCACTTTTTGATATTAAAATGGAAGCTTAGAAGTCAATGGAACAATGCTGTTAAAATTCTGAAGAAAACTCACCCCAACCAGAAATATACACTAGTTCAACTATTAATCAAATGTGAAATGGAATACATTTTCAGACATGCAAGGTGACAAAAAATTTTCTCCCTATAGTCCCCTTCTTGGGAAGCTATTGGAAAAAAATAAACCAAAAATTAGGATGATGTTGGAACCTGGAAACAGAATCCAACAAAAAAAGAGAATAAAAGGGAATTCCCAGAAGCATAGTACACTGAGTTCAGGATGACCACTGCAGAGGAGACCTAGAGAGCAGTCAACCCAGAAAGAGAAGTCCTATAGTTTACATGTGCTTGACCATTTTATTCTTTTGTTGAAGAATTTAATAAAAATTAATTAGTGATAGGAACATGAAAAACTAGGAGAAAAAAAGAGGCAGTTATTAACTATCTAGAAAATAAAAAGTTACACATTGTTCACTGCTTGGTTCAGTTGAAAATAATACACTGTCCTAATAAGGTACACAATAAATACTGCTTTAATAAAAAAAACAATGATTCAGCCCTACTGGTAAGATGGGAGAAAGAGAAATGTGTAGAAGAAGGGAGAACGGGAGAAGAAGTGCTAACTCAAAGGAAGCAAAAAGGTGATGTCTACGACTGAGAAATCAAAGAGCAGCAGGAAAGCATTGTCTTGGAAGACGGGAAGACAGGCAGCAGAGGGAAGCCGGAAGAGTTGAAAGCAGCTGCCCTTTGGGAAAAGCCTTACTTCTGGTTATATGCTTTATTTACTATTCGAATTTTAGAAGCATACGAGTGTTAAACTGTACTATTTTTTCAAATATAAAATTAAGAAATATAGCTGAGATAAAAATAAATAAAGAGTCCACTTTTAGATGGAGCAACATGGAAATTTTTCTACTCTGAAGCTGTAATAACTGTATATTAGAAAATTATACTTTAAATATTAATTATTTGGAAGCCAGGTATCTAGAATAGGATATCAGAAATAGAAACAAAATTTATTAGTTGAAATCCCCAACAACTACATTTTCCTGGTAACTTCTGCTACTGGATCATTTAAGCAGACTTTGAGGGAGAATTAAAATGGCCCCTGAAACAAGGGGAAAGGGAATTCGATGCGCTAATAAGTGAGAGCGGGGGCATGAAGGATGACTTTGCCAAACATTCAATATGTTCTTAATTACTCTGCTGCCAGATCGAGCTCCCACAGACTCCGAAAAACTAGTCTACTCACTGCCCTCCTACAAGCTGTGTGATGTAAGGAAGCAGCCAGGTTTTGATTCATGACCACTGGAGCCATAAAAGTGGACTCTCAAGCAAGCAGCAGGGGAAGGGCTGCATCCAGGGAAACAATGTGTACAGATTCACCCACCACTGCTGGAGTTGCCGTGCGGCTGTGTGTTACACAGGCACACCCATCTCTCTCTACTGGGAAGGGTCCTGGGTGCCCGTGCAAAAGACCTGACGGACATGATCATCATCTTAGCAACACCTCTGGGTCTGCCTTCTCATATTCCTACATCCCTCCCTCCGACCCCCCACCCCCAATCTGGATCTGGCTAGTGAGCTAGTCTTTTTTTTTTTCCTTTTTCTTTCTGACCACCAGAACCCGCCAAATTCTTTGCTTGGGACGCTGGATCAAGCTCTTTGGATCTCCCTGCACCTCTCCGTCTGCAGACCCAACTCAGCTTTATTCCCTAGCTGCTGATGACCAGCGAACAGCTTGTTTCCACAGAAGTAACTGCAGACAGCAGACAATTCAAAGGCAAAGGCTATTCAAAGAAAGGTTTGGAATTTGGGGTAATATAATGGATTGCTTGTGCAACTGTGATCCTATCAGTGTGATACCTCTAAAAACAAAGACTTCAAAAAGCTTAAACTTACTTAAAATTCAAGCTAAAATTTCTAAATTCCATACATACTTCAGTCATATCTAGGCAGTGGGAGGAAGAGGGGGAGAATGAGCCCAGAAGGCCTCCTGGGGGGCAGCGTAGGCTTTCAGATTCCAGAGAAACATTCCACAACCTAGAAGTTAAAGGGCACTGGGTTGAGTTAAACAGACCGCTAACCTAGTATCTTCTCAACTCAGAGCGCTGCTTCAAGCATCGGGGCTGGTGCTTCTTCAGCCTGCAGTGATTTATTGCTTGTTAGTGTTTACAGTTGAGTGATACTTTCAGCTGCTTGCACAACTATAACCTTTGTGAGGGAGAGCCGCTGTCTGGACATCTCTATGTACAAGCAGCCCTCTGAGTTCTTCATGCAGCTGACACAGATGGAGTCTGAACTCAGTCTCTAGATGCTTCTAACCCAAGCCCTGAGGATCCAGAAAAGGAACTAGATGGGGAGAGAGGGCTAGCTAGCCTTCTCCGGTCATCGTGTTAGGACACACACAGTGAATCAATACCACGTCAAAGTATGGTCCCTAGACCAGCAGCATCAAAACCACTTGGGAAATCGCTAGAAATGCAAATTCTAAGACCCCATCCAGACCTACTCAATCTAAAACTTGGGGTAAAGTGGCAGCAATCTGTGTTGTCCCAAGCCTTTTGGGAGATTCTGATGCGGACTAAAGTGGAAAACACTTCCCTAAGATCTTAGGGGACTACAGCAAGCTGCCACATTTTACCCACAACTGGATTCCTGCTCCTCACGGGTGGTAACTGCCAATCAAGTACGCTTATGCTATATCCCACCTACTGACCCCTTCCCTTTCTGTCTTCAAAAACTGGGCTTGGACTGAGGCTAACAGGGAGTGAAGGTAAGTATGTAATCATCATCTGAGGCCTTTCCTGCAGCTAAAACGCCACTCTGGCTAGATTTCATAGGAATGAGCTCTTGGTTTTCAACCTTATTCCTATGCTGAATACAATAACTCATTTTGAGTCACTTCTCCACTTTCCACATCAGTTTTTTATCAATGGCCATGGGACCCCTGCCCTCTCCCCTATCTTTTCTAGGTCCAGTATGGTCAAGGAAGAAAATAAACAAATGTGGAAGTGCTAGTGTTATCTATAATAGCAAATTTGGAAACAACGATCTGTCAAAGGACTGGGTAAATAAAATTATGACACCGAAAAGGTAGAGAATAATCTTTTAAATTACATTGTAGAAAAATAACAAGGGATGCCGAAACCGGTTTGGCTCAGTGGATAGAGTGTTGGCCTGTGGATTGAAAGATTCCGGTTAAGGGGCATGTACCTTGGTTGCGGGCACATCCCCATTAGGGGGTGTGCAAGAGGCAGCTGATCGATGATTCTCTCTCATCGATGTTTCTAACTTTCTATCCCTCTCTCTTCCTCTCTGAAAAAATCAATAAAATATTTTTTAAAAGAAAAATAACAAGGGAAAATATTCCACCCTACAACATGATTTTAGTGTTATGTTACATTTAGTTTTTAAAAAATTATTGCTGAGAAAATATGGTTTGGGTGACATCTGCCAGGAATCCAAATTTCACAGTTCCTGCCTACTCCATCCCCGTATCACATTTCTGTCTCTGTCCTCTAGACATGCGCACATCTGGCAGAGAACCAGAGGCAAGGCAAGGGCGGGTATCCAAGGAGATTCCCACTACACAGGCTAAGCCCAGATGTAGGGATGAGGCCTGCCAAGGAGTAAGACCAGAAATGACATTAACATTCAGAGTGACACAGGTGTGGAGTATCTGGGGATATGATAAGGTTTTGCTGATATGTGTAAAAAAAGGGGAGAAAATAAAAGCATGAAGAGACTGGAAAGGTAGTAAAATACAGACAGCTTTGACATGAAGAGCTAAAAAAATTAATGATAAAAACAAACTCATCCCCTCATAAAGAACCTTAGCTTGGTGAGAAATTCCTCCCAAAGAAGAGATTCAAAACAAAGGGTCAATGTCTCTAACCAACAGATCCACTTCTTAAAGTTACGTACAAGAATTATTTTGTCAGACTTCTTCAAGTTTTGAGAGTGTGACACAATATGCATAACGTGACCAGTCTCCTTCTTGGTTACAGGAAAGAATGACAGGGCATCTGGTGATGCAAATGCTTGGTTTCTGCAAGGCTACCCCATACTATCTTCATAATCCACATAATGGGTTTTGTTGTTTATTTATGTTTTTTTTAATTGATTTTTAGAGAGAGGAAAGGAGTGGGCTAAAGAGATAGAAACATCAATAAGAGAGAAACATTGCCGGTTCGTGCATGCCCCCTACAACTGGGGATTGAGCCAGCAACCTGGGCATGTGCCCTGATGGGAATGGAACTGTAACCTCTTGTTTCCTAGGTCATGCTCAACCACTGAGTCACACGAGCCAGGCTATTTGTTTTTTATAACATTTTATAACATTCGATTAAGGCAGCAGCATCTGGCCAAAATAGGGCTCCACTCTCCCAAGCTCAGTGCATGGCTGTAGGCCCTGAAAAGCATAAGTTTGAAAAATCAGACCTCCCTTGATTTAGTCACCAAGATCCATGCCTACTCTCACCTAGAGTCTCTGGTATTGTAAAGATGATGGAATCCAGAAGGGAAACTCATATCTAGAGTAGCTTAAGTATTTCTGAAGGGGAGGAGCAAGTTAACTATAAATAAATCATCACTACTCAGGCCAGCTGCTTTCACTGAAGATGCAGAATGTAAAACCCAACTGAGAACCTAGAAATGTGACAAACACTAAATTTCCCCGAAAAGGACTATTTAAGAAAGAGTTCAACATAAAAATTTGGCATATATTTTCCAACTGCATATCAGGACTTATGCTTTTTACACTTACGTTCTTTCCCAAATTTGACTATTTTGTCCTAAATTAAAGCACATCTATTTCAAATCTGCAAAATTTCATGTACTATTTTCTTCTAGTTTATATTCTCATGAAAGACAAAAATCCAACCATTTATTATTACACTTTTCTTAGTGCTTTAGATAAAAGTACAGAATCAAGTCCCACTGTGCCCACACTTTCTGGCTGGGTCATGACCATCTCACCTGCAGGAATTCTCAAACAGAACAGATGTGATACTCTTTGTCTCAAACTTGTACCACATGCTTGAAATAGTGGAAATGTTTCAGCCCTGAGGAGGCTCAATGACTCCAATAAAATTCCATAAGCAATTCAAAATAATCTACAGGTGGAAGACCTGGTTCTCACTTGCTTACACAACTTGCCAATTATATGACCTCAGATAAGTCATCAGGCACCATGAATCTCATTACATCCGCTTTACGGTAGAGAAAGAACTGATCCTTCCCCACCTTCCCACGGGTGAAGGTCCAATAAAATAATGGATATCACATCAGTGTGGGTGAGGTTTGAATGGCTCAAATCCTGAGATCCCAGTCTTCCTCCTCCTCTTCATATATCAAGGGCTTCCTGTCTGAATTAAATTGTCCTAGGCATTGTGAGGGATACAAAGATAATCCAGAACAGGGAATTATGCTTCTAAGCATGTTAAGTGATAGGAAAGAAATACAGATAATATGCTCTAAGAGTTTTGAGGAGGAAGGGTTACTTCCTGCTTAGGGGTCCAGGAAAACCTCACGGAGGAAGGGGTATATGAGCGGGCCACTGAAATCGGGATCAAATGTGGACAATTAAAGGTAACGGTGATGGAAGGCATGTTAGTGAAAGGACCAACAGTCACAGAGGCACGGAGAAGGAAAAGCACAGAGTATTCCCAGGAAGAACAAAGAAATCTAGAACTCCGTTAAAGAAGAGAAGGAAATGAAGCTAAAAATGCAGACTGGAGGCAGACCGGGGAAGGCCCTGCAGTCAGACTGAGTTTGGACTCCAGTGCCATCCTCACCCAACACCCATGTGCCCACATTCTATCTGGATAAACTACGCCATATACCTCAGTTTTCCTAACCACCTTCTTTTGCCAGTTCAGACAGTCAGTTCTCCAGGATATTGCTCAAATTTATCCTCCATTAGGTCTCACCTAGATTCCTGAAATCGTCTCCTGTCTCCAGTCTTGTCCCACTGCAATTGATCCATTCTCCACACTGATGTAAGACTGACCTAAAACACAATCTCACCTATTACTCCCATTTAAATGTTTCAGTGATTTCCTGCTACCTGCAGATAACACTCCAACGCCTTCAGTAAGACACAGGTATTTGGTGATCTCTCCAGGCTTCATCCTCTGCTGCTCCCTCACAAGTCTCCTTCACTTCTGCCACACTGACCTTGAAGTTCCTTAAAATACCATGCCTCTTCCCCCTCTGCACCTCTGAATTTGCTGTTCCTTCTGGATAAAAACTAGCTTTCCCTCTTCCTGTGACTAGATAATACCTACTCTTCTCTTTTTAATTTTTATTGATTTCAGAGAGGAAGGAAGAGGGAGAGAAAGAGATAGAAACATCTATGATGAGAGAGAATCATGGATTGGCTGCCTCTTGCAGGTCCCCCACTGGGGATCAAGCCCGCAACTTGGGCATGTGCCCCTGACCGGAATCAAACCTGGGACCTTTCAGTTTGCTGGCCAACACTCTATCCACTGAGCCAAACCGGATAGGGCCCTGCTCTTCTTTTAACACTCAAATTACATTTAACATTGTTGTAGAAGTACTAGCCAATGCAATTAGATAAAAAAATAAATAAAAGGGCCCAAACCGGTTTGGCTCAGTGGATAGAATGTCGGTCTGCAGACTAAAAGGTCCCGGGTTCGATTCCGGTCAAGGGCATGTACATTGGTTGCAGGCACATCCCTGGTGGGGGAAATGCAGGAGGCAGCTGGTCAATGTTTCTCTCTCATCGATATTTCTAGCTCTCTATCCCTCTCCCTTCCTCTCTGTAAAAAGTCAATAAAATGTGTATATATATATATATATATATATATACACACACATTTTATTTTATATATATTTTATAATATTTATATATATTTATTTTATATATATTTTATAATATTTATATATATTTTAAAAAGAATACACAATTTATATTCAAAAGCCAAAAAAGTGTGCTGGCCATTTTGGTTCAGTAGAGAGAGCGTCGGCCTGTGGATTGAAGGGTCCCATTTCAATTCCAGTCAAAGGCACATACCCGGGTTGTGGGGGCAGGAGGCAACCAATCAATGATTCTCTCTCATCATTGATGTTTCTATCTCTTTCTCCCACTCCCTCTCTGAAATCAATATATATATATTTTTTAAGCCAATAAAGTATCTTTATACAAATGGTATCTAGTAGGAAACTATAATGTCAAAAAGTATTTCTTCATAAGAGCATAAGAAAGATATAATATCTAAGAAAATGTTTTAAGACTTATGAAGGAAAATGTTAAAATTCTACTAGAAAAACAAACCTTGCTTCCAAATAGCAATGTAAACTCCCCAAAGGCATGGACTTTCTCTGCTTTGTTCACGGATACATTTCAAGTACTAGGAACACTGTCTGGAATGTGGCAGGCACTCAATAAAAACCTACAGAATGAATTTAAAAATCTAAAAATTCAATGTGGCAAATCAAAATGCAAACTGGATTTATATGTGTATTCTGAGGGGAACTGACAGAAATATCAACCTTCCACTTAAAAAATACATGTAAAATCAATTTTCCCTAGTACATGAGCAAAAATTCAAGTATTCAGGATTACAGAAGGCAAGCAGAACCAGAATAATCAAAATGTTATTGGTGAACTATAAGTTGGTATAGTCATTTGAAAGGACAATTTCTTAATATCTATCAACATCAAAATGTGTTTATTCTTTAAGCAATTTCTCAGCTAAAATTAATTCCATAACTATATCCACACATTTATGTACAAACATACATAGAAGAATGTCCCTTGTATTACTGTTTGAAAATGGGGGGGGGGGAGCAATCTAAATTTCTATCAATAACAGATCTGTTATGTAGGATACACCTAAATGGAATACTATCTACCATCCTTAAAACTGAGGTACAATCATCCGCTGGTATAGCAGGGATTGGTTCTAGGACCCTCTCTCAGGGAAGGGTTCAAAATCTGCAGATGCTCCAGTCCCTTATATAAAACAGCATATTGTTTGCATATAATCTATATTTGCATATAGATGATGGCAGGATATGCCCTACATACCATATCACTTCATTCCTATGGATTCGGTATAGTGCTCAGCATGTGGCAAATTCAAGTTTTGCTTTTTGAAACTTTCTGTGATTTTAAAAAAATAATTTTGATCTGTAATTGGTTGAATCCACAAATGCAAAACTCAGAAAATTTAAACCAGTGGACATAGATAGCCAATTGTATACTATCCAGAATGAAATGGAAATAAGTCAATGATCTATTAAAGCAAAAAAAGACTAGGTGAGAACAATGTGTGTCATATAATCCCCTTTGTGTCCTGAAATTATATAGCTATTAGAAGCCCAGTGCACGGATTCATGCATCGGTGGGGTCCCTCAGCCTGGCTTGTAGGGATCAGGTCAAAACCGGCTCTCCAACATCTCCTGAGGGGCTCTGGATTGCGAGAGGGTGTTTTTCAGGTGATACACCCCAGAATTGGGCCCCCTTCTCTCTGGTTCCAGGTGCATCACCCAAAAACCACAGCTGTCAAGTCACCTCAGTTCAGCAGCTCCTGCATTGAGCATCTGCCCCCTAGTGGTTATTGCACAACATAGCTACCAGTTGGTCGGTCACTTAGACTTATATATATATATATGCTTATGTGTGACTACAAACATTCTCTAAATTTACCTTTGGTAATGGATTCAAGGAAGGAGATGAACAGAAGTAAACTTTATCTCAAGAAGAACAGAAAGGTTTTGCTTTGTTCATTTTACCATAAGCCTGTATTTACTTCCTCTCAGGCATTCCCTCAGGAAGTGTTGTGACCCTTCCTGCCGAGGAGGGCTGCCTCCCCGTGCTCCCGGCATTCTGTACACCACTCTACGAGAGCACTTCACATTCACTGCAGCCTTACTCACTGGCTTCCCCGGTTAGTGGAGCGTTCTTTTGAAGGCAAGGACTGGCTTCTTTTTCTATATTCTCAGCACCTGGTGGAGTGCTTGACACATAGCAACCGCTTAGTAAAGATTGGAGGAAAGGGATGGAGAGAAGGGGGGAGGGAGGGAGAAAAGGGGAGTCCTATATGAAGATTAACGAGGCAGCAATATACAGCACTACTGAGAAGGTTGAATCAGGAGGCACGGAGGGCTGGCCGGAAAGAGAGCAATGATTAGAATGAGGAATGGAGTTATCTTACATGAAAGCTTGGGGTCTACGAACTAGACAGCCAGATGCTCTAAAGCAGCTAGAAAGAAGTAACTGCCAGCCCCTCAGTCTCAGGTGTATTCCATGTGAAAGAAGGTGTGGCCACCCCACAATCCCTACAATGCCTGCCACCAGGGCCTGTGACTCCTTCAAGCAAGGAAGAAGCCCTGAGGTCAGCTTCTGATCATCTCACTGCTCCGCCGGAAATACCCAGGGACCTCTGCAAGTGACCTGGCAATCCATGCTGCCCTAGCTCACCTTTGCTAGCTATTTTCCTCACAGGGTGTTAGAAATATTCATTGAAATAATCCCAGTAAAGCATTTAGCCCAGTCCCTGGCAGAGAGTAAGTACTTAAGATAGAAACTATTATTATTAAGTAATTTGCAGAATCTCTTCAAGAGTTCGAAGAACTGCTACTAAAGTCATCAGGAAGGCTTCATTTCCAACCAGACCCCAAGCCTCCCCGCTGATCTCTGCAATAAACATACTGTCTTCCTAAGCACACTGAAAACAAACTAGGATCTGCTGCTTTTGTATTATTACTTTTTAAATATATATATATATATATATATATATATATATATATATATATATTATTGATATTTTTACAGAGAGGACGGGAGAGAGATAGAGAGCTAGAAACGTCGATGAGAGAGAAACATCGACCAGCTGCCTCCTGCACACCCCCTACCGGGGATGTGCCCGCAACCAGTGTACATGCCCTTGACCGGAATTGAACCCGGGACCTTTCAGTCCACAGACCGACGCTCTACCACTGAGCCAAACCGGTTTCGGCTGTATTATTACTTTTATCATCATTTTAGAATTAAGCCGGCCTTATCAGACCCCAAGTATAACAGCACGCCTTCATTTTAGAAAGCTAGAATTTAAATAACTTTTACAAATTCAGTACATTTTCCTTTGTCCTGTCCCAACAGCTGGACCGTGCCCAACGTGGCTGGCACTGGAATTCACTTACCACAGCTGGAGGGTCATTCCATTCCTCATAGGAGATGGCGGCATAGGGGTAAATCCGGTCATTGATAATCTGCAGGGTGGCCAGGGCAATGGCTTTAATTGACTGGAAGTATGCTTCCCAGAACCACCGGGCCTGCAAAGAAAACAACACTGTTTTAAGAGAGCAAACAAGTGACAGAGAGCAGAAGAACTAGCTGCTCTATCGCACCCGACGCTGGGTCTGGGTAATTCCTTTATTCCCAAAGAGGGGAGCCTGTGGCAAGTGCTCCTTGCTGTTCACAACAGCTCCATCAGAAGTGTGCCTTTATCAAATGCAATCAAAACAGAATGTGGGCAAGGCACCTGTACACTGGATTCAATTTAGGTCTGAAAATTTTGTGATGATGAAAATATCATGGTTACACCAGAGCAAGTTTATAGTCTTTTTAAAGGTATGGCATACATAAAGTGCAAAAACCTTAAGTACACAGCTCACTGAATTTACATGTATGTACGTACTTAGAACTATTACCCAGGTACCATATTTGCCGGCGTATAAGACGACTTTTTGGCCCTGAAAAATATGCCTCCAAGTTGGGGGTAGTCTTATACGGCGAGTATATAACAAACTCTGTATTTTTAGTGGAAATGTTAGGGGGTCGTCTTATACGCCCAGTCGTCTTATACGCCTGCAAATACGTATTTTTCAGGGCCAAAAAATCGTCTTATACACCGGCAAATATGGTAAATACAGAGAACATTCCAGCACCCAGAAGATTCCCTTCTGCTGTGCCCCCGTCACCCCTCTAAGAGCAAATCATTCTTTTGATTTCTAATGTGTCCACTACTAAATTTCATATAAATGGAATCAAATAATATTTATTCTTTTCTCTCTAACTACGTTTGCTCAACTCTTATAATATTTAAGTCAAATTTTGGTATTAAGATTATGCTGGCCTCATAAAATGAGCTGAAAAATACTCCTTCTTTTTCTATTCCTTGAGAAATTTTATGTAAAATCGGCATTATTTCTTCCTTGAAAGGTTTAGAAGAGTTCATCAAAAAAGCCATCTGGGCTAATTGTCCTTGTGTGTGGTTTTAAGTCATGGATTAATTTTCTTTCACAGACATATAATTATGTGTATCATCATGTGTGGGTCAGTTTTGTAAGTAGTATTTTTCAAGGACTATGTTCATTTCAAATAAATTGTTAAATCTATTAGACTGAAAGTATGTGTTAACATCTGTTTAATGCTTACAGAATCTGCAGTAATACACATTTTGTTCATGATATTGATAATGTGTTTTCTCTTTGCATGTGAGTCTTACTAAGGTTGATCAATTTTAATCTTTAAAAAAATTTTGGTTTTGTTTATGTTTTTTAATCATATAATTTTCTCTACTTTTTCCTTGCTGTTCTTATTTTAGTCATTTCCTTTCTTTCATTTTGAAGGACTTGAATTCACCTGGTATCCAGTTTCTTAAGATTGAAGTTGAGTAACTAATTTCAATATTTGTTTCTAATATGTGCATTTCAAGTTATAAATTTACCTCTATCCACTATTTTAAATGCATACCGAACATTTGTATCTCATTTTCATTATAATTTAGGTTAAAACTGTCTAATTGCCACTGTGATGTCTTCTTTGACCACGAGTCATTTTAGAAGTATATTGTTTAATTTTCAAACATTTGGGGATTTTCTATTTCTCTGTTACTGATTTTTACTTTGACTGCACTGAGATCAGAGAATATACCGTATTTGCCGGCGTATAAGACGATTTTTTTGGCCCTGAAAAATACGTATTTGCCGGAGTATAAGACGACTGGGCGTATAAGACGACCCCCTAACATTTCCACTAAAAATACAGAGTTTGTTATATACTCGCCGTATAAGACTACCCCCCACTTGGAGGCATATTTTTCAGGGCCAAAAAATCGTCTTATACGCCGGCAAATACGGTAAGTGTTCTTTCAATACTCTGTAATTTATTTAAACTTGATTAGTGGCCTAAGCACTTATTCTTGTAAATAAATCTATTAAAAACTATATTCCTCAGTTGATTATAATTCTATATAATAAAACCCTAATATGCAAATTGACCAAACGGCAGAACAATCAGTCATTATGACACGCACTGACCACCAGGGGGCAGACGCTCAATGCAGGAGCTGCCCCTGGTGGTCAGTGTGCTCCCATCAGGAGAGTGCCACTCACCTAGAAACTGGGCTCACGGCTGATGAGTGCAGCGGTAGTGGCGGGAGCCTATCATACATACCTCCACTGCAGGCGGGAGGTACGGAGTAAGGGATCCTGGACTGTGAAATCCCTGTACAGCAGACGGGATGTCTGACTGCCAGCTTAGGCTCTATCCCTTGGTGATGGGGCCTAAGCCAGCAGGTTGACTTCCCCCAAGGGGTCCCTGACTGCAAGAGGGCGCAGGTGGGCTGAGGGACCACCTCCTTCCCCCACACCATAGTGCATGAATTTCATGCACCAGGCCCTTTAGTGTTTTATAAGTATCAAGTAGAGTAAAGGTGATTATCAGTGCTGTTTAAATTTTCGATATCCTTACTGATTCTTTCCTGCTTGTGGGTACACATATGTATATGTATATGTTTTTATTTCCACACTCTAACTTTCAAATTTGTGTCCTCAAGGCTTGTCTCTCGTAAAAAGAACATAAATAGATCTTAATATTTTATCCCATTCAAAAATCTTCAACATTCTAATTGTACATGCAGTCCCATTTACAGTGTAATCATTCAATTGTTTTCATCTGTTCTTTGGTCCTTTATTTCTCCATTATTGCCTTTAAAATTAATCAAACAAATTTAATTATTATTCCATGTTTTTATTCTTTATTATATTGCTGTTTTTTTAATCTTCTGTTATTCTTTTTAGTAGCTATCCTAGCAATTAAAGTAAGCATCATTGATTTATGTATATTATACTTCAAATTAGTAATTTACAACCAAATATAAGAAAGCCTCTGTTAATTCTCTACCAATCTATTGCATTATCAGTGCCAAATATTTTTCTTCTACATATTTTCAATAGCATAAGACATTATTATTGATTTATACAGTAAATTTTCATTTCCAGTTATATATTTTCCCTTTCTGATATTCTTCAGTCCTTCATGCACATTTTGAGCTTTATCTCAAATTAATCTTCCTGCTACTTGAAGAACTTGTTGGTTTTGTGGGGGGTTTTTTGCTGTAGGTCAGCTGACAGCAAATTCTCTTAATTTCTATTTGTTTGAAAATTTCTTTTTCCCCCCACATTGGCTTTGGAAGCATATCTTTGCTAAATAAAGAATTTTAGGCTAGAAATCATTTTCCCCCAGCACATTATAAATACAATTTCATTGTCTTCTGGCTCCATGCAATTTTTGCTAATAAATAAAAACTGTTGGACTTACTGGTGCTCCTTTGAAGACTACAGGCCTTTCAATTCTAACTGCAGTTAAGCTTTCTCTGTCTTTGGCTTACAGCAGTTCAACATGACGTACCTAGGTTTGGCTCTTTGCATTTACCCTACTAAAGAGTGCAGAGCTTCTGCAATCTGTGGTTTGATGTCTTTCACTGCTTTTAGAAAACTCTCAGCCAATATTTTTTTAAATATTGGTTCTGTCACTTTCCTCTTCTTCTAGGGCTCTAAACACACCCATATGAAATGTTTTCACTGCATCCCATGTCTCTTATTCTCTTTTCTGTATTTTTCTCTCTCTGTGCTCCAATCTGGATATTTTCTACCAATTTTCTCATGGTCTAATAATCTTTTCTTTGTATATGTATATGTGTGTCTAAACTGCTATTAAACTCATGTGCTGAATTTTTACTTTCAGTTCTTACATTTTTTCACTTCTAGCATTTTCATTTGACGTTTTGAAAGCAGATTTTATATCTTTGTTGAAATTCTTCTATTTTTATTGAACATAGTTTCTGACAGATAACACCAATATCTAAATCACCTATAGGTCTCTTTCTACTACCTGTTTTATCTCTTTATTTTATCATTTGGTTTCAAATTGTAGAATGCCTCTTAATTTTTCATTTGCTAGCTATTCTGTATATTAAAAACTGTCGAGATTCTGGATGATCCAGATTATCTTCCTTCTAAGAGTAATATATTCTATTAGGCACAGCAAATTCAGACAGAACATTTTAATCCTGTTAGTGGTTGATTTTATGTTTTGTTAGGGCCAACTTTTTAAAACTTTTTCTTACTCTTAAGACATGGCCCTTTGGAGCTTTCAGTTAAAGCCTGGGTTAATTATGAGGACCCTTCCATCTTGGCAGGCCTGAAAACACCTTTATCTTGTCAGCCCTATATATGATTTACACAACTTTGTTAGGCACCCAGCAGTTTCTTTCTGCAGAGATCTTAGTCTTGCTCTGATCATGTGCACCTTGGAAGTTGGCAAACACTTCAAGGGACATTGCATGCCCATTTTTTAAATTTTTTTTTTACTTCCCTGTGGTCCCCTTTTCCCTTGGATCCTGTCTTTTAAATTTCAAACACCTTCATAAGCCCTAACTCCATCTCTCAGCCCTGTGGGACTACTGTTTTCTGCTATGACTCTATGCCCCTTTGTTGTGAATTAGAATGTGCCCTCAGGGAAAAGACTAGAGTGAAAATGTACCTCACCTGAGCATGCTTCCTTTCTCTCAGGAATCCCAGTCCCTCAAATACTAACCGCAGTGCTTGCTCTTCAAAGTCCCTACTCTTTTGTTTTATCTATTTTGATAAGCTTTTATGCTTCTTTTTCTTTTATTTTTTACTTATTTATTTTTATTTTTTTGGTAGGAGTTCAATACCAGCTACTCTGTCATCATCCAATAGTCTTCTGAAAGAAGACAGCTTCTTAGCTAAGCAGAGTTTAAAACTCAAGTTATTAACAAAGCAGGATGCTGGTCTAGATGACCTCAACTTCATTGAGACCTACGATTCCACTCAAAATCAAAGACCGTTAGGATTTACACAGGGGTGAACTATGAAAATTTAACACAGGAAATTGGAAGCATAACCCAAAGAGGTGGAGGAAAAAGATACTTTCTAGTCTAGACTTGCCAACTTTGGTCCTGTTGCTGGGCAAGGCCTCAATTCATTAGTTAAAGCCCAAGATTACTTCTGAATTATGTGACTATCCTCTCCACTAATTGTGTGAAAAAGGCAAAAGCATCACAATGAGAATTTCTCCAATTCAACGAAAAGCTGAAACAGATTTAGCTTCCAAAGGCATCTGACTCAAGCTGTCTTGTAGTTTCCCATCTGGGTACAGCCTGGGGGCCTGTTGGCTGCCTGCTGCTGCTTCTCCAGCTCATTCCTGTGTAAATTCATGTTGCTGATTTCCCTACCCCCAACATGCCATCATCTAGTCAAAATATTTACAATTTATGAGACCTGAAAGAATCTCTCTTCTCTATGAAACCTTAATTGACCACCCCTAATATCAACAATCTCCCATTACTATGAAATTCCCAGCACTAACAGCCTTTACCTTACAGGTTAGTCCTGTTATATACTGTCCTATAATTGTTTTACTGTTATTTCAGATGATGACTTTTCTCTCTCCAGCTAGATTATGAGTTCCCTGGGTGTAGAAATAGGCTTTCTTTTCTTTTTTTAATTAGCATCCTTGCAAATGTAAGAATGTTTTACTCTTTTGTATCCATGATCACCTCTGCTCTTTATAACCAGCTTGTCCCTTATTTGGAGCAGACACATACAAGTTTCATTTCATATGTGAGATACAAAGATGTCATGTGGCAGAGTCACAACTAAAATCCATGAATCTCAACTCTAACTCTAAACTCAGACCTTTCCCTATTCCACTCCAGAGAATTCAGAGTATCAGCACATGGTTTTAGGAAATAGTTCTTTTTCAAGAAACTGAGAGGTATAAAAATGCACTAAGAAGCATGAGCCCACACACAAACACACCCATCCTAAAATTTCCTTTCCTTTCTATCAAGATGGGTCCATCATCATATGTTCTTTTATTTTAAATCATATTCAAATTAAACCATGCTCAAACTTACGCTTTATGTTCATATTTAATCACAGTGGAGACAGCAGCCTTTAGGATTTATAGGAAACAATGATTGATAACAAATCCATCTAGAATACCGGCCAAAGGCACAATTGTAGGACAGAGCTACTCATTTAAGATGTCTCAAATCATCTCCCTCTGTACAGCAAATGGCAAGTCACTTTACGGAAGCAAGCTTTGCCAATAATCATAGCTCAAGTGTTTCAGGCTGAGGATCAGTGAACTTCTCGGGCTTAATTGTTTCTGCAGGACCTCTGTAACACCTTGAAGTGTTTAGAAGCATTATAATTTACAGCCCCTCCAGAGCGCAATGGCAGCCACTTGTCGGTAGAGAGAAAAGAAGCCTGCAGCTACCCTGGCCATACCCACATGCAAAACCTTATGTGTGGGGGTTTTCTCCCCTAAAACATGAGCCACATTTATCTCTATCTGTAAAGTTTAAATGAGGGATCCTTTACAGCTGTGCAAAAGCCCCAGTCACCCTACACTGTGGGAGCCACACAGTTGAAGAGTTAAGTCACGTGTGAACTGGGCATACCAACATAATTGTGGACAAAGTGTTTAACCTTTCTTCATTAGGCAAATACCACCATAGTTTTATAAAACATGCAAATTCCAAAGCATATAAATTACAAAGTTCCTAGAATCCTTTCAAACATGAGAATAATAAAGTTCCTAAAGGGCAAGGATTAGGCCAAATTAAAAGGACCATAAGCAAACAGGTACTTTAAATTGAAATTACTACTTCAGTTTATACATCAATTAAATGTACGTATGCCTCTGATTTTCAATTCTATAAAGCTAAAGCAGTAATGTAAGTTTAAAGGACGCTGGTCAGTAGAGTATAAAGAGCCATGGCTATGAGCATCTTGCACAATTTCAAGTTTGAAATCTGTAAGATGAAGTTCCTAATACCCATCTCATGAAGCTTTGATGACTGACGAGATGAGGTATATAAAGCTTCTTTTTTATGAAGTCCTAGTGCAAAACCATCAGAAAACGTTAGCTCTCTCCTTACATCCATCCTGTCCTCTTAGGGTCTTCATCAGTTACATTAGAATGCCTCAACACTCTTTGTTTTGGGGATGGGAAAGAAAGAAGACAGAGCAGGATCTCAAGAAATCCAACTGGTCAGACAATAGAGTTAGAAATAATAAAAATACATCAAATGGGAGTGTGACAGAACTTTATGGCAAGTACAGCAACCAATAACATGTGCCTTGGAGCTGACTCTCTGTGCTTTCCAGGAAGAAGACAGGACTTGTGCAGAACCCATGGGCATGGGAATGCATCTGGCTTTGCTCACTCTGAATTCCCAGCCTCTAGCACAGTGCCTGTCAGAGAGCGTCAGTCAAATGTTTGTTGAAAGAACAAACCCGCCCAACAATACTGCCTCACAGGCACCAGGAGGCACAGGCAACCCACAGAACCTTCCAAATCTTCTAAGTTCCAACCCACGAAGTTAAAGGGGCAAATAGTCATTTAATAATAATGACTGCATCTTCTATATAGAATTTTTTTAAATATATATTTTATTGATTTTTTTACAGAGAGGAATAGAGAGTTAGAAACATCGATGAGAGAGAATCATCGATCAGCTGCCTCTTGCACACCCCCCACTGGGGATGTGCCCGCAACCAAGGTACATGCCCTTGACCAGACTCGAACCCGGGACCTTTCAGTCCGCAGGCCGACGCTCTATCCACTGAGCCAAACCGGTTTCGGCTGTATATAGAATTTTAAAAGATGAAAGATGAGGGACATATATTTGAGGGAGAAAAACAAAGCTTCAGGTGACGAGCTCCTCCAGGAGAGATGGGGCACATGATTTCAGCTTTGGAAGAGCACAGAAGGGAGAGGTGGCTACCATAAAAGCAGCCAAAGAAGGCAGCTAAAATTGTAATGAATTCTTAAAACTGAGTGTGGGCTAGTAAAACAATGTGGAAGCTCCCAACACAGGGTAGTCGCATTTATTTACAAGATCCATTCTACTGGGTGTTTTTGAGAAAGATTGTGGAAGGGAAGGAACCCAAAGAGAGTCCTGAACAGCACACACCTAAAATCCCTGCCCATTTCTTGGACTTTTTTCTTTTTAAAATATTTTTTATTGATATTTCACAGAGAGGAAGGGAGAGAGAGAGAGTTAGAAACGTCGATGAGAGAGAAACATCGACCAGCTGCCTCTTGCACACCCCCTACCGGGGATGTGCCCACAACCAAGGTACATGCCCTTGACCGGAATCGAACCCGGGACCTTTCAGTCCGCAGACTGACGCTCTACCACTGAGCCAAACCGGTCTCAGCTTGGACTTTTTTCTTACCCAAAGCAAAGGCTTTCTACTGCTGGGGAAAAAGCACAAAATGCTCCCAACCAAATGTCAGGACAGAGGCACTGCCTCTGGGAGAGGCTGGAAAGGCAGCCTGACACTGGGGAGGGCTGAAGCCACAGCTCCTGTGAGCTACACCCAAGCCTGCACTGAGGAAGCCACAGCAGCCCATGCAGTGCTGGGGCAGGCCACCCTCCCACCAGCAATCCCAGACAAGCTACACGCCCTGTGGGAGCAGAGGCAAAAGCCACTGGTCCCTGGAGGACAAGCAAGAAAACTTACTCAGGTCAGGATCCTGCCCTGACACCACGCAGAGGTCAGCTCCCATTAAGAGGGGCAGGGAACTCTCCAGCCCAAGATCCTGCAGCAGACAGCCGCCACAGGCGGAAGAAGCAGGAACTCTGAGGAGCCCTACAAATGGGCCGGCCAGAGACTGGGGCTGTGCCAGGGTAGGGAGAACCTACTGCCCCCATCAGGAGCCAGCACCTCCCATAAGCAGTGGAAGGCCCCCGCTGAGGGGGAAGGCTTTTTGGGGTCACAGGCAGCAGGGCCTGCTGGAAGCGCAGGGTGAGATGGGAAGTCTGAGAAAAACCTTAAAAACTGGGGCCCCACACTAATAACACAGCAGCAATGGCTGACCGCTGGCGGCATCTGAGTGTGAGGTGTGCTGAGGGGAAGTCTAGAACAGCAAAACCCAACCCGAGCCCAATGACCAGTGAGTCAGCCCCCCACATGCATGGCCTGACAGAAGTGGAGTGTCCGTTTCTGGACGCGACGTTTACCTCAGCCTCCTGTTTCTCTACAGAGTGTCCATCATTCAACCAAAATTTACCAGGAACCAAAAAACAAGAGTAAACCACCCACCGCCATAATATAAAGCTGTCTAAAGAACCAGACCCAAAGAGGACCAAGATGGCAGAACTATCCGACAAAGACTTTAAAATAATTATCAGTAGTAAGTTAAAGACTCTAGGGCCAAAAGTAAGCAACTTGCATGACTAGGTGGGGATTTTCAGTAGAGAGATGGAAACGAAATGAAACCTTCGCCTTCTCCCTGGAAAAGCTTAAAAAGAAACACAGCTGCGCCATTACAGTTGCAAAAGTACTCTGCCTCTGCGCAACTAGGAAATTCAAGAGATGTGAGCTATAGGAAATTTTCTCTTAACACACTCACACTGACAGAACCATTTGTTTCGGGCGAAGGGCTGGAAAATATTTCCACACCTCATGGATTAATTTTTCAAAGCTGTGTCTGAAGATGAATCTGAAACTTCCAAAGGGATTCCAGGTCTTTCCAAACACATGTACGAAAGGCGCCTTACGTCCTTCCCTTTGTTTGCTGTGGCGAATGGAACCGCGAGCAGAGCATCCCTGCCTGTCCCAGGCTTCCCCGGTGCCAGCGGCCGGCGGGTGCTGTAAGGGTGATGCAGGAGCAGGGAGCCGCGCCCTCCCTTCAGGAGGAACTTTCCAAGCGTCCTGATTTCTAGCTGAGAATGGCCACAGGGAAGATCGGTTTTGTTTCTTCTTTTGCTTATTGCATTTTATACACGTAAGAGTGAGATGAAAACTTACTTAAAATTAGGGGAAAGAATCACAGCAAAACCACTCAGAATGAACAAAAAGATAGATGCAGAGGCAGTAAAGTACCCTATAGGCTATCAAATTACAGCGGGAAGGCTGGGGAAGGGGGGAGAGATAAGCCAAAGGACTTGTATGCATGCATATAAGCACAACCAGTGGACACAGACATTGGGGGTCGGGGGGATGAGGGCATGTAATAGAGGGTAGGGGAGGTTGGGGGAAGGTCAATGGGGGGAAAAAAGCACATATATGTGCTGCTATATGTAATGCTTTAAACTAGTGGTTCACAACCTTTCTAATGCCGCGACCCTTTAACACAGTTCCTCCGCTAACAGCATCACCTAAGACCATCGGAAAGCACAAATATTTACATTATGATGCATTAACAGTAGCAAAATTACAATTATGAAGTAGCAACAAAAATAATTTTATGGTTGGGATCGCCACAACATGAGGAACTGTATTAAAGAGTTGTGGCATTAGAAAGGTTGAGAACCACTGCTTTAAACAAAACAAACAAACAAAACAAAACAAATTAAAAAAAAAAACCACTCAGAGGCACTTCTCCTGTGCTGAAGGTTTTACAAAACTGTACAATGCCCATGTGACCAGATTTTCTGGAGGAGAAGTTCACAAATATTTGATACACCTTTACTCAAGGATTCAATAAACAATAATAGAAGTTGCCTTCTTTAAAATAAAAAGGGATTTTCTGAAACATAAAATGATAACCTGGGATTTATCAGTACTCCATTTTTTTCTTAAAACTTTTATTTTGTTAATATAGTTACATTTAAAATACCTTACTACATAAAATACGACTGCGCCTTTTCTCTCTCCTTCCTCACGAAGCTGCTTTACCTGCCTCTCCACTGACAGTCTGATGCCTCGCCAGGCCCTTTGCCATCCTCCAGCCCATCATCTCCATCGCTTGGACACGGCACTTGAGGAACCCACACACATCACACTCGCTGGAATTTCACCCCAAACCACAGACATTTGTTCACAAAACAGTAAGCAGAGCTCATTTCACAATTTTTATTGGTGTAAATATTTTTTTTTTACTTCTTTACCATGCAAAGTTATAACTGCTTTCTTTTTAAACTTTTTATTTTGAGATAATTTTAGACTTAGAGGACTGGTGCAATCGTAGTGCAGGGCGCCCCAGGTCCCCTCAGCCTGAGCTGCCCCCAGTGTTAGCTCTTGTATCACCATGGTACAATGATCAAAACTAAGAATTAACTAAACCATAGACTTGTCAGATTTTCTGTTTTCTTCTAAGGGCTTTTTCTGTGAACTCTGACCCAGGATGGCACATTGCATTTAGTTGTCATGTTTCCTCAGTCTCCTCCAAGCTGTGACAGTTTCTCAGTCTCTCCTCGTCTTTCATCACCTGGACACTTTTGACTAGAAATGGTCAGGAATTTTGTAGACTGTCCCTCAGTTTGGATTGCTCTGATGTTTTCTAATTAGTAGAGGTTATGAATATTAGAGAATACCACAGAGGTGATATTCCCGTCTCTTCACATCATATTAGGAGATATCTGATATCAATATGACTTATTACAGGTGAAGTTAACCTTGGTCACCTGGTCAAGATGGGGTCTGTGCGGTTTCTCCGTTATAAAGTTACTACTGTTCCCATCCCATATTCTATTCATGTCACCATATTCAGTCCAAATTCAAGGTGAACATAATTAAGCTCCACCTCCTGGAGGAAGGAGTACCAAAAAATTAGCACACTATTTTTAAAATACATTTGTTATTGATTTCAGAGAGGAAGGGAGAGTGAGAGAGAGGTAGAAACATCAATGATGAGAGAGAATCACTGATTGGCTACCTCCTGCAAACCCCTACTGGGGATCGAGCCCGCAACCCGGATATGCGCTCTTGCCTGGAATTGAACTCAGGACCCTTCAGTCCATGGGCCGACACTCTATCCACTAGCTAATCCAGCTAGGGCTAGCACACTATATTTTGAAAGGAATAAAAACCATGAAGTTGAATTCACTGAATTTTATAAATTTTTCAATCTAGTTTATCTATATACAATATGGCATTCTATTAAAATCCTTAAATCTATGGGGATCTGTGGATGATAGAAAGTATTAAAAAATTTTCTTTCCTCATTAATAAGTTCACTAAAAATGATAATCTGATATTTGCCTTACATGTTAAGTTGAAGCCTAATAACATAGCTCGTCTACTTAAAAGAGAAAAGCAGATAGCCAATTTTTATTAAAGTATTATATGTGAAATATGCTGAGACCTCAAATATTTCTGAAATTTCAGTGCTTCTAATCTAATACTTTAACTTACTCTGATGTACTCCGCATTACTGAACAAAAATTTAGTATCCAATTTTGTAATTTGGAAAAGAATAAAATAAATCTAAAAAATTAGTATAATAAGAAAACAGAAAGGAAAGAAATTTGAAAATAAACCCTAGAGCTTTCCACAGGTTTGCTATTAAGAAAGCTTGAGAATCAGCTAAAAACGTGCCAGTGCTAAAAATAAAAATTTATAAAGTAACCAGCTACAAAATAATTTTTAAAATAAATAAAACAAAAAACGAAACTCTCACATCCCAGCGATAACCAGTAAGGTTATACACAACACACACACACACACACACACACACACACACACACACACGAATTAGTATTACCCCAACTTCTCACAGTCCAGATTATTCTTAGTCCTTTGGATAGACGTCAGCTGCCTCCCTATCATCCATCAACTCCTAACTCATCTGACAATTTTAACACAAAAATCAGGATGTATTCTCTACTCCCTGATGTTTTAGGAGGTGGAACTTACCTTCCCAGCCAAACTAACAATTTACTAGCCCCCACTGAAAGACAAAGATTCAAGAAATTGGCCCATCAACACTACAGACTTAAGGTAGTAGGTTTCTGTGGGTTCTCACGGCTTCTTTACACTGGTGTCCCACAGCCCCTCTGGAGTAAGGCTCAAGTGTCTTGGAAAGCTGGCATGGGCTAAGTTAGAATGCCCTTGTCAATGTCACCACTCATTTTCCCAGCAGCAGCAACAGTGCAGGACTGGATATGGCTTACCCAGTAGGGTCTCTGTCTTAAGCTGTGCTGCTCAGAGGGAAGAGCTGAGAACCCTTTTAAATGCAAGTGCAAGATCCAAAGTATCACACCTTGGTGAACATGGTTTTGCTCCTCTCCCAGGATCTCATATAGCGCCCAGTGATTCTTACTAGGAATTAGTAGCTCCTAGGATTCAGTCTCAATTTTATTTTTACCTCACTCCCACATTCCCAGCCTTCTAAAAATACACTAGAATTTAGAATCTACAGATTTGTTGTTGCTTTTTTGTCTTGTTTAAAATAGTCTTTATTCAGTTGGCACATAGGAAATGAAAAGAAAAAAAATCACCTTATAGTAACAAATGTTGTTATGACTGTACCACACTAAATGGATTTTTCTCTTTCTCACCCTTCTCAGAACTTAGAGAACTTGCTCAAAACCTTGTCTCTTGGCTGGCTACAAGGTATTTACCTCTTTAAATCTAACTTCCTCCATGCCTAGCATTTTGCTAGCCACCTCTTCATTTCCCCCTTCTCCTGGCACTTCGATGAAGACGTTTTTACATGGTCTTCCAGGCCATGTCTCCCTAGTACTTTCTCAAGAATTTCTGAAGAACTCTCAGCACCAGAGCAGTCCTATCCCAAAAGAACAGCTGAAGACACAACTTTCCCTTTGCATGCCCAGTTCCTAGGAGTTCGGATCTCATTCTTAACATCCCAAACTATGAGTCACTCAAAGGTTAGGAAAACAAGCAAGTACATGGACCAGTACCCAAACACTATTCTGAAACAGCGCTGGTGGGAAAATTCTCAAAGGTTCATATATAAGCACATTTCAGCCACTTAGAAGCAAAGCTTTCCTCTGCTCACCTCCAGTCTCAGCATTTATATTTATGGGAAGTGATTAAAAATTTAATATGCAGTTAGTTCCACTTGTACTTATCAGAGAAAATGGCTACATCGTATATTTCTTAGTCGTCCCAAAAATTTGAGAAAGCGGTCTAAATGATGAAGTCTATGGCAATACTTTCTAAGGACAAAACAGTGCGCTTGCTTAAGTTCATAGTTTTTAATCAGACCAGGTGTGTTTTTTTCCAAGGGTCAGTATGTATTTACAAGCTCTTTACAACTCACATGGCATTGGATTACATGCTTGATTCCTATAAAGAGTTTAAAACACTGAGTTATCATCAAAAAAAGGATACAGAGAAAGAACTAGAACATGGGACAAGGTGAGGCCCAGCTGTACATGTATAAGATGGGGTGTGTGTTGTGTGGTTTGGTCCAGATGGTGTATTTATGTGAGACAACAAACAGAAGGCATGTATGGTTGTTATAGGCTATGTTAATAATCTTGTTAGAAACAGAAGTACAATATTTTTATATATCTTTTTCTTTTACTATCCTCCATTTCTCCTGCCCCCAAATCACTTTTGAATGACACAAGCATAAGCATGAAGAATCACCTTTATTACAAAAAGGTTTTCTGCACTGTTAAATCTTTTTTGAATTCTAAAGCATTTTTAAAGTCCTAAAGCTCTCAATCTGGTTCATATTCCTCTACTTTTAACTTTCCCTCTCTGTAATTAAAACATGAATTGTGATATTTCAATTTCAATGAAAAAAAAATCTCACTGGTAAGAAACTTTCCAACAAAACAAAACAATGTAAAAACTGAGCATTCCCCCTAGCTCAGTTTTTATATTGTTTTGATAAAGCATCAGACTGCAGACTGAAGGGTCCCAAGTTCAATTCTGGTCAAAGGCACATGCCCAGGTTGCAGGCTCAATCCCCAGTAGGGGGGTGAGCAGGAGGCAAGAGTTCAATGATTTTCTCTCATCGTTGATGTTTCTATCTCTCTCCCCCTCTCCCTTCTTCTCTGAAATCAATAAAAATATATTTTTTAAAAATTGTTCTTTACTCATTCCCCCCATCCACCTTTTTGGATGTACATTATTGTTACTGTTCATAAATGGTAAGAAGCTGAGAGTGGGGTTAAGAAAAAACACCTCAGAAGTGGATTCCACAGTAAGAAGCAAAATCCCTCTTAACCTCAATTGAGCCACTAAAGGACACCTATTGACGTTGGCTCTTGTACATTATATGGACATTGGTATGGGATGAACTGTGACCTCTCAAAATTTATATGTTGGAGCCCTAACCCTTGGTATCCCAGAATTTGACTGTAGTTGAAGACAGAGGTGATTAAGTTAAAATAAGGTTGCAGGGTGGACCCTGCTCCAGCCTGACAGCTGTCCTTATTAGAGGAGGACACTTGGACGCACAGAGAGGCCCTGGGGTGCTCATGCCCAGAGGGATGATACGCAGAGAGGCAGCAAAAGGGTGGCCACCAGCAAGCCAAGGAGAGAGGGCTCAGGAGCAGCCAGCCCTGCTGACATCTTGATCTAGGACTTCAGCCTCTAGAACTGTGAGAAAATACATGTCTGTTGCTTAAGTCACACAGTCTATGATGTTTTGTGCTGTACCCCTAGCAAACTAATACAGACATTAGTGACATTGCATACCTCCCCCTTCAAGATTGCTGGCTGCTTGAGTACAAGGTTTGTATAGTTCTGAACCATGTACAGTATCTTACCAAACATGGGCATTTAATAAATAGTGTAGATGATTGTAAGTTCAAAAGGTGCTCCAAACAAAGGAAAATAGAGCGTTATAAATAAACTTCATACTTTTTAATCACATGCCACAAATTCTTCCCAATCCCAAGTCGGCTGCATAAACTTGGTAACCTCAGGCCATCAATTAACCTCTAACTTTCGCTTTCCTCCTTTTTAAAAACGAGAATAACAAGTAGCTCATCAGATTTCCACGAGGAAGCTCCCAATACAGCACCAGACACAGGAGAAATGTTGATTCCCCCTTCCCTGTGCCAACTGGAAAATTTAAGCTCGTGACCACAAAGCAAGACAGTGGTAAAAAATCAGTCCTGGCTTTTCTGAAACCTGGATACCTACTAAACACTCAACCTTTGCTCAGAGGCAGGAAAAGACCTTGCCAGCGTGTCCTTTTACAAAAGATTTCAGTAATATTCTATCTGAACTCCAGAAAAGCAGCGGACCTCAATGGAGATCATTTGCTCCCTTCCTAAGCTAAAGGCATCCTGAGTAGAAGAGGCATTCGCTATCCATAGTCTTAGAATGAGAAGTTTGATTTCTTGCCAGAGAAGTTATATTGAAGCCATCTAGCATCCGTGGACCCTGGGTTTGCCTCTCAGTACTGAGGCTCTCACTCCTGTTCCGTAGGCAGGGAGCCAAGCAGATGTGGGAGGGCAGTCCATGATATTTCTGTCTTCTTGCAAGATGTTAATTTTCCCAAAAAGTAGAAGGGAATCAAGAAGACGGTGAAAAGAACTGCGGGGCTATCTTACAATAGGGCTCCTCTGATCTGCAAGCGCTAGGTTAGAACATGTAAGCCCCATTATTTTTTCAGTATGTCATCTTTACAACTGTGCTTCCAGACACTAAGGATGAACATAATTTTCATGTTTTAGTCCTACGTACAAGGAAAGTTCTTTAAAAAATGCATGCTATTTGGGGCAAGCCAGAAGGAAAGTGGGTGAAAGAGCTTGAAGGTAGGGGAGGACTCTGTGAATCCTCGCAGGGAATGCTCCCATGTTATGATCTCCTGTCCTACGGGAAACAAGAAGGGATCGAGGAGGAAAAGGGGGAGACTGAATCATGTTTCCTGACATATGACAGACAGCTCCTGAAATAGAAAGCCATAGGTTTCGAGTCTCAGGGGTATCGCCTTCAGATATGTCAATGTTCTAAGGATGGATCAGTTTTCCCAACTGCTGACATCCTGCTGGGAGGAGAGATCCCAAGCAAAACAGGAGCCTCTGACTGGGAGCCTTTGAGGTGGCAGGAGCCATGAGGGGTTCAAAGGCAAGGCCGGCCAGTGGCTTGCAACACCAAGAACCGTAGGGGTGAAAGGTTACTAAAGCAGGAGCCACTAGCCAATAAAACTGTGCCTGGTCAAACCTCCTCGGCTAAGAGACGAGGGACTCATGTCTGCTGTGTCCAGATTTCTGAGCTATCCACGCCTCTGGGTCCCACCGCTCCCCAGGTCCGGCCAGGGAGCCGGGGTAGTGATTAGCAGCGGGCCAGCTCTCCCCTGGCTGCTCCCATGAAAGAGCTGAAAGGTGGATTGGAAACCTTTAATCAGGATCTGTCATCAAAAATAAATAAATAAGAGCAGGACTTGGGTCAACTTGTTGCAAAGGAATCTGCCTGGGGTGAGGTTTCCCATGTTTGCTATGTTAAAGCCCGGGGAAAGCAAGCATTGGTTTGTTTGATTAGAGAAAGGCAAATCTAAAACAAGCCTCCCTCCAACCAGGCCCACTTGAAAGGCCTGCCTCTTTTAATTAAGATACACACACAAACACAATCCGCGAAGGGACTAAGGAGACAGAACTTGGAAACTTATGTCATCCCCAAAGCTGTCATCGTGTCACGCCATGTTAGGGTGGCGTCCTCTCCTCTGCTGTTGCCCATGTTGTAACGCTTCCAGAATGAAAGCTAAGGAGATTTCTTTGGCAGGTTTTTAACTGGCTGGGGACTCTAACTCAGCAGTCAGCTCATGAGAGCCCTTCACGGTCCCTACGCACTCTCAGGGAAGGAGAAATTGAGAACAGTGTCACCTCTCCCCGGACAGCCACACTGGGGTCCTATCCCAACTGTTTGCTGCTGGAAAGCCCCACCTTCTGATTAAGTGTCACCAGTGTGAGCTCTCCTTTTGATTCTGAGTAGAAACCCCAAGGTAAGTTCCCAAAATTGGGACTCTGAACAGACGGAGAAGCTTGAAATAGCTACACATGCTAAGTCAGAGGTTCTCAATCCCTCCCGCTTCTTTCACCCGAAGGCTGACAATACACCCACAAGTAAGAGTAACTCAGGTTCATCATGGCAGAGATGCTAGAGAGAAATCCACAGTCCCACCTCCTAACCCAGAAAGCATTTAGGAATTTGAGTGACAGTAAGAGGTTTGTGTGAAGTTTGAAAATCCCCCAGGGAATTCTGATCCTCCCCCCCACACACACACTTCATCTCACAGTTAAAAACAGCTATGGTAGCTAATTAGACAGTTGAAATTTTCTCCTTCCATGGTTTCCCATCTGCCAGTTATACCAAAAAGATTTTTAAAGATTATGCTTTTTTTATGTCATATGTAAAGTTACCTACAACCTGCTAGGCAAAGGGGTTTGGGAGAACACCGATTTGTGGTTATTCTAAGGCAAAGGAGTACAGTCAGGTCCGCTGTTCCCTCGCACCGTGCTCGTTCCCTCAGGATGTTGTTCTGACCCTTCAGTCTGCCACCACCTCCGATCGTTCACATCAGAGGCCAAAATGCCTCACTGCAGAGCTCAGCCCTCAGTCTGCAGCTGAAACCAAAAACTGCAAGCTTTTCCTAGAACACAAATGACACATTTAGAAGATCAAGACCTGGTCCAAATAACCTAAAGTTAAAAACACTTCACTACATATATGGACTTCAAATACCGGACAAGAAAACACTTGCTTCTTTTAGTAAAAAGTATTGGAATCTGAAAGGGAACAAGTGAACTGCTCCCCTATCATTAAATTCCTTAATAAAATGGGAAGTACACATTTAAGTATAACAAATTAAGTTATATTTAGTTACCTCTCTCCTTATAAGTTACAAGGAGAGATATCTGTACTATCAGAAATGATTTTCTGTGAAGCTATTTCTGTACCAACTGTGATCTGATTCAGTATTAAATATCTTTAAAAAAATTTTTTTTATTGATATCTAGAGAGAGAGGAAGGGAGAGGGAGAGAGAGAAACATGGATGTGAGAGTGAAACACTAATTGGCTGCCTCCTGCATGTCTCGTACCAGGGATGGAGCCTGGAATACAGGCACGTGCCTGACCGGGAATTGAACCGGCAACCTTTTGGTGCACAGGACTATGCTCAACCAACGATCCACAGTGGCCAGGGTCTTTATGTGAAAATAAATGAATACATGATTGTTGTCATATATTCTCAAAAACAATAGCACAAATTATAAGATAATGTTATTATAAAACTGAAAATTATGCCATGACAAAGATAATTAAGCGACTCCAAATTCTCTCAACTTCTGTAGTGCTGTGGGAGACTGAATATATAAACATATAATCTATAATAATAAAAGAGGTAATATGCTAATTTGACAGGACAGCCAAAGGTCCTTCCAGGTGACCTTCCGGACAAAGCCGGGGCTGCAAGGGCCGAGGCAAGCTGCCCCGGTTGCGAGGGCCCAGCCCCTGGCACAAATTTCATGCATCGGGCCTCTAGTCATATATATTAGTATTTATAAATGAAGGCAGAAATCCTACAGACCAGTTTAACCCTGACAGAAGATTTGAAACAAAGAATTCTTTACTGAACATAGCAACACTTGACAATTTATAAGTTATTGTTTTATAAACAAACCTAGATACTTTTCTGAGTAGGTATATAATGAATTCACAAAGCCTGAACTACTTTTCCTATAGGGAGTAATCATTTCTCAGAAATGCTTCACAAATAGCCCCACCCTATGGGAAACCGGCCCCAAAGAGTTAGACAAGTCTTATACAGGCTGCAAGTTAATACTTAATACTTTTATTACAGAGGCCTTTTTAAATATATATATATATTTTTATTGATTTTTTTACAGAGAGGAAGAGAGAGGGATAGAGAGTTAGAAAAATCAATGAGAGAGAATCATCGATCAGCTGCCGCTTGCACACCCCCTACTGGGGATGTGCCCGCAACCAAGGTACATGGCCTTGACCGGAATCGAACCCAGGACCTTTCAGTCCACAGGCCGACGCTCCATCCACTGAGCCAAACCGGTCTCGGCAGGCCTCTTTTTGAAGCAATACCCCATATTTGGAACTCACGAGGGATTAACCATGGTTTTCTTTAGAGAGAAGCTAACCAATGCCCAATGAAGCCTCTACCCTGACCCTTGATAAGGCTGTGTACTGAAGAACAATCTTAATCATATTTACTGAGAACCTCCAAGATATTTATTAAATTTTTTTTAATATATTTTATTGATATATTTACAGAGAGGAAGGGAGAGAGATAGAGAGCTAGAAACGTCAATGAGAGAGAAACATCGACCAGTTGCCTCTTGCACACCCCCTACCGGGGATGTGCCCACAACCAATGTACATGCCCTTGACCAGAATCGAACCTGGGACCTTTCAGTCCGCAGACCGATGCTCTACCACTGAGCCAAACTGGATTCGGCTTATTAAATATTTTTATAAACTTGTTAAAATTATACCATAAGCAATAGCGCCCAGTTCACGAAACTTCTTAGTAATTACAGGGTATGAATTCAGTCCCCAGCAAGGTATACAAAAGCAGTTCAAGCTTTGGAGTCTGGGGGGCTTATTTTGTTTTATTGCTTGTTAGGCTTTTATACCTAATTATCTCCCCACAGGAGCTACACAAGTAATAAAACAAATCAGTATTTTTGTCATTGTTTGCTCAATGGAAGTCATCAATCCTAGATCAACAGTGCCATAATTTCACTTACTACAAAAATTCCTTGCTTTTTGCCCCAACCTCAAGCAAAATGGCTATTTTAAGTGGAACACACTTGCAAAACTGCTCGTGTCCAGAACTATTTGAAAAAAAAGAAAAGTAATGGGTTTGTGCCAAACGGGGTCGAACAGTTGAAAATATATATCCATTGGATTTTGCTTATCTCCACCCAACTCTTCCTAAAAGCTGTAGTGAGGAGAAAAAGGACAGGCAGATATGAAGCCCATCGTGAGGGCACACCCCACCCACCCCACCCCCTTGGAAAGCCGAGAGGAGGAGGGTAAGGATGCGCTCTCTGAAATGCCTGGAAAAACATTCTGGGCGGGAGATGCCAGATTTTGAAGCTCCCATCACACTGCTGGCCTGCATCCAGGTAATGGTTTTTCCTTCCCCTCAGCTGTCTGCCGCGGAGCTTTCCAGCACGGAAAGAAAGGAGAGTGGTCGGGAGGAGGGAGGAGCGGCCTCCAGTCCACTTCTCCGAGGGAGGGGAGAGAGGGCCGAGCATGGCAGGCTGACATTTATAGAGGGCCTGGCGTTTCCAGGGAGCACTCTGGGAGGATTACTGGGGGTTAGCAAACGGGTCTAAAAGGGCAGCAAAGCAGACTGATGAAAGTCCCTTTAAATTTGATAAGTGATGCTGTGGACACAGAGACAACAAGCCGGAGCTGGCGAAGACAGGCGCGCAGAGGTCTAGCCAGTCCAGCGGCCTTTGGGGAAAAAATACATTTAAAGCTGGCTCCCCTAACTCTTCAGGGCTGCCCAGCTCGCTTGCTGGGGCTCAAAAGCACCAACTGTCAACAGAACAGCACTTCTAACAGGGACAAATAGAAAAGCCCTTGCGAAATCCTCCCTTGCCTGACCCTTACTGCCCTGCCTCTACCAGCCAAGAGCAATGCATCCCGCCACGGCGAAGTTCCGGGCCTGCAGAGGTTAATGATCTCGCTAGACTTTTACCTCCAAATCACGGCCGCACCACCCAGTCCCTTCTGCCTGGCATTTTTCTCCAATTTTAATATCAGAAGTTTCACACGCCTGCCTGAGCTCCTGGACTCGGCAGAGAGGCCCATATAGCTGTCAGCAAACTGATAAGAACTTTAAAATTACTCCGCAGGGCCTCTTTAAAGAGAAGAGCCAAAGAAGCCCATAAAGACAGAGGGCAGGGGCCACGGAAACCAGCCGCTCACACTGTTTTAACGTGGCATTAAAATGAGCTGCAGATTTATGGCAGTGTTTTAGCCCCTGGCCCAAATCATCTGGGACGAGGCTCTCTTCTCTGCTCTCCAGAGGGATTTCAAATATGGGATGGAGCTGGCCAGAAAGGAGCGGGGGCAGGGAGGCAGAGGGAGGAGGAAGGGAGGGGAGGGAAGAAGCGAGTGCAGGAGGATCATATAGAAGAACTCCGTTCTCCTTTCGGTGGAAGACGACAACGAGCTCATTCTAAAAGATACCTGACTTAAATTCACACGAAAATCCTTTATTTTTAGCCCAGACCCAGTGAATTCTGATTCAGCTACTCACCACCCAAAATGTCAATTCTAGTTTTAACTTCTCTCCGTAAGTTTATCTTTTGTAAATTTTTAATTCAAAAATCATGATTTGGATCAGCTGGCATGGCTCAGTGGTTGAGGGTCAACCTATGAACCAGGAGGTCACAGTTCGATTCCTGGTCAGGGTACATGCCTGGGCTGTGGGCTGGACCCCCCAGTGTAGGGCATGCAGGAGGCAGCCCATCAATGATTCTCTCTCATCATCGATGCTTCTATCTCTCTCTCCCTCTCTCTACTTTTCTGAGATCAATAAAAATACATTTTTTTAAAACTTGGAAAAAAAATCATGATTTGGCAGAGAAAGAGGGGAGGGGGGAGCCTTAAAATAATTTTTTTTTCCTCACTGGAAAGGGAAAAAAGTAATAGTACTTTATCCAAAGGTGCCAATGAACTTTTTTAAAGGCCAGCTAGAAAACCACTTATTTTAATAAGCAATTCTGATTCTAACAGAAAAACCGAGGTGAACCTCCTTGTCAAGATATAAAGAGTGTATCAGAACCCACAGGAATAAATTATCTTTCCAGTCTCCAAGCCCAGAAGCAAATGCATAATACATCCGCGCTGGTAATTCACTGCGGTTCCTGAAGCCCAAACTCCACAGCAGGAGGCTCCTTCCAATAGTCAAACCCAGACCCAGGCGGAGCGCTCCCACATCACTGCCGGCCTGGACAGACAGACCAGAATCTCCACGCGTTAAGCAAGTCACTCGCTGAACCATACAACGGTACCATTACTCCCGGGCCAGAGAGAAGAAAGGCTGAGCTTGGAACAGTCAGGGTACTTGCCCAAAGTCACAACACTGGTCAGTCAGCACAGCTGAGGATATGAACTCAGGTTTCTCCACCTCAAAAGCTTTCCACTACCAGCGTTTTTCAAGTTTTTTGGACTAGGAACTACGCTAAGAAACACAAACACATTGTATTCTGCAATTCCCTACATATATACATGTATAACTGAAAGGTTTCAAGAAATATTTACCCTTACTAGGTAATAGGATGGTATTTTCCTTTCTATCATATTTCATTATTTAAAAATAAAATGCCAGTCTTGAACCAATGATTTAACTTCGTGAGCAACTAATGAATCATGGTCCTCAGTTTGGAAAACACTGCAGTGACAATGAAGAAGAAAAAGAAGAAAAAAGAATCACCAGACTGGGCCTGACAACCCAAGTTTACTTAAACTCCAGGGCTTACTTGTGATCGTAAAATATGAGGAAAGGGCTGAATCTTTTCTAAGGTCCCTTCCAGCTCTTTGATTTTTTTTTTTCAATCCGCTTGATTGAAACTGTTTTCCCCTTTCATCACACATCTTTTCATTACTCTTCACTTGTCATTACTACCCTTTCCTTCAGTTCTCTGCAGAGAATTTCCTTCAGCTCCCTGCTGGTGGTATTCAAAGTCCCCCCACCCCCACCTGCTCCATCTTACCTACGGAGTCTCTCACACCCCCACTCCCACCCAGGTCAGTGCACTAACATAGCATCACCCTCCCTGACCCCCCCGCCCCTGCCACAAGTAACTACACAGCCCTTCCGGCCTTTAATGTATTTTGTTGAAAGTCCTGTCCCAACACTCTTGAGGGCTTTCTTAACATGCCGTACACCTAGGAACAAAGCAGGTGCCTGATACATATTTGATCTGTTTGCATTTTGAAATTAAGGACTCTATCTTACATTTAGAGACTATTTAGGTGGGCTGCTCTAGGAAAAGTCACGAAAACAATTAAAGCTGGTAGCACAATAAGGTACGTGAGCACTCACAGACTAAGTTCCACAGACCGCTCATCCATGTTTGCCAGGGACAAGGTAGGCCAAGGTTGCCAAGGAAAGCAGCTTTATGGTCCCTCCATCTGGCCTGTGAGGATTTAAATCTCCGAAGCTATACAAAATAACTGCAAATCAGCCCAAACCTTAAAGACAAGAAAATTTATTTACAGGCCCTAGTGTACTATAAATTTCAGACAGTTCTATTAAAATGCTTTTTTTGGCTTCCCATCAGATATTTGGCAAAAGTCTTTTTCCAATAGGTTTTTAATACTAAAGTTGGCGGGGGGGGGGGGGAGTTAAAACACACAAATGCTCTTCCTTAAGAGTTCCAATTAAATGAGTCCTTATTTTATCCTGCTTTCCACAGCATACATGGGCCAGCATCCTCCAAGTATGGAGTTATGCCTTCAGAAAAACTCAAACACAGAGTACACAGTGCTTTGGAAAAGTCTTATGAAATTCAAACCCTCCCATGAAGTGATTACACTCAGCCCCACGGCTCTCCCACTGGCCCAGGAGCGGACTCTGTATCAGAGCCATGGCTGTCTGCTCCACAGAACAACTCCAGGATCGGGTCAATGTGTTTTGTTTAGGAGGAAGCAATCCAATACCTTTCTTCAGGGCAAGAATGAAAGCAGAGATTGGGAACCAGTTTGGAGTGGCAGGCTGGGACTGGAGTATGGGGGAGAAAGGGAAGCACGAATATTAGGCATTTTTTTAAAAGCCTCGAGAGTTCAGTTAAAAATTTTTCACTTTCACAGTTGGGGGGATAAGAATGACAGGCATTACAATATTGATTCTGGAAATTAGAAGTGAAATCTTTTCCACAGTCCTTACAATATATTTCCAGGGATGTGTCCAATCTAAGTGTCTCAAGTAATAAGCTTTTAAAGGCTATCTAATAAGCAGTTGGTCTGAATTGCTGGGAAGTTCATCCTGATTTTCGGTCTCAGTCCTGGCCACACAGTGTTTTGAATACTTTGTGGGCAGCAAAATAAGTTGGGCTCCCTGTCTGTCCCTCACATATTGTGTGGTCTTGGGAGGATTACTTTACGTCTCTTTATCCTGTTTTTTCACATTGAAAGCTTCATCTTACTCTTCCAACTGCCTATTTCACCTCTCTGTTTAAAGATACTTTTAAGTGAATCACAAAAACACCTTTAAAAAATAAAAACAAAAATTTTAGATAGAAAACTTTATAAAATACATGAGCCAATGTTTTTAAATACACACACACACACACACACACACACACACACACACACACACACTAGGGGCCCAGTGCACAAATTTGTGCACCTCGAAAGGAACTATGGGCCATGAGGCTGCAGTGGCACAGGGGTGAGCCTTGGCATATCCTTCTCTCCTCCATCCAGCCCCTCCTGCTTCGGCCCCCAGTCCCCTCTCTGCCAGCAGCCCCACTCCCGCTGCCGCCGCTCCCATGAAGAGATGGTGCCAGCCCTGCCTCACACTGCCAGTGCTGGAGACACCACTCGCACCTGCTGCAGCACCCAGCACCAGTTCTGATCACTCGGTGCCATCAGCAAATGCAAGCAACGGCTGCTGTCCCAATCGCCCCTCAGGAGCAGGGGGAGGTTGAGAAGCCCTCAGGGGCAATCGGGGCCACCAATCGGGGCCGGCAGCTGTTTGCATCCGCTGATGGCACCAAGCAATTGTGACCAGCACTGGGTGCTGGCAGCGGGTGCAAGAGGCAGATGCAAGTGGCGGCTCTGGCACCAGCTGTGGGTGCTATCGGGTACCGGCTGTGGGTGCTATCGGAGCCGGCACTAGCAGCAGGTGCGAGCGCCAGGTAGGACTGAGGCACATGGGAGGAAAGAATTTTCAGTAACCACCAGAGGCTCGCCCCACTGACAGCAACTGGTGCCCAGCCTTGGTCTGGCACCCCCACTCACCTGCTGCACCATCCCACCACAGCCGATACCTGCCATGTTCCACACTCTGCTGCCTACTGCCAATGCTCACCATGTTCCAATGCACCCCCTGGTGGTCAGTGCACGTCATAGCGACCAGTTGTTTGGTTGTTCTGCTGTTGAGTCTATTTGCATATTAGCCTTTTATTATATAGGATTCTCAACAATTTAAATCTCTGCTTAAAAATTCAAGGGCATCACAAGGAATATCAATGTCTGTATTTCCTACACTTTAAGATACTACATCAATAACAGCTTCAGGGGGAAGGAAAAGAACTATATTCAATGTTCAAACTGATGGTAAAAATCATTTGTGTCAGAAATCCAATATATGTAACACAAACAAATATGTACTTCTTTGAATTGTAGAATTCTGCCATCTTTCAATGATACACCTGAGTATAGTAATGGAGGGAAGCCTGCAGAGCTGCCTGCAGTTTGTCCAATGTGCAGAGAGCTATTTTTTTTTTTAATGTGATTGTTTTTTAGAGAGGAAGAGAGAAGGATAGAGAGATAGAAACATCAATGAGATAGGAATACTACCAATCAATTGCCTCCTGCACGTGCCCCCATTGGGGATTGAACCTGCAACCCCAGCATGTGCCCTGACTTGGTTCCTGGGTCAATGCTCAACTGCTGAGCCACCCAGGCCAGACAAGAGATATATTTTTAAAATAGCTTTTCCACTTTCTCAGTGCACACCAGACTGGCAGATGAACCATCTCAGAGACCCTCACTTGTAGTCCTTCACCCTTCAGATTTGTGATTTTTATACTATGGCCATGGAAATTGGAAAATTCAATGTGTTGAAATTATGTATAAATAAGATGAAATGAGAGCCTACTTTTAGGGATGCTCCTGGGAATGAAGTGCACACACACACTTGCTGTTCTGTAATCTGTCCTGCTCTCTCCTCTACCACCTCCAGGCCCAACTCCCTCCTGGTAGGTGATGGCACCACATGCCTGGGGTTTTATGTTCTTAAATAGAAGCATTTTTTTTCTTGTTCTTAACCAGCCCATTATGTATTCAAGAATGCCTCTGCAGCCCAAATAGTTGGTATGCTTGGTAGGAAAATATGAAGGCAAACTGAGTTAGTGCAATACTAACTAATATTTTAACTAATATTTTAACGTACCTAAGCATTAAAGGTGAGAGAGAAAAGATGCTGCTGAATGTTTCTGCCACACCAAAGCCTCCGAGTCAACTGAGTACAAAGAAGAAGAGTTCAAAGGCAAGGCAGGCTCCTGACTTCCACCTCCTAGTGTGGCTGAGGTTAGAGGTCACTGCTGGTGGAGCCACTGACCAATAAAACAATGTTTGGAAACTCCACTCAACAGATAAAACTAGGGATCCATTTACACCTTCCTCCCTATCTACACAAACATTTCTAACTATCCAGTCTAGTGTCTATCCAGCCTTCCAAGATCCTCGATTGCTTTCTTTTTCATTGTGCTTCAAGGGAGACTGGGGACATGAATGTTCCATTTGACTATAGAAAAATATTTAGTTGCACACTTCTTCCTGCTCTCCACTGTGAGAAAGATGGTTGACGGGGCACTCCATCTTTAAAGCCTTCCACAAATGCCACCTTTCCAATAAATCGATCCCTACCCATATCTTCTTCCTTCCATTTCAGACCCCTAATGTACTTTGGAAAATCTGCACCATCTCAACATTCTTTGTGCTCATACCCATATGTCTACAAGATGACTGTTAGGCCTTTGAGACTGTGGATCACAATTTTTTATTATCTCCTATCATCTCCCCTTGAAAAAACCCCACACTTAATTAGGGTTTCATTAAATTAATCAACTAGTTAATTTAGCTCATAACCCAATAAAAGGCTGATTGATACTGCTTTAACTACTATCCTCTACCAATTGAAGAGACTGGTTTTTAACCTACCCACAAAACTACAAAAACAACAACAAATAATAAGCTACTCTTAGCTTGTCCAATGCCTTATATGCCGGCACTCTATCTTCAGGGTAGATAACAGAGCCATTGGTTGTACTTTTCTTTAAAAATCTCACCTTAATGAGAGCTCTTACTTTAGGCTCTAGCTCTGTATTTCACGTTATGGCTGCTTCTCTATCACATCTAAGGTCAGGGGAACATGTAATTTCTTCTTGTCAGGCTAAACATGTTTCTGTCTCGGTACATGCTAATTCCCAAGGCACAATAAGGACTTTGGCCACGGTATACACTGATCAGAGTGTAGCCTTTCCGATGCTGAGCTTTAAGTTGCAAAATGTTGCTGCAATCCCCTCATCAAGATCCCAACCCATTCTTGGGGTCAACTCAGAAACGGTAGCCCTATCCCATCTAGAGAGAGCAGAATCCTGTGCTGAGCACTTTTTTCCTCAATGAAAGAATAGTTTCTGGAGAAGGGCTTTGAGGACGATGTCGGAGTGAACTACCAGAGCAGCTCATGGCATTTAGGGTTTAGGATTTCTTGGAAACATTGACACAGAAGGAAAATGAGTCACTTAAAAGTGGATGGAGACCTCTGCTGGCTACAACTGTCCATGCAGCTTCTTCAACTAGTTCTGAGTTGCTCAGTAAAAAAATCACTGGGCTCCTCAGCCTCTGGATCCAGAGGCTCTATGGATCAGCCACTGAGGCAAGAGGTTTATGCCTGACTTACTAAAAGATCCAAATGAGACCTCCCCAAAGAGAACTCACTAAGGTGTAAAAACTTCCCAGAAGCAGCTGCATGCTATTTTTTTTTTCCAGCTACTCCTGCCAAGGTCAGTTTTAAACTGATGGGCAGTAATCTGGAAAGGGTCCTACAGACCAAAAGAACTCTCTCTAACCTTAGAGAGCTGAGACTACAACTATCAATGGAACACTGGCTCTCAATCAAAGCAATTTTGTTCCGCGGAGGACATTTGGCCATGTCTAGATCGTTTTGATTGTCCCAACTTGGGATGAGGGTGTGCTATTGGCATCTAGAAGCTAAACCTTTGTACCTATCTGGGAATTACTTCAACCTGATCATCTCACCTCTAGTTGGTATCAGTCCAGTCTAGAATATGGGATTGGGAGAAGAGATTATTTTTGGAACATACGATACTCAGAGAAGGAACACTGCAGAGGAGTGCTTTAGAAGGTCTCAAAGTAGCACAAAGAAAAGGGGCATCAGAAAGCAGGAGGGAGGCAGGAAGTGCCCCTTTCTTCTGCAGGTTGACATGATGTAGGGCATTGCCCACCAGAGGAGGTAACTGGCCCTCGTGGCTAGAGGGGTTCAGGAAAAGAGATGACCTTAATCGCTGCTTGGCCTCTTACCTGTCTCTGCATTTCTTCAATCTGTCTTTGGGGGATGCTCTGCAAAATGCTGTATACCTCTGCCATCTTTTCTTCTGGCACAACCACAGAGGCTCTAGAAACAATAGCAGGACAATTTACATACATACAGCCCTTTCACAGAGCACTTCTATATACACTGCCTGTTTAATTCTCACAAGCAGAAACGACAGACCTCCTTCAGCAGACGTACACCCAATCCATTCAGTTACTCAGCACATGTTTATGGAGACCCAGTTAGGAGCCGGGTGCTGGTAATGCGACGGTGAGCAAAGCAGACAAAGAAGGCATGGGAGCGAGAGCCATGAGAATACCTGCGGGAGGAGCACTCCAGGCAGAAGGACTAACAAGTGAGAGGCTCTGAGAAAGCAGCGGGTCAGGAACGTTCTGGCAACAGTAATGAGGCCAGTGTGGCTGGAGAACAGTGAGGAAGATGGAGATGAACAGAAACCGGGGAGGGAGGTTTACAGCAAAGCATATAGGCCACTGTAAGGGCGTGGGCTTTTACTGAGGTAGAAAGTCACTGGGAGATTTTAGGCAAGCATGGCACGATCTGATTCTGTTTCACAGGATCACTCTCCCTGAAGTGTTAGAACAAACCACTAACACCAAGACCAGAAGCAGGGAGAACAGTTAGAGGCCACCGCCAAATCTCGGCAAGAGTTGCTGAGGAGGGAGGAACTGATGAAAGTGATGAGAGAGGAGGGCCAGCAGGACCTGCTACCAGATCAGATATGGTGGGTAAGGGAAAGGGACGACTCAACAGTGATTTGCCCTTCGTGGCATTCAGCAGAGATCGCAATTACATTTGCATAGATTAATTTATTAAAATCTGAAGCCCTCTCCCCACACAACTAGTAGACTAGTCCATTGGGGTGGAAACCACGCCTAGTTCCACTCACCAGCATATCCTGAACATCTGGTACATTGCTTAGCACATATAGTTAGCACTTAATAAATATTTGCTAAATAAATGCACAATTTGAACTACACAGATGGGAAAACCGAAGCTCAGAAAAGATTAAATGATTTGCCAAGATCACAAAGCTAGCTGGTTTTCCGAAGCCAGGCTCCCTGACTCACCCTTATACCACTTACCCATAATTCAACTACCCAAGCAGATCTGGCTTCCACAGGAAAACCTTCTCAGACTTGGCTCAGGGTCACTGCTCTGTAAAGCCCTCACTATCTCCACCCCAACAACGGTATGTATCTCCTTCTCACTCTTCTCCAAGCACCCCACCCAGAGCTGGTCTCATCACAGTATTTGGTAATTACTGGATTACTTGTCTATCTGCCACCACCAAACTATGCACTTCTTGGAGGTAAAGTTTGATCTTGATCATTTTTGTATCCCCATACCTAACACAGTACAGCACCTGGCAAATAAAAGACACCCAATCATGTTTTCACAGCTATATAAATGCCTGGCTCATCATTTCTCTTAGGTACAAAGAATTGCATACCCTCCTCTTCCAGGTTGATTTAGGCTGCCTCCTCCATTCTGGGCTTTCATCGCCCCCCTGTGCATGCATCTATTATAGCCCTTAACACACAATATTATAATTGGTTTGTCTTCCTCGATAAATTCTAACCTCCTTAATAGCAGAGACTATATTATTCACAGTAGGCTTCCCAATAAATGAATGAATATACACATGAATGAATACACATATGAATGAATGCTACTTAAATTATTCAAATATCTGTAATGATCATAGTTGGATAGAAATATCAAAAAAACTGGGAAGGAGAAAGCAATTAAGCATTTAAGACCAAACTGAGCCTGAGAAGCATATATAAAAGAAACTACTAATTTCCAATAATCTTTAACCTCCAAAGTCCTAGGAAAATGAAATACCATGAGTCTCTCGGGCTAGTCTATTTTTTGTAGCATTAACAGCCATAACCAAGCAGAGCCTCTGTCTGTCCATCTGTCCACCAGGAGCGTTTCTAAGCTTTCAGCCATGGGAGGCTCCACCTCCAGCCAGTCACATTATGCAAATTCAATAAAGACTCCAGAGCAATGATTCTCAACTGGAGTTATAAATTATACCTGGGAGCTTTAAAATTCAGCATTCCTAAGGCTAAGTCCAGGCATTTGGAAAAGTTCTCCAGGTAAGTATACCTTGCAGTCTCTACAAACCACGGCTTTCTGGCCAAGAATTGGTAAATGCTTTCTATAAAGGGCCAGAAAGTAAATATTTTAGGTTTTGTGAGCCACACTATCTCTGCAACAACTACTCAACCCTGCCACTGTAGCACAAGACAATATGTAAGTGAAAGGGTGTGGATGAGTTTCAATAAAACTTTATTTATAAAAACTGGCAATCCGCCATATTTGGTTCACAATCTCTGCTCCAGGCCAATGAACTAACTCTCCTGAGGGAAAACATAGCCAAAAACAATCTACACAAGTTCTCACACTTAGGAAGTGAGAAATCACAATTACTCAAAGGCTTCTGAAATCTAATACCCATAGAACCACTCGTGTAAAAATTATTAGAAGGTAACACCCACCTCTTCCAGTCAAGCACTTCGGAGAAAGGCAAAATATAGGAGTCTGCAATGACAACGGGGATGCAGCCAGCCCGCAGAACGTCACTCAATACCGCCTGGCCCAGCCGAGCCCCACGAAGAACCACGCAGAACGTAGCCTCCTGCAGGAAGAGAAGCAGAAGTAGGGGTTTACAAACCAGTTTCCCTGATCCACCTGTGATCCCTGCAGACCAGGAAGTTCTCCCAAAGACTGAAGTTAAGCAACACTGAGGCATCCTGATACAAAAATGCAACAATTAATTCACCCTTCTGCTCCTCAGTGTTACTTCAATGCCGCTTCAGTTGCCATCCTGAAAATGTTTAAAACCCACCTCCAAGTCTTCTCTGGACACACAATATGACTGCGCACAGACTGTCTCTTTCAACTCTACCGTACCATGAACATTCATGTGGCATAGTGTAATAGAATTATTTTGTCCAGGCATGTCGGGTTCTCTAGAGGACCCCCGAAGGGGAAGGCATCAAATCTCATTTCATCTTTCCACTCCCCATGGCATCTAGCAGTGTGCTTCGCTACAGAAGATAGTCATTTCATGAATGCAATACCTCTGAAAACACATTAAGACAGAAATGTTCTATTTAGAAAAAAAATTAATTGGACAAAATGAAAAATCTCAAAAGATCTTCCCCATTCACTCCTTCAGTGTGAGAAACATCTGGAAAAATAAGAGATGCAACTGGTAAACCAAAATAAGACCTCTCTTCACACTCAGATTCTCCCAGATTTTGCCTCGTCGGGAGAAAAAAAGATTTTTCAAAAGACAGACGATTTAATCTTTAAAGCTAGAGAAAAGGAACATTTAGGAAAAAAATGTGAAGAAACTCAATATGCCAAACTCCTCTGGGGATAAATAAAAGCAGCAGCAAGAGCCAGAGAGGAGAATCAGTCATGGCGCCCAGAGGCGCAGGTGGACAGCTCGCCGCCCTGAGGAGTCGGCATCCAGATGTGGACACACGTGCTGATAACCATTTTTCCTGTCTAGACAAAGGTTACTATAAATACTCCTGTTCACATCACCGCTGTTATCAGTCAGACATTCCAGAGAAGATGCAGTACTTTTTGAGAGAAAGTATTTTAACAATCTCAGCATGGGCCAGTTCTCTTTGGAGATTAAAAAAAAAAAAATCATTCCGGCACCTTCATATTTCCCCTTGAACTAACCTGTCTGCATCTTAAATATTTAAGTGAACGAAACTCAATGTCTCCTTTCTTAGCCTCCAGACCCTTGGAATGTCAAATATCCTGCTTATAAAACATCCCCAAAAGGATTGTTTTGCCCGTGGTTATGTATATTTAAGTACAAGACATGCCACCAGGAGGACATGCCACCAGTTTTGCTAAGGGTGGCAAAATACAAAAAACAAAACAAAACAAAACAATGACTAAAAATAAAGACCTTCCACGCCCAGAAAAGGCTGACTGTAGCCTGTGGGCCAGCAGTCAGAGGGTTCAAGCTGCCACTTAAAGAAGACCGTTTCTCTGACTGGCTTATGAATACAGGTGCAACAGCAAGCTACATCTGCCTGCCTTGTCTATGTGGCTTCTTTGTAAACCTCTCACATTCGCATTTTGAAGTATAACGAATAGCTGAAAGGCCTATGGACTCTCACAGGCCAAGCAGCTTCGCACAAACACTACGCCAGACTTCAAAGCGCCTCTAGGTCTGCACACCCATAAAGAGCAATGCTCCGCTTCCTCCTCCCCCGGGGGGGGGGGGGGGGGAGCTCTCGTGGCTGCCAGTGGAGAAAGCGCCTGTTGGTCGGGTTAACTCCACCTTGGGGAAGTGACCTCGTCCGAGGCCTGGGAGAGGTGACGAATGGCACTCACCTGCAGCACCTGGGGGTAATCGAAGACCTGCTGCTTGTGGCAGCGCTTCCGGGCGGAAAGGACGTCCTCGGAGAGGTTGGTGCACTTGTCTAGCACTAGCACTGCCTCTCCGTGCTTGGCCTGGAGGGCTCCCAGCTCCTCCCGGTACTCGGGATGGAGAGCCATCTGCGAGGACAGGAGGAAGTACCGCCGGGGGCTGTAAAGAAGGGAGAAGGTGACTGGGAAGCTGCAGCTGGTGTGGCAGTCAAGGTAAGACAAACTCTGGCATTAAATGTATGCCAATAGCGTTTTCTCATCCGTTTTCACGTCTCTTGGCTTTTTGGGAAATAATACTCTAGTATGGCTGACTGTTTATAATATTATATGCGCCAAAACCGGTTTAGCTCAATGGATAGAGCGTCGGCCTGTGGACTGAAAGGTCCCAGTCAAGGGCATGTATCTTGGTTGCGGGCACATCCCCAGTAGGGGGTGTGCAAGAGGCAGCTGATCAATGATTCTCTCTCATCGATGTTTCTAACTCTCTATCCCTCTCTCTTCCTCTCTGTAAAAAAATCAATAAAATATATTTAAAAAAATATTATATGCTCTAAGAGAGTAAGGTATGACTCATTGACATGCTGAAATATTATGCAATAGGTGAAAATTTTATTTGGAAAAAAATCTTAATGTTTTGAGGAACTGCTTACAATCTGCCAAGCCAAGCTTAGCATGCTATAAATACGTGTGTCTATGTGTGTGTGTGTGTGTGTGTGTGTGTAAAAGAGAGAAACTGACTGGCTGATTGTAAGAAATGTCAACATATTATCATTATCTATAGCTGATTCTCTGATTGAAAAAGAACTGAGAGTTGGCTGCACACCTCAAATGGGAAAGAGGGAAACCTGATGGGCAGCGCTGGCTGTAGGACCGGGAGAGAGGACTGCTCTGGCTGTGGAACGGCACCCTGACGCTATGAAGGAGCTCCAGGGAAAGAGCTCCCATGGCGAAGGTCAGCTGGTCATTGAGAACAGGTGGAAAAAAAGTCTTTACCAGAGGATGGAATCAGTCTTAAGATCTGGACAACAAGGATCTTAAAAGAAAATGGAGTGAAGAAAGGATTCCCAAGGGCCTAATGCCATTTAGAACTGCATAAGAGATAAACATGAGAACACAAAACTACTAAGCCAGCGTCAAGGGGGGGATTTTGGGGAGACCATCTGGTAAGTAATTCCCTCCTGGAAGACAAGATTCCCTGAAAACAGAGGTTACAGAGTTTAGACCCTATATGGGGTGAGAGACCACTAGAAAAATGCCCATCACGCCTAGTGAGATTTAATGTTCACTTAGCTCTACCTCTAACTGGTAAAGGCCATGGAAAATACGAGGGTTGTGCGTCTCATAGGCTGGATGATAATATGAGTCTGTTCATAAGAAAGGACCAAAACCTATGCTCTGTGAAGCATCTCGCTCTCTTTTTTTCTTTGCTTTGGGAAGAAAGGGAGGGTGATCGTTTCACTTTTATTTCTTAGACTTATTTAGAGGTTCATACATCCAGCCCGTTGGGCTGTTCTATCCGGCCCGTGGAGCCAAAAGAGTGGAGGGTTCTCTTGCTCTCCCCTCCGCTCCTTCACCAGCAGCCCAAGAGGAGAGTGCCAGCATGGTCAGGTTGCTTTTGTTCCGGCCCTCCGATCCAGTTTAAGAATCCATTGTGGCCCTGGAGTCAAAAGTTTGCCCACCCCTGCCCTAGAACCTCACTGTCCAATAGCAATTAGCTACCTCAGGCCATTTGAATTAAATTAATTAAAAATTTCAAATTCAGTTCCTCCACCATCTCACCCGCATTTCAAGCGTGGGCCCTATGTGGCTAGTGGGTGCCTGGCAGCACAAATCCAGACTACCACCTCAACACGGAAGATTCTGTTGGCTAGCGCTGCCCTAGAAGTGGCTTAAACCCAGAGGCCCGGGTAAAGGTAAGTGGAAATAAGAACCACATGGAATAGCATCCCATCAGGGAGACAATTCGGACCAAATGCACAGACTGGTTCCTCTCATCCTGGGCAATGCCCCCCTAAGTTGTAATTTGCTGAACAATAAGCTGAATATTTACATCCAACGTGTTTCTTCTGGACACCGAAAAAGACTCCCAGCTCTGAGCCCCAACAATTTTCCTTTTGTGGAAGCATTCATTTTGGAGGAATGACTAAGTGGTGCAGGGAGCACTCTCAGATCACCTCAAAGTATTTCCCTGATCAATCTTGTCTGTTTAAACAGGAGAAAACGCTATACCCAAATTCACAAGTTAAGCAGGGAAACCACCTTCACAATGAAAGCTATCTGAAAATGATGTGACTGCAAGAGTTTTTCTTATTACAAATCAGAAAAGTTTTTGTTTCAAAATTATAGTGAAAAGTCATGCATCAAGTTAAGGTTAAATGGCCCCTAAGGGTCTTTCCAATTCCTAAGATACTGGAACATGGTGCTTGCTGGATGTTTCTGGAGACTTTCTATTTCAGTAGAGCTGCTAACAAAAACGATGCAAGAACAGGCATGTTGGCATCCAAGAGGGTGTCCGTGCAGGACGACGTGGTGTGGAAGTCCGTGCAGGAAGAGGGTGTTTCTGCATGAGGGTGGCCCACATGGCGTGTGGAGGCCTTATGGAGTAAGACTTTCTACTCGGGGAAGAGCAGGGAGGTGGCCCAGCGCAGCGCATCAGAGCCCTAAAAGGGTGACTGGCTAAGGTTTCTACGCTATGGACAGGGATAGAGGTAGTTATGGCAACCCATGGGATGCTGGAGACCAAGGGAGGTGAGGGGGCATCTGGGAATCCCAGAACAGTCACAGGATCACTGGATCCCTGCTCTGGTACTGCTCCACTTCCAACATAAATGTGCAGATGTGAGCAAGAGTCTGAAATGATCCCCTGCTTCATGCTGGCTCTCGCTGACCTGGCAGATGGTTGATGGAGCATGCCTGCCCATTTTAGTTTTAAGCAAACAAAACGTTCAGGTGGATTTGTTTTTCTTTTAAGGACTAAAATCACTGGCTATGGCTTTCATGTTTCCTCCCAGCAGTGTTGATATCTAAGTTTAAGTAAAATCATGCTGAGAAGTTGAAGTCTCCCTCAAGAGGAACAGTTGTAAACTCCCAATTTAGTTCCTTTCAGAGAGAAAATGACAAGAATTCCAGCTGAGGCCAGCACAGCTGTGAGAAGGAGCTATCAATAGCAACCACCCTCAGCTTCCCATTGAAAAAACAGAGAGGGATTTAATATAAAAATAAAAACAAAGCTCTTGCTACTCTATATAGCCCTCAAGAGATGTGGGAATTCCCTTAAAAAGCAACTCTCACAAAGAGCAACAAATACCAAACGCTGCCAAGAGGTCCCCCACCATGCCTCCTCCCAAGGCCCTTGAAAGGATGGTGAGTCTGGAGCCTGTCTTTGCCTTATTTTATTTTATTTTATTTTATTTTTTACTTTGGGGGTGCAGGAGGTATTTATAAAAGAAACACCACAGCTGCAGAGCCAAACTGTGAGCTAGAGGGGAAATGTGGGTCCACACTCAGATGTGAAATGCACCAAGTGGCCAGCAGAGGGAGGATCATGCCCAGTGCAGCCTTTAACATCTGCTGCTGCGCTGCCCTTGAAGACATATCATGTATCTAGTTACTGAAACACAGATCTTCAGAAACTCAGAGACCTTAAATCAGGAGTGGGAAAACTTTTTGACTTGAGGGCCACAATGGGTTCTTAAACTGGACCGGAGGAACAAAAGCAACCTGACCATGCTGGCACTCTCATCTTGGGCTGCTGGTGAAGGAGCAGAGGGGAGAGCAAGAGAACCCTCTGCTCTTTCGGCTCTGCGGGTCAGATAGAACCGAACGAGCCGGATCCGGCCCGTGGGCCGTAGTTTGCCCACGGCTGCCTATAAACATATCTTCGGGTGAGGATAAAAAAATCAAGGAAACTTGAATAACTACAAAAAAAAAAAAAAAAAAAAAAAAAAAAAAAAAAAAAAACCTTGAAAAAAAAACACAAAAATAGAAGACTCACATTTACCAATTTCAAAACTTACTACAAAACTTCAGTAATTAAGACAGTAAGATAGTGTTATTGACCAATGGAACAAAACTAAGAGTCCAGAAATAAACCCACACATCTATGGCCAGTTAATTTTCAACAATGGTGCCAGGATCATTCAATGGGACAAGAACAGTCTTCAACAAGTGCTGCTAAGACAACTGGGCATCTAAAAGTAAAAGAATGAAGTTGGACCGCTACCTCACACTATATGAAAAATTCACTCAAAATAGATCAAAAACCAAAATGTAAAAGATAAAACTTCAAAATTCTTAGAAGACATAAATCTCTATGGCCTTGAATTAGGCAATGGTTTTTTAACAATGACACCAAAAGCACAAGAAACCAAAGGAAAAATAAGTTGGAGTTCACTAAAATTAGAAGCTTTTGTGTCAAAAGACACTATCAAGAAAGTGAAGCCGAAACCTGTTTGGCTCAGTGGATAGAGCATCAGCCTGTGGACTGAAGGGTCCCGGGTTCGATTCCAGTCAAGGGCATGTACCTTGGTTGTGGGCGCATCCCCAGTACGGGGTGTGCAGGAGGCAGCTGATCGATGTTTCTAACTCTCTGTCCCTCTCCCTTCCTCTCTGTAAAAAAAATCAATAAAATATATATATTTTTAAAAACAAACAAAAAAAGAAAGTGAAAAGACAACCTACAGAATAAGAGAAAAGATTTGCAAGTCATATCTGATAAGGATCTAAACTATACAAAAAGTTCTCATAACAACAATAAAAACAAAATCCAACTTAAAAATGGTAAACGATTTAAATAGATATTTCTCCAAAGAGGTCAATAAATGATCAATAAGAACATGAAAAGATACTCAACACTATTAATCATTAGACATATGCAAATAAAAACCACAATAAGATACCATTGTACATCCACTATGATAGCTAGAAGAAAAAAAGATATAACAAGCATTGGCAGGGATATGGAGAAACTGGAACCCTCATACATTGCTGGAGCAGCCATTTTGGAATGCAATCTAGCAGATCATCAAAAAATTAAACATAGAGTGACCACATGACTCAGCAATTCCACACCAAGATATACATCCAAGAGCATTAAAAACATATGTTTACCCAAAAACCTGGATACAGATGTTGACAGTAGCATTACTTAAAACTGTTAAAAGTTGAAACAACTGAAATGTCTGTCAACTGATGAAGGAATAAACACAATGCAGTATATCCATCAATATGATGAAATATTATTCAGCCAAGAAAGGAATGAAGTATTAATTCCATGCTACAAGATGACTAAACCTTGAAAACATTGTGTTAAGTGATAAAGGACACAAAAGGTCACATATTGTATGACAACATTAAATGAAATATACAAAATGGGCAAATCCAAAGAGACAGAAAGCAGATTAGTGGTTGTTGCTGGGGGCAGAGGGTGTGATGTTTAGGGGCAGGGATAGCGAGTGACAGCTAGTAGGTATGGGGTTTATTCTGGGGGTGATGAAATGTTCTGGAATTAGATAGCAGTGATGATGATAGTTATACAAACTTTGCGAATGTACTAAAAAAACCCACTACATTGTATCAAATCCAAACAATATACACCTCACGCTTACACAGTGTAATGTCAATTATATCTCAATTTTTAAAAACTCACTGAATAGTACATGTTAAAATTTTATGGTATAAAAATTATATCTCAATTGAAAAAACAATTAAGTCAACTATGGGAACCCGCGAACAGAAAAATATTCAGAAAGTTTATCTAAGCAACACATTCATGAAAGATCCCGTCTTTCTTTGCACTTCCCTACGGGTAGAGTAAAAGATGGTTCCATCTTGCCGAAACCGGTTTTGCTCAGTGGATAGAGCATCGGCCTGTGGACTGAAAGGTCCCAGGTTCGATTCCGGTCAAGGGCATGTACGTTGGTTGCGGGCACATCCCCAGTAGGGGGTGTGCAAGAGGCAGCTGATCGATGTTTCTCTTTCAACGATGTTTCTAACTCTCTCTCTCTTCTTCTCTGTTAAAAAAAAAAAAAAATCAATAAAATATATTTTTTAAAAAAAGATGGTTCCATCTCATCTGAGCCTTTTTTATACATTGTCTAAAGAATAAAATTTCAAGTAACTTCCATAATTTGGCCCCAGACTACATGGCAGAACACACATACTCAGGAGAGAAATGCCTTCACTTTGCAAGGCTTCTAAAGGGAAACTCTGAGAATGCACACTGGCTGTGCTGAGTGCACCTTACCCTGGTCCTTTCTCTGGAAGGTCCACCTCAGCTGACAGCGGACTATAGACAGGAATGCTGACATCGTAGCCTTGCCTGTAAGTCCATGTAGAAAAGCCACCACCAGCCAACAGAGCTCTGAAAGCAAAAAAAAATTGTCAAACAGTAGGAAGATCTTCATGCTGATAAGCTCCATTCTATGTCCCTCCAAACCAGGGACAGAAGTAGAGTAAGTCTTCACTTAACCTTGTGCATAGGTTCTGTGCCTTTAAGCAAAACAACATATAACGAAATCAATTTTACCACAGACTAATTGATATAAACAAGAGTTAAATTCCTCTGCATCTCATGAATGCTTTAAGGAAACGAAGTTGAATGAAATGACATTATTCAAGGGCCTGCTATAATTGAGTCAACAACAGCTAATGTTAACTTAGTCGTTTTTCCATAAAGACGTGGTGCTAAGGGTTTTACATCACATCTCCAGGACATCAGCTGCATTCCATCCCTGAGTTACCAGCTTTCCTCCGGGGTCCTAGTAGTCATTCCTTACTTTCCATTTTTAAACATAGATGACCGGCCAGAGGACACCCTCTGGTATCTTATTCAGCTCCCATTCACCTCTCCCAAAAGTCATACCCAGGTCTGACACACATTTACAGTAACGGGAATAACAGCAGGTCTGCACGGGAAGACTGGCTGGGACAGTCACTTACCTACTCATTGACCACAATCTCAGGAGACAGTGGGCACCGAGAGCAACGGTCACAGCAAACCATCACCTCTCACTGCGTATGCCCCAGCTTCTCTCCAATCCTGCCCCAGGCAGTTCTTCCCGCTATTATCCCTGAGCTACATGGGAATCATGCAGCCTCTCTCAGCAATCACCCTCCATTCTAGTTAATCTTGTTAACCCAATTCCCTGTACAGGAAGCAGAATCCAGACCTGGACCTTCAGTGCTTCTCTTGCAGTTCGCATGCACCAGTTTTTATTCTCAATCAGAGAGCTGGGAACACACTGTTTTCATTGGATCCAGCAAGTAGTAAAATGACACTTCATCAGAAAAAGGAAGTAGGTGTAGATCACACCAACTTTTACTGTTATTCTGTCTTTGGGGTTCCAAAGCCATCAACATCACTTACTGGCGCAAAGTATTGCCAGTTCCTTGCACTGCACAGTCTAGGCCTAACTGTCTGGACCGAGAAACCACGTGTTTTGCAGTACTGATTGCTACCAATCCCCTCCCTGTTGTGATGACAGTGTGCATTCCCTTCCAACATGAGCAGTTAAAGTTCAAAGATTTTCAAACCGCCCCTGGAAATCCCAATCTGTTTAAGCTCTCTGAAACCAAGAATTGGTTAGTGAGGTAATGTGTAGGCTAAAAATCTCTCCAGCTGCCAATCTACTCTGTAAAACTTAAAGACTATCCTTAGAATCACATACGGTCTTATTCTTCCTGATTAGCATTCACCAGTGAATACATCCAACATGAATTTGGCAGGTTCCATGACCATGATGGCAAACAGACTGTATGGGCCCCCATGACCTCTGTGCAGAGAAGCAAACACAGATCCAATATACAGGCAGTGGGCGGTCCAGGTTAGCCAGGGTAGTGAGGGATTAGGTAATTACCCACAGCTCCAGAGGAGAGGGGTGTGTATATGTGGTGAGAAAAAAAGCACCAACTTCTACTGTTATCCTGTCCCGGGGGCCCCACACTTCATCCTGTTCCAGTTCATACACTGATAGTAAGGAAGCATGCAATCCTAAGCATGTCTTACATCACAGATCATACACGTGCAATCTCCATTTGTGATCTTGAAAAGAGCCACAACTGCCATTAGGCAACCAAGACCTCACACCAGCCCTGTCACTGACAAGACTTCAATTTTAAGCCATTGCATCTTCTTCTGCCAAGGTTTCCATAACACTGCAATGGAGAAATAATTGTAAGCACCCCTTGCTTTAAAAAACACGTGTTTTACATTGACTGAAAAGTGAGCTTCTGAGAAGTACATTCTGTTTTCCCATTATGCATCCCAAATCAGAGATCAGTTCCAAAGTTGCAAGAAAGTAGGCAGAAAACTCACAGCTTAAAAATTATTAATATGACCAGTGGCCCGTTGCACAAAATTCGTGCACATTAAAAGGGAATTAATTAGAGGAAATATTTCAATATTGCTATTTGCCCTTTCTCTATAAAAGAAGTGTCAGAGATGAAAGAAAATTAGTAAAATGTATATGAAAGCCGAAACTGGTTTGGCTCAGTGGATAGAGCGTCGGGTACGATTCTGGTGGAGGGCATGTACCTTGGTTGCGGGCACATCCTCGGTGGGGGGTGTGCAGGAGGCAGCTGATCGATGATTCTCTCTCATAGATGTTTCTAACTCTCTATCCCTCTCGCTTCCTCTCTGTAAAAAATCAATAAAATATATATATTTTTAAAAAATGTATATGAAAATATTTCTCCTGTCAGAGTCTAGGGCACACTGCGGGAATCAGAGTCAAGTCCCCACCCACCCACATGCACCTCAAAATCGCGTGAGACCCAGACCCAGTCGGACCCACCCCCATTGGGCCAGATCCAGACCTGGCTGGCCCCACCTCTGTCCAGCCCTGCCAGGTGGGGGGTGCGGCCTCAGGTCGCCTGGCCCTGTATCGGGGTGGGGGGAAAAGCACCTTGAGGCCCACTGGCCAAGGCCAGGAGGCGCAGCCTGAGGTCCCCCGTCAAGCCCCACAATCTAATCCAGTCCTTCTAGTTTCTAATTTCCCAATAATCTGCTATGCAACTCCTGCTGAAACCATTCTATATCCCTGATTCATGCCTCCTCTGAATCCAGAAATATGGACAAAGGATAAGAAAAATTAATAATTCTTCTATTCCTTACCCCAACCAGGGGACCACTTAAGTTTCAAATGAATTTCCCACATTTAAAGAGACAGAGGACTATATGGTGATTCATTACTTGCCTCAGGATTGCTTCTAATCACTTACAAAAATACATGCACAGGGAAAACAACTTAACCTCCCTGATCCTTAACACCTAAGAACCAGCAAGAACTTAAACTTTCTCCTTACCACTTGACACTTTCCTGCAGAGAAATGAAACCCCATTTAACATGTGTACTTGATAAAAATAAAATCCTTCTCCCAAGCAGTTACATATACCAAAATGTCAGCAAAGAGCAAAATGTCTCAAACAGAAATAAGCCCTTCTCAAAATAAACCCAAGAACAGCAGGTGAAGACATTGCATTCCTAACAGCTCTTTTCCTTCCCTTCTCTATTCACTAAAGTATTTCTCTTTCCCAGAACAACCAGATCCATAAAACAGTAGCCCACTCGGGAACACGGGCTGAGAGCCAAACCAAGGATAAACTTTGGGTTTAGCTGGTTTCTATAGAATTTGTGTAACGTGACTGCCCTCTATTGTCCAAAATGGTTTCCACTGCAGACTTGAGGAGTGGTCCTTGTGTATTTCTCCTAGTGATGTTTCCAGAAAGAAACACAACACTGACTCTAGATAATACTTAGAGCATAGAGGGCTTAGATTTAATCATCTTGGGGAAAGTAGTACTAAGTGTAGATTTTCATAGATGTAAACATTGGCCTCTAACAAATTAGGATAAATTTGAACAGCTGGCCTTGAACTGTTAACTCATCTTTTTCAGTAACAATGATTTTAAGAGTTAAACATCAACTATAATAAAATTGGCTGTAAATGAATTCATGCATAAATTTATAACCATCCTATACCTTGAGTATTGCCCAGGACTCTAATCTTGGGCCCAAGCTTTCTGTTCTCCTTAAAGCCTTGAACCCAGTACCAGAGGAGGAACCTTAAGTGGCACTTCAGTCCTGAGCTTCCCACGATGCCTCCAGCCATAGTGGGTCAGTCCATGTATAAAAGGGCTGATAAATATAGTAAGCGAACTCAAAATCATAATCACATAATCATGGTCACCCCATACCACATCTGTTGTCCGAAGGTTAATTAGGGAGAAAGAAGGGGAGGGAGGGAGGGACGGAATGAAGAAGAGAGGGAGGAAACAGGAGGAAGAGAGAAAGAAAAAGGAAGAAAGGCAAGAACCCCACCAGCTAAAACAACAGAGACAAAATGATAACAAAAGTGGTTTCCTTTTCCAGCATTATAGACTTTGGGCATCACTTACACCAAGCATGTCAAACTCAAAAGGTAACACGGGCCAAATAAATGAGGCATGCGGCCCGCGGGTCACAAGTTTGACATGCTTGACTTACACACATCCATGCCTCTTCCCTCAGTTAGCTGTGGTTCTAGTTTTGGCAAATGCTCACAAATTCAGAGTTGACACAAACCAATCTGAACCCAGCCTTAGGGGGTTGGGGGTGCTGCACTCAGAAGTACATAACCCAGATGAAGGAAAAGAAGGTAGTTTTTTAAGATGTTATGCTAGAATATAAGCTGTCATCAGTTTTCCACAAGAGATTTAAATTGGTCTTAACAATTCTAAATCTTGAGGTAGGAAATACCTAGGGCAACTTTTTAACACTCAATTCTGATTACAAAAGGCTTACAAATATGATTTCACAGGAACAAAAGGGTATTGTACTCACTTACTTACAGTATTTGCCGGCGTATAAGACGACTTTTTGGCCCTGAAAAATATGCCTCCAAGTGGGGGGTAGTCTTATACGGTGAGTATATAACAAACTCTGTATTTTTAGTGGAAATGTTAGGGGGTCGTCTTATACGCCCAGTCGTCTTAGATGCCGGCAAATACATATTTTTCAGGGCCAAAAAATCGTCTTATACGCCGGCAAATACGGTACTTACTCCTCAGAAACCCATCACAGTTACCACCCCAAACGCGCCTACCTGTCTCTGGGGACATCCAGAGCTGTGTTGTACTCTGGGGGGCCTCCAGGCAGCATGTTGAACAGCAGATGGTTTGTACCTCGATCCCACCTATTAAGAAATTAAACATGTAAGAGAATTAGCATGTTGATGACGAAGAAACAAAAACAAGAGTCAGTCACTAGATGACAAGTGGCGAGTAGCCCCAGCCAGAAGCAGCCACTTCTCAGGCAGCAAAGTGAGCCTCCAGCCATCCCAGCAGCGCGTCGGGCATTAGCCTGGAGCCTAGAAAGGAAAAAACGGGTGGCTGTGTACTCCAAGCTTGTCCACCACAGGACAGCTTATGATCATGAAAACCCTCTAAATGTGTACCATTTGGTTAAAGAAACAAAAATAAATTAAATACAAAAGGCTAAAAACATTATAGAAAAAATAAATTAAAAATTAAAAAAAAATAAAAACATTACGTAACATGCGCAAAGTAGAAATCTATACAGCCCTTAAAATTATATAGTAATAGGAAAAGACATTATTTGAAAATATACTCGTGATTATTTAAGGGGGAAAAAGTAGTAAAAGAGAATGTATCGTGTGACCCCATTCTTGACAAAAATTTGTATATGTGTGTGTTGTTTTTTCTTTATCCTCACCCGAGGTTATGTTTTCTGATTTTAGAGAGAGAAGAGTGAGAGAGAGAAAAACATCGATGTGAGAGAAACATCAATTGGTTGCCTCCCATAAATGCCCTGACGGGGGATGGAACCCACAAGCTTGTGGTGTACAGAACGATTCTCCCACCAACTAAGCCACCTAGCCAGGGCTATGTATATTTTTTTATACAAAAATATGTATTCATGCATGTGTGTAATTTTTATACAAAAATTACTGTAAAGTAGCATCAAAACATTAATAACGATTATTTCTTAGAAACAGGATTATGGAATGAGTCTTATACTCTTCTTTTTGTTTATCTGTATTTTCAGACTTTTTACAATGAATACGGACTTGTGGGTAATAAAGAGGAGGGGGAAGTATTTAAATTTAAGAGAAACAGTATAGGAAGATGAGCCGTCCTTTGTTTGTAAACTCTTAGAAGCTGTGAGCCACAGCAGCAGCCCCAAAGGCAGATGCTGCTTTTCACTGGAGAAGCCAGCAGATCACAGAGCCGGCCTCGTGCTACAAGCCAGTGGCCCACCACATCCCCTCCCATGAGAAGGAGAGACGGCAGCTGGGAGCCAGCTCAAGCGGAGAAACCTTCCTCACCCGCTCCTGCCCTTTAGTTCCCTGAAGGACCCGGCTCCAGGCTGTGAAAGCGCTCCATACCTAGAGAGCTGGGCCAGCGCTTGCGCCGTCTCCTTAATGCGGAGCGAGTTCTGGTTCAGCACATCGATGGAGGGAACGAACAGGCAGGCCCGGTTGATGTCGTCGGTATAGTAGTCGCTGTCTGAGATGGCCGTGAGCAGTTCATTATACTCCCGGGAGATGGTGTTGCTGACTGGGACGCCGGAGTCATCCACGTACTTCTTCAGGGAGTAGATAAACACCTTGATTTTGTTTTTGGGGTTGAAGCCACAGCGGTAGACGTCAAAGCACGTGTGCATTCTGCAGCTGAGATCGCCCCGCTCGGGGATGGGGCTGTCGGCCGGCAGCCTGACCACGGGCACGTCTCGGACGCTGCGCTTCTCTACGCTCCAGTCGCTGGAGGACTCGATGGAATGCGGCCAGAACTGAAACACGCCAGTGGCAATGAGGCCCAGGAGGACCACGGAGAAGAGGGTGATGTAGTAGATTCGGTGCTTGATCTTCATCCTTGGGATGAGGGCAGGACCCCGGATATTGTACTTGACAGACGCACACATAATGGCACAGACAGCCTCTTCCTCACGCTCCTGGGTACCAGGGCGAAAAGGGAGAAAAATTAAGTATTTAAGCAAATGACAATAATAATATCTCTGTTTCTTTCCCTTAAGTGGTTTGATGAAATAATGAAAAGGAATTTTGACCCTTTTTTGCCTAGATGAATATATGCTGTGTGATATCTTTAATATTTAATACTACATATGCTACTTAATATAAATATTGATATACAATGTTAAAATGCACCTATAGCCTATAAATATTTATTCATCAAGAGCAGAAGCTGGTAAATGTGTGGGGCTTAGGAAGCGGGTGCTGACTAGAAAGAGAAATCCAAAGTGGAATAGCTAAAGGCTGTCGTTTTGATTTGGTTTTAAAGACTGCCCACCATAAACTGATGCTTCATCTGGACACACTGATCTTGGTTATTCTAAAATCTGTTTTCATTCATTTATTCATCATTCCCCCTACTAAGCAGCTAGCATGCACTGTGAGGAAACAAAGAAGAAAGCAGAGGCCCCTCCTCAGAGGAATGTATGTTCTAGTAAGGGAGATAAGACAAACAAAATTGTAACGAAATGCCAAATATAGAGTTACCACTAGAAAAATATCAATAAAGTGGCAAGGGTACTAGAGAAGAAAAGATTATTCTTTAATAAAATACAAATTGATAGAACTGAGGAATGGAGAAAGCAAGGGGGAGGGAGAGTGATGCCAACACTTCTTTTCATCAGTGAATGTGCATGCCACTTTTCCGATCAAAAGATGCAACCAATTTCCCTTCCCGCTGAATCTGGGCTAGTCCTGTGACTGACAGAATGTACCACAAGTGAGTCCCCGTCTAAAGAGACCCCATAGTTGCTGCCTTTGTCCTTGTAGGTCCAGCTGCCAGGCTGTAAGGAAGCAGCGCTCCCAGTGAGGGCAGCCTCAGAAAGACCCCAATGCAAACTATATGACGCGGACACAGACCATCTCACCAAGCACCACAGATTGCAGGATCCTGAGCAAACAATGGCTGATGTTGTTTTTAAGCTACTAAATACTGGGTTGGTTTGTTACTCAGCCAGAGCTAAATGAACCAGCCAATAAGCACAGTGACTGATACAAAGAAAAGTCTCGGTCCGCTACTGAAAACGTATAGAGTTCCCCTGTAGATCGAAACTTAAGATACTTATTAAACAAACCTATATGCACAAGTAAACCTATAAAATATTTACAACACAACAGAGACTATTCAAATATCTCCATCCCAGGTCTCTCACGCCTGACTTTAGCAGAAGCAGCCTGTGTAAGCTGTGCATTCAGCTTCCTTTGCAGTGCTGCCATAATTCTGACTATTGTTGGGTCCGATTTCAATACAGTCTGCCGGCCAGCTGCAAAAGGTGCTGCCATACGGCCTTCTGTCTTTCACAGGGGGTCCTAAGTTGATATCTGGCTGATCTGAAAATGATTTTACCTCAAGGCCTCTAAAGGAAATAAAAAAAGAGTCAGTCTATTCTACTGTTCTTATCATTATTGTTCCCCACATACCGGTCAAGTGCCAGAGCGACTGTACGAGCCAGTGCTTTCCCTTCTCCCCGAATCTCATCCCCATCCACCACTGGTGAGTCTAGAGTCGTGATGGTAGAGAGCACCAGGGCTTATCAGCACCTCATGACCAGCAAAGGGGTCCTTGTTGCCATCTGAGGTGGGGTGACTGTAGTTTCACCAGCTACTCTCAGAGCCTGCTTTCTAGAGCCACTTCTAGTACCACCTGTCATGGTTCATGTCCTGCCAAACTAAGAAGTGACTTGTGTGCAAGCAAGTAGCTCACAGAAGCAACAGAAAAAGCCAGAGTGGAGTCAGAGAAGAACAGAAAGCCATTGGGGTGCGTTGTGGAGCTGATTACCATACTACGCTGGGCAAATGGGGCTGTCCTGCTAGGGCCCCTCTGGAAAATGCACCCTAGAACTCTCCCTCTGACGGATAGGGAGCTACGCCATTCACCCACCAAGGCCCACCCCCACTGATGGGGGGCTATTCCCGGAAATGTACACCCACATTTCTGAAGGTCTGCCTATACAGGCCAAGCGAGCTCCCACAAGTCAGTGCCAACAAGCTGCGAGATGTGGCAAGGACTTGAGACAGAATAAAAGATCAATGAGAGATAAGGTTGAAAGCCTCAAACGAAAAAGAAAAGGATGAGAAATGAAGAAAACAGCCCATAAGGGGTTAGAGGTAGAGAACCTTCTCTGGGAGTAGCCACAGGCCTTTGACATACTTCATGAGGGCACTTGCTACGTTAATTAGTTAGGTAATTGCATGTCTGTCCCCTCCACTGGCCGTGGTCTCCTTGAGGTCAGAGTTTTTCCTTTCTGCCCAGTATTCTTAGCCTCAAATACCATGTCCAGAACTCATTTCGTTAAACCACAAAGTCTGCTGAAGGAATGCGTGTCTCTACCTTCCCATTTCCATCAGTGCACACACTATTCAGGGCCCAAGTTTTGAGATATTATATGGTGATGAATGATACTTTTCTTTCTTATTAGTTTCCAAAGGGGGAAAAAATGGCCAGGTACCTACCTTTCTGTGTCCACCCCGTCCTCCTCAGGGAAGCTCACTGTTAGGAGAGAGGACAGACCAAAGGGAATCTCTCATACGGATGCGTGTTTGTTCCCTATAATACCATAACCTGAATCGAAACGGGAATTTCACAACAGAGCCCTACAAACTTTACCCTCCTTGAATCACATCAGACCTGTCCCTGCAAAACACTGGAGCTGTCTGGCTGGCTGTCAAGCTCTGAGTCACTGGAAAAAGCTGTTAGCCCCATTCTACTGTCCGGATGCGATGCATTGTCTGTTCCCGGAATTATGTATTCCTCAAATTTGCCTAAATAACCTTTCCTTGGTGCTACAAGCGACAACCCATCCAGCTGACCCAATGCTCTGAGTCACAATCTCTTATCTTTAACCTTTTTAGAAAAGCACTCCCAGCTGAACTCCCAGGGCCACTGGACAGAACTTAACAAACTGTGCCGGAAAACAAAGGCACCAAAGAGCAGCAAAATCTGCAACTCACCGCCGTACCCGATAGAGCTCTTCATAATATTGTGATTCGCCAGCCCTAAAAATGGTTTCCAATTAAGGGGGGGGGGGGGGGGGGGAAGGCTGTGTGCCTTTGTTAGTGGGATTATACAATTATCAAGTCAACGCATACAGTTAAGTAACTAATAACTAAACTTTACTGAGAATTTACTGCATGCCAAGATCTGTTGTAAGCACTGTGACTTAACATATTTAATCTTCCTAACAGTGCCATGTGTGAGAAGCTATTATTATCCTCAGGGTACAGACAGGTAAGTGCCACAGCAAGCCTCAGTGAGGTGCCCAATGGCCACACCACCAGAACCGAGGCCAGCTTTGGCACACACATTGATGAATGTAATCAATACCGGCAGTCCGGCTCTGGAGCCCGGTTCTTCACCCGTGAAGCTGCCTCCCCCGATTACCTTTCACAGCCTGGACTAGGTAACCCCTTTTCACTCCCCCATGAGCCAAGCCAGCATAACCTGATGCAAGAAAACCTATCCATTCACACCGGCATACACAACCAGAAGGCCTCCATCAGCGGACGTGGGAAGTGACGGAAACTGAATCACAGTATGTCATTCCCGCGAGCAGCTTCTGAGCTCTGAAATCTACGAACCACGCCCCGTTAAAGTCCTGGGAGAACTCCCCTAACCTAGCATTAAAACGGACTCGAGCCGAGGTCGGTTTGGCTCAGTGGTAGAGCGTCAGTCTGCGGACTGAAGGGTCCCGGGTTGATTCTGGTCAAGGGCTTGTACCTTGGTTGTGGGCACATCTCCGGTGGGGGGTGTGCAGGAGGCAGCTGGTCGATGTTTCTCTCTCATCGACGTTTCTAGCTATCTCTCTCCCTTCCTCTCTGTAAAATATCAATAAAATATATTTAAAAAAAACAATAATAATAAAACGGACTCGAGCAATCATGTTTTCCAGCCCGCAGATCTAGTTCCCCGCGCCAGTAGGACAACGCCTGAGGCCCCTAAGCTTCCTTCACGTGGATGCCAGAGCCCAGGCCCCCCGGGCCACCTTCCCCACCCGGTCCTCTCCCCGAGATGGGTGGGGCACCGGGTCCTGCCCGCGGCATCCCGCCCGGTCCTGGATGCCAGAGCCCAGGGCACAAGAAAGCCCCGTGGGAGGGAGCAGGTCCCTGGAGCTCGCGGGGAGGAGGTGGGAGAGGTCACGGCGGAGCGGGGAGAGGTCACGGCGGAGGGGGGAAAGGTCACGGCGGAGGGGGGAGAGGTCACGGCGGAGCGGGGAGAGGTCACGGCGGGGCGGGGAGAGGTCACGGCGGGAGAGGGCAGTGGGCGGGGACACAGGTGGGAGCCCGGTGCGGGGCGGCCGGGTGAAGAAGGGGAAGGCGGTTCGGAAACCAAAGCGCTCCCGAGCGGTGAACGGTCGTGAGCGGCGCGGGGGGTGGAGGCGCCTCCCGCAGCCCTCGGGCCTCCGCACGGCCCCGGCTTTCCCGGCGGGCGGCCCGGGGAGGCCCGAGCCCGCCCCGCAGCGCCCGCTGGCCCTTCCGCGCGGCGCTTACCTCGGCCACGGCTGCCTCCCGCTCGGCCCCGCGCGCGGTCACCGGCTCATGCCGCAGGGCGGGGGCCACGGCCGCCCGGCAGGGATCGCGGCGAGTCGGCGGCCGCCCACACCGCGGGCGCCCGGGCTGCGCGGACGAGCGAGGAGTGCTGGGCCGGCGGCCGGGCTCCTCGGCGGCGGCTGACAACTACCGCACTGCGCATGCGGGAGCGCCCGGGCCCGCGCCCCCTGCTGGACAGGAGGAGTCAGGGCGCCGCTTAGGTTTCTGCTGGCGGGCGCGTCCCGGCTCAGGCTCCACCGGGAAACTCAAGCCAGGCAGCCTTGTTCATAGTTAAAGAAACTGTAAACCGAAACAAGGAGGCAGCATGCTTCACTTATAAAACGTCCAAAGCCGGAAAAAAATGTAACATTTTATTACAAGCAATACTGGTGAAACGTGCAACATCCCTGGGAGGCAACTGTCAGTCAGATTCCATTAAATGTAAAATGTTAAAATGTAAAATCTTACCCTAACAGCCCTCTGTATGAAGTTTACCCTATGGATAGTCTTAATAATGTTTATCAAAGATATGCATTACAACACGATTTCTAATAATAGCAAAAACATTGGACGCAACCTAAATAAATCATGGAACATGATTAGAATGAAATAACACAAAAATGCATACCGTATTTGCCGGCGTATAAGACGACTTTTTGGCCCTGAAAAATATGCCTCCAAGTGGGGGGTAGTCTTATACGGCAAGTATATAACAAACTCTATTTTTTAGTGGAAATGTTAGGGGGTCGTCTTATACGCCCAGTCTCTTATACGCCGGCAAATACGTATTTTTCAGGGCCAAAAAATCGTCTTATACGCCGGCAAATACAGTATATGCGTTGGTATGGAATTATCTTCAAGATATGTTCATATGAAAGCATGGTCCAAAACAGTGGGCAAGTATGACTCCTTTTGTGTTAAAAAGTAAAACAACATGGGAGACAAAATATATATGTAGATGATTATATGAAGGCATATGTATAATTTTTTTTTCTGGAATGAATCCAAGGAGAAATTAACAATTATGGAGAGAGCAATTGTGGAGGAAGAAATGGGGGAGAGAAACTTTCATTTTCATTTTGTTTTTGTATTGTTTATGATCTAGCCTTCTACGTGCCAGTAAAATTCTTGTCATAAGGTAGTAAGTGGAGCCTTAAAAAAAATTTCAATCAAAACTCAGTGATGTGACTGAGAAGTGAATGAAATGACCCACTCGCTGAGCCTATGCCATTTGCTGATACTGGCTGCAGAATCCAAATCTATTTCTGGTCCCAGCTATACCTTAGCGCCATCTGGTGGGAGTTGTCACTTCCACTCCAGACTCACTGGGGCTTCCTGCAGCAACAGTGATTTCAGAAATATTCTTGTGAACTAATGCCTGCTTGCCACAGATCCAGGGAGATTGGGACGAGAGTATTCTGGAGATGGAATACTTTGACTTCTCCACACCCAAGAAATAATTTCTTAGCATTCCAAATCCACACACCCCCTAAAATAATAGAAAACTCAGCACACAAACACCCCAAGAGAGAACTGGATAAGTGGAGAGCATTTTATTTTCTTCTGTCTTTCTCTGCATTAAATATATACTTGTTTTTAATTAATCATTTTTTTTCATTAAATGAGAACTTGGTGTTAAAGACATGTGTTGGGCACAGCCTTTGAGAACCTATCTTGTTTACTTCATAACGGAGCCATGCATAGTGCCTGGCACATAGTAAGTGTTCAGTGAGTCTTTTTTTGGGTGAATAAAGGGAGCCCCAAGTTGGAAGAGCTCAATGTTAAGAATACAAATGCACAAGTAAGATTATCCAAAGCAGAGGGTGAAAGGTGGCATAGGAAGTTATAAACAAAATGCTACAAGGCTCAGAAGAGAAGGAAGCCCTAGCTGGTTTGGCTCAGTGGAAAGAGCATCATCGGCCTGTGGACTGAAGGGTTCCCGGGTTCGATGCCAGTCAAAAGCAAGTTCTTCAGTTGCAGACTCCTCCCTGGCCCATGCAAGAGGCGATCAATCCATGTGTTTCTCCCACATCAACATTTCTCTGTGTCTTTCCCTCTCTCTTCCACTCTCTCTAAAAAAAATCAATGAGAAAATATCCTCTGGTGAGGATTTTTTTTAAAAAAGAAAGGGAAAAAGCAATCACATCCAGTTGGAAAGATGTGATTGCAAGACTTCATGCTGACTTATTTGCTGGTCTTGGAGGACATTCAGGATTTTCATAAGTAGAGAGGTCGATAGGGCATTCCAGGCAGAGGAAAAGGTCATGCACAAAGGCACAAAAGAGGGAGAAGCAAATAAACTATTATCAAAAATAGACCCAGAGTCATAGAAGCATAAACAAGCCTGTTGAACCTCAGAGGGGAGGCAGAAGAGGGTGGGTGGGAAGAGATCATCCAATGAACTTGTATGCATCTATGCATAACCCACTGGGACACAGACAATGGGATGGTGAGGTCTGGGGGCTGGGGGAGGATGGGAGCAGGCTAGAAGAGGTTAATGGGGGTAAAGGAGGACCTATGTAATACTTTCAACAATAAAGATTTTTTAAATAAAAAACAATAAATAAAAATAAGGAATCAGGTATTTTTTTAAAAAAAAAGGAGAAGCAATTGGAAAGAACAAGTCTGGGTAATCCAGTGTGGTTAAAATAGTATGGCTTACATTTCTAGGGATAGACACTATGCAAGTAATTGGAGGTGAGAAAATATGGAAGCTGTGGTATTAGAAGCTACATAAAGCTAAAGAAGCTGAGGGTGACTGCAGAGAAGGAAAGAAAATATGAGTCAGGACCTAAAGTCTCTGAAAAGGTAGCAAAGTGTCCCAGAAGTTGGTGGTTAAGAGGAGAGGCTATTATAATATGCACTTGGACGGTACAGGACAAAGCAAATATGGCACTGAGAAGTGGGGAAATGTGAAGCAGGAGTGCCTTCAAAGAAAGTGGCATCACGAGAGTGCAAAGAGCACAGGATTTGGAATCAAACCTCGTTGACTTTGAATCCTGGCTGATACTTTTTAGCTATGTGGCTTTGGGAACTTAACTCCATCTCTTTGAGACTCAGTGTCCTCATCTCTACAATGGGGGATATTAATGACCTTTTCCCAGGCACTCACCATGCCAGAGTTAGAAATAATGCATGTAATTAGCCCAACACAGCCTCTGGCACATTGAAGGCATTCAAGAAGACAGGGAGGAGGAATGAATGAGGAAGGAAGGGAGGGAGGGAGGAAAGGAGGGAGGGAGGGAAAAGACCTAAACCAAATAGCATTGTTGACAGAAAGGAAATGCTTATTTCACCAACATCTTCTTAAAAGAAGAACAAGGGAAGCTTTTCTAAACAGGAGTGGCGGGCCCTGGCTTGGTAGCTCCATTGGGTGGAGCGTTGTCCCCATACACCACGGTTGGGGTTTGGTCCCAGATCAGGGTATGAATGTAGATGGTTAGATGAATGTAGATCCCGAGCCCCATCTACCAATGAATATCAACCAACGAATGCATAAATAAGTGGAACAACAAGTCAGTGTTCCTCTCTTTAAAAAAATTCTTTTTCAATAAATTTAAAAATAAATAATAAACAAACAAACAAACAGGAGAGTCGGCACTAAGAAGGGTCCTCAGCATGTAGCTTCAAGGGCGATCGACAAGCTCATTTGGGCTCTGGACGGGACATAGGGCGGGTGGCTTTTTGCGCTCGTAGAGTGGGAATCCCAGCCGTGGTCAGCCTGTCTCCACAGCAGCCTCCATTCAGGGTCCAGCCCCACCCTCCCCACCGCCCACAGTCATGGGTAGGTCACTCTACCATGACCTACCCATGGTCAGTGAAGGTGGCTCCTTCCCAGGGAGGAGGAGGAAGAGCATCCCAGAGTCAGAGAAACCTCGCCACCACGGGGTCCCACCACGGGGTCCTGATCACCTGGCCCCAAACAGGACTCCCACCACGGGGTCCTGATCACCTGGCCCTAAACAGGCTGTCCCAGGTCCCAGGTCTACAGGTTCTAAGAGTGTGGAGAACAATCTGAACATGTAGAATTCAGTCCTTTCTCCTTATGGTCTGGAAGTTATCACTCTTTTTTTTTATTTGGGTGGTGTACTCTCTCTTACATGTATTGCTCCTTTGAGAGGCATCAAAGGAGGAAGCGTGAAAAGACTGCTAAAAAGAAGGCAGAGGCTGCTTGCTTGCTTTTCACGACCACGAGAGGGGCTGAGGGCAGTCGCAGCTCCTCCATTCTGTGAATTACCCACACAGAGACTTCTAGTTTCTCCCAGCTTTGTTTAATAGGGTGGGAAGGGGTTGAACACAACGTAGGGAGTCTCCACCGGCACTGAGAGAGCCAAGGAACGGGTCTTCTTCAGGGGCAGGGCTATCTTCCTGGCCAACGGCTCAGCCGCGACCGGTCTTTGAAGCCCTGAACACCTCAGGTGGGCGGTACTGGCCACAAGGCAATGGCCAGCTCAGTTGTGCTGGGCCGGTGGCTCCTGGGTCTGAGAGGAAGCGGGGTCTTCTGCCACCTGGTATGCGCCCGTGAGCACCTTCCGGACCCTCTGCATCCCTGGGAAGGGGTAGTGAGAGCCCCGTCAGCACTGATGGCTGGCTGGGTGGGTAGGTGGGTGGGTGGGGAGGAATAGCTCAGGCCGCTGGGTCAGCCATGGGGCCAGGAGGAGGAAGGCAGGAAGGATACAGTGAGGAGGGGGCTCTGAGGGCAGACCGCTCACCCAGGCGAAGCCGGTGGGCCTTGTCCGAGAAGACCAGGCGGAACCACCCGGGCTCTTTACACTCGAAGGCCTCGCCGAAGGACACCAGCACCTTGTTGTCCAAAAAGCGACGCCACAGCAGCCTCTCCTCCTCAAAGGTGGCCTTGGGCAGGTGCTGGGAGGGCGGGCGGGGGGCTCAGGATGTGGAGACGGCCCCCTCCTCGCCTGATGGGGGCAGGCTTATGTCCCCTCCCCGCCTGCACTACCTTCCTCAGGTCGGCCCAGATGAAGAAGCCCGCGCCCCGGTTCAGGAAGGGCACCCCCAGGGCCCTGAGCTCTCCGGAGACGAAGGCGTGGGCGGCCTTGAGCCGGGCATGGTTCTCGGGCAGGTACACCTGGTCGATCCAGTCTGTTTGGGCGAAAGAGAAGCCAAACGTTAAATCCCCATCCACCCTCCACTCTGCCCCAGGAGGCCAAAATGCTGAAAGGAAAAGGTGGCCGGCAGCCAAGACGGTGAGCCCCTCCTCTACCTGGTTGACTGGGAGAGATGGGAACATTCAGTTTTGGGGGGTAAAGCACCTTAAATCAGGTCACTTGGCCCTGACAACGCCAGGTCCCGCTGACAGAGTCCTTCAAGATACAGACCTTAGCTGAAACCGGTTTGGCTCAGCGGTAGAGTGTCGGTCTGCGGACTTAAAGTTCCCGGGTTCGATTCTGGTCAAGGGCATGTACATTGGTTGCGGGCACATCCCCGGTGGGGGGTGTGCAAGAGGCAGCTGGTCGATGTTTCTCTCTCATTGATGTTTCTAGCTCTCTATCCCTCTCCCTTCCTCTCTGTAAAATATCAATAAAATACATTTTTTTTTAATAAAAAAATAAAAAATAAAAAAGATACAGACCTTATTCAGAGGCCAAACCCCACTGAGTGAGGCCTCCCAGTCACACCAGCTGAGGTTCAACTCCAGCACGGCCTCTGACCAGGTGTGGACAAGTTCACCTCCCTGATCTCCCCCCCCCCGCCCCTTTTTATTTTTATTTATTTTTTGGTATCCCATTCCATGAATTTTCACACACGTATAGATTTTAATAACCACCCCCACCAACAGGATACCGAGCAGCTCCCGGTATCCTGTCACCCCAAAGGATGCCCCGTGCTATCTTTATACTCCCATCATCCCCTTCCCCACAAACAGCGGTCTGTTCTCTGCCACTTCTCCAGGATGTCATAGCCGTGGAATCCCACAGTCACGTCATCTTTGGAGACCGGCCTCTTGTGCTCAGTCCACCGCCTTTGAGATCAATCCGCACCGTCTGGGCTTTCATGGCAGAGTAACGCCCTGCCCTGTGGACGGCCACTGTGCCTCTCCATCACTCTGCGGGAGGCGTTTGGGTTGTTTCCAGTTTAGGAGACGATGGAGAGAGCGGCTATAAACATTCACGTAGAGCTTTTTGCATGACCATGAGGGTAAATACGTAGGGATGGGATTGCTGGCCCAGACGACTTTTTGGCCCTGAAAAATATGCCTCCAAGTAGGGGATAGTCTTATACGGCGAGTATATAACAAACTCTGTATTTTGAGTGGAAATGTTAGGGGGTCGTCTTATACGCCCAGTTGTCTTATACACCAGCAAATACGTATTTTTCAGGGCCAAAAAATCGTCTTATACGCCGGCAAATACGGTAACTTTAAAAGCAACTGCCGATGCAAAAACCGGTTTGGCTCAGTGGATAGAGCTTCGGTCTGCGGACTGAAAGGTTCCGGGTTCGATTCCGATCAAGGGCATGTACCTTGGTTGCGGGCACATCCCCAGTAGGGGGTATGCAAGAGGCAGCTGGTTGATGTTTCTCTCTCATCTACATTTCTAATTCTCTATCTCTCTCCCTTCCTCTCTGTAAAAAAATCAATAAAATATTTTTTTTTAAAAGCAAAAAAGCAACTGCCGATTGTTGTCCTAAGTGGCCGCACCATCCGACATCCCCCCCTCCCCAGCGCGGTAGGAGCATTCCAGCTGTCTGTGTCCTCACCAACATTGATGCTGTCACTATTTAAAAAATGTTAGCCGTGGTAGCTGGTATGCAGTATCTGGTCCTCATTTTCCTCATCCATAAAATAATGGGGGAAATACAGGGACGCCTGCCTCCTAGGATCCTGGGGGAGACCACGGAGATGACGAGTTGAGAACATCTACGTGGGCTCAACACATGGGGGCCATTGCGGGTCCCTTTACTACCTGAACGCGCTCTCTGAGCCTGGGAATGGAACAGACCCATGTAGAGGCAGACAGAGACTTCTGTCTGTCTCTTCCCATTAGTCTCTTCTGCTCTAACAGCTAATAATAATGAGTTTACATAGACTAAGTGCCTAGTATATGCCAGCTACTACGCTAATTGAGTGAAAAAGCACTTTAGCTCTATCAGATTAGGATCCCTGTTTTACAGATTATGATCCCTGCTTTACAGATGAGGAAAGGGAGGCTCAAGGAGGGGAAGGACTCAAGTCAGCCAGGAAGTGACCGAGTAGGGTATGAACCCAGCGTGGGCCCTGAGCCAGGACGCTCAAACACCACCCTAAATTCTTCTCGTGCACGAAGCATCCATGATCCCCGGCCAGTCCCAGACCTACTACAGCCCCCACCCCCTCCCTTCCCAGGTGGCCAGGCCCAGGCAGTCACCGCGGTCCTGGAGCAGCTGTGCCACCTGGTGCTGGACCAAGCCGCTGAGGCCGTGGTAGCGGCAGAGGGAAGCCACGGCAGTGGCCACGTCCTGATTTTCCGTGTACAGCGTGCCAAAGCGGAGCCCGGACATCCCGAAGTCCTGCAGGAGAAAGACACCCTGGGCGGTGGCTTGGTCCTCCACAGAGAGAGCCGGTCCTACCCACCTCTCCGTCCTCCCACCTCCCCGACACCCGAAGGCCAGCCAGGGACCCACCTTGCTGGTGGCCCACATCACATGGGTCCTCTGAGGGTCAGGCAGCCTGCAGAGAGCACAGCGTGGGCATGGAGGCAACACAGACCCGCGGGAGCTCACGCGTGGGGTTGAACACAAGAGGAGACGGTGGGTGGGTGGATCTGGTTCTGGGTCAAGCCCTGGTTTCATCTCTGAAATCACCAACTCCCCACACATCCTTTAGCGTGGGGATCAGCAAACTACAGCCTGCAGGCCACATCCGGCCTGCTGCCCGTTTTCACAAAGAGTTTTAATTGGGAAAGAGCCGCAACTCTTTCATGGATGTACCATCTACGCTGCTTGGGCGCCGTAATGGCGGGGTGAATGAGAAACCACACGGCCGGCCTGTAAAGCCTAAAATAGGCATGTGACCTAAAAGTGCTTGCCAAGGCCTAATCTAGAGCAGAGCTCGCGCGTCACTTCCTCAAACAGGCCTCCTCTGACCACCTCCCAGTAGACCTGGCCAAGTGGGTAACCCAGGCCGATCCTCCCGGGACCCCCAAGCTTCTCCATTTGAGCACTGCATCAAATGACTAGCCGTGTACTTAGCCGCTAAAATGTTTTGTTGTTGTTGTTGTTTTTGGCTAGAAATAAAAGTTCTACGTAGGAAGGGCCTATGTCTCTTGTTCGTTGCTGCATCCCCAGCGCCTCGCTTTTCCTGCGTCTCGCTTTTCTAATCCATGCGCGAGGCCCATGCTCCCTGCCCCTGGCAGAGCTGTGGGAGAACCGGCTGAGAGAAGGGACGGACGTAGCAAGGCCTGAACAGAGACCAGACACTGTTAGATTCTCTGAACGGCAGATGTACAGACTTCACAGGTGATCTTGGTCCAAAAGTGTTTCCAAAAGTATTTTGGCCATAAATTCTGGGCTTACATTTAATGATAAAGTCCAAACACCCAGAAATGGCTCCAGAATATTTGCTGAATGCATCAATGAATGTATGAGTGGCTCTGGAACTACTTGGCGGATGAAGGGAACAGCCAAGGTCAATTTCCCATCCACCCGGCCCTCCCTTAGGACTCCTGAGCCCCCCTCTTGGAGCTCTCAGACACCCCACAGAACAATCTGAAAACCACCCATCTGGCCCAGTCCTCCCCTGTTCTCGTTAGGGGATCTGGGGTCAGCTGGCGGGGGCAGGCCATGCCCTGGGGCTGAGCCACAGAGGGGCCAGGGCAGGGGGCAGGATGGGGGACATGGGGAGTGCAGAGTCAGCTCTGAGGTGGCAGCCTCACCTTTCCAGGCTCAGGACACTGCGGTAAACATACGACTCCTCAAACACAGACAGCATGTAGACCTCATCCATCACCACGTGCAGGTCATGCCTGGGGCCCGGGGGGTGGGGTGGGGGGGAGGCGGGTAAGGGGAGGAAGGAGAAAGAGCTTGGTTTATGGATTCAATGCATCCCCCAGGGCAGGGTGGCTGTGACCCAGAAATCCAGAGGGACGGGGTCTAGCCCAGGGTTCCCAAACTTGTTTCATCCAGGAACAACCTGCTGTTGACTGTATCTTTCAAACGCACAGGAAGCCACGCACACAAGCAGATGGCACGGGGCTTTTGAAGCGCTGTGGGGCAGGGGCAGAGCCCTCGGGCGCCCCCACGGAGGAAGGACACAGTTAAGTGCAAGAAAGTTTAATACAAACAGACCTAGATTCAGACTGGCTTCCCTCTGACCCCCATTCTCCCCCCCCCCCCCCAAAAAAAAATGACTCAATAAACTGAGGGGTGCTGAAACTGGTTTGGCTCAGTGGTAGTGTGTCAGTCTCCAGACTGAAAGGTCCCGGGTTCAATTCCGGTCAAGGGCATGTACATTGGTTGCAGGCACATCCCCGGTGGGGGGGGTGTAAGAGGCAGCTGGTCGATGTTTCTCTCTCATTGACGTTTCTAGCTCTCTATCTCTCTCCCTTCCTCTCTGTAAAATATCAATAAAATATATATTTAAAAAAATAAATAAATAAACTGAGGGTAATAGCAGTATCTGTACCTAACTAACAGGGCTATTGGGAGGATTAGGTGAGATAAGAGTACAGGAAGTGCTTAGCCAGGTGTCTGGCCCCAAGACTATATAGTAAATGATAGTTGCTACAAAGTGGGAGAGAAAGAACTAGCATCCCACTAACCGCTACCCCCCACCCCACTGCCAGGAAAGCCAAAGCACGTGGGAGCCACAGTGGAGAAAAGAGGGTACAGGACCCGCCCCAAAGCCTTCGCCAGAACCCTCATCTGCCAGATGCTTTGGAGGGTGAGTGTGGGGCGCCTCACCTCTTGGCAAACTCCAGGTACTCCCGCAGATCTTCCGGGGAGTAGATGTCACCCAGAGGATTCTGGGGGTTGATGAGGATGAGGCCTTTGACCTTCACACCCTGAAACCACCAGAGGGCAGGACACCATCAGCTCCTCCCAAGGCCAGAGACGAACGAACCCCCCGGGGAGGGGCTGGTGGCTGGGCAGGCCCCCAGGGACTTGTGATGAGAGCGTGCTCACCACCCAACAGGAAGCGAACAAGGGCAGAGAACTACATCTGCAGCATGGTGTCAGCCATGTAAGAAAACAAATGCAGAGAACACGGCCTGGCGGGAAATATCCCCAGATGGCCAGCAGGGGTTGCCTTTGTGGGTAGAATTAGGGGAGGGGGTTACACTTTTAAAACTCCCTCAGTGGGCAAGTACGGCTTTGATTACTACAGCAATGAAGGAAAAGTTGACAGACTGTTGAAAAGTGGACTGCAGAGGAGCTGCTGGGGGATCCCCGCTCTCTGTCTCTCCCCGGGAGGCCTCGGTCCCCACAGGGGGAGGACCACCTCCTCAGATGGCCGGGGAGGCTGCTGAGCTTCCGACTGACCTGCTGCATCGGAACCAGGTGACGTGGGGTAATATTTTGAATCATGTTCCCTGGTTGATGGTTTGTACACTGAGGCCTCAGAGTCTTCCTCTAGGGCGGGGGGTGGGGAACCTTTTCTCTGCCAAAGGCCATTTGGATATTTATCACATCATTCGCAGGCCACACAGAATTATCAACTTAAACATCAGCCTGCCCTAGGTGGTCAAACATGTAATTAAGTCGCCCCTAATGCCTTGGCAGGGCCAGACCAAATGATTTCACGGGCCTTATTCAGCCTTCAGGCACTCATTTCCTCACCCCGGCTCTAGGGGGGAAGACTCCCATGGGCAGGCTCCTGCTTGGCCCCCAGAATGGTGCCTACCCCCATCTCATCACGGAGTGCCACCCCTCCTGGGACTAGAGCAGCCACAGGCAGAGAGGTCTGTCTGTGCCTGGCTTGGACCCACCCACTCCAGCCTTGGTTTGGTTTGATCCCAGACCTTAGCATTAGCTCCTTTCAGGGCCACCTCCAGCTTCTCCACTGTGAGCTGGAAGGGGCGTGTGTCCAGCTCAGTGATCTAGAAAAAGATCCACAGCCAAATTCAGTGACACCCCCCCCCCCCCCACACACACACACACTCAAACCCATGAACTCTGGGAAACTCTCCTGCCTGTCATCTCCAGCCTTAGAATAGTCTCAAAAAATACAGGTGGGGTCACTCCCCTTTCACTGCCACCCGCCCCCACCCAGCACCACATCAGGGACATCCTCATCCCTATTAGGCTTCCGGAAGAGGCCTGAAGGTCCTCAGATTGGGGTCCAAGGACTTCCATGTTGAGGGCTGCTCTGCCCCATCCTCCCCCCGCCATCTTGGTGTGGTCCCCTGGGATTGCCCTTGGCTTCTACTAGTGCAATCCCAGGGATCTCAGAGCTGGGAGAATGGGAGGCCCCGGGGACCCAGGCACTGGCCACAGGTGACAGAAGCTTCTACTCCCTATTCAGCCATAGCCCCTGAGCCCTCAGCATGGACAGTCTCCCATGTCCACCCTCAAATACGGATACAGGAAAGTCTTGGCCTGCAGGAACCCCTACCTGGGGTTCCAGGAACTCTTACCTCGCTGTTCAGATAGACGTAGACCAGTCGGACGTTGCCATAGAGATAGACGTGCTGAGTGATGGCTCCATAGTAAGGGGCAGGGATCAGGAAAGCCTCTGGGGGGCAGGAGTGGGCCAGGGCTTGTGACCCGCTGGCTGGAGCTCACGGACCCCCTGTCCATGCACCCCAGCCGCTCTGAGCCTTCAATGATCTTGGAGAACATTTGCGGTAAGCCCCTTCTCTCAACTCCCAAAACTCTTTCTAGAGCTGGGCTCCACTGAGATCAGTTCCTTATCTAAAAATCAGGAGCTAGTATTTATTGGACACTTATTGTGCGCTGGGAGCTGTGCTAAACATTCATTTGCATTGTATCTCATCAGATCCTCATAGTCACTCTGTGAGGTAAGTACTATTGTCCCCCTAACTTCACCAATAAAGAAACTAAAGCTTAGAGGTACTGAGGTACTCAGTATCCCACTGAGGTACTCAGCATGGCAGGGAGGTCACTCTAAGGAGACTTGGACCCATGAAGCGAAGCTGTCGGGTGATGATCTGAGCTCAGCAAGTGGAAAAACTTGACGGCATATAGAACTGCCCAGATATAGCATGTTTCCCGAGGATGGGATTCTCCACCCGTGGGGGTTTTCACACAAAGGCTGAGACCATTTGGAGAGGGATGTCACGCAAAGACTCCAGCTGTGGGTGGGGGTTGATGAGATGACCGTAAGCTCTACTCTAACGGAGAGCTAAAGGCATTCCTCCACTTCTGAAGAGGACACCGAGGTCAAGCTACTCTCCCTTTCCAACCTTCCGCTAGCACTGTCCACTCGACTCACTGCTAAAAAGGGCAGCCTTTGTCCTACTTGTTCCTCTCCCAGCCACAGGGATTGGACCAGAGGGAGACAAATGACCCAAGGTGGCCAAGCCACTGGCTGGCCGGAAACCCACCACATCTTCTCCCTCCAGACTTTGCTCTGAGAAGCACAGACTTGTGAGGACGTGAACTTGAATGGGAAGACCATGTGGAGTGGCAGCTGGACCAGCACCACTGGGCCATATAAGACCCAGGAAGGTCCAGAGAAAGGCCCGCATTGAAAGGGCGGGGGAGACTGCATATCCCAGGGAAAGATAGAGTTCCACTGACCCCATTCGTGATTGCCCTAGAATGGGCAGGAAATGTTAGTAATGTTATCGTGACTGATTATGATAGCCTGGGCGGGCCTCAGTTCCCGGCAACAACTCCTGACCATGACTACAGTCCTTGAGTTCTCAGCATGACTGCATAGCTCATGCCAAGCCACTAATTTCAGCCCCCTGTAGGTTTGTAGTCTATTATGGCCAAAAGCATTCTGATGCAGCCCTCAAGGACAGGCAGCTGGGACACTGCAGGCACAGAGCAGCTCCGGGTGCTACGCGGGCCATAGTCCACTTACCCCCGACCTCACACAGCACCGTGGCCAGAGCAGAGAAAAGGGAGGCGCAGCCGTTCAGGACAACCACCTGGGGGTGACACATGAAATGGGACAAAAGGGAGTCTATTTTAGGAGGGGTCCAGGACCTGCGGCCTCCGTCCCTGCATGGTGCAGAGGGAGGGCCAGGTTGCAACGCGGTGGCTTTCAGGCCTCTGCCACAGCAAGGCCACAGGGGGTACGGCCCAGTTCCTTCCTGTGGCTTATTTGTGGGGACGCTGCCCTAAGTCAACTGAGCAAGGAAGAGGGAGCTGCCCATTCTGAGTCTTGTTCAAAGGTGTGGAGGCCAAGAGGGGCCACAGTGTTAGGAGCAGAAATAGGATAGTGGGGACTAGATATAATCATAAGAACTATCAATCCTGCTCTGATAACCGTGATTGTTCTGTTCTGACCAGAGGGAGAGCGCATTCTAACCTGGCTAAGAGCTGTACGCACCAGGACATGGGAGCTAACCCAGGAATGCAGTCAGTCCATTCGCCCTTTCTGATAACTGCCTATCATCATCCAAAGATCAACAACCTTGGAACAACCAGACCCCAGAGACGCCCACCATTTGTGAGCCCCCCAGCCCTCGTTGCCTGTACCTGTAACCATCATATCTTGCCTACTTCCTCATGCCTGTAATTCCAACTCTCCCACCTTCGTCCTTCCACCCAACAGAAGCAGCTGGTTGATGGGGTGGCGTAGAGCAGATTTCTGTGGATGACCCACTTCTCTCCCATACGGTCGACATTATTGGAATAAACACACCTATAGGATTCTACCCGGGCTCTGCTTAGTTGGCTCAAGTAGTGACAGGCAGCCTGAACCCACTGGTTGTCGGTGTCAACAGGACAGAGTGGGGCAGAAAGCATACCCAACCTCTACGGGAGGGGCCGAAGAGAGGAGGTGTTCTTAATTCCTCTTGGAAATAAATCAAAACAAAGTGGAAGGCAGATCCCTCTCCCCCTACCCCCACCTCCACCCCTCCGCCCCTTATCCCCGGCCAGCCAAAAGCTGGGAAGGGACAGAAGAGCAGGAAAGAGCGGAGAAGGGGGGCACTCACATTCTCTGGCTTAAGGGGTGCAGGGCTCTTGCAGTAGAAAGACAGGAACCTGGCCACTTCCTCCCGGAGGCTGCAGGTAAGACAGACAGGGGGCAGTGCTTGTCAGAGGGTCTTCCACCCGCAGTCCATCCCAAAGCTCTTCTGGCGGATCTTCAGGCAATGGCCGTTACCCAGCAATGAGCAATGTTACCCACCAGAGAAATGTGATCAGTGTCTCCACCCACCTCTCCCCTTCCACCCCAACACTACCCGCAGGCATGGAAACTCTCATTCTCATTAGTTCTAGGGCAGCCAACCCCACCGAATCAGCAGACCTCAGGGACATCATAAGCAACACTCTCTGTAGATCTAGGTGGTAATAATAATAATAATAACAACAATACTATTGTTATAGCAATGACTATTATCATAGTTATTATTGCTGATATTTATCGAGCATTTACCTTATGCAGGTGTTATTTGGAGAATTTTATTCATTAAGTTTTGCAACAACCTTATGATGTAACTATTATTATTATTATTATTATTTTCCTCATTTTATAGACAAAGAAACTGAGACTTGAAAAAATTAGGTCACTGGGCAGAGTCCACACTCATGGCCAGTGGTCTGGGCCCACCATCCGCATTACTGTAGGAGCATGCGCTTCGGAGTCACTCTTGGAATCAAGTCCTGCTAAGTCACTATGCCCAGGACAGCATCTGGCCCCTACTAAGTGCTCAATAAGTAAACTCTTACGAGTATTATTGACCATCTCCCACCCTGCCAGTAGGAGAAATCCCCAGCCTGCTCCCCTGATCAACTGATTCTGGCTCCTCTAAAGCTACTGAGAAAGCGGGGTTAGGGACCCCTCACATGAAGGCCCTCCCCATGCCTCCGAGCCAGGAAACCAAGCTAGGGAGCTCCTGATCTGGGGTGGGACTGACAGGAGGCACCAGGCCCCTGCAAATGCTCTAGGAGACCCCGTGATCACCGGCCAGGTCTCCAGGACTAGGTAGCCCTCAGCCTAAGGCAGGCTTTCTCCACCTGCCGCTCTTGACATGTGGGGCCAGATAATTCTTTGTTCTGGGGGCTATCCTGGGCATTATAGGAGGTTTAGCCACAACCCTTGCCTCTACCTGACAAATGCCCATAGCACTCACTCCCCAGTTATGGCAACCACAGATGTCTGCAGACACTGCCGTATGTCCCCTGGGGAGCCGAAGTACCCTGGGGTGGAGAGCCACTGGCCTCTGCAACTACTTACAACAGATGTCCCCTCCAGTCAGGGTACTGCAACAGAGACGGCCTCACCTGCAGCATGTCGCTCTGGCTCAGCTGGGGACAGAGAGGAGAGAGCAGGGCTAAGGGTCACACATGCTCACAGTAAGGGCCGGTCGGCACTACCACCTGCATCACTCGGCACCGGGGCCTCTAAAGCCAAGGGAATGGCCTCCTCATCAAAGAGACTGTGAGAGGGGCTCACGGGGCTAAAGAGGAAGCAGAGGCTAAACAAGTCAGGTGACTCAGCCAAGTCCCAGAGCTAGCAAGTGTCAGAGCTGAGAATCTTAGAATGTTTGACTTCCAGTCGAGGGCTCTTTATTCAACACTGACTTTAAAAAATAAAACAAAACAACAACAACAAAAAACCCAGAGGGGTGGATTTGATGGGAGTCCATGCTACCCAGCTCCTCCCTGGGGTGAAAGAAGAAGTTGTTGGAATTGACTCTCGAGTCCAACTTCTGGAGGGAGTCAGGCCACCGTCGTCCTGCAGGCTCAGTTCAACCTCACACTTTGGAAAATGTGGCCATTTCTAGACCATCCTGACCCTGACCAGGTGCTGGGTTAGTGACTCCCAGGGCATCACACACATACACACACACACACACACACACACACACAATGTCAAAGAAAGGCTGGGTCCTTGATATCAGTGGGACCACAAGAAGGCAGGCAGGCAGCCACTCGAGCCTTTCCCTTTCTCCTTCTTCCCTTGGAGCTGCGCTGCCCAATATGGAAGTTGCTAGACACATGGGGCCATTGAGCACTTGGAATGTGGCTGGTCTGAATTGAGAGGAAAAAAAATGGATATTGAAGACTTGATCTGAAAAAAGCACGTAAACTGCCCCATGGATTATATGTTGAAATGGCCATGTGTTAAATATATAAGGATAAATGAAGTATATTATTAAAATGGATTTTTACCAGTTTCTTTTCACTTACTTAGTAGAAAGTTTAAAATGATACATGTGGCTCAAATTTTATTTCTTTGGGTGGTGCCGAGCAACCTTGGAATGTGGGGAGCTGGCTTTACGTAGAACATGCCTGTCAAGCCCACTGCCTGCACTGCACCCCGCTCCCCTTGGGACGTGAATTCGTCACCTTTGGACACATGTCCCTTTGAGTGAAGCATCACGCTCTCTACAATCCCGAAGTCTGTCTGGTAGGCCTTGGGATACATTTACCAGGCGTCTCCAGTGGTTTGCTAGAGATGGCTGGCACCAGCTCAAGCTGTGTTAATAGACAGCCATTTCAAGAATTAAATTATACAAATTATATAAGTGAATTACATTAAAAACAGAGGTAGTAAATACTCTTGATTATGTTACTACATTTTACTATCCTCTGTGCTCTTGAGGTTATTTCTAGCTGTGTGCCTAGAAGAGAAGATACCATACAGGGTGGGACAAAAGAAGATTTACAGTTGATCATATGAAAAATAATACAAAAAATTTAATCATTAATAATACAAGAATAAACTCGTTTTGTGTCCTCACAACTGTAAACCTACTTTTGTGTCCTGTATATGTGTGCCTCTGCACTTCTCTTCCCAATTTTGTGTGCAATAATGTCATATCGGTAGCTTGAAACAGGTCCTGGTGGGAGTATTGACACTACGGGAATTGGCAAAAGCTACAAATCAGCACCACCCTCACCTCCCAGAGCCAGCCATTCATTACTAACTACATCCCTCCCTACCCCCCACTGAGAGTTTTCCCTGCAAGCAGGGACCCAGCCAACAAGAGGATCTGTGTCAGGGGTAGAACATGAAGAGAAAAGGAAGCAATATCAAAGTAGGCCAGTGACTCACCCAAATCCACACAGAAAGTTGTCCCTGAGGCAGATCTAGGATCTAGACTCCCAACTCCCCAACCAAGGCCGCTGAGGTGAGCAGCAGGCTCTTGTGGGGAAGCATTCTAGGGAGTCCAAGAGCAACCAGGCCTTCGGAGCTGGGGACGCCACCCAGATGTGCACCGGGACTCACCCGACTGGACAGAAGGTCAAAGCACAGCTTGTTCTCACTGGTGCCCAAGTTAATGATGCCCTGGAGAGGAGAGGCACAGAGGCAGGGTGAGCCTGGCAGAGGGAGGCCCATGGGAGATGAAGGAAGCAGCACAGCCGAGCCCTCTGCAATCCCACCCTCTGCCCACTCTTGTTTGACTTTGTCTAATATACAGAACTGTGTATTGTCTGTCTCCCTCCAACCCCCACTATAAACTCCATGAAGGCAGAAACTTTATTTCTGTTCACTGCTATACCCCCAGCATCAAGGACAGTGCCCAGCATCTGAAAGATGCTCAACTAATAAAGATTTATTAATGGTTCGTATTTATGACAGCTCTGAAGGTATTACTGCAATAACTTTACAACAACCAGGACAAATAACATTCATGATAATAGCAGCTACAATTTGCTGAATGCTTCGTGTGGAAACACTGTGCTGGTAACTTTGCACACCAGACCTCATTTCATTGGGGCTGTTCCACAGAACGGTTCATTATCTCATTTTAGAGATGAACTGAAGCTCAAAGGAGTTAAATAATTAGCTAAAGAATGCACACCCCATAGTAAAACAGATGTGGCCCCAACCCTAGTTCTGCCCCAGCTCTCAAGGTGAACAGTTGAACAGTCTGTGTGTCAGAAACCACATTAGATCATTCCATGGTTCTCAAATTCCTCCCTCACAAATCAAGTTCCCTTAAATATAACTGGGTCATTTTCTTCATATATATTTGAAGATTGGTTTAGTGATTGATTTCAGAGAGGCGGAGACAGATCAAAATATCCATGATGAGAGGGAATCATTGATCGGCTCTCCTGCACACCCCACAATGGGGATCAAGCCTGCAACCTGCGCATATGGCCAGACTAGGAATCAAACTATGACCTTCTGGTTCATAGGTTGACACTCAACCACTGAGCCATGCCGGCTGGGCCTAACTGGGCCATTTTCTAACCCAGGTAATAAACTGGGGCCTTTTTACACCCCTCTTCAGGGTATCAGTGAAATATGTTGTTTGTTCTCCCCAATTCTTGCAGAATTTTAAATAAAGCACACCTCCCCAATCTACTGGGGGTTTATCGGTATAAATAGTATGGCAGTTATGGTTTTCCTAATCCTCATCTTTTAGAGAAATATACTGTACATTTTACAGATAAAATGAGATACTGCTGGTATTTGATTAAAGATAATCTGAGGGTGGGATAGGTGAGTTTATAGATGAAACAAAATTGGCAATGCATTGATACCTGTTGCAGCTGTGTGATGGATATCTGGGAGTTCCTTATGCTATTCTCTCCATGTGTGCTGGGCTACATCAGAAGCCCTCCTGGAGGTCAGAGGACCGTAAGGCTAACCTGGCCAGAGCAAGCTGCATTCTGCCCTGTGGGTCAAGGTAGGGCATCCCTGCCCTGCAGTCAGGGGGAAGGAGGGTTCACTCACATTGGGGTTCTTGTCCTCATCATACTCGTCCATGTGGTAGGTCCGGTAGCCCTCCTCGGCCGAGTCCCAGAACCACTTGCTCATTCTTCCTCTGGAGGACAGGTGGGAGCTAACAGAGAACTCGGGGGTGGGGTCGCCCACTCCACAGTGCTCTGGCAGCTTCTGTTCTGGTTTTCTGGAGCATTCTCTTTCCAAACCATCCCCAGAGGTACTGTCCAGGCTGGGACAGGTGGTAGGTGCCCTGGACTCCTTCTTAGGGAGGGTACACATCTGCAGAGACAAAAAGCACTCGATGCCTGACCAAGGACTTTCCACGGGAACAAGCATCAAAATGAACTGGGAGTTCAAGAGCCTCCTCCTTTCTCTCTACCCATTCTTTAATTTTATATACTAACCGCATCCCATGTCCCTGACTTGCTGCAACCACGCGTGCAATGACTTCAAGTAAATTCTGCAAAGTGTATATTCTCTGCCAGGGGTCTGCACTTGCTACTTTCATACAACTTTACTATATAGCTGCTTTAATTTGCTTTACTTCTGTGCGTTTTCGTTTTTCTATTTTTGCTGATCTCACTTTCAAAAAGCCAGGTTCCACTATTCTGAGGAAAAGCAGAAAGGCCCTGGAATCCAGGGGTGGGGCTTGGGGGTAGGATGTCTCTGATGTAAACCAGGGGTAGAGGGTGGGATGGGAGTGTGCTGGGCTGAGGCTGACTTGGGTGGGGACTGAGGGGCTGCTGGTGGGACCTTCACAGGTGGGGGCACCCAGCGGGGCTCCAGGGTCCCCCTCCCCTCTCAATGGTGGGAGGCGTGGGCCTGGGTTGGGTGGTCTCACCCTGCGAGCGGAAGCCAGCTCAAGGCAGTTTCCCCATCTGCACAGCGGGTATAACCATACCCACTTCATGGGGTAGGTAGCCGAGGACATAGTACAGGAGTTAATGTAGATAAAGCACTTAAATCCTGGCCCACAGACAAACTTAAGTCCCACATCACTCTTCGCTGATCTTCCCAGTCCTGACAGACAAGCCCCACAAACCAAGTAATGGGGACACACCAAATGGTGAGGGTCCAGCCAGCAGCTCTGGGACTCTGGGGCGCCTGTTAAATGCTGTTCCCTAAGGCTCCTCCAGGCCCCGCCCCCTTTGGCTGGGCCCAGCCCCCAGCCCAGTCCTGCTGACAGGGGAGGCCTGGGAGGGAGCCAATTGGCTTCCAGGCGGTGGAGAGTCGGCCCGCAAGGCACCCCACCCCAGGCCAAAGGGGCCATGGACCCTCAAGGGGGCAGAAGGAGAGACTCCAGGCCGCTCCAGAGACTCGGGCCGCTCAGGAGTCCGGAGGAGGAAGTGAGGCCCCGAACAGGCTTCCGGTGGGAAGGGCAGACTTTCCCGGAGTCCCAGAGCCAGAACCTAAGGGAGGGCTACCTGTCTGCACAGCAGGATCCCAAGGACCTGGCCGAGCTGGGGCAGGACGGGTGCTCTGTGGACGCAGGTCAGCCTCGTCGCTCCCTTCGCCAGAACAGCCCGGGCACCTGGGCTTCCGCAGGAACGTCCCCACCGGCCAGGGCTCGGGGCGGGGGGAGCACAGATCGCCCCTCGCGACCCACCGATAGGGGGCGAATGCGCAGCCGCGCTGCAGGAGCTGGGGCTGCCTGAACCTATGGGACCCTGAGGGCGCCCAGGGAACAGACAAAGAAGAAGGGGAAGGCGCCCAGGACCCTGCTCCAGACCTTTGTGAGGAATGAGCAGGCCACCCGCAGCCCTCTGACTCTGCTCTGCCTCCACTGGCTCTTTTGGGGCGCCTCCCTTTGCCTCCTGGTTTAGCTCCCCAATGTCCAGGCACCTGAAGCCTGCATGCAGCCAGAGAGAAGCCTTTCTGGACTAAAGCCAGGGCAGCCTTAGAACATCCTTCCCTGTGAGAGTTCCCACTGGCGTTTGTAGTTGCTCCCTTTGGATCTATGCAACATTTGTTGAAGTCTGCAGCCCACCCTGCGTGTTCTGGGGTTTGGCGGTGAGTTCCACTACTCAGAGCCTCCAGTAGAAAACACATGATCTCACGCATCTAGGGGAAATAAAGAACCAGGTAAAGCGATGAACAAAAACAGACCTGGAGACAGGGAAGCATAGATCAGACTGTCAAACCTTAGAGGGAAGGTAGGGGAGGGTGGGGGGAAGGGGGAGAGATCAACCAAAGGACTTGTATGCATGCATATGCATATGTATATGTACTTAGCCAGTGGTCACAGACAACAGGGGGTGGGGACATTCGTGGAGACAGGTTTGGGATGGGAATGGGGGGATGAGGACAATTATGTGACAACTTAATCAAATAAAGATTTTTATTTTAAAGCCTCCTTTCTCTGTAAAGCACTGCGGGAAGACCTGGCTGCCTTCTGACCCGCTCCATGTGTCTTCACCTTGACCTTGCCACTGCCAGTAATAGCACCGCGACCTCAAGCAGCTCTCATGGCTTTTTCAGTCCTCCGTGTTTTGTTCTGCAAAATAAGCCACTTCTCTCTGTTCACGTCATAGCATTCTATTTAATCCAGATCAGTTGCCTTATTGAAGGGCTGTTTGGTGCCAGATCTCAGCCAGTGCTGGGATACAGTTATGAGAAAATCAAGCGGTGGATGTGTATGGTTGGTTGGGAAAGCAGACAGACACATGGGATGACTGTTAGGAAATGGACGGCTGAGGGCGCTGGAAGGTAACATACAACAGGGAGATTTAACCCTACCCCCACAAACGACACCCCATAAACACAGAGGGGTGTTAGAGCAGAACAAACATTTTGATAGGGCCTTGAAGGTTAGATGTGTACAACATCCATGAACAGTACAAATCTGATAGTCTGGAACTTACAGGTATGAAAGGCCAGAGATACAAGCAGGAGTTAAGACATGAGTCTTAAATAAACATGGTAAGGACTTTGGAATTCTCACTGAAGGCAACAGGAAAGAGACAACATGACATTTGACTGAGAGACTGAAGTCAATTCTGTAAGACTGGGAATAAAAATGAGAATGTCCTCTTACCACTTTTCAACATTGTACTGGGGGTTTTAGCACTGGTCGGCAAACCTTGGCTCCTGAGCCCTATGCGGCTCTTTGGCCCCTTGAGTGTGGCTCTCCCACAAAATACCACATACAGTGCGATTGAAACTTCATGGCCCATGAGCAGAAGTCTGTTTTCGGCCTGGGCAAGTCTGTTTTGAAGAAGTGGTTCTAACACCAAGCCACACTGAAGGGGCCAAAGAGCCCCATGTGGCTTGTGCGCTGCGGTTTGCCAACCACCGATCTAGGCAATGCAATTGGAACCGAGAAATAAATACCAAAAAGGACAAGGGAAAATTATCTTTATTAGCAGCATGATACATTTGTGTATGAATTGTGTACATTGAAATTCAAACAAATCCCCCTTCAAACACACACACACACACACACACACACACACCCCAATGAAAAGCTAGTAAGTGAATTTAACAAGATCACAGTATTGTTGGGTGGTGGTTCTTTCTAAGTCTCTCACATTATTGCTTGTCTTGCAGGCATGGGCCTTGACTGCCTTTGTTCTAGACTATGTTTTCTAAAGATATATATATTTTAAATATATTTTATTGATATTTTACAGAGAGGAAGGGAGAGAGATAGAGAGCTAGAAATGCCGACGAGAGAGAGACATCGACCAGCTGCCTCTTACACACACCCCATCGGGGATGTGCCTGCAACCAATGTACATGCCCTTGACCGGAATCCAACTTGGGACCCTTCAGTCCGCAGACCGACACTCTACCACTAAGCCAAACCGGTTTCAGCATAAAGATATATATATTTGATTCTATATGTATATATATATATGTATATATATATATGTATATATATATATATATATATAGAGAGAGAGAGAGATGCGAATATGTGTACAGCACACTGCCTTTCAGGATTGTATATTAGCTGCCATTACCAAGATGCCAAGATGCCATGTACCTTCTTTTCTGGTTCCATGAGCTCCCTCTTTCATAAAATGAATTCCTTTGTTTCTTAGCCATCATTGATTTCTAAAAAACTATGTTAAAAATTTAAAAAACCCTGGAAGAAAGAATCATTTGTTCAAATTCTTTTTGATTAACACACACACACACACACACACACACACACACACTAAAAAAAAATCAGGAGATTGTCATCAAGGAAAAATAACCACCAAACCTGGACCCAAAGAGATGATCACAAACTTAAGTAACGGAACAAAGCCATTCATTGGTGCTGAAAGCCCTTTCCTCCTCTATAAAATGGAGGTAGTCGCTGCTCTGTCTAGTTCACACACCCAGTGCTCTGACAGTAGCCAAGAAGCAAGGGCTTTGCAGAGACACTCCTGGGTGGTAGTATTTGAACAGCTGAGGAGACTATAGAGAAATGGAAGACCCCAGGTTTGGCACCACTTTGAAACCCCTTTTAAAAAGGCAAGAAGGGAAAGAGCTTGTATTTGGAAGCAGGAACATCTGCAATTCCATCTCCACTCTGCCATTTGGTCACTTGAGTGGACAGTGGCTGTGATGTCATTAGGGTTCTCTGGGACACGGCATCCCCAGACCTAGAAAACCTTCTCCAGCTCTATTTTTCATGTATAACTTGCCTTGGAATTTAAAAATAAAAAGGATAAAAAAATTAATAGTTCCTAAAGGTGACTATGAAGAGTGAAGAAGTGAAACGGGCCTGGAATTTGAGAATATGAACTTTATTAGGTTTCAAATACGAAAATAAACTCAGTTAAACGGGGAGGCAGAAAGCTCCCTTTGTTACTCTAGGATTTCCAACCCCAAACCAAAAAAAAAAAAACATGTTGCTCACACACAACAGCTAGCAAAGAGTCAAAACCAGCAAGTTCTCAAAGAGAAGAGGATTCCAAGTTTTTGAAGGAGTCAGCCACAGGAGGATGAGCTGGAGCGACCTACTGGATGGGGGAGGACACAATTTCTGCCATTGCACCTTGTACCCAACCTTCTATAACATTGGTTAGCACCGCAATGAGCCGCCTCATGCCTACAAGATCCAAATGGAGATAGAAATAGAATTAGTGAGGTTTCCAGGGGGCCCCAGAAATCCCCATGTCATGATAGACCATCACAAAGCCATGCTTCAGGGATGTTGAACTTCACCCTACCCTTCTTTGGGATGCATTTCCAAATCTACCCACCACATCCCTGATAGTTCATTTTTAGCTTCAATGCCACGGCCATGTGCCTACAAGACACTTTGTCTCATATAAAATCCTATAACCTGACCATAGACTTGGACTAATCAACATTTCTATTGCTTCTAGTGTCCCTTCACTCCATTGATCCTCCTCAGTAGCTCAAAAACTTTATGGCATAAATGATTTTTCCTCACTGCTCTATTCCAAGCAGACAGAACAGTGACCAGCATGTGGTGAGATGCAACAGGTCATTGATAACTGAATGCCAGGTCCTTATAACTTCAGATTATGAGGAACCTCACTGTATAAAATAACATACAGAGACATCCATGATCATCTCTGTCTATCTCACTCACTAACTCAAGCCCCACAGGGCATAAGGCCACTTCTGATTAGTGCCCTGCTCAATGGCAGGTCAGGTAATCCATGTTTGCAAAGGAACTTAATAAAACATGAAAGTGCAAACCATCTGAGGTATAGATGGGCTGAAGCTATAGTTACTAAAGGCCCATAAAGGAAGTCTCAGCTACTGGCTTCAGGAGTGAAGACCCCAGGATTGGGATGTCAGCACCACTCACCGACTTCCAGGCGCTGGGGCTTATCTGCAAAGGTGAGGCGGAACCAGCCAGGCTCCTTACACATGTAGGACTTGCCAGGGGCCACTAGGAGCTTCTTGTCCAGGAAGCGGCAATAAAGGAGCTTCTCTTTCTCAAATGTGCATGGGTCCAGGTACTAGAAAAGGCAGAGGGACAGAGCTGAGTCCAAGACCTATCAGGCAGGTCTGCCCAAGGACACCTGTCCTCACTCCCAGAGCTCACCTTTTTCAAGTTGACCCAGATATAGGGTCCAGAGCCACAATTGAGAACAGGGATATCCATTGTTTTCAACTTGTTGGTGACATACTTGTAAGCCTCCTGCATCCGGGAGCGATTAGTGGACAGGAACTCATTGTTAATCCATTCTGGTTGGTGATAGGGGAGAACGCTGTCACAGATCCTCTGGCACAGAACGGCTAAGAATTCTTTGCCACATGCTCCCTACCTGGACTTCCTAGCAGCTATTTCTGCCCAAGACTGATTCTGTACTATATTTGAGCTGATGGCATCCATATTCAAAATTTACCTCCTACCTGCAGCTACCTACAGCTCTGGCTAAGACACTGGGCTTCTCCGTAAAAGTGTAGAGGTGTTCTGCTTGACTTTACAGATCTGACACTAAGAGTCAGGGCATCTGCTGAAATGGGTTGATGCTTTCATTGTCAAATGATCAGGAAGCAGGAACTCATAGCTTCCCCTACTTCCTAACTTACAACCTCACACAGTGGGCTTTGAGGTATTTGGTGATGATCTCAGCCCAGTTGTTCTCAGCATTGGCAGCACATAGAATCACTAGGGAAACTTCTAGAAATCCTCATGGCCAGGTTATATCCCTAGATCACATGGAACCCACACGTTGGCATTTAAGCTCCCATGTAATTCCCATGTGCCTCCCAAATTGATAGCCATGTTTAGGTGGCTGACAACCTGGTTTCTGCCAAATATCAAAGGGCCTGGCACCATGTAGGGAAACAGGTCAATGGATTTCTTCTATCTACCATTTTACTCACCCATAGATGAAAGTAAAATTGTTTTCTCAAGATTATTTGGTTACTTAAATTTAATTACTAGAGGTCTGGTGCATGAAACTTTACACAGAGTGGGTAGTTCCTCAGCCTGGCTTGCACCCTCCCATAATCTGGGACTGCCAGCTCCTAATTGCTCATCTGCCTGCCTTCCTGACCACCCCTAACCTGCATGCCTGCCTGGTCACCTTAACCATTCTACCTGCCTCTCTGACCACCCCTAGTTACTCTGCATGCCTGCTTGATTGCCCCTTATCACTCTGCCTGCCTGCCTCACTGACTGATCACCCCAAATAAGGTGCCTCCCTGCCTGATCATCCCTAATGGCTCTCCTGCCTGCCTGCCTGATCACCCCTAATGGCTCTCCTGCCTGCCTCCCTGATCACCCCTAATGGCTCTCCTGCCTGCCTCCCTGATCACCCCTAATGGCTCTCCTGCCTGCCTCCCTGATCACCCCTAATGGCTCTCCTGCCTGCCTCCCTGATCACCCCTAATGGCTCTCCTGCCTGCCTCCCTGATCACCCCTAATGGCTCTCCTGCCTGCCTCCCTGATCACCCCTAATGGCTCTCCTGCCTGCCTGCCTGATGAACCCTAACTGCTCACTTGCCTGCCTGATCAACCCTAACTGCTCACTTGCCTGCCTGATCAACCCTAACTGCTCACTTGCCTGCCTGATCAACCCTAACTGCTCACTTGCCTGCCTGATCAACCCTAACTGCTCACTTGCCTGCCTGATCAACCCTAACTGCTCACTTGCCTGCCTGATCAACCCTAACTGCTCACTTGCCTGTCTGATCAACCCTAACTGCTCACTTGCCTGTCTGATCAACCCTAACTGCTCACTTGCCTGTCTGATCAACCCTAACTGCTCACTTGCCTGTCTGATCAACCCTAACTGCTCACTTGCCTGTCTGATCAACCCTAACTGCTCACTTGCCTGTCTGATCAACCCTAACTGCTCACTTGCCTGTCTGATCAACCCTAACTGCTCACTTGCCTGTCTGATCAACCCTAACTGCTAACTTGCCTGTCTGATCAACCCTAACTGCTCACTTGCCTGCCTGATCACTCTGATCCACCTCTACTTACTTGCTTGACCACCTCTAACCACTCTGCCTGCCTGATGCCCATAACTGTTCCTGCCTGCCTGAGTGCTTCTTACTGCCTATTGCCTTGGATCCAACCCCTGTGGCTTCATCCAGAAGGTTGTCTGGAAGGTCATTAGGCTTTCCAGGCTAATTATCACATTCTTTTATTATTATAGATATACCTGCTTTTAATTTAAATCTATTAAACTGGCATCTGTTCTACTACAGGAAATTAAAGAAAGGGTCCCTTCTTTATGTTTGTTCCATGGCACTAAAGGGGGGAGTTCTTTCTGGAGCTAGCATTCACGTCAGATCCAAGGGGCAGAAGAACCCAAGGGCCATAGGTGTACCCACAGCAACTTGCCCAATGGCAGTGCTCCCTTGGCCACCTTGGAAGATGAAGTTAAGTCATAGTTGAGAAGTCAGGGCACTTGTATCTTTGTAATCTTTGCCTGAGCAAGCAGAATATAGAAAGGGAAAAAGCCTTGATGTAAGGACAGATTTGGGAAGTTCCCCCAGAAGACCGCATGTAATTGTCTATCCCCTTTCCAGGAAGAGAGGGGACCAGACAACCAGCAATTAAAGCCCATCCTGGCTTTTAGACCAGTGCCTCCCTCTTCTGTCTACACTTTAGTGCCTCCTCTGAACTGCATCCTGCCTTCCTTCAAACTTCCTGTCCTCTACCATGACACCTGAGAAAGCAAAGAGAATGTCAGGGGATTAAAGGCATGACAGAGGCCCAAGCAGACCCAGGAATACCCCCGGGACCCTGATCACCATGATGTCTGAGTGGAGCTCAGTACCTCTGTCCTGGAGCAGCCGAAACAGCTTGTACTGGGTGATGCCAGAGATGCTGTGGAGGAAGCCAAAGGCACCCACAGCAGAGGCCACTTCCTGGTTGTGGGTATACAGAGTGCCAAAACTGAGGCCAGAAATCCCAAAGCCCTAGAGGAAGAGAATAAGGGAGTGAATACCTTATGTTCTTGGTTCCCATCCCTTCCCAACCCAAGAATAGGCTATAGGGACTCACCTTACTGGTGCCCCAGATCACATGGGTCCTGTTGTGGTCAGGCAAACTGGGGAGGAGAGAGTACAATCAAGGGTATAGAGAAGTAATTGACTGATGAAGACTTAAGGTCTGTGTGTGGGAATGGGGAACGGGCCTTTAGGTCCTCCAACCAGACCTTTTGTAGAGGTTTATCTTTATTTTAGAAGGATAAAATAATAATATTTATTTCTACCTTGCCCCAATTATCTCATTTAGATCAAAGGTGGTATTTAGATCAAAGTTACTTAGGAGGAAAGATCATACTTTGTTTATTTTCACATTTAACTCAATTCCTAAAACTTAGCCAGGTGAATTTATGACGCATGAAATCACTGTGCAAAAGCAGGAAGCTAATATTGTTATTCCCCCTCCAGCTGAGACCAACTCACCTTTCCATGCTCAGAACACTGTGAAATGGGATGGATTCATCAAACACAGACAGCATGCAAGTCTCATCAATAATCACATGAAGGTTGTGCCTGCAAGTTAGTCACAGAAGGAAAACATCAAAGTTCTCTCTCTCATCTTAACTCTCTTTCTTTTGTGGTCAATTCTGAATGTAGATCAGATTTTCTCCTACTGCCCCAGCAGCCAACCCACTAAACATCATGGTAAGACATAGGGGCTGGTACACCAGGAAGGACCTTACACATGGAGAGGTTATACTGGAAGGCATAGAACCCAAAAGACACATGTGAGAAAATCTTACTGAATCTTTCAATTCTCAAGCAGAGACACTTTGTGGGTTAAGACTATTATGCACATTGTGTTGATTCTCCCATTGGCCCTTTGAGGCAGTACTGTTATCTTCATTTCACAGATGAAGAAACTAGATTCTGAGACAAAGTTCATACTCGCTATCAGCAGGTTTTAAAGCAGGGCCTTGAACCCAATTCTGTCAAATTCAAGCCCAAGACTTGTAACGGTTTTCCTTTTGTCCCCATGATTCCCCGTTAATTGGTCTAGTTAATTTTGAGGCTTAGAATAGAAGACTATCTAGCCCTAACAGGACTGTTTCTGGACTCCAGACACGTCATATATGAGCATGTTCTCAGGAATGGGACATAAAGTTCTCTGGGGATAAGTCCTTATCTTCACCCCACATTGTCCAATAGTCTGTTCCCTGGAACCTCAACCACGTAGTTTGGGAAGTAGAGGTTGAAAAAGTGCACATGCTATAAAAAGTGGATGATTAACAAAACTATAGTATGATTGTTACATAGATGTTTGCACATGGAAAATACTAGAAAGAAAATGGGGGGGGGGTTGGTGGAAGTTGTAAGCATGTGGTTGCATTTTCCTTCATTCCCATTTTAGTTAGTTGTACACCACTTTGAAGAGTACAATAAGCAGTAAGCATAGCTGGAAAAAAGTGTTTCTGATTCCGACTCCTTGTCCATGCCTGATGCCAATTTGTTTAATTTCAAGAGGTAAACTCCTACCTCTTGGCAAATTCCAGGTATTCTTTCAGTGAATCCTGAGAGGAGCTGTCTCCCAGAGGATTACTGGGGTTGATGAGAACAAGACCTCTGACCTTTTGCCTCTGAAAGAACCAAGCATAACCCAATGAACTTAAATCTTTAACATCTACTTCACAATCAGCCAGTGTCAGACAGGACACCCAATATATGTCAAATAACCAATGTCTACATAGAATCCTAAATCAACTACCATCCTTCCCCAGGGCAGAGCAGAAAGTAGACTGGGGACTGCCAGCAAGAAGAGTTAGGGCTCCCAGAGGGCCACATCCATCCCTGGAACACTGCTTCTTCTGAAGAAGGAGCCCACACTCTCTTGTTGAGGATGTTGGAGCAGAGTCTTAGCACTGAACCCCCTTCAAGGGCAGCATTTTAGCACCATTGGCCCTCTCCTTACCTTAAACTTAGCCTCAACCATGGCTTTCTCCAACTTGTCCACAGTCAATTGGAATGGGTGGGTGTTGGCCTCAGTGACCTGGAACACAAACACTGCCTGAGGTCCACCCATCTGAAAGTTCCAATGTTTTGGTCTCTCATTCCCACAAAACATGAACAATTCTTGGCCTTCACACTCACGGTACCAGTCCCCACATGCCCTCTGTGCGGATTTCTCCATCCTCATCCATCACTTACATATATGGCAGGAAAGCTATCCCCATGCATAACCCTTGGAATGCCTCCAGAACATTTCATTGTCTAGGTGGGCTGAGCAGGAAAAGGGTCCCATTCTGACCTCACTCTGCAGGTGGACAGGAATCAGCTCAACTTTTGAATACAGGCAGGAAGTTAATGAGAAGCCGGAACTGAAGGGTGTAGGGATCAGAAAGGCATCTGGAAACACAGAGAGACATGGCTGTCAGTCCAGGGTTTTTTGGTCAGAACCACCACACCCACCTGATGCCCCTAGACCAGCAGCAACTCTACTGACAGGGTTTAAGTTACTTGGGCAATCCGTGCCACTTGGGAAATGCTTTGGGGCTCAAGCTCTGTAAAAGGTAGCCATTCTTATAAACCTGTTTTGGGGAACAAAACTCAAGTGTCCTTGTCTTAGGGCTACACTTTAGAAGGAAAAGATGAAGAAGAAGAACAGTGCTCTGCATGGCTCAGAAACCAAGGTGCAAATCAAGCCTGCCTTGCTAATATTAAGGGCACTGTCATAATTCCAATCAGCTCTAGGGTAAACACCAGAGGCTGAGGCCCCTGCACAAGGAAGGCTCTTTCTCTCCACATAACTCATGTTATCTACACCTGGTGGTATTCAGTGTGCTTCTCTTCCCATCAATTAGCCTTTTTGATGATCTAACCAGGGACCTACTGATTTGAATGAAACTGGCCACCTTGGTAACTACCTTCCATGATCCCAAAGCTCATTAAGGTCTGAGACTCTTGTTTGGACATCGTTAAGAGGAACTTTGAAAACAGATCTTTCAGCTTTATGTGATCTAGAACCCATTAGATATTGTTTTTGAAGAGGAGAAGTTGATAGAAATTCTATATAGTTTGAGTCAGTTTACCAGGTCTCTCTGTATTGGAATTGAGCCCCAAATCCCAGCTAATAATAGAATGGGTGGGCTCCCCTCATCACCATTCCAAAGGGCATACCTTCTTGAGGTCTCTCTCATGGTTTTCTTCCTCATTAAGTGAGGATACAAATCCCTCACTCCTATAGAACTGGTAAGAAAATATAACCAGTATAGGAGAGTCCCAGCATTTTAGGGGAGGGCCTTCTCCTCTGAGGCCCAGTGCCTGTGTACTGCTATTTCTCTGAGGGAAAGCAGAGCTCATCAACTTACCACCTGGATCACACAGCACCATGGTCAGGGTCAAGAAGACAGAGGAGCAGCTATTTAGAACAACCACCTGAAGAAGATGAGCAGAGGTAGAAGTATAAAAAACCAATCTTCATGTAAGATGGGCTAGTCCCTCTGTCTCCCTCCCACTCAGTAGGGACAGGGAGAAGGAGCCTCCAAAGTTGGAATCCATGGGCTTTCATTCTGTCTTGGCCCTGAAGGCCTCTTTTGGTTCTCCCTGGCCCCTTTAGAAAATGCAGAGCCCTCAAGAATACATCTCTCCACTAGGAGATAAGTGAGGCTTAGAAACTAACTCACATTTTCTGGAACAAGCTGCTCAGGTGCCTTGCAGTAGTAGGTCAGGAAACTGGCCACTTCTTTCCTCAGGCTGTAGACAGACCCAGAGAGATCTTGTGGTTTCAGGCCCAGGAGCCCTTTCATACTCAGTATCTAGACTTTAGTCTTTTCCAAAGAGCAAAGTGTCCAATCTCATGTTATATGGAAACTGATTCAGATTATTGATTCCCGAGGTGACAGACAATTAGTGTGAGAGCTTGGGCTATTTTTCTTATACCTGGCTGCCTTCTAAAATTGTGCCCTACACATTTTCTAGAGGTTTCGCTGAAAAAAACAAAGGTAGCCAACCAAGAATCTGATATATGAATGCAGCCCTGCCTGAGAACTGGTGCCTGTGGAGCAGGAGGCCATACATCTGGAAGTTACTTACAATGCATGTCCTCTCCAATCAGGATACTGCAGAAGGTCATCATCAATGTGGTGCATGTCAATCCGACTCAACTATTGACAAATAAAGCATGAGGTCAGACAGTCAAGGGATCCCATTGTCTTCATCGTACTTTTAGGTTGTATGTGGGCATTTGCCCTACAACACAGGGCCTCCCAGAGGGCACTGGGCACACATGCTGCATGCTCCTGAATGAAGGAGGCCCTGATCTTCTTATCAGATCACACACATGGGTAACTTCCTGAGAACTGCTTAATTAGCAACATCCCAACCGAACACTTGGGCCAGAGGCTCCCTTCTCTCCCCAAAATATACCCATCCAAAGAATACCTCTGAACACTCAGAAAATCCAGGAGATGACACATGATACTCCAGAAGCTTTTTCCACCCCTCTCCTTCCCAATCGCCTAAGTCCCACTCCTAGAGCCACCACATGCTAGGGGGCCTGGGCCTGAATATGGGCCCCAGCAAGCTCAGAAGTTGGCTTACCCTTTCAGTCAGCAGATCAGTGCAGAGCTTGTTCTCACTGAGGCCAAGGTTAATGAAGCCCTGCAGATGGAAGGCATCTGAGATCAGTCCTCCTGCCCTGCCTAGATCAGCCCTTAAAACATGTCAAAAAAGTACTCTTCCCAAATGGTTTCCACAAGGGAGAGCCCACTGTTTCATGAGGAAATTCGAGCCACCTTTAAGTGTTTCAAAGTTTCCCACACCCCAAAATCAAACAGCTTGCAATACCCCTCTTTAGAGCCCCAGTGATAAATAGTTGGATTACATACCAGTGACCAGTCACTTGGTCCTTATTGCCTAGAGTCAATAGGCTATCATTAGGCTAAGTGCTTCTTGTTCATTGCCTTCATTCTTACAACTCCTCAGAAAAAGTTTCTATGGTAAATTCTGCTTTAAAGGGAGTGAAGCTAAGAAAGGACAAGTAAACTTTCTCGAGGAAAGACACCAGAGAGGGAGAGGGGAAACCCTTCACCTTTCTCAGGCATGCCACTCTATTTGTTCCCATTCCCTCATCCACAAAGGAAGAATGCCACCTACTTCATAAGGCCAGGAAGAGTAAGCAAGAGAGCACAGTACTTGGCACAGGACTCAGTAAATCCTAGTGACTGGGCTTCTCTAGTGTGTGTGCCCTTCCCACCACCCACATCCTCACCAACTTGTTCTCCTCATCGTATTTGTCTCCTTGGTAGGCTTTGTAGTCCTGGAAGTTGGACTGGTATAAGGCAGAGATGTCAATCCCACGTTTGGATAGGTCACGGCTGGTAGATGTCGTTTCTGAATCACGCAGTTGGTGACTTGGCTGGTCAGGCTCCCTGGATGACTGGGCCTGTTGCCCACCTTCAGCACCACCTCTTGAGTCTTGGGATAGGTGAGGGAGCTGGAGCTCCAGGCTACTTGAGGCTCCAGGCAGTAAGAGTTTGACCACCTCACACATTAAATCGACGAGGATGGCTTCCTTGTCCCTGATGTTCTGACTGCGCTGTTGCTCCTCCTGCTGTGGCCCCTCCTGCTGTGGCCCCTCCTGCTGTGGCCCCTCCTGCTGTGGCCCCTCCTGCTGTTGCTTGCTCTCCAGCTGCTGGATATACTCATTTACAATCGGCTGCAGGCGCTTCATCAGTTCCTTCACCTGGGGGTTTTGTCTCTGGTTTCTAAGGCCCGGGCCCATCTGGCCTAAGGGATTTTGAAGGGTGTCTGATTGGCGACTCACATTCTGGCTTTCAGTTTTGGCCTCACAAGGCTGGCCTGAACCTTCAGAGAAAGAGAGATTATGAACTGCAGCAACTTAGACTCCCCTGACCTTTAGGTGCAAGCCTGCACAGGGGGATTCTAGCATGTATTTAAAATAATATATTATTCCAATACTATTTACACTGTGCTAGAGAAAAGGAAAAGAAACCACATCCTATATAATAAAAGGCTGACATGCAAATTGTTCCCTGAGGAGTTCCACCAACCAGGAGTTCTGCTGCTCCCTATAACATGTGCTAACACCAAGGGGCAGCATGGAAGGAAGGAAAGCCCTGCCAGCAGGTGGCATCTGGTGGGAAGGAATGCCCTGATTGGCCCTGATCACTGGCCAGGCCTAGGAACCCTACCCACCCACAATTCATGCAGTGGGCCTCTACTTTTATAATACAAAAATAGTGATATCACATTTAGTGAAGATTAAATGGAAAACAATGAATGAATGTCACATGTGATTAGATTATCAATAATACTAAAAAGCTGAATAACACTCAAACAAATCCAACAGCATCATAAGATAACCTTGTGGGGTTAGCTGAGAATAGAAGGGTGTTCAAATCTACATTTATATTAACTTCATTAATAAATCCTAAAAAGATAAAAATCACTTCAGCTATAGATGCTAAAAAGACATTTACAAAAGTAGACAACCACTCTTGACTTAGAAAACTTATTGAGATGAGTGGATACCACTTTTTGGCTAAGAAAGTCTCAGCCAAAACACCAGCTTCCTACTTAATTGGGAAAATCTGAAGAGTTGGGACTTCTAAATGAATTATTAGGCCATTCCTTCATTGTTAGTGTTAAATATCTTACATTGCACCACATGTCTCAGCCAAGAACATTAGGCAAGAAAATAAATCAGGGTTAGAAACTGGGGATTTGGTTATTGTTTTCTGCAGATTGTTACAGACTTAACAGGTGATTTACAAGATAATTTGGTAAAGTAATAGAATAGTGGCCCACTTCATGTTTTTGCAAATACAGTTTTATTGTAACATAGCTACACCAATGTGGCAGGTATTAGCCAGGCAGAGTTTGATAGTAAATGCTAGGTTCCCATTTTCAATCTGGATCAATTAGTGAGCTTAACAACTGCTCAGAAGCCCCATCTACATACAGCTTTGTTTTCATTTAATCCTAAATGCTGGAAGGTCAGAATTCTCTTCAACTTTCAGTTAGAGCAATTAAGGACACAATTTATTACAGTCCGTTGAATTTAATGAGGTTGCCCAATATATCCTGGATGAAAATGAATGGTGCAGGTTACAGAATCCTCTGAAACAAATTATTATCAATGCAGGCATTGTGGGACACAGAATACTCTGAAAACACAACATTATCAATGGCATTCTCTGGTCTAAAGTCTTTGTACACACACGTGATTAAATCCTCTACAGGACTCTATGGGGAGAGCACCTCCATTAGCCTTACTTTACAGATGAGAAGACAGAGGCCCAAAAGGAGGAGATAACACAAGTTTGGAACAGAGGAGCTTTAACAAGAAGTCCACTACCCTCAAACCCCACCGCCCTCTTAGAAATCCCTCCTCAAGGCCTCCTTCTGGAAGTATGCTCATAGCATTCACTCCTTGGGATGCATAAGCCCAATAACTCCATTGGTGCCCAACCCCACTGGCCGGAGGGGGTCCGGGATACCCCAGTGCTATCTGGTTCAAAGACATTCTCTTACTCCACATCGCACAGCTCTCCCAACCCTGCCCCAAACACTTACGTGGGTCTCTAGCTTCACTCATCTCTTCTTTGGACCCAAATCCTTTTGCCCAAAGAAATCAACCGTGACCACCAGGGCTCACACACCGCTGCAGGGTCCTCCTCCTCTCACTAAGCTTGATTGCTGGGTTGGGCCTGCTTTTAAGAACTATGAGCTACTCAGGGCAATAATGAGATCCACCTTTTCCCTTTCAGGGGGATCTCCCCAGGAGCTCCCTATTACCTAAATGGCCTTCCTTGGCCCCATTACAGAGAAAGGGGGCCACACCTGAGGTCACCCCACCATGGAGCTGGTTCTCAAGCTATCATGGCATTGGTAACACCTGGAGAGCGAAGAAAAACCTACAGGCAGTTGGAGGTAGGCTAGGGCCAGGCCCAGCGAAGTATCTGAAGATCACCAGGTGCTTGGAATACCTGCCATCCTTTGAGAATCACTGAGCCAAGTGAATCTCAATGAAATCACAAATAAGCTATTGAATTTCTATTTCTCTGACAAGACTGAGATTGGGAGCAATCTGAAATGCTGAGCCCAGGGCAGAGGGACAACTTGACAAGGACGCCCTGGAGTGATCTCCAAGAGGGTTGGTCCCAATCCCGAGCTCTCCCTGGCTCTGTGTCGTTAGCAAACCTCCCCAGCCTTGCAGGTCCCCAGTCTCTCCTAGTTAAAGGGGGGAGGGTGACATGGAGCTCACAGAGGGTGATGCGAAGGCTAACTGGGAGGACATGCCAAAACGACAGGTGGAACTGCCCCTTCACTGTGTCTGTGTCACCCTGGTCAGCTCCTGTCCTTCCCTCCCTGGAGCTTGACACACAGAAGCAAGAACCAAAGCCTCCTGTGGTCTGAAAATCCCCTGCCTTCTGACTGTTCTCCAACCTCAGTGAGTGCTTGTTTAACATGCAGGTGCCGGGGCTCCACTCAGGGTCTGAGTCAGGAGGTCATCATTGGGCCCAGGAGTGTGCACTGTGAAACTGCCTCCAGTACAGAGAGCATGCTAGGTGGGCAGGGCTCAGGCCTCTGCTCTAGCTGGGCTGCAATGCCCATACTGCTCTGCTCCCAGAGAGGAGGGACAGAGGGAGGGAGAGGAAAGGACTAGTTGGTATTCAGTAGGGGCTTCTAACTCCCCACCTCCTGGCTCACCCCCTTTCCTCCTTCAAGTCTTTCCTCAAATCACCTTTTCCTCTGACCACCCAGGTAATTCACATGCTGCTCTACCTCCCACAGAGCACTTCCCCTTCCACCTCTTTTTTTTTATGTTATAGCACTTTTTCCCTTCAAATGTACCGCAACGTTACTTATTATGTTCCAATTTCTTTTCGTTTTCCCATTCTAAACTCCATGAGGGCAAGGGACTCAGATTGTATGGTTTATTGCTGTTTCTCAAATGCAAAGAATCATATTGGCTATTGGGGTGCTCAGTAACATTTACCAATTAACAAATGAATGAATGGATGCACAATATTATAATGTGATTATCCCAGGTTCTGGTCCCATTCTGGACCACAGGTTTCTGCACTTCAGCCATCGTTCCAAGACACAGAGGGGGTTATTGGTTAGGCCTTGTTGATGATTATTGGTAACTAACCAATTAGTGAGGGAAGATGGGAATGGAGACATCCATCAGGTGTAGCTCAGGTGAATGTTGACAATGGATTGATTTGCCCAGAGGAAAACCCTCATGTTCCTCAACCCCCTCCATTTCCCACACTCCCTCAGCTGATGCTCTCTGCTAGCAATGGGCCCCCCTCCCAGCACAGCGCTGTCCCATGAATTTGCCAAAAGGGGTCACTGAATCCTAAATTTCCTTCCTGGCTCAGAAAACTCAGGGCAGCTATAGCTGAGGACTCAGAAGCCAGGGTGAGAGTGGAAGGGAAGGTCTGGGAAGGCCCAGAACCCCTCCTAGAGCCGCCAGTGTGTCTTCTGCCAGTATCATGTCCAATAAGGTACTGGGCACCTGGCTGGGCTCTCACCTTGGCACTCATACCTAACTAGATTGTAAAGACCTCACAGAGAGAGAACATCTGTTTGCTTGTACCTCTCTTTAGCCTTAAGGCCTGAGCATAAAGTAGGTGTCAAGTAGCTACTTTTGGTTTTCCTCTTTGCACCTGACATGGGAAAACAGGTGACAGGAAATGCACAGCATATATAAATAAGTGGAGTTGGATAAGTTCTGTGAAGAAAACCCATGCTGAGTAGGAGACTGAGACCAAGAGAGAAGGCTATGGAGATAAGGGAGTTAGAAAAAGACCCCAGGAAGGGAAGGAGCAAAGCATGTGGACCTCTGGGAATAGTGTTCGAGGCAAAGCACAGCAAGTGCAAAGGCCCTGAGGTGGCAGCAAATATTTGCTGCCTTTGAGGAGAATATCACATAAGGTGTGATGAACCTTCATAAGGACGTTGGCTTTTATCCTGAGCATGATGGGAAGACAGGACATACCATTAGAGCTGCTATGTGAGTGTTCAACTGCCTGTGAGGCTGGCTGGGGTTCACAAGCCAGTGAGGATGCCTCAGGGAACGGGAGAGATGTTTCTGGCTTGTTATTGGATTCACTTGTTATTGCCACAATAGATCCCTGCTGCTCCTAGAAAGCCCAAAGTCTTCATCTGAAGTCCATGGAGCTGCAGGATAACATTCTTAACCAGGGACACCTGGGAAGCCCCACTCCCCACCAGTGCCAAGTTTCAGCTCTGCCCCACTGACGCAGGGTATGAGCATCACTCATTGAGAACCACTGTTTCAAGGGCCTGTGGAGGGACTTCTCATCCCGCCCCATATTTCATCTGCATGGACATTTGGTGTAAAAGGGATGAGAAGATCCATGGCTTTCATCAGACACCCCCAAAGATCCAGAGTCATATTCAAAGGCAGAGGGGTTCTGCCAGGGAAAGCTGGCTTAGAACCTACCACCCGGGGTGCTCACTGCTTGTGTAGTGCCCCAAGATTGAGGAATTGGCCTCCCCCACTGCCTGTTCCAGGATGTGACCTTTAGGGTTAAAGATTAGATAGGAATGAGGTCAGTTCTTTACGGTTGAAGATTAGGCAAGAATGAAATCAGTCCCCAGAAACTCCCTACCCTGAGGACTTACCCAGAGGAATGGGAAGGGGAGAGACAAAGGGGCTTGCAAGATTACCAGATGGGACTGTTGACTAAGCATAGACCCTGTCATAAAACATGTAATTAACGAGCCCAGCTCCCCTTCTTGGAATTTCTTTGTTCCCTTCTTCCCCCTCCATGTGTAACCCCACCTGCGTGTGGTGTTTGCCTTTATATACTCATGTTCTGCAGTTACTTGGCGCTCCCAGTCAGCCAGCACTGTTGCTGTCTGCCTGAGAAGCCCCTGCGCTGCGCTTGTACTAATAAAACCTTCTGCTTTTTGCATCAAGTTTCGGTCTCAGCGTTTGACTTGGGGTCGTCGCCCCCTCCGTCGGACTCACCGGGGGTCTTGGGACCTTACATTTGAATCACCCTCAACCCACCTCCCCAGTTCCTTTGTTTGGCTCCTCCATCTCTGGATTTCTTCTGATGGAGCATCTCCTTCCTTCCAGCACTTAGTCTGCTGCCAGCCTTCAATACCTCTTCAAATATGAGTAACCCGTGCTCCTTCCAGACCTGAGGCTCTGTTAAGTCAGCCTTTTCTGGGCTCTTTCTGTTTGCTTTCCCCAGGGTGTTCTTGCTTCTTCTGCCCCAGAGGAATTGGTTCCAACCACCCCATCCATCCCCGCCCAGGACTCAATATAGTGCTTAGGACATGAAGAAAGATTTTTGTGGGATCCCTTAACACGACCAGCATGGTTCAGGGCCCACACTCAGGGTCCGGTTTCTGGAGAAGGCCGTACACTAAAAATGAAGAGACTGGAAAAGAGTTAATTTGGGAAAATGGGGGCCAGGCGGGGAGTCAACCTCGAGTGGGAAGACTCACCGCTGATCTGGCCTGTTGCCATTCCTTTTATTGAGATTCTGAGACAAAAGACATTGCTTAGGCGGAAAAGTTCCAGCAACAGAAAATTAACAAGAATTTACATATGATTAACAGATTAAAGTTGCCTCAAGTTCTATCTCAACTAGACAATGAGTTAATTGCTCCGACCTTTCAGAGCCATTGAAGTTGGCCATCTCTTTTTGCATTGTAACAATAGTGACCCAACCTAGAGTCAATGAGTTAATAGCTCTGACCTTTCAGAGCCATCAAGATTGGCCAGCTCCATTTACATTAGGTTTCAGTTCCTGGTTCCTGGTTCTTCCTGGTTCCTGGTTCTTCCTGGTTCTTCCTGGTTCCCGGCAAGATTTTGGTTGTTATTTTATTAAATACTAGAGGCCCACTGCATGGAATTCATGCGAAGATAGGCCCCCTAGGCCTGGCAGGTGATCAGGGCCAATCAGGGCCTTCCCTCCCTCAGGTGCTGGCTGCCTGCCTGCCAGAGTCTTCCTTCATTCTGCACTGCCCCCTGCTGGTCAAAACACATCATAGCAAGCAGTCAAATTCTTGGTTGTTTGAACTTCTGAGGGTACACTGTGCATATTAGCAGTGACCCAGCCAACAGGAGGATCTGTGTGAGGGGCAGGACATGAAAAGACAAAGAAGCAGTATCAAAGTAGGCCAATGACTCGCCCAAAACCACACACAAAGTTGTCCCTGAGGCAGATCTAGAATCTAGACTCCCAACTCCCCAAGCAAGGCCACTGAGGTGAGCAGCAGGCTCTTGTGGGGAAGCATTCTAGGGAGTCCAAGAGAAACCAGGCCTTCGGGGCTGGGGACGCCACCCAGATGTGCACCGGGACTCACCCGACTGGACAGAAGGTCAAAGCACAGCTTGTTCTCACTGGTGCCCAAGTTAATGATGCCCTGGAGAGGAGAGGCACAGAGGCAGGGTGAGCCTGGCAGAGGGAGGCCCATGGGAGATGAAGGAAGCAGCACAGCCGAGCCCTCTGCAATCCCACCCTCTGCCCACCCCTGTTTGACTTTGTCTAATATACAGAACTGTGTATGGTCTGTCTCCCCCCAACCCCCACTATAAACTCCATGAAGGAAGAAACTTTATTTCTGTTCACTGCTATACCCCCAGCATCTAGGACAGTGCCCAGCATCTGAAAGATGCTCAACAAATAAAGATTTATTAATGGTTCATATTTATGACAGCTCTGAAGGTATTGCTGGGGATAACTTACAACAACCAGGACAAATAACATTCATAATAATAGCAGCTACCATTAGTTGAATGCTTCCTGTGGAAACACCATTGGGACTATTCTATAGAATGGGTTCATTATCTCATTTTAGAGATGAACTAAAGCTCAAAGAAGTTAAATAATTAGCTGAAGAATGCACACCTCAGAGTAAAACAGATGTGGCCCCCAACCCTAGTTCTGTCCCAGCTCTCAAGGTCAACAATTGATAGTCTGTGGGTGAATCCACATTAGATCATTCCATGGTTCTCAAATTCCTCCCTCATAAATCAAGTTCCCTGAATTATAACTGGATCATTTTATATATGTATATTTACACACACACACACACATACACACACATGAAAATTGATTTATTGATTGACTTCTGGGAGTGACTTCTGGGAGTGACTTCTGGGAGTGAGAGAGAGATCAAAATATCAATAATAAGAGAATCATTGATCAGCTGCCTCCTGCATGCCCCACACTGGGGACTGAGCCTGCAACCGGCGCATATGCCCAGACTAGGAATCAATCTATGACCTTCTGGTTCATAGGCTGATGCTCAAACACTGAGCCATGCCGGCTGGGCCTAACTGGATCATTTTCTAACCCAGGTAATAAACTGTTGCCTTTTTACACCCCTCTTTGGGGTATCAGTGAAATACGATACCCCAATTCTTGCAGAATTTTAAATAAAACACATCTCCCCAATCTACTGGGGGTTTTTGTAGGTGTAAATGGTATGACAGTTATAGTTTTTCTAATCCTCATCTTTTACAGAAATGTACTGTACATTTTACAGATAAAATGAGATACTGCTGGTATTTGATTAAAGATAATCTGAGGGTGGGATAGGTGAGTTTATAGATGAAACAAAATTGGCGATGCATTGATACCTGTTGCAGCTGTGTGATGGATATCTGGGAGTTCGTTATGCTATTCTCTCCATGTGATCTGGGCTACATCAGAAGCCCTCCTGGAGGTCAGAGGACCGTAAGGCTAACCTGGCCAGAGCAAGCTGGATGCTGCCCTGTGGGTCAAGGTAGGGTATCCCCGCCCTGCAGTCCAGGGGGAAGGAGGGTTCACTCACATTGGGGTTCTTGTCCTCATCATACTCGTCCATGTGGTAGGTCCGGTAGCCCTCCTCGGCCGAGTCCCAGAACCACTTGCTCATTCTTCCTCTGGAGGACAGGTGGGAGCTAACAGAGAACTCGGGGGTGGGGTCACCCACTCCACAGTGCTCTGGCAGCTTCTGTTCTGGTTTTCTGGAGCATTCTCTTTCCAAACCATCCCCAGAGGTACTGTCCAGGCTGGGACAGGTGGTAGGTGTCCTGGACTCCTTCTTAGGGAGGGTACACATCTGCAAAGAGACAAACGTACTCGATGCCTGATCAAGGACTTTCCACGGGAACAAGCATCAAAATGAGCTGGGAGTCCGGGGGCCTCCTGCTTTCTATCTACCTCTTCTTTAATTTTATATACTAACCGCATCCCATGTCCATGACATGTTGAAACCATGCGTGCAATGACTTCAAGTAAATTCTGCAAAGTGCATATTCCCTGCCAGGGGTCTGCACTTGCTACTTTCATACAACTTTACTATATAGCTGCTTTAATTTGTTTTACTTCTGTGCGTTTTCGTTTTCCTATTTTTGCTGATCTCACTTTCAAAAAGCCAGGTTCCACTATTCTGAGGAAAAGGAGAAAGTGCCTGGAATCCAGGGGTGGGGCTTGGGGGTAGGATGTCTCTGATGTAAACCAGGGGTAGAGGGTGGGATGGGAGTGTGCTGGGCAGAGGCTGACTTGGGTGGGGACTGAGGGGCTGCTGGTGGGACCTTCACAGGTGCGGGCACCCAGCCGGGCTGCAGGGTCCCCCTTCCCTCTCAATGGTGGGAGGCGTGGGCCTGGTTGGGTGGTCTCACCCTGCGAGCTGACGCCAGCTCAAGGCAGTTTCCCCATCTGCACAGCGGGTATAACCATACCCACTTCATGGGGTATAGCCTAGGACACAGTACAGGAGTTAATGTAGATAAAGCGCTTACGTCCTCGCCCCTAGACCAACTTCAGTCCCACATCACTCTTCGATGATTTTCTCAGTCCTGACAGACAAGCCCCACAAACCAAGTAATGGGGACACACCAAATGGTGAGGGTCCAGCCAGCAACTCAGGGGCTCTGGGGCTCCTGTTAATGGTGTTCCCCAAGGCTCCTCTAGGCCCCGCCCCCTTTGGCTGGGCTCCACCCCCTTTGGCTGGCTCCCCAGTGCACACCCCGCCCCAGATCCCCAACCTCCAGCCCCCATCCCAGGCCTGAAGACTGCCATGGCATGGGAATGAGGCCCGGAGGGAGCTGATGGGCATCCAGGCTTTGGTGAGTCTGCCCACAGCACACTCCACCCCCGCGCCAACTGGGCCTGGGACCCTCAAGGGGGCAAACCAAGAGAAGCCAGAGCCTCTGCCTCAGGCCACTCCAGGGTCCCGAGGAGGAAGTGTGACCCTGCACAGGGTTCCGGTGGGAAGGGCAGACTTTCAATGAGTCCCGGAGCCAGTCCCTAAGGGAGGGCTACCTGTCTGCACAGCAGGATCCCAGGGACCTGGCTGAGCTGGAGCAGGACGGGTGCTCTGTGGACTCAGGTCAGCATTGCTCCCTTCGCCAGGACAGCCCAGGGCACTTGGGCTTCCGCAGGAAAGTCCCCACTGGACTGGGATTGGGGAGGGGGGGGGGCACAGATCGCCCCTGAAGACCGACCTATAGGGGGCGCACGCTTGGTGGCGCTGCAGGAGCTGGGGCGCCCTGACCCTATGGGACCCTGAGGGCGCCCTGGAAACAGGGAGCTGGCAAAGAAGGGGAAGGGGCACAGGGCCAGGCTCCAGACCTTGGCCAGGAAAGGGCAGGCCACCCGCAGCACCCTGACTCTGCTCTGCCTCCACTGGTTCTTTGGGGCGCCTCCCTTTGCCTCCTGGTTTAGCTCCTCAAAGTCCAGGCAACTGAAGCCTGCATGCAGCCAGAGAGAAGCCTTTCTGGACTAAAACCAGGGCAGCCTTAGAACATCCTTCCCTGTGAGAGTTCCCACTGGACTTTGTAGTTGCTCCCTTTGGACCTATGCAACATTTAATGAAGTCTGCAGCCCACCCAGCGTGTTCTGGGGTTTGGCGGTGAGTTCCACTACCCAGGGCCCGGGCTTGCTCAGAGGCTCGAATAGAAAACACACGATCTCACGCATCCAGAGGAAATAAATAACCACATAAAGCGATGAACAGACCTGGAGACAGGGAAGCATCGATCACTATCAAATCTTAGAGGGGAGGTAGGAGAGGGTGGGGGAAAAGGGGAGAGATCAACCAAAGGATTTGTATACATACATATGCATATGTTTATGTACCTAACCAGTGGTCACAGACAACAGGGGGTGGGGGCATATGTGGAGACAGGTTTGGGAGGGCATGAGGACAATTATGTGACACCTTACTAAAGATTTATTTTTTTAAAGTCTCCTTTCTCTGTACAAGCACAGCGGGAAGACCTGGCTGCCTTCCAACTGCTCCTGTGTCTTCACCTTGACCTTGCCACTACCAGTAATTAGCATCGCGACCTCAAGCAGCTCTCGTGGCTTTTTCAGGCCTCCGTGTTTTGTTCTGCAAAATAAGCCACTTCTCTCTGTTCACGTCATAGCATTCTATTTAATCCAGATCAGTTGCCTTATTGAAGGGCTGTTTTGTGCCAGATCACGGCCAGTGCTGGGATACAGTTATGAGCAAGTCAAGTGGTGGACGTGTATGGTTGGTTGGGAAAGCAGACAGACACATGGGATGACTGTTAGGAAATGGACGGCTGAGGGCGCTGGAAGGTTACATACAGCAGGGAGATTTAACCCTACCCCCACAAAGGACACCCCATAAACACAGAGGGGTGTTAGAGCAGAATAAACATTTTGATAGGACCTTGAAGGTTAGAGATGTGTACAACATCCATGAACAGTACAAATCTGATACCTCTGGAACTTACAGGTATGAAAGGCCAGAGATACAAGCAGGAGCTAAGACATGAGTCTTAAATAAACATGGTAAGGACTTTGGAATTCTCACTGAAGGCAACAGGAAAGAGACAACATGACATTTGACTGAGAGACTGAAGTCAATTCTGTAAGACTGGGAATAAAAATGAGAATGTCCTCTCTCACCACTTTTCAACATTGTAGTGGGGGTTCTAGCAGTGGTTGGCAAACCGTAGCTTGCGAGCCCCATGCTGCTCTTTGGCCCCTTGAGTGTGGCTCTCCCAGAAAATACCACGTGCAGGCGTACACATAGAGTGCAATTGAAACTTCGTGGCCCATGTGCAGAAGTCGGTTTTTGGCCTGGGCGAGTCTATTTTGAAGAAGTGGTTCTAGCGCCAAGCCACACTAAAGGGGCCGAAGAGCCGCATGTGGCTTGAGAGCCGCGGTTTGCCAAACACTGTTCTTGACAATGCAATTGGAACCAAGAAATAAATACCAAAAAGGACAAAGGAAAGTTATCTTTATTAGCAGCATGATACATTTGTGTATAAATTGTGTACATTAAAAATTCAAAGAAATCCCCCATCAAACACACACACACACACACACACACACACACACACACACACAAATGAGTGCTAAAAAGTAAATTTAACAAGATCACAGTATTGTTGGGTGGTGGTTTTTTTGGTTCTCTCTCATTACTGCTGGTCTTCTAGGCATGGGCCTTGACTGCCTTTGTTCTAGACTATGTTTTCCAAAGATATTCACATATATATATACATGTCAAATGTATATCTATACAGCACACTGCCTTTCAGGATTGTATATTAGCTGCCATTTTCAAGATGCCAAGATGCCATGTACCTTCTTTTCTGGTTCAATCTCTTTCATCCAATGAATTCCTTTGTTTCTTAACCATCCTTGATTTCTTAAAAAACATGTGGCTGAAACCGGTTTGGCTCAGTGGATAGAGCGTCTGCCTGCAGACTGAAGGGTCCCAGGTTTGATTCTAGTCAAGGACATGTACCTTGGTTGCAGGCACATCCCAGTGGGGGCGGGGGTGCAGGACGCAGCTGATGAATGATTCTCTCTCATGGATGTTTCTAACTCTCAATCCCTCTCTCTTCCTCTCTGTAAAAAAACCAATTAAAAGTATATTAAAAATAAAATAAAATAAACATGTGTAGAGAAAAAAAACACCTGGAAGAATCATTTGTTCTTATGCTTTTTTATTAACACACACACACACACACACACACACACACACACACACACACGCAAATCAGGAGACCCCAGGCTTGGCACCAGAGATTCCTTTGAAAACCTTTTTGAAAAGGCAACAAGGGAAAGAGCTTGTATTTGGAAGCAGGAACATCTGCAATTCCATCTCCACTCTGCCATTTGGTCACTCAAGTGGACGGTGGCTGTGATGTTATAAGGGTTCTCTGGGACATGGCATCCCCAGCCCTAGAAAACGTTCTCTAGCTCTATTATTCCTGTATAACTTGCCTTGGAATTTAAAAATAAAAAGGGCAAAAAAATTAATGGTTCCTAAAGGTGACTATGAAGAGTGAGGAAGAAATAAAACGGGCCTGGAATTTAAGAGAATATGGATTTTATTAGGTTTCAAATATAAAAATAAACCCAGTTAAACAGGGAGGCCGAAAGCTCCCTTTGTTACTCTAGGATTTCCAACCCCAACCCATAAAAACATTTTGCTTAGACACAATGAGTAAAACAAGCAAGTTCTCAAAGATAACAGGGTTCAAATTTTCGAAGGAGTCAGCCGCTGGAGGATGAGCTGGAGCGAACTACTGGATGGGAGAGGACACAATGACTTCCATTGCATCTTCTAGTTGTATCCTTACCCAATTATCTTTAAGGTCACTTAGCACATCAAAGAACCGACTCATGGCTACAGGGTCCAAATGGAGATAGAAATAGAATTAGTGAGTTTTCAAGGGGGCCCCAGAAATCCCCATGTCATGATAGACCATCACGAACCCACACTTCAGGGATGTTGAACTTCACCCTACCCTTCTTTGGGATGCATTTCCAAGTCTACTCACCACATCCCTGATAGCTCATTTTTAGCTTCAATGCCACAGCCATGTCCCTACAAGACACTTTGTCTCATATAAAACCCTATAACCTGACCATAGACTTGGACTCATCAACATTTCTATTGCCTCTAGTGTCTCCTCACTCCCTCTATCCTCCTCAGTAGCTCAAAAAATTTATGACATAAATGATTTTTCTTCACTGCTCTATTCCAAGCAGACAGAACAGTGTCCATCATGTGGCGAGATGCAACAGGTCATTGATAACTGAATGCCAGGTCCTCATAACCTTCAGAGGAGAACCTCACTGTATAAAATAACATACAGAGACATCCATGATCATCTCTGTCTATCTCACCCACTAACTCAAGCCCCACAGGGCAGAGGGCCACTTATGATTAGTGCCCTGCTCAATGGCAGGTCATGTAATCCCCGTTTGCAAAGGAACTTAATCAAAATATGAAAGTGCAAACCATCAGGGGTATAGATGAGCTGAAGCTATAGCTACTAAAGGCCAATAAGGGAAGACTCAGCTATTGGACTACAGGAGTGGAAGACCCCAGGGTTGGGATGTCAGCACCACTCACCGACTTCCAGGCGCTGGGGCTTATCTGTAAAGGTGAGGCGGAACCAGCCAGGCTCCTTACACTTGTAGGCCTTGCCAGGGGCCAATAGGAGCTTCTTGTCCAGGAAGCTGCGATAAGCGAGATGCTCCTCCTCAAATGTGCATGGGTCCAGGTACTAGGGAAGGCAGAGGGACAGAGCTGAGCCCAAGACCTATCAGGCAGGTCAGCCCAAGGACACCTGTCCTCACTCCCAGAGCTCACCTTTTTCAAGCTGATCCAGATGTAGGGTCCAGAGCCACAAATGAGAAAAGGGATCTCCATTGTATCCAACTTGTTGGTGACGTACGTGTAAGCCTCCTGCATCCGGGAGTGATTAGTGGGCAGGTACACCTTATCAATCCATTCTGGATGATAGGGAAGAATGCTGTCACAGATCCTCTGGCACAGAACTGCCAAGAATTCTTTGCCACATGCTCTCTACCTGGACTTCCTGGCAGCTATTTCTGTCCAAGATTGACTCTGTACTATATTTGAGCTCATGGCATCCATATTCAAAACTTATCTTCTACCTACCTACCTACACCTCTGGCTAAGACACAGGACTGCTCCGTAAACCCATAGAAGTGTTCTATTTGACTTTACAGCTCTGACACTAAGTCAAAACGTCCCCTGAAATGGGTTAATGCTTTTGTTGTCAAGTGAGCAGGAAGCAGGAACTCATAGCTCCCCCTACTTCCGAACTTACAACCTCACACAGTGGGCTTTGAGGTATTTGGTGATGATCTCAGCCCAGTTGTTCTCAGCATTGGCAGCACATAGAATCACCAGGGGAGCTTCTAGAAATCCTCATGGCCAGGTTATATCCCTAGATCACATGGAGCCCACACTTTGGTATTTAAGCTCCCCATGTAATTCCCCATGTAATCTCCCCATGATCTTCCCAAATTGATAGCCATGTTTAGGGGGCTGACAACCTGGTTTCTGCCAAATATCAAAGGGCCTGGCACCATGTAGGGAAACAGGTTAATGGATTTCTTCTATCTACCCTTTTACTCAACCAAAGTTGAAAGTAAAATTGTTTTCTCAATCAGATTATTTGGTTACTTAAATTTATTTAAATACTAGAGGTCTACTATACGAAATTTATACACAGAGGCGGGAGTCCCTCAGCCCGGCCTGCACCCTCTCATAATCCACGACTGCTGGCTCCTAACTGCTCACCTGCCTGCCTTCCTGACCACCACTAACCTCTCTGTCTGCATGCCTGCCTGGTCACCTTAACTGCTCTGCCTGCATCCTTGATCAACCTTAGTCACTCTGTCTACTTGCTTGATTGCCCCTCATCACTCTACCTGCCTTCCTTCCTGACTGATCACCCCAAACCAGGTGCCTCCCTGCCTGATCACCCCTAATGGCTCTCCTCCCTGCCTGCCTGATCACCCCTAATGGCTCTACTGCCTGCCTGATCACCCCTAACTGCTCACCTGCCTGCCTGATCACTCTGAACTACTACTTACCAGCTTGATCACCTCTAACCACTCTTCCTGCCTGCCTGATGCCCATAACTATTACCTGCCTGCCTGATTGCCCCTAACTACCTCTTGCCTTGGTTCCAACCACTGTGGCTTCATCCAGAAGAATGTCCAGAAGGTCATTTGGCTGTCCGGTCTAATTAGCACATTATTCTTTTATTATTATAGATATTCCAGATTTTAATTTAAATCTATTAAACTGCCATCTGTTCTACTACAGGAAATTAAAGTATGCTTGCGCCATGGCACTAAAGGGGGAAGTTCTCCCTGACGCCAGCATTCACGTCAGATCCAAGGGGCAGAAGAACCCAAGGGCCATAGGTGTACCCACAGCAACTTGCCAAATGGCAGTGCTCCCTTGGCCACCTTGAAAGATGAAGTTAAGTCATAGTTGAGGAATCAGGGCACGTGTATCTTTGTAATCTTTGCCTGAGCAAGCAGAATATAGAAAGGGAAAAGAAGCCTTGACGTAAGGACAGATTTGGGAAGTTCCCCCAGAAGACCGCATCTAATTGTCTATCCCCTTTCCAGGCAGAGCACGAGCGACCAGACAGCCAGCAATTAAAGCCCATCCTGGCTTTTAGACCAGTGCCTCCCTCTTCTGTCTACACTTTAGTGCCTCCTCTGAACTGCATCCTGCCTTCCTTCAAATTTCCTGTCCTCTACCATGACACCTGAGAAAGCAAAGAGAATGTCAGGGGATTGAAGGCATGACAGAGGCCCAAGCAGACCCAGGAATAACCCCGGGACCATGATCACCAAGATGTCTGAGTGGAGCTCAGTACCTCTGTCCCGGAGCAGCAGAAACAGCTTGTACTGGGTGATGCCAGAGATGCTGTGGAGGAAGCCAAAGGCACCCACAGCAGAGGCCACTTCCTTGTTGTGGGTATACAGAGTGCCAAAACTGAGGCTAAAAATCCCAAAGCCCTAGAGGAAGAGAATGAGGGAGTGAATACCTTATGTTCTTGGTTCCCATCCCTTCCCAACCCAAGAATACGCTATAGGGACTCACCTTACTGGTGCCCCAGATCACATGGGTCCTGTTGGGGTCAGGCAAACTGGGGAGGAGAGAGTACAATCAAGGTTATAGAGAAATATTTGAGTGATGAAGACTTAAGTTCTGTGTGGGAATGGAGAAAGGGCCTTGAGGTCCTCTAACCAGACGTTTTGTAGAGGTTTATCTTTATTTTTGAAGGATAAAATAATGTTATTTATTTCTATCTTGCCCTCAATTATCTCATATACAACGTGTTATTTAGATCAAATTTACTTAGGAGGAAAGATTGTACTTTGTTTATTTCCACATTTAACTCAATTCCTAAAACTTAGCCAGGTGAATTTATGACACATGAAATCACTGTGCAAAAGCAGGAAGCAAATATTCTTTTTTTAATTATTTTTTATATTTTTTATTGATATTTTACAGAGAGGAAGGGAGAGAGATAGAGAGCTAGAAATGTTGATGAGAAACACCGATCAGCTGCCTCCTGCACACCCCCCACCAGGGATGTGCCCGCAACCAATGTACATGCCCTTGACCAGAATTGAACCCAGGACCTTTCAGTCCGCAGACCGACGCTCTACCACTGAGCCAAACCGGCTTCAGCAGGAAGCGAATATTCTTATTCCCACTCCAACTGAGACCAACTCACCTTTCTATGCTCAGAACACTGTGGAATGGGACAAATTCATCAAACACAGACAGCATGCAAGTCTCATCAATAATCACATGAAGGTTGTGCCTGCAAGTTAGTCAGAGAAGGAAAAATAGCATCAAGGTTCTCTCTTTCATCTTAACTCACTTTCTTTTATGATCAATTCTGAATTCAGATCAGATTTTCTCCTACTGCCCCAGGAGCCCAACCACTAAACATCATGGTAAGGCAGAGGGGCTGGTACACAAAAAAGGACCTTAAACATAGAGAGGGCGTACTTTGAGGGCATAGAACCCAAAAGACACACCTGAGAAAATCTTACTGAACCTTTCAGTCCTCAAGCACGACCACTTTGTGGTGTTAAGTGGGTTAAGACTATTATGCACATTGTGTTGATTCTCTCATTGGCCCTCAGAGGCAGTACTGATATCTTCATTTCACAGATGAAGAAACTAGATTCTGAGACAAAGTTCATACTCACTATCAGCAGGTTTTGAAGCAGGGCCTTGAACCCAATTCTGTCAAATTCAAGCCCAGGATTTGTAATGTTCTTCCTTTTGTTCCCATGTTTCCCTGTTAATTGGTCTGGTTCGTTATGAGGCTTAGAATAGAAGACTATCTAGCCCTAACAGGGCTGTTTCTGGACTCCAGACAAGTCATATATGAACATGTTCTCAGGAAAGGGACATAAAGTTCTGTGGGGATAAGTCTTTATCTTCACCCCACATCGTCCAGTAGTCTCTCTTCCCTGGAACCTCAAGCCAAGCAGTTTGGGAAATAGAGGCTGGGAAAGTGCACACGCTACAAAAAGTGGATGAGTAACAAAACTGTAGTATGATTGTTACATAGATGTTTGCACATGGAAAATACTAGAAAGAAAATGGGGAGGGGGAAGTATGGTGGAAGTTGTAAGCATGTGGTTGCATTTTCCTTCGTTCCCATTTTAGTTAGTTGTACACTACTTTGAAGAGTACAATAAGCAGTAAGCATAGATAGAAAAAGGTATTTCTGGTTCTGACTTCTTGTCCATGACCGATGGCAATTTGTTTAATTTCAAGAGGTAAACTCCTACCTCTTGGCAAATTCCAGGTATTCCTTCAGGGAGTCCCTAGAGTAGATGTCTTCCATAGGATTATTGGAGTTGATGAGAACAAGACCTCTGACCTTTTGCCTCTGAAAGAACCAAACATAACCCAATGAACTCAAATCCTTCACATCTACTTAACATTCAGCCAATGTCAGACAGGTCATCCAATATACCCTGTTTCCCCAAAAATAAGACAGTGTTTTATATTAATTTTTGCTCCCAAAGATGCGCTAGGTCTTATTTTCAGGGGATGTCTTATTTTTCCATGAAGAAGAATACGGTACACATTTATTGTTAAGTGAAAATAAAGGAAATTTATTACCTGTATACGGTACGGTAGTACGGTAGTTGTCAACACAAACCAGACAAACTGTGAATCCTACAGTATCAAGAATTTACTCATTTATTCAATGACAAGCATGTCATCATCTTCTGGAACATCATCATAGCAATCCAATTCCTGAATTTCCTGGAGAATTTCTTGTGACTCCATTTCTTTCAGAATCAGTGGACCAAATCTCTCCTGTTTAGCAATAGCACTGTCTTTAAATGAGTACTTCTTGTCAAGGTAACCTGCTCGCAGTGTATTTGCAATGCAACTGTCAGTGACTTTCTCCCATGAATTCTTCACCCAAGTCACAACTTCTTGCAGTTTAGGTTTCACAAAGTTTCCATGCAGATTTCTCTCCATTCACACAGCAGTGACATTAGGACTCCACATAAAGTCACTGATTGCTAGACGCCAGTTGGGGCGGCCCTAGCAACCAGTTTATGGTAAATTAATTTTCATTCTGAGACAGAGCGTGGGAGCCTTATTTTCAGAGGGATGCCTTATATTCTCTCAGAAGGAAACCTGTAAGTAGGTCTTATTTTGGGGGGATGTCTTATTTTCGGGAAACACGATAGGTCCACATAGAATCCTAAATCAACTACCATACTGCCGCAGGGCAGAGCAGAAAGTAGCACTGGGGACTGCCAGTGAGAAGGCTCAGGTCTCTCAGTGGGCCACATCCCTGGAACACTGCTTCTTCTGAAGAAGGAGCCCACACTCTCTTGTTGAGGAAGGTGGAGCAGAGTCTTAGCACTGAACCCCCTTCAAGGGCAGCATTTTAGCACCATTGGCCCTCTCCTTACCTTAAACTTAGCCTCAACCATGGCTTTCTCCAACTTGTCCACAGTCAATTGGAATAGTTGGATTTTGGCCTCAGTGACCTGGAACACAAACACTGCCTGAATACCACCCATCTGAAAGTTTTGAAGCTTTGGTCTCTCATTCCCACAAACTGTGAACAATCCTTGGCCTTCATAAACAGAGTATCAGTCCCCACATGCCCTCTGTGCGGATTTCTCCATCCTCATCCCATCATCACTTACATATATGGCAGGAAAGCTAGCCCCATGCATAACCCTTGGAATGCCTCCAGAACATTTCATTGTCTAGGTGGGCTGAGCAGGAAAAGGGTCCCATTCTGACCTCACTCTGCAGATGGACAGGAATCAGCTCAACTTTTGAATACAGGCGGGAAGTTAATGAGAAGTCAGAACTGAAGGGGGCAGGGATCAGAAAGGCATCTGGAAACACAGAGAGACAAAGCTGTCAGACCAAGGTCTCTTGGTCAGAACCACCACACCCACTTGACACCCCCAGACCAGCAGCAACTCTACTGGCAGGGTAGATTGCTTGGGCAATCCCTGCCACTTGGGGAAATGCTTTGAGGCTCAAGCTCTGTAAAAGGTAGCCATTCTTATAAATAATATTTGGGGAACAAAACTCAAAGGTGTCCTTGCTTTGGGGCTACACTATAGAAGGAGACAAAAAAAAAGAACAGTAACCTGCCTGGCTCAGAAACCAAGTTGCAAATCAAGCCTATCTTGCCAATGTGATGGGCACTGAACATTTCGGGTCAGCTCCAGGGTAAACTCCAGAGGCTGAGGCCCCTGTACAAGGAAGGCTCTTTCTCTCCACATAACTCATGTTATCTACACCTGGTGGTATCCAGTGTGCTTCTCTTCCCATCAATTGGCCTTATTGATGACCTAACCAAGGACCTACTGATTTGAATGAAACTGGCCACCTTGGTAACTACCTTCCATGAACCCAAAGCTCATGAAAGTCTGAGACTCTTGTTTGGACATTGTTAAGAGAGACATTGAAAACAGATCTTTCAGCTTTATGTGATCTAGAACTCATTAGATATTGTTTTTGAGGAGGAGAAGGTGATAGAAATTCATTATAGTTTGAGTCAGTTTACCAGGTCTCTCTGTATTGGAATTGAGCCCCAAATCCCAGCTAATAATAGAATGGGTGGGCTCTCATCATCACCATTCCCTCCTTGAGATCTCTCTCATGGTTTTCTTCCTCATTAAGTGAGGATGTAAATCTCCCACTCCTATAGAAATAGTAAGAAAATATAACCAGTATAGGAGAGTCCCAGCATTTCAGGGGAAGGGCCTTCTCCTCTGAGGCCCAGTGCCTGCGTACTGCTATTTCTCTGAGGGAAAGCAGAGCTCATCAACTTACCACCTGGATCACACAGCACCATGGTCAGGGTCAAGAAGACAGAGGAGCAGCTATTTAGAACAACCACCTGAAGAAGATGCACAGAGGTAGAAGTAAAAAACCCAATCTCCATGTATGCTGGGCTAGAGTCCCTCTGTCTCCCTCCCGCTCAGTAGGGACAGGGAGAAGGAGCCTCCAAAGATGGAATCCATGGGCTTTCATTCTGTCTTGGCCCTGAAGGCCTCTTCTGGTTCTCCCTGGACCCTTTAGAAAATGCAGAGCCCTCAAGAATACATCTCTCCACTAGGAGATAAGTGAGGCTTAGAAACTAACTCACATTTTCTGGAACAAGCTGCTCAGGTGACTTGCAGTAGTAGGTCAGGAAACTGGCCACTTCTTTCCTCAGGCTGTAGACAGACCCAGAGAGATCTTGTGGTTTCAGGCCCAGGAGCCCTTTCATATTCAGTATTTAGACTTTAGTCTCTTCTAAAGAGCACGGTGTCCAATCTCATGTTATATGGTTACTCACTGAGATTATGGATTCCCGAGGTGACAGACAATTAGTGTGAGAGCTTGGGCTATTTTTTTATACCACACTGCCTCCTAAAGTTGTGCTCTAGTCATTTTCTAGAGGTTTCACTGAAAGAAACAGAGGTAGCCAACCAGGAATCTGATACTTTGAAAGCTGCCCTGCCTGAGAACTGGTGCCTGTGGACCAGGAGGCCAAAGATCTGGAAGTTACTTACACTTCATGTCCTCTCCAATCAGAATACTGCAGAAGGTTATCATTAATGTATTCCATGTCACTCCGACTCAACTGTTGACAAATAAAGCATGAAGACAGCCAGACCAGAGAAGCTCCATAGTCTTCATCCTACTCTTAGGATGCATCTGGGGGTATGCCCTATAACACAGGGGCTCCCAGAGGGCATTGGGCACACATGCTGCATGCTCCTGAATTGTAGAGGGCCAAATGGGAAGATACCTAGACATTCTTTAGATTGTTACTGACTGGGCCCGGGATATTGGCAGAATCATGTCAGTTGCACTCCCTCCCTGGGAGTGCAGAGATGTTCTTAGTTCCTGGCTTGTGTTTGTCCAGGAGGAAGGAGTAGGTGGGACCTGGGATCTCCCAGGCTCCTAGTTTTTCTGTGAAACCCCCTTAGTGGATTGGAGTATAAATAGATGTGCTGCAGGGCTCAGAGGGTCGTCAGTCATCAGCGGCCCTCCCAGGTCCCAGCTTAATATCTCTCTCTGTGCCTTCTCTCTTTATTTCTAATATTTCGCAATCCCTGGCCACCTCCCCTTAGAACCGGTTCGTTCATCTCTCTTTCCGTGCGGGATGCGGAAAAGGGAGATCCCGCCAAATCAGGCCTCCTCCCGCACTGAATGAAGGAGGCCCTGATCTTCTTATCAGATCACACAAATGGGTAACTTCCTGAGAACTGCTGAATTAGCAACCTCCCCAACCGAACACTTGAGCCAGGGGCTCCCTTGTCAGTCTACCCAAAATATACCAATCCAAAGAATACCTCTGAACACTCAGAAAATCCAGGAGATGACACATGATACTCCAGAAGCTTTTTCCACCACTCTCCTTCCCAATCGCCTAAGTCCCACTGCTATAGCCACCACATGCTAGGGGGCCTGGGCCTGAATATGGGCCCCAGCAAGGTCAGAACTCGGCTTACCCTTTCAGTCAGCAGATCAGTGCAGAGCATGTTCTCACTGAGGCCAAGGTTAATGAAGCCCTGCAGATGGAAGGCATCTGAGATCAGTCCTCCTGCCCTGCCTAGATCAGCCCTCTAAACATGTCAAAAAGTACTCTTCCCAGATGGTTTCCACAGGGGAGAGCTCACTGTTTCATGAGGAAATTCAACCCACGTTTGTTTAAGTGTTGGAAAGTTTCCCACAGCCCCCCAAAATCATACAGTTTGCAAATGTCCCCCTTTAGAGCCACAGAGATAAATAGTTGTATTACATACCAGTGACCAGTCATTTGGTCCTTATTGACTAGAGTCAATAGGCTATCATTAGGCTAAGTGCTGCTTGTTCATTGCCTTCATTTTCACAACTTCTAAGAAAAGGGTTCTGTGGTAATTCCTGCTTTAAAGGGAGTGAAGCTAAGAAAGGACAAGTAAACTTTCTCGAGGAAAGACACCAGAGAGGGAGAGGGGAAACCCTTCACCTTTCTTAGGCATGTCACTCTATTTGTTCCCATTCCCTTATCTATAAGGATCAATAGCATCTACTTTATAGGGCCAGGAAGAGCAAGCAGGAGAGCACAGTACTTGGCACAGGACTCAGTAAATCCTAGTGACTGGGCCTCTCTAGTGTGTGTGCCCTTCCCACCACGAACATCCTCACCAACTTGTTCTCCTCCTCATCGTATTTGTCTCCTTGGTAGGCTATGTAGTCCTGGAAGTTGGACTGGTATAAGGCAGAGATGTAAATCCCACGGGTGGATAGGTCACAGCTGATAAATGTAGGGTTTGAATCACGCAGTTGGTGACTTAGCTGGTCAGGCTCCCTGGATGACTGGGCCTGTTGCCCACCTTCAGCACCACCCCTTGAGTCTTGGGATAGGTGAGGGAGCTGGAGCTCCAGGCTACTTGAGGCTCCGGCCTGTAAGAGTTTGACCACCTCACACATTAAATGGACGAGGATGGCTTCCTTGTCCCTGATGTTCTGACTGCGCTGTTTCTCCTCCTGCTGCAGGTCCTCCTGCTGTTGCTCCTCCTGCTGGTGCCTGCTCTCCAGCTGCAGGATATACTCATTTGTGATCTGCTGCAGGCCCAGGATCAGTTCCTTCACCTGGGGATTTTGTCTCTGGTTTCGAAGGCCCTGGTCCTTCATCTGGCCTAAGGGATTTTGAAGGGTGTTTGATTAGTGACTCACGTTCTGGCTTTCAGTTTTGGCCTCACAAGGCTGGCCTGAACCTTCAGAGAAAGAGAGATTATGAACTGCAGCAACTTAGACTCCCCTGAGCTTTAGGTACCATGTATTTAAAATAATATATTGTTCCAATACTATTTACACTGTGCTAGAGAAAAGGAAAAGAATCTACATCCTATATAATAAAAGGCTAACATGCAAATTGTCCAAAGGGGAGTTCCACAAACCAGGAGTTCTGCTGCTCCCTATAACATGTGCTGACGCCAGGGGGCAGCATGGAAGGAAGGAAAGCCCTGCCAGCAGTTGGCATCTGGTGGGAAGGAACGCTCTGATTAGCCCTGATCACTGGCCAGGCCTAGGAACTCTACCCACCCACAATTCATGCAGTTGGCCTCTACTTTTATAATAAAAAATATAGTGACATCACATTTAGTGAAGATTAAATGGAAAACAATGAATGAATCTCACATGTGATTAGATTATCAATACTAAAAAGCTGAATAACACTTAAACAAATCCAACAGCATCGTAAGATAACCTTGTGGGGTTAGCTGAGAATGGAAGGGTGTTCAATTCTACATTTATATTAACTTCATTAATAAATCCTAAAAGGATAAAAATCACTTCAGCTATAGATGCTAAAAAGACATTTATCAAAATAGACAACCACTCTTGACTTAGAAAACTTATTGAGATGAATGCATACCTCTTTAACATAAGAAAGTCTCAGCCAAAACACCAGCTTCCTACTTAATTGGGAAAATCTGAAGAGTTGGGACTTCTAAATGAATTATTAGGCCATTCCTTCATTGTTAGTGTTAAATATCTTACATTGCACCACAAGTCTCAGCCAAGAACATTAGGCAAGAAAATAAATCAGGATTAGAAACTGGGGATTTGGTTATTGTTTTCTGCAGATTGTTACAGACTTAACATGTGATTTACAAGATAATTTGGTATAGTTACAGAATAGGGGCCCACCTCATGTTTCTGCAAATAAAATTTTATTGTAGCATAGCTACACCTATGCGGCACGTATTAGCCAGGCAGAGTTTGATAGTAAATGCTAGATTCCAATTTTTAATCTCGATTATTTACCTAATTAGTGAGCCTAACAGCTGCTCAGAAGCCCCATCTACATACAGCTTTGTTTTCATTTAACCCTAAGTGCTCCAAGTTCAGAATTCTCCTCAACTTTCAGATAGAGCAATTAAGGACACAATTTATTACAGTCCATTGATTTTAATGAGGGCGCCCAAAATATCTAGGATGAAAATGAATGGTGCAGGGTACAGAATCCTCTGAAACAAATTATTATCAATGCAGGCATTGTGGGACACAGAACACTCTGAAAACACAATATTATCAGTGGTAGTCTCTGGTCTAAGGTCTTTGTACACACACGTGATTAAACCCTTAACAGGACTCTACGGGGAGAGCACCTCCATTAGCCTTACTTTACAGATGAGAAGACAGAGGCCCAAAAGGAGGAGATAACACAAGTTTGGAACAGAGGAGCTTTAACAAGAAGTCCATTAGCCTCAAACCCCACCTCCCTCTTAAAAATCCAAACTCAAGGCCTCCTTCTGGAAGTCTGCTCATAGCATTCACTCCTTGGGATGCATAAGCCAAATAAGTCCATCTGTGCCCAACCCCACTAGCAGGAGTGGGTCCGGGAAACCCCAGTGCTATCTGGTCCAAAGACATTCTCTTACTCCACATCCCACAGCTCTCCCAACCCTGCCCCAAACACGTACGTGGGTCTCTGGTTCGACTCATCTCTTCTTTGGTCCCAAATCCTTTTGCCCAAAGAAATCAACCTTGACCACCAGGGCTCAAACTCCACTCTAGGGTCCTCCTCCTCTCACTAAGCTTGATTCCTGGGTTGGGCCTGCAGCTCTGCTTTTAAGAAGTATGAGCTACTCAGGGCAACAGTGAGATCCACCTTTTCCCTTTCAGGGGGATCTCCCCAGGAGCTCCCTATTACCTAAATGGCCTTCTTTGGCCCCATTACAGAGAAAGGGTCGGCTATGCCCACACCTGAGGTCACCCCACCAAGGAGCTGTGGTTCTCAAGCTTTGGTGGCATTGGCAACACCTGGAGAGTGAAGGAAAACGAGAGGCAGTTGGAGGTAGGCTAGGGCCAGGCCCAGCGAAGTATCTCAAGATCACCACGTGCTTTGAACCTACCATCCTCTGAGAACCTTAGGACCAAGTGAATCTCAATGAAATCACAAATGAGCTACCAACTCTCTATGTCTCTGACAAGACTGAGATTGGGAGCAATCTGAAATGCTGAGCCCAGGGCAGAGGGACAACTTGTCAAGGACGCCCTGGAGTGATCTCCAAGAGGGTTGGTCCCAATCCCCAGCCCTCCCTGGCTCTGTGTCGTTAGCAAACCTCCCCAGCCTTGCAGGTCCCCAGTCTCTCCTAGTTAAAGGGGGAGGGTGACATGGAGCTCACAGGGTGATGTGAAGGCTAACTGGGAGGACATGCCAAAACGACAGGTGGAACTGCCCCTTGACTGTGTCTGTGTCACCCTGGTCAGCTCCTGTGCTTCCCTCCCTGGAGCTTGTCATACAGAAGCTAGAACCAAAGCAGCCTGTGGTCTGAAAATGCCCTGCCTTCTGACTGTTCTCCAACTTCAGTGAGCGCTTGTTTAACAGGCAGGTGCCGGGGCTCCACTCAGGGTCTGAGTCAGGAGGTCATCATTGGGCCCAGCAGTCTGCACTGTGAAACTGCCTCCAGTACAGAGCATGCTAGGTGGGCAGGGCGCAGGCCTCTGCTCTAGCTGGGCTGCAATGCCCATACTGCTCTGCTCCCAGAGAGGAGGGGCAGAGGGAGGGAGAGGAAAGGACTAGTTGGTATTCAGTAGCGGCTTCTAACTCCCCACCCTCTGGCTCACCCTCTCTTCTCCTTCAAGTCTTTCCTCAAATCACCTTTTCCTCTGGCCACCCAGGTAATTCACACACTGCTCTACCCCCCACAAAGCACTTCCCTGGCCATTCTACCTCTTTTTTATAGCATTTTCTCCCTTCAAATGCACCCCAACTTTACTTATTTATTATGTTCCAATTTCTTTTCAGTTCTCCCTTCTAAACTCCATGAGGCAAGGGACTCATATTGTTTTGTTTATTGCTGTTTCTCAAATACAAAGAACCATATTGGCTATTGGGGAGCTCAGTAACATTTACCAATGAATGAATGAAGGAATGGATACATGATACTGTAATGTGATTATCCCAGGTCTGGGTCCCATTCTGGACCACAGGTTTCTCAGCTTCTGCCATCTTTCCTAGACACAGAGGGCGTTCTTGGTTAGGGTTTGTTGATGATTATTGGTAACTAACCAATTAGTGAGGGAAGACGGGAATGGAGATATCCATCAGTTGTAGCTCAGGTGAATGCTGACAATGGATTGATTTGCCCAGAGGAAAACCCTCATGTTCCTCAACCCCCTCCATTTCCCACACTCCCTCAGCTGATGCTCTCTGCTAGCAATGGGCCCCCTCCCAGTACAGCGCTGTCCCATGGATTTGCCAAAAGGGGTTGCTGAATCCTAACTTTCCTTCCTGACTCAGAAAACTCAGGGCAGCTATAGCTGAGGACTCAGAAGCCAGGGTGAGAGTGGAAGGGAAGGTCTGGGAAGGCCCAGAACCCCTCCTAGAGCCGCCAGTGTGTCTTCTGCCAGTATCATGTCCAATAAGGTACTGGGCACCTGGCTGGGCTCTCACCTTGGCACTCATACCTAACTAGATTGTAAAGACCTCGCAGAGAGAGAACACCTGTTTGCTTGTACCTCTCTTTAGCCTTAAGGCCTGAGCATAAAGTAGGTGTCAAGTAGCTACTTTTGGTTTTCCTCTTTGCATCTGACATGGGAAAACAGGTGACAGGAAATGCACAGCATATATAAATAAGTGGAGTTGGATAAGTTCTGTGAAGAAAACCCATGCTGAGTAGGAGACTGAGACCAAGAGAGAAGGCTATGGAGATAGGGGAGTTAGAAAAAGACCCCAGGAAGGGAAGGAGCAAAGCATATGGACCTCTGGGAATAATGTTCCAGGCAAAGCACAGCAAGTGCAAAAACCCTGAGGTGGCAGCAAATATTTGCTGTATTTGAGGAAAAGACCACACAAGGTGCAATGAACCTTGATAAGGACTTTGGCTTTTATGCTGAGCATGATGGGAAGACAGGACAGATCTTCCAGAGCTGCTGTGTGAGTGTTCAACTGCCTGTGAGGCTGGCTGGGGTTCACAAGCCAGTCAGGACACCTCGGGGAACAGGAGAGATGTTTCTGGCTTGTTATTGGATTCCCTTGTTAATTGCTACAATAGATCCCTGCTGCTCCTAGAAAGCCCAATATCTTCATCTGAAGTCTGTGGAGCTGCAGGATAACATTCTCAACCAGGGACACCTGGGTAGCCCCATCCCCCACCAGTGCAAAGTTTCACCTCTGCCCCACTGACTCAGGGGATGGCCATCACTCATTAAGAACCACTGTTCCAAGGGCCTGTGGAGGGACTTCTCGTCCCGCCCCATATTTCATCTTCATGGACATTTGGTATAAAAGGGATGAGAAGCCGAAACCGGTTTGGCTCAGTGGTAGAGCGTCGGTCTGCGGACTGAAAGGTCCCTGGTTCGATTCCGATCAAGGGCATGTACCTTGGTTGCAGGCGCATCCCCAGTAGGAGGTGTGCAAGAAGCAGCTGGTCGATGTTTCTCTCTCATCGACGTTTCTAGCTCTCTATCTCTCTCTCTTCCTCTCTGTAAAATATCAATAAAAATGTATTTTAAAAAAATAAAAGGGATGAGAAGATCCATGGCTTTCATCAGACACCCCCAAAGATCCAGAGTCATATTCAAAGGCAGAGGGGGTTCTGCCAGGGAAAGCTGGCTTAGAACCTACCACCCGGGGTGCTCACTGCTTCCATCACCCCCAGCCCACCTCCCCACTTCCTTTGTTTGGCTCCTCCATCTCTGGATTTCTTCTGATGGAGCATCTCCTTCCTTCCAGCATTTAGCTCTCTGCCAGCCTTCAATACTTCTTCAAATATGAGTAACAGACCTGAGGCTCTGTTAAGTCAGCCTTTTCTGGGCTCTTTCTGTTTGCTTTCCCCAGAGTCTTCTTGCTTCTTCTGCCCCAGAGGAGTTGGTTCCAACCACCCCGTCCATCCCCGCCCAGGACTCAGTATAGTGCTTAGGACATGAAGATAAGTTTTGGTTGTTGTTTTATTAAATACTAGAGGCCCACTGTAGGGAATTCATGCAGCTTCTGTTCTGGTTTTCTGGAGCACTCTCTTTCCAAACCATCCCCAGAGTTAGTGTCCAGGCCAGGACAGGTGGTAGGTGCCCTGGACTCCTTCTCAGGGAGGGTACACATCTGCAAAGAGACAAAAAGCACTTGATGCCTGATCAAGGACTTTCCACGGGAACAAGCATCAAAATGAGCTGGGAGTCCGGGGGCCTCCTCCTTTTTCCCTGCCTCTTCTTTAATTTTATATACTAACCGCATCCCGTATCCCTGACGTGTTGCAACCATTAGTGCAATGACTTTGACTAAATTCTGCGAAGTGCATATTTCCTGCCAGGGGTCTGCACTTGCTACTTTCATACAACTTTACTATATAGCTGCTGCTTTAATTTGTTTTACTTCTGTGCATTTTTCATTTTTCCATTTTTGCTGATCTCAATTTCAAAAAGCCAGGTTACCCTATTCTGGGGAAAAACAGAAAGGCCCTGGAATCCATGGGTGGGGCTTGGGGGTAGGATGTCTCTGATGTAAACCAGGGGTAGAGGGTGGGATGGGAGTGTGCTGGGCTGCAGCTGACTTGAGTGGGGACTGAGGGGCTGCTGGTGGGACCTTCACAGGTGCGGCCACCCAGCCAGGCTACAGGGTCCCCCTTCCCTCTCAATGGTGGGAGGCGTGGGCCTCCTGGGTTGGGTGGTCTCACCCTGCGAGCGGAAGCCAGCTCAAGGCAGTTTCCCCATCTGCACAGCGGGTATAACCATACCCACTTCATGTCATAGCCTAGGACATAGTCCAGGAGGTAATGTAGATAAAGCGCTTAAATCCTGGCCCGCAGACTAATTTCAGTCCAACACCACTCTTTGCTGTTCTTCCCAGTCCTGACAGACAAGTCCCACAAACCAAGTAACGGGGACACAACAAATGGTGAGGGTCCAGCCAGCAGCTCAGGGACTTTGTGGCTCCTGTTAAATGGTGTTCCCCAAGGCTCCTCTAGGCTCGGCCCCCTTTGGCTGGCTCCCCAGTGGACACCCCACCCCAGATCCCCAACCCCAGCCCCCACCCCCCAGCTCAGTCCTGCTGATGGGCAAGGCCTGGGAGGGGGCCTGGAGGGAGCTGATGGGCATCCAGGCAGTGGTGAGTCTGCCCACAGACAACCCCATCCGAGCCAATTGGGCCTTGGACCCTCAAGGGGGCAAACCAAGAGAAGCCAGAGCCTCTGCCTCAGGCCACTCCAGGGTCCCGAGGAGGAAGTGAGGCCCTGCACAGGGTTCAGGAAGGAAGGGCAGACTTTCAACTAGTCCAGGAGCCAATCGCTATGAGAGGGCTACCTGTCTGCACGGCAGGATCCCAGGGACCTGGCCGAGCTGGAGCAGGACGGGTGCTCTGTGGACGCAGGTCAGCGTCGCTCCATTCGCCAGGACAGCCCGGGCACCTAGGCTTCTGCAGGAACGTCCCCACAGGCAGGGCTCGGGGCGGGGGAAGCACAGATCGCCCCCTCGCGACCCACCGATAGGGGGCGAATGCGCAGTCGCGCTGCAGGAGCTGGGGCTCCCTGACCCTATGGGACCCTGAGGGCTCCCTGGAAGCAGGGAGCTGGCAAAGAAGGGGAAGGCGCCCAGGGCCAGGCTCCAGACCTTGGCAAGGAAGAGCAGGCTACCCGCAGCACCCTGACTCTGGTCTCCTCCCGCCCCCTGGCTCTTTGGGGGGCCTCCCTTTGCCTCCTGGTTTAGCTCCCCAATGTCCAGGCAACTGAAACCTGCATGCAGCCAGAGAGAAGTCTTTCTGGACTAAAGCCAGGGCATCCTTAGAACATCCTTCCCTGTGAGAGTTCCCACTGGACTTTGTAGTTGTTCCCTTTGGATCTATGCAACATTTAATGAAGTCTGCAGCCCACCCAGCGTGTTCTGGGGTTTGGCAGTGAGTTCCACTACCCAGGGCCCGGGCTTGCTCAGAGGCTCGAATAGAAAACACATGATCTCAAGCACCTAGGGGAAAAAAAGAACCATGTAAAGTGATGAACAAAAGCAGACCTGGAGACAGGGAAGCATAGATCAGACTGTCAAACCTTAAAGGGAGGTAGGGGAGGGTGGGAAAAAGGGGGAGAGATCAACCAAAGGACTTGTATGTATGTATGTATGTATATATATATATATATATATATATATATATATATATATAGCTGATCTCAATTATATTTTATTCAATTATTCAATTATTCAATTATCACCATCAATTATATATATGTAACTAATCAGTGGTCATGGACAACAGGGGGGTGGGGGCATACGTGGGGAAAGGTTTGGGATGGGAATGGGGGGATGAGGACAATTATGTGACAACTTAAATAAAGATTATTGTTAAAGTCTCTGTACAAGCACTGTGGGAAGACCTCGCTGCCTTCTGACCGCTCCATGTGTCTTCACCTTGACCTTGCCACTACCAGTAATTAGCATCACGACCTCAAGCAGCTCTCATGGCTTTTTCAGTCCTCCGTGTTTTGTTCTGCAAAATAAGCCACTTCTCTCTGTTCAAGTCATAACATTCTATTTAATCCAGATCAGTTGCCTTATTGAAGAGCTGTTTGGTGCCAGATCTCAGCCAGTGCTGGGATACAGTTATGAGCAAATCAAGCGGTGGATGTGTATGGTTGGTTGGGAAAGCAGACAGACACATGGGATGACTGTTAGGAAATGGACGGCTGAGGGCGCTGGAAGGTTACATACAGCAGGGAGATTTAACCCTATCCCCACAAAGGACACCTCATAAACACAGAGGGGTGTTAGAGCAGAACAAACATTTTGATAGGGCCTTGAAGGTTAGAGATGTGTACAATATCCATGAACAGTACAAATCTGATACCTCTGGAACTTACAGGTATGAAAGGCCAGAGATACAAGCAGGAGTTAAGACATGAATGAGTCTTACATAAACATAGTAAGGACTTTGGAATTCTCACTGAAGGCAACAGGAAAGAGACAACATGACAATTGACTGAGAGACTGAAGTCAATTCTGTAAGACTGGGAATAAAAATGAGAATGTCCTCTCTCACCACTTTTCAACATTGTAGTGGGGGTTCTAGCAGTGGTTGGCAAACCGTGGCTCCTGAGCACCATGCGGCTCTTTGGTCCCTTGAGTGTGGCTCACCCACAAAATACCATGTGTGGGCAAACACATACAGTGCAATTGAAACTTCGTGGCCCATGTGCAGAAGTCGGTTTTCAGCCTAGGCAAGTCCATTTTGAAGAAGTGGTTCTAACGCCGAGCCACACTGAAGGGGCCAAAGAGCCCCATGTGGCTCGTGAGCCGCGGTTTGCCAACCTCTGTTCTAGGCAATGCAATTGGAACCGAGACATAAATACCAAAAAGGACAAGGGAAAATTATCTTTATTAGCAGCATGATACATTTATGTACAAATTGTGTACATTGAAAATTCAAAGAAATTCCCCTTCAAACACACACACACACACACACACACACACACACACACACACCAAACAATGAGAGCTAATAAGTGAATTTAACAAGATCATAGTATTGTTGGGTGGTGGTTCTTTCTGGGTCTCTCACGTTACTGCTGGTCTTGCAGGCATGGGCCTTGACTGCCTTTGTTCTAGACTATGTTTTCCAAAGACATACATTTGATATGTATATAGATGTGAATATGTGTACAGCACACTGCCTTACAGGATTGTATATTAGCTGCCATTTCCAAGATGCCATGTACCTTCTTTTCTGGTTCCATGAGCTCCCTCTTTCATACGATGAATTCCTTTCTTTCTTAGCCATCATTGATTTATAAAAACATGGGTAGAGAAAAAAAAAAAAAAAAACCTGGAAGAATCATTTGTTCTTATGCGTTTGATTAGCACACACACACACACACACACAAAAAAAAAAAAAAAAAAAAAATCATGAGATTGTCTTCAAGGAAAAATAATCACCAAACCCAGACTCAAAAGAGAGGATGATCACAAACTCAAGTGATGGACTAAAGCCATCCATTGGCGCTGAAGGCCCTTTCCTCCTCTATAAAATGGAGGTAGTCGCTGCTCTGTCCACTTCACACACCCAGTGCTCTGACAGAAGCCCAAGAAGAAAGGGCTTTGCAGAGAGACTCCTGGGTGGTGGTATTTGAACAGCTGAGGAGACTATAGAGAAATGGAAGTCCCCAGGCTTGGCACCAGAGATTCCTTTGAAAACCTTTTTGAAAAGGCAACAAGGGAAAGAGCTTGTATTTGGAAGCAGGAACATCTGCAATTCCATCTCCACTCTGCCATTTGGCCTCTCCTGTGGACAGTGGCTGTGAAGTCATTAGGGTTCTCTGGGACACAGCATCCCCAGACCTAGAAAGCCTTCTCCAGCTCTATTTTTCATGTATAACCTGCCTTGGAATTTAAAAATAAAAAGGACAAAAAAATTAATAGTTCCTAAAGGTGACTATGAAGAGTGAGGAAGAAATAAAATGGGCCTGGAATTTAAGAGAATATGGACTTTATTAGGTTTCAAATACAAAAATAAACCCAGTTAAACAGGGAGGCCGAAAGCTCCCTTTGTTACTCTAGGATTTCCAACCCCAACCCATAAAAACATTTTGCTCACACACAATGGCTAGCAAAGAGTAAAAACAAGCAAGTTCTCAAAGATAAGAGGGTTCAAGTTGTCGAAGGTCTCAGCCAATGGATGTTGAGCCGGAACGACATACTGGACGGGGAGGACGCAAATTCTTCCATTACATCTTGTACTTGCATCCTTACCCAATTTCCTATAAGGTCCCTTAGCGCCTGCAAGAACCACCTCATGGCTACGGGATCCAAATGGAGATAGAAATAGAATTAGTGAGGTTTCAAGGGGGCCCCAGAAATCCCCATGTCATGATAGACCATCTCAGAGCCACACTTCAGGGATGTTGAACTTCACCCTACCCTTCTTTGGGATGCATTTCCAAGTCTACCCACCACAACCCTGATAGCTCATTTTTAGCTTCAATGCCACAGCCATGTCCCTACAAGACACTTTGTCTCATATAAAATCCTATAACCTGACCATAGACTTGGACTCATCAACATTTCTATTGCCTCTAGTGTCCCCTCACTCCATCAATCCTCCCCAGTAGCTGAAAAAATTTATGACATAAATGATTTTTCTTCACTGCTCTATTCCAAGCAGACAGAACAGTGTCCATCATGTGGCGAGATGCAACAGGTCATTGATAACTGAATGCCAGGTCCTCATAACCTTCAGAGGAGAACCTCACTGTATAAAATAACATACAGAGACATCCATGATCATCTCTGTCTATCTCACCCACTAACTCAAGCCCCACAGGGCAGAGGGCCACTTATGATTAGTGCCCTGCTCAATGGCAGGTCAGGTAATCCATGTTTGCAAAGGAACTGAATAAAAAAAAAGAAAGTACAAACCATCTGGGGTATAGATGAACTGAAGCTATAGCTACTAAAGGCCAATAAGGGAAGACTCAGCTATTGGACTACAGCAGTGGAAAACCCCAGAATTGGGATGTCAGCAATACTCACCGACTGTCATGCACTGGGGCTTATCTGAAAAGTTGAGGCGGAACCAGCCAGGCGCCTTACACTTATAGGCCTTGCCAGGGACCAATAGGAGCTTGTTGTCCAGAAAGCGGATATAAAGCTGCTCCTCTTTCTCAAATGTGCATGGGTCCAGGTACTAGGGAAGGCAGAGGGACAGAGCTGAGCCCAAGACCTATCAGGCAGGCCTGCCAAGGACACCTGTCCTCACTCCCAGAGCTCACCTTTTTCAAGTTGACCCAGATATAGGGGCCAGAGCCACAATTGAGAAAAGGGATCTCTATTGAGGTCAACTTGGTGGTGACGTACTTGTAGGCCTTCTGCATCCGGGAGCGATTATAGGGCAGGTACACGTTGTCAATCCATTCTGGATGGTGATAGGGGAGAACACTGTGACAGGTCCTCTCCACCGAATTGACAAGAATTCTTTGCCACATGCTCCCTACCTGGACTTCCTGGCAGCTATTTCTGTCCAAGATTGACTCTGTACTATATTTGAGCTGATGGCATGCATATTCAAAATTTACCTCCTACCTACCTACCTACCTACCTACAGCTCTGCCTAAGACACAGGACTGTTTCGTAAACCCATAGAAGTGTTCTATTTGACTTTACAGCTCTGACACTAAGAGTCAGGACATCCCCTGAAATGGGTTGATGCTTTTGTTGTCAAATGATCAGGAAGCAGGAACTCATAGCTCCCCCTACTTCCTAACTTACAACCTCACACAGTGGGCTTTGAGGTATTTGGTGATGATCTCAGCCCAGTTGTTCTCAGCATTGGCAGCACATAGAATCACCAGGGGAGCTTCTAGAAATCCTCATGGCCAGGTTATATCCCTAGATCACATGGAGCCCACACTTTGGTATTTAAGCTCCCCATGTAATTCCCATGTTCTTCCCAAATTGATAGCCATGTTTAGGGGGCTGACAACCTGGTTTCTGCCAAATATCAAAGGGCCTGGCACCATGTAGGGAAACAGGTTAATGGATTTCTTCTATCTACCCTTTTACTTACCCAAAGATCAAAGTACAATTGTTTTCTCAACCAGAGTATTTGGTTACTTAAATTTATTTAATTACTAGAGGTCTGGTGCATGAAACTTTACACAGAGTGGGTAGTTCCTCAGCCTGGCTTGCACCCTCTCACAATCCGGGGACTGCCAGCCCAAACTGCTCACTTGCATGCCTTCCTGACCACCTCTGACCTCTCTGTCTGCATGCCTGCCTGGTCACCTTAATCATTCTACCTGCCTCTCTGATCACCCCTAGTCACTCTGCCTGCCTGCTTGATTGCCCCTCATCACTCTGCCTGCCTGCCTGCCTGCCTCACTGACTGATCACCCCAAACAAGGTGCCTCCCTGCATGATCATCCTTAATGGCTCTCCTGCCTGCCTGTCTGATCAACCATAATGGCTCTCCTGCCTGCCTGCCTAATAACCCCTAACTGCTTACCTGCCTGCCTGATCACTCTGAACTACTACTTACCTGCTTGATCACCTCTAACCACTCTGCCTGCCTGCCTGATGCCCATAACTATTACCTGCCTGCCTGACTGCTCTTAACTACCTCTTGCCTTGGTTCCAACCACTGTGGCTTCATCCAGAAGGATGTCCAGAAGGTTATTTGGCTGTCTGGTCTAATTAGCACATTATTCTTTTATTATTATAGATATCCCAGATTTTAATTTAAATCTATTAAACTGGCATCTATTCTACTACAGGGAATTAAAGAAAGGGGCACTTGTCTATGTTTCGGCCCTGGCACTAAAGGGGAAGTTCTCCCTGAAGCCAGCATTCACGTCAGATCCAAGGGGCAGAAGAACCCAAGGGCCATAGGTGTACCCACAGCAACTTGCCCAATGGCAGTGCTCCCTTGGTCACCTTGAAAGATGAAGTTAAGTCATAGTTGAAAAATCAGGGCACTTGTATCTTTGTAATCTTTGCCTGAGCAAGCAGAATATAGAAAGGGAACTTTGACATAAGGACAGATTTGGGAAATTCCCCCCAAAGCATATAATTGTCTATCCCCTTTCCAGGCAGAGCACGAGCGACCAGACAACCAATTAGATGGGCTCTAATTAGCCCATCCTGGCTTTTAGACCAGTGCCTCCCTCTTCTGTCTACACTTTAGTGCCTCCTCTGAACTGCATCCTGCCTTCCTTCAAACTTCCTGTCCTCCACCATGACACCTGAGACAGCAAATAGGATGTCAGGGGACTGAGGCATGACAGAGGCCCAAGCAGACCCAGGAATACCCCTGTGGCCCTGATCACCAAGATGTCTGAGTGGAGCTCAGTACCTCTGTCCTGGAGCAGCCGAAACAGCTTGTACTGGGTGATGCCAGAGATGCTGTGGAGGAAGCCAAAGGCACCCACAGCAGAGGCCACTTCCTTGTTGTGGGTATACAGAGTGCCAAAACTGAGGCCAGAAATCCCAAAATCCTAGAGGAAGAGAATAAGGGAGTGAATACCTTATGTTCTTGGTTCCCATCCCTTCCCAACCGAAGAATACACTATAGGGACTCACTTTAGTGGTGCCCCAGATCACATGGGTCCTGTTGGGGTCAGGCAAACTGGGGAGAAGAAAGTACAATGAAGGTTATAGAGAAATATTTGAGTGCTGAAGACTTAAGATCTGTGTGTGGGAATGGGGAATGGGCCTTAAGGTCCTCTAACCAGACCTTTTGTAGAGGTTTATCTTTATTTTAGAAGGATAAAATAATGAATGATATTTATTTCTATCTTGCCCTCAATTATCTCATTCAGATCAAAGGTGGTATTTAGATCAAAGTGACTTAGGAGGAAAGATCATACTTTGTTTATTTCCACATTTAACTCAATTCCTAAAACTTAGCCAGGTGAATTTATGACACATGAAATCACTGTGCAAAAGCAGGAAGCTAATATCCTTTTTTAAATTATTATTATTTTTATATTTTTTATTGATATTTTACAGAGAGGAAGGGAGAGAGATAGAGAGCTAGGAATGTTGGTGAGAGAGAAACACCGATCAGCTGCCTCCTGCACACCCCCCACCAGGGATGTGCCTGCAACCAATGTACATGCCCTTGACCGGAATCGAACCCAGGACCTTTCAGTCCGCAGACCGACGCTCTACCCCTGAGCCAAACCGGCTTCGGCAGGAAGCTAATATTCTTATTCCCACTCCAACTGAGACCAACTCACCTTTCCATGCTCAGAACACTGTGGAATGGGATGGATTCATCAAACACAGACAGCATGGAAAGCTCATCAATAATCACATGAAGGTTGTGCCTGCAAGTTAGTCAGAGAAGGAAAAATAACATCAAGGTTCTATCTCTCATCTTAACTCACTTTCTTTTATGGTCAATGCTGAATGTAGATCAGATTTTCTCCAACTGCCCCGGGAGCCCAACCACTAAACATCATGGTAAGGCAGAGGAGCTGGTACACAAAAAAAGGACCTTACACATGGAGAGGGCTTACTTGGAAGGCATAGAACCCAAAGATACATGTGAGCAAATCTTACTGAACCTTTCCATCCTCAAGCAGAGACCACTTTGTGGTGTTAATTGAGTCAAGACTATTATGCACATCGTGTTTATTCTTTCATTGGCCCTCTGATGCAGTACTGATACCTTCATTTCACAGATGAAGAAACTAGATTCTGAGACAAAGTTCATACTCACTATCAGCAGGTTTTGAAGCAAGGCCTTGAACACAATTCTGTCAAATTCAAGCCCAGGACTTGCAATGTTCTTCCTTTTGTCCCCATGTTTCTCCATTAATTGGTCTGGGTAGTCATGAGGCTTAGAATGGAAGACTATCTACCCCTAACAGGGCTGTTTCTGGACTCCAGACACATCATATATGAACATGTTCTCAGGAATGGGACATAAAGTTCTGTGGGGTAAGTTTTTATCTTCACCCCACATCGTCCAGTAGTCTCTCTTCCCTGGAACTTCAGGCCAAGGAGTTTGGGAAGGAGAGGCTGAAAAAGTGCTCATGCTACAAAAAGTGGATGATTAACAAAACTGTAGTATGATTCTTACATAGATGTTTGCACATGAAAAATACTAGAAAGAAAATAGGGGAAAAAGTTTGGTGGAAGCTGTAAGCATTTGGTTGCATTTTCCTCCATTCCCATTTTAATTAGTTGTACACTACTTTCAAGAGTACAATAAGCAGTAAGCATAGATAGGAAAAAGTATTTCTGGTTCTGACTGCTTGTCCATGATTGATGCCAATTTGTTTCATTTCAAGAGGTAAACTCCTACCTCTTGGCAAATTCCAGGTATGCCTTCAGTGAATCCGGAGAGTAGCTGTCTCCCAGAAGATTATTGGGGTTGATGAGAACAAGACCTCTGACCTTTTGCCTCTGAAAGAACCAAACATAACCCAATGAACTCAAATCCTTCACATCTACTTCACAATCAGCCAGTGTCAGACAGGACACCCAATATATGTCAAATAACCAGTACATAGAATCCTAAATCAACTACCATGCTTCCCCAGGGCAGAGCAGAAAGTAGACTGGGGACTGCCAGCAAGAAGAGTTAGGGCTCCCAGAGGGCCACATCCCTGGAACACTGCTTCTTCTGAAGAAGGAGCCCACACTCTCTTGTTGAGGAAGGTGGAGCAGAGTCTTAGCACTGAACCCCCTTCAAGGGCAGCATTTTAGCACCATTGGCCCTCTCCTTACCTTAAACTTAGCCTCAACCATGGCTTTCTCCAACTTGTCCACAGTCAATTGGAATGGTTGGGTGTTGGCCTCAGTGACCTGGAACACAAACACTGCCTGAATACCACCCATCTGAAAGTTTCGAAGCTTTGGTCTCTCATTCCCACAAAACATGAACAATTCTTGGCCTTCATACTCACGGTACCAGTCCCCACATGCCCTCTGTGCTGATTTCTCCATCCTCATCCCATCATTACTTACATATATGACAGGAAAGCTATCCCCATGCATAACCCTTGGAATACCTCCAGAACATTTCATTGTCTAGGTGGGCTGAGCAGGAAAAGGGTCCCATTCTGACCTCACTCTGCAGATGGACAGGAATCAGCTCAACTTTTGAATACATGTGGGAAGTTAATGAGAAGCAGAAACTGAAGGGGGTGGTGATCAGAAAGGCATCTGGAAACACAGAGAGACATGGCTGTCAGTCCAGGGTCTCTTGGTCCGAACCACCACACCCACCTGACACTCCCAGACTAGCAGCAACTCTACTGACAGGATAGGTTACTTGGGCAATCCCTGCCACTTGGGAAATTCTTTGGGGCTCAAGCTCTCTAAAAGGTAGCCATCCTTATAAACAATATTTGGGGAACAAAACTCAAGTGTCCTTGTCTTGGAGCTACACTTTAGAAGGAGAAAAAATAAATAAAAGAATAGTGCTCTCCATGGCTCAGAAACCAAGCTGCAAATCAAGCCTACCTTGCTAGCATGGTGGGCACTGACATAAATCCAGTCAGCTCTGGGTGAAACACCAGAGGCTGAGGCCTCTGCACAAGGAAGGCTCTTCCTCTCCACATAACTCATGTTAACTACACCTGGTGGTATCCAGTGTGCCTTCTCTTTCCATCAATTGGCCTTATTGATGACCTAACCCAGGACCTACTGATTTGAATGAAACTGGCCACCTTGGTAACTACCTTCCATGAACCCAAAGCTCATTAAAGACTGAGACTCTTGTTTGGACATCGTTAAGAGGGACATTTAAAACAGATCTTTCAGCTTTATGTGATCTAGAACTCATTAGACATGGTTTTTGAGGAGGAGAAGGTGATAGAAATTCTATATAGTTTGAGTCAGTTTACCAGGTCTCTCTGTATTGGAATTGAGCCCCAAATCCCAGCTAATAATAGAATGGGTGGGCTCCCATCATCACCATTCTCAAGGGCATACCTCCTTGAGGTCTCTCTCATGGTTTTCTTCTTCATTAAGTGAGGATACAAATCCCTTACTCCTTTAGAAATAGTAAGAAAATATAACCAGTATAGGAGAGTCCCAGCATTTTAGGGGAAGGGCCTTCTCCTCTGAGGCCCAGTGCCTGTGTACTGCTATTTCTCTGAGGGAAAGCAGAGCTCATCAACTTACCACCTGGATCACACAGCACCATGGTCAGGGTCAAGAAGACAGAGAGGCGGCTATTTAGAACAACCACCTGAAGAAGATGCACAGAGGTAGAAGTAAAAAACCCAATCTCCATGTATGATGGGCTAGTCCCTCTATCTCCCTCCCGCTCAGTAGGGACAGGGAGAAGGAGCCTCCAAAGTTGGAATCCATGGGCCTTCATTCTGTCTTGGCCCTGAAGGCCTCTTCTGGTTCTCCCTGGACCCTTTAGGAAATGCAGAGCCCTCAAGACTACATCTCTCCACTAGGAGATAAGTGAGGCTTAGAAACTAACTCACATTTTCTGGTTCAAGCTGCTCAGGTGCCTTGCAGTAGTAGGTCAGGAAACTGGCCAATTCTTCCCTCAGGCTGTAGGCAGACCCAGAGAGATCTTGTGGTTTCAGGCCCAGGAGCCCTTTCATTCAGTATCTAGACCAGCCATTGTCAAACTACGGTCCCCGGGCCAGATCTGGCCCATTTGGCTTTTCTATCTGGCCCTCGGAACCGAAAGAGTGGAGGGTTCTCTTGCTCTCCCTCCACTCCTTCAACAGCAGCCCAAGATGAGAGAGCCAGCATGGTCAGGTTGCTTTTGTTCCAGCCCTCCAGTCCAGTTTAAGAACCCATTGTGGCCGTCAGGTCAAAAAGTTTGCCCATCCCTGATCTGGACTTTCGTCTTTTCCAAAGAGCCAGATGTCCAATCTCATGTTATATGGTAACTGACTGAGATTATTGATTCCTGAGATGACAGACAATTAGTGTGAGAGCTTGGGCTATTTTTCTTATACCAGGCTGCCTCCTAACGTTGTGCTCTAGACATTTTCTAGAGGTTTCACTGGAAGAAACAGAGGTAGCCAACCAAGAATCTGATATTTGAATTCTGCCCTGCCTGAGAACTGGTGCCTGTGGAGCAGGAGGCCAAAGATCTGGAAGTTACTTACAACGCATGTCCTCTCCAATCAGGATACTGCAGAAGGTCATCATCAATGTAGTTCATGTCAATCCGACTCAACTGTTAACAAATAAAGCATGAGGTCAGACAGACCAGGGACCTCACAGTCTTCCTTCTACTCATTGGATGCACGTGGGGATTTGCCCTACAACACAGGGCCTCCCAGAGGGCAATGGGCACACATGCTGCATGCTCCTGAATGAAGGAGCCCCTGATCTTCTTATCAGATCACACAAATGGGTAACTTCCTGAGAACTGCTTAATTAGCAACCTCCCCAATCGGAACGCTTGGGCCAGGGGCTCCCTAGTCAGTCTACCCAAAATATACCCATCTAAAGAATACCTCTGAACACTCAGAAAATCTGGGAGACGACACATGATATTCCAGAAGCATTTTCCCCACTTTCTTTCCCAATCACCTAAGTCCCACTGCTATAGCCACCACATGCTAGGGGGCCTGGGCCTGAATATGGGCCCCAGCAAGCCCACAACTTGGCTTACCCTTTCAATCAGCAGATCAGTGCAGAGCTTGTTCTCACTGTGGCCAAGGTCAATGAAGCCCTGCATATGGAAGGCATCTGAGATCAGTCCTCCTGCCCTGCCTAGATCAGCCCTTTAAACATGCCAAAAAGAACTCTTCTGAGATGATTCCCACAGGGTAGAGCTCACTGTCTCATGCAACAATTCAATCCACATTTACATGTTTGAAAGTTTCCCACAGCCTCAAAATCAAACAGCTTGCAATACCCCCCCTTAGAGCCACAGAGATAAATAGTTGGATTACATACCAGTGACCAGTCACTTGGTCCTTATTGCCTAGAGTCAATAGGCTATCATTAGGCTAAGTGCTTCTTGTTCATTGCCTTCATTCTTACAACTCCTCAGAAAAGGGTTCTATGATGATTTCGGCTTTAAAGGGAGTGAAGCTAAGAAAGTAAACTTTCTCAGGGAAAGACACCAGAGAGGAAGAGGGGAAACTCTTCCCCTTTCTTAGGCATGTCACTCTATTTGTTCCCATTCCCTTATCTATAAGGATCAATACCATCTACTTTATAGGGCCAGGAAGAGCAAGCAAGAGAGCACCCAGTACTTGACACAGTGCTCAGCAAATCCTACTGACTTTTTGTCTCCAGTTTAACCTTTCCATATGACCTTGATGATGGGCAGACTCTACCTGCCTGCCCAGAGCTTGGATCTATTAGTACAACATACCATCTCTTGTTATTCCCATTTCCTTATATAGGCCTTTTATGTTATTGGAGCAGTTACATTTTCTCACAGTCCAAGGAGGTACCTGACTCACTTGGCACCCAGAAAAGAAAATGGCCATTGAGCACATGTCACTCAGCTAGAAGCAGAGAGATGATATATACCTGCTGTCCTCTACCCTGTGGCTGGAGAAATTTTGTGAACATCCCTTGCTGGAAGTCTTTCATTGACTCTCTGTCACCCTTAGGGTAATATCCACCACTGCCCACACTTATCACAGCCCTCATTGCCCCTACTCTATCCACATGGGTCTCCTTTGCCATTCACTCCAAGCCCTTCCCACCTAAAGCTTTACACATGCTATTGCTCCCCGACCCCCACAACCCCTGCCCAGTGGAGCCCACATCTCACTATGTCTGTCTGATTCAGTCTATTAAGGGACTGTACCAGACCACCCAAACCTGGTGTCCCCTTAGTGATCTTTGAAACATCATTAATCTTTGTATCCTTATGGCTGATGACTATCATTTCTAGACTGGGTTCCATGAGAACAGGTCCACTTCTACTGTGACTTCAGTGACTCCTAGAGGTAAGAGCAGGGATTAGGGAAAGAAACCAGAGGAGGAGAAGGGAACCCAGTCTCAGCCCTTCACCTTTCTTAGGCATGTCTTTCTATTTTGTGCGCATTCCCTTATCCATAAAGAGAGAATACCACTTACTTCATAAGGCCAGGAAGAGGGAGAGAGAGAGCACAGTACTTGACACAGGAGTCAGTAAATCCTAGTGACTGGGTCTCTCTGGTGTGCCCTTCCCACCACCCACATCATCCTCACCAAGTTGTTCTGGCGCTCATCGTATTTGTCTCCTTGGAAGATTATGTAATCCTCAAAGTTGGACTGGTATAAGGAAGAGATGTCATTCCCACGTTTGGATAGGTCACGGCTGGTAGATGTAGTTTCTGAATCACGCAGTTGGTGACTTGGCTGGTCAGGCTCCCTGGATGACTGGGCCTGTTGCCCACCTTCAGCACCACCCCTTGAGTCTTGGGATAGGTGAGGCAGCTGGAGCTCCAGGCTACTTGAGGCTCCGGCCTGTAAGAGTTTGACCACCTCACACATTAAATCGACGAGGATGGCTTCCTGGTCCCCGATGTTCTGATTGCGCTGTTGTTCCTCCTGCTGCAGGTCCTCCTGCTGGTGCCTGCTCTCCAGTTGCAGGATATACTCATTAATGATCAGCTGCAGGTGCATCATCAGTTCCTTCACCTGGGAATTTTGTCTCTGGTTTCTAAGGCTCTGGTCCTCCATATGGCCTAAGGGATTTTAAAGGGTATTTGATTGGTGACTCACATTCTGGTTTTCAGTTTTGGCCTCACAAGGCTGGCCTGAACATTCAGAGAAAGAGATTATGAACTGCAGCAACTTAGACTCCCCTGAACTTCAGGTGCAGGCCTGAACAGGGGAATTCTAGCATGTATTTAAAATAATATATTGTTCCAATACTATTTACACTGTGCTAGAGAAAAAGAAAAGAATCCACATCCTATATAATAAAAGGCTAACATGCAAATTGTCCAATGGGGAGTTCCACAAACCAGGAGTTCTGCTGCTCCCTATAACATATGCTGATGCCAGGGGGCAGCATGGAAGGAAGGAAAGCCCTGCCAGCCATTGGCATCTGGTGGGAAGGAATGCCCTGATTGGCCCTGATCACTGGCCAGGCCTAGGAACCCTACCCACCCACAATTCATGCAGTGGGCCTCTACTTTTATAATACAAAAATAGTGACATCACATTTAGTGAAGATTAAATGGAAAACAATGAATGAATCTCACATGTGATTAGATTATCAATACTAAAAAGCTGAATAACACTTAAACAAATCCAACAGCATCATAAGATAACCTTGTGGGGTTAATTGAGAATGGAAGGGTGTTCAATTCTACATTTATATTAACTTCATTAATAAATCCTAAAAGGATAAAAATCACTTCAGCTATCGATGCTAAAAAGACATTTACAAAAGGAGACAACCACTCTTGACTTAGAAAACTTATTGAGATGAATGCATACCTCTTTAACATAAGACAGTCTCAGCCAAAACACCAGCTTCCTACTTAATTGGGAAAATCTGAAGAGTTGGGACTTCTAAATGAATTATTAGGTCTTTCCTTCATTGTTAGTGTTAAACATCTTACATTGCACCACAAGTCTCAGCCAAGAACATTAGGTAAGGAAATAAATTAGGGTTAGAAACTGGGGATTTGGTTTTGTTTCCTGCAGATTGTTACAGACTTACTTAACAGATGATTTACAACATAATTTGGTATAGTTATAGAATTCGGTATAGTTACAATAAAACTGTATTTCTACAAATACAGTTTTATTGTAACATAGCTATACCTATGCGGCATGTATTAGCCAGGCAGAGTTTGATAGTAAATGCTAGATTCCCATTTTCAATCTGGATCATTTACCTAATTAGTGAGCCTGACAACTGCTCCGAAGCCCCATCTACATACAGCTTTGTTTTCATTTAATCCTAAATGCTGGGAGGTCAGAATTCTCCTCAACTTTTAGATAGAGCAATTAAGGACATAATTTATTGCAGTCCATTGAATTTAATGAGGGCGCCCAAAATATCCAGGATGATAATGAATGGTGCAGGTTACAGAATCCTCTGAAACCAATTATTATCAATGGCAAGCATTGGGGGACACAGAACAATCTGAAAACACAATATTATCAATGGCAGTCTCTGATCTAAGGTCTTTGTACACACACGTGATTAAATCCTCTACAGGACTCTATAAGGAGAGCACCTCCATTAGCCTTACTTTACAGATGAGAAGACAGAGGCCCAAAGGAGATAACACAAGTTTGGGACAGGGGAGCTTTAACAAGAAGTCCACTACCCTCAAACCCCACCGCCCTCCTTCAGGAAGGATGCACATAACATTCACTCCTTGGGATGCATAAGCCCAATAAGTCCATCGGTGCCCAACCCCACTGGCCGGAGGGGGTCCGGGATACCCCAGTGCTATCTGGTCCAAAGACATTCTCTTACTCCACATCCCACAGCTCTCCCAACCCTGCCCCAAACACGTACGTGGGTCTCTAGCTTCACTCATCTCTTCTTTGGACCCAAATCCTTTTGCCCAAAGAAATCAACCTTGACCACCAGGGCTCAGGCACCGCTCCAGGGTCCTCCTCCTCTCACGAAGCTTGATTCCTGGGTTGGGCCTGCAGCTCTGCTTTTAAAAAGTATGAGCTACTCAGGGCAACAGTGAGATCCACCTTTTCCTTTTCAGGGGGATCTCCCCAGGAGCTCCCTATTACCTAAATGGCCTTCTTTGGCCCCATTACAGAGAAAGGGTCGGCTATGCCCACACCTGAGGTCACCCCACCATGGAGCTGTGGTTCTCAAGCTTTGGTGGCATTGGCAACACCTGGAGAGTGAAGAAAAACCTACAGGCAGTTAGGTTTTAGTTAGGAAGTAGGCTAGGGCCAGGCCCAGCGAAGTATCTCAAGATCACCATGTGCTTTGAACCTACCATCCTCTGAGAACCTTAGGACCAAGTGAATCTCAATGAAATCACAAATGAACTAACAACTTTCTATGTCTCTGACAAGACTGAGATTGAGAGCAATCTGAAATGGTGAGTGTAGGGCAGAGGGACAACTTGACAAGGACGCCCTGGAGTGATCTCCAAGAGGGTTGGTACCAATCCCCAGCCCTCCTTGGCTCTGTATCCTTGGCAAACCTCCCCAGCCTTGCAGGTCCCCAGTCTCTCCTAGTTAAAGGGGGGAGGGTGACATGGAGCTCACAGAGGGTGATGTTAAGGCTAACTGGGAGAACATGCCAAAATGACAGTTAAAACTGCCCCTTGACTGTGTCTGTGTCACCCTGGTCAGCTCCTGTCCTTCCCTCCCTGGAGCTTGACACACAGAAGCAAGAACCAAAGCCTCCTGTGGTCTGAAAATGCCCTGCCTTCTGACTGTTCTCCAACTTCAGTGAGTAGGTGGGCAGGGCCCATACTGCTCTGTTCCCAGAGAGGAGGGACAGAGGGAGGGAGAGGAAAGGACTAGTTGGTATTCAGTAGGGGCTTCTAACTCCCCACCCTCTGGCTCACCCTCTCTTCTCCTTCTAGTCTTTCCTCAAATCACCTTTTCCTCTGGCCACCCAGGTAATTCACACACTGCTCTACCTCCCACACAGCACTTCCCCTGGCCATTCTACCTCTTTTTTTTTATAGTATTTTCTCCCTTCAAATGTACCGCAACTTTACTTATTTATTATGTTCCAATTTCTTTTCAGTTCTCCCTTCTAAACTCCATGAGGGCAAGGGACTCATATTGTTTTTTTTTATTGCTGTTTCTCAAATACAAAGAACCATATTGGCTATTGGGGAGCTTAGTAACATTTACCAATGAATGAAGGAATGGATACATGATACTATAATGTGATTATCCCAGGTCTGTGTCCCATTCTGGACCACAGGTTTCTCAGCTTCTACCATCTTTCCTAGACACAGAGGGTGTTGTTGGTTAGGGTTTGTTGATGATTATTGGTAACTAACCAATTAGTGAGGGAAGATGGGAATGGAGACATCCATCAGTTGTAGCTCAGGTGAATGTGGACAATGGATTGATTTTCCCAGAGGAAAACCCTCATGTTCCTCAACCCCCTCCATTTCCCACCACTCCCTCTGCTGATGCTCTCTGCTAGCAATGGGCCCCCCTCCCAGCACAGCGTTGTCCCATGGATTTGCCAAAAGGGGTCGCTGAATCCTAACTTTCCTTCCTGACTCAGAAAACTCAGGGCAGCTATAGCTGAGGACTCAGAAGCCAGGCTGAGAGTGGAAGGGAAGGTCTGGGAAGGCCCAGAACCCCTCCTAGAGCCGCCAGTGTGTCTTCTGCCAGTATCATGTCCAATAAGGTACTGGGCACCTGGCTGGGCTCTCACCTTGGCACTCATACCTAACTGGATTGTAAAGACCTCGCAGAGAGAGAACACCTGTTTGCTTCTACCTCTCTTTAGCCTTAAGGCCTGAGCATAAAGTAGGTGTCAAGTAGCTACTTTTGGTTTTCCTCTTTGCATCTGACATGGGAAAACAGGTGACAGGAAATGGACAGCATATATAAATAAGTGGAGTTGGATAAGTTCTGTGAAGAAAACCCATGCTGAGTAGGAGACTGAGACCAAGAGAGAAGGCTATGGAGATAAGGGAGTTAGAAAAAGACCCCAGGAAGGGAAGGAGCAAAGCATGTGGACCTCTGGGAATAGTGTTCCAGGCAAAGCACAGCAAGTGCAAAGGCCCTGAGGTGGCAGCAAATATTTGCTGTATTTGAGGAAAAGACAACACAAGGTGCAATGAACCTTGATAAGGACTTTGGCTTTTATCCTGAGCATGATGGGAAGACAGGACAGATCTTCCAGAGCTGCTGTGTGTGATTATCTGCATGTGAAATTGGCTGGGTTTCACAAGCCAGTGAGGACGCCTCGGGGAACGGGAGAGATGTTTCTGGCTTGGATTCACTTGTTATTGCTACAATATACCCCCGCTGCTCCTAGAAAGCCCAAAATCTTCATATGAAGTCCGTGGAGCTGCAGGATAACATTTTCAACCAGGGACACCTGGGTAGCCCCATCCCCCACCAGTGCCAAGTCTCACCTCTGCCCCACTGACGCAGGGGATGGCCATCACTCATTGAGAACCACTGTTCCAAGGGCCTGTGGAGGGACTTCTCGTCCCGCCCCATATTTCATCTGCATGGACATTTGGTGTAAAGGGGATGCGAAGATCCATGGCTTTCATCAGACACCCCCAAAGATCCAGAGTCATATTCTAAGGCAGAGGGGTTCTGCCAGGGAAAGCTGGCTTAGAACCTACCACCGGGATGCTCACTGCTTCCTTCACCCCCAGCCCATCTCCCCACTTCCTTTGTTTGGCTCCTCCATCTCTGGATTTCTTCTGATGGAGCATCTCCTTCCTTCCAGCACTTAGTCTGCTGCCAGCCTTCAGTACCTCTTCAAATATGAGTAACCCGTGCTCCTTCCAGACCTGAGGCTCTATTAAGTCACCTTTTCTGGGCTCTTTCTGTTTGCTTTCCCCAGGGTCTCCTTGGTTTTTCTGTTCTAGAGTATTTGGTCCTAACCACCCGTTTCTTCCCCACCCAGGACTCAATATAGTGCTTAGGACAAGAAGAAAAGGTTTGGTTGTTTTTATTAAATTCTAGAGGCCCACAGCAGGGAATTCGTGCATGGGTAGGGACCCTAGGCCTAGCAAGTGATCAAGGCCAATGAGGGCCTTCCTTCCCCTGGCTGCTGGTTGCCTGCCAGGGCCTTCCTTTATCCCACACCGTCCCCTGGTGGTCAGCACACGTCATAGCAAGCATTCAAATTCCTGGTTTTTTGAACTACATAGGGGACAATTTGCATATTAGCCTTTTATGACATAGAAAAATTTTATTGATTTCAGAGAGGAAGTGAGAAAAAGAAACATCAATGATGGGAGAGAATCATCAATTGGCTGTCTCCTGCACCCCCCCACGATGGGGATTGGGCCTACAACCTGGGCATGTGCCCTGACCTGGAATCAAACTGTGATCTCTAGTTCATAGGTCAACGCTCAACCGCTGAGCCACACTGGGCATAAAGAAAAGGCTTTTGTTTCATTTCCAGAGACACTATATATGTTTGTTACCCACACTTCAGAACCCAGGAGCCCCTTCAGAGCCCTGGTCCTGGGATAAAGGCCAAGTCACCTGGGCCTTGGTGTGCTGGGGAGAACATGCAGGAGATGGCAACAGGCGTGCCTGGGTGGCCTGGCTCCCTGAGGACAGCACTGTCTGGCTTTGGCAGGCACTGAGCTCGTTTGCTTCTTGTCTGGACCTGATGGTATGGTCCCGAGAAGTTTCTCTTTCTGTGTGGGGTGTGGGTGTGGGGTGTGGGGTGAGCAGTATGCTCTGTATGGAGCTGTTGTCAAGCACATGGGGTTCAAGGCACAGTTTAAGGCTCATCTCAGCCACTTACAAACCTGTGGCTGTGCGTTAGTAAGTATCTCTGGGATCAATGTCTCATGTGTGAAGAGACATGAGGGAACAGGGGTTGAGAAGATTATGTGAAACAGCAGATATAAATCTGATCCCCTTGTTCCAAATTCTTTCCAGGACCAGGCCCTGTCCTTTGGGTCCAGCATGGCATCTCCCTGAGCAGCTTACTGTTTCCCAATTGGCTGCAGTGCAGGGCTCTTCCTGTCTGACCTCTTCTCTCTTCTTGGCCAGGTCCACAGCCTGCGGGCCCTTCTGCCTCCTCTCACTCCTGCCCGCTGTCCTCAGCTATTTCCTCACATGGGAGGCTAATTCACCTAGAAGGGAGGAGCTGGTGAGCACGGGTGTGAGACATTTTAGTGTCTGTTTGTCCGAGGACATGCACTGCCAGTGAGAAAGCCGAGGTGCTAACCCAGGGAGCCCCTGCCTTGGTTTCTCTCCAACACCTTGACTCTCGGGAAAAGTAGGCATCTCCCAAGGTTGACACCGCCCAGTCCGCAGAGTCCCTGAGGCCACAGTGAAGGAAGCTGCAAGAACAAGTAAATAAGAGACAGGAACCCCCACAGACACACTGGGGGAGCCAGGCAGACACCTGGCTCTTCAGGAACAGACAGGGCCCAGGAGCCTCCAGACAGGACTGGAGGTGGGTAGCGGTGAATGGGGGGGGGGGGAGGGAGGAGGGGCGCGCCTCTGCAGAGGCAAGGATGGAAGTCAGTGTTACCCAGATCCTCCCTGGGGTGAAAGAAGTCCTGGAATTGGGTGTCACCCTGGTCTTGGTTCTAACTTCTGGAGGGACTCAGGCCACCGTCATCCTGGAAGTTTAGTTCAACATCACACTTTGGAAAATGTGGCCATTTCTAGGCACAAATAAAACCCATCCAAAGCTCTCTTTATTCCCATAGGCTTTCCCACCCAAATCTCCTAAAATCATTTCACACCCTGACCAGGTGCTGGATTAGTGACTCCCAGGGCATCACACACACAATGTCAAGGAAAGGCCAAGCCCTTGGGCAGTGGGACAAGAAGAAAGGTAGTCAACAACTTATATTCATTTCGAGCTTTTCCCTTTCTCCTCCATCCCATACAGCTGTGCTGCCCAATATGGAAGTTGCTAGCCACATGTGGCTATTGAGCACTTGGAAGATAGGTAGTCTGAATTGGGACACACTGGATATTAAAGACATGATCTGGACTTTAGGAGAATATAGAATTTATTAGATATGGGATACAAAATAAAACCCATCCAAAGCTCTCTTTATTCCCATAGGCTTTCCCACCCAAATCTCCTAAAATCATTTCACACCACAAATTCACTAGCAAAGATTAAAGATATGCAAAGCTCCCAGAAATGACAGATGCTCAGTGGAAGGAGGGTGATGATGGGGTCAGATGAGCTCATTCCTGGAGCCTCACTGTTTGCTCTGTCACAGCAGCAGATCAACACTACACCAGAGGCTGATGTCAGGGACCTTCTAAGCATGTGATTGGCTGGAGCTTCTGGTTGGGGGATGAGGGGGTGGACCACTTATTCCCCCTGTATGTGCTTCATGCTTCTCTGCCAAATACTGCTTCTGCTCCAAGAGTGCCTGTGAGAACCGGTTCATGGCTAGAGGATCCAAATGAAGACAGAGAGAAAGACTTAGTAGGTTCACAGGTCATGGTAGACCATCAGAGGGATGTTGAACATCAGCCTGCTCTTCTTTGGGATGATTTCCAAGTCAACCCACCACATCCCCAATGGTTCCTTTTCAGCTTCATTGTCACAGCATCAGCTTGCCAGACGCCTTCATGTCTCATACAAAATCCTATAACTTGGCCATAGACTTAGACTCATCTTTGGTTCTATTACCACTAGTGTCCCTTCACTTGGTCTGTTCTCCTCTGTAGCTCAAATTTTATTTTTATAAAATAAAAGCCCTTTCTTCACTACTCTATTCCCAGCAGGCAGAACAGTGTCCAGCACGTGGTGAGATGCAACTGGTCATTGTTAAATGACTGTCATGTTCTCATAACCTTCAGAAGAGAATCTGACTGCATAGAATAACATCCAGGGACATCCATGATCATCTCTGCCTGTCTATCTCCCCCACTAACTCAAGCCCCACAGGGCAGAGGGCCATTTCTGATTAGTGCCCTGCTCAATGGCAGGTCCCTGTTTGCAAAGGAACTTAATCAAAATATGAAAGTGCAAACCATCTCGGGTATAGATGAGCTGGAGCTATAGCTACCAAAGGCCAATAAGGGAAGACTCAGCTATTGGACTACAGGAGTGAAGACCCCAGGGTTGGGATGTCAGCACCACTCACCGACTTCCAGGCGCTGGGGCTTATCTGTAAAGGTGAGGCGGAACCAGCCAGGCTCCTTACACTTGTAGGCCTTGCCAGGGGCCACTAGGAGCTTGTTGTCCAAGAAGCGGCGATAAAGGAGCTGCTCTTCCTCAAATGTGCATGGGTCCAGGTACTAGGGAAGGCAGAGGGACAGAGCTGAGCCCAAGACCTATCAGGCAGGTCTGCCCAAGGACACCTGTCCTCACTCCCAGAGCTCACCTCTTTCAAGTTGATCCATATATAGAGGCCAGAGTCTCGATTGAGAAAAGGAATCTTCAACGTTTTCAGCCTGTTAGTGATGTACTTGTGAGCCTCCTGCATCCGGATGCGATTAGTGGGCACGTACACGTTGTCAATCCATTCTGGATGGTGATAGGGGAGAACACTGTCACCGTCCTCTGGCACAGAACTGCCAAGAATTCTTTGCCACATGCTCCCTACCTGGACTTCCTGGCAGCTATTTCTGTCCAAGACTGATTCTGTACTATATTTGAGCCGAAAGCATCCATATTCAAAACTTACCTCCTACCTACCTACAGCTCTGACAAAGACACTGGGCTTCTCCATAAACCTGTAGAAGTGTTCTGTTTGACTTTACAGCTCTGACACTATGAGTCAGGGCATCCCCTGAAATGGGTTGATGCTTTTGTTGTAAAATGAACAGAAAGCAGGAACTCATAGCTCCCCCTACCTCCTGCCTTAAAACCTCATACAGTGGGCTTTGAGGTATTTGGTGATGATCTCAGCCCAGTTGTTCTCAGCATTGGCAGCACATAGAACCACCAGGGGAGCTTCTAGAAATCCTCATGGCCAGATTATATCCCTAGATCACCTAAGTAAGAATCTTTGGGGTGGTGCCCACACATTGGCATTTAAGATTCCCATGTAATTCCCATGTGCTTCCCAAATTGATAGCCTTGTTCAAGGAGCTGGGAACCTGGTTTCTGCCAAATATCAAAGGGCCTGGCACCACGTAGGGAAACAGGTCATTGGATTTCTCCTATCTCCCCTTTTACTCAACCAAAGATGGAAGTAAGTTGTTTTCTCAACCAGATTATTTGGTCACTTTCATTTATTTAATTATATCCCAGCTTTTAATCTAAATTTGCTAGACTCACATCTGTCCTACTACAGGGAATTAAAGAAAGGGGCCCTTCTCTATGTTTCGGCCATGGCACTAAAGGGAAAGTTCTCCCTGAAGCCAGCCTTCACGTCAGATCCAAGGGGCAGAAGAACCCAAGGGCCATAGATGTAGTCACAGCCACTTGCAAAAATGGCAGCACTCCCTTGGTGACCTTAGAAGATAAAGTTAAGTCATAGTTGAGGAATCAGGGCACTTGTAATCTTTGCCTGAGCAAGCAGAATATAGAAAGGGAAAAGAGGCCTTGACATAAGGACAGATTTGGGAAGTTTCCCCTGAAGTCAGCATATAATTGTCTATCTTTTTTTTCAGGCAGAGCATGAACTACCAGACAGCCAGATATTAAAGCCCATCCTAGCTTTTAGTGCAGAAACTCCTGCTTCTGTCTACAACCTAGTGCCCCCTCTGAGCTGCATCCTGCCTTCCTTCAAACTTCCTGTCCTCCACAATGACACCTGAGAAAGCAAAGAGGATGTGAGGGGACTGAAGGCATGTTAGAGGCGCAAGCAAACCCAGGAATACCCCCGTGGCCCTGATCTCCGAGATGCCTGGATGGAGCTCAGTACCTCTGTCCTGGAGCAGCCGAAACAGCTTGTACTGGGTGATGCCAGAGATGCTGTGGATGAAGCCAAAAGCACCCACAGCAGAGGCCACCTCCTTGTTGTGAGTGTACAGAATGCCAAAACGGAAGCCAGAGATCCCAAAACCCTAGAGGAAGAGAGGGAAACCTGGTTGGTCTGCCTTCTTCTCTTGGCTCCTCTTCCTTCCCAACACAAGGACAGGCAATTGGGACTCACCTTACTGGTGCCCCAGATCACATGGGTCCTGTTGGGATCAGGCAAACTGGAGAAGAGACAGTACAATAAAGGTTATGGAGAAACTAGAGGCCCAGTGCATGAAATTTGTGCATGGGAGCAGGATCTCTCAGCCTGGCCTGCACCCTCTCCAATCTGGGACACCTCAGGGTTATGTCCAATGGCCAATTTAGGTCCCATCCCAGAGGGGCCTAAACCAGCGGTTGGACATCCCTCTCGCAATCCAAGACCACTGGCTCCTAACCACTTGCCTGCCTACCGGCTTGATTGCCGCCTAACCACTCCCCTGCCAGCCTGATGGCCCCTAACTGCCCTCCACGGCTGGCCTCATGGCCCCCAACTGCATTCCCCTGCTCTCCTGATCGCCCTTAACCACCTCTGCCTTGGTCCCCACTACCTTGGCTTTGTCGGGAAGGAAGTCGGAAGGTAGGAAGATGTCTGGTCTCCTGGTCTAATTAGCATATTACCCTTTTATTACATAGTATAGCTATTTGAAGGATAAAGACTTGGTGTCTTTGTGTGAAGAGGAAGAAATGAACTTGAGGTCCTTCCTCAATAGAAGGGACTACAGGGTAAAATTTCAAAACCCAATTGCCCCAGTTAAGCCAAGAAATGAATACAATGTATTTTGGGGAAGCAAGATGAGACTGGCTCTCAAGTGCCTGTTGAATAAAATCAGGACCCTCAGTCTGGCTTGTGGGCCTGCCTCCATCTGGGCCCAAGCCACTTCCTGTTAGTTGATTTTTCTTTCCTTTTTTAAAAAAATATATATTTTATTGATTTTTTTATGGAGAGAAAGGGAGAGGAATAGAGAGTTAGAAATACTGATGAGAGAGAGACACCGATCAGCTGCCTCCTGCACACCCCCCACTGGGGATGTGTCCACAATCAAGGCACATGCCCCCGACCAGAATCGAACCTGGGACCTTTCAGCCTGCAGGCCGACGCTCTATCCACTGAACCAAACCGTTTTTCGGCTGTTAGTTGATTTTTCACACATGAGGTACACCCACCATTTCTGAAACATGTTCACTTCTTACTGCTCCACCCATGTTAATACTTTTACTTCACCCAGGAATGCCACGTCCTTGCTTTGGCTGTTAGAATCCTATCCTCGGGGCAAATACTGTCCTTATAAAGTGCTGCCCCATTTCTACATTTTCCATAGGAACCTTTCAAGAGGTTCATACATGGAACTTCAGCAGGACTTCATCTTGACTTTTTAAAATATATTTTTTATTGATTTTTAGAGAGAGGGTAAAGGGGGGAGGGGTGGGAAAGAAACATCTATGTGAGAGCAGAGCATCCATCAATCAGCTGCCTCCTGTGTACCCCTTCCTGGGGATCCAGCCTTTCAGCCAGGGCATGTGCCCTGACCAGGAAGTGAACCAGCAATCTTTTAGGAGGACACCCAACCAACTGAGCTACACTGGCCAGGGCCATCTTGATTTTTGATAATGCACTGTCCCCCTTGCCCTCAGGTTTCCTCATGTACAAAATGGCATTTAGAAGAGAAGACACTCGAGAGGTTGGAGGAGGCCTTGCTAGTTTTCATATCCCAGTTGGTACGTATTTTAGTTTCAAGCATTTAGCCCATTAAATTTAAGGCACATAAACTGATCCAGAAAAGCAGTTTATGATTCTCATTCCCATTCCAGCTGAGACCAACTCACCTTTCCATGCTCAGAACACTGTGGAATGGGATGGATTCATCAAACACAGTCCCCATGTATATCTCATCGATAATCACATGAAGGTTGTACCTGCAAGTAAAGCAGAAAAGGGGAAAACATTAAGGTTGTCTCTCTGATCTTAACTCACTTTCTTTTATGGTCAATTCTGAATTCAGATCAGATTTTCTCCTACTGCCCCAGCAGCCCACCCACCAAAGATCATGGTAAGGCAGAGGGGCTGGAACACAAGAAAGGACCTTACACATTGCTAGGGAGTACTTGGAAGGCATAGAACCCAAATGACACACATGAGAAAATCTTACTGAGCCTTTCAATCCTCAAGCTGAGACCACTTCTTGGTGTTAAGTGGGTTAAGACTTATATGCACATTTTATTCTCCCATTGGCCCTCTGAGGCACTACTGTTATCTCTCTTTCATAGCTGAGGAAACTAGTTTCTGAGACAAAGTTAATACCCTCTATTAGCAGTTTTTGGAGCTGAAATTTGAACCTAATTCTGTCAAATTCTATCTAGCCCAGGACTTCCAACATTCTTCTTCTTGTCCCCATGCTCTGCTATTGATTGCTCTGGGTTATATGAGGCTTGGACAAGTGCCTCTCTTTTAGAAAATAGAAGACTATCTACTTTCATTAACAGGGCTGTTTCTGGACTTCAGACATGTCAGATATGAAATGTTCTTAGGAATAGGACATTTCTTCATCTTCATCCTATATCATCGGACAGTCTCTCTTTCCTGGCACCTCAGCCCAAGTAGCTTGGAAGTGGATTCTGGGAAAGTGCTCATGCTAGAGGAAGTGGATAGGCAACACAACTATAGTATGATTGTTACATAGGTTTTTGCACAAAGACTAGAAAGAAATTGAGGAAAAGAGATTGTTGGAAGCTGTAGCATGTGGTTGCATTTTCCTTCATTGCCATTTCAGTTAGTTGAACACCACTTGCAGAGTATAATAAGCAGTAAACATAGGGAAAATTATTTCTGGTTCTGACCAATGACCAATGGCAATTTGTTTAATTTCAAGCGGTAAACTCCTACCTCTTGGCAAATTCCAGGTATTCCTTCAGTGAGTCCCGAGAATAGATGTCTCCAAGAGGATTATTGGGGTTGATGAGAACAAGACCTCTGACCTTTTTCCCCTGAAAGAACCAAACATAACCCAATGAACACAAACACCACATCTATTTCACATTCAGCCAATGTCATGCAGGATACCAACACAGATCACATAATCAAGGTCTAAGTTTGATCTTGAAGCACCTATCATAGTGTTCCCAGAGCAGAGCAGGAAGAACTGGGGACAGCCACTGAGAAGGCTCAGGGCTCCCAGAGGGACATGTCCCTGGAACACTGCCTCTTCTGAAGGAGCCCACACTCTCTTGTTGAGGAAGTTGGAAAAGAGGCTCAGCACTGAACCTCCTTCAGGGACAGCAGTGCCCACCCCGACCCATGGTCCTCTCCTTACCTTAAGCCTAGCCTCAAGCAGGGCCTTCTTCAACTTGTCCACAGTCAGCTGGAATGGCTGGGTGTTCGCCTCAGTGATCTGGAACACAAACACTGTCTTAGGACCACCCATCTGAAAGCTTCAAAGCTTTGGCCTCTCGTTCCCACAAACCGTGAACAATCCTTGGCCTTCATACCCAGGGTACCAGTCCCACCTGCCCTCTGTGCCGATTTTTTCATCCTCACCCCATCATCACTTATATGAGAGGAAAGCAAGTCCCCCACCCTACCCTATGCCTTCAAATTCCTTCCAGACATTCCATTTCCTAAGTGGGCTGAGCAGGGAAAGGGCCCCATTCTGACCTCACTGTCCAGGTAGACAGGAATCAGCTCAACATTCACATATAGGCTGGAAGTAAACGTGAAGCCAGAATAGAAGGGGGTGACGGTCAGAAAGGCATCTGGAAGCACAGGGAGACAAGGCTGTCAGTCCAGAGTCTCTCTACCAGAACCTACCACACACCACCTGATCCCCAGACCAGCAGCAACTCTACCAACAGGGTGGCTTACTTGGCCAATTCCTCCTACTTGGGGATTAATACTTTGGGGCTCAGATTCTGTAAAAGGTAGCTATTCTTATAAACAATATCTGGTGAACAAAATTCTAATGTCATCCTTGGGGTGACACTGGAGGAGGAGACAAGGAAAGAACAGTGTTCTGAATGGCACAGAAACCAGGGCACAAATCAAGCCAGCCCTCCTAGCAGGGTGAGCACTGGGCACTCACAAATTCTGGTCAGCTCCAGAGCAAACACTGGAGGCTTCTTCTCCACATGATTAAGGTTATCTGCAACTGGTGGCCTCATGCATTCTCCTCTTCCCATCACTTGGCCTTATTGATAAGCTAATGAAGATCTATGGCTTGAATGAAACTGGCCACCTTGGTAGCTACCTTTCATGCAGCCAAAGCTCATTAAAGTCTGAGACTCTTGTTTGGACGTTGTTAAGAGGGACATTGAAAACAGAACTCTCAGCCTTACTTAATCTAGAATTAATTAGACATTATTATTTAGTTTATATTCTATATAGTTTAATCTATATAGTGTAATCTATATAGTTTAATCCAGTTTACCAGGGCTCTCTGTATTGGAGTTGACCCCAAGTCCAGCTAATAATATAATGGGTTGGCTCCCACCATCACCATTCCTAGGGCATATCGCCTTGAGAATTATCCCATGATTTCCTTCCTCATTAGGTGGGGATGCAAATCCCTCACTCCTACGGAAATAGTAGGAAGATGTTCTAACCAGCGTAGGAGAGTCCTAGCACATTAGGGGAAGGGCCTAATGAGTGAAGATGTTTTTCTTCTCTGAGGCCCATTGCCTGTGTGCTGCTATTTCCCTGAAGGAAAGCAGAGCCTGTCGACTTACCACCTGGATTACATAGCACCAAGGTCAATGCAGAGAAGATAGCACAGCAGCCACTTAGAACAACCACCTGAAGAAGATACACAGAATGCAGAAGTCAATCCTCGTGTATGAGGGCTAGTACCCTGTAGGGAGCCCCCAGGAAGAGACCTGGACATGTTTACTGACTAAGCTAGGATATTGACAGAATCATGTCAGTTACATTCCTGCCCTGGAAGTGCCGAGATGTTCTTAGTTCCTGTTTGTGTTTGTTAGGCAGGAAGGAGTGGGTGGGATCTGGCCCCTCCTAGGCTTCTTGTTTTTTCCTGTGAAAACCCCACCTTTTGTGTATGAGAATAAATAGAGGTGCTGTGTGGCTCAGGAGTCGTCAGTCTGCCTCTCCAGCAGGAGAGGTCAGCGGCCCTCCCAGCTCCCAGCTTAAAATCTATCTCTGTGTCTTCTCTCTTTATTTCTAATATTTCTCAATCCCTGGCCACCTCCCCTTAGAACCGGTTCGTTCATCTCTCTTTCCGTGCTGGACGCGGAGAAGGGAGATCCCGCCACAGCAGGCCCCCGCATTCTGGCGCCCGACGTGGGGTGTGGGCCTAAAGAGGCAACAAGAGGTAAGGCAAGGGATCGCTCCCTAGAATTGCGCGTGCCACAGATTTAAGGAATGGTAAAGTAGAGGGAGTGTATTGTTGCGAAATTTAATCAGCTGGGAGTAAAACATGGGTAATCTTTCTAAACGCTTTAAACTACGCTCATGGCTCAAAGAGATTCTGTTAAGTGTAGTCAGATTCTTGATTTCTTTCTTAAGGTTTGTTGAAACCCGGAAAAAGGTTAGAAAGCACTTTCGTGACCAATACTCAGAAAGTCCAGAGAAAATTCCTATTCCTACTTTAATTTTTGATTCAACACAGGAGAGTTTAAGAATGTTTAAGTGGGGTGCAGCCATGACCTTACAGCCTGGAGTGGAAGGGTGCAAATCTTTAAGAATACCATCTGCACTTCCACCGCCTGCACGTGTAAACTACTTGTAACCAAAAAAAAAATTAAAAAAAATTAAAGGAATTTCTTAGCAACTGCCAATAATTCTTTATCTTAAAATCTTTTTCTTTCCTTAAAAATAAAAATAAATAAAAATTGAAAAAGTAATAAAATTTTTAAAAAAATAGATAAACGACGCCAAAAAAGCCACTTTAAGATGCTTCATATTCACCATCTTTTTTCCAGTTAATGACAAAGCCTTTATGCATCGGGGATTTCTGTGCACATGTAAGGGGGAAAGGCCAGTTTAAAGAACGAGTGCGCATAGTTTTTGAACTGGGCTTAACTTTTTGCTGGGCACAGAATAAAAACCCCAGACCTTTTAGCCTTATAGGTGGTGGAGATGAATACAGGCTAGTTTCCTGAGGCATTTAAAGCAGCACTTAAGATTTCTGCGGAAGAAGCAAGTAAACACCAGAAAGTAGATAGCATATGAATGGCTGAGAGTTTATCTCTTGACTTCCTCAGCAGGAAAATTGTGACAGTTTTGAAATTTAGAGGATGGGCCAGGCCTATTGGCTGAAATGTATTGAATTGTTATAAGTATGCTTTGCATGAAGTCTAGCGAACTGAAGTTAGTCTATTAATTAAAGATGCCTTATATTTCATTTGAAATGTGTCTTTAAAAATGTAAAAGTATTATTGATTTGAGAAATGCTACCTGAAAATTTTAAAGTTCTGAAAGTTTAAAGTGTCTTTCTTTTTTTGCCATGATACCTAAAACAAATCAGTTTCACTAACAGAAAGATGTTGACAGGAAGCCAGGAAGGCTGGTCAGCAACCTTAATTGCTCTAACCACTCTCCCAGTAAGCTAAGGAAGGTGGTAATTTGCATTGAATGGCTACAAACTTCCTCCAAACTCCTGTGGCAAAAATTTTTTTGTAAAGTTTAAATTTGCCTCATAAAACATCTAGAGGACAGAAATGAAGCTCTTTAATTGATTATATCGTGTAATTATTTTAGAAATGTAAAGTGTTATTAATCTAGAAAATGCAAAATATATTTGACTTGTCAGCTTTAAAAGTTCAAAGTGCAAATTAAATGGGGAGAAATTATATAGTTATAATGTATTTCTCTTATAATTAGAAATTCAAAATATGTTACTTGTTTGGTCTGATTTAAAAGAAAGAGGATTAATTCATTGATCCAAATTAAATGTAATTGATATTCTCTCAGATAATTTGGGTATATAATCTTTAAATTATATATATAAAATATTATAAATTATATATTTGATCTTTCCAAGAGTATTTCAAGGTTTTCTTTAAGAATAACTTTTGCATGTTTCACGGGCCCCGAAATATACAAAAGTCTGTTCTCTCTTAAAATAAATATTTTTTGAATTAAACAGATTGATACTTGAAATAACATGGAAAGCTTTATCAAATAAAAATTACACACTGTATATTAAATGTTATGAAAGTTTTTGCCTCTAAGAAAAGCAAAAAATAATATATTTCTTAAATATAGCAAAAATTTCAACGGCAGTAGAATTTCAAGAAAGACAAAAAGACCTCATCCAGCCTGCATTTTGAATTGGCTGTAGGGAGGACACTTTATGCTTTTGGATCAGACCAATAAACTATCAAACCTATAAGTTTTACTGAATAAGTTTCTTTGCCTTTAAAAAATTTTTTAAAGATACCTACTTAAGTTACTTTAAAAATTAGCTTTTGCAATAATCAATGCCATATAAATTAAGTTACATGAGAAGCCAATGTTTTGTAAGTTACTGAATCCTAACTTTATGTAGCCGCCTGCATTTTTAATTAAGCTAGAAGCAGGGCAACATTTGTGAATTCAGAAAGAAATTTGCTGTATTTTTTAAAAAAAGAAGATACCTACTTTAATTTATTAAATAAATTAGATCATCAAATTATAATCAAGGTTTTCAGTTAAATGAAAAGCCAATAATTTTATAACCAATTATAATAAAGACCAGAAACAGCTAGTCATTGCTTTATCAAATAAAAACATTAATATATATTACTTACATACATATATTTCAAATTTTATGAAAAAGTTTTGGCCTTTTTAGAAGGGCAAAACGAAGTAACTAAATATTTCTTCCAGTTTGAAATTGTGAATTGCCATGACTAAAGCAAAGAATATCCTTACATGATATAATTCTACAATGTCATAATTTTGATATTTCATAAATAGCATATACCAAACAAGCTTGCAAACTAATTCTTTGAATGTTTGGCAAAATTTAAAAAGCACATGAAAGGATTTAATCCCTTCCGCTGTGTGGAAGGCCCCTTGGGAAGGCACTTAAGCATTCTATATTGGCCCTATTTGCTCTTTTTGCCAAAGAGGGACCTACTTCTCACAATTCAATTACTTCTGTTGCTTGAGTTTTCAAATTTATGCTGAGATTGAAGCCTCATTGTGGCTGGTACCATGAATCTGTCTCTTGCCCAAGGGCATAAGCTGGACCCTCCATGGAGAAGAAACCTGGGTTCCCCAAGATATCAATGCCAGGGCCCCGCCAGCAGGCGAGGGGATCCCAAGGCAGATGCTGGGTGTGGAGGCCATAGGGGCATAGGCTACCAAGGAGACAGAACTGAACCTCACATCACCCTGCTTGGCCCCGGAGGATGGCTGGTTAGCCAATGACGGGTAAGATTCCTCAAGGGAGGAACAACCTAAGACAGGCACAGTCGCATAGGGGCCATCAGTAAGGAACTTGGGGGTCAACAGAGGTGGGGCACAGATCCTCACCCCCCCAACATTGCAGGGGCTTGAACACTCACCCCTTCTGAGGGAGATCTCCTGCCCCATGGCTGCTTCGTCCTTCCCATGCCCATCTCAGATGGGGACCCAGGCAACAGAGATGTGGCCCAGCTACAAACAAGAGACTTGGTCCAGCTCATATTGAGACCCAGGCAACAGAGAAGTGGCAGGCAACAGCTGCCCTATATCTAAAGCTATCCTAAATCCAGGAATACTTAGAACTTTCTCAAGGATGCATATAATCCTTTTCATTTATATTTGCAGGGTAAACTAAAGATTGTTGTTAAAATATTAAATTTGACAGTAAAATAGTCAAGTTTTCAAAAAAAATAAGTGAATATTCAAGAAAATCTAATTGTACAAAAAGCTGTTCTTAAAGTATTAACTAAAATTTCTATTGGTAGTTTATTTCATGGTAAAATTGCTTAACCAGCAATTAACCCTCAAGCAGTCATATTTTTGTACAAAAATTAAAAGTTATCAAAACTGCATTATAAATTTTTTTTCCAAAAGCCTCCTAATAATTAAATAAAAAAGGGGGGGTAGTGGAACAATACCATGTAAGGGAAAATATTCTGTGAGTAATTTACATCTAGACAAAAATTTTTACTTTGAAAAATTAATTTTCATTTATAATGCTGATAACAAGGCACCTATGAAAAATCTTATGGTATCAAAATAGCCAAAGGAAAATCATTTAGATTTTTTGGACAAAATCAAAAGGATCCCACGTCTAATTTATAGAAAAGATTCCATTATTAACCTTTGGTCGAGAATGTTTATATTTCCAGGAAACTCCAAGATCATGTGGATTCATGCAGAAGAATTAACAGGAATGCTCCAGCCATAAAGACAAGAGGAAAACAATCCAGAGATGGAAGACAATGATGAAACTTTGCCATAGTAGCAGTCAGCACCTGTGCATTGCTGCAGGTTGCCCAGGACCAAGGGCAAGGAAGGACTGAGAGTTGCCTGGGACAGCAAAGCGAAGGAGAAGAAAACTGAAAGCTATACAAGGGACTGTGGTGCCGACATGGAATCATCTGAAGAAGTTAAAAGACCGAAGTGGAAGCTGCTTCTTCAACCATGTACCTGCTCATGCTAGCATCTACTAGCTTCCAGTCTTCTGCAAAGTCTTGCGCAGCCAAGTCCAAGGACTCTGACTAAATATACACCAGCAGCAAAAGAGACTTACTTTCATTTGGTAGCTAAAAATGTTAATATGTCCATAGTTCTGATTTCTCATATAGTTGTTTTGAATTGATATTGTTTTGTTATTATTTAATAGCCAGAGATTTGCTCTTGACATTCAAGTTTTGAAAATGATAATATGTATGTAGCTTCGTTTTGCATTGGCATTGTTTACAATTGTTTTAATTTAGAGTTTTATTCTTAATGTTTAAATTTTTTTTAAAAATTAAAAATGGGGGAGATGTAGGGAGCCCCCAGGAAGAGACCTGGACATGTTTACTGACTAAGCTAGGATATTGACAGAATCATGTCAGTTACATTCCTGCCCTGGAAGTGCCGAGATGTTCTTAGTTCCTGTTTGTGTTTGTTAGGCAGGAAGGAGTGGGTGGGATCTGGCCCCTCCTAGGCTTCTTGTTTTTTCCTGTGAAAACCCCACCTTTTGTGTATGAGAATAAATAGAGGTGCTGTGTGGCTCAGGAGTCGTCAGTCTGCCTCTCCAGCAGGAGAGGTCAGCGGCCCTCCCAGCTCCCAGCTTAAAATCTATCTCTGTGTCTTCTCTCTTTATTTCTAATATTTCTCAATCCCTGGCCACCTCCCCTTAGAACCGGTTCGTTCATCTCTCTTTCCGTGCTGGACGCGGAGAAGGGAGATCCCGCCACAGCAGGCCCCCGCAGTACCCATTGGCTTTTACTTTGTCTGGAACCTGATGGGTCTCTGCTGGTTCTCCCTGTACCCTCTGAAAAATGCAGAGTCCCTCAAGAATACATCTCTCCACTCGGACAGCAGTGATGCTAGGAAAATGACTCACATTTTCTGGATCAAGCTGCTCAGGTGCCTTGCAGTAGTGGGTCAGGAACCGGGCCACTTCTTCCCTCAGGCTATGGAGAGATCCAGAGAGATCTTGTGGTTCCCAGGTCTAGACTGCAGTCTTTTCCAAAGGGCAAAGAGTCTAAATATGCTCCAGGGATTCTAACAGAGGCTATCCGTTCCCTGGGTTACAGATGGTAAATCTTGCCAGGATCTCAAGCCTTTGGCATTAAACATCAGTGCCATTTGTATGACAGCAGGCTACTCCAAATGTTGAACTCTTGGCATTTTCTAGAAGTTCTTCCCCAAAGAAACGGAGGTAGCCAAGCAGGAATCTTATACTTTGAGCCCTCCCCTGCATGGTGCCTGTGGACCAGGAGGCCAGACATCTGGAAGTTACTTACAATGCATGTCCACTCCAATCAGGATATTGCAGAAGGTCATCATCAATGTAGTCCATGTCACTCCGACTCAACTGTTGACAAATAAAGCATGAGGACAGCCAGACCAGAGAAGCTCCACCTAAGAGTAGTCTTCATCCTACTCTTAGGTTGTAGGTGGGCACATGCCTAAAACACAGGGCCTCCCAGAGGGCAATGGGCACACATGCTGCATGCTCCTGAATGAAGGAGGCCCTGATCTTCTTATCAGATCACACAAATGGGTAACTTCGTGAGAACTGCTTAATTAGCAACCTCCCCAACCGAACACTTGGGCCAGGGGCTCCCTTGTCAGTCTACCCAAAATATACCCATTCAAAGAATACCTCTGAACACTCAGAAAATCCAGGAGATGATACATGCTATTCTAGAAGCTGTCTCCCCACTCCCTTTCCTAATTGCCTAAGTCCCACTCCTATAGCCACCACATGCTAGGGTACCTGAATATGGGCCCCAGCAAGCTCAGAACTCGGCTTACCCTTTCAATCAGCAGATCAGTGCAGAGCTTGTTCTCACTGAGGCCAAGGTTAATGAAGCCCTGCAGATGGAAGGAATCTGAGATCAGTCCTCCTGCCCTGCCTAGATCAGCCCTTTAAACATGTCAAAAAGTACTCTTCCCAGATTATTCCCACAGGGGTGAGCTCACTGTCCCGTGAGGCAATTCAATCCATGTTTACGTGTTTGAAAGTTTCCCACAGCCCCAAAATCATACAGCTTGCAATACCCCCCTTTAGAGCCACAGAGATAAATAATAGTTATATTACATACCAGCAACCAATCATTGGGCCAGGCACTGGACTGAGTGCTCCACTTGAGTTGCTTTCAATTTCACTATTCCTGATAGTAAAGTTCTAATATGGCCACTACTTTTAAGTGAGTTAAACTAAGGAAGATTGAATAGCCTACTAGCCATACCACCTTAGTGGTGGGTAGACTTTACCTGCCTGCCCCGGAATCTGGATTCTTAAGCACCACAGACCCTGCCTCATACCCATCTTTGTCATTTCCAGTCCCATGTACAGGATTTTCAAGCTATTAGAGGAGCTACAGTTCTTCAGAGTCCCAGAGGAAACCAACTCACTTGGACCCCAGAAAAGCACATTGGCATTGAGCACATGTCACTCAGAAGCAGAGAGATGATACACTCGTGCTGCCCTCCACCCTCTGGCTGGAGAGCTGTTGTGAACCTCCCTTGCTGGAAGCCTTTCATTGACTCCCTGTCACCCTTAGGATAATATGCTATCCCTGACCACCCCTGTCCACACTTCTTGTCACAGCCCTCATTGCCCTACTCTATCCACATGGGCCTCCTTTTCCATTCACTCCAAGACCTTCCCACCTAAAGCTTTACACACACACACATCCCATCCCACCACCACCACCTTTAAGACAAAGCTGGAATCCCCTCAGTGCTCTCATTATCGTTTCTTTCCCAATGGCTGATGACTATCATCCCTAGACTGAGTTCAATGAGAGCTGGTTCACTTACACCTATGACCACAGTGACACCTAGAGGTAAGAGCAGGGATTAGGGAAAGAAACCAGATGGGAAGAAGGGAACCCAGTCTCAGCCCCTTCACCTTTCTTGGGCATGTCATTCTATTTTGTGCCCATCCCCTTATCCATAAAGGGAGAATACCACATACTTCATAAGGCCAGGAAGAGGAAGAGAGAGAGCACAGTACTTGACACAGGACTCAATAAATTTTAGTGACTAGGCCTCTCTAGTGTGCCCTTCCTGCCCCCCACATCCTCACCAAGACGTTCTTGTCCTCATGGTATTTGTCTCCTAGGTAGGCTATGAAGTCCTTGAAGCTGGACTTGTAAGAGGCAGAGATGTCAATCCCACGGTTGGATAGGTCACAGCTGACAACTGCAGTTTTCGAATCACTCAGTTGGTCACTTAGCTGGTCAGGCTTGCTGGGCAATTGGGCCTGCTGCCCATCACCACCCCTTGAGTCCAGGGAAAGGCGAGGCAGTTGGAGCTCCAGGCTACTTGTGGCACCAGCCTGTAAGAAGTTGACAACCTCACCAAGTAATTGGACGAGGATGGCTTCCTTGTCCCTGATGTCCTGATCACGTTGTTGCTTCTCCTGCTCCAGGTCCTCCTGCAGGTCCCTGATCTTCAGCTGCCTGGAGTACTCATCTATGATCTGCTGCAGGTGCAGGATCAGCTCCATCACCTGGGGGTGGGGCTTCTGGGTTTTGAGGCCCTGGCCCTTCATTTGGAGGCTGTCTGGTTGGTTACTCATAGTCTGTGTCTTGGTTGTGGTCTCAACAAACTTTCCTGAACCTACAGAGAAAGAGAGAGACCATGTACTGCAAAACATAGACTCCCCCTGATCTCAGGCTGGCCTCCCTCATACACACTAGGTTATAGTCCTGAATTGGTTCTGAAAGAGTTACCTACTCATTCAAGGGCAATGCCTAAGTTGCCCCAGCCCAGACCCTTGGGCAGTATGCTTCCGGCATCAAGCCCTGATCATCAAAGCCCTCAAGTAACCACCATAAGACAAAAAGAAGCAAAAACAACAACATTAAAAACACATTAAGCCCAGCGGAATTATCACTTTTGAGGAGATCGTTAACATTGTCCGACAGGTGTGGCACCTGCCTAGTCTGTGCACTGCAATGCTGATGGCCAACACCCTGATGACATCACAGATAACGTCAGCAGTGGTGCAGTGGAATGCCCAGCTAGTTAAGAACTACAAAGGAAAATGTTTCAATTAAAGATCATTTGACAACCAAAACTATATTTTTTATTACTGAGGGGGAAAAAGGATCTCAGGGCTCACTTTGAGGAAAAGTGGAAACTGAACAGACAGGCTCTGATTTCTCCACCCTGTGCTTCAACTAGAGCAATTCCTGCTTCATAGTGTTCTAAGAAAGGAGAGGGATGCTGCTGCTATAAGAAAGGAGAAGGAAGAAAGGGAGTAAGAAGAGAGGAAGAGAGGGTGGGAGGGAAGGAGAGAAGAAAGGAAGAAAGAAGGAAGAAAAGAAGGAATAAAACCTTGTCACTTCTATTATAGGTTTGTGGCACCAACACTTCAAAGTATTGAACACTATGCCCAGCCTCTCCAGACTATGTTTGGTCAACTTGTGATGTTCCCATAGCAACTTATACTTTCAAGTCAATGGTCGGCAAACTCATTAGTCAACAGAGCCAAATATCAACAGTACAACGATTGAGATTTCTTTTGAGAGCCAAATGTTTTAAATTTAAACTTCTTCTAACACCACTTCTTCAAAATAGACTCACCCAGGCCGTGGTATTTTGTGGAAGAGCCACACTCAAGGGGCCAAAGAGCCGCATGTGGCTCATGAGCAGCAGTCTGCCAACCACGGTTCTAAGTGACAATATTTGTTCAGTGTCTGTATATATCGTTATATCCTTAGCACAGTGCATCACACGTGGGTAACTAGTTGTTTAAAGTGGTTAGAATGAGAACCTCTACAGGCAAGTTTGTGGAGCAGAAAACGAGGGTGAGGTCAAGTAACCAAAAGAAGAGTGTTTTCCTGGTAAAATGTATTTTCTGATACAAGGAAACTGAGAATGCAGAAGGCCAGAAGGAAACCTGGCAGGTGGGCCTCTGCCAAGACCAGTCCTTTCTATTAAAACAAACAACAAAAAAGTCTATTGTGAATGCTGCTTTCCATAAAGGCCATAATGTCCTAAGTTGTCTAGTGTTGAGTTATACCAACCTCTCCTCAAGCCTTTTGCCTATACCTCTGGTTTCAGTATTCCAACCATCTACACCTCTCAAGCCACATGCAGGGGTCTCCTATAGCAGCTAGAGCAGGGTCTCAAGCCCAGCTGGTGCCAACAGCCTTATGATAAGAGCTGTAGGACAGACAAACAGTAGAAGCCAAGAAGGGGACATGGACATGGGGATTAAACCAGCAACAAGCCGGTATCATGATCATTCATCACCTAGCACATGGGTATACTTTTCAGACCCAGGTCACTCTGAAAGCCACTTTTCCTAGTGCCCTACAAACCCTCTCCCTCTGCCTTGCTCTCCAGCCTTCCTTTTCCTTGCCCAGAGCCTCCCCTGGTGTCTCAGTATTCTAACCTAATTCCATTCTTCCTTCTTAGTGTGGCAGTACAATAAGGATCATAGAGTTGTGTGTGTTTTTTTTTTAATATGTTTTATTGATTTTAAAAAATATATATTTTATTGATATTTTTACAGAGAGGAAGGGAGAGAGATAGAGAGCTAGAAATGTCGATGAGAGAGAAACATCGACCAGCTGCCTCCTGCACACACCCCACCGGGGATGTGCCTGCAACCAATGTACATGCACTTGACCGGAATCGAACCTGGGACCTTTAAGCCTGCAGACCGACACTCTATCCACTGAGCCAAACCGGTTTCGGCCATAGAGTTTTCTTAACATGTATGGGAAACAAGGTGTTTAGGGATATGGATCCCTAAGTACTAGTGGCAAAATTGAAAGCTCAGGCCAAATCAGCCTGGAGAAGCCTAGATTCTATTCTATAGTAACTATTCACCAATTGTCTGATGTCAGAAGAACTATTTCCCCCCGTCTGGGCATCAGTTTTTCCATACTTAGATGAGAAGATACTTGCCTCGATTCAAGGTAACAAAACGGAAGCTCAATGAAGACAAGTAACTTCTATGGTTCCTCAGTAGAGCCAGGATTTAAGCCTCAGACCTCCCATGTTAATTCAGAACTCTCAGACAGAGGAGAGAACCAGCCGGAAACCAGCCCTTGCATGGGCCGTTCCCTTCCCCTCACATTCCCCCAGAGATTTCAGGTTCTAAAGTTGGACTACTACGTCCAACAATATTGTCATCTGGTCTTATGAGTGACTCAGAGTCCTTGGACAGAAGCAAACAAATTTCTGGAAGTGGTTTAAATTAGCCCTCGAACTTCTCAAAGGGTCATTTCTGAAATACAGTGTCCAGCACACAGAACATCCAGCCACGTGAACAAGCAGCATGGGCTAAAACCAGCACAGACAGCAGAAAGACCAAGTGAGCCCCAGGTGCCAGGAATAGATTGTAAGATCATTGCTTTCCCGTTCATGGGATGGGATCCATGAGTGGGCAGTGAGGTCTGGGTCCCCTTCTGGACCACAGGTTTCTCAGCTTCTGCCATTGTTACAAGACACAGAGGGGGTTTTTGGTGAAGGTTTGTTGATGATTATTGGTAACTAACCAGTTAGTGAGGGAAGATGGGAATGGAGAAATCTATCAGTTGTAGCTCAGGTGAATGTTGACAATGGATTGATTTGCCCAGAGGAAAACCCTCATGTTCCTCTACCTCCTCCATTTCCCACACTCCCTCAGCTGATGCTCTCTCCTAGCAATGGGCCCCCCTCCCAGCACAGCGCTGTCCCATGGATTTGCCAAAAGGGGTCGCTGAATCCTAACTTTCCTTCCTGACTCAGAAAACTCAGGGCAGCTATAGCTGAGGACTCAGAAGCCAGGGTGAGAGTGGAAGGGAAGGCCTGGGAAGGCCCAGAACCCCTCCTAGAGCCGCCAGTGTGTCTTCTGCAAGTATCATGTCCAATAAGGTACTAGGCACCTGGTTGGACTCAGGCAATACACTCTTGTTCTAACTCAAACCTGCCCCTGCACTCTGAGGGCCTCTAGGATATTGGTCCTACAGGCAGGATCCCAGGCTCAGTGGTCACCCAACTAGAAATCATCAGGGGAAGGATTAGGCTCCAGATTTGGCAAATACTTGTTCCCTCCTCCCCTTCCCTTCCAACCCAGTTCCTTTTGGCTTCTCTGTTCCAAAGACAAAGCAAGATTCCAAGTCTGGCATCTGCCTTGGCCCAACTCAGAAGGCCTTGGTTCTCTTTGCTGGTGGGAAGGCATGGAGGGAAGCAGACTTCCTCCTCCAACAACCCTGCCTGACTGCCCTCAGCTCCACCAATCCTCTGGTTTGCATCATGCTTGTTCCCTTGATTTCTATTCCCTGGGTTTTTACGTAGTCAATTGCCCACAGGCAAATTCACTTTGGAGGGAGGAGCGTGGCGGGCCCAGGTATGAGGGTAAAAGGGGGGAGATTCAGCAAATGGTCCTCTGACCCAGCTCAGAGAGAGACAGCAATGAAACCGAGGTTCTGAGGGGCTTACCTGGAAGGGCCCGGCCTGTGCACTTGGTGTGGCCAGAACCTGGGAGTCCAATCACGGGGCTTTCTTTGCTGGTGTGGGTCCTGAGTTCCACATACTAGGCCTCCCAACCATGCAGAGAGGAGAATGGCCTTGGTCCCAAAGACCCAGGGGATGCACGTCCATCATTAAGAACCTGTTTTGAGGCCCTGTGGATGGATCTCTCATCCCAGCCCTAGTTTTATCTGTAGGTGCTTTGGTGTATTTAAATGTGAGCCTCTCTTTTCAGATTCTTTCCAGCCATCCACCAAACATTTCCATCCCTTCACCTGATCATTAAAACACTCATTCTTTCCATCCATTTTCATTGAGCCACCCCTGCCCCCCGCTCGCCAGTCTCCTGGGGCCGGGGCCATTTCAGGGAATATTCTGGAAGGAGCTGACTCCTCTCACCCATTCCCAGGAGACCTAGATGATGACGAGTTGAGAGTTTCCACCGGACTTTTTCTTCCAGTTGCACCACATTGACCACTTCCTCCCACTGGGAAATCTGCCGGGAAATCTCCTCCTTGTCCCCAAGAGCCCTGCTCTGACTTCCTCGCTTCTGCTGACCTGGGTCTTTCCTCAAAACCAGACTCTGCGGAGCTGGTCTCCCTCCTCCCTTCTCCCTAGGAATTCTGGGGCCGGGGCAAGGCCCAGCTACCCCCACCAGCCCACTGGGCTAAGTTCTCCTCAGAGCAGAAGGCTTCTTGCACCCCAGAGCCCTTCTGAGAGCTGTTTCCCACGGCCCGGCCTCTGTGTGGGGTGCATGTCCTGAGTCCTCTAGACACTGTGCTGAGCGCTTAGCAACGTTACCCTTCCACCCTCGCAGCCCCGGGGCAGCAGTCACACCCGTGGCCGCACTGGAGGCCCTGTGAGGTCTCCTCCCTGCTGGCTCTGGCTCGGCCGTGTGACCGGTGAGCTTGGGCCCTGAGTTTGTCCTCCTGGAATGCTTGCCCTTAGCCAGCTGCCATGCAGGAAAACAGCTCATGCTGGGCTGTGGTGTGACCAGAGGCCACGGGGAGGGAGAGTCTGAGGGATGAGAAGTGTCTAGCACGGCCTAGCTCTGGGGAGGGCACCTGATTTCAGCCACGTGAGCAACTTCAGCAATAACACGCAGCCCCCATCGACTGCCCTCCTGAGCCCCACTGACCACGGACTCAAGAGTCGTTGGGACAGCAAGTAGTCGTTGTTTTAAGCCAAGAAGTTCAGGGGACGATTCCCTACACAGCCAGAGAAGACTGAGACAAACGCCTGTCCGGGATTCTGTCATCATCCCATTGCACTGATGCTGACCCTGAGCTCAGAGAGCTTGAGTGCTTACCCCGAGGTTGCCCAGTGAGTAAGCGAGTGTGGAGGCTGGGAAACAGCGAGGCGTCTCCCCAGCACCGTCCTGCTTCCCTGGCTGCTCCCAGCCGAGCACTGGGCACAGCAGGGGCACCAAGCCCAGCCTGCTCCCAGGACACTGCCCCCTCCCCCGCCAGCGCCTTCGGCTCAAGGAGCCACGGGCCTGGCTGAGCCCCTTTGGAACGGGCTGCAGGTCAGGGCTCTGGCCGCCCGACCCCTTCCTTCTCTCTTCTCAGCTAGGGCCACAGCCTGCGGCCCTCCCGCCTCCTCCTGCTCCTGCCCGCTCTCCTTCACGGCTGTTTCCTCAAACAGGAGGAGGTCCGCCGAGGTCGGTTTGGCTCAGTGGTAGAGCGTCGGTCTGCGGACTGAAGGGTCCCGGGTTCGACTCCGGCCAAGGGCATGTACATTAGTTGCGGGCACATCCCCGGCGGGGGGTGTGCAGGAGGCAGCTGGTCGATGTTTCTCTCTCATCGACGTTTCTGGCTCTCTATCTCTCTCCTTTCCTCTCTGTAAAATATCAATAAAATATATTAAAAACAACAACAACAAAAAAAAAAAACAGGAGGTCTTTGCCATCCCATTTCAGTGTCTGCTTGTCCGAGGACATGCACTGCCAGTGAGAAAGCCGAGGTGCCAACCCAGGGAGCCCCCTGCCCTGGTTTCTCTCCAACATCTTAACGCTCCGGAAAAACAGGCATCGTCCAAGGTGGCCACCGCCCAGCCCTCAGAGTCCCCGAGGCCACAGTGAAGGAAGCTGCAAGGACAAGTAAACAAGGGGCAGGAACCCCCACAGACACACTGGGGGAGCCTGGCAGACACTGGGCTCTACAGGAGCAGAGAGGGCCCAGGAGCCTCCAGACAGGACTGGGGATGGATTTTGGGGGGGATGAAAGGGGCAGGCTAACAGAGAGGTTTTCTTCTTCTCTGCCCCAAGTCCTTTCCACACAGTCTCCCGCTGGCTCTTCCCAAATGCCCACACGGCCAGTTACAATCCTCACTCTACAACTGAGGACACAAGGCTCAGAGAGGTGAAGCCGCCTGCCCGGAGTCACACAGCTGCCCTGTGGCAGGGCCCGTACTGAGGGCCAGGTGGCGGCTGTGCTGTCCGGTGCTTTCCAAATCCCGGGCGTAGGTCCCTGTCCTTCCACGTTTCCCAAGGAGACCTTGGGCACGTTTCTAACCTCTCTGGTTCTCAGTGTCCCCATGTGTGAAACGTGGACTCTAATTGTCGCCCTCCCTAGGGGCGTATTAGTTCTGCCCCCCACCCCCGCCCCTGCCTCCAGTCCAAGCAGTTTTCCGTTCCACCGCACAGTTTCCATCCTGCTGGGGACACAAACAAGGTAAGGACTTTTAAAATCCCAAGCCCACGCCTATCACAAAAACCAAAGTCCAGGCCTGATTCTGATCTGGTGTGGTATTTATTCATATATATATATATATATATATATATATATATATAATAAAAAATCCCAGCTCATTAACAACAGAAACCGGATAAATTATGAGGGACACAGAAAGACCGAAGGCTCCAAGCCAGGACCCAGAAAAGAAGGCCTGGATTCTTTCCCCGTGAGGGGAGGTTTTCCATAGGGAGACGGGCCGTGCTTTGGCGCAGGGACCTCGCTGCTTTCTCCTTGAGAAAGCTCCTGGGATAAAAATAGCCGAGCAGAAGGCGGCCCCTTCTGGGGCTTGGGGAGGAGCAGGGGAGGGGGCCTTGGCTCCCAGACGCCTGTGTCCTTGAGAAACAGGAGGGGGACTGGGCTCTGCGCTTTGGGGCCTGCGCGGGAGGTGGGAGATGAGACTTCCTGGTGAGGAGGAGGAAGGAAGGGCCGGGTCGGAACTCCCCGAATTCACTGAGCCAGAGAATCCTGAGAAAGTGCCGCTTGGGGAACGAGAAAGGAAGCGGAGGGGGGAGGGGGAGGACTACACTTCCACAGACCACCTGCCACCAAACAAGGAAGACTAGGAGGAGCCCCCTAAAACATCAGAGCAAAGCAAAACAAACAAAAACAGACAGAAAGGCCCAGGAGCCCTGGTCTGAGAGAAATGAACCCAGGCCACTCCCAAGAGCCCATGTTCCCCAGACGTTGTCCCCACGCCCTTTCCGGCAGGAGCCTCCTGCCTGGTCTCCCGCGTCCTCTCTGAGCATTCGCACCAGGACAAGGGATCCTTCACATTGGCGCTCCCCGCACAGACATTTAAGGGGTCTCTACTTAAAAAACTGAGCTCTCTGCTGGATATATTTGTACTCTCGTAGGTTATCTAATAGATAATCGATAGAACCCCGAGAATACTCTCTGACGTCTCAGCCGCACACACGCACATGCACACGCGCCCGGGCTTAGTCAGGGTCGCCACCACCCACGTGTGAGCTCGGAGCAGGCCTTGTCCCTCCCCGTGGACGTGTCCCTCCCCGTGGACGTGTCCCTCCCCGTGGACGGCCTTGAAATATGGCTTTGGCCTTGGTTTGGTTGGGGGCGGGGGAGAAGACTGATCCCATCAGTATAAAAATTATCTACCTCCTTTTTTATGTTTAAAACTCCTGTATGCATTTATCCACTCGCTCAACAAATATTTATTGAGCAGTTACAGGGCTGGGGATAAGGAGAGAGAGGAGGGCTCACTTATATGGCGATGTTTACACGTTTTGGTCAAAAATATGTTTTGAGCTCCTTTCTAGCCCTGCGCGAAGTGCAGGGGACCGAGCGGTGAGCAAAAGCAGATGCAGTCCCTGCGCTCGCTGGCGGGACCGTGAAGCGGGGGGAGGTGGCCGTTACTTCTAAACACGTGCACGAATAAATCCACGTCCGGGACAGCGGGGAGCGCCAGTGTCCGAGCCGGCGACGGGCGACCGGACCTGGCTGGCCGGGAGTTGGGAGACAAGGTCAGGGTGGAGGTCCCAGGGGAGCAGGTGCCAAGGCAAGAAGCGAGGGCAGCGGGGACTGAAGAGGTAGGGGACAGACCTGAGAGACCCTTTGGAAGTGAAATGACAGCGGGCAGGGCGAGGGCGGGGCAGGGGCCTCCTGGGTTGCAGGCCCTGAAGGCAACACACGCTGTTTTAACTTATTTGGACTTTTTATTTCCCAGCCTTTCCATCATGCCATGGGCCTGGCCTGAGTCACCCTCAGCAGCTGAGGACGGGAGTCACTCACATGGACATGTTTACAGACTCTTGTTAAAAATATAGAGCGAGCGCCTCCACCCTGGCCTTTGTGTCAGCGTCACCTCACTCAGCTGTCTGAACCTCTGGCTGCTCCTGGGAATTTTCCTTTTTTTTTTTTTTTTGGTCATTTTCCAGACCAGACAGCTTCTCGGGAGACGCAGGCCTGGGCTTTGAGCTTAGATAACAAAGTCAATCAGATTCTCTCAACGATCAGCATCATGCCTCCTGTGCTTCGGTTTCGGCGTTCCCGCAGCCTGGCACTCGGGCACTCTCCGCCGCTGCTCTGGGGCCAGCCAGCGAGCACGGCAGGACCCCTCAGCTCCGGAGAGGAGGGAGGGAGGGAGGGAGGGAGGTTTTACCTCTCCCGTCATCACTCAGACACAAGAGGGGCTGATTTCAGTGTTGCCGGTCCTATCAGGAGCCCCCTCTGGACATCTGAATGCCCTTGAGCCTTATGTCCACTTCATTTCAGGGACATTCATCCCTGCGCCCCCAGCACCCGGAGCAGCGCCCACACATGCTAAGGGCTCAGCAAATATCTGTTGAAGGCAATGGTAAGCTATGTACACATATAATACCTTAATAAATTAAAAATAAATAAATAAATAAAATGAAAAATAAAATAAAAATATCTGTTGAAGGAATGAACCCGAGGATGTTTTGTTGCCTTCCGTTTACTTATGGGTCCCCTCGGTGTAGTTCTTCCATCGCCAGCCAGCTGTTGGGAGCAGGCAGCTCTGGCCGCAGTAAGAAAGAAGGCCTTGGTGACAGGACAGAAGCGGGACAGAGAGCGGAGGAGGGCTGGTGCCAGTGGCCTGTCCGTTCAGAGTAACTAGGCCAGTGGTCGGCAAACTCATTCGTCAACAGAGCCACATATCAACAGGACAACGATTGACATCCCTTTCGAGAGCCAAATTTTTTCAACTTGCACTGTCTAGGTATGTACATTGTTATTCACTTCATTAGGGTGCTCCTAAGCTGGCCTTTGTTAAAAACGCAAGGGGTCGAGAGCCCCCACGTGACTCGCGAGCCGCAGTTTGCCAACCACTGAACTGGGGGGTGTGCTCTGTGAGGGGCCAGAGTCCCTCGCGCCTCCTGGGGCGTGAGAAGCAGCGTTTGGGAGATGCCCTGTGGGCACGCAGGTATTGGCATGCCCAGGGGGATGGGGTCAGTGAGACGGAAGCCCGCTCACCTGCTCCGGGCTGGAGCTGTGCACACAGCACAGGCAGAGGCCAGCTCATGCAAGGACGCTCTTCCCGCTCTCCAGGCCTGACCCACTGGGGACTGTTGGACCCTGTGTGCCGTTTCCAGGACTCAAGACGGATCTCGTGGCACCATCCAAACTGCCACCCACACCGTCATGTGGCCAAAGGAATAATGAGCTTCTACAGAAAATCGACTGCGCGCCAGCCCTGGGCGCGGTCATCCCACCCTTTCGTTGCCTCGTGTAATGCCCACCCCAAACCAGCCAGGCCTGCTGGTCCCCATTTTACACGGGATGGGCCTGAGGCTCGGAGAAGTTGCGTGCCCAGCCCAAGGTCACACAGCTCTTGGGCTGGGCACGCAAAGGTTCAAAGAGCCACCTTTCCCCTTACATGTAGGTGCCTTTTCTTGGCCTGAATCCACAACCTTGTCCCTTGAGGCAACAGGGACTTGACTTATGAAATCAACTTCATTCTGGGACAGACACGAGGGCCTGGGTGGCCCATCACTGCAAAGCTGCCTGGAACTCTAATCCTAGGGGGGGTCCTGAAGCCCCCCCACTTGGCCCAGACATTCCCCCAGAAGCAGCGGCTCCAGACTCCCCATCCAAGAGAGGCGCCTGGGAGATCGTGGGCCGTGGGGCCTCTTTCCACCCAGGCTCTGGCCAGAAGGGGGCCTGGAGCCGGCTGCTTCTCTCAAACCGCTTTTAAACAAGACTCGGCCCCCGGAGGACCATCCATCTGCGGAAGAAGGAGCCCGTGACATTCCTGAGGCAGCCCGGCCAGCTCCGGCAGAACCCAGAGCGGGCCAGAGGCAGCTGGCCCCGCGGCTCCCTGCCCCTGCCCCAAGGGGCTGCCCGGTGGCACCAGCTCTGGCCTTGTATGGGCAAAACTGCCCTACCAAGCCTGGCTTCGCAGGCCGCTTTCTCTCTATTTTAGGCCCCGGGGTAGCGCCGGTCTCTCCCCTCAGCTCTCATTGGCTCAAGCATCAGCCAGGCCTGCCAGACCCTTGATGCAACCTGGGGTGTGGGGTGGGTTCAGTCCCCCGCCTCAGGGAGGAGATCACTAAAAATAATAACAACAATAACAGCAGCGACTAGCTGTTATTTCTGCCAGGCTTCATGCTAACAGCTTTCCATGCAGTGTCCCTTTAAGACCTTAAAGACGTGGGTGGGTCACGTCTCGTTATCCCCTCTCTACCAAGCACCTTCCTAGAAGTTGGGTAACTTGCCTAAGGTCACAGTCAGCTAGGGGGCCACCAAGCCAGGCACAGTGGCTCTCAGCCGCGCGATGGGCAGCATTCAGCTGGCACCCAGCATTCGGGGGCTTCTGCCTGCCCGCAGCCAAGCCAACCCTCCACCCCGCCAGGGAGCCAGAGCCTCCCGTGCTGCTCTTAGGTGGCAGGTCCGGGCCTAGATCACTCAGACTCCAAGGCCCTGAGCTCTGCTCCCCGCCCCCGCCCCCCCAAGAACCTCCTCCTAAGGGTCAGCCACCCCTCCTGAGCCTGGCCCCATCCTGTGATCCAGGAAAGAGTCTGCATGGGGAAGGGCCTGGGAACCCTGTGGGCAGCCGGGGGGTGGGGGGTGGGGGGTGGGTCATGGGGCCCACGGACCCCCCTCCCCTGCACTTTGGCATTTGCACAGATCACCTCTACTGTGGACTTTGGAACCAGATAGACCTGGGTCCAAACCCAGCTTCCGCCGCTTACCAGCTGGGCAAAATCCTCAGCCCCTCTGAGCTCTGGTTTCCCCATCTGTGGAATGGGTTCATTCAGCTGATGAGAAAATTCCACGGAGAATGGTCCACGGAGATCGGCCAGGAACTGGTGGGGATTGGGGAGTTCTGGGTACGTGATAAAACTGGGAATGTCCTGGGAAACCAGGGTCACTGTCACCCTGTGAGACGGGCGCAGGCGCTGCAGGAACACTGGGTCCGCAGGGAGGGCCCACTCCTCAGCTGCAGCCCCCCCCCCATCGCGGCCTCACTGCCTCGGGGATTTGCCTCAAAGCCCCCAGCCCAGGAGCAGAACAAAGCCCGGTGCTGCCCCCAGGGGTCCCCTCCTCAGAGTAAACCCCTTTGTCCTCAGAACCCTCCCCGCCCCCACCAGAGGCAGGCTGTGTGCCAGCAGCAATCACAGAACCACTTATTCACCCGCACGTGCAGCCCCATCAGCGGCAATTAGGCAGCAAAGGGGGTTTGAAAGCCCGTCAGCCACCGTGCGGGGAGGGTGCTGAATGGGACAATCAGCCGCACCAGGCGGGGGGGGGGGGGGGGGGGGGGGGGCAGGGGATGGGAAAGATGGGGAGTCTGGGGGAGGCAGCCGTTGAGACAGCCACCCCACCCCCTCCAGCTGCTGCAGAATAAAGGGGTGGGGTGTTTGCTGGAGAAGGGCAGGGCAGACCTCCCGGACAGAAGACAAGCTCTCCCTCCGCCACAGTGTGCCCATAATGAGATCTGCAATGCCAGGTCCTTCTCTGGGGCCGCCCTTCCCCAGTCAGAGAGGGAAAGAACTTCCTTCTCCAGCCTACCAGGGCTGTGGCTAAAGCGGCTCAGCCGTTCTGCATTGCCAGCCACCTCCCCAATGCTGCCAGGTCCTCATCTGGGGCCACACTGTGAGGACCGAGCTTTTACTGCACTGGGGACAGGGTGGGCAGAAGGGAGGGGAAATCCCTGTTCTGTGACATTGGGCAAGCCCCCCCCCCCCCAAAAAAATCCTCAGAGTTTCATTATTCTTACACAGAGAAGAGGGGGCATCCTGCCTGTACCAGGGGCTGTACTGAAAATGAAACGGGACATTTGTGATCACGTCCCGGTGAGCTGCAGAATGGCTTTATGGGTAGGCATCATCGGACCCATGAAGCTTCTTTGGCTCAGCTGGGCCCAGAAAGCTCCAATGGGGAAAGGCATCCGACTGAGCTCAAACTGTGGAACCGGTGACACTGCTTCTCTCACTTCCTGCTCTTCGGGGGTCTGTGGGTGGTTTGGGGTCCCCACAGGGGGCACATGGTGGGCAGACACTAAGAGGAAGAGCTTGGCCCAGGACCACCCGATCCGTGCCCCTCCCCCAACTTGCAATCTGATGGCCCTTCTGCTCTGGTCCCTCAGCTCCGTGTCTGAGTGCAGCGGCTCTCCCTGCCTGAGACTCCCACCTCCCCTTCACCTGACTGGCTGCTGGGGGCTGTTCGCCCTCAGTTTACCCCTCCCACCTGGAGGCTCAGAGCCAATCAGAACTAGAGTTTGCAAGCCTCGGTCCAGAGTGTATGCAGTCTTTACTCAGGAACCCAATGCCCCGATGCGGGTTCTGGTGACCTTGACCCCAATATTTCCCAGGACTGCGACTTGGCTTTGCTTGGCCTGCTGCAACCTCTCCCCAGGACCCTCACCTTCCTCTGGCCTGCAATGCCGCTGGACAGCTGCCTGCTGCCTGGAGAGTGAGGACCGGGGGTGTGGTTCTTACAGGGTAAGGTACACGCCATCTCCTGGGTAACTGGTGGCCTCTGGCAGAACCCAGGCCCGTCTGAGGGCGCATTTTCTTCCTAGGAGTGAGTCATTCCTGGGGGTCCTGTGGATTCTACCGGGGTGCAACCAGGCCAGCGAGGGGGGCCAAGGGAGGATCGGAAGGGATGAGTCAGGCTCCAACAAAGCCCGGAGCCGTGTGGGGAGGCTCAGTCCGAGCCCCACTCCGGCCTCCACCAGAATGCCCCCTCAGGGGGTCTGGGGCCACCGAACACGGGAGGGAAGGGTGGCCTGTGTCACTCGGCCCAGGAACAGGGACAAAGAAATCAGGGACAAGGCTCTCCTCCTTGCCCGCAGATAAAGAAGAAAACCGGCAAAACAAAGGCTATAATTGCAAACCAATTTCCTTCTCTTGGATTGCCTGCCACCAAGGCCCCCTCCCGGAGCCATTAATACTGGGAACAAGCCGTTCTGGCTCTGAGAGGACTGTCACCAGAGTGCAGTGGGGGGAGATGCTGGGGCAAGTGGGACTCTGAGGCCCTTTCAACACTGTGGGGTGGGAGGAGCCTGTGGGGGGCAGGGCTGCCTCCTCCTTGCACAAATCACAGGCCCACACCACACTCGCCCCTTTGCCTCCTCCCCCTCCCGCCCCCCAACTCAGCCACAATCCTAAGGCAGAGGCTGAGCCTCCTTTTCTATAATCCCCCCTCCCCCATCCACTTACAGTTTATCTTTTTAATTCAGCTCTGAAGGTGGGAGGGTGGGATCCCTTTTTATAGTTTCTTGAGTGAATACAGGAAAGCAAGAACAAATCTCCATTTGACAGAGGGACACACTGAGGCTAGACTTTGCCCCTGGCAAGTCACCAGCAGAGGAGGTGCTGACTCCCAATCCTACATTCTTTTTTTTTAATAATATATTTTATTGATTTTTCTACAGAGAGGAATAGAGAGGGATAGAGTTAGAAACATCGATGAGAGAGAATCATCGACCAGCTGCCTCTTGCACACCCCCCACTGGGGATGTGCCCGCAACCAAAGTACATGCCCTTGACCGGAATCGAACCCGGGACCTTTCAGTCCGCAGGCCGACGCTCTATCCACTGAGCCAAACCGGTTTCGGCCCATTCCTACATTCTTAACCCAAAATCTTATACAATTTCTCAATTGCAATAATTTTGATTTCTCTCCACTCTTTTTTAGAACCTTGGATGCCTGTTGCTGCTGTCTGCTAGCAAAGGACTGAAGAGAAACAGTCACACACACTCAAAAAAACCCACAAAACCCGTGGGGACACTTGGGGACAAGCCACCACCCAGAGCCCGGCAGCTTGCTTTGCTCCGGGTTGTGGTTTCATTTTGCATACAAATAATGAACATCATTGGCCAGTGTCTGCTGGTGAATTGTTCTGGGTTTTCACGTTGGCTAGTGTCATGTGTCTGTTTATGTGTCGGTCCCCACAAGGGTGGGAGCTCCTTGAGAGTAGGGACTATATTTTCCGCATCCCTGTGACTGCCATAGCCCAGGCCCAGGACTGGACCTGGCACCACAAAACGGATGCTTAATGTTTGAATAATAGTGATGGCCACCATATCTCAAGGAGGCAGCTGGTGTGAAGTTAGAAGGATGAGCTCAGAATCACACTGCCTGGGTTTGAACCCAGGCTCAATTTTCTTTTTCTTTTTTTAATATATTTTATTGATATTTTACAGAGAGGAAGGGAGAGAGATAGAGAGCTAGAAATGTCGATGAGAGAGAAACATCAACCAGCTGCCTCTTGCACACCCCCTACCGGGGATGTGCCCGCAACCAATGTACATGCCCTTGACCGGAATCGAACCCGGGACCTTTCAGTCCGCAGACCAATGCTCTATCCACTGAGCCAAACCAGTTTCGGCAAGGCTCAATTTTCTTGACCTCTCTGTGCCTCGGACTCCTCATCTGTGAAATGGGCTGACAGTATGTACTGCAGAGGGTCGATGGAGGATAAAATGACTGTGACACACCAACTCTACCTTGGCTAACATCTGTACATAACATCTGCAACTGTATGTATTAGTTCTTACTATGTGACAGTTCCTGGATACACAGGTATACAACCATCACAATCCCCTGTTCAGTGAGGTCTGCTGCCATCCTTCTCTCACAGATGGGGAACTTGAGGCCCAAAGCAGTTAAGAAACTACAGACCTGGGATTTGAACCAAGGTGTGCCTAACTCCAAATGTCATGCTTTTAACCATGCAATGGCGGTGGTGATTTGGTGACCAAGAAAGATTATTGGCTCATCCTAGTGGCCCTGGCCAGGTCCCAGGCAGAGGCTCTGGGAACATCCAGAATGAAGGCCCACACTTGATCTCTAGTCCAAAGTCTGCTGAGGGATGGACCCTGCAGCTCCACTGGCTGCCGTAAAAGCACCTCAAGTTCAGACGCAAACTCCATGATCTTCACCATCAGACCTGGCGTATCATCCCCATCCCAGGGACTGGCACTGCTGTCCACTCCTGAGCAGAAGCCACCATCCTAGGAGTCATCCTCGATCTGTCCGATAAACTCTGCCTGCGAAACAGCTCCCAGATCCGTCCACCTCCATCTGCCCCAGCCATGCCTGGCCACCATCCACTCTCACCAGAATGTGACAGTCTCCAGACAGGTCTCCCTGTAGCCACTTATGTCCCCCTGGTCCATTCCTTTTTTAAAAATATATATTTTTATTGATTTCAGAGAGGAAGGGAGAGGGAGAGAGAGAAACATCAATGATGAGAATCACCAATCAGCTGCCTCCTGCACGCCCCCTACTGGGGACTGAGCCCACAACCCGAACATGTGCCTGGACCAGGAATTGAACCGTGACCTCCTGGTTCATAAGTCGATGTTCAACCACTGAGCTACACTAGCAGGACCCCGGTCCATTCTTTGCACCACATCAAGACAGACCATCTCAAAACACCAAATCTAGTTAGGTTATTCCTCTGCTAAAAGCCATCCATGGTGTAGAGCTGCACTCTGAGCTCCAACCTCACTGGCCACCTTCTTCTTACAACTTACCTCCCACTGTCTCCTTGGGCACAGCACTCTCTCTGTCCTGCCTCCTCACCCCAGCTCCTCCCTTTCCCCACCCCAGCCCTCCTGCCCTCACTCCCAGACCCGGTCATATTCTCCAGGACACGCCACGCTTGTCCTCTCCACCTTATTACAACATCTGTGTTGTAATGAACTAGTTATGCTCTGTCTTCGCCACCAGAAAGCAAGCTCCCTCCAAACAGACAGTAGATCAGCTCTGCTGACAGTTGTGTCCTAGGGCCTCATGCATGTCCTCAGAGTGTGCTGACGGGCAGCTGCTTGGTGAGCAGAGCAGTCGCTGGAGATGCCCTACTTCCCGGCGGGGGCAGAGCAGGCCTCTCAGTGGCTGCAGAATCCTAACACCTGAACAGCAGCTGCGTCTACTGGGCAGGTCAGCCAAACTTCCTGAGCACAGAGTCCTCATAAAAAAAAAAAATGGGCCAAATAACATCTCCCCCACCACACACACACACACACACACACACACACACACACACACAAAGCCTGCACAGTGCCCAGCATGCAACAGGCTCTCACGGAGTTCATTCTTTGTCCAGAATGAGTAGGAGTCAAGCTGGGGGCAGGGGCTCCCCCGGGCTCTATGCCCGTCACTCCTGTCTGATGCAGGATTTACTCAGGGGTCTCAACTGTGACAGGGGCAATGACCTTTGTTATAGTAAATATTTCATAACACCCCCTTTATCTCCCCAAATGAGATTCTTAGGAACAGGAAACTACCCAACCACTAAAATCACACACACACACACACACACACACACACACACACCCGCGGCAATGCTCTAACTCTAATATAGGGGAGCAATAAAAGGAAAATAATCTATATTAAAACCCTCCCCACACTATCTGAATAATGTTGTGACTACACTGAAGGCCAGGGCAGTGGTCAGAGGCAGGCAAGCATGGGCGAGGTCACCGTGGACGTGGCAGCTGCCTCGCAGACACCTCCAGGGGCACCACCAGGGAGGACTCTGTTTTCTGGAATGAAAACTCCTGGCAAAGTTCTGAACAGAACAAAAGGGGTTGCTCTAAATGGTGGCTGCGATTCGGAAAAATTAAGTGATTATAAGAATGCACTTATATTTACTATTTCGATGTCAAACAGAATTATAGTCTAGGCTCAGATGCTTCAAAACAGGTTTCTCCCTGAAGTGGGGGTCCTCAAAGTGTGGTCCCGGAACCAGCAGCACCAGCACCACCCAGGAGCCGTTCGGAACCCACATGCTCCTGCTGATGGCCCAGAGCTCGAGCTGGGTTTGCAGGCCCTGCATGCTTAGTGTCGCCCTGCAGGGTCTGAGCGGGGCACGGCAAGGCCATGCAGGATGCAGGGCTGTTCTTCCTGTCCCAGGATCTGTAGCATCTTTGGCCGGTGCACACCCCCAGGCATGCAGCACTCCCAAACGCCCCCTTTAATGTTCCAAACATCTCTACGGAGGACATGGTGGTCGATGAGGAGCCTCCCTGCTTGTTTCCGGAGGTCCTTGGCCTTGATGTAGGACTGGCTGAGAGGGGGCAGGCACTGGAGTGGGCAGAAGCTGGGGAGCCAGGCTTCCGGCTGAGCGATGCGGCTCACCCCGGCAGGGCTGGTATCTGCTTCCAGTGGCTGGACGTGTTGGGGGAAAGAGAGGCTCAGCTTTCAGAGAGCCTTTGAGACAGCAGCTGAGAGCACTTGGCCATGGAAACAGACCTGGCCTCAGCTCACTGGCGGGTGCTGGGCTGCAGACACGTCTCCCTGGAGCAGCTGTGACCATCTGAGAGGCCAGGACATTGCCCAGGACACAGCCCTGCCCTCCCCCTCCCGCTGACAAGGAAAGAAGAGCCGCAGCCTGCTGGGGCCTGGGCTCCTCCAGCTGCAAAAGTCTGTCCCAGACCCTGCGAGCCTCAGGCCCCAAGAGGACCGTTGGACCTAGAGCGACCCTCCCACTGCCAATGGGCTTCCTTGAGCTACCCCATCCTCAATGGCCAGTCTCTCTGGCTCTGTCTGCCCAACAGGCCAGGTGGGGCTGCAGCCCATGGATTTCTCAAGCAGATCAGCCCCGCCACTGTGGCCTGGGGGGAGGGGGTCTGCCCTACAGTCTCCACAGACGCAGGGGCTAGAGAAACAGTCAGAGAGGTGACTGTACGGGCAGAGATGTTCACCAAAGTACATGTTCTCCCCCTGTTCCAGGCACACGGCTAGCCTCCATCTCCCGCTGCCTTGCTCTCTGATGTGGCCGAGTGACAGAGCTCCGGGCAATGGCTCCGCGAACGATATCTCAGTGCGTCCTCACAGCATGCCACGGGGCCAGTTCTCCATGAGCCCATTGGCCAGATGGCCAGGCTGAAGGTCCGAGCGGTTTGGAACTTGCCCACCACCACCCAGCAGCTGGGCTGGGACTTGCAAAAACTGCAAAGAAAGCTTCCTAGCCTGTTTAGGCTGTTCTGTAGCACAGAGGAAGCCGCTAGCTAGACTCTTTATTTAGAAAGACGCCCCTGGCTTTAGCAGCGAGGAGAGCAGAGGTGGCGAAGCCAGCGAGAAGGGTTAGGAGGCACTCAGGGAGAGGGTGGACCAGGACACATCAGAGGAAACGAAGTGAGTCAAAGACGGCGTGGGCAGACTTTGCGGACCAATTAGATAACAAGATCTAACATTTACTGAGCAATTACCATGTGCTAGGCGCTGTCCAGAGCACTTTACCAGTATTTTTTTAAAATCTATTTTATTGATTTTTTACAGAGAGGAAGGGAGAGGGACAGAGAGCCAGAAACATCAATGAGAGAGAAACATTGATCAGCTGCCTCCTGCACACCCCCCACTGGGGATGTGCTTGCAACCAAGGTACATGCCCTTGACCGGAATCGAACCTGGGACCCTTGAGTCCGCAGACCAAAGCTCTATCCACTGAGCCAAACCGGTTTCAGCCACTTTGCCAGTATTAACGCAGTATCTCCTCCCTGCAGGCCCACGGAGCAGGGACGCTCCTGATCTCTGTTTCACAGACGAGTAAACCGAGGCACAGAGAGGTAGAAGGTCACAGACCTGGTAAGCGAGGGGTGTGGGATTCAGAGCCGGACACCGGGGTCCAAGCTCTGTGCAGAGAAGAGTGAGGGGGGAGGGGGAGCCAGGGGGGCTCCCAGGATTGGTGCCTGAGCAATGTAGGGCCTCTGCTTCCCCCATGGGCCTGGAATTCAGAGGAGCCAGGCCCCAGGCCAGGGGACCGCCTGCCCTCCTGGCGGCCGTGTCTCTCTGCAGGAGCCCGAGGTGGCTGAGGAGGGAGCCGCGTGTGGAATACAGACGACTCCACCAGTGCTCTGAGGGCAAGACTGCAGCCGCAGGGTCTGAGCCGGAAGGGCCGGCTCCCGTCCCCCACTTCCTCACTGTCACAGACACACGACCTGCTCACCCACAGGCCCTCTGGGGGCCGGGCCACCGCCCCGGCCTGGTAGAGGCCGAGGTAGCTGAGCTGGAGCAGGCTGTGGGCTCCCAGGGCCCGGGCCAGGGGAAGGGAGGGCTGGGAGCGAGCAGCAGAGGTCCAGCGCGGAGCCCATCCTGCAAGTGGAGACCCCGCAGCCACCACATGGCCCCGGGCAGGAAGGGAAGCGGGAGGCTTCTCAAAATAGACCGGGAGCTGCAGCTCTGCGGCGTCTCCCCGCCCCCACCATCTGCCAGCCCTCCGGAAGAGGGGCGGGGGAGGGGGGCCCAGGCTGGCGCCCACCACTCACCCCGCACCTCCCCCTGCCAGGCTCCTGGTCTCCTTCGTTGGACCCTCCCCGTGGCAGGACAAAGCTCATTGTCACTGGAAAAGGAGGAAACAGAGACTCAGGGAAGTAAAGTGACCTGTCCGAGGCCACTCAGCGGGGCCAGCCCCCAGCCAGGAGGCTGGTCAGCAGGGCTGCATCACTGTGAGATTCTGGGTATGTTATTTAACCTCCGTGAGCCCAATGTCCTTCTCTGTAAAATCGGAATGGGAATATTACCTCCCTTGTGGGATAAGGTAATATGAAGCCATTTAGAAGACACTCTGGAACTGTTAGCTGTCATCATTATTATTACTACTGTCCTTATTGCCGTCGTCATCATTATCCACACGTCACGAACTTGGTCCTTGGTCCTGTGCTTGCCACTGAAACCACAAAGAGGAATAAAACAGGAACCCTGGGCTCCAGAATTTTATAGTCAGATGCCTGGAGCAGGGGCAAGCCGGCAGGGCATCGTGCATGCCTTCGTAACAAATTAGTTTCGCAAACTACCGGGTCCTTAAGTAGGAGGGGAAGGGACCTTCTCGTGAGACGACCAGAGCCCATAGGAGAAAGAGCAGCGGGAGAATTCAATCATCCTGTTTTGACTCGCTGGGACGGGGAGGGGTCACAGAGCTGACCCCTGGGACAAAAGCCGGGGAGACCGGGTTCCAAGCAGATTCTTCCAGGGGCGGCTGGTCCTTGGCCCGAGGAAATCCCCTTCAAGAGGAGGGGGAGAAGCATCCGCCTGAAGCGCATGGAAGGGGAAATCTTCTCTGCCTGCCAAGGCACATGATTGCTCCGGCCACATCCCAGCCTCAGACCCAGTCCTGCCAGGGCCTCCGCCTTGGCCTTGAACTTCAGGAGGCCGGAGTATTTCCATTCTGTTCACTTGGGAAGAGATTTGGGCCTATTTTGGGAAGTTGGCTGGACCTCCTGCTCTGGCCTTCTTCCCACCCCCCCCCCATCCCCCCTGAGAGGGACAGTTACTGTGTGAGACCTGGGCGACCTCCAAGGCCCGGAGAAAGCTCGGCTCAGAGGGAGGCAGAGCGAGCCTGGGAACGTGGAGTGAAGGAGGCTTGGTGGGCCCGTGACCCAGACTTTGCTCCCTGTCCCGCTCCCCCCCCCCCATTCCCAGACACTAGCCGGGGCTGGACGCCAACTGCAGGCCAGCAGGAAACTGACCGCTGTCTCCTTGCTGTGGGTGAGGCCAAGACTCAAGCTTCACGCTGGCTCTGAGTCGGGCATCCTCAGCCCGCATGGTCCCACTCGGGCCAAGCACCCAAGCACTTTCTGATGGAGGGCAGGGAGGTAGTCCATCAGACCCAGCACACACCTCCCATTTCACACAAATAGCCCAGAACAGGGCAGAGACCGGGCCAACGCCACACAACGGATGGCGGCCTAGGCCCGGGCTTTCTGACCAGGCTCCCAACAAGTGTGAGTGAATGAATGTGTGAGTGAATGAATGAAAATTCTGATGCACGTGCCCCTACATCAGTGATAAGAGAGTCAAGAACCCATTAAACTGTTTTTCTTGCACCAGAGATAGGGAGCAGGGTCCTGGTCTGCAGTGCCCTCACCATGCCAGCGCCTGGGTCTGCAGTGCCCACACCATGCCAGTGCTTGGGTGAAGGCATTGCTAGGACTTCCTCTCTTGAGTTGGCAACTACACTTCCCCAGGCTTTCTAAGGGGCTGTTGCTTTCACCTCTCCTGGGATGGGGGTGGTGAGGGAACACACTTAGGGAACCAAAGTTTACTGCAGCACATCGCCCGCTGACCACGGGCTCGCACTGCCAGCATCCAGACAAGGTGGGGAGACAACCATCCCCGAGCACACCAAGGAGGACAGGGCGACCGCCTGGGACTCCGCGGGACAGATGGGAGCGGTGCTGAGCTGCGTCTGGTGGGGAGCAGGGCCAGGGGCGGGTCTGCCTCTCCCAGGAGGTGGCATTTAGGCTGAGCCGGTGGAACAAGAAGGGACCAGCCTGGTGAAGCTCTGGGAAAAGGGCCCACCCACGCAGAGGACACAGCCAGGGAGGGGCCAAGGCCCTGAGGTGAGCCAGGGCTCAGCATTGTCCCCAATAGAAGGCCGCATCGGGGGCAGGGGCAGGCCCCAAGCAAGGTCTGCGCAGCCGGGCCACCAGGGGCCGTCCCAGCAGGCTGTGGCGCTTCAGAGAGCACCAGGCAGCCAGGGAAGGCAGGGGGACTGGTGGGGTCGCCTGCTATTTTAAGACCACATATTGCCCTGAATGAAGGGCGGATGAGGATGAGAATGAGAGGCCGGCGGAGACTGGCTAGGAAGCCGAATGGTTGGGATGAGAGGCGGCGTCACCTGCAGCGAATGCCTGAAGGGAGCGTTAGGCGGTAGAACGGACGCTGCTCACTGATGGAGTCAGCGACAGTGAAGAGGAAACAAGGAGGGCTCGGGTTCCGGCTTTAGGAGCCCTGTGGATGTAACGAGGCTGGGGAGGGCAGAACGAAGAGCTTGGCTTCCGCTGAGCGGAGTCAGAGATGCCTTCGGACCCCAGGGGAGAGGGAAAGGAGGCAGCTGGACATGAGGGGCAGTGACGATGGTGATGAGGATCAGATGCGATTTGTGCCTCTGTTCTCCCGTGTGCCTGTGCCTCCCCGGGCTGTGCCTCTCGAAGGCAGGGGTTGCGCTTGGTTTTGCTCCCAACTCTGTTCTCAGCATTGAGTGCAGGGCTGCCCTAGGGCCTGGGAGTGGGGAGGTTGGGGAAGGAAGGCTCCATATGTCTTTGTCAAATAAGCAACGGACAAGACAGAGGCTGCCCGGCGTGTGGGATGGAGCTGGACATCGAGGCGCCGCCGGCGACAGACCCTGCCTCAGAAAACGGCCAGGCTCTGGCCTCGGCTCTCCCAGCTCTCCCTCTGGTCTCCCTCCCTCCTCCCAGCTTCCTGCCAGGAAACGCAGTCCCCAGGCAAAATCATTAACCAGAACCACCCCCCAAGGGGAGCTGCAAAAAAAACCTGCCTCTCCTTCCAGTATCCTGGAAGATCCTTGAAACCACCTGGGGAGGTGCCCGCCCACCCACCAGCCACCCAACGGGAAACAGGGGGGCAGCATTTAGGGGTGCTGGCGTCATCAGGAGGGGAACACAGGTCTCCTGCCACCCTGCTTTGACAAGAATTCTCACAGTCTGGGAGTGTCCTGTCCCCCGAGGACATTGTGTTTGGTGCAGAAGAGCAGAGAGGTCCGTACGAAGAAGGAATGTTAGGGGTGGCATTCCGGGGGAAGCCCTGGGCACCCTGGGCCGAGCAGGGGACCTCTCTCCACCCAGCCCTCCCACCTGGAATAGGATTCCGTGAGAGCTGGGCTCCCCTGCATTGGTCCGTGTTCGATAATACTCTGCGATCCAGGCACACCTAGCTGACGGCAGCCCCACTAACCCTGGCAGAGGGAGCCGTGGAGGAAGCTGGAAAGAACTCACCGAGCTGCTTTGGCCAACTCCCTTCCTCTCCCTGGCCTCAGTTTCCCCATCTGACAAGTGGGTTGTTGGCTGAAATTTGACAGGTCCCTTCCAGCCCTGCAGATCTCTGAGTCTCTCTCTCTGACCGAAGGTCCCCCGGACCCCAGCTCTGGAGGACCCACAGACGGATCTGCAGGCCCTCTTCCCGCCCCCATCACACCACCGCCCCGGTGGCCACAGCAGCCCCTGGCCATTTCCCAGCAGCCTCTGCTCAGCCCGGCAGATGCACGCCACCTGCTCTGGCGTGGAGCAGTTTTCCTGTTGGGCAAGGCGGTGACAGGAAAGGGACAGGACCTGACCTCTGCTTGGAAAGCCAATTGTGCAACACGGTCTGGAGGGGGGGGAGGGACGGGGGGAGGCATGTGGCCGACGGGAAAGACGCCTGAAGGAGCCAGGGACTTCTTTGAAATGAATATCTTGGCCAGACCTACAAAGACATGTCCCTTTGGACACCGCTCGCTCTGGGTCAGACCCAGACCGCAGCCGTGTCCGGCAGCGTCGCTGAACGCAGTCCTGCTGGGTCACTGTCCAGGATCACGGAGTGGCGGGGCAGTGGGTAGCCGAACCTTCTGGCTCCTGCAGCCCAAACCTCCGGCTTGCACTTAGAGGCCGCCAGGCCTGCAGTACCTTCCTCCGGGCGTCCTCTCCCAAGGCAAGAAAGGAATGCATTTTTACTAACAAGGAAAAGTCATTTTGCATCACGCCTAAGAGTAAAGCAGATGATGTTAGGGACTGGTAGGGGGCAGACGAAGGTGGAGGAGAGATTTTAGTGGCAAGGTGACACGGGTCATTTTTTTTCTTATAATGTAGGATGGTTCTGAGGATCATGAACTCTTCGCATGGCTGTTTGGAAGAAGTGCATCACGATGGGGTGTGGATATTGGCCTGTGGACGCCGACCACATGCCAAAAACAGGGCTGGGGAATCTCTACACTCATTCTCACAGCTTCCCTGCAAGGTGGATTACACAATTTTTTTAATTATTATTTTAAGGCAATTCAAGTTTTCTATCCTTGAATCCATCTTTTGCAATTTATGTCTTTCAAAGAATTGTTTGTTTCTAAAACTTCAGATGCACTGGCATCAAACGGTTCATTGTAGTCCTTCCTCGTTTCCTGTCTGTAGGGTCTCTGGTTATGGCCACGCTTCCATTCCTGACATTGCTGATTTGTGTTCTTATCACAGATGAGGAAACCGAGGCTACCTCATCCCTTCAGAGCCACGGACTGACCAAGACGCAACAGTAACCTGCCCTTTCAGCGCCTCTGCAGGGAGGGGGTGGAGGTGGCGGTGGGAGGAGAAGACTGGGAAGGTGTCCTGGGCAGGGAGAGTGTCTGGGGCCAAGGAAATCCAGCCTCACCTCCCTCAGTATCTTGCCCCAAACTGACTGCAGGCACAGACACAGGGCGACACCCTTCCCAGCCCGGCCTGCTGCCAGAATATCCCGGGAGAGGCTGCTGAGCAAACGGTCCCTGAGCTTAGCTTCTGGGATGGCCCCGTGGACCTCAGAAGACAAGCCTGCCAGAGTGAGAACAAGAAAGACGCATTCCTTCCCATGTAATACCCCTGGGGGGTGGATGGGGGGTGGGCATGTAGAGTTGGTTAAAATCGGGAGGGGTACATATACTGCTGCGTTGGAAGAAAGGAGTTTTTTCTTTAATGTATAAGCATTGATTTTTTTTTAAAAATGCCCCTATTTAGCCGAAACCGGTTTGGCTCAGCAGTAGAGCGTCGGTCTGCGGACTGAAAGGTCCCGGGTTCGATTCCAGTCAAGGGCATGCACATTGGTTGCGGGCACATCCCCGGTAGGGGGTGTGCAAGAGGCAGCTGGTCGATGTTTCTCTCTCATCGATGTTTCTAGCTCTCTATCCCTCTCTCTTCCTCTCTGTAAAATATCAATAAAATATATTTTTAAAAATTATTAAAAATGCCCCTATTCAAAAAATAAACTTGGCTATGGTGACAGATCCCATCCTCTCCTGCCCGTATCCCACACACCCTGGCTTTGCACTTGGGGCTTCCCACGACAGTCTCTGCGGTTCTCTGTCGGGGTTCCTGTGGCCACAGGAAAGCACTCACCCAGTCTGGGCAGGTCAGAGTGCCAGGGAGGGAATGCCCTGGAGAAGCCCGCCTCAGCCAGGGACACAGGGGATGGGCGACAAATCCTGCCTGTTGTCCATCCTGTGGGTTGGCGTTGCGGCATTTGCTACCCGGTCTCCCAGAAGATGGAGGCCAGCTGCCCACAGGGGTGACCTGCTCCTTCGTGCAACCGGCCCTGGCTTCCTTCCTGCCCTATTTCACTTCCCCGCCCACTTACTCTTTCCCGGGACACATCCCAAATAACTGCACCCAAATCCTTGCCTCGGGGTTCACCTTGGGGGAACCCAAAATAACCACGTAAAGGAGGCCATGTACTGGGGTCTGGGCTCGAGTCCCGGCTTCAGCCTGTCCTCTCGAGGTCACATCACCTTCCTCCCTGCCAGATGGGGGTGAGAACAGCACCTAGCTCAGCAGTTCGTTATAAGGACTGAATGAGACAACTAATGAAACGCAGTTTTCACAGTACCTGGTACTTGGTAAATTCTCAGAAACAACTAGCTGTAATTAATAGATGGCCTACAGCAGAGCCAAATAAACTTGGGAACAGCAACATGGCGAACAATATTAACAACAAACCGCAAGCAAAGGATTATCCCGAATATGCTAAGGACTCCTTATTAAGAAAAAGACTAGCCTGGCGGGTGTGGCTCAGTGGTTGAGCATCAACCTAGGAACCGGGAGGAATGGTTCAATTCCCAGTCAGGGCACGTGCCCGGGTTGGGGGTTTGATCCTCAGTGCTCAGTGTGGGGTGCATGAGGCAGTCAATCAATGATTCTCTCTTATCATTGATGTTTCTACCACCTCCCCTTCCTCTCTGAAACCAATATATGTATGGACTAAACTATTCTGCAAAATAGCAGCCAAGGACATGCATCAGTGATTCACTGAAGAACAAATAAACATATTGGAAGCCAATAAACATATTGAAAGATGTTCAACCTAACTTCTCAAATAATAAACAAATGCTGCGAAAACCATAATAACTCATTCACTCACGCAAAAAAAATTATGCAACTGGCAACATTTTTTAAAAATGGATAACATTCTCTGGTGAAAAGGATGCAGCAAAAACAGGTGGCTCATGACAACGGCAACCGTCCAACCACCCCCACCCCACCCCACCCCACCCCCCCACCCCCGCGCAGGGTAGTTTGGCAGTCCTTAGGTAAATCTCACATTCACACACCCCCTTCGAGACCATCTCCTTGGAAATCCCACACTCGTGCAAAAAGGCTGAGGAGCAAGAACAATCATGACACCACCGCATCAGAAAAAGTTGTGAACACCCAAGTGATGGTCGGGAGGGGACTAAGTGAACATGGAATATCCAAACAAGAGAATGCCAGGCAGCCGTCAGAGAGAACGAGAGGCTGACACATGCCTTGGAGATGAGGGTTGGGATGAGGTGGAAAAAGAAGTCGCACAGACAGCATGAGTGTGCTCCCGATTAAATAACACTTTCATTTATCCTTGTGCGTAAGATAATACGTGCACCATGAAGTGAGGATGTAAAACTCTTAGTATCGAGAAACACTGGAAGAAGAAAAAGAACAATATAGTAGCGGGAGTGCCAGGTACTTTGATGACTTTCTTCTCATTGAAAAAAAAAGTTAGTATTGCCCATATTTTCTACAATGAGACAATATTTCTTTTAGAATTAGAAACAGAGCACACGAGTTGGAATAGAGGTGTGATCAAATTGGGGTGGCCTCCCCTCGCCAGACAGAGACTTGCCTTCCAGAGGATACAGTGAGAATGTTCTGGAAAATGACCTCTTTCTACCAAGATGTAGAGCAAACAGAGGCCACATTAGGTGGCTCTACAGCTTCCTTGAGCTCCTGCAGCTTTCCCCCTGGCGATCAAAGGCCAGGTCTTCCCCACACAGTCAGGCCATGTCCCCTGGGAGACGGCACTGCGTCTCCTGAAGCTTCTGTCTGGATGGGGCTTTGGTGAAATGGAAACCAGAAGCAAGTTCACTCGGGCCAGATGTAAACCGCCAGCACCTGTTCGTGAGGTGCTGGCCCCTCACCCAGATTTCAGGGAGAGAGAACAACTGGAAACATCCCTTCCCCCAAATAACAATAACAAACAACAATCATTAGTACCAAAGGCTTTCCCCTTCAACCTCGAGGCCCAGTCTCTTCGCTGGGGTTGCAGTTGGGCTGGGTGGCTAGAGGGACAAAATTTCTTACCTGACTAGGTCACACTGGAGAGCAGGAGGCGCACTGAGCCAAGAGGAGAGCAACCCTCTCTTTTATAGGTAAAAACCCCACCCGTCTTTTCCAACAGGAAGTCTCTTCTACGGCATGTGGGTTTTGAGGCATCAAGTAGATGAGATGGTTCATCAACACCTGTGAACTTTTCCTCATGCAGGGAGAGAAAAACAAGTTTCCCCACCTCAAAAAGAGAAGGTGATGGGACTTAGGGGGTGCCTCCCCGCTCAGGCGGGAACCAAGCCCACCAGCACGCATGGGCAGAAGGGCCCTTGGCAGTGGGGAGGCTGAGGAGGAGGCTCTGGGCCCCTTGCTCTCGCCTCTGCCAGGATCTCAGAGGAGCCTCTCACTCGTGCCGTGACCTGTGTGAACTTGTAGGACATTGGGTTGAGATTCGTGTCTTCTGACCATATTTCAAGAATGCCTCGCAAAACGTTTGACAAATGGGTCGAGGTGGAGCCCCCTAGAGGCAAGGCTCCCAAGGAGGGGGTCTTCTCGCCTGGTGTCACATGTGTTTATGATCAATGGAGCATACCTACATGTCACACCAAACCTGGGTCATTTGTTACCCAGAGTAACACCAAGAACATTATTGTCTCCAACTCACAGATAAAGAGAATGAGGCCCAGAGCGATGAAGTGAATGTTTAAGGTGAGATCAAGATTCCAACCCAGGCCAATCTGACGCCGCCACCGGAGACTACCGTTAGATCCGGAGGGAGATGTTTCCCAACAGTCCTGCTGGATTCCTCACGCAGGGTGCTCAGTATATTCATCCTATCGGTGCTGTTACAAATGACCACCCATCTAGTGGCTGGAAACAGCGCAAATGGATTGCTTTAGAGTTCAGAAGGAGGCCGGAAATCTGAACTAGATCTCACTGGACTAAAGTTGGCCGAGTTGCATATTTTCCTGGAGGCTCTAGAGGAAATCCATTTCCTTGTACTTTGCAGAGACTGGAGGCCACCCTCCCACCATCTCCAAAGCCAGCAATGACCAGTTGAGTCTCTCAAGGCCATCTCTTTGGTCTCACTCTTCTGCCTCCCTCCTCCCCATGTTCAGTACCTTCATGATTAAATTGGGCACACCTAGATAATCCAGGGTAACCTCGTTTAAAAATATTTTTATTTATTCGAGAGAGGATGGGAGAGGGAAAGACAGAGCTGTCAATGATGAGAGAGAGAGTCACTGATCAGCTGCCTCCTGCACGTCCCACTGGGGATCAAGCATGTGCCCTGACCGGGAATCAACCCATGACCTCCTGGTTGATGCTCAACCATTGAGCCATGCTGGGCAGGATAATCTCATTTGAAAGCCAGTTAATTAGCAGCCTTAATTCCTCTATAACCTTAATTTCCTCTTGCCATGCAAATGTAACATGTTATTCACAGGTGGGGAACTATACACTCAGAGAGACAGCAAACCCATGTAGTCACCAAACCCAGCATCTGGTTTCCCCCTTCACATGGGATTTAAAAACCTGATTCACCCAAAGGCTGATGTCCAGGCTAGGAACATCAATGACTTATAGCAGGAAGCACCCCCATCCTGGTCCTGATGGGGTCAGAAAGGCCCAGTATAAGGATTATTTACCCAGTCTTATTTATGTTTACTATTATAAGCGTCACATCTGCTCATGCAACATGTTCAAACGTTGCAGACTGTGCAACTGCAGGACACTATGATGTGTCCATCATAATCTGCCTCCAACTCTCCCATGGCACACAGCTTTCCCTGCAGCCTGGTGTGGTCTTCATCGTCCTGGTTCTACATCATCCAAGTTCTTTGGTTGAAGGTCAGAAAACCTCCTGGAGCTGGATGACGGGAGGTTGGAGTCTGTATCATCTGAAGTTAGTTCCTAGAATTCTTATACAAACATGCTGTTTGTCTACAAGCTACATAGGAGCTAGGTCAGAATCTACAGAAACAATGTCAAAAGAATGGTTGGGCCCTAACCAGTTTGGTTCAGTGGATAGAGCATCGGCCTGCGGACTGAAGGTCTCAGGTTCGATTCCGGTCAGGGGCATGTACCTTGGTTGTGGGCACATCCCCAGTAGGAGGAGTGCAAGAGGCAGTTGATCGATGTTTCTCTCTCATCGATGCTTCTAGCTCTCTATCACTCTCCCTTCCTCTCTGTAAAAAATCAATAAAATATATTAAAAAGAATGGTGGGGTGAGCTACAACCCCACTGTTACAATCTCCTTTAAGAAATAATTACTATATGCCTACTATGTCCCAAGTCCTGGCTATTCACTGGGGATACCGAGGAGACTAAGAGCGAGCCATTCCTTCACTCCCTCCTTGCTAAAGAGCATGACTTTGTTCACCCAGCACTGTGCTGGGCCTTTCCCCATCCGACCTGGCCTAGCGTGGTCTGAGTATTCAGCATGATCTCATTCCCTGGGCCATGTAACTAGCTGGGTCATGGGCAGGGGACATAACTCTGGACAATGAAATGTTCAGGGATATCTGAGAGGAGGTTTCTGAGAAAGTTTTCTTTGTCCCTAAAAAGCGACACAAGGCTGGATTCCGCCTGGCTGTTGCAACCGTCCTGGCAGCGAGCAGGGAGCCAGGCCAAAAGGACGAGTGGATAGCCAGAGGATGGTGGAGAGGCAAGGTAGAGGCTTCCTGGAGCCAGGGGTCATTCTGAGCCAGGGGATTCACCAGCTCTACAATCTGCATGATGTCCTTTGTGATCAACCCCGGTGTATAGAATCTGCTGTACCTCAAAACTGAAAATATACTTTATACCTTTCAGGCCTCACCTAGTGGGGCAAGGGTTCAAAGGCAGATGTAGACCCTGAAGGATGAACAGGTGTCAGTCCCCAGAGTGCTGCTGGCAGCTCTGTGTATGATGCGCTCTATGACTTAGGGGGGGCTGAATTCAGCTGGTTGAGGAGCGCTAAGAGAGGGGAATGGAGATGGGATGGGGCTGGCATGAAGGATTTTGGGGACCATCATAAAAAGATTGCACTTGATCCTGAGGGTATTAGAGAGCCGTTGAATTATCTGAAAATGGATGGGCATGACCATCTTTGCATTAGCTGCAGCTGGAGGAGGGACTGGAGGACTAAGAATGGAGGCAGTGGGGCAAGCTGAAGAGCTGCTCTAACCCACTTCCTTGGAACTGTGGGGAGGGAGGTGGCCTCTCTCACCTTCCTTGTTCAAGTTCCAAGAGACTGTCTCTGCAACTCTGAAAGACTGATATGACCTACTGTGTGCCAGGCTCTGCCAGGGACATGACCTCAAAGACTAATAGGGGCAAACCAAATGTCCACTGAACATGAATGGATAAGCATTATATATACACTAGAGGCCCGATGCACGAAAATTCATGCACTGGAGGGAGGGGGGGTTTCCTCAGCCCAGGCTGCACCCTCTCGCAGTCCAGGAGCTCTCAGGGGATGTCCAACTGATGGGTTAGGCCCACTCCCCAGGGGATCAGGCCTAAGCCACAGTCAGACATCCTTAGCACTGCCAAGGAGGCAGGGAGAGACTCCCGCCACTGCTGCTGTGCTTTCAGCTGTCAGCCCGGCTTGTGGCTGAGCGGAGCTCCCCCTATGGAAGCACACTGACCACCAGGGGGCAGCTCCTGCATTGAGCATCTTCCACCTAGTGGTCAGTGTGCATCATAGCAACCGGTCGTTCTGCCATTAGGGTCAATGTGCATATTACCCTTTTATTATATAGGTTGCGATGGGACATTCATTGCATTACTGGAGGTAGGTGATGCTAATAATAAATGCACAGCAGTGTGGATGTACTTAATGCTTCTGGACCCTACATTTGAAATAGATAAGATGATCATTTTTATATAATGTATATTTTACCACAATAAAAAATTTAAGGCTAATAGGATTAAGTCTAGTACAGATGGCTACAACATAAAAGATGGCAGAGAAGAAAGTTTCCAATGGGGAAAACGCCCACACACAAAAAAAGGGAAGAATGAGAGAGGCTAAGAGGTAGGTCAACGGAAAGTACGGGAGGTGAACTCATGATTGAACAACTATACACCCCGCGTGTCACCCCACGGAATCCTCACCAAGACATTTAAACTCTATTTTACTCCCATTTTACAGATGGGGAAACAGTGGCTCAGAGACTGGCAGTGGCTCTCCCCAAGATCCCACAGTGAACAGGCCGTGGGCTTGGCACTGGAACAGGCGTGCCTGACGCAGAAGGCCAGAAGGCATGCCTCTACACCGGCCCCTGGGGAGCTGGTGGTCCAGTGAGTTTGGCCCAGAGCTGAGGGAGGAGGTAGCGGAGTGAAGGCTGGAAAGGGATGTTGGGAGCCTGGAAGCCAGGGTAGGCGGCCATCCTGAATTCATTAGACAATTTAGGAAAGGCTGAAGGTTTGGATCTAGAATGCGGCATAAAATTAACCAGGACTCCCTCACCTCTCTGTGTTAGCACCGATCTCCCCTGCTAAAGGCAGGTGCTGGCTGAAAGGTTGCCTTTTATTAGAAAGTGGTGCCCGCCAACCCCTGGCTCTGAAGGCACTTAATTGCAAGGCCACAGATGAGAGAGAGCAGAACCGGATGGGCGTGGCCAGAGGCTGCTTTAAGCGTGGGTCCCCCACCTCTCCCAGCACCACATCCCTCCTCCCTGGTCATTCTTGGCGATGGGCCGGGGGGTTGGCCCCAGTGGCCCTAGAACCATAGGGTTGACAAGGGAGGAGGAAGCTGAGAGGTGTAGCATCTAGCTCGGCTTAAGACACTAAGGCCCGGCTTGAGTTAGGACAGGTCAGAACAGCCTCTCAGGCTGACAGCCCCTGCCCTCTGCCAACACCTGCTGAGACAAGTTCGCTTTGAACAAGGGACGTCCACACATCATCCTCTTCAGTTTAGTCAGGACTGAAACACACAAGTGGCATTTCAACGCCGTCCCTGCAATCCGTGCTACCTTCTCGCCCAGGCGCACACCTGGTGCGCCTGACAGTAGCTAGTGGCCTGGGAATGACTCACCGGAGAGATAATACCCCTCCTTTTGGGGGTAAAAGAGCCAGAGTTTAATCACCTGAGCCAAAGGTGACGTGTTGGAATTAAAAACAAATGGAGACCAGCCTTGAAAAGCGCCTGAAGAGACCGAACCAGCTTAGTCACACAAGCGAAGCTTAATTTATTTCATTTTGCGAGTCCCATTTATCTGGGGGCACTTCTCACTTACGCCCCTAAAAATCGTAAGCAAACCTTGAACTGTTTCCCAGGGTTGGTGCGAGGTAACCACTAATGCCCTGTCATTTAGGAACACGCTCTAATGTTATCAGTTAATTACTGTGGAGAATAAAGCCACTGCTCTCTCGCTATGTAAACAGCGGAGCCCAAGCCTCTGTCCGTGTTTCCGTTTGAGGGCTCGCAGTCTGCGAACTGTCCTTCTGGGGTGTGCGCAATAAAGCTGGAGTGATGATTCCGAATGACGCACTGGCTTTCCTGCAGCTATTTCTGAGGCTTTGATGGACACCAGGTGCCACCTCTGAACGAGAACATCTGGGTGTGTGGGACCTGCCACGCCATTTCCTTCCTTTTAAAAAGTCACTTCTTACTCTTGATTTTGAATCATTCCAAATATGTAGAAAATGTTCAAACAGCTTCCTCGATAGCCCATCACCTGGATTAACGAGGTTTAACATTTTATCCGGTTGGCTTCTCCTTTTCTTTTTCTTTGGAAGAGAGCAGTATAAATCCAGCTGAACTCTCGCCTGAACTGATGGCACGCACTCAGTCACGTCTTAATCTTTCACTTCCAGCATATGTGCCTGTATGCATATTGACAAAAAGCATATTCTATTGTTTTGAGTAGTTCAGTTTTATTGTGAGCATCTACACGTAATGTGCCTGAATCACTCAAAATAATGTACGAGCGGCCCAGTGCACAGATTTGCGCACCTTGAAAGGAACTGTGGGCCACGAAGCTGTGGTGGGCACACGGGTGGGTTTCGGCCCATCCTCTGCGCCCCCACCTGGCCCCTCCCACTGTGGCCCCTGGTCCTGTCTGCCAGCAGCCCCACTGCTACTGCCACACGCTGACGGCACCAGCCCCACTCACACCCGCTGACAGCGGGGCGGCACCATCAGCAGGTGTGAGTGGTGGCTGCTGCCCTGATCGCCCCTCAGGAGCAGTGGGAGGTGGAGAAGCCCTCAGGGGAGGGCTGTAGCTGCTGCTCACCTCTGCTGATGGTGCTGAGCGATCAGGACCAGCGCCGGGTGCCAGCAGCAGGTGCGAGCAACGGCTCTAGAACTGGCAGCAGGTGCAAGCAAGGCCAGTGCGGGCAGCAGGTGTGAGCACGGGGCGGGACCGTGGTGTGCAGGAGCAAAGAATTTTCAGTGACCACCAGAGGCTTGCCCCAATGACAGCAACAGGAGCCCTGCCTTGGCTGGGTGCCCCCACTCACCTGCTCCACCATCCCACCACAGCCGACGCCTGCCATGTTCCCCGCTCTGCTGCCTACTGCCAACGCTTGCCATGTTCTGTACGCACCCCCTGGTGGTCAGCGCATGTCATAGCAACCAGTTGTTCGGTTGTTCTGCTGTTCCGTCTATTTGCATGTTAGCCTTTTATTATGTAGGATTTGTCATTTATACATATTGAAATATACAGCTCTAGTTCACTCACTCTTTATTTTTCTTAAATATATTTTATTGATTTTTTACAGAGAGGAAGAGAGAGGGATAGAGAGTTAGAAACATCGATGAGAGAGAATCATCAAATCATCGATCAGCTGCCTTTTGCACATGATCAGCTGCCTCTTGCACACCCCCGACTGGGGATATGCCCGCAACCAAGGTACATGCCCCTAACCGGAATCGAACCCAGGACCTTTCAGTCCACAGACCGATGCTCTATCCATTGAGCCAAACCGGTTTCGGCTAGTTCACTCACTCTTTAAATTGATTCTTATTTAATTAATTATTTTTCACAGATTTTTATCAATTAACTAATTAACTAATAATGTTTTTTTTGTCTTTTTAAAATCTTTATTGTTGAAAATATTGCATAGGCCCTCCTTTTCCCCCATTAGCCTCTTTCCACTCACTTTATTGTTTAGCTTTTTTTTTTATATTATTATGTTGAATTACATTTTTACATTTGAATTACAGAATTACATTTCAGGATCAAATCACAAAAGATGTATCTACTGAGGAACAATAGGGCTGTCTCCATTTTTGTTGTTTTGTGTGCATAGTGTGAAATTAATATTCTTGTCCATGCTTCTTTATGCATGAACGAGGAAGTTTCTTTCCTAGAAGTGTCACTGTCAGCCATAGTGGAATGAATGTCAACTTTGGTGGTAGGTCTTGCAAAATTCTCTCTAATGTGGTTGTGCCCATTTACACACCCACAGGCAAATATTATTAGATCTGACCAGTTTTTGCTAAATTGATGAAGGTAACATTTTATTATTGTAATTTGTTTTCATTGTTCTAATTTGTATGTTCGGATTTCTAATGAAGTTGAGCATCTTTTCATTAAAGTGCCAGGTAAAACTCAGGCACATACATATACTAAGAATATGGGAAACACAGGGCATACTTACAGTAGAAAAATTATCTGTTGTTTGTATACTGTGTTATTTTTATTTGTTTAATTCTGTGCCTTGCCCACTCGAAAACTTGGCTTATTTTTCTACTGAATTTTTTTTTCTTATTAAGTGGGAGAATGCCTTTGTATATTCTGAATGTAAGAGGTCATTTTATGATTCCAAACATTTCCTCCCTATCTGTGGTGTTTCTTTTTACTTGGTATATGCTGTCTTTTTTTTTTTTTTTCATTGTAATTATAAACACATTTTTCCTATGTTTTCTTCTTTAAAAGTCTTAAAATCTGTCTGTAATTTATAATTACATGTGGTCTGAGGTAGCAACTTAATTTTTAAAAAATATATTTTATTGATATTTCACAGAGAGGGAGAGAAATAGAGAGCTAGAAACGTCGATGAGAAAGAAACATCGACCAGCTGCCTCCTGCACACCCCCTACTGGGGATGTGCCCGCAACCAAGGTACATGCCCTTGACCGGAATCGAACCCGGGACCTTTCAGTCCGCAGACCAACGCTCTACCACTGAGCCAAACCGGTTTTGGCGCAACTTAATTTTTATGTTTTTTCATATGGATAGCCATTTTTCCCTAACAGAATGTAGTCAATTGTACGCATTTTCCTCACTGATTTGTAACACCTCCCTGTTTATTCTACATGCCCTTACTTATGTGTCTGTTCCCAGTTCCCAGTTTCAATCCACAGGCCCATTTGCCTATCCCTGCCCCTCAAACACAATGCTGAATTGTTATTGCTTTAATAAATCTTACAGGATTTCTCTAAACTTGTCTGCTCTTCTAGGCAAATTCCTCTTCAATATTACCCTCCACTCCCTCACCCTCCGCCTCCCCAAACTGATGGCAGAGAGAGATGTTTTTTCAGGGAAACACAAAGTAAAACAGAGATAGACTCAGAGATGAAAAATAGTGTCTGAACGTCATCAAAGCCTTTCTTCGGTATCACAGTGTTGGGATGATGGTGAAATGGTCTGATAGCAGAGTGATCAGCAGGGGCCCGGGGACTGGACAGCAGGGTTTGATTCCTGGCGCCATTCCTTTTTGACCTTGAACTTAACTTGTTTATGCCTCAGTTTCATATCTTAAAATGTGGATGAAAAATGGAATCTATCTCATAGGGTCATTAGGAGGGTCAAGCATAACGTGTATGAAGAGCTTTATCTAGTATTGGGTAACATGCCAACACAGAATAAATGTGATTAAGAGCTTACGTTTTAACACCAGAATAGAACTGTCCACATCACGCAATCATTAAGGAAACAAAACAAACTCTTTTGTGAAATATGACACAGAAGAAGACAGGAAACAAGGTGTAAGTACATCCTATGTCAATTGTAAAGCAAACACCTTTATAATCACCACCCCACCAAGAACTAGACCACTGGTGGTAACCCTAAGTCCTCTTTGTCCGTGCCTGTGTACATGCCCCAGTGTGACTGACTGTAGTAAATATGTTGACTCTTCTGAATGATTCTCTTTATATCTATTAATATTTTTTCTTTAAGCCCTACTTTGTCTAATAGTAATATAACTACACCTATTACCCATTTAGTATTTACATGGTATATTTTTTTTATTTTCAATGTCTTATTTTCAATGTGTTATATCCAGCTCTTGTAAACAGTACATAGTTTGATTTCTTTAAATCCAGTTTGATATCCTTATTTTTTAACTATTTAGTCTATTAATTTTTCATAAACTTACCAAGGTAGTTGGGTTTAAACATACCATCTTATCTTGTGCTTTCTATTTATCCCACCTGTTACATTTCTTTTTAATTTTTCTGCTTTTCTGCCTTTGGGTGAATTGAGCAATGTTATTATTCCATTTTTCTCCCGCACAATCACTATCTGGCGTTATGCATTCTTTGTATGCTCCGAGGTGTTATCCTAGAAACTGTAACACGCAACCAAAACTTGCCAGAGCACGGCCCAACCCAAGGCCGGACCCACTTTTCAGACCAGGTGAGAACTGCGGAGCACTTGAACCCTGTTCACTCAGTTCCACACTGCCGTGTGGCGTGCATTCTCACTCTGGACTTTAAGAGTGCGCAGGCATTGTTGTTATTGCTTAGAGAGCCCGTGTTCATCTTGATTTACCTCTTCTCTGCCAGGTTCTTTCTTCTCCATTCCCAGTTGCATTTCTAACCTTCAGGCTATAATCATCCCCCTTCTGCCTGAAATTCCTTTGGAATTTCATTGGCTATAAAGTTCTTTTTAACTTTATTCTTTTAACACTTTTTATTATGAAAAACGTAGGCATAAGCAAGCAAAAGGAACTAGTATAATGAGCCCCATCTACCCATGACAAGCTTCAGCAATTACCCACTCATGGACAGTCCTGTTTTCCTGGTCTCCACACCCACATCCCCTCTCCCTAAGCAGCAAACATCATGCCATTTCACCTGTAAGTATTTTAGTATGAATATCTTAAAAGAAGGGGACTCCCTTTTAAACACTTCCACACCATCCAACAAAAATATATCAGTGATGGATGTTAACTAAATTTATTGCAGTAATCATCTTGCAGTGTCTACATATATCAAATCATTATGTTGTACACCTTAAACCAGTGGTCGGCAAACTCATCAGTCAACAGAGCCAAATATCAACAGTACAATGATTTAAATTTCTTTTGAGAGCCAAATTTTTTTAAGCTTAAACTTCTTCTAAAGCCACTTCTTCAAAATAGACTCGCCCAGGCTGTGGCATTTTGTGGAAGAGCCACACTCAAGGGGCCAAAGAGCCGCGTGTGGCTCACAAGCCAGTTTGCCGACCACTGCCTTAAACTAATACAATTAATACAATGTTATATGTCAACTAGAGGCCCTGCTGTTACCCACCGGGTTCCCAGTTTGCCATCAGAACCTGATGGCCGGTGGTGGGGAGGAACCGAGAGATTGGCCGTTTCACCAGCTCACTGGCCCCACTGCCTGCTGCCACCCACCCCAATTCCCGTTCGCCATTGGGTGATTGGAGCCTGACAGCTGGGGGAGGGACCAAGTGATTGGTCATTTCCGCCCACTTGCCTGCCCCACTCCTGCTGTGGGTCAACCTCTATGTGTGGGGCAAGAGTCTTGGCCTGGTACTGCCCACATCCCCCACCACCCACTTCCAGGTTCCCATTCGCCATCAGGCAATAGGAGCCTGTGAGTCGGGAAAAGGGACCAAGAGGTTGGCAGTGCACCTCATAGTGACTAGTCAGTTGTTCTGGTTGTTCTGCCATTATGGATGCTGGGCTTTTATTATATAGAATTACACATCAATAAAACCAGAAAAAGAAAACAGTTGGGAGGGGAAAAAACAGCAATAACTCCTTATATCATCGTGTATTTTATTGGTGTTCACATTTCCCCAATTTTTGTTCTTACAGTTTACTTATTTGGGCTGGAATGCAAACGAATTCTTTACATTATTATTGGTTACTTTGTCATTTAAATTTCTCCTATTCCTATAGATTTTCCCTCCACCTTTTCTCTTCCTTGCATTTTATTGTTGTTATGAATGAAGAAACAGTCTGATTTTTGCTGATTGTGTCACTTGATGTCATTTAACACCCCACTCGGTTTTCTGTACTTCTTTTAAATTCATGATTGGATTCGGAGACTTCAAGTTCAATTTCAATTATTTGATAAGACTACTTCAATAGGTAAGGTGGCATTCCTCCATCAGGAAGCACACAATGTCTTTGTTTCTCTCTGGGGATGTAAATAGAGACTGATAATTAAGGTCTAGAATAGATCCATGAATTCATTAGAGGTTGGAAAATGGTGACATTCTGATGCTGACAGTCTTCATTAATTAGCTGGGAAACTTCTGCAAAGAGAAAGGGCCTTCATCGATCATTTGGTAATCCTGAAGCACAGTGTATATAGTAAAGGCAGCCTAATTAATTCTTTCCCTGTGTTTATCATTTCCAAAATGAGTTAGTTCCTTGGTCTCTCCCAAAGGTGATTAATGAGCTTTTTAAAATCATTATAGATTTATGCAATTAAACATATTTAATGTGTTTTTAGCTACTGTAGTTATCTTTATTGATGTTCCAAATATGAACAATGACAGCTTATTCAAGTTGGCTCCTGAGTCCTTTTGACTGAGCCTCGCAGTATTAAGAGCTTCTTTGCTTCCTGGTGAGAAAAGATAACTCAGGTTCACCCTGTGCGTTTCTCCAAAGATCCATGGAAACTTTTAGTGACAAATGGTCTATGAAGACCCCAATGAGGGCACCACAGGAGCTCCTTACTACCGAGTGAGTCATTGTTTTGAGACTTTTCAGTGGACAGAACTAGGAGCTTTGTTCTTATTTTTAAGGTAAAATATATCACAAGAAGAAAAAGATTATGAATTGATGCTGATACTGACAATTCAAATTCAGGAATACAGGGTTTTCATGTAGTTTCACCAAACACTCTCACACCAAAAATCACGGTTCTTAATGATACTAATATATTTATTTATTTGCTTTATTCTACAGAACCAGGAGTAGGGTGAAGCCAGCGAGACACATATTGTGCAAATGTAAGGAGGCATACTCTCAGGGTGGTGCAGGTGTATAGGTACCTCCTTAAATTCTCTGCCCTACAGGTCCCACTCACCTCTCCCATAGTTCTGACCCTCGTCCCACCCTGTACACTCAACAGTACTAGAATAACAATACCAACACTAGCACCAACAATGTGATTAGAAGCAGTGGTGTTCTGGCAGTTCTCTATTCCTTGTCTGTAGTCTACTAATGATGCAAGAAACTATGTTTTAAATACTTGGAATAATTCCTTTCTACGTCATTATTACACCAATTTGATACACAACTGGGCTCGTTTGTTTTATTTTTACTTGAAATTTTAAGGACTAGTTCTTACATTTCATTCTGTTTTCTATAATTATGTAAAAAATTTACATGATTCCAAAGTCAAATCTATAAAAATTATTCAAAGATGACTAGCTTCCATTCATATCTTTGCTCCCTCCCAGTGTGTCCCTCTATGTAATTTTTTCCCCTCCGTGTGGATGTGTCATGTATGGTTCATTCGACCAGCCTTCCATCCAGGGATTTGGGTTGTTTTCAGTTTTGTTTTGTTTTCTATTACAAATAGTATTGCAATGAATAACCTAGTGCTTTTGTCTTTTTTGTTTTGCTCAAAAGATATTGCTGCAATGTTCTTGAAGGACATTTTCATGGGGATATAATTCTAGGTTGACATTTATTTCCTCTCATCCCATTGAAGAGGTAATTAAAATATCTTCTGGTATTATTACTGTTGACAAGTCAACTCTCAGTCTGAATGTGGCTTCTTTGAAAGTAATCTCTCTTTTCTCCCTTGCTGTTTTTAATAAGCTATTATCTTTTTCAATGGTTTCCCATAATTTCACTATAATATGTCTAGCAGGTATATGTTTTTATTTATCTTGCTTAAGATTATTTAGACTTTTGAAACCTGTAGATTAGTACCTTCCACCATTTCTGAAAAAAATCTCCAGCCATTCTCTCTTCAAAGTTTGCCTCCTACTCTTTCCCTCTTTTCTATCCTTTGTAATAGATCTTCTAACTGTACCTTTTATATTTCTTATGACTACTTCTATATTTTTCTTCTTTCCTTGTTAAATTCTGGATATTTTATTCTGACTTGAGTTTACAAATGCCCTAATCTGTTGTGTCTAATCTATAATTAAACTCCTGGTTGCGTTACTCAAGTTTAGTTACTATATTTTTTCTTTCTCAAAATTCTATTTGTGTTTTTTTCATAATCAATCATACTTTTTATAGTTTCTTATTTATTGCAGATAGTTTCAACCCCCTAGTTCATTTCTTTAAACACAGCAATCATCAATGTTTTATTCTCTGGGTCTAATGATTTTAACATCTTGAGTTTTTGAGGGGTCTGTTTCTGTTGGTTCTCACTCATGGTTTTATAATTCCTTATGCATGCCAAAGATTGTATATGAAAAATTAGTTGTAGGAATAATTTGAGACCAGTTTGACAGTAATTTTCTTCATAAAAATTTTTTTTTCCAGAAAATCTTTCTGTTTACTTCTACTGGGCATCTGGCTGTGCCAACATTCGGAAACTACTACCTTAATTGAGTTCAAGGCTTAAGATTCCCTGGGTTACCACGTGAAGCAAACTTGAGTTGCAAGTCTGCTCAAGGGCTGACTTGCTTCCTATTTACTTTTATCCTGCAGGTATAGATACTTGAGGTTCCAACTTAAAGGGGAAGAGTTGTCAGTTTTGTAACTGATTCTGATGGCAAAGGACCTGTGGCAAAGGTAATTTTGAATGCTGGGTTTTCTTCTTGGAGTTTTCACTTCTATAATGCCTAACTATCATGCCTATCTTGTTTACTCTTCTTTACTTTTAACAAAATAGTATTTCACCCGGCCTTTGAAGTTGTCACTAGTAGGAGGATCTGTCCAAAGAATTTAGCTTGACATTTAGATAAAAACAAATTTATCTGTATTCTCGTGAACTTTAGAGCTAGGTGTCAGGAACACCAAGGCTTGCTGGAAACCACCAGAAGCTAGGAGAAAGGCATGGTATCTGCCTCCAAAAGAGACCAACCCTTCCAACGCCTGGATTTATGGTAACTGGAGGACTCTAATGCAGCTGGCTACCATAAGAAGTCAGACCATCAGTGTGATCCTTGCTCTAAATGCAAACGTGTATATTTTGCGATGGGGGTCTCCAGTCTTTGCCTTTGGAATCTCATAATGGCCTTTCCTCAAATATGTATTGAACACCTCCCATTTTCCAGGTACTGTTCCCAGTGCTGAGGATAAAACTTTCTGAGACAAAGAGACAAAACTTTCTGCCTTAGTAGAGCTTTCATTCCAGTGGGTATCAGTTCAATAGTTTGATACTTTAGCTCCTTTCACAATCCCCATATTAAAATGATCTTATATATCTGCTGAAGGAAAACTAAGATAAAAAGTCATGTGGTGGGAAGTTCCATTTACTAAATGAAGAAATACAACAAGAGAAGCATGGGAAGTGAATTACCGTTAAGACCTCATTCTTTAAGTGAGGATTCAAGAGCAGCTCCCTCCACACTCACTAAAACCACCTCAATGCTCCTCCTTTCAAAGATGCTGCTCTTTTCTTTCCTGATCTGGGAGCCCCTTTCATATCAACTGCAATCCAACTGCCCTACCCTACCCCACCACTGGGGTTGAGGGTAGGCCAAAGTAAAATTTTTGGACTATTAATAACATGGGGATGGTATTTAATTAAGCATTATTACCTTGCCAACTTTTGCTAAATATACTAATGTTTCTTTTCCGGCATATATAAAAATCAACCAAAGAACAAGGCATCTGAATTTTTTTTAAGGGTCACTCCTGGTATTGGTGTAATGTATGTGCAAATGGAGTCCACATACAGACCACTTACATATTAAAACTACCATTCAGAATCATTTTATGCACAGAGCATATACAACCATTGCTTAGCTGCCTGGGATAAAGAGTGTTGGATTATCTCACAAAATATGTGTCCTCACCTGTATTTCTGCTACTGAACATGTCTCACATTCTAAGGTCTTTTTTCTAAGGCACAGGATCACTTAAGTCCTGTGCATGTCAGTATCATTTTGGGTGAATGCATACTTGGAAAAAAGAAACAAAAATGCTTCTTAGAGGTGTGATTTTAGCATGATTGAGGGTCCAAGTGTCTGCATGTAGCCAGCTTCCAGGAGATTCTGGGGCACGGAAACCCCGCTCCTAGTGTTATCTCCTGGTCTCGGCTCATTGCGTGGGTTACACGTGCCCTTTCCCCTTTCATTGAGATCCATCCTTTACTTGGCTCTATTGGTAAATCTGAGACAGAAACTCCTTTCTTGTGCCTGTCAGTGACAGCTAGTCACCTTTGCCCTAATGTACATCTCCTAATCTGCTGGCTTTAACCCTGTCACCGGCTATGACCAGGTGTGTCCATACTTCCTGGGAGGCATACTTCCGGCGAGTCCATACTGCCTGGTCACCAACAGAACTGCACAATCAAGCACAGCTATCAGTTTGAGACAGGTTAGAAAGCCACTCCTGGTATTGGCGTGAATCACCAAAAACATTCCAACCATATAACTCAAAATCAAGTATTAGAATATTGATAACTTGCTTTTCCTGAGAATTAGTTACTACACAGAGTCCATTTGCACGGGTTTCTAGAAGCCCAGAGCTACTTTCATGGGGCTGGGGATCTGAACACCGATGTGAAGAGCAGGTGGGGAGACAACTCATAAAGGTCAAATAAGTCCGGGTTCTAGCTCTGCTCTTTGCCTGGAATGGGATTTTAGAACTAGGCCCTTTCTGTCTTTGAACCATCAGGGTACCCTCATTCTTTATAGCTCAGGTCACTCTTGCAGGACTGTGGGGACAAGCCAATGAAAGAGTGGATGAGAAGGTAAAGGACTACAGCCATTCATATAGTCAATAGTTTTTATCAAGTGCCTACTGTGTGTAGGTTGGACCAGGAGATGTAATGGCAACAGCAGTAGATATGATGTCGCAATCTATCAGGGTAGACAGACAGGAATTGAATAATAAAATAAGTAACTGTGAGCTTGCAATTTCAGTGCTAAAAAGTTGGGGTCGATTATCCAAGTCATGAACCAAGGGTAGGGAGCTGCCAAGGCGCACTGGTGAGGGCTATCCCCCAGAGCAGCTGGCAGAGCAAAGCAAGGCCTGATCGAGGGGACACAGTGGTAGCAGGATTGGTAGAAGGCAGCACAGAATTTGGAAAGGTGAGGCTGGAAGAGGACAGTTCGGGTCAATCGCTGACACCCAGGAAGCTGGGTGTGGAGGACTATTCATGGGTCTGGACTTCTGTGTGTTGCACTTTGTCATCTGCGTGACATCCCTCAGGCTGGTCCCCCTGGTGTCCTTCCATCCTCAATCTACCAAAACCCTTGCCATTGTATACTCATCAGTTTACGTGTCTCACTCTCGTGACATGCGTAAGGCGACAACATGACACAGTGGTCAGAATGCGGGCTCTGGATGCTGCCTGTGTGACCTTGGGCAAGAAGTTTCATCTCTCTCAGCCTCCACTTCCTCTTCCTCGAATAAGGAAAGAACATTACTTATCTCACAGGATCAGTATAATGAACTAACACATGTCAAAGTTTTAGAACAGGACCTGGCACATAGTAAGTGGGGAATAAATATTAGCTATTAATATTACTGGTGTTCTAAACACTTTAACATAATGGCTCATTTACTTCTTATGAAACCTTATGACAGTTACTATTATTACTGACGCTTTATAGGTAAGAGTTCTATCATTCATTTAAAAATATGTTAGATCTAGGATTGACAATGAGCAAACAAACACAGGCCCTGCTCTTAGATGCAGGAAGACTAGTTAACGCTATTGGGCTCTCACTGACCAAGTCTGGGACAATCTGAGCCTCCATACAAATCATGATAGCAAAAATCACAAGGTGTTGAATGAAACAGGAATCCATGACTCCATACTGATATAAATAAATGAATGCACAAATAAAAAATAAGGGTAATTCTTTGTTATGTTAGAATGCCAATTAATGAGTGCTGGTCAGGTGACTCTGTTGGTTGGAGTGTCTTTCCTATACACCAAAAGGCTGCAGGTTCAATTCCCAGTCAGGGCCCATACCTAGGTTACAGGTTCAATCCCTGGCCGGGCACTTACAGGAGACGACCAATCAATGTTTCTCATATAGAAGTTTCTCTCTTTCTTTTCCTCCCTTTCTCTCTTTCTAAAGTAAATTTAAAAAAAAAAACATATTCTCAGGTGAGGATTAAAGAAAGAAAAAAAGAATTTCAACTAATGAATGTTGAGGAAATAGTGTTTAAAAAAAAAACTACCAATTAACAAATATCATAGTCATAAATTATTCAGGCAAGAATTTTCAATGGATGCTAAAACCATGGGGTGAAAGTCTGATGAAGAATGGGATATTTACATCCTTACAAATTACTTATTAATTCCCATGAGGAAAATCACGTCCTTATGGAAGAGCCTGGCGGACACCATTTTAACCAAGTGTCTAAAGCTCTCATCCCCAGGGGGTGGGACAAACTCCATCACATGCCTCCCGGGACATACCAGGGCTTCTGTGTCATTCCTGCCACCTGTGCAGAGCCTGAATTTAATCCCAGGGAAACAGCAGACAGACTCAACTTCGGGGACATTCTACAAAGTTACTAATGAGTACTCTTCAACGATGTTAAGATCAGGAGAGACAAAAGCAGATGTAGGGACTCTTCCAGATCAGAAACCTGATGACTAAGTGCAACATGGGATGCTGGACAGGACCCTGGACCAGAAAAAGACATGATACATGAAGGTCATTATTGGAACAACTGAAAAAATATGAACGTCTCTAGTTTACATGGTAGAATTATATTCATATTAGTTTTCTGAATTTGATAAGAGCACTGTGGATATGAGAGGCAATATCCCTGTTTTCAGGAATATATTCCTAAAATATATGTGAGGGGTACTGAGGAGCAAAGGAGCTCTTTATTTGCAAGTATCTCTTATATGGTCCAGACAATAATAATGACTAGAGTGTGTGTGTGTGTGTGTGTGTGTGTGATTTTGTGTGTGTAGAAAGATACATAAATCAACAGATAAAATAATAAAGCAAATGATGCAAAACGTAAACACTTGGGGAATCTGGGTTAAGGACATTCAGAAGTTCTTTGTGCTATTTTTATATCATTTTCCTCTGAAATTATTTAAAAATGTAAAGCTATTCAAAAAGAAACCCAAGATAAACTCACACGCTCCCTCCAAGCCTGTTTTGGGGGGATGGGATGGGATGGGAGGAGGGAGATGGCGAGAGAACTGAGGGCGGATCTGTCTGTGGAATCTGCAGACCCGCCAGGTGGCTGTGGCTCTCTGCAGACTAGCTGCTTCCGGCTGCTGGGAATGGGTGCTGACAGCCAGAAACATCATTGCTGGCCCCTTTCCAACGCAGGAGGAAACAGTGAAAGCTCTGTGAGGCGGAGGAGCCTGGTCCCCCAGGACTGGTGCCAGGAAGCAGAGGTGTGGGCTGGAGGTGGGGTCCTGGCAGGGTCTGCGGGTCAGCAGAGCTTGCTGGGGACAGGGAGTCACTGCCCTGGGCTCCCTCCCACCGCAGGGAAAGGGGAAGGAGGGACTGGAAGAAGACCGAACATGTGCTAGGTGCCTGCTACCTGCCAAACACTCTTTTGAGCGGTCTGCATGTTTTACCTCACTAATCCTCATGGGGTTCTGAGATAGCCTCTGTTATTATTCCCATTCTAGAGAGGAGGTTAGAGAGGCTTAGAGAGGCAAGGGCAGAGATTCTGTTTCAGGCAGAACAGTGGAGTGCATGTGTTAACTGACGTTTATGATAAAAGCAACTGGAAAAGCTGGTTAAAATAAGAATTAAGAAAAATGTAGTAATGCCCCTGGTGAGCCGTGTCCCCCAGAGGGGCCGGGTGTCCCGGGTGAGCCGTGTGTCCCGGGTGAGCCGTGTGTCCCAGGGGGCCGTGTGCCCCGGGCGAGCCATGTGTCCCAGGGGAAGCAGTGGGACCCAGGGGGAGGGGCGGTGAGAACCAGAGGAGGAGCAGACTCTATTCGTGTGGTCCTGAGATAGTCACCATAAAACAAGCAGACTGCCAAATGAGGAGCAGATTCTATTCATGTGATCCTGAGATAGTCACCAAAAAACAAGCAGATTGTCAAATGACAGCAGGGAGGGGAAGGAGACCTGGGGGGAGATAAGAGAACAACCGAAGGACTGGTATGCATGAATTTAAGTACAACCAAAGAAGACAGAACTCTGGGGAGGGAGGGCATGAATGGGGGGGGGGGGCAATGGTAAGCTATGTACACATATAATACCTTAATGTAAAAAAAATAATTTTTAAAAAAGAAAAAGAAAAATTTAGTAAATGATCTGGTAAGAAAGTATGGAATACTCAGAAGTCCCACAAAATAAGAGAAATCAGGAACCCAGGGAGGTGGGCAGGGCAGGAGGGCATTGCCAGATCATGGGGACCTTGACCTTGGTACTCACGGGCTGACAGAGACCAGATGTAAGAGTCAACCCAGAGCCCCTCCCAAGGGGAAGGTGAAAGGAACACCCAGCTCTGCACAGAGCTGGATCTCTGGTCTTCCCCGCACCAGGTTAGGGGAACACTAGGAGCGAAACCCACCCGTCTCCATCCCCACTGAAACCTCCAAGGAAATCTTAGCGATGAGCTCAGGGGGAGAGCATTTTCCCTGAGCATTCATAGGTGCAAATGGACTGTGCGTGGGGTCTGAAGCCTGGCTTCTCACCCCCTGGTTAAGCTCGAACAGCTCCAGCTGAAGCTCAGCTGCCCATCTGTGCAGCAGATAACCAGCAGCTACCTCCAGCGGGACTGGTGCCAGCAGGGCAGGGAACAAGAGCATGAGCAGGACACAGAATCTCTCTCCTGGGGGTGGGGGGGTCTCGGGGACAGAAAAGCAAGGAGAGGGTGCAAGGCCAGCTCCGCTACTGCAACATGAGACTCACATCCCCACAGGCCCTGAAAGGAAAAACAACTTCCCTTTTCTTCCCAGAAACAGGCCGGACGGCCAACAGCTCTGCTCACTCAGTCGTTCGGGGCCCCAGGTCCCTCCCACGTCATAGCTTCATCATCCGCTGAGACCACGCCACCATCTACTTGGTAGAAGCCAAGTGATCATCATTTCCGGTTGCTCCTGGCCAGAGAGAAGGGAAAGTGTGGAGCCAGCATACTAGTAATCTCAGGTCTGAGTCCAGGAGAGGCCAACAGAACTTGCACTCACATTTGATGGGAGAAAACCTGGAACTGGATACACTTACATCCCAGCACGGGGGTGGGCTGGGACTTGGTCTGGCTCAGCCGTGGACAAACTACAGCCCACAGGCCAGATCCGGCCCGCTCGGCTGTTCTATCCGGCCCACGGAGCTGAAAGAGCGGAGGGTTCTCTTGCTCTCCCCTCCGCTCCTTCACCAGCAGCCCAAGATGAGAGTGCCAGCATGGTCAGGTTGCTTTTGTTCCGGCCCTCCGGTCCAGTTTAAGAACCCATTGTGGTCCTCGAGTCAAAAAGTTTGCCCACCCCTGGTCTGGCTTCTTGCCTGGGACGATGGATAGAACACATCCATTTTGGGGAATCACGACCAATCTCTGACACAGCCCATCCCTCTGGCTGCTCACCAGGTGGGAGCCACAGCGATGTCCAGCCCGTTACAGCACCCAGATCTCTGAGGGATGCCCAGGCCTCACCACCTGGTTCAGACGTGGGCCCTTGCGGCCAGGTGACCGACACACGAAGGGACAGTTTGTCCCACCCCCGGGACCAGTGGGGATGGGACAAACTGTGATAAAACAGGCTATGATAAAACAGGGAAAGCGAGACCAGAGAAACATGGCCGTTCAGAAGAGAGAGAGGCCAGCAAGCAGTAGTCCCCCGGGAAGGAGTGGTGAGGGCCTCTGCCCCGGCCCTGGGGGTTCCGGCTGCACTAGTCTTGGCCTCTGGAAGATTCTCCCTTGTCTACTGTCCTCATCTGACCTGGCTGTCAGAAAATATGTCTTCCTGGAGGGCTATTTTGGGGCTTTGATGGTTTCTTTGGAAGAAAAAAAACAATTCTTGGAAGACTCATTAGCGATCAACTACTATTTGCTTACTGTCAGCTCAAGAACAAGGCTCTGCTGTTTTCTCACGGCTCCTCCAAGCCTGCTCCACGCCTTTGCTCCCTCGCGCTGCCTCCCACACCTGTCCTCCAGCAATGCTGTGGCGGCAGCCATTTTGAGACCCGGCTCAAGCGAGAGGCAACCCCCGTAGTCTGACCTCTGCCTTGGCGCGGGCTCCCTTGCATGAATGTCTTGCTTGCTGGAGAGTCTTTGAGAAAGGCTCCCCGCCACAAGCATCTGATGGCCTGTGTTCGGGTGACAGAAGCAGATGGCCAGATACTTGCTCTCCCCTTTCACCTCTGCTGGAAATCCGGCTACTATCTGCAGAGGAGTTTTCTGTGGATGCCACTGCAACTAACAAGGAGCGGCCGGTACTCACCTTCTGGCTCTTCCCAGCTCCCCCTGAGTTATAGAACTTCGAAGGCAAAGATCTGCCTTGCAAGCTAGCGAAGGCGACAGTTTCACCTGTTACTTGGCCCAGGGTCCTGTGCCCACATGCCCAGCCCACAGTGTCAGTGTCCCTGCTGCCTGCCCACTAGCATCGGTGGTGGCAGGACACCGTTCTCACGCTAGTTCCAGGTGCCGACCAGCCCCAAGCTGTTTTCCCAGAGGAGTTCTGAGGCAATGGTATTACTGTGTTTCCTGTTCATTCTGGCGACCTCAGGAGGGTTCTAGAGCAATAAGTCTGGGGGCCAAACAACACCCTCCATCCGATCTCGCTCGGGGACTGGGTCGTGGGCCGGGCTTCCTGGGTGGCCTCTGAGAGAGGTTCTGGCCACAAGCCGTCCTTCTCTCTCTGTGGGTTACAAAGGGGGCAGCTCTCACCTCCGTGAGGCCCTCGTTTCTAGAGCCTCTCTATTCCTTTCCGTCTCATGTCTTTCCTGTAATAATTTGCTGAAAGCCACGAGGAGTAGCAGCCACATATACTAACATTCCAGCTCTTTCCGGCCACTTCTCCTGGAGCTACGGGCTCGGCCAGAATGTGATCCGCCCTCCCAAGCGTCCTAACAGCGGTTGTGCTAGATGTCCTCCCAGGTCTGATGAGGATCCCCTCCTCTCCAGCCTGCCATACCCAAACCCATCTGACATGCAGCAAACCACGGAGCCAACAACCCACGCTGTAGGGGTTCAGGACCGCAGCCCACCGCCAGTACCGACGTCTGTGTATTTGCGGTAATGAAAGGCCACAAGGCTGTGACACAGAGACCCGGGGATGGCTTGGTGGCTGGAAGAAGGGAGACGTGTGTTTCTCTCGTGTGCAAAAGTAGTCCCCGGGGCTGATTCCCGATGGGCAGGCTGTTCCGTTCTGCAGGATCATTCAGGAGCCTACGGTCCTTCTACCTTGTTGCCTTGCCATCCCCTAAGCCAGTGTTTCCCAAACTTTTATATATATATATATATATATATATATATATATATTTTACTGATATTTTACAGAGAGAAAGGGAGAGAGATAGAGAGCTAGAAACGTCGATGAGAAAGAAACATCGACCAGCTGCCTCTTGCACACCCCCTACCGGGGATGTGCCTGCAACCAAGGTACATGCCCTTGACCGGAATCAAACCTGGGACCTTTTAGTCCACAGACCGACACTCTACCACTGAGTCAAACCAGCTTCGGCATGTTTCCCAAACTTTTGACATATGTGTACCCCTTCTATAATTTTCGTAACGCTGAGTACCCCTCGTAAAAAAAAAAAAAACACAAAAAAACAAGGGATGTATTTTAATAACAATCAAAATATATTTATTTTTTATTTTTTTGGTACATACACAAAATAATAATAAATGAAGAATAAAATTATTCATAGTAAAATATAAATAAAAGTTATATTATAAATAACATTTATTTGCGCACCGGACCATCTCATGCCTCACAAGACTGTCTTGACTTGACTCATGAGAACGTAGAATTAGACTCAGCTAAGCACGTGCAGTGCATATCCCCACCAAACTCCGGTGCAACGCATACCCACACCAAACTCTTCCCATACCCCTGGGGGGATGCGTACCACACTTTGGGAAACACTGCCCTAAGCCAGTGGCCTCGGCGCCTTGATCACGGCTGGGTTTCAGGGGAAAGAGTGTGTGGGGGGGGGGGGGGGAGATAGGGGAAAATACACCTTAAGGCCGAGGCCCGGGAGAAACACTCTTTTCTTCCCAATACACGCCACCAGCAAAGACTGAATCACAGCGAGAGCCCTAAGTACGAGAGCATCTGGGACACAGAGTCGGCTGGAGGGAGGGGAAATCAACGTCAGTGAACAAAGAGCAGTCTCTAACCACGGCCTGAAAGCTGAATGGGCGGGTGTCCTTAGGAGTCAGAGGGCCTTGGGCATAGGCCCGGAGGAGGACTGTCCACGTAGGGACTCTTCCTCTTCACCCCGACACGGGCCACGACATGCCTATTCCCCATCGAGAACACGGGACCAGCAGACCAGCAGGACACACGTTTGTTTGGTAGCTTTGCCACGGCCCCACAGTCCTCTCTGGAACGATGCCCACCACCCCCCCCCCGGGCCAGTGGGGCCTGAGGGGCACGCAGCACCGGGAACCAGCTGGGAGGTGGAAGAGGGTGCCAATAGGGTTCTCTGAGCAGCGGGTTGACGATAGGATTCAGTGTGTAAGGGTTTCAGTAGGAGACTTGCCCATGGGTGGAGCCAGCAGGCAACCAGGCAAGAGCCGCTGAGAGGAGAGCGGGAGAGGTGTCCGCGGACAGCCCTGCAGCCCGAGGACGCTCCTGCGGAGCCATCGGGAAAGCCTTGGGCCCAGGTCCACCGGCCAAGGACTCTGGGCCTCCGGGACAGCTCTGCCTTGGTCTCCCAGCGGTGCACACGGGCACTGGTGGGGAGCAGCCCGTGGGGGCCGTGGGATGGATGTCAAAGCCAGAGCTGCTCTGCGCTGGCCCATTGCACCTCCTGTAACAGGAGGCCTGCAGGCCCATTCTCGGGGCTACCGCAGGGGTGGCAGTAAGAAGCTGGGGTTCGCCGAAACCGGTTTGGCTCAGTGGATAGAGCGTCGGTCTGCGGACTGAAAGGTCCCGGGTTCGATTCCGGTCAAGGGCATGTACCTTGGTTGCGGGCACATCCCCAGTAGGGAGTGTGCAAGAGGCGGCTGGTCGATGTTTCTCTCTCATTGACGTTTCTAGCTCTCTATCTCTCTCCCTTCCTCTCCGTAAAATATCAATAAAATATTTTTTAAAAATAAAAAAAAGAAGCTGGGGTTCATATCCTTAAAAGAACACAGGCTTTGAAATTAAAAAAAAAAATACTGGGTTGCAACCCAGCTCACCACTGACTTGGGCAAGAAACCTCAGCCCGCTGCAGTTTTGTCATCGGTGCAATGCCCGGGTCAGGTTATCAGGATGGAAGTGGAGCCTCCACACGAGGTGCTCACTCGACGGCGGCCTTTACCTCCTCCTATTCTGCCAGAGCCCAGGGGACCTAGAGTCCACCCCAAATGTGCTCCCTAAGGGAGGATGACCCATTCCCTGGAGTCACACCCAGCCCGTGCCTCTCACCCCACACCGAGCGGGCCCAGAAGTGGCGCACAGTGAGCTGCGGAGGCCAAGCTGGCTTCCAAACAGCCCAAGAAACACCCGGACAAAGAGCTCCCCGGAGCCAGAGAGAAATATTTAGAAGAGGCTGCCAGCTGGAGCTGGGATGGCCACTTGTTACCTCCTCTGGGATCCAGCTTGTTTGAAAACGGGTCAGCCGGGCCAGGACTGTGGCTGAGGCCCAGCAGGGAGGGGAAGGAAGGAGGCGTCGCCTTGGACAGGCCCGCAAATCCCAAAGGCTGTAAATCCAGACGCTGGGCGGGCGGGCGGGCGGCTCCCACCCATCCAAGCTCCGAAGCACAGCTCCCCAGGAGGCACCCTCACCTGGAGCTTCTCTCTCCTCCGAAGCTCATCCTCCAGAGCACTCCTCTCTCTCCTTCCCTCCCTACTGCTCTCTCTAGGTCTCTCTCTTTCTCTCCTTTCTCCTTCTTCTTCTTCTTTTTCTTCCTCTTCTTCTTCTTCTTCTTTCTCTCTCTCTCTCTCTCTCTCTCTCTCTCTCTCTCTCTCTCTCTCTCTCTCCTGTCCATCTTTTGACAATTTCTGGCTCCCAACTCTCTCTATGTTCCCCCTCTCCCCATATCTCCGAGTTCCCCATCTGTCAGAGGGCCTCAGTCCTCCCCATTTTTCTGGTTCTCACATCCTCCTGCTCCCTCAGCCCATGTCTCTGCCTCTCTTTCCCCTTCTCCCACCATTTGGCCTCCAGGCCCCGCTCCTCGGCCTCTGTGGGGCTGTGTGCTGCCTCGGAATGCCTTCAAGCCACTGGGAGGAGCCGAGCCCCCCCCCACCCCCCCGCGCTTCCATAGGGACCTCACCGGAGCCCCTCCCGCCCCCTCCTTTCTCCTCGGTGCAGGGAAGAGATGCCCAGCAGAGAGCATCCCAGACGAGCCCGCTGCCTCTCACGCGGGGGCATCCCAACCCCCTCTCCCTTGCCCCGCCCCTCTGTCCATGTCACTGCCTCTTCGACCCTGAGAACTAATTGCCAGTTGTAGGCAAAACAAAGAAACTGGAATGCATTGGACTCACTTTTATACCAGAGAGTGGGGAATTAGCTTGATTAAATGCGGAACATTGATTCAGTAGAATAATTTAAAGACAAATCAGGAAGCAGGCAAGAGGAGCATCAATTCTCCTCACTGCCCGCTTACTCATCTTTTTTTTAAAAAATATATTTTATTGATATTTCACAGAGAGGAAGAGAGAGGGATAGAGAGCTAGAAACATCGATGAGAGAGAAACATCGACCAGCTGCCTCTTGCACACCCCCTACCGGGGATGTGCCCGCAACCAAGGTACATGCCCTTGACCGGAATCGAACCCGGGACCTTTCAGTCCGCAGACCGACGCTCTACCACTGAGCCAAACCGGTTTCGACCCCTTACTCAGCTTAACCCCACAAAAGTTTCGGAAGCACTGACTGAGAGCTGAGCAGGGACTGCTGATGGGACGTGGTCCCCACAACAACCCCAGGGAGACGGAGCAGGCCCCGGCTGGGGAAGGAGGCCTTCCAACAGGAAGAGGGGCGCTGTGGTGCCCACAGGGGATCTCTGTGACCCGAGCCAGGATCTGGCCTTCGGGGTGTGACAGCCCCTGGGAAGGTTTGGGGCACTAGCCCCTGAAGAGTGAAAACAGTAACTACTGTAAAGCTATAAGAGGGGGTGGGGACAAGTTGAGGGAAGGGAAGGGGGATGAGGGGATTCAGAGTTCAGCAACCCTCCTCCCACCCGGGGCGCTCAAACCAGCCTCAATGGCAGCTGCGGGACATCAGAGTGGAAGCCTCACTCACGCTGCCTCCCGGGCTGGGGCGTCGGTAAGGAAGGGCCTTCTGTCAGGGGCCCCCCCGCAGGGGGACTGACTGCCACTGCGGGCTGCGATGGCCGGTGTGCTCCCGGGACAGGGACAGCGCCACGGACCCCAGTCCCTCTGAGCCAGCGAGGAGGACACTCAGGCCCCGTGGGTCCTATTTCTGTTTATTTATTATTATTTTTAATAAAAAAGATCTAATTGGCTGCCCTAGCTGGTTTGGCTCAGTGGATAGAGCATTGGCCTGTGGACGGAAGGGTCCTGGGTTCAATTCCAGTCCAGGGCACATGCCTGGGTTGTGAGCTCAATCCCCAGTGTGGGGCGTGCAGGAGGCAGCCGACCAATGATTCTCTCTCATCACTGATGTTTCTCTCTCTCCCTCTCCCTTCCTCTCCAAAATCAATGCAAATATATTATTTATTTTTTTAAAATATATTTTATTGATTTTACACAGAGAGCAATTGAGAGGGATAGAGAGTTAGAAAAATCGATGGGAGAGAAACATCGACCAGCTTCCTCTTGCACCTCCCCACTGGGGATGTGCCCGCAACCAAGGTACGTGCCCCAGACCGGAATCGAACCTGGGACCTTTCAGTCCGAAGGCCGACGCTCTATCCACTGAGCCAAACCGGTTTAGGTGCAAATATATTTTTTAAAAGAAGATCTAATTGGCTTTATTTAACAATTTATGAATGAGGTAGCATCTGATCTAATACATAAAAAGCTGCTTCTATTTTTGTTTCTTTGTTCCATTTCCTCTGCTCTCTAGTTTTCTGCAGAGCCAGGGCCTACAAGAGGTGCGGTGTGAAGAGTTAAAAAATCGGTTCAGCCGAAACCGGTTTGGCTCAGTGGATAGAGTGACGGCCTGAGGACTGAAAGGTCCCAGGTTCGATTCTGGTTAAGGGCATGTACCTTGGTTTCCGGCACATCCCCAGTAGGAGGTGTGCAAGAGGCAGCTGATAGATGATTCTCTCATGGATGTATCTAGCTCTCTATCCCTCTCTCTTCCTCTCTGTAAAAAAAATCAATAAAAATATATAATCATCATCATCATCATCATCATCATCATCATCATCATCGGTTCAGCCCCCACCACCAGAGGGCGCCCAAGCACAGAAACAGGGAAACCCGGAGAAAGAAGTAGGAAAAGCACCCAAGCTCCCAGCCTGGAATGGTGGGTCATCTCTGAAGTAACGGTGGAGGGGTGGGATGAAAGGGGCTCCACGTGGGGACCCTGCCCTCCTCGACCGAATGCGGTTCCTTACCCCACCGCCACCGCTGCCAAGGGGGCCTGGGACACGGCCCACCCCAGGGCTCGGGGCGGGGCGGGGGCGGGGCGGCCGCTGTAGAGCACGGGAAGGAGGCTCCGGGGATGGAGGAGCCCTGGGAGCGGAGCGGGGGGAGCTGGCGGCGGCTCCAGCTACTCTCCACGTGACCTGCCCTCCGCCGCCAGCGAGGGTTTGCTTTCCCATCTGTAAACAAAGCGGGTGGGGAGACTCGGGGGGACCCAAGCGCCCTCAGGCTCTGACCCCAGACCTGCCCCACCCTCCTCGCGGGATCCCGGGGAGGGCCAGGCGGGGGGCTGCACGGCGGCACCGGAGAACGGAGAACAGCCGCTGCTCGCTCCCGGGCAGGGTGCCGGGAGGGGCACCCACTCTCGCCGCCTCGAGTCCCACTCCCCACCCAAGTATCCTGCCCGGGTCTCCCACTGCTGGCTCCGGCACCTCCCCACCCGCCGCCAGGACAGGGCCCGGAGTGCGTGGGGTCCTCCGGGGTGGGGAGAGGGCGATGGCCCTGACCCAGCCTCCCGGAGAAACGCTCTGTCCGCCCCCACGGCGCCCACGTTCGCCTCCGGGACGCCGCGATGGGGCGCAGAGCAGGGGGGGGGGGGGGGCAGGGCCGCTCCGGGCCAGTGTGGGTCCGCCGGGGGAGGCGAGCAATGGGCGACCTCGTTCCCCTAAGCGAAGCTTGTGGGGTTCCCTTCACTCGGGGGACGGGGGTGGGAGGAGTCCTCCCCCTCCCTCCTTCCCTCTTCCCCCCCCCCCCCACCTCCCAGTCTTGTGAGCCTGGGCCCTGAAGGTTCAAGAAGTCAAGAACCTGGGGAGAGATGCGCTGTGCAAATATATTGACTTTATTCGTCTCCGTTCGGGAGCCTTAACAGACATATCCAGGTAAAAAGACCGTTAAATAAACGCCGCCAGCCATCGCAATGCAAAAATAAATATCCATCCTCCGGGCCCCCCCCGGCCGTTATACAAAAGTGTCCAGCGAGCGGGTGCGGCGTGAGCGTGGGCCGGCTGGGGGCGCGGCGGCGGCGGCGGCGGGCGGGGTGCGGGGCCGGAGCCGCAGCCCCTCGGACCCGGGCGTGGAGCGGCCGGCTCCCCGGGGGGCTCCCCGCACACACTGCCCCGCAGCAGAGTTCGCGCCGGGCAGAGTTTAAAAATAAACAAGGACACGGGCGGAGAAGCGGCCCCTCCCCGGCGCCCCCGGCGCGCTCGGGCCCGGGACGCGCGCGGCTCGGGGCGCCCCGGGCAGGTCGGTCCGGCGGGAGTCCCCGGGGCGGTGGGAGGTCCCGGGTCCTGGGGGGTTGGGGGGAGAGGGGGTCCCCGGGGTCCGCACGCCGGCGCCCTCACAGGGCCGAGTCGGAGTCGCTGGAGTCCAGGCTGTTCCTCAGTTTGCAGCCGCCGAGCTGCTCCCGCTGCAGCGACAGGCTCTGCGTGCTGCGGCGCAGGCACTCCAGGCTCTGCAGGAAGGACTTCTTGGCCTTCTCCTCCTCCATGGGGGACACCCCCTCCTCCTCCACCTCCTGGATCTCGTCGAAGGTCACCGGCTGCGTCTTGAAGCGGGACTGGCGCGGCCGCCGCAGCCGGCCCTTGCCCTTGGTCAGCCGGGCGGGCCGCACGGGCGGCGGGAAGGCGTCGGCCAGGCACACGAAGTGCGGCATCACGGCTTGGTAGCTGGAGCAGATGCCCATCAGCTCGCCGGGCTTGGCGGCCGCCATGGCGCTGCCGGCGGCGTCCCCGGGGCCGGGCGTCTCCCGGGGGCCGTCGGGGAGCGGCCGCGGCGCCGGGGCCCCCCGGGAGGCAGCAGCCTGCGGCTCGCCGGGCGGCGGATCCAAATCGGCTGCGGGGCGGCGGCGGCCCTCGCGGGCCCGGGGCGGCGCTGCTCGGAGGGCGGGCGAGGGCCCGTCGGGGACGCACGGCGCGGGGGGCGCCGCTCCGCTGCGAGCGAGGGGTCCGAGGCGCCGGCCGCCGGCGCGCGTCTGCCCCGGGCGCCCGCCGCCGCCGCCGCTTTTATAGCCGCCCGGCCCCCGCGCGCGGCTCGGGGACGGCGCTGCCTTTTAAAGCGCGCGCCCCGCCGCCGCCGCCGCCGGGGAAGTAACGGCCCCTTTCCCGGAGCCCCCGCCCCCTCCGCCGCTCCGGAAGGCCGCCCCGCCCGCCCGCCCGCCGCCCGCGGGGTTCCGGGAGCCTCCGGGGCTGCGGGAGCTCGCGGCTGGACCCGGGCGGCCGGGAGAGGGGGTCCCGGGATGTTACTATTGGTGCCGGGACCCCCAAGTCCCCCCAAGTCCGTAGGAACCGCGGCGGCCGCGGGACGCGGGTCCCCCTTCCCAGCGGCCGGTCTGAGAGGCGCGCACTGAGATGTGCGGACTGTTCAGCCTCGAGGTCAGCTCCTGGCCGTCCTCACAGCGGGGAGAGCCAGGCTCCCCCGACCTGAGTTTCTTCTCTGGATCCTTGTTCTGCCCCTCCCCCCGCTACAGTTTCTCCCCACTCCGCCCCCCCCACACACACACACATCCCCACCCCCCTCACACACACAAAGGCACCCTTGAATACAGTCACAACCTATTATTCCATTAGTCCATTCTGGTTCTTCTGTTCCATGTCTTCTCCATGTTTATCCCCTCACCACCCCACCCTCTTCAAGTCCCTGGGGCACCCCCCCCCCTTCATGTGTAGAAGAATAACACTTGGATATGCCACTAACAACAACAACAACAACAACACAACAACAACTACCATCTGGAGACTTGTACTCCAAGCCAGCCAGGAGCTTTGGGTTACGCAGGCGGCATTACCCTATTTGATCTTCATAACGGGAGGTAATGGGTAGTCTCCCAATTTTCACGCGGTGTGGCAGGCCCAGAGAGGATAGGTAACTGTGGGGCCCAGTGGGGCCAACTCCAGAGGGCACGCTCTGAGGCAGCCAGCCGAGGGTGGTACCCCAGTGCCCCTGGGCTTCGAAGTCAGGTCCCCTGTCTGATGTCCCAACCAGCAGAGTCTTCCAGGGCTGCGGGCCCTCAGGCCAAAGCAATGCCCCCTACCAGCTCCCAGAAAGGAAACCGGAAACCCAGGGAGTCAATGGGATCCGGCCTCTATTCCTTCCACAGCCGTTCAACCACGATGTGCTGAGAACCTACTGTGTGTCCGCTCAGGGGTGTCCTGCCCTCTGGAAGTTACACTGGGGGTGGGGAGGGTGGTGGAGGGGGGGGACACAGATATAAACAGGAAACGAGAACATGCACTTCCAGGGGCGGGGTGGGGGGATGCAGATCCAGCCACGTGCCTGGGCAGTGCGTGGGCGGAGGGTGGCCAGGAAGGCTCCTCAGAGTGGGTGACCCCAAAGGCCAAGGACTCGGTGTGCGCCCTGCTCTGGGGTACCTTTGATGCATGAGCTCATCCAGTGCATTCACTATGGCACTTACCCCCTCAACAACCCTGGGTGACAAGGACTGGCAGTGTCGCCATTTACAGGCAGGAAAACCAAGGCACAGAGAGGCTAAGCCACTTGCCCCAGGCCGCGTAGCTGGTAACCGGCAAGAGCCGAGGTTCCCACCCAGGCCACTTGGCTCCTAAGCCGCTTCGTGTCCACTGTGCTGCGTCCATGTGCCTGCGGAGGGCAAAGAAGGACCCAGGGTGCGCCCACTTCGGGGGTCGGGGGTCAGGGGTGGGGGGGGGCATTGGGGCAGAGGGCACCAACCCTAGTGCGAAGGCCCCGCGGCAGGAACGAGCTGGGTTTCTTCGGGAACCTCAGCAAGGCTGCCAAGGGCTGAAGCATTTTATTCCAGGGGCCGTGGTGGGCGCCGGGGTTCTGAGCAGGGGCGCTGCACACTCCCGTGTCTGGTTTTAAGAGCTCGCTGTGGCTGCCATGTGGAGAGCAGGCTGGAAAGGAACGGGGTGGGGGGTGGGGGGAAGGGGTAGAAGCAGGAAGTGTGCTGAGAAGCTCTCCCTCCCTCCCTCCCCCCCTTTCCTTCCTATGGTGCTTAACTACAACCTAAAAGGCCTTCTCATCCCATCCTTGTCTGCCTGCCCACTGGCCTACAGCTAACGGCCACTGCCTTTCCCAGCAGGAGTCGGGGGGCCTGTGGAGTGTGCCATCAGCATCCTGCTCCCCCAGCCTGCTCCCCCCGCGCCTGGGTCCACCACAGCTTCCTCTCCAACCCACACAGCTCCTCTGGACCCCAAACTCCCAGGCTGGGGACCGGGGGACCGCAGGCTAGCGGTCGCCAACCGATGGTCCACGGGTCACTGGTGGTCCGTGAGGTCTGAAAGGCTGGTGACCGCTGCCCTGGGCCACCCACTCCCGTCCCGGGCTTCCCTCTCCAGATGCCGGTCCCACTGCTGACCCTTCCTGTCCATGGCTTCTCCCCTGCAGGATGTCTCCTGGGCCAGCGCCACGCTTAGCCGCCTTTTCACCCTGTTCTGTGCCCCCTGGGAGGCTGCCACCGGGTTAGAGCCCAGATTAGATTCTAACCCTGCTCTGCACAGGCTCCTCCTGTGACTCGGGACGGGTCCTCCTCTCTGAGACCCAGTTTCTGCACCTCAGAACACAAGCAGGGCCCCCGGAGCTGGAGATCACCGGATGGAAACTCCTGGCGTGGTGCCAGCGTGTCTTCAGCATGAGGCACAGCTTCCTTTTGTTTTCATTGTCTCATTCCCATCCCGCCCAGCCCCCCGCGGGGCTGAGATGCCGGGGAACGTGCCCCAGAGGGCACCTGGGCTCTGGTGCCTAGCCCTCTGCCCGCCTCAGCGTCGGGGCGGGCACCGGACGGAGCAATGCCTCCAGGCATGGGATTCCCGGGAAACCGGTGCCCAGAGCTGGTCCTGGGGGGCTTCAGGGATATCAGCCTCTTTCAACAGACGCCCCTCACACGTGACAGGAGGGATGGGCAGACGGGGGGGGGGGCACAGTCTCCCCAGGTATCGGGTTCTGTTGACCTCTGGCCTTGCTGATTCGCCGGGTCAGTGCTGGGTTTCCCAGGACAGGCCAAGCGGCCTTCCTCGGCCACCTTGGGGCAGGGGGATAGCTATTTTTTAAAAATATATATATATATTTTATTGATATTTTACAGAGAGGAAGGGAGATAGAGAGATAGAGAGCTAGAAACGTCGACGAGAGAGAAACATCGACCAGCCGCCTCCTGCACACCCCCAACCGGGGATGTGCCCGCAACCGGGGTACATGCCCTTGACCGGAATCGAACCCGGGACCTTTCAGTCCACAGACCGACGCTCTACCACTGAGCCAAACCGGTTTTGGCGGGGATGGCTATTAGAGGGGACGCCGGACAGTCCCTCTTCTCACCAGGCCCGTGTCCCTGGGGCGACCAAGGAGGGACACAGAAATGTCATCGGCTGAGCACCTATGGGATTTGGGCCTCTGTTCCTCCCATAGCGTGTGCCTCGCCTGACCATCCTCATGGCATCCTCGGAGGGGTAGCCCCAGCTCTGTTTTAGAAATGAGGACCCGGGGTGCTTTGTAGCCCACCAGGGTCCCCCTCAGTGCCGGTGCTGATGCTCACAGCTGCCTGCCCGACCCCGACACCCGTGCCCGCACCGCCCGTCTCGCCATCCCTCTGAAGTGAGGGAACAGCCGGGCCTAGACAGAGGTCAGACATCACCCGCATACGCTGTGGCCTCGGACCAGATGCTTCCCATCTCTGAGCCCCAGTTTCCTCACCTGTGAAGTCAGGAGACCAGGCTCTGATTTACCGGGGGCCCCTCCAGCTCTGACATTCTAGAACCCTCAGGAGGATGCTGGGGACCCATTCACAGGAGCTAGCTGCTTCCTCTGGGGCCGGAGAGCTGCCAGCAGCCCGGCCGAGGCAGCGGGGAGCCTCGCCCCACAGAGGGGGTGCTGGGAGCAGATGGGGCAGGAAGATGGCAGCTGCCCAGGGAGGCCTGTGCCTCCACCTCCTCCACCATCCACGCCCACACGTTGGCTTTTGGGCAGAGCCGGGGTTTAAAAAAAGCAGCTCCGTTCCTCTGCCATCAGCACGGCTTTGTTTCCAAGGAGCCCGCGGTGCCCAAGCCGGGCAGGCGGGCGGGCGGGAGCGGGGATGCCCGGTCCGTCCGGGGTGCAGGCGGGCAGCCACAGAGCCAGGTGGAAGAGCCCCCTGGGCATGCTCCCTTGGCTTGGGGGGGGGGGGGGCTGGAGGAGGGTGGGGAGAGGAGAGGGGACCAAGCGGGTTAGGCCCTTTCCTGCTGCTGCTCTGCCACCCTGGCACTGACCAACTGCCAGCTAGACACCCTGGTCGGCTTCTGTCCCCTCACACTCTCCCAGAAGCCTCTCCAGAGAGCTGCCAGGCCTCCGAGTGCTGAGTGAGGTGGTGGTTACTCTAGACCAGCCGTGGGCAAACTACGGCCCGAGGGCCGGATCCGGCCCGTTCGCCTGTTCTATCTGGCCCACGGAGCCGAAAGAGCGGAGGGTTCTCTTGCTCTCCCCTCCGCTCCTTCCCCAGCAGCCCAAGGTGAGAGTGCCAGCATGGTCAGGTTGCTTCGGTTCCGGCCCTCCGGTCCAGTTTAAGAACCCATGGTGGCCCTCGAGTCAAAAAGTTTGCCCACCCCTGCTCTAGACCTTGCTGTTCCGGTCAGTTTGCACACGTGTGCCTTCAGGTGTGGGGGTGGGATGAGGATGTGAGTGTGGCATCAGGGGCGGGGGACGGTGGTTGGCAAACAAGGTCCATGGCAGGCAGGCGACAAGGCCTCTCCCCGGTGACCTGCCTCTGGCTCCACCCTCACCCCCCGGGAGCCGAGCCCAGCCCACCCTCGGCGGGCTCCCCGCACAAAGCCGGTGATTCCAGCGTCCCACCAACTGCTTCCGTCTCACTCACAATTACCACGTCGTCTGGTGTGATTGTGAGCTAAAAAGCGTTTTGATAATTTTGCTGGAGGGTTGCCATGACAATCTCCAGCGAGCTCCAAGAGGGGTGTCAGTGTGTGCAGGGGAGGTAGGCAGAGGAAGAGAGTCCCAGAGACCCGGGCAGGGAGGGACCGAGGAAGGGAGAGGATCAGGGAGAACCCCAGGGGCATTTCCGAGTCAGGCCTTCAGCCTTCGTGGCCCCCATGGGGGGGGGGGGACTCAGGGGCGCGGGGGGCCATTCATGCCGCAATGAGCTCATGGTCTAATCTGGGCCGCACTGTAGGCCCTGTAAGGGGACACCAGCTGCCGAGGGCAAGCTGCCATAGCTGCCATGGCAGGGCTGCCCCCACCCCCCTCCCAGGATGAGCCCCAGGAACACGAGAATGGGGTGGGGGCAGGGAGGTTCCTGGGGACGATGCAGAGGGAGCCGGAGCCCAGGGGAACCTCCTAAGAATCACCCAGCCTGCGGGCCTGGCTGTGCTGCTGGGAATACAGGAGCGCGTTTCCCAGCACCGCCTGCTTCCTGGCGCGGCGTCCGCAGCCTGGGGCTGTGCTCCGTCCCTCCTGCTCGCTTTATTGCAAAACGAAGGGTCTCTCTGCTAGGCCGGCCGTTCTGAGAATCACTGAGGACAAGACTAGAACCCTGCACAGTCTGTGGCCCTAGAGCTCCGCAAAACAGTCCCCCCTCTGTGACTTCAGCAAAGCAGGACTGTCTGCTGTCTTCTGAGATGAGGCCCGCCCGAAAGGCCCAGAGAGGGGAGGGAACTAGATCAGGGTCACACAGCAAGGCAGGGGCAGAGCAAAGATGAAACCCAGGCCTGGACAGTGCTCCCTCGCCTTTTCGGGGGATGGGGAGGAAGATGAGGGGAACAAGTGGGTTAGGCCCCTTCCTGTGGCCGCTCTGCCACCTGGCACTGGCCAACTGCCAGCTAGACACCGTGGTCGGCTTCTGTCCCCTCACATTTCCCCAGAAGCCTCTCCCCTCGCCTCACCGCCCTCGGGGAGGGCAGGTTCTGAGGAATGGCGCACCTGGCACGACCCCCTCATGTGGACGGGGACACTGCGCCCCAGCTAGTACACAGAAAGCCCGAACTAAGACGTTTCACTGCTTCTACGGAGCCCCAGCCCCATGCTTTGCAGGCCGCTGAGAGCCGCGCACAGGAGCCCTCGGGGAAACTGCTTTCCAAGTGCCGGGAAGCCGCCGTAGGGAGCGGCAGCCCCTGGTGAGAGAGGGCCCAGCTCGGCTCAAATCTACCTTTTAATTATTTACCATCGTGGGGGGCGGGGGAGGGAGAACCACAGAGCAAGTGCCGCGGGCTGTGAAGAAGCCGCAGAGATGACTCCCCTGCAGTCTTGGTAATGAGGAACAGCATGAGCATGAGCAAGCAGCGCCCCAAGTCTGCCTGCTTGAGGGGGCCCCCTGGTCCCGGCGTTTGTTCGAAAGTTCTCGGCAGCCTGGGACTGTGGAAGCCCTGTGCCTGCCCCCTCCTCCTCCCAGGGTGGTGGTGATGAGGACCAGACCAGATGACCTACAAGAACGCTGCGAGGGAAAGCGCTGTAGGAGGGTGCATTCCAAACGGATGCTAAGGAATCGGGGTTAAAAGATGCCATTCTGTGGAACAGGCTCTGAGTCCCGCCTCAAGACAGGGCACACTGTCAGGCTTGTAAATAGCTCCTGGCTCATTTGGGGGGTCCAGAGTCTGCTCTCCCCAGACCTGCCCGTCTTCCTTCTTGGACGCTGTCTCGGGCTGCCCAGCAGACAGGAGGTGCCTGCTATGCCCCGTCTCTGCACGTTCTGGACATGCTGGGATGGGGGTTACTCTCAGGCCCCCAACTCCAGGCAGCCTCTGTCTCATGTTGCTGTGCCTGTCACTGGCCGGGGAGGCATCTCCTCCATCTTTCTCGAGGCAGCCAGAGCTCCATTTCTCCAGCCGTGCCCTCGCAGGGACCACGGGATGGGATTAAGGAGGATGAGTTTATCCTGAGCATCTACGTCACGCCAGCACACAGCACACAGCACCGTGAAGTTTAAGTTTATCCTCTGAGACAGGTGTTACTCTCCTCAAGCTTTGGCTGAGGCCACGGGCTCAGAGACATCAGGGAACTTTCCCAAGGCCGCCCAGCCAGGCAGGGAGGCAGCTGGGAGTTGACCCCAAGCCCACCCGTTGCCACAGCTCTTTTCACCCATCAGCTACTCCCACAACGGTGGTCCTGGAGCTGCCCGGCAGGGTCAGTGGGAGGAAGGGCAGGGCGCAGGGTCTGGAATTCTGAGAGCCGGTCCCACTTACCGACAATGTTTCCAGGGAGCAGAGTGCGGTCCTCCGGCCCACGCGGCCGTCAGCGCGGTGGGGAGGGAGTGTGGATGGCATCCAAACCCCCTCCTTTCCCGGGGTGCTGGCAGGAGGAGGTGTGGGGCTGCTCCCCAGTCCCTCCCAGGCCCCAGCACCTGAGGCCAGACAGGGGCAGAGCCAGGGCCTCACACCCTGAACTGAACTGGGGCGGGAGGGCATCGGAGCACACACGCCAGCAGCTCAGCAGCAGGCCTCGGGACCGGCCTCCGGTCAAGTCTCAGCATCTGAGACTGGAAACCACCGTCCGTCCGCAGACACAGAGGACTAAAGCACAGAGGCTCGGGGTCCGGAAGCCTGCTGGCTGCGGAGCAGGGGGAACTCCCAGGTGAGCGGGGCCGGTGTTTTCAGATCAGCTCAGTCGGCTGGACAGAGATGTTCGACCCAGGTGCCCCAAGAATTCTTTTTTTCCCCCCCAATATATTTTATTGATATTTCACAGAGAGGAAGGGAGAGAGATAGAGAGCTAGAAACATCGATGAGAGAGAAACATCGACCAGCTGCCTCTTGCACACCCCCTACTGGGGATGTGCCCGCAACCAATGTACATGCCCTTGACCGGAATCGAACCCGGGATCTTTCAGTCCGCAGACCAACGCTCTACCACTGAGCCAAACCGGTTTCGGCCCAAGAATTCTTTTTTTTTTTTTTTTTTGTTTATTACTTAAAAATATATTTTTATTGATTTCAGAAAGGATGGGGAGAGAGAGAAACATCAGTGATGGCAGACTCGCTGTCGGCAGCCTCCGGCTCGCCCCCAGGGGTGGAGCCCACACCTGCCCGCAGGGGGCGGGAAGCCGGAACCGCTCCGGCCTCCAGAAAGAAAAGGGCTGGGGCGGGGGCGGGGGGGGGGGGGGGAAAGGCAGCCCGGAGGCTGGGCCTCCTTCATTGGCAACGCGCTCTGAGCGGGCTGTCTGAGCCGGCGTCCCTGCCTGAGGAGACAGGAGCCAGGCCTGGGGTGGAAGGCCTCGCTGCAGGAGGCCCAGCACCAGGAAGGAAGTGATGAATCTTTTTCTTCAAAGACAGCAGCGCTGCTGCCATGGCCACACAGCCCACCCCGGCCAGCCCCTCAGCCCCCATGCCATCTTCCTGGCCTCCACACGGCCTGGGCCGCTCGGCCGCAGCTCCCGCCTCCAGAGGACACGTGTCCGCCGCGGGCTCCGTCTCCGTCTCCGAGACCATCGTCGCAGCCGCGAGGCACTGCCCGCTGACTCGGCCCAAGAATTCTTAAAACATGTAACACCTGACTACTTAGTCATGGGCACTCACCTCTTTTGCCTTAGATTGTCAAATAAAAAATAATAATAACAACAGCCAACACAATAGCCTTCCGGTGTGAATAATTCAAAATTATACCCCTTTTTGGGTCAGCTTGGCAAAATATGTATTTTTTGGTGTGCTGCAGAATATAGGTAATTAGTTTACATGTGCCACGAAATGAAAAAGGTTAAAGATTGCTGAGATACGAGGCCATGACTGGCATTTTAAAATGATGTGCAATAAAACAGAATAAATATTACTTCACAAAGCTTTAATTTTAGTTTAATGCGTGTCTGTAAAAATTTTTTTTTTAAATCTTGGGCTGTGGTCAATAAAGCTACAAAAACCATTAAGTTGGCTGGACCCTGTATTTTGCAGACGGAAAACCTAGGGCCGAGGTCAGGAAAAGGCTTAGCTGAGGGGCCGCAGGGAGTGGACGCGGACCCGGCAGTCCCATGCTGGGGCCCTGCTTGCCCCCGCCCCGGGCTGCCTTCCAGGGGCCCCACGTCTCACTGTCCTTCAACCTCAGGCGCCATCAGTCCTGCATCCTGCCTGCTGCTCCCAGGCCGGAGAGGGAAGGGCCCAGTGCTTCATGGGGCGGGGTGATGGGGGTGCCGTGAGGAGGCAGACCCAGGCCTCCTTCCTCAGCTGTCCCTTCTCTGCCTCCGTTCCCCCTCCTCCCCCCCCTCTGTGGGGTCCCCTCCACATCCTCCCACCTGCCTCCACAGTGGCCACTATGCGGCCACCTCTGGGTCTCTCTTGGCCATACTGGGCCCTCTTTCCCCCAAAGCCTGCCCTAGACCGGTCCACGCACAAGTCACTCCATCTCCATTGCGAGCTCTGCCCTGCCCCCGGGTCGGGGGACTTTCCTCCACATCTACTGATAACAGCTATTTGATAGGAACCGCTACCAATACTAAAACGATAGGCTCAGTCACACTCAATTCTTTTTTTAAAAAAAGATATTCTATTGAGTTTTTACAGAGAGGAAGGGAGAGAGGGATAGAGTTAGAAACATCGATGAGAGAGAATCATCAACCAGCTGCCTCCTGCACTCCCCCTACTGGGGATGTGCCGGCAACCAAGGCACATGCCCTTGACCAGAATCGAGCCCGGGACCCTTGAGTTCGCAGGCTGACTCTATCCTGAGCCAAACCGGTTTCGGCCACACTCAATTCTTAAACTCTGTTTTAAAGAGAAACTCAGGCTAAGACATTGGCCAAAGGGAAGTGGAGGAGCCGGATCTAGAAACAGGTCTATACGGCACCAAAATTGACAGCTCGGCGATTGACACCCCGGCAATTGGCAGCAGCCTGCCATTCCTAGCAGCCTCTCCTCCAACGCACTGGTCCAGGGGAGGACGCCGTGTGGGGAGGGGACAAGCATCTCCTACTCCAAGCTGCAAGTAGGAAGAGACCGCTCCAACCCTCCAACTGCAGGAGGGACAAATCTAGGAAAAACACCTACCCTTCTCTGGGCCCTCCCTGCTCTCTCCCCCAGGAGGGGAGGGCTGACTTCTCCGTCCAATCAGGGAGCTTGGGAGGAGGAACTGGGTTCCAGGGCAGGGGACCCCTCTCCTGCCCACTGTCAGACCTGCCTCCACGCAGAGAGTGCACGCAGCTCCGCCCCTGAGTCCCCACCTGGGAAGGCCAGTGGCCACTGTTGGAAGCAGGCCCGCCTCCTCCAACTCCTCACTCAAATGTAGGCTCGCTGGGGTGGCAGGGGCCTCATGGCTGCTGGCAGGGCAGGGCAGGGCGTGCTGTGCGGTGCCCCACGGCCTCCTCGAGGTGCAGGAATGCCAGGAAGTCTGACTGCGGTCATGGGTGGGAGCCAAGGTCTCCCGTCCAGCTTTGTCAGTAATAACACTGATATTTCTGACCTCATAGCCGAGTCCTGCATTTGTTTTTCTTTTGCTTCAGCACTTGTGGGAAGGAGGGGTGGTACTAGCGTCAGGAAACCCAGTATCTTTTCTCTTCTCCACTCCCAGGCCTCAGGTATCTCTGCTTGGGCTCCTGTCATGGTCTCCCACAGGTCTTCTCACCTCCAGCCCCAGCCCCTCACTCCCACCTAGTAAATACGTTTTCCTAAAAGTCGCCCTCTCAGCTCTCAGTGGCTCCCCACCACCAGAGCTCTCGGCATGAGATGCCTCCCAGGCCCGATTGGCGCCTGACCTCCTCTTTCACTCTCTCTCCCCCAGCTCAGTCCCTGCTGCACAACCACCCAGGAGCCTTCAGATATCACTTGGCAAGGTCTCTTCCCTGGTCCCAAGAGCCTCCTCCACCAGGCAGCCCTCCCTGACCACCACCCCAAGTGACATCTCCTGTTCCTCCAACTCCCGTAGCCTTCATCGTTGGGACCCCCTCGTTTCACGTTCCCTTCATTGAGGCACACCAAACGTGTGTCTTGTTTTCTCTACAAATGACACAAAATATAACGACAGCGCAGCACAGGCTAAGGCGTGCTTGCTCTGTGCGGGGCGTTGGACGGCTGCCCCTTCAAGGGGAGAGGCCTCGGAGGACCCGGAGCCCAGGGCCCGGCCCCACTCTTGGTGCTCCCGCGCGGCATGAGCTTTGCAGACACGCTCGGACGCCTTTGGAAGAAGAGTCAGTTGGCACAGACTTTCTGGAAAGCCATTTACATTACGTAGTCAAGGCCTTAAATAACACACACAGCCTTTGGAGTCTGGGCCAGCACCCCGCTTTTAGAAACGTGCTTGAGAAAACAACTGTAGAGTGCGCGAAGGCCCCAGTGCAGGCATCTGAGGAGGGGGGGGGGGAGAGGGGGCTGTGCTCCCTCCCTCAATTGCAAAATGGGATAAAAATAGAACCCAGTCCATGGCCGTTGTGAGGATCAATAAACTGCGAGTTCATATATGTAAAGCATTTAGCGCCGTGCCCGGCACTGCGTTCAGATCCTATAAAAATGTTACCTCCTCTTCTTACTATGTAAATGGAGATCTGAATGAGGCCAAATCCTGGACTCCTAGCTATCACACCACCCTGCCTCCCTCCCACCATCCACTCCCGTGATTTCCGAAATCAACAGAACAGTTAGTTACTGATAACAAAATAACACCAACATCAACACTGGTCCAGAGAGCCCACACACACGGGCAGGTTACGTAACCGCAGACAATTCTATGCAGCCTCTCAAAAGCCTGTTACGGCACAATAATCGACGCCGCGCACCCAGGTACAAAGGAAGCGGAGAAAGGCTACGAGAAGGTGAGTGCCGTGTGAAGTTACTTCCCCGCCTGATACAAATGTTCAGAAAAAAAAGACACTGCAAAAGGTAAAGGCTCGTCATCCGGGGGCCGCAAGTTACAGATGACTTTGCGTTTCCTTTTCATCTTTCTGACTCCTTGCGGACGACACACAACTCCTTTTGTAGCCGGGAACGAAAACTAATTTTGAGAAGGAAAATAGAAGCCGCCGGTCCACTTCTGTCTATGAAAGCGGGGGTCGCGTCTTCCTTTCAAACCTCCCCGCTGCATCTAGCAGGCCATCTCTGGACACAAAAGCCCCGGGTGCGGACGGAATCTTGCTTCATCTTCCAGGCCACGGCGTTCTGTACAGAACTCGGACGTGGCCTGCGAGGACAAGAAAACAGTGTGACTGGCGGGATGTGTGTCAGCCCGGCTGGTGACCCGGCGCTGGGAGACGTCAGGAGCTGACCCGGGGGGGGGGGCGTGGGGGGATGGCATGGGGCCAGGGCGGGCGCATTAGGAGGGAGACCGGTTATCAGGGGAGCATGTGGCGGGGCTGCCCAGAGTGCGGCGAGCCTCGAGGCGAGTCCACTTTGGCATCTGGGGGCTCGCTTCGGCTTGTTTTCAAGGCTTCCCAGGAGACGCTTAAGTGCAGTTGGTTCTTAATGCGATCAGGCTCACTCATGAACTGTTTTCGTTTTGCCCAAAGCTAAATGCAATCGAGGTACGGGCACCGGGGGAGTCTACCAAGGGGCAGGGCAGGGTCACAGAGCCATCGGTCAGCCACAGAGGGATCGCCCGCCCAGCAAGGCATCAGGGCTGGGGGGTGGCATGTTCTGCTTACAACAATTCCATGAGTAAGCACATTGCCATCAGGCACGTTACATTCACGCTCTTGACCCTCACCAGACCCCGGAGAGGTGGCTGCTTCTGTGTCCGTTTCGCAGCTGAGGATCGGAGGCTTGGGGGCGGCCTGACGGGTCCCTGCTGGCTCAGAGGGGAGGGCGGAGTGGGACTAAGCCAGGTCCGCCTGCCTCCGGCTGAGGCTGCTCCCCCCGGGGCCCCAGCGGCAATTCCAATAGACACAGAGGCTGGGGCAGGGGTGGGTGCGTAGCTGCTCCCCACTCTCACCCCTGCAGGCAGCACCGTGCCTGGAAGAGGCCCCTGGCTGGCCCTGGGCCGGGCTTGCCTGAGCTGGCACGGACCTCGGCCTGCACTATTTTGGGCAGGAGGATGCTGCCTCCGGCCGCAGCACGGACCTCTGCCATCTATCGAGCTGCCCGCCCGCGGGTGCGGCAGGAAGACCAGCAACACCGCTCCCCGGAGGGCCGCCCCGGGGGCACGGTGACCTTCTAGGGCTGCCATGCCCGTGTTTTCTCTTGTCACCGGGCGCTGCTGTAGCTGCGGGTCTCGGAGGCCACAGAAGCCCAGGGGGGCAGGAGAGCACCGGCCTCGGCAGCTGAGGCTGGTCTTCGCGGGGGTTCTGCCCCATGCCCTGGGTGCCCCTCAGAGGAGCCCCTAGCTGCTCCGGGCCTCGGTCTTCTCATCTGCCCCTACCCTGCACCCTGACAGGACTTTGGGGAGACAAAGGGCAAGATGTGCCCAAGAACCCACCAGCTCTCCTCTCTGCCCACCCCTCCCAACGCAGGGCAGCCGGGGAGCCAAGGGCCCTGGGAAGGAAGCCATGCGTTCAGACTTCCGCCTGCCCTTTGACCTCCGGGCCCGCGGCCTTCCGCTCCTTCCATCTGGGTGCCGAGGCCAAAGGTAATGTCCGGTGGGAGGAGGATGAAGGGAAGAACTGGGTGGTTAGTCATTTGACACGTTTTCAGAGGAAACGGCAAGGTTTTCTCTCATCCGCAGGGCTCCCCTCCTCTTGAACTCTCCGGCCCGAGTGGTCCCTGCAGCCCGAGGACCCCCGGGCCGGAGGTTGGGAAGCGACGCCCTTCATCCACCCATCCCGCCGGGATTCTTTAGGCAGAAGGATCTGCCCTCAACCGGAGTCGCTGTTGGAGGGTGTGGATTCCCGTCCTGATGGGTCTCACCCAGGCCCGTTCTCCAGGATCTGCCCGATCTCCAGGACCGATGAGGAGGGCGGGGAGGAGGGCCGGGGAGCACGTTCCTGGGGCAGCCCCTTGGAAGGACCAGCAGTGTCCACCACCAACTGCAGCAGGAAAGGTTTTGGTCGGATCCAGTGGTGAGGCATCTGGGTCCTCACAGGCTCTGCATGGCAGATGATGGTCACCAACCCCCTTCCACACCCTTCCTGACCACAGGGCCCTTCCTCCAGACTCCTCCCCGTGGGGAGAAGCTCCCAGGAAGGACCACTCTCTACCTTTGCTTCCTATGAAGAAGCCAAGAAAACATTCCCTCCAGCCCCAGGCAATTCTGGCTGCTGTGCCCTCCCCCTCCCCCCCCCTCGGCCTGGGGCTGGGGCTGGGGCTAGAGGAGGCCCAGAGGCACAGAATGCCGGTAATGACGCAGGGCTCTCCCGGCCCACCCCGCACCGGATCTCAGGATCTGACCAGTCCTCTAGGAACCTCTGTACCATCATCCATCATAAACAAACACACAAACAAAACCCAACCACCTCCTAGGGTTGCTCTTAGGAATAAGTCAGACTATAGATGTAACGGCCCAACAGAGTGAACTCAGCGCCCCTCCTGGCTTCCTTTCAGACAGACAGACTCTGTGCCCCGAGGCAACAGCTCGTGGGGGTGGAGGCCAGGACTCTGCCTGAGCTTGTCCACAGGCCGGAGGCCGCAGGACAGGGAGGAGAGGGACTTTCCCGGGAGCCCAGGAAGTGTGACATCACCGTTGCCCCGAGGAGGGTGAGAGCACAGAAATAACTGCAGTGACAGCGTGTCACACAGACCCTCGGCCAACTCCAAGTTCGCTCATTTGAGAAAATAATCTTTTAGGTCATGCTGGCTAGAGAGCTACTACCTACTTTTCCTGTTTACCTACCTTGCTCCTGGCCCCGTGCCCAGCCCGGCCGGGCCCTGCGTGCGGCTGGGGACGCTTCCCTAGCTCAGTACTCCCAGGTGCACTCAAAGGCCCCATAGGAAATGCACGTGAGTCAAGGTTCCACTCTAATAACACAAACAAAGCCATTCTCCCCACCCTCCTGGGCCCCAGGTACAGAACTGGTCACATGTAAGAATGGGTCCCAGCAGCACAAACCTGACAGGACCTTCCTGTGGGGGTTCCTTCCGGAGAAACCAGGAGGGAGAAGGGGACAGTTGTAGACTAATTCCCTGCCAGGGGGCATGTAGGGGGAACCGTGTATGAGTAAAGATTTAAACAAACAGAATGCATCGCTATGAAAACATTTGGCATCGCTATGAAAACATTTGGCTTTTTCCAAGGCATTGTTAAGAGAAGTAATCAAGAATTCAGATCCAGCCTTAGCTGGTGCGGCTCCACGGATAGAGCATCGGCCTGCAGATCGAAGGGTCCCAGGTTCCATCCTGGTCAAGGGCACGTAGAGGTTGCAGGCTCCTCCCCAGCCCAGGGCCTGGTCAGGGCGTGTGCAAGAGACAGCCTACCCATGTGTTTCTCTCACATGGATATTTCTCTTTGTCTTCCCCTTTCTCAAAATCAATGGGAAAATATTGTCAGGTGAGGATTAAAAAAAAAAAAAGAATTCTTATTCAGCACTATAAGTGTTTATTTTCAGAAAAGGCAAAGCGAGTCTCAGATATTTTGCAGCCAAATAGAAGCCACCGGAACTCGAAGAGACACTCCCCGCAGGGCAGGGACCCATCACGCCAGGCTTTCTCTCCAGCCCTCCAACAGGGGCATTCTGCTCATCACGCGCCCACTCAGCTCTTCTGGGGTTGCCGTGACACAAGAGAAGGTGCCAGTTGCCGACCAGGTCCACACAGACCCGCACACACCAGGGCAGGGTCGCAGCGGCCTGGAGGCAGCAGGAGGGAGTGCCACGAGGACACGGCAGGCTGACGAGCTGTGTCCCACACCTACTGGGAATCCCCGAGGCCGCCGGGGCCAGTGGGCCTACTTCCGTGCTGCGCATACAATCTGATGCCAGGCACACGTTGTCCCGACCTGCGCTTCGAGGCGAGCGTTTCTCTGGGCTGTCTGCTGGCTGGCACTGTGCAGTGTTGTGAAGAGCCTGATGCTGGGTCCGGGCATCACTCACAGTCTCCAAATGTGCTCACAGGTACGACTGAAGGGGGGAACCACGCATCTACCCCTGGCAGTCAGTCTCTTAGTCATGGTCAGGGGACATCGCCAGGAAGGTTGGCTGAAACTTGTCTCACTTGCCAGAAACTGGATTCTTTCCCCCAAAACGAGCTTCCCCTATAGAATGGCCGATGACTAGTCCATGTGGCACATGGTGTCTGACGAGGAGGTGCCAGGGTGAATAGGAGGGGTTACCGATGCTGCCCCGATGCACAGGAAAAGTGGCCTGGTCGTCAGCTCTTCCAGCAGCTATGGGGCTGCTGGGCCCCCAGCCTTGCCAGCAGGCATGGGGTGGCTGGGGTACCAGTTCTGCAAGAGCAAGCCCTGAGCCCAGGGCCCGGGGGTGCTGAGCAGACAACTCTGCCTAAATTCAGGAAGGCAGAGGCAGAAGCACGGTTTAGGGGCTGGCCTGAGCTTTGAATTCTGGTTCTGCCATTTCTAAGTCCTGTTAAATTTCTTTTTTTAAAAAAATATATTTTATTGATTTTTCACAGAGAGGAAGGTAGAGGGACAGAGTTAGAAACATCGATGAGAGAGCGTCATTGATCAGCTGTCTCTTGCACACCCCCCCACTGGGGATGTGCCCGCAACCAATGTACATGCCCTTGACCGGAATCGAACCTGGGACCCTTCAGTCCACAGACTGACGCTCTATCCACTGAGCCAAAACAGTTTCGGCAGTCCTGTTAAATTTCTTAAGCTTGTGGAGACTCAGGTGCTTGGTGTCTGTCCTGGAAACAGCATCTTCCTTGCAGGACTCTGGAGACTAGGGACTCTCTCTGTATAAGACACTCCTAGGGCAGGGTGCGGCAGGATATTCAAGCTCCAATAAAGGGAAGCTGAAAAACGAAACCTGTGTTTCCCACATGCGATTGCCATCATATGTGCTTCCTCTGCTTCACCAGAAATGTTTGTAAAACAGCTTCATTCCTAATCCCAGGGAGGACCGACCGCCAGCACAGCTCAGCAGCGGGCAGTGCAGTTACGGAGCAGGGCTGCCCCCTCCAGGGTCTGGAATCCCTGTCTCGTCCTAAACCCTGTCCTATGGCTCAATGGCGAGTCCTCCTGCACATTTCAGGAGGGACACTGTTTTCGTGGCGGGAAGATGGCAGCTCTGGCACTGGGCAGCAGGAAACAAGACCTCAGGCGGCTCTCGGCTGAAGAAAGCCAGCACTCGCCTCGCTGGCAGACGGGGCAGCGATGAGTGACGGGGCGGGAGCTGCAGCTGACGCAGGGGAGGTCAGGCCCTACATTAGGAGGGATGCTGTAAGACCGGGGGCCATCTGCCAGTCCCTTCATGTCTGGGAATGGAGGAGGAATTTCCCCGGGTCAGGTGTCAGACTCAGAACTGAAGCTGGCTCCACCACCCTGGCCAGCTCCTGTTCGCTTGAATAGGAGGAAAGCTGGGGACTGAAGAGAGGCTTTGTTTTTATGGGGATTTGTACCTCCCTCACAGGAAGGCTTAGTATGGCGGTCAGATTTTATGAAGCATTCAGAATGTCTCAGAGAAAGGAGCTGTCCTCAGGTAACAGCATTAGCAGAAAAGGTGGAAGAACTCCAACGCAAGAAGCCAACAGCTGTCAGAGCAGAGCCTGGCCAGCGTGGCCCACGCTACACGGGGGCCGGGGGAAGAGCCCTTCCAACCTCCAGCACGCTGCCCTGATCGCGGGACCACCAGCCTTACAGCACCGGATGGAAACAAGATCAAAAGTTAGGAGCCTTGCTGAAACCGGTTTGGCTCAGTGGTAGAGCGTCGGTCTGCGGACTGAAGGGTCCCAGGTTCGATTCCGGTCAAGGGCATGTACATTAATTGCCGGCACATCCTCAGTAGGGGGCGTGCAAGAGGCAGCTGGTCAATGTTTCTCTCTCATTGACATTTCTATCTCTCTCTCTCTCTCCCTTCCTCTCTGTAAAATATCAATAAAATATATATTTTTAAAAAAGTTAGGAGCCTCTGTAAATTTCCCCACAGGCAGCAGGGAAACTCTAATGCCTCTGCCCTTTTCCCACCCGTTTTCTTTTTCTCAGCTCTTTCTTATCTTGGTTTGGAATTAATCTGGCACACTAACTCGAGAGGTCAAGACCACATGGTTTTGTGATGCAATAGGGGCAGCCACGTTGTTGTGTTTGGGGGACCTTGGTGACATCATGGACCAGGCCCTGGGTCTCGGGAACTTGGGTCTCAGGGAACACTGCGTCAGAAGGCGGCCTTAGTCACAGCCCCTGGAATCTCCACGGAGAGAATCATTAGGTAACCGAGTCTGTTCTCTGCAGGGCTGCTCCGGCTTCTGTCTGCTTTGGGTTTAAATGACTCAAGTCATTCTCCAGGGGAAACTAATTTATGTGGAACAGCTGCCACTAGCAGAACATTTGCTGCTCTTGAGCCCAAATTTCTCATGACACCAGGCAAGTATTCCTCCCTCTGAGGGGGCAGTTTTCTCTTGTATTACAAGTAGTCCGGGAATAGAATAGAGAGCCCAGAAATCGACCCAAACCACGATGCTCAATTAATATTTGACAAAGGAGGCATGAACATACAATGGAGTCAAGATGGCCTCTTCAATAAATGGTGTTGGGAAAATTGGACAGATATATGCAAAAAGAAAAAGAAAAAGAAAAGAAACTAGACCACCAACTTACACCATACACAAAAATAAACTCAAAATGGATAAAGGACTTAAACTTAAGAGAGGAAACCATAAAAAATACTAGAGGAATCCATAAGCAGCAAAATCTCAGACATATGCCTAAGCAATTTCTTCACTGATACTGCTCCTAGGGCAATGGAAACTAAAGAGAAAATAAACAAATGGGACTACATCAAAATAAAAAGCTTTTTTTACAGCAAAAGAAACCATCAACAAAACAACAAGAAAGCCCACGGAATGGGAGAACATATTTGCCAATGTTATCACCGATAAGGGCTTAAATCTCCAACATTTATAGAGAACTCATACAACTTAACAAAAGGAAGATAAAAAATGGGCAATGGACCTAAATAGATACCTTTCAAAAGAAGACAGAAGGAAGGCCAATAGGCATATGAAAACATGCTCAAAGTCACTAATAATCCGAGATGCACATCAAAACAATAATGCAGTACTATCTCACACCTGTCAGAATGGCAATCATCAACAAATCAACAAAGGACAAGTGCTGGCAAGGATGCGAAGAAAAAGGAACCCCCATGCACTGCTGGTGGGAATGCAGACTGGGTGCAGCCACTGTGGAGAGCAGTATGGAGTTTCCTCAAAAAACTAAAAATGGAACTCCCATTTGACCCAGTGATCCCACTTCTAGGAATATATCCCAAGAAACTAGAAACACCAACCAGAAAGGATATATGTACCCTATGTTCATAGCAGCACAATTTACCATAGCTAAGATTTAGAAACAGCCTAAGTGCCCATCAGCAGGTGAGTGGATTAAAAAACTGTGGTACCTCTACACATGGAATACTATGCTACGGTAAAAAGGAAGGATCTCCTACCATTTGCAACAACAGGGATGGAACTGGAGAGCATTATGCTAAATGAAATAAGCCAGTCAAAGAAAGATAAATATCACTCATTTGTGGATTATAATGAACAACATAAACTGATGAACAAAAACAGATCCAGAGACAGAGAAACATCAATCAGACCATCACACCTTAGAGGGAAGGTGTGTGTGTGTGTGTGTGTGTGTGTGTGTGTGTGTGTATGTGTGTGTGTGTGTGTGTAGGGGAGGATTGGTAAGGGGGAGAGATCAATCAAAGAACTTGTATGCATGCATATAGGCCTAACCAATGGACACAGACAACAGGGGGGTGAGGGCATGAGCGAGGTGATGGTGTATGAAGAGTTAATGGGGGGATAAGGACACATATGCAATAACTTAATCAATAAAGAAAAATTAAAAACAACAACAACAAGTACTTCAGGTGGTGTCTTGAAGATGGCAGCCTAGGGAACACTGCCTTCACCTTTATTCCCTGCCGAAAGCAGTCTGGGGTGTCCCAGGGGGACTGGCAGTTAACTACAGTGCTCCCAGAACACTCTGCGTTCCATTACAATAGCACACGCGCACACCGCTAAGGAGTCAAGGCCGACCTCAGCTGGGCTCTGCGAACCACGTCTGTTTGGGTGTCTGCAGCTGCCTGCCTACGGACGGCTCCAGAGTCCCTGACGCACATTCGTTATCTCCACTGAACTTAGTCACGGGGAACAAACACGTGTGCATTTACACCAGCGCAAAGGCCACGCAGATTTCTTCAAAGGAAGCAAGGGAAGGCAGGAGAAAAACTGTTTATGGCCAGAATCGGCCGTGAGCACAGCCGTGGGGGTTTTTAATTTGCCTAAACAAAAATATGTGCTTTCAAGATGTGATTAGGGATTACTGTTCCCACAGTAACCATATTAGGGATGTGAGCTGCTGGCTGGTAGTTAACAGGGCTCTGAGCTGGAAAGTCGGTCTACCCTGGTCTTCCAAACAGCCATGCGGGGAGATCAGCTGGACCAGCCTCTCGAAGTTTCTTCACGGTGGAAGGGTTACTCAGTGTCGCCACGGCTTCTCTCAAAGATTTCACATCACTGCTGCGCCCCTCTCGGGTCTGGGTAGACTGTCCGAAAGGTCAGGTTTATTCTCTGCGCTCTGGAGTGGTACTCTTTGGGCACCCGATGCTAAATGGAAATAGAAATAACTTTGGCATAAACGCACGCACATTTTTATTTCAAAGCCATCTGAAGCTTATTTAGGAGCACATACACACATTTCAATTTTATACACCCTTCAATGAGCAGTGTTAGATGTTTAGAGTCTTGTGGAGAAAGGTCTCCTTCTCGGAAACAAACCCCACCCCCACTACGAGGTGCCGGCACCCTCCCAGGGCAACGGTTTTGTCTTTTTTAATACTTGCTCTTCCTCTCAGCCTCCTCCCATGTTTCTGAGTCTCGTAAGGTAACAAATAAATGGTTGAGACCAAAGAAAGATGTGGGATTCTGCTCTTACTCGAAGTGTTCTCACACTAACTTGCACAACATAAAAATGACCTGACGGCTGGTGTGCTTAGTGGCTGAGCGCTGTCTATGCACCAGGTCTCCAGTTCAATTTCGGGTCAGAGTACATGCCCAAGTTGCAAGCTCGATCCCCAGTAAGGTGCGTGCAGGAGGCAGCAGACGGGTGTTTATCTCTCATCAATGTTTTTCTCTCTCCCTCCCTCTCCTTTATTTTCCTTAAAATCAATAAAGACAGCTTTGTTTTGTTTTTAAATGACCGCCCCTTAAGATGGCCTGGCCTAAGCTGTGGACCTACACAGCTCAATATGCCAGTCACCAGATATCTGAAAATACTTCAATTTATTTAAATTAAAGCTCAGTTCTTCCGCATACTAGCCACATTTCAGGAGACCCACAGTCACATGTGTCCAGTGGCCAGAACACTGGGCTGCACAGATATGGGACATTCCCCTTCCTGCAGAAGGTTCTATGAGGTCCGGTTTGACTATCAGTAGCATCAAAACTCCTGGGCAATTATATAAGCAACTCGCTCTGCACCATGTTTACAGAACTGGATGATTGTAAGCCAGACAGTTCACTGCTTCTACATGCGCCATCCATGTTACTCGCACGTGCTCACCTGCCAGTCAGCTTGCGTAGCTCCTTCCATGATGAGCAAGGTCCCGTGACCCAAGGGTATCTTCACTCTTTCCACATATGTGTAGTCTCCATTCTCTTCCTAGAAAACAGCATTCACCGCACTGAAGTTTGTGCTTGTGTGATCAAGATGCAACAGAACACAACTCCGGTCAAAGAAACGGGCCTCCCCAGTCAGACCGCAGGGGCCAGTGAACGGCTGTCACTTGCCAGCAGCTTGGCCTTGGGCCAGGCATCTCCCCTCTCTGCACTGTGGGATGATGACAGCACCTGCCACATTAGTCACAGGGCCATCAGGTGCCTCTATTGATGCAGTGTGTGGCAATCACCGGGAGACCAGCACAAAGCCAGTCATCGTAAGCGCTAGCTAGCTATTGTTACTGGTATCAGCATCCAAAATGCAGAAGAGCACATTCTGGCCCATGAAGAAATTAAGATTCATTTATCCAAGAACTCTTTACGCCTGCTTTGTGCTATGAACTGTGTTCATGGTAGTGCGGGAGAATGGGTTTCTAAACAAGACATGGTATGATGAGTTCTGATCATTGTCCACAATTTATGCTAATTCACTAATTAGTACCTATGTTAAAACTAGTCCTGCGGTGTTTTGGCGATATATTCCTGTTTCTTTTCAGAACAGTCAATAGTGAGATTTTCTCAGAGAAGGGAGTTCTGGCTCGACCAGAAAGCATAGCAAACTGAGCCTTGCTGTTCAAGCCTCGGGAAGTGGACCACAGTTCCAGAACACTTGGGACACAGAGGCCTGGTATTTTACATTGCCCCGTCTTCCAGAAAGCTCAGGCATGGCCGGTGCCGTAATAAAGCTCACGGCACAGCCTGCGAAGCAGCCGACAGGTGGTGTTGCTCCTCCCGCACAGCTGATGGGGGGCATTACACAACTTCCCTGCCCGCAGAGTTGAGACTGGGACAGACCCGCGCTTCCCGATTTCTTCATCTCTCTTCTGAGCAGATCCACCCATTCCTCTGCTTCCCCGGTGCACGGGACTACCTCTGGGTTAGGGCAGGATGGATGTCGCTGCAATACCGTGTTTATGCTTATTACTGCAGGGGTGCTTCTGAGAACATAACAGTTTACAACGACTTCCCCCAGGAAAATCAGAATCAAAACAATAACGAACTAGAATAAACAGTCTAAGTTCCAGGCCCCAACCCTTGGCGGAGACTGTGCAAGCAAACTCATAATTTTTACAGGCAGAATATAAGAAACAAGGTTTGAAATAACTTTCTTTCAGTGGTTGATTTTAATGGTGTCTGCCACCTCTTTTCTATGCACCAAAACATTTACTACCTCTGACCCCCTCGGCCAACCAGAGAACAGTAGGAAGGTGACCTTGTCCTTCTCAGAAAAGCTCCATCTCAGAAAAGCAAAACGTTGCTCTCTGAAATAAGTGTTCCAGATGCAGGACATGATGTTTACTGGAGAGAAAATATCAAGAGGGGGTGCGTGGTCCATGAGATTAGAATGTCCAAGGTCCCGTAACTTAGGCTGGAGAGTCAATGGCCAGACCGAGGCCCGCACAGCTAGAGGCAGACCTGCTGCCCTCTTCATAATCTGGGAGGCCACGGGTCTTAATCTGCCACGCACAGACACGAGGACCGGAGAGGGAAATGAAGCAGAGAGGAAAGACGCTCAACCACAGCATGAAGACAATCCTGAGATGAAGATCTTGTAGGACGTTTAAGACAATATAGAGAGAAGGGGTGCCAGGCCAGTGGAAGAGAAGAGGTGAGCACTGTAATTCTACCTGGAAACATGAAGCAGGAAGGAAAGAGAATTCCAACTGTAAGAGGAAAATACTAGCGCTAATAGAAAGTGATGTTCAATTGATCTACATTCCCCTTAATGCCCCTAAGATCTGAATTTTCCAAGTGAGAGAAGGCCTCAGGTTGGTTTGAATAAAGTTCATCCAGTATAACCATTAGTTGGGCTAAAAGTGGAAAGGGGTGAGCCTGCACTTGGGAGGGAGCTACTCTAATCAGTCCCCATAGGAAAGAGCAACACACTGTGCACCTACCATGAAAGGTGACACCTTTGTTATTTGTTCCTTCCAATATCCCTGGCTTAGAAAATGCGTTCCCAATTTGCAGGAGATAGAAAAGGGGGCAAATGATTCTACTGGGGCAACAGGGAGCTCACAAATGCTTCCTTCTCTTACGATCAGATGCAATAGACTGCTGTGTCACCGTTGAACTTAACCAAGAAGCACAGAGACTTTCCACTTAGGAAGCAGATAAAAGGCCAGAGGAGCCATGTGGCTATGCTGCAGGCTGAGCTGAGAAATGGATAAGAGCAGTAGTGGAAGTACAAGTCAGTGAGAGGAGCACATTCACAGGTATTAAGCATGGTTACATTACCAAAACATATCTCTGTAACCCTTTCAATTTAACCAGGTCTTTCTTCAGAACAAAACAAAACAAAACAAAAACAAAACACAGCCCTAAAAAACCATGGCTTAGGATAAAATTTTCTATCCCCGATCCCAGTTAAAAGAAGCTTTTAGGGCCATAATCAGTCTACAGGGTAGACTTTATTGATCCTGGTCTTGATTTTCCACATGCACGAAACCTCACAATTTGATGGGAAAAGGAAAAATATCTACATTAATAAAAGAGAAAGACTTAAATTGACTGTACCTTCACTACACCCACCAGCCAATCAGGAGTGAGTATGCAAATTAACCCAACAAAGATTGTGGGCTAATTTGCATAAACAGGCACTGAGTGGCCTGGGCGGACACACCCTAGCTGCTCAGAGCCCTTTATTTTTAAATATATTTTATTGATTTTACACAGAGATGAATTGAGAGGGATAGAGAGTTAGAAACATCGATGAGAGAGATACATTGACCAGCTGCCTCTTGCACACTCCCCAACGGGGGATGTGTCCGCAACCAAGGTATGTGCCCTTGACCAAAATCGAACCCGGGACCTTTCGGTCTGCAGGCCGATGCTCTATCCACTGAGCCAAACCGGTCTTGGCTGCTCAGAGCCCTTTAATTAATAACCCAGTTCAACAATTTCTCACATGCCTATTTGCTGTTTGCACTTGGCTGTGAACTCTCTGCTCATGTTTTTGTCCATTGTTCCACAAGATGTTAACATTTTTCTTATTGATCTGTAAGCACAGATAGTAAGATATTTTAACTTTGTCTGTCATACTTTCTCATTTGCTACTTGCCTTCTGTTATATCATATTTAAAACAGAGTAGCCCCAAAACTTTTAGTGTCCACTCTAATGACCTTTCTTTGGCTCTCCTCCATAGTTTTTGTGCTTAGAAAGTATTTTCCTATCATGAGCAAAGTTAAATATACAACTTCATTTCCTTTTAGTTAAAAAAAAAAAAAAAAGAGGGAGTTTATATCTTTTGGATTTAACTCTTTAATCCACTTGGAGTTATTTTCTCTCAGGCTTCTTTTTATAACAATTTCCAGGTACTTAAACCAAGTACTTTTTGGACAGAATTAACTGTGGTGTGTGCTGCTCAGGTGCCAGGCATATTAACATACTATTAATACATTATTTCTAACCCTCACTATAGTCCTCTTAGGGAGGTTATAGTATCCATTTTTCTTAAGCCAAGGGAGCTGGAGGAAAAGTACAGGAAGTGGGCAGGGCTAGAACTTAAGCTTATATTTGCCTCGTTCTAAAGCCTCTATACTTTCCACTGTCCTGTGCTCTCCAAAGCGACCTTTATTCCTTCTGAAATCCTGTAATATTTCCTGTCCCATCCTAATTATGTGGCACCCCGACTGTACTGTAAAGATCACTAACACCAGCAAGTAAAGTGCAACACAGCGGGGAGCGGGGGAGTGGGGACCACGGAGAACCAGAGCTTGGGGCCTGCACAGGGGTGGCTGCTCTGCAGAGCGAGCTCACTCTCCCCCCGCCCCCCATGATGCCCAATCTTGGCAGCTGATAAGTGAAATTTTTATGTAAAAGCTCATGAGTTATCAATTTTGGCAACGAATGCAGTTTCTTTAAAAAAATACTGGGTAGTATAAACAAAACGAGTCTGCGGATCAGATTCAGCTCCAGAGCTGCCCAGCTGTGCTACCGATGGACCCATCACATGACTCCTCCTCTTAGGCCCATGTCTCATCATCCTGCCTGGCCGGTAAGCTCCTAAGCAAGACCGTTATCTGCTGGGCTTCTTGATGCCCCTTTGCTACTCCACACTGAGCTGCCTGATAGGAAGCTCAGGACACGCATGCTACTTCATCTCCAAGAGTCCTATTCTTAATCTCAGGCACATCAACTCAAGTAGAAAAAGCTGTTGAAAACACACAGGAATACACACACACACACACACACACACACACACACACACACACACACGTTACTAAATGCTGGGGTCATAATAATGAATATGACAGAAATGGATCATGGCCATATGGTGTTTGCAATCTATTGCCAGTTTATAAGCTCCTAGAAAGAATATAGGTAAAGTTAGCAGACTCAAAGATAATCTTGAACATCCAAATTTAGGGAGTTGAGGCAAAAGAAGATACCTCAAAGGAGATAGAGAAGCAGCAGTGAGAAAAGTATGAGAATAACGAAGATAATATAGCATTTCAGAAGCCAAAAGGAGAAAGTAAAAGAAGCTACCAGTAATTGATGGCTGAGTTTCGAGCAGAGGTGATGGAGATTGGGGAGTCACATTACAAGGAAGAAGAGAATGATGACAGAGAAGAGGCCAACGTGTGTGCTCTTTATGCCAGTGGTGCGGTGTTGTATACGGCACGGTGGTGGGGATGTATCTAGACAGCAGGTGTTTCCAGAGTGAGGTGAGTGGTGAGGAAAGGGAAACTGCAGATATGGACAACTTATTGCAGAATTTGTGCTTCAAAACCAAAAGAAAAGAGCAAGATGCTACTGAGAATGTCTGGAGTGTCAAGCCAAGTGTTTCCTCAAGATGACAACAGATACAAGAGGGACTTCCCTGACTCTGTGGTCCAGGATCAGACACATGCGGAACTGCTTGAGAAGCATGGCTCAGGTTTTCTTGCGGAGTGAAATATGTCAAAATCTAAATGTTTGCTTGTGCTCTGGCTGCTTAACCAGCTGAGGGCCAACTGTCCTTCACCTGCCCTGGCTCCCAACTTACGCCTCTGCCAAAACCATTTTTTCGCCTCCCCTTACCCCTACTAGTTGTGGTGTTACTTGGCCCTTGAGAACCCCGCTGGCTTCTAGGCTGCTTCCTGGATCATCTGGATCATCTATTCCAGCAGCTATATTTAGACCGCAGTGTTGTTTCTACAACGCCAACACAGGAGCACAGCTGGACGTCTTGTCCACAGTGGTGATATATTTTTAAAATCTGACTAAAACAAGCATATTAGCTATGAAAATTATGGAAAGACAACAGAGCCAGGACCCTGCAAAGCCATCTCTACAGCGTTCTGCTGACTCAAACCACACTTTAAATGACATCCTCGGCATTGATCGGAAATACATTAATTTCAAAACAGAAGCAGCTGTTTCTGAAATAAGATCTGCTCAAGTGCGGCTAGCTGGAAAAGCATAGATTGAAGTCCCTGGGGTTAACTGTTCGAAAGGTTTTAAACTCATTTGCCAAAACAAATCTTTGGGTTTTTGCCAAACTTTCTTGATTTTTAAAAAATATATATTTTAATTTATTTCAGAAAGGAAGAAAGAGGGAGAGAGAGATAGAAACATCAATGATGAGAGAGAATCATTGATTGGCTGCCTCCTGCATGCTTCCTTATTGGGGATTGAGCCCACAACTGGGGCATGCGCCCCTAAACGGAACTTCAGTCCACAAGCTGATGCTCTACCCTCTAAGCCAAACTAGCTAGGGCATCTATTTCCTGATTTTGGGCACTGATCTGGCATGGAGGGCTCTGGTGCGGTGAGTGAGAATACTAAGCACAGGACTGGCACGTGCACTCAATCATCCTACCCTGGCACACTGTGATCTGCGCCTCACCAATGCCACGCTCACTTATGGAAGAGGGCTTTCGAGGTGAGGGCAATTGTTCACTGCAGAGGCTCTCTCCCCAGGCCTCCAGAACTTAGCACGCACACAAGACTAGTACGGGGACTCCTGTCTTTCCTTCCGGACTGGACAGGTTAAAGGCAAATGCAGCTGCATCTGACATACTTGCTGATAGTGTTTGCTGTTCAGATTTGTTGTTGATATAGTACTGGGGTAGGACAGGGACAAGTAGTTACTAAATTTAAGCAAAAGCAAAGTTCTTTACACTTACTGTCACAGTCAGTTCAGCTACACAAACGTGCATTTGAAATCAGAGGAGTTGGTGCGATGAAGATTCCATTCTTGGTAATATACTATTTCCAAGATATGCACCTTAAAGGAGCTGTTATCTCAAAGGAGCTTTCACCTCACACTGTCGCACCAAAAACAAATGCTCTCTTTCCTCTAAGATTTTATGAAAACATATTGCACCATTCCTGACATCCAGCTGATCCCAGTCCACAGCGAAAGTGCAACTTCCCCAGTCATCTGTTAACAGCAGGACATTCAGCCCCAAACCTGACCAGACATAATCACACCCCACCCTCTCCTTCCTGCACCTTCCACTGTGTCTTTTGAAATTCCCATGTGGTGATAAGCAAATACCCCTATATCCTCTCAACCTTGTGTGCTCTGAGGAGTCCTACATTTCCTTGTCCCAACTGAAACCTAGCTCTCACCAGACGACTTCAAATTCCCTGAAACTTCCTCACGTGGAAGGTGACTGTCTCTCCCATCTAGTAGAGCTCAGAAACAACTGACAGACCTCCGAACTTTCAGACCATCATTCCCATGCCTCTCTTAAACACCCTCTCTCACACCTTGCTCCTTTGAGCTTCATCCACGTGTCTTTCCTTCTCTGCCTCGATCCCACACATAGATAAGGTCTAACAACTGCCTAACGCGTCTACTGGCTTCTACTCTTCAGTCCATAGGCCGTCACTCTAACCACTGAGCCAAACCAGGTAGGGCTGGCTTCTAGTCTTACTCCTTTCTAGTCCAGGCTCTCCACAGTAGCAACAGACCCTGTAAAATTGTCAGAGCATGTTGCTCTTCTGCTTAACACACTTTATGGCTTCCTGGTGTGCTTAAAAGAAAATCCACTCCTTCTCAAGGTTCATGAGTCTCTGCGTGGCCTGTGCCTACCCACTCGCCCCATCCCGTTACCCACTACTCTCATTTGCTCACTTCTTCCAGCATGGGGCATCCTTCTTCAAATTCACTAAGCTCTTTCCTGCGTCGGCGAAACAATAATCCACCATGAAAATGTGGCTTGTGAGAAATAAGAAATCACCACAAGGCTTAGGATTAATTCCTATGAATAAAGGGAAGGAAAAAAAACCCCTACTATTGGGACAAGGTCTAAAAAAGCTAAGTTTGGAAGCAGACCTCAAACCCAATAACAACAAATCTCACTGGTTGTTCTCCTAAGACTAAAAGTACTATTAGCAGAAGCACAACATTGGCGGGGTCTTCGTAAAAACGAATCATACCCAGTGGCCTGAGATAAGGCCCCAAGGAAGCAAAGGATGATTCCAACTTCCAAAGGATGTCAAGTCTGAAGATAATTCAGGTCCTCCCAGGACTACCTGCTTACACATGCACCCATTCACTGGCCCACGCACACTCTCCAAAACACTTATAAATGACTCTAGAGATAGAAACTCAAAAACTCAATCTCCATGCCCGATTCACGGGCCACTTCATGCTCCCCCCGCCTCCCTCTACTCCCTCGGTGACTGCCATTTCACGGGCCCAGGGGATCTTGGGAGTTCAGCTTCACTGCTGTTCATTTCCTTTCTCAATTCCCACGCCTACCAAGTCACCATGACATCGAGCATTTACAACAGCGTAAAAAATTCACTGATTCCTGCAACAACTCTCATAGTGCCTTTCCTGGGAAAACTTTCTATCACTCCTATCGAGTGGCTGCCAATTACCATCTCCATCTACAGAAAGGGAGTAAGCATAAATGAGGCAGATGAGTGCTTTTCACCAGCATCGTTTCAGAAGCAGGAAACAAAACTTGAGTTTCTAAATTTCATTAGGGTAGGCATTAAAAAGACGATGGTAATCAAGGATTTCTTTCAAGTGTTTCTTGTAATTTCTTGGGACAGATGCTGTAAGAAGGGAACAGACTATTAAGTATGGATAACTGGAATAGCATGGGGGGGGGGTTGTTAATTCTCTATGAAATACTACACACGGTTTATCCAGTTTTCAAATGGAACCTAGTCAATATATTATCTTGGATTCCAACATCATCATTTCTTCTAAAGCCCTAGAAAAATGTCAGTCTTTATGATTAAACTGACCTTTTATACTTTGCTCTTAGGGAGGTCATTGGGCGCTCTCAGAGCCTCTGCCATTACAAGTGGTTTTACAACCATCTCTCCTGGTGATACAAACAGGGTTCACGTCTCTCAGAGGGAAGAGTGGCAAGAAAAATGTCTAACGTGCCTCAACTCAATCACCTTGTAGTAGATAAGAAGCCCCTCCCTTTTTAGGGTCCAGCTGATGAAGGACAGAACTTATCCATGAGTAATTTGATACAAACAAAACAAAAAAAGGCTTTTGGCATCTAACTCTCCAGTGTATCACAAACTTCCTGTTATTACCTAATAACAACCCCCAACTCAGCCATCACCGTTTCCATGGTAACTGACGGAGAAATAGCAGCCTGCCAAATGGCTTTTTGTAGTTCCCCGTCCAGCTTGCTTTTCAGTATAGAATTAAAGCTAGCTGGGCAAAGAACCAGACTGATCTTTACAACGGGGACACGGTGCAGTTTGAAAAGTACAACGGCATTTGGGACAAAGAGTGCAAAAAAGCTTTAACAAACTCAGCTTGGTAGAATAAAAAAAGGTTCTTGGTTTCTAAAAAAATGTCTACCGAGGTTTACTTTTGTCTTAAGACGGTATATCCTGACATTGGCCAGTAGACAGATAGAAGTGTGCTATTCACTCAGTCTTTAACTGAATTAACAAAAGAGATGGGGTGAATGGAAGAGCAAGATCCGGCTAGTTTATTATGCCCTGAGCACCTTATTATCATTAAAGGAAACAATTACCTACTCTACAATCACAGTGAATGGGCAGGACAGTGAGAAAGGGTGGCATCTTGGAGGAGAGAAATGTGTGATCCCGGGGATGATGCAAGCATGAAACTGACTGCGCCAACTGCATGACTCAGAGGGGCACTGATGCTTAGGAAACAAAGATCCCCTTACCATCTCGGCACAGGGAGAGACTGTTAGGACTACAATGTGAGGAACCGGAACAGCTTTCAGAAGATCAGCAGCTACAGAGATCTGCTTAAGGTGCCAGACCCAAACCAACAGCTGCTGCAGGGGTGGAGGAGTGTGAATGTAAAAAAGAGAGGGAGACGATTTCTCTTTGAAAGTGCTCCATAATTTAAACAGATGCCTCTCTGTCTTAAGACTGCACATTTGAATGAAGTGCAGGAAATCGCATGATTATTCTGTGTCAGTTTCAGATGAGAAACTGACTCAAGTCAAACAGCTATTAGCTTCCCTTCTGATGGGCTACAACGAACTGGATTTTGAAAGAGATTCCTCTGACAGCCTCCAGCACACCCTGAATGTCTTGGTGACGGGCAGGAAAATCACAACCTATAGTGCCATACGAAGACAGGTGCCTAAGAGCTGCGGAGTCAGACTCCTACAAATTCCACACAGCAGACTCACCCAATTTATGCTTTTGTTGTTGTTGTTGTTGTTGTTGTTTTTAAACTTATTAAGGTATTATCTGTGTACATAGCTTACCATTGCCCCCCCTCCCATAGATGCCCTCCCTCCCCAGAGTTTCGTGTCCATTGGTTGTTCTTATATGCAAGCATACCAGTCCTTCGGTTGATCTCTTATCTCCCCCAGATCTCCCTACCCTCCCCCCCCACCCCGGCCCCCGCTGTCATTTGACAGTCTGCTTGTTGTTTTACTGTCACTATATCTATCTTTCTGTTCATTGGTTTATAATGTTGTTTATAATTTATGCTTTTAAGTTTATGTTTTACCTGGGGTTGTATGAGTCATGAGTCATGTTCTCAGAGCTACTTTCTATCACCGGAGTGCGGAAAGAAAGCAGACAAAGACTCGCCAGAGCCATTTCCTTTCCATCCTTCAGAAAGCGATCATTAGAATAGGATGAAGACAATGTGCTCAGATGCACTGTAGGCTATCAACTAAAGAAAGATGTCTGCACTTCTAGTTTTGCTAGATTTGCAGAGCCCCAGATTTTTATCTGTTAAAGAAACTTGCAGGAGTTTCTGGAAAAGTTTAAACTTGAGTCCTCTTTACCCAAGAACGGAACCTATAGGTTGGGGGTGGGGGAGGGATTCATTTTTAAACACTATTCCCATAATTTAAATATATTAACATGTAACTTCCCCACCTTAAACAAAAGCCAGAATTGAAGGAACGTACAATTGCATCAAGTTCAATCATAGCTAAGACTATGTAGGAAGCCAGACTTATTAGCGTCAATAACCCGAGGTACTGACACACTTATATTTCTTCCCAAATCGGTTCCCTTTGCCAGCATTGTTTCAAGATCTCAGACAAATTTTCTTACTTATTAGATCTGTATTTTTATCAGATCAGCTACCATAGCTACAGTGCAGATTCCCTTGCTACTGGCAGACCGTGAAAGAGACTTCACCACATTGTTAGTGTTTCACGGCCTGTACTTGCCCTCGTGTTCATCAAAACAGACTCCGAGATGCCTTGAGATAGGGCTTCGGTATGAGCAGTCCCTCTCTTTAGCAGAGGTTTTGTTCCAAGCGGTTGCCCCGAGAAACAGTGCTTTGTGACAGTTATATTCTCCACCCACGCATTAAACTATAACATACCTGAAGTATGTTACCAAGAAACAGCTCTTGCACGCCATGAATGTTTTATATCAGTAAATGAAGACCTTCAGCTTCCTGGAGGCCGAAAGGAATGGGGATGTTCTGGGCACAAGAACATTATTAATGCTTGATAGTGGCTGGAGACTGCTTATACAGTAAAACTAATTATCCAGAAATAATGCTTTGGGAGCTCTTAAACTTCAATCTATAAAGAGGCCAAAAATGTTTTCAAAGGGGGATGATGGTAAATGTACGTGTGTAAAGAAACAGTAAGTGAATACGTAAATACTTGGCAACAAAGAAAATCACCGGGAAGAACCAGACACCAGGATTACAGTAAAGATTCTGTTGGACCTGTTACAGCTTTTTGCCAATTGGAAGGCAGAAAGGATGACCGGGGGGGGGGGGGGGCGCACAGCACTAGTAAGTGCTGGATCGTGAGCTCCAAGGGGGAGGATCACTTCATCTTTTTCGTGGCTACAGCCCTGCGCCCAGGACCACACTCAGCACATAGTAGGTGTTCCACATGACTGGCTTAAGAAGAGGGTCTGAATGAACAGATGAGACATGGTGTTCCTCTGCCACTCATGTAACAGGGCAGGATGGATTTCATTCTTCACATGTGTGAACTCGGGATTTAACTGAGTGGAAGCCTCTGTAGAAACGCATAAGCGGACCTAAAAGGAATACAGCAGAGGCAGGGCAGTCTGCTTCTCCAATGGTATTCCCTGGTACAAGAGAAGGCGACTGCCAATGAGAGTGTGAAGAGAACTCAAAGAGCAGGAGCACTCACTGGCAAATGACAATCCCCTGCTTACACTGATCAAAGTTTCTGTGTAAACAAAATAAAGAAAACCTAAATCAATGGAAATTTTACATGCAAAAGGTACTTAATGGCATAAATGTAAAATAACACCTTATGCTTCAAAATACTGTGCTTGGAAACCCAACACATGTCAGGAAATAGCCCCGTCCATTAACCGCATCCTCAGAGAAGATGTCTGACGAAGGGCAGACATAAGCACTGCCCAACAGTATCTATGAGGTCTGGATCAAGTCATATTCACACTGCCTGCGTCTAGTTCAATGTTGTAAAAGGAATGATTGGGACTCTTGGTTAGAAAAAGACACAAACTCTGGAAATAAGATAATTTGCTAGAGATTTGTGTGTGTTTTCTTAGAGTTTCTACTGTCTTTCTATCTACCTTAATCCTAAGCTTCTATACATTAAAAAAAATTAACAGCCTTGCATCACTCAACGCCATATAATACAAGAGCTGGGATGGAAACATGAAATTACTGTAGAGTCAGTTGAGTCACTGCTTCTCTATCTGAACTTGACCGCCACTTCTGCTATCTGGCTTGAACTTCCTCTCGGAAGAAATGGCGGGCGCATCAGTATTCCGGGAGAGAGCTAAGGAGGCAATGCGGATGCAGGTGATGCTCCCTCACAGGGAAGGGGCAACTGTGCCATGAAGAACACTTACTTCCAATAAGGCTTCTTTAGGAGGGTCTTTCCTGGAGCCCCCTTCCTTTCCCTTCTCACCCCCTCTAGCCTGGGCCATCTCTTCATAAGTCCTCCTTTATAGCAGTTACCGTCACTGTAATTATGTGCATAATTATAATATCTGTCTTCAGGAGCACAGGGACTGTTTGTCCTTTCCACCAAGGACAAATGTTCTTATCAGATCTGTATTTTTCTCAAATCAGCCACCACAGTTACAGTGCGGATTCCCTAGCTATTGGCAGACAACGAGAGGGACTTGACCGGCACTTGGCACTTGGCACGTGGCGGGCAGTGTCTAGAAGAAAAGTGACTGAGTGAATGGGCACTTTGGAAGCCAGCAATCAGTTCAAAATGTTTCATCAACACGTCACACACTTCTATCCTCTAAATCTGAAAACAGGAGCACCCCTTTTTTCACAGGATACCTGGAGGCGGGAAGAACATAAAAGTTAAAAAAACAAACAAAAAAAGGGCACTCACTGGCGGGGGCTTCTTTCTCATCTCAAAAGTGCGTGTGGCACCAAAACTGAGAGAAGCGATGACCGGGCACCTCCCCAGCGAGGGTTCATCATCGCTGTGCCAGTCCACACTGTCCTTCTCGTTGCGGTAAAGGTTGCAGAGCAAGGAGTTGAAGGCGTGGCCCGTGTTCTCCTCAATCTGGTTCTTAAGGGTGCGCAGCACAGGGTGCCACTGCCGTCCCCAGGCCGAGGGAAGGGGCGGAGAGCCACATGGAAAGACGGAAAGAAAATGCAAATTCAGTCACATTTTATACACGGGAGCTTGGAATAAGCAAGCCACTTGGAACGCGAGAGACAGAAGGCAGGAAGAGTAGTTTAATGCCCATCTGTTATTTCTATTCTGAAGCAAGTTAACCTCTGCAATTCTATTAAGGTACTAAATTTAGCATCACAACTCTATCCACCCATCTCCTCCCTTCCATGTCAAACACAAGACCTCAGAAAGAAGAGCTGTCCATTCCCGGCGGTCGCCTTGGTGGTCAACAAGGCGGGAAGTGGGGCAGGGAGTCTGGCTTGCACCATCGTCGATGGGCTGCCAGGTAGATAGCAAACACAGATCAAAGTGTGAGAAGCCAAACAACTTTCTCGCTGAGTGGCCCTCTGTCCATCCTATTCTTATGTTATTGTGAATGGTAGAACTGCTTTAAAAAAATTTAATATTTCTGGAGTGGCTAGTTTCCTAGAAACTCAACCTAATGGGGAAAATACTCCTTTCTACAGGATGAAATTATGCCATAGCCTTCATAAGTGTATGGTCTGTGAACTAGAGAAGATTTAAACAGATCCACAGCCCTGCCTCCTGAGCACCAAGTTCATGGTGTAGTTTACACTTCAGAAATCACAGTCTACACTACAGGAAGCTATGACCCCTGACCTTAGGTTGTACTCGGGAGCTATAAGCGGCATAGCTTGTATTGATTCTTGTTAAAATTCTATGTCTTTCCTCCAAGAAAACACAAAGAGCTTCTTTTAGGACAGTGGCTGTACTATCAAAACCTACTGAGGATACCACAGACCTTCTGTTTATAGGAGTTATGGCTATGAGATTTGCCATGTTAAAAATTAGAGCTGAAAAAATGTAAGCTATTAGTTGATTTTAAAAAAATAGCAAACTCATTACATGTTAACAAAATAATGTTTTATGAAAAATAACCATATTTCCTAATACAAACAATGGGTGAGAAGAGCATCGCTGCTTTGCAAGTATTTTTTAATGTCTGGCTTAACTGAAGCCAGCTGACTGTCAGATCTGCTTCTGCATTCAATCTGTTACAGTATGTTGTTTTTGCTGAACTATGTGAAGAAAATTGCCTTCACACAGACATGTGGTTAGAAAATAGTCTTTTATGGCCTTTTCAAATAATTACAGATATTCTTTGATATCAAACCAAAATTCAACAAGCCCTGATTTCTAAAGGTTAGTTGCAATGTGGAATCTGAAACTGTATGAATAAACTTTTCATATTGTTATATTTAAACCATTGGTCCATGCTGCATTTCGAATGGATTTTTAATCCTGTATACTTCTCTAACATCTAGGAAATATTGGTTCACTGAGTTATACAGATCTTCTAACTGTTGACACATTTCATTATATGATTTCAAAAAACCCCACATCCATTAACAACATTACCATGGATCTCATCAGAAAAGGCAAAGTAAGGGGAAGAGGTCAGGCTCAAGGTGGCGGTTATGAGTTTTCCCAAAATACTAATTTTTGCTTGAAAACACAACCTTCATCATTAGTAATAAATCCTGTTGTTTTCCTGGAAGGGACACTCATTTCATTCATTTTTTAAAAATATGTCTGCCAAATACTCAAGAGTGAATAACTATAATTGGTCTGCTGGTTGATATTTCAAAGAAAAAATGGTCCATAAAAAAAGTAGCCAGTGCAGCTTACAGCTTACACAATCACACATGTTTTTTCTTGATAACCATCACCCTGGGCCTGTATCAGGATACTTTGCACATACTTCCCATTTCCTCAAACTATTAAAAAGATTGAGATTTCATAACACTAATGTTTACTGCTTCATCCAAGGGTGTTCTTAAAGGAAACAGCATTTTTTTAAAAAACTGGAAGTGCACAAATGTGAATACAATGGGTATTGGCACAGTTTGATGACAATGCCTGGTTCAAACTAAGTTATATCCACCATTACTTTTTTTATTCACCATCAGTACAAATTCAACATAGTAAAAATGTCACCCAGTCTTAATATTACTATAAAAATAGTTTGACCTTGTGGATTTCCAAAAAGGATTTCGTGGCCCTCCTCCAGGGTCCATAGATTTTACTGTAAGAACTGATATGTTACAAAAACCCTTCAGAGTCCATGTTCTAGATTTGGTAGCGAAAGAATGAATGTTCAGCAAAGGAAAGCATAATAATAATGTTATTATATTGTTGTTGTTGTTGCTGTTATTATTATTATTATGTATATCCCATGGCTACTGTCAGGTAAAACTGCCATGGAAGCATATGGGGGAATCATTCAGCTTTGCTGTGATAGGGCAACCATGGGAAAAGTTGGGATCCCTGCCAAAACCAGTTTGGCTCAATGGATAGAGCATTGGCCTGCGGACTGAAAGGTCCCAGGTTCGATTCCGGTCAAGGGCATGTACCTTGGTTGTGGGCACATCTCCAGTAGGGGGTGTGCAAGATCGGTGATTCTCTCTCATCTCTCTCATCAATGTTTCTAACTCTCTATCCTTCTCTATCCCTCTCTGTAAAAATCAATAAAATATATATTTTTTAAAAAGTTGGGATTCCTTATTATGAATGTTAGCATTACATTCTAACAGAGGATTTTAAGCAGTGATAAGACCAAAACTTAGATCAATAAAACAGAAATCTTATTAAATTACCCTATATTCAAGAGAATAATTTTCAAGTGAAATTCCATAACAATGTTAGCAAGCTGTATTTCCTACTTAGTTTATAGCTTTAAGCTTAACTTCACGGAGATAAAGATCAGATGCTAGAATTACACTCAACAAGAAAAACCAGAATGTAACGGAGGAAGATGGCTTTTCTGCCATGTGACTGAGAAACCAATTAGCACTTCCCTGTCTTGCTTCAGGATGAGCACTGTAATAACACCAGGTTTGCATTATGTTTCTAAGCAGCTATGTATTTTTTTCTTGGTTATTTTTGGTGGTGAAGTAAGGAGAAAAGGAGAAAAGGGGGGATAATGAACTAGAGGATTAATTTAGACTCTCCACCCAATACTCTATATACAGAGCCCGCAGAGCTGAATGTCTAAATTAAAATTCAGCGTCATCTCACTGTGCAGTGAAGCCATGCTATCCTTAAAAGACACTTGAGGAGAAGAGTCTGAGGAAATGTGAATCGCAGGAGTGAAAGGACGCATTCAGTGGGTTCAAACAGTGTTCTGTGCAGTCCGGGTGCCTCAGGGGCGCCTCTGGGAGTGCCACCAGGGAAGGAGAGGGCAGGCGGTGGGGCTCCGGGCAGCTCAGGCACTCAGCTACTTGAGCACAGACTAAAAGCAGCTTTATAACCTATGACTGAATCTGCTCCTGTGTTACACGATATTAAGCTTGGGATAATTATTTTAAAATCCAACAAGTGTCCCCAGTACACACATATATGCACATTAATGAATCCCCCTTAAAAAATATGAGAAATGCCCGGGTCTGGTGGTTCAGTTGGTTAGAGCACTGTCTCATACACCAAAAGATTATGTGTTTGATAAGGACACATATGGAATACCTTAATTAAAAAAAGGTTATGGGTTTGATTCCCGGTCAGGACACACACCTAGGTTTGGGGTTTGATTCCCAGTAGGGGTGTGAACAGGAAGTAACCAATGAATGTTTATCTCACACATCAAGCTTCTCTCTCCCCCTTCCTCTCTCTGAAATCAATAAAAGCATATTTTTTTTAAAAAAAAAGCAATAATGAATGCATAAAGAAGTGGAACAACAAATCAATGTTTCTCTATCTCTCTCTCTAAAATCAATTTTAAAAAAAAGAATAAAATCTTACCATTTGCAATAGAATGGATGGATCTAGAGGGTATTATGCTAAGTGAAATAAGTCAGTCAGAAAAAGACCAATACCAGCCAAAACCGGTTTGGCTCAGTGGACTGAAGGGTCCCAGGTTCGATTCCGGTCGGGGGCATGTGCCTTGGTTGCGGGCACATCCCCGGTGGGGAGTGTGCAAGAGGCAGCTGATGGATGATTCTCTCTCATCGATGTTTCTAACTCTCTATCCCACTCTCTTTCTCTCTGTAAAAAATCAATAAAATATATTTTTTTAAAGAAAAAGAAAAATACCATGTGATTCCACTTACATGTGGAATCTAAAGAACAAACCAAACAATAAAAATAGAAACAGACTCACAGATACAGGGAAAAGACTGATGGATGGTGGCCAGAGGGACAGGGGTTGGAGGACTGTGTGAAAAAGGTGAAGAGGTTAAGAACTATAATTTTGTAGTCACAAAAACAATCCCAGGGACGCAAGGTACAACTTAGGGTATATAACCAACAGTATTGTTGTAACTATATATGGTGCCAAGTGGGTACTTGAAATATTGGGGTATATAACCTTGTAAAGCATATGACTGTCTAACCACAGTGCTGTATAACTGAAACTAATACAAAATACATAATACTGAATGTAAACTGTAACTAAAAAACAAAATTTAAATTATAAAAAAGAAGTGCAGTATACATAATTTATTTTATTCTTTTCATATATTTGCCTAAAATGAAATAGAGACTGGAACCAAAAATCAGGTGGAAGAATTACAAAAGTTTTGGTATTCTTCATGTTTATCTGCAGTTTCTAAATTTTCAATAACACATACTTATTACTTACATTATAAGAAAAGTATTGTCATGAAAAGAAATACCCTTTAAGAGTTGTCAAAATGTCCTCCAAGCATAAAAGACTACTCTACAGCAGATCTTATGTGCCTTATGTTTATTCTAAAGCAGCGGTTCTCAACCAGGGGCAGTTTTGCCCCTCAGCGATGTTTGGTGAAGTCTGGAGTCATTTTTGGTTGTCACGACTTGATGAGAGTGCTTCTGGCATTCAGTGAGAAGCCAGACTAACTGCTAAACATCCCACAATACCCAGCATGGCCCCAACAATGAAGAATTAACCAGCCTCAAAGCAGTAATACTAAGGTTGAGGAATCCTGTCCTAAAAGATTAACTAGAATAAATGAGGCGCTTCTTCCCCACTGCCTGCTTAATCTTCAGCTTCTCTGCCGTGGCGGCTGACAAAAAGGTAAATTCACTCGGACAGAAACATCAGCAGTCCAGTGGGGTTGGCCCAGTTCCATTCTCTCGTCTCCAAACCAACCTCAGCTATAAGGTCTCAGCACCTCCCCGGGTCACACTCTCAATGCAGCCCAGAAACAAAGCGCAGAGCTCTCTCCTTACGTAAAAGAGCCACGTACCCCACACCAATGTTTTACCCACAAACATTTTAGCACAGGGATAGTTTATAATTATAAAATATGAGAAGCTCTGAAGTGTGTCATGTCACATTTCTGTTTATCCCAATGCCGTAAGCAAACTCCATTTTCTTCAAAGTCTCTTTCCATAAAGCATAACATTATCTGCCAAGGGCAAGATTCCAAAGACTAAACAAGGAGCTATTTCTTGGATCTCAACTCCATCCTCTGGACAAGCTTAATTTATATACTAGCATCTCTTTGTCTGTCATGGAAATTTTTAGAACCGAGCCAAAGCAATAAGCTGAGGTCTAAGAAGGAATCCAAAGTCAACAAGAAAAACACCAATGTTTTCCACCAATGACAACACGGCCTGAAAAATGAAGAGACGTTCTGACCTCGTTGGCCAGCCATAAGGGCTCTGGGCTCACAGTACATGTGTCCCAGGGTATGCACAGAGGCCTGCAGCCAGAGAGGCTTGGGGAAGGAGGAGACTAGGAGAAGAAGTGGTTCATTTTCCTGAAATCCGGGAGTCTGATCCACTTGACTTCAGTGCCAGATTTTCTCACCAATGACGGTGCGCACAAAGACTCAGTGTTTGAAGCCAGAGGGCTTTTGAACTAGGAGCCACCATGCAGCTCTGGAAGGTGGTTTACTGTTCTTCTCTAGTACTTTACAGTCAGGTATAGAAATACAACAGCAATGTTCCAACATACGTGAGGATTTGGTTCCATAGTGATTCTGGAGTAAGTGTAAGGAAGTTCTCCATACCATGCTGTGAGTCTCGGTTGCTGGTAAGTTACATCTGAGGAAGAAAATACAGGGCCTTTGAAATGGTTTGATGCTATTTAAGGTGTACCTACTGAGTGCTAGCCACAATGTGCACAAAGCTCTGAGAAATTCAAAGGCACAGCAAGGATGGGAGCTGACCCAGGCTCCACCTTCGTAGAGGACATGCAATGTCAAGACGAGAAGAGGTGTTGGCAGAAAGCAGTCTGAGCAAACTCTGAGGTGAGAATGTGTGACTTAGTTGTGTCTGACACAAATAAGAATGAAGGAGTCAACAAGAGACAAGGAGGATCGGAAAAGCGGGACCCAGAGTCTGAAGCCTGGGAGGTAGGAATCTGTGGCCCCAATATCCCTACGAAAAACAGGACAGGCCCGGGCTGGTGCGGCTCAGTTGGCTGAGCATTGTCCTGTGCACCAAAAAGGTCACCGGCTCGATTTCCAGTAAGCCAGGTTGTGGGTTCGGTCCCTGGAATGGGTGCCTATAGGAGGCAACCAACTGCTGTTTCTTTCTCACATCGATCTTTCTCTCTTTCTTCCTCTCTCTCTCAAATCAATAAAAATATATAAAAAGAAACGAGACCCACCATCGTATAAAACTCTTTGATTCTGAACAAAGAAAAGTGTATCCGATCAACCACAGCATGCAGTTGATTTTAGAAATTTTTTATGTCCAATTTATTTAGAAAGGGAGTTATTCATAGATCTATTTCCCCCTGCAATTGATATCAATTACTGCAACAATAAGAACAATAATAATAAAAGCAGCTAACACTCATTAAAGGCTTATTATGTGCCTGCCATTCTGGTAAGTACTTACCATGCATTATCTCATTTAATTATCATAACAACCTTATAAAGGAGGTATTATTACTGTTGGCTCCATTTCACAGAGCTGAAAACTAAGGACTCGGAAATTACTGTATTTTGCTTAAAATTAACAATTATTTTTGAAGAACAGAGCCTGTAACCAAAGGCAAGTCTGTCCCCAAAAGCCCTGCTGTAGAAACTGCTGGGAGTGAGGAGAGAGAGCTGAGTTATTCTGACGTCTGAGTCAAATGGAGCCAGTATACTTTGACTTTGTCTTTACAGAAAACTTAAATTCACTTGATTTGCCAGAAAGGAATTGTACAAGAGCACGGGTGCCCCTCAGTGGCCCCCTCTGGTACTACAGGTGCTCTAGCAGCTTGTGGCTGACCACAGAGCAGCTCCAGTGCTGAAAAGCTCAAGAGAGTACAGCTGAAGCTACAGGAGGTGGGACCCTTCCAGGGAAACAAGAAAGAGACTAAAAAGCAGGAAAGAAGGATTGTGAAAAAAATGTATGCTGAGTAGAATCAGAAAAAAAATAGAAAGCCCTGGAAGTTTCTATGAAGAAAGAGGGACGCTGGCACCATGCGATGTAATAGTCAGTGAACAATCGCAAAGGGAGATGAGGGTGTCGGCCACAGTTCGGCCAACCCAAACTACTCTGGTTCCTTGAGCGCCCGTCCACCCTGCTCTCCGCCATGTTCTGAGGACCTCCTGTTACCCCTGTCCCCTTTCTCTGACTGGCTAACTTCTACGCATCCTTGGGGCCTGGTAGGCTTTGAATCTCTTTTAAGATACTAGCTGTGGTGAAAAGAAGCACCGGTGTTGGAAAACTCTCCAGAAAGCGAGGCAGGCGGCGACAGCTGCGATCTCAGAGATCCACTTACCCTCTCTGACGCCGGTCCTCTGTTCCCAGGGAACTTCCTGGCGAAGCTGCTCCAATGCCCAGTCGGCTTCTCTCAAGTCAACAAAGCCAGGATACAAACGCACCCTTGAAGCAGAGAGAACCGTTAGTAAGTAAACTACACAGAGATGATGGCCCGCAGACTCTGCTAGCGGAGTGAACTCAGCTGGATGACGCCGCCTTTCCTGGGGAGAGGAAACCATCTCACCACACCGCCCGCAGCGAGCAGAGCCCACCCTCACCCAGGTCCAATAAACTTTGTGTGCAGACAAATGAAAGCATGAAGGATAAAGGGATTCAAAAGGGCTCTCGTGGTTCAAATTTGCTGCAGCACTGCTTAGCTGTGAAGCCTTGGGCAAGTTATTCAACCTCTGAACCTTGGTGTTTGTAACCTGTAACTTTAAGTTCATATCCACCTCAGAGGGCTGCTGTGAGAAGTAAAGTAAGCCTGGCCCCGTGTCATTTTAACAAGCGGTAGTCTTCTGCTACTATGCCAACTGTAGGGGAAACAATAATTTATGATTACATTAAAATTAAAATATCCAAACGATGGTTCTTTCTCTCACTGGGTACACACTTATTTCAATATTGCTAAGTCAGTTCAAATCATTTTGGAGATCCTTCTTAGGAAATGTTCTGAAAGCCCCTGGAACATTCTCTTGAACTTTTTGACTCTTTAAAGATGCAGTCGATATTCTGAAAGAGCCAAAGCTCACCTTGGCCACACCTGGTTCACAATGAGATGTGGCCAAAATAATGCAACTGGTTTCCTTGTGTGACTGTTACACTTGCTTTAAAAGGGAGGTTCCAGAAAGCGTTATAATAATGGCAGTGCCCCTGGGTAATTATAGAGACTTCTTCTAAGCAACTAATTTAGATATATCAGTTCTGATATATTTTGCTTTAAATGCTTCATTATTTTATTTTTTTATTTTTATTTTTTTGACTTTTCATGATGTTCTTTATTGCCCACGGAGTTACAATGACAGGCATTTAAAAAACAGACAAAATAGAAAACAGCTGTTATCTCAACCCTGGACCCATGGTTATTCTGAGCTGGCAAAGAGCTTTCCACAGAAGTGTAAGAAGGTACATTTTACAGAAAACAGTTATCGAGTCTATGCTTTCACATGGTCTCTAGAAGGGCAAACCTCCACCCGGTGCTTGAGTGGCTAAGTCAGATATCAAAGGGCTTGCTCTCCACTCGGAAAGGCACCCACCACTATTCTGAAAACGAGGACACATTCTCTGACAACCAGTGGGAAGTGCAGCGTTGCCCACATGGTGACCACCTCCCTCCTGGGTGCTGTGGGGACGCTTGGGGGCCAAGCAGCCCCTCCACGGGCCACCCAGAGGCTCAGGGATAAACGCTTCATTATTTCACAGTGACAGTTAGTACACTCGTGCATTGATTCATGTCACTTACCTAGATACGCCTGTGGGTGACTGGCTGATTTCATATACGCCCTCTTTGCTAAAGAAACAAAGAGCACAGACTTGTTAGTATCCAACAGAACAATTCCGTCCGCGCAGTGGAAGGGCTGTCCTCTGGGTTCTCAAAGTCCTGGCTCACCAAAGTCATTCTACAGTGAGGGCAAGAGCAGCCCCACCTTCTTCTACCACTGAGATAAGGGGCAAGATGGCAGCACATCACTAATGGCACTGGGAACAGGTCCTGACAACATCAGACCATGCAAGGAAGACTGTAATAACATAAACTCTGATCCTACCCCTTTCTATTCGCCCATAATTTAGGCCAAAATAGTGCCAAATAGAGCGCCCCCTTGGAAACTCTGGAAAAGGGGTGCATCTAACAGGCAGCAAGGGCTCTGTGCATCTGTCGCTTTCAGATACATGTCTAATGTGGTTCCCCCTCTGATTAAAGTCCTTCACGGCTCCCCAGCAACCTGTCAGCATTGCATTGCACGCCCCTGTGACCTGGCTCCACCTCCGATAGCTCCACCAACGTCACTGCCTGGACCCTCCTGACTACACCACCCCGTTTCCGCTCAGCCTCACCGTCCTGACCTTTAACCCACCCGAATGTTACCATCTTGTCCTCTGTGCTACCCTAGGACCTAACGTACAAATCTACTATGTCATGGTACACAGGATTACAATGTATCTAGTCACATGTCCACTTCATTTACTAGACTGTGGGCTACTGAGGCGCAAGAAATGGGTTATTATTCTTTCCCAGCACCTAGCAATACTAGTTGAGCAATAAAAGCTAACTGAATTTAATCAAGTTTGCAACAGCACTGTTGCATATGTGCAGGGTGGCGAGGTCCATGTAAGAGAAGTGTTCTCGGCTGGACAGGTGCCTCTATCCAGATAACTGTGCCAAGTCCTTCTCAGAAGGAGGTACGTTACTGAGGATGATACAAAGGGACAGTTTCACACACCCCTCTGCCATGTGAGTGAGTAGCTCACAATCTCTGAGCAGGCTCTGAGGTAGATGTGTGAGCCACTCTGAACCAAAATGTAGCAGAGCTACTGTTACACATACAGTATTGGTCACATTTCTAAACCACGTTGTGTGTGAATACAATGTTGCTATGTGATATATTTTGGGCCACACTTAGAAGCTGGCTCACTTCAAATGTGAGCCACACTTCTGGCTATTAGAAAAATCTAGCACAGCTAACCTTAGATAACCAAAATTAACAAACTCTAAGGTTAAATAGGAATCAGTTCTGTCACTTTGCTCCTGACTCGCAAACTCACAATTGCCCATTTTGTAACAGGTTTCATGGTTTTATTTATTCTCTTTATCACCAGTGGAGATAATAGCACACTGGTATTTGTAAAACAATCAAAGACTGGAAGCTACTAGACTGAGCCTTAAGGGATTAAGCAGTCAAAACACTTACAGACAAGAAGACGAAAGCCCAGAGAGATGACAGGAGCTTACCTAAGGACTAGTTACATAGCTAACTAGTGGCAAGGCCACAAAAACATACCCTTTCTGAAAGTATGATGACATTTGTGTTAGTTTAAAATATTTCTAAGATATGCAAGTCAACCTTTCACAACAGCCAAACAGTTTAACAGACTGCTCATGAGCAATAACATAAGCATAATGCTGGCCCGCTAAAATAAAAGGATGCTTTAGACCAGGGGAGGGGGGGGCACGCAAACTTTTTTACTCGAGGGCCACAATGGGTTCTTAAACTGGACCGGAGGGCCGGAACAAAAGCAACCTGGCCATGCTGGCACTCTCATCTGGGGCTGCTGGTGAAGGAGCGGAGGGGAGAGCAAGAGAACCCTCCGTTCTTTGGGCTCCGCGGGCCGGATAGAACAGCCGAACGGGCCGGATCTGACCCGCGGGTCGTAGTTCGCCCATGGCTGCTTTAGACTGACAACTTATGCACATCAGATGGAAATTGAAAAGCAGGAAAGAGTCAAAGCATCTTGAACAATTTTTGAAAAGAACATTTTGGACTCATTAATAGGAGGAGAGGAATGTTTACTATCATTCGCTTGCTCGGAAACAATTATGTGGTTTTAAGAAATAGACTGTAGGGATGTCTGGATTTCTAGCAGCTCTCATAAGCATTGCTAGTAAAATGGTACCTAAGGCTTCCCGAAGAGCCATGTTTCGGTGGCTCAGGAAAAACGCTCCTCCACTCCCGTCTTAACCTAGGAGATATTTTAGCTCACTATCCGCAGACATATTAGTGAAGAAGGGTCAGGAAAGCTACACTGGTCAGAATTTAACGCAGACTCTCTTGTTGCATTTTCCACACCACCAGTAAATTCAGAGAGGCTTCTCAAAGGCCTAGCTTAAAGACACCTGAGATAGGAATGTCCCAGCCTAAAACTAAGACACCAACTGAGCTGTTATCTCTCCCAGACGGAAAAACCAGGGCGGGGGACAATCCCGGCTCTCCATCTCAGTGCGGGCATACAGTCAGAGGAAGGCGGCAAATTACTCACTCAATCACTCGCGGCTCTGGGGCTGTGCGCACCGCCTGCAAGGAAACAGGCAGAGCTTACTGTGGAAGGCGCCTCACCCTCAGCGACGCTGACTTGCAGGATTACCAAATCCTCTCATTCTGGTCAAAATAAATCAGGTTCAAACTATCCTTTTTATTCCAAGCTCTTACTATCCCACCAGCAACTCTTGTTTCTGCTCTCCTTAGTTACTAGTGAGCGTTAAAAGATGAGGCAATTGGAATTGATCCATTTTTCCTAACAGCCAGCATTAGGGAAACCTTTCCAGGAGATTTTTTAAAACAGAAGGTATTTTTTAAAGTTAGGGGTTTTAATCGTTTATGAAATCATTACTAGAACACAGAAATTTTCGATCTCTGTGCCACAAGATTTTTAAAGCACGCAATCCCTGACTCATTAGTCAGGGGCACTGGCCTCTTTTCTCTTAGACTGGCAAATAAGAAAATGACAACAGCCAATACAACAGCTATCCGGTGTGAATGCCCTGTCTGAACCATAAATACATAGGTCATATAATAGGGTTGCATCTTATTGGTTATGTCGCATAACCAGGTGGCGTTTGATTGGTTAATTCTTGGTACCAGAACTCCTTATATACAAGTATAGGAACCTGATTCTTTTTAAAAAGTGACACTAGAGGGAAAAAAAGGATGGATAAAACTTTCTTTTTGGTAAGCCAATAAAAATTATACCTTTTTAAGTGTTGGATTGGCAAAAAATATACTTTTTGGTGTGCTAAAGAATTTTAGTAATTAGTTTACGTGTGCCATCGGATGAAGAAGGTTGAAAATCACTGCTACAGCATGATGCCTGAAATTTAGCTTTCTCCCTTATTATTAGAAACTGAATCTTCACTGTTTCTTACATTTTTCCCCATGGGGGGGAAAAAGCTAAAATATCAAGCATTGTACTTGCTGAAATTTCAATCCAATTCCAGAGACATTTGCTGCACTAGCACTGAAGACAGCGTGGTTTAGGACTGTTACACTTTAACCAATGAAAGTCCTCGTCATGTTGTCACCTCTAACCTCTAATCATGCAGAGCCTCTGTGCCAAAAAAAAGGGGGAGGGGGAAATTATACATGCCCATACTTTGGGGGAAGACTACAAAGAATTCTCAGACATACTAAGACATTGATATTCTACATTTCATTTATTATTATAGTCCTTTAACTCTCCTTTTATTAGTGAACTTATTCAGTCACTAGTTATTTGAATGTCTACAATGTTTATATAACTTATAAACCATCTGTTACTGTTGAAGGAGAAACAAGAATTTACCTGCTGGGGTTCTTTGAATACAAACTGTTTGTCTGACAGATGATGCTCCTTGTTTGTCCAGGTCTGGCCAGGGCTCTGGTGGAGATGGCTCTTAGCAGTGGGAGCTGAAGCAAGAGAGAGAAAAGTCTGCTCTCATCACCTACTACTGGACAAAGACCAACAAAAACCACTTAGGGTTACCTCTATGACCTCTACAAATTAATTAGTATCATCTACTGAAGACCTCCACACACAATGAAAGGTCTGAGTGTAATGACTGAATGGGAGAAACACTACAGATCAACCCTTAGCCCACTGTCAACAAATTCAGAGAAAATACCAGCCACATTTTAAATAATTCTTTAACATCGAAAAGGGAGTCCATTATAAACCAGAGGGATATGAAGGAAAGAAGATGACAGTTGTCCACATTCACACACACAGGGTCCCCTCTGGCACTTGCCTGGCTGAGCCACGGCCTGGCTCTTGGCTGAGCCAGCCCAGGCTCCCTGCACGCGGGCTCGCCGTCTTTTGTCCTCCATGTTGACCAAAAAGGCTTCTGCTCTTAGCTTTCAGAAGATTTCATTGCTGATATGAACCGCACGATGGTAACCTGTTTTTAAAAACACACACACACATGCTTTTAAGAGGAGTTGTGAGAACTTCCACTGCTAATGGGTAACTATAATCCTTCCAGGCAGAAGAGATTGTTCAACAACAATCAGAGCTTCTATATAAAATCAACTCCTGTCACCACAACGTCTCAAGCAAGGAGCCTACTAAATCACTTAGGGATGCTGGTGTCAAGGTTTACCTTTTGCGATCTTATAGTACCTTCACGTCATTCACAAGAAAGTGCATTCACGTCATTAAGAAATTCTATGCCAGGATTATAAACTACATTCCTCTTATTAGTCCCCAGGGCAGAACTTAAGGAAACTAATACTCCACCGACCTGGAAACTGAGAAACAGGCTGAGGCTCAGTTTCCGAAGACATTTCCATATCCTATTATCACTGGTGGCATCAAACTTCCCTCAAAGCTTGTTAAAAACATCCTTGGCTTTGCCCTGGCCAGATGTCTCACTTGGTTGGAGCGTCATCCCCTACACCAAAAGGTTGCAGGTTTGATTCTCAGTTGGGCGCATACCTAGGTTGCAAGTTCAATCCCCAGTCAGGGCACATATGGGTGGCAACTGATTGATGTTTCTCTCTCACATTGATGTTTCTCTTTCTCCCTTCCTGTCTCTCTAAAAATCAAAAACCATTTAAAAAATGGCCTGTCAGAAAATTTGATTCAGGATGGATACAAGTGTAATAAGCATTGCAGGAGATGTGTATGAGGACCACAAGGTTAAGTGCCTCACTAACATCACTCAAGAAGTCAATAGCAGCCCGAACTGGTTTGGCTCCATGGATAGAGCGTCAGCCTGCGGACTGAAAGGTCCCAAGTTCGATTCCAGTCAAGGGCATGTACCTTGGTTGTGGGCACATCCCCAGTGGGGGGGAGGGGGGGGAGGGAGGCGCAAGAGGCAGCTGATCAATGTTTCTCTCTCATCGATGTTTCGAACTCTCTATCCCTTTCCCTTCCTCTCTGTAAAAAAAAATCAATTACATATATATATATCAATAGCAGATACATTACTATTCAAATTTTATTGCTACAATCTTCAGCTAATTGAAGAATCCACCTCATAATGTCAGTAACGTTTTATTACTTTGACATTTTCACCAATAAAGTTTTAGTGCACAGCATATACAGGAGCATGCAGACCTACCAGAACCAGGGAGGTTTAGGCCATGTTTTGAAACTATGATCCATTTCTTTATGAGCCTATCTAAAAAAGCTTCTCTTCGCAGGTTCTCGAAGATAACAAGCCTGTTTAACCTACCGATTACCAGGACACCCCCCCCCCCCCACACACACACACCTTCTGATTCAGGACAGCTGGGATCGGCGCCCAGCAATCCGAATGTTTGACAAATTCCCCAGGTAACAAATATGTAATTCTTCTCCTAAGTGGGGAGATGACAGGGGCTGTCATCTGCCCCAAAATACCAGCTCTCCAGTTCCGCAAGACGCGTAGAGGAAGCCCTCGTTTGACGTTTTCTCTCAATCGAGGCCTTAAAAGCTTAACACGACAATTAGCTATAGTTCCTGCTCGGCTCACCGGCAGCAGTATGTTAGTTACTACATGTCAGGGGACAGATGTTGAAGATACAGGTTCCAGGGCCCCTCGCAGACCTAGCGACTGTAGGACGCCGCAAACACTGTTCCTTCACCCCACCTCCCACCCCCGGATTCCTACCCCAGATCACGCTGGCGAACCCCGAACCCCGCCCGCGCCTGGGCAAAGGGCTACGGCGCCGGCCATGACTCGTTTTGAGTCCAGTTCTGCCACTTCCCAGCTGCATAGCCTGGGGCACAAGATTTCACCCTTTGGGGCCTCAGTTTCCTCCTCGGTGAACAGGACACCCATCTCTCCCTCACGATTGAAATGCAGATTAAACGGTCTTTGCGGGTGAAAGCCTGGCCCTCAACCAGGGTTAGCAACTTTCCCCAGTAGCCCCTTCCCTTCCAGGAGGCCGAGGGGGAAAGGACCCCCGCCCCACCAGCCCGAGCGCCCCCCGGTGAACCCACGGGCCGCACCTGCCGGCAGAGCCGGGCGCGCTCCGCCCTGGAAGCCACCCTCCGCCCCGGACCTGCTTCGCCGCCGGCAGCGCGGGGAACCTTAACCGTGTAGCACCGACTCCAGCAACAACCAATCAGAGGCCGTGGCGTGAGGCACTTCCTCTTACGTCACGCGCCGCCGCCAGCACCTGGAGTCCGGGCTGCTCTGCGTCCCGGGCTCCCAAAGGGCCGCGTGACTGAAGGTGCCGCAGGGCGGGCTGGGTTGGAGGGGGACCCGGGGTGGGAGGGTTAGTTGGACCCCCGCGAGGAGCCCGGATATGGCGAAGGGAGGAATGAGGACGTGTTTCCGAGGCCAGGGCCCGTCTGGATATCACCTCCCCGGCTCCGCCTGATGGAGACGTCCAAGCCTCTTTTTTTCTGCGAGGGAGTTGGGGAACCGGGTGCTAAGCAAAAGGGTTTGAATTTTGTCCAGCCCGCGTTGCTCAGTGGCTGAGCATCGATCTGTGAGCCAGGTTTGATTCCGGATAGGAAACCTGCGGGGGTGGCGGGCCCCATCTCCAGTGGGGGGCGTGCAGGAGGCAGCCGATCAATGATTCTCTCAGCACCTGCTGTGCATCCAGACCTTGGGGACGGAACCAGGAACCTCGGTGTGTGCCCTGCCTGGGAATCCATCCCATATCCTTCCGGTTCACTGGAGGACGCTCCAACCAACGGAGCCACATCGGCCACGGCAAGTTGTTCAAGATCTACCAAAGCGTAGTCACTGCAAAAGTCTTCAGAATAAGCCTCATACTGCTCACCTGCAGGACGTTCAATATTCCCTGTCAATGTAGCTATGTCGTTGCTACTATCTAATTTTCACAGCATCCACTATTATTTGTTATAACTTGTAACACTGAAGGAGAAACAATTTAGCCTGGAACTGAAAGGAGGGGAAAGTGGTGTATGGTCGGACTGCGATTTTTATGCCTCACGCCCATCAAGTAGTAATAATTTGTCAGTGACTGCTTCTGGCCCAGGAACCTGTGGTTGTATCTTCCAAAGGATGTCATTTCTTTCTTTTTGATGGTTAATGGTTTTGAAACAGAAACAAAGTAGTCTGGATTGAAGAGTCCCCAGAAGTAGTGTTCTCCAAGTAGAACACTTCTCAAAAATTAGTACATAGCCCGTGTGCGTCTAAAATAACTGCATCTTTAACAATCACTTGTATTTTTACCAAGTGCCCAAGGTTTTTCTGATACATAGAACATCTTGAAACCTTTTGGACACATGTAGGGTGACAAAGTGTTTTAGTTTATCTGGGACTGGGGGTTTCTCAGGATGCAGGGCTTTGTAAGTGCTAAAGCCAGGGCGGTCCTGGGCAAACTGTTGATTATCCTAAATACATGTGAGTATATACTATTAGAAAGACGATCTTGATGCATTTTGGCATCCTGGGTTGCCCCATTTGTTTGCAGGATTTGTTTCTATTAGGGGGGGTGGTGGTGGTGACCATGGAGAAGGGATGAAAATGAGGTGCGTTGCCAATTCTTACTGATTCTCAGGTCCAAACCCATCCTTCACTGACCTGCTCCCAGTACTGGCACATGTCTCCTTTTCCACCTGGCCGAGTTCAGTTCCATCAGTAGAGGGTGCTGGAGGGACAAACTAGGAGAGGAGGAAAGGGCTCTTCCTGATTTCAGTGTGTGGTCTCAGCTGGCTTTTCAATGCATGGTGGCTAGCCATGTTTGGCAACTTTTTGTGGGCTGAATTTCAGTGTTAGTTGAATTTATAGCCTTGATAAGTTTCTCTTGTGAGGCTAAGGCATTGATTGGGGAGGAATGGGATCCCCAAACTTGAAATAGGCACTTCTGCTTGGGCCCGGATGAAAGTGACGATTTTGAACACCCAGGTCACCCTGTGCCTCGTTTGCCTGAAATCTTTTTTTAAAAATATATTTTATTGCCAGGGGGCCGAGTGCCCCGGGTGAGCCGAGTGTCCCAGGGGGCCGTGTGCCCCGGGTGAGCCGAGTGTCCCAGGGGGCCGAGTGCCCCGGGTGAGCCGAGTGTCCCAGGGGGCCGAGTGCCCCGGGTGAGCCGAGTGTCCCAGGGGGCCGAGTGCCCCGGGTGAGCCGAGTGTCCCAGGGGGCTGAGTGCCCCGGTGAGCCGTGTGTCCCAGGGGAAGCAGTGGGACCCAGGGGAAGGGGCGTTGAAAACCAGAGGAGGAGCGGACTCTATTCATATGGTCCTGAGATAGTCACCATAAAACAAGCAGACTGCGGAATGAGGAGCAGATTTTAATCATGGGGTCCTGAAATGGTCACCATAAAACAAGCAGATTGTCAAATGATAGCGGGGAGGGGAAGGAGACCTGGGGGCAGATAGGAGAACAACCGAGGGACTGGTATGCATGAACATAAGTACAACCAACGAACACAGAACTCTGGGGAGGGAGGGCATAAATGGGAGGTGGGGGAGGGGGGGCAATGGTAAACTATGTACACAGAAAATACCTTAATAAAATAAAATTTAAAAAATAAATAAATAAATAAATAAAATATATTTTATTGATATTTCACAGAGAGGAAGGGAGATAGAGAGCTAGAAACATCGATGAGAGAGGAACATCGACCAGCTGCCTCTTGCACACCCCCTACCGGGGATGTGCCCACAACCAACGTACATGCCCTTGACCGGAATCAAACCCAGGACCTTTCAGTCCGCAGACCGACGCTCTAGCACTGAGCCAAACCGGTTTCGGCTGAAATCTTCCTTTTTTATACGCATTCCTCCAGTGACTCTGCAGTTGCTGCCAGAGATAAAATCTTCCAGAAACCACAGTGTAAACCATGTGAGGCACAATTAAAGAACAACATACTTGGACGTGGAATTGTGGATAGCGAACAAAAATCTGGGACGGGAGAGATCACTAGAGGTTACAGTCATCAACGAAGACTATGGGTAACAGAGAATTATGCCAAGGCTCTAAAATATTTGGCATTCACAAGGCCCAAAAGTATTCCCAGTGTTCCCTGTTTGAATCACGTGCCACTTGTGGAGTGCCTGCTGCTGAATTCCTGGGAACATCCAACCCAAGGAAAACCATGGCACATCAAGCCAATAGCTGTCAGCGAAGGTGCTGCAGAGGGAAATTCCCAGGCCGTGACTGAGCCCCAGGCTCAGCGGCTCCCAGCTTGAGGAAGGAGGGTGGGACAGGAACCTGTGAAATCCTCACCTGGAGCAGATGACTTGAAAAATACAGCATAAGTCTGTGTTTCCTGCCAGGTGAGAGTGCTTCCGGCTTTGTGCGTTCCTCTGTATTCTGCCTTGACCTAGAGGTAGACCAACCTTGAGGTACTTTTAAGTGGCTGCTCTATCTACTATGTCAGTATTTCTAGTTTTCCTTTTCCCCTGGAGGTAATTTCTTATTATGATAATTCTTTATTTTGTTCCTGTTTGAATTACTATATAGTTTCTATCTATTTGAGTATGATCATGATATCAGGGCTAGCAAGGGACCGACTGCCCCAGGGTCAACCTTAAACTGTAAGTAACTGGTTTGCCTCTGATTTGGGACTTTTGCTCTAGCGCCACTCTCGGGTTTCTTTAGCTGAGACCTCCCTCCTGAAGTCCCAGTAGGTTTTGCTGGCCCAGTTGCCTTGCCTCTCCTCCAAAACCAGTATCAAGGTATCTTGATTTCTTCCTTGGTTGTTTTTTCTTTTTATTACTGATTTTTTACAGAGAAGGGAGAGAGAGAGAGAGAGAGATGATGAGAGAGAAACTGCAGAGTCACTGGGGGAATGCGTATAAAAAAGGAAGATTCCAGGCCCCATCAAGATTCTGAGTCAGCAGGTCTGGGGCAGAACCCAGCAGCTGGCGTTTTTTAATAGTGCCTGGTTTCAATTTGCAAGAACATCCAAGAGTTCTGCCTTTTCCAGGTGATCCCTTTTCCACTCAACAGTTACCTCGTCCCCTGGATGGCAGAACTGATCAATACTTTACGTGTTGGTAGCTCTCAAAAATGACTCTGGGCGAGTCACACCCTCCAGCCTGCTTTCAGTTGCCTGTTTTCACGGCAGACTCTTGCCCCGGGTTCCCTGTGGGAATCTGTGCCACTTGTGGAGCGCCTGCTGCCGAATTCCTGAGAACATCCAACCCAAGGAAAACCATGGCACATCAAGCCAATAGCTGTCAGCGAAGGTGCTGCAGAGGGAAATTCCCAGCCCGTGTCTCACGGCCCCAGGCTCAGCGGCTCCCAGCTTGAGGACAGGAACCTGCCAACTCCACAGCGTGTTTGTGTGGAGGCTTTCAAGACTTGGCCAATTTTAAACAACTGAGAGAGAGAGAGAGGATGCTTCCCAGACTCCACTCAGGGACTCCTCCTGCTCCTTGCCCAGCATGACTGCAGATGCTGCCAGAGATAAAGTCTCCCAGAAACCGCAGTGTAAACCACGTGAGGCACAATTAAAGAAAAACATACTTGGATGTGGAATTGTGGATAGCCGACAAAAATCTGGGACGGGAGAGATCACTAGAGGTTACAGTCATCAGTGAAGACTATGGGTAACAGAGAATTATGCCAAGGCTCTAAAATATTTGGCATTCACAAGGCCCAAAGGTATTCTGATAGTTATATTACCCTGAAAAAGAGCAGGCAACGTTTATCTACGCATTCTTAATTATAAAAAAAGTAGCAAATACAAATACTACTTAACATTTATTGAGTGTCTTGCTTGCCAAATGCTGTTCTAATTACTTACATGCTGATCTGATTTCCAGAATGACCTTATGATGTAGATGTGTAAATAATAGCCTCCATTTAAAAGGGATAAACTGGCCGAAACCGGTTTGGCTCAGTCTGGGGACTGAAAGGTCCCAGGTTCGATTCCGGTCAAGGGCATGTGCATTGGTTGCAGGCACATCCCCGTTAGGGGGTGTGCAAGAGGCAGCTGGTCGATGTTTCTCTCTCATCAACGTTTCTGGCTCTCTATCTCTCTCCCTTCCTCTTGGTAAAAAATAAATAAAATATATATATTTTTTAAAATAAAAAAAATAAAAGGGATAAACTGAACTATGATGCTACCTGATGCCATCATCCCACTGCAAATACATGGCAGGGTGGAAGCTAATTAGGAGAGAGAGGACTATTCCTGGAATGATATATGGAGCCATCTCCTGGGACCACATAGCTGGTGTGGTTTTTTCTCAATGACTTCAAAAGCAAAGGGTTGGTAGCAATATAATACAGTGTGGAATATAGGCATTCTCTGTACTTTCTGCTAGATTTTCCTGTAAATCTAAAACAAAAGTTAAATATACAATCTATTGAAAAAGACAATTCATAGAAAATATCCAAACAGAGGAAAAAAAGATGGAAAACTCAATGGAGGCTGCTGGCAGTATGGCTGAATAATACAACTCAATTCTGGCTAAATTAGAACAAACAAAGAGTGGCCACTAAGTCCCCATGAATGCTAGCTTGAAGTTGTATGTATGGCTCTTCTGTTCTCTGCAGAAATTAAAAATTTTTTCTTTGTCGTTCAATAATATATCTATTAGTTTACATGATACTGAATTCCTACCTACCGTAGAAGAAATGTAACACAAGTACCCAAACTCTAATGTAAGGCTAGAGTCACAAAAATTTTTGTTATATTTATTTGTGGGGCAAGATATTACTTATTTTGTTATAAGGGCAAGATAACAAACCAAACCAAAAGGTGAAAAAAGTGTAAGAAAATGAAATCTGAGCTAGAAGCAGTTAGCAGTAAGAAAATCAGAACTCAGTGGTGGCTCCTTGGGGAAACACAGAGCCTGCATTTGGAGCAGGAGAGTGACTCGGCATCATTACAAGGTGTGAGAACTGAGCCTGGGCCTCCGGCATGGAGCCGGGGACCTCCAGGGGAGTGAGGGTAGTGCCGGGTTGGTAGAGTTCCAGGCTGCCAACAGACAGAAACAAAAAAATCTGTCTCTGAAGAGGAACCTCCCAATTTAGCCCTCGGGACTCTCTCCTGATTAAAATCAATCAAATAGGATTTCAAAATAATAGTACCACCAGAAAAGAAAATAAACCACTTTGAATGAGAGTCTGGAGAAATACAACCAATAGATTTAGACTCATAAGAGTTTCAGATTATAAGAATCACCAGATATGGAATATAAAATGCCAATGTGCGAAATAGTTCCATAAAAATTTAAAACTGAATTTGGGAAATGAGCAAGTATTATGAAACTATCAAGAATAACCACACAGATTCAAACAAGAACCCACTAAAACAGCGGTCGCCAACCTTTCGGACCTCACGGACCACCAGTAGTCCAAGGACCACCGGTTGGCGACCGCTGAACTAAAAAATGTAAAAATGAAAAATAAAAACAGCAGTGACTTGCTTTAACAGAAGATAAAAATATATGAAGAAAGAACTAAGGAACTATAATATATATGTAAACAAATCGCACAATATGCAGCTTGGGAATGAGAGGTGGAAAATGTGAGAAAGGTTATGAGAGCAAATCAAGAAATAGAATATTTCTACCTAGATTTGAAGACAATGAGATTTTTTTTTTCAGAAAAGACCAAAGAATGACTTCTTACATATAGGAAGTATAGTATAAACCAAGTAGGATACTTTTTTTAAAAAATTCTACACTTAAATACATTGTCATGACACCAAGGAACGCCAGTTATTTCACCTATGAAAGAATGCTATACTGACACTGACTTCTGAACACCAACCATGGAAGCCAGAAGTCAATGAATGATGAGGCATTTTAAGATGCCATCAATTCTAAGTCACACCTTTCCTCATTCAATATAGCACCAACAGAGAAAAAGTAATGGTTCCAATTAAACTATGACATGCATCAGAAGGAAGATCTGACATGCAAGAGAGGAATGTAAATAAATTGATAAATGAGTGATTTATTTTAAACCAGCATGATTCTATAAAATAACGAAAACACTGAATTTATGGGGTTAAAAAGAAAATCCTTGCCAAAACCGGTTTGGCTCAGTGGATAGAACATCGGCCTGAGGAACAAAGGGTCGGTTCCAGGTTCGATTCTGGTCAAGGGCATGTACATTGGTTATGGGCACATCCCCAGTGGGGGGTGTGCAGGAAGCAGCTGGTCGATGTTTCTCTTTCGTTCTCTATTCCTCTCCCTTCCTCTCTGTAATAAAATCAATTTAAAAATTTTTTTAAAAAAAATCCTAGTCCACAAAAATATAGAAATCAGGAAATTAGGCCAGGGGGATTGGGCCTAAAGCCGGCAGGTGGACATCCCCCAAGGGGTCCCGGACTGCGAGAGGGCGCAGACTGGGCTGAAGGGAACCCCCACCGGCATTTCAGGAATGTCATGCACTGAGCCTCGTAACAGAAATATTTTCTAAGCACATATGGTACACTTAGAATTTTGTCTATACCTAGCCATAAAATCATAAAATTTCTAAAAATGGGGAGTAATAAAAAGTTTACATATGTATTCTATGCATTCTTTTCCTAAGCTGCTATAACATTACAAGCTCAGGCACTTAAAGCAAGGCTATCCTCTCTCAGTTCTGGAGGCTAGAGGTCCAAAATCAGTTTCTAGGCCAATACCAAGGTGTTGGCGGGACTGGCAATCCTCCAGAACCTCTGGAGAGAATCCGTTTAGTCTCTTCCAGCTTCTGGTGGCTGGTGGCATTCCCTAGCTTGTGGCCCCATCATTCCAGTTCCTGCCTCCCTAGTCACATCGCCTTATCTTCTGCATGTAATACTTCTCCGCTTGTCTATTAAGGATACTTGTGATTGTATTTAGGGGCATATGAATAAACTAAGATAATCTCATTTCCTAAATTATTCATATCTGCAAACATCCTTTTAAAAATATAAGGTGACATTTACAAGGTACAGGGATTAGGACCTGATATCTTTGGGGGCCATTATTAACCTTCTACAACACATATATATTAATTTCAAGCTGGATTCTGAGCACTTTAAAAATATCAGTTTCTGCTCAGAACTCTGAGATAGGTACTATTAGTATTCTCATTTTTCAGGTGGTAAAAACTGAGGCAAAGAAAGGTAACTTGTTCAAGTTATATCATACTCACATGTTCTTTGACCACAATGCAATTGTTTAGAGATCAATATTTTCAATTTTTATTTTGAATTTAGACATTCTTAGGACATTTGCAAAAATAGCACAAAGAATTTCTATATACCCTTCACTTAGATTCTCCAAATATTAATAGTTTGCCACACTTTGCTTTATCATTCTCTATGTATGTATTTTTTCTAACCTTTTGAGATTAATTTGCATATAGTTGCATGTGTAAATACTCTACTTTGCATTTCCTAAAAATCAAGGACTTTTTCTTAAGTAGTACAGTACAATTATCAAACTCCAAAAATTAACATTGATACAATGCTATTATTTAGTCTACAGATCTTACTCAATTTCACCAATTGTATAAAAATGTCTTTTATGACCAAGAAAAATAAATTTTTCAACCTCTATCCCAACCCAAGATCATGTATTACATTTACTTTTCAGATTTCTTTAGTCTTCTTTAGTATGAAATGTTTCATAAGTATAGGCTGGTTATTCTGTGAAATATCCCTCAATTTAGTTTTTTCTGATATTTCGTCTTGGTTAGGTTCAGGTTATATGTTGTGGCAGGAATAGCAAGCACATAAATGATGTGTCTTCAGTCCATCACATCAGAATGTACATAGAGTAAACTTCTTAATGGCAACACCAATACAAATTTTGTTTTAAAAGAAAATACATTTGTAAAATTTAAATTTGTGCTTTTAAAAACTTAAGTTTGTGCTTCTAAAAACCATTTCTAAATAATTCATAGTTCAAGGAAATCATAAGGTAAACTTTTAAATATTAGCCCTGAAAAAAATGTGTGTATGTGCTTGTGTGTGTATGTGTATTAGCCCTGAAAAAAAATGTGTGTATGTGCGCACGCACACACACACAATTGTGGGATATAGCAAAAGATCACCAAATAAATTTAGAGCCTTAATGTAAAAATAGGGGGAAAATTGAACATGAATGAATTACATGCCCAAATTATGAATAATAACAGAATAAACCCCCAGAAAGCAAGACATAAAAAGAGCAGAGAGGATCAATAGAGCCAAAAGTTGGTTCTTAAAAAAACAAACAAACTAATAAATAGCCCAGCCAGTGTGGCTCAGTGTTTGAACATCAACCTATGAACCAGGAGGTCATGGTTGGATTTCGGTTAAATTCCCAGTCAGAGCACATGCACAGGTTGTGGGCTCAATCCCCAGTAGGGGACATGTAGGAGGCAGCCAATCAATGATTCCCTGTCATCATTGATGTGTCTATCTTTCCCTCTCCCTTCCTCTCTGAAATCAATAAAATGTTTTTAAAAAACAACAACTAATAGACAAACTTCTGACAAAATAGTAAGGAAAAGAAAGTGAGAAGCATAAATAATATTAGAAAAGGAAATATAAGTACATATCTAGCAGAGGTTTAAAAACTAAATATTTCTTGAGTTACTTTATGCTAACAAATTTGGAAAGAAAGAAATGCTTAGAAAAAACTTGTTTTCTAAATTGACTCAATAGAAACCCCGAGTATCCTTATTACCATTAAGATAAATCAGTAATTAAGAATCTTCCCATGAATAAATAGTAGAGCCAGATGGTTCTTATTTACTTTCAAGGAAAAGATTGTTCAGCTCTTTTACAGAATCTTCCAGAAATAGCAAAATAGGCAACACTTCCCAGCTCATTTAATGAAGTTATAATCTTGATATAAAAACACAATTTCCAAAATATAGATGCAAAAATTCCAAATAAAGTATCAGCAAACTGCATTCCACAGTGTGCAAAGATGGTGGAACATGACCAAGAATGTAAAGGTGATTTAATTCTAGAAAGTCATAATTTAACTAAAGCAAGATCTCTGAAATCTCCAGGAGACATGTCACTTAATATACACTTCAGTATGTGCATACTCCTAGCCCTTCTTGGAACATACCGGGCATGCTCTCCTGGGGCTCCGGGCACAGGCTAGTCTGCCTGAAATGCCCCTCCCTCGGGTCACTGAATGGCTTGCTCAAGACTGTTCAAAGGCCACCCTCACTGACACCTGCTCCGAGTACCTTAGAATCACAAGCCTCCCACCCGACACACACCAGTTCCCCACCCTCCTAGCGTTGCTTCATGTGGCACTCAGGCTATACTAATATTATTTCTGTTTACCATCTGTTTCCTTCCTTTGCTCCGGTCTCCTAGCTCAGCTGTGTTGGCTGCAGTTTCTTGGGCATCCAGATGAGTCCATGGCACATGGCTGACACTCCCATCAACACACACAGTGGTACGCCTGGAAGCTTTTATGACGAGGAAGATAAGCTTGCTTATATCCTTTCGGGATGACCTTCAGTAGGACCCAATTGCTTGTTTTTCAATGACACACATTCAAGGAGAGTAATATGTGTTCATGTTAGACACGTGTTCCACTTCTAGATGTCTTCATCCACCTCTCAGTAGAAAGAACATCTACATTTCCACAGGGAATTTAAAGTCTGTCTGTCTGTATGTATGTATGTGTTTTGCAGCATGAGTGACACAAACATGCCAATCTAGAAATATCAGAATGCCACAAAGTAGTGAGTTCTTAAAATTTAGTTTCCAACATATTCAATAAAAAAGGCTTCAATACTTTGTTTTGACCCTGGAAAACTACAGAGCAAAGTAGCAGAGTCCAGGACCACCTAAATTTCAGGTAAATTTTTAGACCAAGGGAATTATAGTACTATTTAAGCTCATTTCATTCTCACAAGGTATTATGACAATAAATCTTTTCCTCCACATTGAATCAGCACCATATGTATTGGTATTGGGATTAATGTTCACTCTGTAAAGTTCAATTCTATTATATTTCAATGCAATAAATATCAAATGAGAAGTCAGAATTCATCTCTCTAGGACAGGACCACATTTGAGGAAAAGGAGACCAATGACATCACCCGTAGCATTTACTTATTCCCAGTGTACGTGGGACTGACACAAGGACAGGTCAGAACGGCACACACCATTTTGTGTGTAGGATAACTCCCCCCACACTATTCCATTGAAAGGGCAACGAGAAAACAAATTAAAATTTGCTTCTATGTTGTGAGGAGAGCTTACCCTACATAAATAACCAACACTGTCTCCCACTCGGTGCATTTTGGGTTCAAAGCTTACCCAGCACATATCAGACAAGTCAATAGAGAATAAGTCTCAAATTTATGCTTTACCATGTTGAAGGTTTTGAGAATATTTGTTTCTCAGTACAATTTTTCTTTAATGAATCTAGAAACAGACTTTCACTTCAACCTTGAGTGTCAAATATAAGAGGAAATTTGCTAAGTTGAAGAAGTCAAAGCTATAGCTCAGAAGTTTTGAGGTTGCTAAGAGATTTCCTAGCCAGGATATAACTATTTCCCAACTAGGTTAAAAGGAAAAATATTTTGTATACTTGTAAGCCAGTCCCTCCCCTCTCTGCCAACTTTCCAGCAATAACCACATGATAACCATCAACCAATCAACCGTGTGAAGGCAAATGAAATATTGCCCAGGTCATTGTGCTGTCAACAAAATGAAACAGAGAAAAAGGCAATGTTTTTCAAAGAAGCTGCCTTTATTCCATTTAAATGAGTATTCCTCATTCTGAGATTATGTTCTTTCCACTTTTTGTATGCTATTAAATGTCTTTTATATAACGATGGTAATTTGTTTTTCTGTTTTTCTGTCCTTAGCTATTAAAATCTAGAAATACTTAAATACCCCAATTAAAAATGTTTTGTGCTAATTTATTGGTTCTTAAAACTCAGCCTTGGAACCTCCGCGTAGGAAAAAGTCTACCTTTCAGATGACATGCCTCACAACTTTGAATTATTGCTTAGCGATTTCCCCAAACAAGTTAAATAGCAGGATAAAAGTGAGCCTTAATTTATATTAAGCCATTGCAACAATGGCCTTAATTTCAAGCACTAAATATGTTTTTAATCAACACCATGGTTCCATCACCTTTCATCAAGACCAATTATATCAGTATATATAGGGTACTAATCTCAAAGTGTAAGGCCACTTCTCTGATGTCACCCTGGTCTAGGAATAGCCTCTGTCACATATGTAAGCAGAAGCACAGAAACCAGGCCGCTGGGTCCACCAGGCCACTTTCCTGGGCAGGGTTTTAGTGGCACCACAGGTGGCTGTCTGGCTCAGTGACATTTTGGCCCCTTTTTCTTTATAAATCATACCATACACCTTAAAGTAGCTACATACATTTAAACTGAGAAGAAATATGTATTAGAAGGAAGCATATTATCATAATCTTCACGTGTAAAAAAAACAAAACAAAACCCTCCAAATTAATTTTGTCATTAGCTATTTGGAAAAAGAATAGTTCCATATAAACATACAAACAGGGGCAGGCCTTTAGAAAAGCTTACAAAGGAACTATGCAAACTGCAGTGTGTTCTCCCAGTGTAAATCCATTCATCTCCAGTCCCTCAAATTGTTAAAAACAAGAACGAGTAGCTGGCCGTGACTTTTTAAAGTATGTTTCAGAGAACATACAAGAGTCATTGGCATTTTGGGCCAGATGAAACTGTTGGGCCTTATGCCCGACTCTGTCCTTCTGTGATTTGCTGAACTTGTGCTCCTTCTCATTAAGTTGTTCTTGTTAATATTAGTTCTATGTCCAATTGATATGAGCATTTATATTAAACTACACAATAACTGCTGCTGGTAGCACCCAGAACATATGTCAGGAGCTCCTGATTATGGCCTCATTCAGCCTTATTAGTAACTATTAAAATGACTGATGATTTGGGAGCTGGGTGGGTGGTCCGTGGGGAGCGTGTGGAGGCTGGAGCATCTGGCTGAGCTACGCAGAGCGGTTATCAACGCTTAGTTCTTCTTGACTTTCTTCAGATAGCGAGCCCGCGTGGACATGCCCATACGCATGCCCATTTTCATATAGAACGAAGAAGGCACCATGGAGCTCATTACACCCTAGGAAAAGAAATAGGGAGATATGTAATTACAGCCTATAGTTTGAGCTAGATTAAAACACATGATTTCATGTTTTACTATAGTTTTTTTTTAACTTATAGGTAGATTTTAGAGTATTTGAGTTTTTAAAATAAAACACAGATGACTCTTTAGTAAGTCTAGCATATATATATATATATATATATATATATATATATATATATATATATATATAAATTTATCACATTATTTTGTGACTCAATGGAGGAAAATAAAACACACACCCACATGCTGATCTGGGACTTAGAGGTCTACCTACCAAAAGAGAATGCATCGGGAATCCATTGGTTCGGGTTTTCAACCCCACTGTTTTCATCGCCGACTTCACATATGCCTCTGAAGAGGGTATGAACAAAGATGTTTTCCGGATTTTAGCCAGTTTCGTAGCTACATAGAAGGGCAGGACACTCTAGAAAGGCAACACCCCCAGAAGAAAACATGCCATTGATTAGGAAGGCCACAAACTCAGGGTTCACAGTGATGCTTGACTGCTCTGTGGCAGAAACATTCTGATGAAATATAAAGTCTGATTAATAACATTATATAAATTTCAGGTGTACAACTGCTTCTGAGTTCTATAAACTTTGCTATTAATAAGTGGGAGAACGTAAGCAAACCATGTCACAGCGCTATGCCTCAGGCTTCCTGGTTACAAGAAGAGTGAAGATTAAAAAACTGTTCGCATATATAGACCCCAAGCTTCTAAAGTGTTCAGCTTCTCAAGACAGATGATCGGGTATTTCCCAATTACTTAATTATAACAACCCCTCCCCTTTATACATCTGTATCTGCATAAATTGGACGATTTGGATCAGAATTAAGTCACACTGCCTGGCCAAACCACTTGGTGGCGCCACAAGTTAACTCCTCACTCAGCTAACTCATCTGGAGGTGGAGGAAAGGAGACAAGAGGCATGCCCAGAAATTGCAAGTCACATTTCCCCAGCTAAGAAGTGTACATTCTATTCTGGAAAGAGCATTCCATTATCTCCACAATGGTTTCAAATCAAGGCGCTTAACATGGCCTGGTAGAAGAAGGAGGGAGTCAGAGATGAAATAACTTGAGCTGAGTCTTAAACGAAGAGGAAGAGTTTGCCAGGTAAACAGGGAAGAACATTCTGGGTACTGGGAACAGCAAGAGCACAGGAAAGTGCGAAGTCCTCAGAGAAGTGGTTCAGTATGGTCCACACATCAGGTGCATGTGAAGCAGTGGCAGGAGGAAGGCTGAGCAGCACAGAAAACGAAATCCAATCACTGGACAGTACTGACTGCCACAGTGTGAGCTCTAAGAACACATGGTCTTACAGGCCGCTATACTGCCAACGCTTAGAATGGTACCTAGAACGGAGCAGAAGCACAAAGAGGAGCTACTAAAGGAATCAGCAGCAGAACACTCTGCGATGCAGCACTGAGAGAGCCTGGGCTCTCATTTACACCAGCGGGCTGATAAGCAACAGAGATTAAGCCACGATTTTAGATATGCCTGAGCTTAAGCGAGATCACCCATTGAAATGAAGGCACACTACCTGGGTACTATGTAACATTTCAAATTATGTAAAATAAATAAGGTCAAAATGTCACGTAGGTACACCCTTCAGTTAAACAAAAAACCCAATAAGCAATAATTAATCCATCTTTCCTGCTTACTTGGGGAAACATTACAGTGACCAGGTCAAGAAGATACTTATATTTTCATACGAAGTATGTCGGACAGAGCAAATGTTAAAAGATGCTCAAACTCAACAATTTGCCATTTTAAATACTGCCAACTGAAAAGGGCTAGATCTTGACAGCTACAGATTTGGGCAAGTGCCCTGGTTTTCAAATTCAGAATCCTGAACTGAAAATAATTAACTAGTTTGGTCTTTGCCAGCCTACTAAACAAAAAAAACAAAAAAGAAAGAAAATCCCTGGAGACAACTTGGTCTTTTTTCTCACACACTGGAGCAGCTGGCTTAGGTACCTGGTTTTAACAAAACAATTCAGGGAACCTAAATGAGGAAACCGAAAAGCTACTACAACTCAGTGTCATGGGGCAGGGGAAGGGTGGACGTCCCGTGCTGCATGGCCGGTATTTAAGCATTCAGCACTGGATCTCATCACTTCACATGGGAGAACATCTTTCATGTGGCCCTGAGTACTACACACACCTTCTCGCATTTCAAAATAACTAGAACAATCCACAACCACGCTTTGAAACACATGGATCTAGGCTCCTCTATTTGCACAATATGGAGTTTAGACATGGTGTTTAATCTGTCTTTTCTGAGCATTAAATTCACTAGTCTTTTTAAAAATATATATTTTATTGATTTTTCACCTGAGAGGAAGGGAGAGAGATAGAGAGCTAGAAACATCGATGATAGAGGTACATCGACCAGCTGCCTCCTGCACACCCCCCACCGGGGATGTTCCCGCAACCAAGGTACATGCCCTTGACCAGAATCGAACCTGAGACCTTTCGGTCCGTAGGCCGACGCTCTACCCACTGAACCAAACCGGTTTCGGCTAAATTCACTAGTCTTAATAGGCACATATTCTTAAGGCAGAGGCTGCAGTTTCTACGAGGCATCTGAGGGAAGTTTTTGCCCTCAACTCTGTGTATTCATTTGCCATTTCAGGATCTGTTCAGTTAAAAAAAGAAAAGAAAAGCAGGAGTACTATACTTATCAAACATGCCAATGTCATAAAAGACAAAGGCTGCGGGTGTATTCCAGATTAAAAGACACTAAAGAGTCAGGACAACTATATAATACCTGGTCATATACTGAATTCTTTAGTGGAGATAAAAGCTGCTATAAAAATATGGGGATCACAAATTGGGAGTGTAAGTGGCAAACTAGATAAAAATATTATATCCATGCCCTAACAGGTTTGGCTCAGTGGATAGGGCATTGGCCTACAGACTGAAGGGTTCAATTCCAGTCAAGGGCATGTACCTTGGTTGCGGGCACATCCCCAGTATGTGCAGGAGGCAGCTGATTGATGTTTCTCATCGATGTTCCTAACTTTCTACCCTTCTCCCTTTCTCTCTGTAAAAAACCTTATATATATATATATATATATATATATATATATATATATATATATAATTTTTAAGGTAAAAAATAAATAAAAATATTATATCCAGTGTTAACTCTGAAGTTGGTAACTGTATTGTGGTTATATAAAAGAATCTCCTTATTTTTGGAAATATACACTCAAGTATTTAGAGATAGAGAACCATGATGTATGCAACTCATTTACCAATGATAAAATAAATGGAATAAAATGTTAACAGTGACTGAATCTGAGGAAAGGGCATTTGGATAATTCCTTGTATTATTCTTATTCCTACAATTTTTCTGTAGATTTGAAATTATTTCCAAATAAAACATTTTTTGAAAAACAAGGCTTTGAAAGTTTTACAGAATGAATTCAAAAAGTAAAGTTTTAGGATATCATCCTAGTGTCAGCTCTTTCCTATCTGCTCAGCACAAATGGTCAGTGCAGGGCACACAGAGGGGCCCACCAACTAGCCAATCAGGCTACTTCTGATTGTGCTCTTTCAACAAGTTAAACATAATTTGGACTATGCTTTAATTACAGGGCAATAATGAGAACAGGTAGTTTTCACCAACAGAGTACACTTTTATGAGGTTCATGAAAAGACACTTCTTACCCTCTATTGAAAAATCATTAGACAGGGTTTATCAGGCCCAAACTTCGCCCCGAGGGCCTTGATATCCCTCAGTCACTATGGTTTATTTGCATTTCCAGGAAATGCTCCCATAACAGCAAATCTGAATTCATGAAGGAAATTTTAAATGCTCTTATGGAATTATGGGAAAGAAGTTGAGGGGAATTTCAGTTCAGTCCAAAGCATGTTGGGCATCCACTGGAAGATCACCAAGGAAAGCAACCTTACCTGCGTGGCATTTTAACAATATCACCAGGAAATAGCACGTGGGATGGAGTGGACAGGAAAGACTCCTCGTCCAAAAAGTGTGCCGACAGAAAACACCACCAGAGAAAGCCAATCATTTTTAACCGAGTATTGTATATAGAGGGCAGATTGTTTTGTCCCTCTAGTCATAACTAACATGAGACTTCAGCGTTCTGATATGTTCACACAGAAATGACACCTGTACTTCCCCTCACCAACATCTGAATTTTTATATTTTCACCAAATTCATTCCAAGTTTAAACCCTGAATGAATTCATATGAAGGAAGACAATGATCAATGAAGTTACATAATTCATCATTACTAGGGAAAAATAAAGTCAAATGAATAGGTAAACATGATGTGGTACATCCACACAATGGAATATTATTCAGCTTTAAAAAGGAAATTCTGACACCTGCTGCCACGCGGATGAACCTTGAAGACACTAAGCTAAGTGAAAAAAGCCAGTGCCAAAAGGACAAATACTATAAGATTCTACTCATATGAGGTACATAGTGTAGTCAAATTCAGAGAGACAGAAAGTAGAATGGTGCCTGGCAGGAGCTGGTGGGGAAAGAGGGAGGAAATGGAGAAGACATGTTCAATGGGTACAGTTTCAGTTTGGGAAGATGAAAAAAATTCTGGAGATGGATGGTGGTGATGTTTACCCAACGATGTGAATGTATTTAATGCCACTAAACTAAATACTTAAAAATTGGTAAATGGTGTTTTCTGTTATGTATATTTTACCACAATTTTAAACTGTTAAAAATCACTACTGTATATACATCACCCTGATGTTTGCTGCCATCCTTGCTCTAATAAAAGTCAATTTTGTTCAGCTCTTGACCCTCTCTTGTGGTTATTACACAGTGGCATTGGAACAGTCACGACACACCTTATATACCTGGCAGCTAAGAGATATTAATAGTCTAATTCTCTCTAAATAAAATCCTAAGAACTTATAATAATTATTCTTCAACTGTTTACACTGCATGTAGTTCTACTCTAGGCATTCCAACTTAAAAATCCTAAGGAATAATTTTTTTAAAAAATCTAGATTTGAAGTGCGTAAAACACACACACACACACACACATACACACAAAAAACCCACGTCTTTAATCGTGTGCTAACATCACATTCACTTACTTAGGAATGTGATTTTCTTTCGTTACCAGGACAGCAATAGTTGCTGTGGAAACCACACAAAAACAGGAATACTTAACTGAAACAAACTCTACTCACCTGCACAAAGATGCCCTTGCTCTTATATTCCTCATGGATGCACTGAGAGAAGAAATCTACAAAAGCCTGGGAGGGGGTGGGAGTGAGAAGAAAACACACACACACATCACATCAATCTGTCTGATTTGTAGCCATGGAAACAAAAATAATAAATTTTCCCAGTTAATAGTATAGCCTCTAATCATTCTTTTTATTTCAAAAAGAATGCAGAAGAGACCTCAGACAAACACCTCAAGCCCTCAACTCATTTTTACCTGCCACTAAATTATTCTCTCACCAAATATAATATTTAGATCAAATTTTGACTTAGCTGGAAAAGGCTCTTTTCTTTTTTCAGAAAGAAAAAATGTTTGATTATACAACAAAGGATGCAGTCTTACTCCCTACTTGCCATTCGAACAGAAACACAATATAAATTCTGTTCAACTGTTCTATGGGGATTTTGTTGTCAATAAAGAGAAGAAAAGAACAAGCATCCTCTTGGCCCTGTGGGTTTCAGGAAGTGTAGAGATGAACCTGACAGCCCATCTTCTTGTAACAGCACAACTCTAAATCTACCTGTGAGATGCAATGATCAGGACCATTTTCAAATGTGAACTCAACCTCGGGCTTAAAATGCAAAGACTCAATAATGACTCTACTAGGATCCCAATGATTAGTCTTGTGTCCATGGAGCAGAACAGGTAAGCAGTTGGAGCTCACTGATCACTTCCAAACACCATCACAAGCCCACTGTGTGTTTCAGAGCCATAGAAAACAAGTAGATTGTACAGAAAACAGAAGTTGTTGTTTACGTTTTTTCCAGAGGACACAAAGCCAAGTGAAAAGGAAGGAAGCCTTAATGCTCTTTTCCTTCCCTGATCTATCGTGAGTTCTTATATTAGCCTATATAATAAAAGCTTAATATGCTAAGTGTCTGATCATTGGGTCAATCAATCAAAGCATAATATGCTAATGATATGCTAAGGCCACTCAGCCATTCGCTATGACCAACAGGGGGCAGATGCTCAATGCAGGAGCTGCCCCCTGGTGGTCAGTGCACTCCCACAGAGGGAGCAGGGCTCAGCCAGAAGCCAGGCTCAAGGCTGGCAAGAGCAGCTGCAGTGGTGGGAGCCTTTCCCACCTCCGCAGCAGCACTAAGAATGTGGGAGTGGGCCTAAACTGTCAGTCAGACATCCCTTAAAGGCTCCCAGACTGTAAGAGGGCACAGGCTGGATTGAGGGGGGACCTCCCCTCCCCATGCAGTGCAAAATTTCGTGCACTGAGCCTCTCGTGTATTATATTTTGCTCATTTCCCCCTAAAAGCTTATTTAATTTCAGCACCTCAACACCTCAGCAGGCATATCCATTTCAGAGATGTATCCTATGCCTCCACAATGTACATGCAGATGGTGCTATTGACCTGCAGGCAGTAGGAAATGCATTCTAAATTATCTTCCTAATAGTAACATGAGGAGGTGAATGGTGGTATATAAAATTATGACATCTTACACAGAGTTCTGTAAAATTCTCCTCTCATTCCAGAAGTGCCAAGAAATATCTGTGAATTCTGAATAATGTGTCAAAATACAGTCTATCTTGTGCCTACTTATGTGTATTTAAGTGCTGACTGGCTGCAATCCTTCTACTCAGCTCTGCTTACTTGAACTGATGAAGGTGACTTATTCATGAATCAAATAGATCCATTAACATTATGTTCTGATCGACTGAGCTATCTGGCCTAGGCCAACTTTCTCTGGAAAGTTCAAAATCAATTTGAACAGCAGTAATTTAGTGGGAGGAAAAATACCATCTGTGTATCTGAGATCTTGGTGTCCTGTTTATAAAGTTTATACCAATCGGTTCTCATTGGCTTTGGCTCCCCTGAAACCAGTATTTTCCTTTTCTTCTCGTTCCATTTGAAAACTGAGATTAAAAATAATTCCTCATTCTCATTCCAACACGATTTACTAAAAAATTGTTCACCTTGGTTGCAGAGTAGATGGTCAGCAGTGGAACCGGATGCATGCCACTGGCGGAGGAGATGTTCAGAATCACGCCTTTAGATCTATAAAGGAAAATATTCCATAAACAGAATGAAATCATACACACAACTGTTTGTAAATTACAGGTGGAGACACAGGTTTGAAACAGAACGACCTAGCTGTTTTTCTAACACACATCTTTCCTTGCCTACCATCAGCATGTGATGTGCTTGGTCAGTGAGTGAGGCATAACTCAATCAACTAAAAATAGCTCTTATTTGCAATTAGCTCATTTCTGAGTCTTCGTAATCTGGGGCATGACCGGATCAGACCTACAGTGTCCTAGAGTTGATCTCCACCTTCTGAGGCCTTCTCTGACCACAGCACCAAGAATTCTCACTTATAGAAACACTCTTATATTCCTTGCATGCTTTTATTTTAGACTATCATCACTTACTCCCTTGCTATAGTATTTAAGCATTTTATGTGCACACATATTTCTCTCCTTCAACAAAACCATAAGTTCCTGGACATCGTAGCCTTTTCCTCACTTTTCCTCACAACATTCAGTACAGTCGGAGCATGTAACAGTACTTAATAAAACCTGGAAATGAGTGACAGGTCCTGCCCTCCTTCCTCCCTGGATATTCAGGTGCTAATCAGCCGTGGGCAAACTACGGCCCGCAGGCTGGATCCGGCCCGTTCGACTGTTCTATTCGGCCAGCAGAGCCAAAAGAGCAGAGGGTTCTCTTGCTCTCCCCTCCGCTCCTTCACCAGCAGCCCAAGATGAGAGTGCCAGCACGGTCAGGCTGCTTTTGTGCCGGCCCTCCGGTCCAGTTTAAGAACCCATTGTGGCCCTTGAGTCAAAAAGTTTGCCCACCCTGGTGCTAAATGAAGAGTTGGCTCTAACATACGATACTATAGCTCCTCAAACCATATTCTTTAGCCAAAGGCAAAGCTTGAAAGCCTCTACTATAACTTTTAGAGACTACTTAAAGTTAAAAGTCGGAAAGTTATCAGGAATTACTAATTCTACAAATAAATGAAAGTAGTTTGAGGAAAGCAATACTGTGAATATATGTGTTGTTAGCAAGCAAGTATGGGTTAGATAAAGTGGGGAATGAGGGTTTGGGGAATTTTAGATTTAACAACCAACTCGCCCCCCTTCAAATCCATGTGTCTCATTGGGGCTGGGCCCCCTTTTTAGCTCTGGCAACTTGACCTCACCCATCTCCTGTCCTCTAGATAGCGCTCCTTTCCTTCAACCCAGTTTCTCATTATTCTTTGTCTGAATTTACTTCCCCCAAAGTATTTTTCCTTACATTTTTGTCGATTTCAGAGAAGATGGGAGGAGGAAGAGAAAGAAACATCAATGATTAGAGAGACTAATTGATTGGCTGCCTCCTGCATGTCCTCTGCTGGGGATCAAGCCCAAAACCCGGGCATGTGCCTGATTGGATGTTCATAGGTCGATGCTCAACCACTGAGCAACACCAGCCAGACTTTTCTTTTTCTAATATTAAAAGAAGGGATTAGATAGGTCTTTTTAATGCAAAATATAAGGGAAACATAACTACATGGCGTTATATTAGACATAAATCTGAAAGGAAATAATCCCAAAAGGTCACCTAGCGCATCTGTCAGCCTCTGGGCAACATGCCACATCAACCGTCAAATCGAGTCTGGATCCTCAGCTTAATGGGTCATTGGAAACAAGTTTGTTTTTGTGTGTTTTTTAATTGAAGTCCTTATCTGTAATCCAAACTTTCCTAAATGGTGAAATCCATGAACATTTTAGTCACAAAAATCAAATCTCAAATTTGAAAATGTCATATTAGGTTTTGAAGAAAGTTGGAATTTAGTCAATGTTTTAATTATATAATTTTTGTATTTTTAAAAATTCGGTATTATTTTGTATTAGTTTCAGGTGGATAGCATAGTAATTAGATAATCATAAACTTTACAAAGGGTTCACCTCAATATTCCCAGTACCCATCTGGCACCATACATAGTTATTACAGTATTAGTGACTATATTTGCTCTAATGTATTTTTTGCTTGTGTCTCTGACAGAGACAGAAAAGCCTTTTCTTTTAAATTTTAAGGTAAGAGTGTAAGAGTTTCTAGTGGGAGTTAGAAGCCAATCACTAAAAGATAAGAACACGTGAATTAGCAATGACTATCTAGAAATTTCATTTTATCTATATTTATGAGAAATTCCTTTGATCAACATAGTTTAAAAACCACTTCTACTGCTGGAGGTGTTTAATATAGCATCAATTTATGATGCTTAAAATATCTTTATCTTTTCACAATGTTGAAATATTCTGAAACTATAGGCTGCAGTGATGGCCTCATAGCTTTGTGAATATACTAGAAACCACCAAATTATACTTTATAAATGAGTGAATTTTATGGTATGTGAAATGTATCTCAATACATCTGTAAAAAAAAAAAGAGAGAACATGTATATTTATGATATATTGAAGGTGCCACCTTTAAGCTCAGAGCAGATCCCAAAGAAGTGGAAGCTAGAAGAGCTATAAGTTCTCACCACAATGGCCTATTAAAACTTCATTCACCAAAGCAATGATTTCAGCATAGGAAAATTCACTTAATGATAACAAAAACTTCTTTCCTGTTTTCAAATACAATAGACCAATAATCAAGTAGGTCACAATCATGCACTATGCTTCTTTAACTGGTTACTTCTTGAGTCAACCGAGATTTTGGTTTCTCAAATATTCCACTCTAATTAAAATTTCCAGGGGGCAGAGTTAGTTTGAATTAGTGAAAAGTCAGAATTTGAGGGTAATTTATTCACAACACAATATTTGCACTCCAAAATACATCAAAACAGGTCTAACACCAACCAAATATAAAGCGAGAATGCACTAGACCTAAGTGCATTTATAAAAAGAAAGCATTTATAAACCTACAAAAATGGCAGCAGGGAAAACACCCCTTCTACAAAAACTCTGAGCTACCAAGAAGCACAAGGATTTGTTTGTCTAGCAAGAGCCTTCCTCCCACACCCCCACACAAGACAGTACAAAATCCCCTCTCTTTCTGTCCAAACATAATCAGATTCACCTAAGTTTTGTCTGAATCATAAATAACACACTGGTCTAGCTGCCTTAATCCTTGCACTGTATACAGGACCTGTTCTTCATGCGGAGATGGGGGGTGAACATTTGGGAGTGCAAGGCACAGAGGACTGGGCTTTAAAATCAACTACTTTGTTGAGCTCTAATCCTCTCAGCAGAATTAGTGACGTCAAGCCAGTTTCCATGGCACAGCCAGGCTCATGACAACTCTGTTATATCAAGCAGAAGGACAAAATGGGCTGCACTTAATAGCACACAGAAACAAACATAAAACCAAGCCCTGGTTAATCTCTCATTTTCCGGGAACTTGGGGAACAATTCTAAGATGGATCGGAAGGTACATTAAGAATATTTGCTGAAGTTCATAATGAAGACTCACATTGCTTCAACGCATTTCCAGTTTGTTATGACAAATAATTCAAGTAAACAAGTCAGGTAGTATTTTCTGATACAATATCCTTAATCCATCTCGCTTCTTACTTGCTAACAGCCACATGATGGTGTCTCAGTGGTGCAAGTCACCGAGGCTTACTAGAACTAAAGCACCGCAGAAGCAGAGCAGAGAACAACATTGCTGATAAGGAAGCACCTTTTCCCGTAACCACGTTCTCTTCGATTACTAGCCCTTCTCACAAGTGAAATGTTCAACTCGCCCAACCCTATAAAACTCAACATCGTGCGTTCATAGCTTCCTATGGATAGAATTCCCAATCACCACACTCTCCTCCATTGTCACCTGGATTTTAAAAATGCCAATCCTTTATTCTTCTGCACATGTCCCACTATTCCATCAGTCTATTGTAGTAACCATATCTATAGCTCTAGGAAAAGACTATTGTCACAGAGGAAGTGATAGGTCCCCTCTGAAGTAAGTCACTGATTTCTGCTTTCCCCGGGAACCTCCTCACTGCCCCACACGGCAGGTGAGGAGAGAGAGGCGGGGTGTGATTGCTGCTATGAAGAAATGGAGCATGGTCAACCCTAATGTGGATGGCTCACTGCATGTAGAGCTTGATGGCAGTCAAGGGAGACTGTGTAAAAAAGACTGTCACAATTATTCATATTCCCATTTCTAAGTGTGCTCTTGGAGGGTCACTGCTTTCATTTCTAAGCTTGAACAGAACACTGAACTTGGTACAGACAGTTCTCTAAACAGGCTCTCAAGAAGACCGAGAAATATATCAAAATAGTTCTAGGTCAGAAGAGAATCCTGGAACATGGGGGTAAGGTAGATAATTAGAACTAGCAATCTAAGAGCATTGTACAAATATTTCTTTGTTGAAGAAAGTTTGCAAACACTTACCACACAAAAGAGAACTGCCTGTCCTAAAACACCATAACATGTCATAATTCCACCTTAAGCAATACAGTATGAAAGAAGCTATTTTTAGCTTTTCCATGGTTGTTATGGCAACCACCTCCTGGCTCCAGCTGTACACGATGTTTATAATTCCAGGGAAGTGGAAAGAGCAAATTTCCTCTATAATGCAATTATGCACTTTCTACCTCTCTGGTAATATAATACCTTGGTTTGATTGCAGATATTTGTTTAGTGATGGTCAGTTGGCCTTCGGCTATAGTTCTAGAGGGTATGGAAAATCTCATACATCAGAGACAGAATCAGTGCAAGGGGGAAAAACAACAACAAAGGATCTTTATACAAGACTCTGCTTTTACTCAATGTAGATTCGAATCCAATAGTAACCAAGCATAGGAAATAGGCCATTTGGGGACAGTGTAAAATGCAGGCTCTAATATAATCACTTAGAATGTATAAGGCTTATCAGATGAGCTGGTAAATTTGAGTTTTTCTTTCTTCTTGGGCACACAGCCTCTGACTGAGTTCTTGGCAATGGGATGTGGGCAGAGCTGAGTACAGCACTTCCAGGCCTGGGCCATGAAACCTCCATAAAACCATTTTTTATTTTCTCACCTCATCTGTTAGCTGGATCCAGAGGACTCAGCAGAGAACTGCAAGGCCCAAGGGAAGAAGAGGGGAGGCCCTAGGTGGAAGGAGCCTGAGACCCTGAGTAACTAGGTAGAGCAGAGCCCTGACCACTGATTCTTACTGGCTGTGCTGCAAGGGAAAAATCAACTATTCTGGTGTTAAACCACTGAGATTTGGGGGTGTCTGTTATAGTAGTTAGCCTACCTTGACTAATTCAACTAGCAACTCTTTTAACTCAAGTGAATATAGCTGTTACTCCCCCTAACCAAAATAACTGTTTCATAAAATGCACTAGTTTATGTTCTTAACAAGTGCCACAATCACCCCCATGATCGCAGTTTCAGTCCAGCCAATGATGGCTTTCGCCAGATCATTTCTCAACCTCAACTTAAAATCAACTTGATTGTGGCACTTGTTAAGAACTAATGAGAAATGTGAGTGGACTTTTTGAAACGCTTCTTTGGTTAGGGGGAGTAACAGCTATATTCACTTGAGGGTCTGTGATTCCTTTGGAGGTTCTTTTAAACTCAAAGCTATTTTGCAGAGCAAGGATGACTATGAAGCCCTAAATTTAGCAAACGAGCGAGCCAGCTCAAGATGCAAGCCCAGCTCTTTTCAACGAATTTTCTTTGAAGGCCTAAGCCATCCTTCAGGCTTTTCCAAGGGAAGAACAGAGTTTAATCCCAATTTGACACTTCATGCTATTTCAAATGTAAGAACTCAACAACACATTTCTCAATAAAAATGAAGACATCCAGCACGTTCTAGTGGAACTCAATATAAAGTGGGACAAGGAGGCTAGTGGACAGAGTCTTTTTCCTCCAAGGGTGGGGCTGACAGAATAACCTCATAGCTCAGGTTCCTCATACGCCCATGCTCCCAGGAAGACCCGGAAAACCAGAGGATGGGGCCTCCCTTCATGAAACTCCACTGGTTTGGGCTCTGAGAGCACACAGCTCTGAGAAGGGATTCCCCGGGATATCCCAGGAACTCTACCCACCCCCTCAGAACAGCAGGCAATTGAGTTAGTGTTGGTGACTCAGGCAGACTTTTTATCCGGATCTAAAGGAACCACTGCAGAGGGGAATGAAAAGGGAATTGAGTGGAAAAAGCCTCCCCCACCAGATGACTCACACTTCGCCCTGTGACTCATTACTGTCACTAAGACGTGGAGGAGAGGTTCATTAGTCACTTTAGTGAATTTTTTTCAAAGAAAGGATTCTCCCTATAAATAACCATGAGCTCTGTCTCTCCAGTTTGGAGGGTGAGCTCGTGACTCACCTTTCTACCATGCCAGGCAGCACCAAGCGTGTCATCTGCAAAAGAGAAAAACAAAGCATTGGTGACAGCTGGGGATGCAGCAGAGAAGAAGTGAAAAGAACCCACCCACACAAACAAGAAGGGAATCACAAAGCTGCTCACCATCTCTACAGACAGCACCTCTATTTTATAGAGTCTGTGTGATATGTGCCAAGAAAAGGAATCAGATGAAATTACCGGAGAGAACATTGGGAGTACTTTCAGTGAGCTTGGCTAAAATTATTCTTGCCTGATATGTTAATACTGGCACAGAGATCTTCAAATAATTAAAGATTTACAGTGAAATCGAAGTATCTCAAAATGCATTCTCAGGAAAGGACAAGGGTTATCACAAGAAATGATGTGCCTACAAGACTGCTTAAGCTTTCTCATCTCAAAGGCTCAAATGATCTTTCCCTATCAAAAAGGCCTTTAGAGGAAGGCCATAGAGTGGCGTGTTGGCAAATAATAAGGATTTCTTCGCATTCATTTCTCTTGTTGCTCTAGTCAGCTGTGATTGAAACTCATCCTTAGAGAAAGTTGAGGTTAATTTGTGATCTCAAGTAACCAATAATGGGAAAACAATACTTGCATTATTAAAAGGACTTCATAATTGTTTACTACATACACAGAAGATGATGACAGAGACCATCTGTAAACTGTTTAATTCAGTAAGCCATGATTAACTAAGGAAAGTTAAGATATTCACTGGCTTAGTCAAGGCCACATAATAAAGTTCTGAGGTTAAAACATGAATTCTCAACTCCTAGATATCACCATTTTTTGCAAGCAAATTATTTTTGTATTATGTAACCTCTTAGCACTTGGTCATTTTTTGGGAGAGAGCAGTACAAAGGAAACACTATTTCATAAATCTCAGAAAGACAACCAAATTCCAAATGAAAACATTAAAATTCAAGATAATTTAGTAAAATAAGAAGACATATATTGTCACCTATATCACCATTATATATAAACTAGTAGAGGCCCAGTGCAAGACATTCGTGTACTTGTGGGGGGAGGGGTCCAAGCAAGAGGGTGCAGACCCACAGATGGACATCCTTGGGGGGTGGGAAGAGACAGAACAAAGGGGTCCTTAGCGCTGCCATGGAGGCAGGAAAGACTCCCGCCACCACCGCTGTGCTCACCAGCCCTGAGTGCAGCTTCTGGCTGAGCAGTGCTCCCACTGTGGGAGTGCACTGACCACCAGGGGGCATTTCCTGCATCGAGCGTCTGCCCCCTGGTGGTCAGTGTGTACCACAGCAATCATTCCTTTCACCATTCGGTCGATTTGCATATTAGCCTTTTGTTATGTAAGATAAGAAATAGAGTATAACAACTTGTCTTAGAATCCAGGCCATTTACACAATAATCAGGACACCACAAATACTGATAGCCACTTTGTTCACTTTTGCCCTGCCCTCTAAACCCAGAGTAACCTGCTTGGAGTAAACAGGATCTGAATTCAAGCAACTGAAAAATGAGCTCACACAAATTAGAAGAAAAATAATACAAATGCTTTAAGCAAGTTCTCAATTGGTATTATTAACAATAATTTTAAAAACAATAACATAACAGTGAAAAGAATTACATGAAGCAGCAAAACTGTTGTTTTGGAGAAATTAGATGGTAACTCAATTGGAAGTCACATTAGAATAAGATAGCACACATTTCCTTTGGCAAACTGTATAATTTGAGCTCTTTGTTACCAAGAATACAACTTAATTAGAAACCCTTACAATTTAACCTGTATGGCAAACTGAATATTTATTGTGTAGGGGATGAAAGCTTAATTAGATAAAGTTTAGAGAGTGCTCTGAGATCTCTACATATTATTTAATGTTCTCTTTTATTAATGCTTAAGTCTTTGTGGAAGGTAAGAGTTTTCCTTAGCATTTCCCCCCCACCCGCATGACTTAACCTGAAATTCAACCCAACGCCATAAAAACAATTTTGTAAATTATGGTTTGATATATGCTAAAATAATTTAATAAAAGTAAAAGAGCTTTCCAAAACAGAGGGCTTTGGAAATAATAATGTGCCAATTATTAATGAATCTAAAGCCATAACTTACAAACTGTCAAAAATTTTAAATAAAAAAACACATATCAGCCTAGATTGTTTTTTTTCTAAATTTAGCATACTATAATATGCTAAAAGTTTCCATCACTTAAATTTCCCCAAAATAAGCTGACTTCTTAAAAAGTGACAGATTTTAGGAGGAGAAAAGAATCCCTAAAGTTCTCAAAGAGATCTTTACATGTTCAGCCACATGTAAGAAACTTCTCCTTTACTAGCTTTACTCTGAGCTAGAAAGAACCTTAGAATCAACCAGCAACTACTCTGTTTTTGTTTTGTTTTTTAAGATGAAAACTGTTGAAACAGTAGTTGTCATTCAATTTGGCAAACCCAGCATTTTGTAGTTATGTTTGGAACAGTCCATTACTATGAGACCCCATGGCCAAATGTCCCCAGTCATTGAGAAAATTGGAGGAGCATAACGTGATAGCTGCTTTCAAATGCACGAAAGGACTCTGGGTATTAACTTGAAATGTCTTCATCTAGAAAAGCCCTGGGTGGGGCTCAGTGGTGAAGGCCATACTCACCTTCCTGTAATTTATTAATTTCCTAATGTTGTTAACTTGAATTCTTGGGGCAGGGTGGGGGGGTAAATTCTTAGCATAATCCCTAAATTAAATACAATTAGACTGCTCAACAGAGATTCTGCTCATAGATTTCCAAATTAATAGAGGGCTCCCCCTACTGGTACCATGTCACAGCCTGAGGCAAATCCATGTAAGAAAAGGGAAACAAATTCTTCACCTGTGCTTTTCATCCACCTGCACCCCGCCCCCCATTCCAAACATTTATCACCAACAGACAGGGCTTAGCATTACCCACTTCCGGCTAAGTAACATACCACAAGTACATAGTGGTATCAGAAGGAAAAAGTTAGCTTTTCAAATACTTCAAGTGCTTTAATTTCTGATGATCATAGAGATGGAAGAAATTTATTTAGTCAAAGCCATTCTAATCTCTCAACACCACTAAGCAGTTCTGCAGTTTGAATAGACTGAGTGTCTGGAATTCCCTGAACAAGGGAATGCAAACCCAAATGCCTAAAATGGCCAGGTACATAACATACACTAGTACAGCAAATCAGACAATAGAGACTAGTAGGGACTGTGGAAATCTGGAGATTGCAAGCCTAACTATTTAGCATAATTAGCTGCTTCTCAGCTTAATCACTTGTTGCCACTCAGCTCTAATCACTTGTTGCCACTCAGCAGTTCAGCTTGGTGTTTCCTGATTTTCAGATTTTTCCCAAGAGAAGCTAGACGTTTGGGTGTGAAATATCTCAGTTTTGAAAACACTGCTTAAGCCAACTGAAGTATGTTGGTAGGGCACATTCAGCCCACAGGTTACTGGTTTGCAACTTCTCACCTAGAATCAGAAAAGGAACTTACCCTCTGCCCATTCCCCTTCTGGCAGATTCAAAGATTAGGAAGTTCTTACAATTTACTTCAGTGTAAATATCAACAACTGATCCAAGTTCACTCTTCTAGGTGAACAGTAAGTGTGATCCTTATTCCCAAAGAATTAGAACTTTCAGTTTTTTCATTCATCCTTTTGGTTTAATCCAAAAATCATTCATTTCATACCCACCACATTGGAGGCTTGGGGCTCAGAAATGGAAAGAAAAAAAAGGACACGGTACCATCCTCATGCTGTTCACAATCTGTAGGGAGACACTCAACCAGAAGTGAAAAGCTGAGCAAAGGGAAGGCAGGCAGTGTGCACTGAAACTCCTCCGAGAGACCTTGTCTCTTCTGGAGGGATCAGGAAGGCTCCCTGCCCCAGCCCCACCTCCAAGTGCATAAACTTTAACTGAGAACTGAAGAATGAGTGGAATTAGTGAAGTCTGAGACAAGGGAGACTTCCAAAGAGAGAGACCAGCCTGAAGGAACTTTCGCTTCAAAGGCCTGAATGAAGGTGCATTAACCTGAGCACAGTTGGAGGGGGAGAGATCTGAAGGGAAACTGGGGAGGTGAGCAGGGACCAAGTCAGGTGAGTCCTTTCCTGTCTGTAGGTCACATTCAAGATTCTGGACTTGAGGAAAAGGAGAAGTTGCTGCAGGGGTGCAATCCAGTCCGATGTAAATAACACTTTCGCTAAAATATGGAGACTAGAAGACAAGGCTATTCCAGTAATTCCAGCTGAGAAATTTCATGGCTTGGAATCTGTGAAGTATTACTCGGGATGAAAAGTTGATTTGCAAAATAGGAGGTAAAACTGGCCTTGATGGTGTGTGTGTGTGTGTGTGTGTGTGTGTGTGTGTGTGAGAGAGAGAGAGAGAGAGAGAGAGAGAGAGAGAGAGAGAGAGATGCATGTTTCCTTTCTTCACCCTGAACATATCTAGTTCTTCCAACCATTCCTAATAAAACTTAGTTTCAAGTTCCCATTCTGGTTGAATAGCTGATGAAGGAAGAGCTACATTCTGATCCCCTGCTTAACACTCTTCCTCCTCATCTTCAAATAAAGCAAACCAAACGCAGTGGTACCTTACTCGCAGTGGAGGTAATTAATAAACTTGACCTTGGGTCACACCCTCACCTACTTCCTTCTTTGTTCTAAGAAAGGTAAGATAGAACTTTCCTAAGGGATTCAGGTCTAGCCAGGGCCATTCCCTGTGATCCACCTTAGTCACCAAACCAATAGCACCTTCTGGGTCCAGTATCATCAGAAGAAATAATTTTCCCACCCTTGGGGAGCTAGTTTGGGCAGTGTTCATCTGAAAAGGGATAAAGAGTCTATGGTGTCTTGAGATCCTAAAATTTATTAAAGAAATTAAAAAAAAAAACTGGAGGAAGGATGGCAACACCAATTATGGTAAATGCTAAAACAAGTGATCTCAAATCAGAAAAAAGCAACAAAAGATCTATTTTAAAACTTGTCCGTGGATTGGTGTGAAGCTCATTATCCTACTTGTGGAAACTAGACTTGTATTTGCCTGCCTCTGGAGTTGTGGCACTTCTTCCTTTTTCACGATTCCTCTAATAATCAATAGCAGCACAACAATTTAATTTGCAAAATCTCTGTGCTTTGAGATGTAAAGCCCTCCAGGCATGAAACCAGAATTATTTTAGAAAAGTGTGGTTCAATATGTGGAAGTTTAATGACCTCTAAACTCCACCATTTCTGCTCTGAAGGTCATTATCTTAGACTAGAGGCCCAGTGCACAAATTTGTGCACCAGAGGGATCCGATGGCCTGACCTGCAGGATTGGGCTGAAACTGGCTCTCTGATATCCCCTAAGGGGTCCCAGATTGTGAGAGGGCACAGGCCAGGTGGAGGGACCCCACTGGTACATGACTGGGCAGGGGAGGGAGGTTGGCCAACCCGGGAGGGATGCGGGAGGGCTCCAAGGCATATCTGGCCCATCTTGTTCAGTCCCCATCGGCCAGTCCCCGGGAGCAAGCTAACCTACCAATTGGAGCATCCTACCCCCTTATGGTCAGTGCATGCACAGCGAGCATTTGAATGGCCTTAGATATCATTAGCATATTACACTTTGATTGGTTGAATGGCTGACCAGACACTTAGCATATTAGGCTTTTATTATATAGGACTTTAGTCACAGACCATCTGAAATCACAAGGAAAAATCCCCAGCTAGTAGGGCTCTCTTCCAGGTTAAGGCTAATCTATCTGTCATATTGGCCACCTATATAGAATTTCCATACCCCTGGCTCTTCTTACCTTGGCATTTACCTGCTCTGCAGGATTTGAAAGATTTGAAAGCAAAATTGGAAAACAAGCAACAAGGCTTCTAAACATCCCTTAGGTTACTTCAACTAACAGTATCATGCCTGGTAAAGAGAAAGCCCAGTTAAGTAAGTCACTGAGAGAGAAAAAAAGGAACAAACCTAAACTATTGAGTAAGATGAAAAGTGAACTGGAGGGCTTAGTGGCTGGGGAGAGAGGACTAAACTGGACTCTACGATTCCACATCAAGGATCTATTGGCAAAAGCATTCGGCTGGCATTTCTCTCCCAGTATTCTTCTGTACCACTCACCACTACTTCGGCTGGTGACGACCTCTAATTCCTTTGGTCAGGATATTTCATTTTTATTATTCTTCTAATGGAATATGACACTTAAGTGATTTTTACAATGATATGACCTACTCATATAGGATAAGAGCACATGGACCAAGCAATAATCCTGGATCTGAAGGTATGTAAAGCCAGGTCACTCAATGCATAGCACCGGACTTAAAAGATGCTGTGGCCCTACCAGCAAACGTCTCCAGATTCCCAGCATGCTCTACAGCCAGTCAACCCCTCTCATGATTTGGTAAGGAGATAATATTTTGACCAACACTGGTGGTGAGAAGAGGATTTTCTCTTTCTTATATAAACCTTTTTGATGTATTTATTGTGGCTTTAGGCTGAGACATCCATGCCCTAGTTCTCCTGATGTCTAGCCACCATAAAACCTTGTAAGATTCTAGAGCCAGACCAATTCTCATCTTTTTTAAAGTTACCCCAGGGCTCCAAACAACCATTCCTACTGAAAATGCAGCCCTGGCCCTGGCAACATAACACAGTCAACAAAAGGACAATAGGCACAATTCATCAAAATATGCCACAGGACAGATGACAGCCGCATGAAAGAGCACTGAATCCGGGAGGCCACACACAAAACTTCATCAAGGCCAATGCCCTTTTCTCAGTACAAGCAAGACAAACACATATACCATAACATACATATTGCCATGTTCCTCCTGCCACTAGACCTGCCTTTCTGAAACGTAGATCAGATCACACCTATTTCTACTTTTCAGCTTCCTGTGGCTCTCCATCGTTTTGAGCACAGCACTCAGCTTTGCTGCATAATCATGTCCTAACTTACTTTTCTGGCCTTCAGGTTAGCCGCCCCACACCACTCGCCTCCCGTTGTGAACCAAACCTTTCATACCTGAACTACCCAACTGTGCTGCAGAGATGGTAACTACACGGACCCTCGCCAACAGTACGATAAAAAGGGGCTGTGCTCCAGATGCCATTAAGTCCATGACAACTAAATCAAGAGTTTTAAATGGTTTTTCCAATAAAGTGCGCATCACTAAGGTACAGGAAAATTCATACTATACTAAAGATAAAGAATGATTATTTGACTTAATGAAGAAGGGTTTTAAATAGCAAATGCTCTGAGTGTCATAAGTGAGATTTAATTTGCAAAAAAACCGAGTTAATATACAAAAATGTTAAGCAATTATCCAGTTCTGCTTGTAATCCTTCCCATCTACATATATAAAAGGCTAATATGCAAAGCGTCCCCTCAGGCCAGAAGTTCCATCGCTCACTAAGATGCGCACTGACCACCAGGGGGTGGTGTGGAACAAAGGAAGGCTCCAGCTGGCAGCTAGTAGGCCCCAATCAGTCCTAATTGCTGGCCAGGCCTAGGGACCCTACCTGTGCATGTATTTTGTGCATCCTGGCCTCTAGTCAACAATATAATAGGATATGGTATGTTTCATAATTTAGCATTGGCTCCACTATCTGATTTCATGGGAACAAGCATATTTGCCAGTGTAAAGAGAAAGTGGATGCCGAAACCGGTTTGGCCCAGATTCGATTCAGGTCAAGGGCATGTACATTGGTTGCGGACACGTCGGAGGTGTGCAAGAGGCAGCTGTTTCTCTCTCATTGACATTTCTAGCCTTCTCTCTCTCTCCCTTCCTCTCTGTAAAATATCAATTAAAAAAAAATTTTTTAAGAGAAAGTGGAAGAGGAAGAATGAAGAGGCGGGAGAAGCATTTTATAATTTGTCAAGGTATTAGGACTGGTGGTTCACTTTTATTTCATCATTATTTTGAACAAACTGAAAGGTGCTCTACAGTGCTGTTGGATTTGAGCTGCTTTCTCCACATTTGCCCCCTGCACTGCTCATCTTTAAGGAGGGACATGAGGTGACCACCACCACACAGGCTCATCTGTGCTCAGATGCTGCTTGAAGGATGCAGTGTGTGGCCATGGAGCACAGCAAGCTGACTGGTTCTCACAGATCAAGGTCAGGAAGTTGGCCTTTTATCATTAGGGTTCTGTATACTGCCAACCAAAAACGCATGTTTTGTGAGACCGAGAAGGCCCGGTTTTATACTATAAGTATATACACCAGTTTAGTTCAGTTCAGTTCTGACAAGCAGAAGAAAATACTAACGTGTCTAGTATAAAGTTTTGTACCGTTTATTTGACAGAGGGATTAAAATTATCAGGACACTAATTTGTAGCTAGTATCAATTCTATAAAATAAAATTTAAACATTCGAACATATTTTTCATCATGAACTCATTACAATATATTATGAAACATATACATAATTTTAACACTCATTATTTTTTAAAATATGTTTTTCTTTTTAATTGATTTTAGATTTGCTAGCTAGTCTCCACTTTAGCATATATTAGCTATAGTGTCTTTGGTCAGCATACACAAGTGACAAGGCTATAACACATGCCTAGCAACTACTGTGTTTCCCCGAAAAATAAGACATCCTCTGAAAATAAGACCCACTTCATGGAAACATAATACATCCCCTGAAAATAAGACCTAGTGCATCTTTGGGAGCAAAAATTAATATAAGACACTGTCTTATTTTCGGGGAAACAGGGTAGAAACCAGTCAATTTTACATGTGGCTAAGAAAAAAACATTCTTTATTGTCCCATACTTCTCATTAATACTTTACCACAATATTTAACTCATCAACTTACATGTATCACAGAAAATATAAAAGGAAAACAATTTACCAGTGATGACTTGCATATAGATGAAAACTTTGGAAAACTTTGTAAAAATCGATCTTAAGCCTAAGTTAAATTGTATGGTCCCTGGGCCTACCATATGGTTGCATATAATGGAGGCATTTAATTAATGTCTCGTTATTAAAAAGCAAAATTATACAGACACCAGTTTGGTATTCAGTTCTTTCTACTTCCTTTTTTAAAAAATTTTATTGATTTTTCACAGAGAGGACGGGAGAAGGATTGAGAGCTAAAAACATCGATCAGCTGCTCCTGCACACCCCCCACTGAGGATGTGCCCACAACCAAGATACATGCCCTTGACCAGAATCGAACCTGGGACCCTTCAGTCCACAGGCCGATACACTATCCACTGAGCCAAACTGGTTTCGGCTCTTTCTACTTCCTGAAGACATAAGAAAATAGACCAGTTTCATCTGGAAAACATAGTTACATCGAAAGAAGAGTTGACTGAAATGAACAAGCTGATTATTTCAGTGTTCTTAAACAAAAAAAGATCAAAAAAGGGTGAGAAGCTGCTTACCTTACAAACAGAAAGAATATTAACAGTTATCATTTTCTTGATGGTCTGCAAAAAAAAACATATTATTTTATATAGATCATGGAAATGACCACAAAATGCACATGTGATATGAATGATCTGGCAATGCATTGAAAGTTTCCTTGGGTACAGTAGGTGTCTCGGGAAATGACAGGAGTTGGGATGGAGAGATAGATTTTATCTTACTAGTACTCTCAGTGTTATAGTACTTTTCAACCAAAAGCAATTCATGCTAATCTGCAAAACCCAAGGTACCTGTGCAAGTCAAATCTGAAAGCAAAAAGACAAACTTAATCTAAAGTAAATATGAACCATTTGTAATTTCCTCTCTGCTAATACAAAAAGGAGAAATGATTGAAACTAAAGATCTCAACGATTTTTTAAAATTTTACATATTCCTTCAATGATACCTTCTTTTAGTCCTTATTTTAAAAAAAAAATATGCAGGCATCAAGGATACAGCTTTCATTTTGAATCACTACCTGAATCTACCTGAATCACTAGTATATTGTTGTCTATTAACAACTTCATGATTTTTAAATTGGTGTTTGGAATCCTAATACTTAAAACAAAGTTATTATTATCCCTGGTACTGTACAAATGGCGTTATTAATATTTTCTCATTCAACGCCCTTATGAAGTCTATTGTATGGCAAGGGACAGGACACAAAGTATGGTAGAGATCACCGTCAGAGTAACTCGGGTAACAAGTAAAAGAGCCAAGGATTGGACCTCAGGCAGCTCGACTCCAGGGCTCACAGTCTGAGCCATTTTACCACACTGTCTTCCCAATACCTGCATGCATTCCTTTTGTTATCACAATATACAAAGAAAGACTTACATTGTCCAAGTCAGGAATTTCCAGAAAGAATTCAGGATACTCATATGCGACTCCCACATTGTTCACTGAAATAAGACAAGACTGTTAGCCTGCTAACATATATATTTTATAGATTTTTTTAAAAACATTCAGATTAAAGGTTTCAATAATACTATTTATGGTTGGAGTGACCTTTTCCACAACTTTCTACTCAAAAATGTATCCATGTGTGTACAGTTCAAGAGTCTCCTCTGTCATTAAACCTGCTTGTACCTACCACGCACACTCAGCTCCTAACAAAAGAACTTATGTTCACTTTCTAATTTCCACAACCCCTTGGAGTATGTCTATTCTGCCTCTGTAATAGTTATTGCTCAACTCATTTTTAGATCTTAAATTTTCAGGGTAGAAAGAGCAGAGAATACTCTTAGTAAGGTAAACTGGAAACTTGAGTTCCACTTATAACTATTTCAGAAAATGTGTGACTTGGGATAAGTCACATAGGACAGGCATCTGTTTCTTCAACTCTGAAATGAGAGCTCACTCAATCATCCAACACAACCAGAAGGAAAAGTCAGTTTCTGGCATCATGGAGAATACAATCGAGTAGGAAGAGAAAGGCACTACACAAAAAGAATTAAAACAATTATTTTGTTACAAAGTGTTATAGGAGTCAATGCCTGGAGCACCTGAGCTTATCTGGGAAGTGAGAGACGGCTTCTCTGTGGAGGCCAAGAGAGTGGGTCAAACATCTCCAGCAAACCATCCTTGCCTCCTAGCCCATAGGCCTTGAAGTCATGCCTTAGTCTTCCTGTATTCCTACTCCTCAACCACCTACCTAAGACTGGAGCTGCAAGACAAGTGAGAAGCTATGAATAAGCATATATAATTAGGTACATGACTAACACTCAGATATCCTTTAGCTTCCTTAGTCCTGGAAAGACAAAGACAAACCCAGAATAAGGAATATTTGCAGGAATCATACAAATAAAATATCTCAGAATTTATTTTAACCAAATACAAGTGAAATGGATTATCTATCTATCTATCTATCTATCTACCCATCTAGCTATCTGTATTTTATCATCACAACAACTACATTACCTCCCTTTTGAAAACTGAAGTTCACAGCATTTCAATCACTCACCCAAGATCAGAAAGAAGGAATTCAAACTCGGGAAATTTGACTTCAGAGGCTAGGCCCTTAACCACTACATTAAAGCCCTCACAGGCCTTCCTCCAGTCTTCAGTTCAGAAAGAAATATCAGTAATAATTGGAGAATAAATAGAAATCTGATACTGATGTTTAATAAAACTGTGAAGTATTAAAAGAAAGGTTTCAGTAGCAAAAAGATAATGAAGTTATGATCGTCTGCTGAAGCTCATAAGTTGTGCCTGATAAACCTGATAGTAGTAAGAGTAACTTTTTCAATAGACTAACAAAATTAGTAGCTCAAAGGAACTCATAAGAGTTCTATTTTTAGCAGTAAGCCAGTCACTTGAGGCTGTGAGTCTCAAGATTCTACTTGCACAATTTGGTCAGCATGGCCTGAACAAGATCGCTGGAACCTGTCTGAAAATCTGAAAGCAAAAGATAATGACAATGTAAACTGTATTTAAGTAGGATTCTGGCCCATCTGAATAGGCGTAGTATCTACACATAATTAATAACAGCAAGTCCAAATCCATTTTTGTTTTATTCAATGGGTTCTCTACCCACCAAGGGTTTTGGGATTCAATTCTATAAAAGAGCTGTTAAAATTAAGCCCAAACTAGTAGCAGGTGGGACTTTATACTCACTGGGCTTTGCTTTAACCATCTTCGGAATTAGAAAGGATAAATAACTGATTTACAGCATGACTAAGAGAAACAGCTACATCCAAAATACCTATTAAAGTGCTCCACATAAAATAGTCTTTAAAAAGTCAGGTTAAGATAACAGAATCCTTGCCCTAGCCGGTTTGGCTCAGTGGATGGAGCATAGGCCTGCAGACTGAAGGGTCCCACGTTCAATCCCAGTCAAGGGCATATGCCCAGGTTGCAGGCTCAATCTCCAGTGGGAGGCATGCAGGAGGCAGCAGATCAATGATTCTCTCTCCCTCTCCCTTCCTCTCTAAAATAAAAATAAAAAAGTATTAAAAATAATAATTAAAAAATAAATTTAAAAAAATGTTTTTTAAAAAAGATAACAGAATCGGCCAAAGCCGGTTTGGCTCAGTGGTAGAGCGTCGTTCTGTGGACTGAAAGGTCCCGGGTTCGATTCCGGTCAAGGGCATGTACCTTGGTTGCGGGCACATCCCCGGTAGGGGGTGTGCAGGAGGCAGCTGGTGGATGTTTCTCTCTCATAGATGTTTCTAGCTCTCTATCTCTCTCCCTTCCTCTCTGTAAAATATCAATAAAATATATTTTTTTAAAAAGATAACAGAATCCTTAAAGAAAGAATCTGTCAAATTATAATATTCATCAGGACTAAAAACTAACTTCCACCTCATACAGCATACTCCATCTCCCTTCACTTTCCCATATCTAGAAAACTTCCTTTCTAGCCCATGGGAAAATTAATGCTCTACTTCCGAATACTGAAGAAAATTGAGTAGTATAATTGTAAATCATTTAAGATCCAGATTGGGGTTGTTTTTTTTTTAAAGTCTGGGATTTTGCAAGCAGCACAGTTGACTTTGCAATCTTTGCAAGCACAGAGTCCAGCTAAGGAAGCTCACAAATAAATAACTAAGCCAGTAGGAAGCGTTATTCTGGTTAAGGGCACACTAATGATAGAAAGCCTTCAGACATGTCTCTGCTAACTGAGCAAAGGAAAGCTAGCGAAACTTTCTACTCATACCATGAGAACTTGAACATCTACTTAACACAGCTCTAAAAGAAAACCCAGTCAACATGGAGAGCTTCTGCCCAAATAAATAAACAGTATCATGTATAAGGGCTACACTTTTACAACTAAAAATACACACGGAAAAAAAAGATAAAGTGGGAACAGATCTTTCAGAACATTGAACCAGATTTTATGAGGAGGAAGTACATGTCAATGTCATATTGGCATCAGGTCCCAATGCAGCAGTTTTCAACTACTGTGCTCAAAGAATTTTTAAAACATGCAATACTTGACTATTTAGTAAGGGGCACTGGCCTCTTTTCCCTTAAATTGTGTGTGTGTGTGTGGGGGGGGGGGGATGGACGACACACAAAAAAAACACACATAAAAAATGGCCCTGGCCAGTTCTGCTCAATGGCTAGAACATCGGTCCATGGACCAGACCAAACCATCTAGGGTTCAACTTCTGGCCAAGGGCATGCACTTGCGTTGCAGGCTCCAGTCAAGGAGGCAACCAATCAATTTTCTCACATTGATATTTCTCTCTCTCTCTCTCTCTCTCTCTCTCTCAACTTCTGGCCAAGGGCATGCACTTGCGTTGCAGGCTCCAGTCAAGGAGGCAACCAATCAATTTTCTCACATTGATATTTCTCTCTCTCTCTCTCTCTCTCTCTCTCTCTCCCCCCCCCCCCCTTCCACTCTCTCTAAAAATCAGTGGGGACAAAATCCTCAGGTGAGGATTAACAACAAAGTGATAACAGCCAGCACAACAATAGATGTCTGATGTGAATGAATTATACCTATTATTGTCAGGTCAGCAACAACAACAAAAAGTATTCTCGGTGTGCTGCAGAATTTTCGCTAGTTCCTGTGTGCCATGGGGTGAAAAGGTTGAAAGTCGCTGTTCTATACCAGGGATTAGGACTCTTAAATCCCTTTGTGCTTTACTGGTTGAACTCTTTGCTAGTGAGATATATGCTACCCACCTTCTCTCCAGAGAGGCTGTAACCACTCAGAGTGCTTTTATTTAAGAGTGTAGAGGAAAAACAACTGTTGCTCTCAAATGGTTATTTCTATAAACTGTACAATTGTGCAAATCTCTTGGAAGAGGCAAACAGATTGCAATTTTATTTTGTGACATTAGGTGGCAGCAATAACCAAGTGGCTGGAGGAAAGCTTTCAGGGGAACTGGAAAAGGAAGAAACAGGCTTAGGGTAGGAGTAAAGGATGGAATTATTTCCAGGATAATTTAATTTCATTAAGAATGGGTGCATACAATGCCATTTTAAATATTGCAGGATTCATTCTAGGATTCACCAAACCAAAGAATGCCACAAGTTACTTCTACATTATTCATATAGTTGAAAATCTTTCTAAATGGAAGAATTTAGATGTATTTTTTTCTTAATCCTCACACGAGTATTTTTTTCCCCATTGATTTCTAGAAAGAGTGGAAGGGAGAAAGGAGGGGGAGAGAGAAACATTGTCATGAGAGAGATACATGGATTGGTTGCCTCTCCCACATGCTCCTTTAGGGGCTGGGGAATCTGAAACTGAGGCAAGTGCCATTGACCTGGAATCAAACCTGAGACCCTTCAGTCCACAGACCAACGCTCTAACCACTGAAAAGACCAGTCAGGGCAATGGAAGCATTTTAAATTGGCATTAAATAGCTGTTCATTAGTGGGGGTTTTAATCCTACAAGTGAGGCATCAGAGAGGTTTAAAATTTTTTATTCAGGGACCCACAGAACCCATTTACTAGTGTATCACGTCATATCTTTCAGAAAACAAAGGATGTCTGTGTAATCTGAGAATTCCAACCACTACTCCAACAATCACCACAGGACCAGGAACAGATATAACATCAATCCCATCAGTTTCTCACCGGAGTTTCAATACTGAGAAGAGCTCAATAGAACAGAGGAGACAATCAGAGGACAGGGGTGAAGACAGACCAAGAACAAGGACGAGGTGAGTGGTTAGATGAGGAGGTGGCAGGTTGGTTCTCCATGATACCCTCCACAACTCTCACAAACACCAATAAATAAGAACTGTCTTTTAAAGACATAGAAAATCCACAGAGTAATTCTGAATGTTATATAAATATTCTAAATGATGTCATTGAGAATATGCAGTTTAAAAATCACTTCCACGTCTCATCCCTAAAAAGGAAAAGAAGCATGCACAAGATTTCTGTTTCTTCTAAATTCATTTACTGCTGCTTCTGACCCACTGGATGTTTAGAATCCTTTATCAAAACCGGCTGCTACAGAGATAATGACGTCATTAGAAAATTAGATTTTTGGTAACTGGGTTGGGTATGAGGGAGGAGCAAACAATATAAACTATACAATAAAAATCCATTTGAACAAAGCACAATAACAGATATGAATATACACACACACATCACTTTCAAGCTGCTGCTTTTTCTAGATTAATCAGAGAGAGGAGAAATTAAGGTGATTTAGACACGTTGCCTAATGGTTGGGCTTTCTAATATATCAAATAAGGCAAAGTACTCTATTTCCTTCTCATCATATCTAAGTGGAAATCATTTAGTCTACATTTCAGTTATATTTGTAGTTACATATACTCATTCAGCTCAAATGAAACATTAGGAAAATGAAAAACCTGTTAGAGTTCATTAATGAAAATGGATTAGGAAAAAGTGCTGTCACTTCATTATATTTCAAAATAAACCAAAAAAGTGTATGTACCCAATGTGGGGGGGGGACCTCTCCTTTGAACTAAAAAAAGGTATAGATCTCGGAGTCCAATACACCCAGGCTTTAGTCCTGGTTTTACTCTAACAGCTCCTAACAAGAGGATTTTACTCCCCCAAAAAATCTGTTTCCTCATTCTTTCATTCTTTCTCTCTCTAGAAATGTAGAGAATTAAACAATATCATGCAAAAATATTGAACTCAATCCGGAAACATATTAGTATGTTAATAAACAGAGAAAGAGTTGCTGTTATTTTGCATGGCCAACAAGTGTTACTGAACTCCTATTTCTACCCTCTTCCAGGTGCTGGGGAGGCAGCAGGATGGTCAAGGTCGCTGCTCTGACTGGATGGCACCTGCATCCTTCTGAAAGAGCTCTGGGCAACAGTTCATCAGTATAAATGTTTACACTGATTACATTTCTCCTAATTGCTTCGCTGTCATCTTTATTTCACTCAAGGAGAACTAGTCTTCCAGTCTACAGAGAGTGTGGAAAGTGATGCAAAGAAAACTCCTTTTATGCCTTATTTAACATATTGCGGGAGCTAGCACATATTCCTACTCTGGCAGATGATATTTGGAACACCATGTAAAACATTTTGCAAACTTCACAGTTTTCATACACTTGTGAGTAGCAATTTCTAAATAAAAGAGAGTTTACAGGGCTTTAAAATTTGCAGTGCCTTTAATCAGAAATTGGAAAATTAAGATTGAGTCAGAAGCAACACGACAGAATGTTTCGTTTCCACTGTTTAATTATAAATTGCTTGTGATCCTCATTACAGCACTCAGTAAGATTTGCCATCCATAAACTTAGAAGACGGGATGAGGAAAGAAGGGTAACATGAGGTTGGTAGTTAAAACGGAAGCACCTACCAATTTCATGATTTAGCGTTCTATTTACATTTCTGACATCACAGCTAATTATCCAGTTTTAAGTTAAAGATTCTGCTCTAATTGATACCATTAGTGGGTTCTAGTAAGAGGAAATACGTTTGAATTCTAAGTCTTGTTCTCCCTTTAGAAATCCTAACTTATTCCATACATCCAATGGAACTATCCTTAGTCAGATAATGTTGCTGATGACTCTCCTAGTATTAAAATGGAAAATTCCACGTACCTCTTCTGTTTGCCATACAGAAGAGGAAATTCCATACTGTCAATACAAAGGAGGGCATTTAGGCCAGAGAGCCAGTCATCTACTTGAATCTCCCACTTGGATTTCTAAAATCCCTCTTAAGTTTAGCATATTGCAAAGTGAAATCATCATTTTTCTCTAAAGAATTTGCTCCTGATCCAGGGTTTTCAGTTGTAGAGAAATAGCACCCAGTTGCTTAAGGCAGAACTTGGAAGTTGCTAACTACTAATTGTATAATTTTAAATTCTGTAAGTCTATTTCTTGTCCGTAAACATGGCCACAGAAATATTAATATCTACCCTCGTAGGATTGTGGAGGATTAAATGAGATTCATTAGCATGGTATCTGGCATATTTTAGAAAATGCTTAATGAGTGTTGGTAATAATAATTAAAACCAAATAACTATTATTGTTATTCTTTTCCAGACAAGACCTTTGAAGAATGCCTTCATCAGATCCTGGTTCTGTTTTGTTTTGTTTTCTTCTTTTTTTTTAAGATAAACTTTGATTTAATAAGGTAGAGCACTTTATACATTATTGATACTTAGACTGAAACAGTAATAACATTTTTCATAATAATTTCAGTTCAAATATCTTGTACATTTTGTTTTACATTTTTTATTGATTAAGATATTACATATGTGGTCTTATCCTCCCACTGCCACCTCCCATCCCCCTACCCCAGCTCATGCCCTTACCCCCTGGTGTCTGTGTCCATTGGTTAGGCTTATATGCATGCATACAAGTCCTTTGGTTGATCTCTCTCCCTTACCCCCACCCTCCCCTACCTTCCCTCTGAGATTTGAACATCTGATCTGTTCTCAGTCTCTGGATCTGTTTTTGTTCATCAGTTTCTGTTGTTCATTATAATCCACAAATGAGTGAGATCATGTGATATTTATCTTTTTCTGACATATTTTGCTTAGCATAATGCTCTCCAGTTCCATCCATGTTGTTGCAAATGGTAGGAGATCCTTCCTTTTTACAGCAGGGTAGTATTGCATTGTTGAGATGTGCCAGTTTTTTAATCCATTCATCTGCTGATGGACACTTGGGCTGTTTCCAAATCTTAGCTATTGTAAACTGTGCTACTATGAACATAGGGGTGCCTATATCCTTTCTGATTGGTGTTTCTATTTCCTTGGGATATGTTCCTAGAAGTGGCATTACTGGGACAATGGGAGTTCCATTTTTAACTTTTTGAGGAAACTCCATCCTGTTCTCCACAGTGGCTGCACCAGTTTGCATTCCCACCAGCAGAGCAGGAGGATTCCTTTTTCTCCACATCCTTGCCAGCACTTGTCATTTGTTGATGATAGCCATTCTGACAAGTGTGAGATGGTATCTCGTTATTTTTATTTGCATCTCTCAGATGATTAGTGACTTTGAGCATGTTTTCATGTGTTTCTTGGCCTTCTTTATGTCCTCTTTTGAAAAGTATCTATTTAGGTCCATTGCCCATTTTTTGATTGGGTTAATTATCTTCCTTTTGTTAAGTTGTATGAGTTCCCTGTAAATATTAGAGATAACATTGGCAAATATGTTCTCCCATGCAGTGGGCTTTCTTGTTGTTTTCTGGTTCTATTTCTACTTCCTAAACATCTCTCCAGTCATCCAACTCCCATTACCATCATCCTAATATGAAACCATCATCATATTATGCTTCATTGCTGAAATAGACATACTGGTCTCCTTTTATCAATTCTTGTCCGCTTCAACTTGGGAGTCAGAATGATCTCTCTAAAATTCTATTATGATATCAATTTACTTCTTGAAACTCTACAGTGTTTACATTGTCCTTCCAAAAAAGCCCAAAAGCTAATAAACCTGGTTTTGAAAGCCCTTTCGTGATCTGGCCCTGCTTCATCTCCAGACTCCAGCCACTTCCTCTGCAATCCATGCTCTAGATTTACAGGTCCTCTACCAGTTCCCCCAATTTGCCAAGCACATTTTCCTTAGGGCTCTGTACTTAGTTTTCTGCCCAGAAACCCTTCCCACAGCTCTCCTTCCAGGGTTCATCAGCCTTCAGGTCTCAACTTAAACATTACTTTCCTAGACAAAACATCTCTAACACTCTTAGCTTTTTCAGTAACACTTTTTCATGGCATACAACACACTCCCAATTACTTGTTCAATGGCTGACTTCCATGAGAGCAGGAACAATATCAGTTTTATTTACTGCTATATCTCTGCAATTTTACTTGTTGATACTCTTGTTTCTCTACAATTTTGCCACCTTTTACTTGTTGAGTAAATCAGTATATGATTGACTGAATGAATCAATCAACAAATAGGAAAGGAGAGCTGCTATATCATAATTTTTTTGGTCTTTGTCAGATTCCAAGGGTAGATGTTCTAAACATTTGGAATTTCCAGGGTTACAGGAGTGTCTTTGCTATTCCTGGTGGGCCTGTGGATCACAGCAGAGTTTATACTAACAAGATGATTCAGAATGGGGATGGGTCACGATGAAGAACAACTGTGTAACTAGAGGGTTGGTTGGGGCTCGGAGCCAGCCCAACCTCTGGAAAAGGAAGCGGGGCTGCAAACTGAGTTCAGTCACTGGAGAAATGAGGCATGCCTACAGAATGAAACCCAGTAGAGACTGTGGACATTGAAGTTCAGTGGAGCTGTCTGGTTGGTGAACAATCAATGTATGGGGAGTGTGGAGAGTCCTGACTCCATAAGGAGAGGACCAGTAGCTGTGTTCCAAACCCTCTCAGACCTTGCTCCATGTGACTCTTCATTGGACTGGTCTTGATTTGCATCCTTCATACAAAAGATATTTTCTTAAGCTCTGTAAGATGTTCCGGCAAATATCAAACCTGAATTTGTAATAAGTTGGTCAGAAGTGCAGTGCTTGGCCTGGGGAGCTCCAAATCTGTAGGATTATTGGGGATTGTGCCCCTGAACTTATGGAGTCTAGACTAACTCTGGGTGGTCAGGGTCAGCATTTGATTGCATTACAAAAGCGAAGTTTTAGAAGTGTCATACATCACTAAAAAGCATGAAAATCACATCCCAGTATAATAGAGATACTCCATGGTCTCTGGAAATGAGCATCCTATCATGCTCCTGTAATCCTTTCCTCTGTAACGAGGCTAATAGCCTATGCCCCTTCTGGGGCCTGAGACATTTTATGCCTGGGCTACAGGGACCAAAAAAAAAAAAAGTGAGTGGATGGAGGAGGGAATTACTTCCAAAAGTATGAAGTTTATCTTTGGTGTTCTCTTAACTAATTATTTTTCCTCCCCTCAGTATCTCACTAATCACTAACCCGCCCCTATAATCTCCTCTTTAAGCCTCTTCTTTTCTATTTCAAAATAGTTTCTCCATGTCTTTCACTAACTAAGGTAGCCATTTCCTCAAGGTGACTGATCCAGCAAGTAGACAGGTAATAAACTGAATGTACTAATCCCAATCCTCCTATCTAATAAAAGAAATATGCAAACTGACCATCACTCCAACACACAAGATGGCTGCCCTTATGTGGTCAAAGATGCTCGCATGTGGACACAAGATGGCCACCACAAGATGACCAGCAGGGGAGGGCAGTTGGGAGGGACCAGGCCTGCAAGGGAGGGCAGTTGTGGGTCATAAGGGCAGTTAGAGGTGACCAGGCCAGCAGAGGAGGAAAGTTGGGGCAACTGGGCCTGCAGGGAAGGGCAGTTGGGGGGACCCAGGCCTGCAGAGAAAAGCAGTTGAGGGGGATAGGAAGGGACCAAGCCTGCATGGGAGGGCAGTTAGTGGCAATCAGGCTGTCAGGGGAGCAGTTAGGCATCAATCAGGCTGGCAGGGGAGTGGTTAGGGGGTGATCAGGCTGGCAGGTGCAGTTAGGGGCAATCAGGAAGGCAGGTGAGCAGTTGGGAGCCAGCAGTCCTGGATTGTGAGAGGGATGTCCCAGATTGGAGAGGGTGCAGGCTAGGCTGAGGAAACCCCCGCCACCATGCATGAATTCTGTGCACCGGGCCTCTAGTCTTTATATGTAAAAGCCTAAGTGACCTTTAAGAGCAGATGACTGGCCAGTAGCTATGATGCGCACTGACCACCAGGCGTCAGATGCTCAATGCAGGAGCAGCCCCCTCATGGTCAGTGTGCTCCCACAACCAACCTCCCATGATCTCTTCCGCCAGCTGGACAGCCTGATTGGCCCAATCATCAAGCCAGGTCAAGGGACCCCACTCATATACGAATTTGTGCATCAGGCCTCTAGTAAGATATAAATGAATGTGGCATTGGTTCTTTCAGAACTACTTACATTTCAAAAGGCAATTTAAAACTAATTTCTTATTAGTAAAGTTCTGAGAATGACAAGAAGATAACCTATAGCTCTGTATAGTTCTAAACTCTCTGAAGATGAAACAATACTCTTCTTGTAACTTCCCTCATCAATGGAGACTTGGAAGCTGCATAACTTCCTGGTACGCAAGTATCCTTCTTTGAGGGGAAGATAGAGACAATTTCCTCAACCTGTGGCTCCCTCTCCTTGGCCTACATTGATTTCTTCTCTCTTTGATACTTTAGGGACTGAACTCTAAGAAAGCCATCGCAATTAATTAACTGGGAATTTGCCATTTGTAAGCTAACTGGTCCTTCCCCCAAGTAACTAATAATACCCTTGGGTCTTTTGTTAAGAAGCTTTGGAAACTTAAGTATAAACAGATACATAATCCTTTCTTTCCTTTCGTTAATAGCTCCCTTGCCCCACACTTCCTACTATAAAAACCTTCCATTTTGTACAACACTCAGAATGCCCTTCTAGTTGTTAGATGGGATGCTGCCCAATTCATGAATCCCTTAATAGGGCCAATTAGGGCTTCACATTTACTCAGTTTAATTTTGTTTTTTAACAGTAATAAATAGGCCTGAATACACTCAGCCAGGACCAGTATGACATCATAAGTCCCCCCTGTCTGCACCCATGGACTCTCTGGTTTCTACAACTTATATAAACTGTGACAGCATGGGATGCCAAAGATCTTTGCAGCATTTGGCGTGGAAATTCTTGGTATAGAATAGGATGCATTAAAAGCTATGATTAATTTACTTATTAAATGCATCACAAACTAAGTAACTATATTTTTCCAGGAAGACCCTTCTATTTTTAATTCTAAAATAAAGAATGTCACTTTTTTAAAAGTTAAAAACTCATAGCAGTGTAATTTGAAATAAGTATTATCTGTGGCATACTTGAAATCCAAGGCTACTCTGTTGGCCTTGGTAAATTATGCCTCCCGCGATGCATTGTGCAAAGTCCTCCAAACCAATTTGGAGCTCACATGAGAGTCTCTTGAGGAATCAAGTAAGCATTAGAGCAGTCCCATTTTGTTAACCAATTGTTTGCTTACTCAAAGCAATATTGATGTCATTTTCTCTGAATAGTTGAAATTTTTTAAGCTTTCTCAACTCTGTGTTTCCTGGCATTTGTCCGAGAGAAGAGAGCAGATGCTTACTTATTTTACATAACAGCATTAAGAATCCAACTCCTCAACCTTATGCATTTAGAGTCTTATCAAGTTACCATGACCTTTCGGTATGAATTCACACCATTTGTGGCTATTTTCCCTCCACTTATCTTATTGAAAACTTAATGTTTCTCTCATGACAAAGGGCTTTAGCATTTTCCTTGGTAGTTCAGGAAATATTAATTTTCTTTATTAAGCACTGACTATACTTCGGTGGTTAATGCTATTCAAACAAATGGAGTGTACCATGGTGATTTATTTTTCTTTTTATCATTACTGGTTTTGTTAGTAATCACTAGGAAAAAAATTCCTTCCTGTAACTTAATATGGATTGCTAGATCATTGTACCAGAAATCAATTCCCTAAAATAAGGAAATATTAGACAGGGGAGATTGACATTAAGCAGAAGTAGAAAAATAAGATTATTTCTCCTTTACTGGACAGAGGTGGGGGCATGTATGATGATCTGGATGGGGATGAGAGAGGGAAGAAAGAAGGTGAAGGAAATACAGATCCAAGTAATCATAAGAAAAAGAAAACATAAACACTGTTCCGTCCCTAAGTTCTGTACCCACACTGTAAGAGTTGAAATATGACCTAGCAATAAGATAAAATTAGCTCATAAGGTGTCTTTATAATTATCTCAAAAATCTTGACAAACTAAAATTATAATGCAATGTAAGTATAAGATATCTGCTAACAACTGTCAATAATAATTATGCAAAGCTTATGATTAAGGAGACAGGTGTGGTAGAGGAGAAAGAAATTAAATGGATAACCACTTAATAAGATAATATATTCAAAAGTGCTGCTATAAACTTTAAAGGATTATGTAAATATTACCTATAATTATTTTTATTATTAATCTGTAACCAAGTAGAAGTAAAAAATAATGTTGTGTGTATGTCTCAATAAGTATTCAATCAGAATTATCTAATTATAATGTAACTTTAAAGTGTTACCTTTCCCATTAGAACATTATACTACATAATATTGGGTACTTTTCTTGTTCACTGTTGTATCTTTAGTTCATTGATGAATGAATGAATAAATATGAACTGCTATGGCAATTTACTAAGGAGCTGGACTACAAAAGCAATGGTTCCATTAGCATATGTGGCCTAGGAAAACATTAGTCCTTATGTCTAAATTTCAATATTTATATATTGACACAAGTCCTAAGATTCTAGAAGTGGGGAAAACAGGCTTCAGAACCACATGCCTTCTATTCCTATCCTTAACAGATCTGTCTGTCGTGCCTAAACTCATACTGTAGACTTCCTATATATTGAGTCAGGAAAGAACAGATGAAGAACGCCTTTTTTAACCCAGCAGTCCAACGGCTACCAGATGCCCAACATTTCCATCTTCAAGGGCATCGGCTCTAAGTATCTATACTAGTTCAAAGTTATCCAGTGAAAAGCAGCTAAAATGTACGTACAGTTAAGAACAACTGTGATTAACAAAACTACTTCTGAAAGAACATTTTCTTCTCCAAGAACACAAGTTGAAGGTATGTCTCCGCTCATTAGAGCTCCTCAATCCATGTCTCTGCCTAAGCCAGCCTTCTTTCTTCAGGACATGCCTGGTTTGAAAGGGGTTAGAACAGACTATGGCAGTGTCTATCCTAACGAATAAGTCATCCTTGCTACTGATTTGAGAATTTCAAAAAGTCAACAATTTTATAGATGTTAGTGGTGCTTTAGGTATTCCACATCTAAGCAGAGGAATGAGAATTATGAAAGACTCCAAGCAATATTATAAGTATTAACACAAGAAGGACGTGTAGACAGAAGGCAAAAACTAGACCTGTGTCTTCACTCATATTTTGCTACTGGCTATCCTATAAGTGAGGGAGTAGCAGTGCGGGTAGGTGGGGCATGGTGATGTGTGATGTGGACCAGGCAGGAGCTAAAAAAGATGACATGGCTAAGCCAGGGTAAAGGCACTGTGTAGGGCTATATATGTTTAACTTGTTTTTAAATTGCATTACCAAGAAATTACATAAAAGACCATTCTTTTATAGTATGAGGAAAGGAGGTGAGGTTGTGAATAAAGAAATGTTAGAAAACTGTTTTTAAAACTTTGTTTTTCCTCCTTTTATAATCCAATAAAGAAGACGATGGCAATTCCCAGGTTCACACCAATTTAGGCAGTGAGATGAACACCTTCAGCAGAGCAAAGTTTTTCTGAACTACATATCTGATTCTTCCCAGAAATGGCTCAAAGAATGTTGGGTAACTTTTCAAAGCCCTTGTTCTTTCCTTAAAAGCTGGCGAATATTTTCCACAACAAGGTACAATATTTCCATATCTCAAAAAATCATTGGTTTTTGGTAATAAGAGCAAGGTGTAACAAAAAAGAGTAGCAGACTTAGATTAAAAAAAAAAAAAAAAAAAGAGGGCTGAATGCCAGTTGTATCACTCAGTCTTTTTGAGGCCTTATGCAAGACCCTAAGCTCTCTTAGCTACACTTTCAACTGTGGTGACATCTCCCCCAAGGGGACAAAAATTGGTTGGGACCCAGCCAGCATGGCAATGCGGTTAAGCATTGACCTATGAACCGAAAGATTATGGTTCGATTATTAGTCGGGGCACATGCCTGAGTTGCAGGTTTGATCCCCAGTCGGGGGGTTAAGAGGTTCAGGAGGCAGGAGATCAATGATTCTCTTTAATCATTGATGTTTATTTCTCTCTCTCTCCCTCTCCCTTCTTCTCTAAAGTAAATAAAAATGTTTTTAAAAATTGGTTTAGGGTTAGAGAGCATAAGATCTTATTCTTTATATGTGTAAAACAAAAATATATATACATAAATGAGCAATGCTTTCCTAAGTCTTCATTTCTCAACTGTAAATATGGGTCAGCATCCTCCACCTTAAAGGATTACTATAATATAATATAAATATATACAGAGAATGAGAGACTGGAAATAAAGCAAGCAGAGAAAGCAACCAAATGCAAAATAGCCATTAAAATATAACTAAAAATACAAAGATTCAAGTAACGATTGATTAATACAATCTAATAATCAATTGTATTAATAAGATAATTTTTGACTCACTAGTCATTTTATCAACTGAGTACCTAACCTCCAAAATAGAAAACATACAGTCATTGTAAAAAATCAAACAATAAATGCAAAAAGAATACATATTAGTAAATGTGGCAAAGATACAAACCTAAAACACCAATTTTAAGGCCTGCCAAGCTTGTTTTAATTTTATCATATATATCTTCGGATGCAAAGTCAGCAGCAATGGTCTTTGTTTCCACTTTGAATTTTTCTCCTGGGGAGAAAACACAAATGGGGAGAGAATTAATACAGGGCAATTAAGCACTTAATGCCATTATCCTTCCAAACTCTCTTTACCCCCTAATTTGATATAAAATTTAGACCAGGATAATTTTAGGCAACCATGAGACGATCTAAGAGATGATATAAAGACAACACAATAGTCCCACAATAAAATTCTAGGGTTGTTACAGAGTTGGCTGGATGTTCCTTAATCAGTTCGCCTTCCAAAAATCAATGACTACTTTTTAGACTCTTAGGTACAAATAATAAAACGTGATTCACATTATAATGTTATATACTCTTTAAATATCACTGGTTTTGTGACTTTAATTGCAAACTGATGCTTCATTATCTCAGGAAGAAGTCTTTATGCTGTAATATATTTTAAAGTGTGATAGATTAAAAACAAAAGTTCATCTTATTAAAATGAAAGCAAAAGTAATAGGATTCCATTGGAATTTAAAAGCTCAGGTAATAGTTAATAGTCACTACATTTAAAAATCCACACAAAATAGGGACAGAGCTACAACGTGACACAAGAAAGACTTCACAAGACCATGAAGTTCCAAACAGAGCTCATGGAAATAACAGATTGAGAAATAAGACCCTGGAAAAACGGGACTCATCGGACATAACCACACTGTTTACGCCTGCCTGCACTAGTGAGTCCTTTTGAGAAGGCAGCATAGACTGTGAGGTCACCCAGACATGGGTACCAATTTCATTTCGACACTCACTTGCTAAATGACTTTGACATCCCTTGTCTCTGCGTGAGGCTCAAGTGTTATCTGCTGGCATACGGGAGGCAATCCATAAAAGTTAGTCTCCCCCTTCTCCCCTCAAGGAACCCCATGCTCATGTCACTTTGTGAAGTTCAGTGGACTAAGAAAGCTTCTCTTTGGGAACTGATGAGAATTCATTTGAAAATCCAGTTTCTAAAACAAAATGATTCTCCATTTGCACGCAGGCAAGTAAGTTAGCGCGTCCCGGAGTGTGCAGTACTAACCCAGGAAGTTTCCACTCCTGACCTACAGGATTTATGTCTGAAACCAAAGAGATGTGGTTCTTGGTTAGACTCAATGAAAAGTACTCACCCCAGGTAGGAATTCATGAATAAACCAGAGGGTAATAATTGTATGGCAAATATCTTGCTTGCTAGGAAAGGCATGCTTACTATTCCACATAAGTGAGTTACTATATGTGCTCATGAACTGGAGAGCCAGACAGACACAGAGCTGTCATTTCACAGAGCTGATCCAACATGTCTCACTACAAATGGTTCGCAGAATTCACCACAAGTAAATAAAGATCTTTTATTAGAGCCACAAATTCATGGGGGTGGGAGAGGGGTACAAAAAATCAGAAGACTGGCTGATACCGGTTTGGCTCAGTGGTAGAGCGTCGGTGTGCGGACTGAAAGGTCCCAGGTTCGATTCCGGTCAAGGGCATGTACATTGGTTGCGGGCACATCTCCGGTAGGGGGTGTGCAAGAAAGTGGCAGCTGGTCGATGTTTCTCTCTCATTGATGTTTCTAGCTCTCTATCTCTCTCCCTTCCTCTCTGTAAAATATCAATAAAATATATATTTTTTTTAAAATCAGAAGACTGAAGAATACCTTTTATTAACTGTAAAATAGGATAAGTTTATCTCTTTATTTTGAGAAAACCAAAATAAAGATATACTGACATTTAGGAAAATTTCTCTCTAGTAATAAAAGCCACTTCACAACCCCTTGATCAAATGTATTCTTTCAAACCTCATAGGATGTACTTATGTTGCAGCCTGATATAGACATGCTGTTAAAAAAAAAATTCAGAGACACTTTTGGTAAGAACCCTTACCAAAGGTTTGTGTTCACATTAGAATAAGCAAAATGGCTTCTGATGCAAGTTTTTCAAGATAAATAACATTATGAATGTATACCTGGTTTACTGTGAATCGTGTTCTAGTTCAGTTAACACTACTGCTTTTCTCCTAACTTACGTTCACTGCCTCTATTGTAGGCTTTGTCTTTTTTTAACGTGGGTCAGCTCACGCCCCTCTCCTCCTCACAAACCTCCCAGAGTTCCATCTCACTCACAGTAAGACCCAAAGTCTTGGGCAACAACCTAACACTCTCTGAACTCACCTCCACCTACTTCTCCCCCAGCTGCTCCCTAGCCCAGCACAGGGGCCCCCCGCAGTCCTTTAAACACACGGAGGCCTCCAAATACACTCACAGGCTTTTCTCCCTCTGCCTGGAATGCTCTTCTGCATCCCTTGTCTCCGCTGGGTCTTTGAACAGATGTTACCTTCTCGGTGAAGCCTCCTTTGACCACCCTTTGAAAACTGCAAGCACTCCTCCCCTAGCAATCTTTGTCCCTTCCCTGCTTTGCTTTATCCTGCTCCAATACACCATGTATTTCCATAATGTGTGTGTCTGCTGTCTGTTCCCCCCAGAAGTAAGCTTTGTGAAGAAAGGACCTGGGTCTGTTTTGTCGAGTTGCCCAACAATGTCACAAGGGATACTGTTCCGTCCTCTCGTATTCCCTTAGCCTGGCTCGCCTCCTGGTTTCAAGAGGGCCAATGCCATTTCAGTGTCCCAATGCAGATGGCTATGTTATGGGGAAGAAATGGGGTGTCCCTCTTACAGGGAGGAAAGCTTTCCCAAAAGAATCCAGCAGATTCCCCTCACATTTCCTTTCCTATGATTGGGATGCATGCTCTTGCCCAGGCCCATGCATGGCCTTTGAGGATTCCACACACTGCCCCTACCAAGTTGTGCGAGTCAGGAATAGCAGCACACATATAAGAATAAGACAAGAAATGTCTCTCCCTGGGCATAAGCAATCAGAAGAGAATTGTGACCAGTGCTCTAAAGGCTGAGATAGGAGGTAATTGGCTTTCCTAGGAGCGGAGGAAATCTAGGCATCTTCCCCCTTCCCACAGTCTATCAGTGCTCAGCTGACCCTACCAACAGAACTCCAACCAGATGAACAAGAAATCTCTAATCTTTAACATCAGCAGAAGGATATACTAAGCACCTGGAACAGAAGTGAGGACCATATTCATACAGTATAGCACAGTGCCACACACACAATTTCCACCTCCACTATCCCCACACCTAAGGCTCATCCTAAGACCACCTGTCCACAACTCACAAACAGTCCATTACTGGGGGGAAATTTTTACCAAAGCCTTTGGAGAGGTACTTCTGAGTACTCTGATCCCTGCCCACCACAAAGGCTCAAGGGATGCCAGCCTTAGTCAATCTGTGATAGTTAAACTGCCCTATGTGTGTAGGACAAAGATACACAAATAAGTGAAGTTGGAAGTTGCAGTGGGAAGAGATGAACCACTTATTTGTCCCTTTAAGGAAACTCTGGTTGTCCCGACTTTCGGGTACCAGCTCCTTTGGGGTATTCCTGAACTTCAGAGAGTCACCTAAATCATGATCATGGCCCCTTCCCATGACATCCATATCCAACGACAGATTGAGGTGGGAGTATAAAGCCATTGGACTGCTTGTACCTATCACATTGTGGTTCCAAAATTACAGTAAGCTAAGAGGCCCGGTGCATGAAATGCATGCACGGGGTAAGGAGGTTCCTTAGCCTGGCCTGCACCCGCTCGTAATCCGGGACCCCTCAGGGGATGTCCGACTGCCAGTTTAGGGTTAGGCCAGATCGAGCCTAAACTGGCAGCCGGACATCCCTCTCGCAATCTGGGACCGCTGGCTCCTAACCGCTCACCTGCCTGCCTGCCTGATCGTCCCTAACAACTCACCTGCCTGTCTGATTGCCCCTAACTGCTTCTGCTTTGGCCCCGGCTACCTTGGTTTCTTCCAGAATGACATCTGAACCATTCAGTATTTGAAATTGGATGGGCTGGCATCCTGCTACTTACGGTTATGGCCAAATACAGTCATGCCCCCCTCCCATTCTGAGATGGTCTTGGCCCACTGTATCTCAGCCTAGTGGCTGAAACCAGAAACTAAGAAGCAAAAACCCCACAACTCTGATGATTGATATGAGATATTCAAGGCAATCAACTTACTAGAAATGGAGGCAAAAATCAACTCTGGCTTAAATGGTAGAGAATAAAGCTAAGAAATAGCTGGGCTGATGATACCATTCATTCCCTTTTTATCTACTACCCCACTGAAAACCACATAACCACAGTTGCAGAATTACAGAAAGCAAATGTATTCATTACTATAGAGCTATATGACAATGAAGGCCTTCACTGTCTCAAGCCACTCCATCACCTGCAAGTATGGGTGCCCCTCTCCTGCAGCCACCTTGCTGATTTTTACTCTTTAGGTCCAGGTCAAGCCTGGAATTGACAGAAAGAAACTGCACCCATACGTAGTCTCAAGATGCTGATAAAACACCTTTCAGTATTAAAACTAAGACATTTTTAAGTTCAAATCTAAAAAAGTCAGGAACACATTCCAAATAGCTTTAACCTATTTCTGGTCTGGCCATCATTATTTTCATTTTTCTCAACAAACTCTTAAATATAAGTCTTTCTCTAAGAATAATTTTATAGGTCTTAGAAAGAGTTTCTTCATCTCCCCCCTTGATGTCGTGGGATATTAGGTCTCAGAATGCTAGAAAAGAGGTCTAATCTACATAAACCGATGCATTATTTACAATTTTTCTATTAATAAAAACCAACGATAATATATTAATTCATTTGTCCCTACATCTGCTCCAAATACACAATCTGTTTTCCCCCTAAATTTTAGGTACTATCCATTATGAAAGTTTGTCATATTTACCCTTCCCCATCTTTTCCGTATTAAAACTTTCATCATTTAAGATTCACGTTGTGCCACCACCTCTGTGGACTGATTTTTTACGATTCCCATTTTCTCCAAGGTTAAGCTATTTACTCTCTTGGCTGTGTTCCTAGAGACAAAGCTTCCATATAACCTTATTAAATACTTACCATACTCTATTATTCAAAGAGCCCTTATTTCCTAACAAACATAGATCATTCTTTGTCATCTCTGTGTTCCCAGCACCTAGCCCAATGCTTGGCATATATAACGGAGGTCACTCAATGTTTGTTGATTGAGTAAATGCATCTGGGCCAAGAAGGCTGACTTATTAACATCATCTTCTCAATACTTCTTAACTCTTCCCTACAGAAATAAAATTACATTGCTGGTAAGGGATGTCTATATGAGATACAATATAACGCAAAGTACTTACTATAGGCATTTTTAAGCATTAAGATAAATTGAGAAACAACTCAGTTCTTCCATCTGTCCTACAAGGACACTATCATTCTCATAAAAATAGAAACATTTTAGAATTACTGTATAAGAAACCCCAGAAAACACCCAGGAGCTTAACTCAGGGACATGGAGATGTTGGTTGAAGGTATGGAGGTATGGGCCCTCTCTCTTTACCCTGTCCTGGAAAAAAGATAATTAGGGAGAAAGGAGAGACTCTTAGAAAAATAGTACTATATTCAATGACTACCAATTTTTATCCTCTTAAATCTAAATTCATTAAAATCTATTTATAACTCTGAAAACATATTGCATGCTTTTAAAAACTCCTCCATTTTTATATAAAAAGTTTTTCAATAGTCAAAGATGCAAAAAGCACAAGTCCTTTGTACTTTCTCTAACTTTAAGGGGAAACAAACACAAAAATTCTCTCCACTTTCCTCTTTTTCTTATTTTCTTTATTTTATTTTATTTTATTTTAAAAATATTTTATTGATATTTTACAGAGAGGAAGGGAGAGGGATAGAGAGCCAGAAACATCGTTGAGAGAGAAACATCGACCAGCTGCCTCCTGCACACCCCCCACCGGGGGTGTGCCCGCAGCCAATGTACATGCCCTTGACCGGAATCGAACCTGGGACCTTCCAGTCCGCAGTCCGACGCTCTACCACTGAGCCAAACCGGTTTTGGCTATTTTCTTTATTTTAAAGAGGCTTTACCATCTCCCTCCACTCCCTACCCCTTGGGGTGAGATATCTCCCTTATGTGGCTCTAGAGAAAAGGTGATTGTGCCCTGGGAGGAAATAATTTATCTGACTCCATTTTTAAGGGCCATGTAATTATAATGGTCAGGGATGCTAAACAAATAATGTTCCATTTCTTTTCTACATTGCCCTTGAAAATATATTGATGATAATTTTAATCTCATGAAGAGACCTACTTTCAGTCAAATCAAAAAAAATTATCATAGTATTATCAGGATTCCATCTCAAATCAAGTAGCTCTCTCTTTTAAGCCAAGGTTGTTATATTTTATTCATTACAACCTATTTAACTAGAACAGTGGTCGGCAAACTCATTAGTCAACAGAGCCAAATATCAACAGTACAACTATTGAAATTTCTTTTGAGAGCCAAATGTTTTAAACTTAAACTTCTTCTAACACCAATTCTTCAAAATAGACCCACCTAGGCCGTGGTATTTTGTGGAACAGCCACACTCCAGGGGCCAAAGAGCCGCATGTGGCTCGTGAGCCGCAGTTTGCTGACCACGGAACTAGACCAACCATCTGTAATAAATAAAAACATCATGTTCTACTGATAGGGCATGAATAGGACCCACTTTTTGAAAGTCCTGAGTTCTACCCTTGGTTCAGACATTGTAGACCCTTGATAAGGTACATTTGAAGAAATTTTCAAATAAGAATGTATATTTTCTACACTTTAGAGGGGAGGGGAGGCCTGGCCATGGAAACAACTGAATTTTATTTTTTGAGGTGAGAAAAATGTAAAAAAATTCCCCACATTACTATAGTTAAGATCCAATATGATTTTGCTAATACTATGGAAGCAGAGTATTATGGACTGAATTTGTCTGTTGAAGGCCTAACCCTCAATGTGATGGTATTTGGAGGTGGAATCTTTGGGAGGTAATTAAACTTAGATGAAGTCATGAGGGTGAGGACCTCATGATGGAGTTAGTGTCCTTATAATAAGAGGGAGTCAGAGAGAGCTCTCTCTGCCCCCTCACATGCACCACAAAAAGGCCATGTAAGCACATAGTGAGAAGGCAGCCATCTACAAGCCAAAAAGTGGGCCTTCACCAGGAACTGGATCTGCCAGGACTTCCCAGTCTCCAAAAAAATCTATAATAATAAAAGCGTAATATGCTAACTAGACTGGACGACCTTCTGGACAAAGCTGTGGCAGCAGCGGGGGCTGAGGCAAAGGCAGCTGTGGTGGAGCTGGGGGCCCAGCCCCTGCTCGAATTTTGTGCATGGGGCCTCTAGTGAGACATCTGCTATTGAAGATACCCAGACTATAATATTTTGTTATTGCAGCTCAAGTTGACTAAGACACAAAGCTTGTTTGAAAAAGCATGCCATGCAGTTAGAAGTCCTGGACTTGAGTGCCAGCTCAATCACTTGTTGGTTGAGGGCTCTTCCTTCAAGTCTTTTAACCTTCAGGAATTCTATTACTATAAGAAATAACACCCACCCTTCAGAGCTCTTATGAGGATTACGTGATACAGAACATGAGAATGTACTTTAAGAAACTGTAGAGCCGAAACCAGTTTGGCTCAGTGGTAGAACGTCGGTCTGTGGACTGAGAGGTCCCGGGTTCGATTCCGGTCAGGGGCATGTGAATTGGTTGTGGGCACATCCCCAGTAGGGGGTGTGCAGGAGGCGGCTGGTCGATGTTTCTCTCTCATTAACATTTCTGGCACTCTGTCTCTCTCCCTTCCTCTCTGTAAAATATCAATAAAATATATTTTAAAAATAAATAAATAAAAGAAACTGTAGAGTCTTATACAGATGTTTTCTTATATCTGCCAATGTCTACAAAGATGAGTACATCACACGTAGTTACTTTTTTCCCTAAATAGCACAGGCTACGGCAGGCATTACCTATATCATTAAGTCTTTTCTCTTTGCATCAGATGCATATCTTTTTTCAAATAGATCGTGCAAATCCAACTCTGCTTTAAAAAGGTGATTTATTTATTGTGGAATCATCCATGGAATCAATAGTCATGATATACTACTTTTAGTCACACCTTTCGGTGAAGGAGTTATGTGTGAACCAACTGTTGCTCTAACAAATGTAAACAAAGCACGCAAAGAAAAGGCAGCTCATGCCTGCAGAGTGGGACTTGAAATAAGAGGTGGTATTTGCATTGAGCCCTTGAGGAGCAATCAGCTGTGCCGAGAATGGGGAGTTTGGCAAAGGCAGAAGTGCAGCATGTTGAAAGAATCCCTGTGGATAGAGTATGCGGTACACGGGGAGAAATGAGAAGAAACAACTCCGCAGAAGGAAGCTAGTGGGGTGTGTGTGCCCAGCTAATAAGCAGGGCCAGCGACCTAATTGTGGGGTCCGGTGCAAAATAAAAAGGCGGGGCTCCTCCTTCAAAAAGCAGTAAGACTCTCAAGATGCTGACAGCACAGCGTTAAATCAAGTCCGGGGCCTTCTAAGCACAGGGCCCTGTAAACAAGCTTATACTGCATCCTGTGGCTTGTAAGTACTTTGTAGAGGCGATTAAGCTAGGAAGTGACGAGGTCACACTTGTGAAATGCTAGAGGAGAGGGCACATGGCCTGTTGTAAAAAATGGCGGGGGCAGGGAGAAGGCACAGCAGCTGCTGCATGAGCCCCACTGGAGAAGAGGCCCTACGGGGAGAGGCAACAGCAGGGGTGGGAGGCAGGCAGCTCAGAGACACTTCTCGATTAGAGGCCTATGGATTTCCCACTGATTAGAGACACTGCTTTGGGGAGAGAAAGGATACAATGGTTCATCCATTTGCTTTAGAAAGCTGGTTAACAAACCATCGTATCTCAGAGCTAAAACAGTCTTCATAGTTTCATGTATGAGGCAATATATGGCTTATCCTATTTTTATCATATAAAATATGTCCCTGTTATTTTTTCAGTAAAGCAAGTTTTGTTTTGATTTTCCTTGAGGTAGCTTACTTCCTTCTCTTTGTTGGTTGAAAAGTGAAATTACTACCAATAATTGGGCCAGAGTTGACCAATTTTCCATGTAGGATAACCATGAGTTGAAATCAATTTGGAAAGCAAAAGAGATATTTCTGTAACCCTCCACAACATTCCTCCCTTCTTCTTTCAAAGAGAAAGATGGCTAAAATTAATTAGAAGTCAAATATCACACAGTACATTTCTTCTAAAAATGCTGATAGAGCTCCTTTTTAAAAATAACCTCTTTTAATTTTAACCTGTCACTTTGTTCTTATAAGATTCTGTTCTGGTTTTGTGAAGGAAAGTATTCTTTTCAAGATTTGAGCCTCTCACTTTGGTATTTAGAAAAAGGAAGCTTAACGGTTGCTTTTGTTTCTTTAGAAAATAAAACCCAACCAGAAACTTTTGAAAAAATTACCATAAAATTTTAAATATCAACTACTGAAATGACTATTTACTTTACAACAATTAGCACTTTGAAGGTCAAAATAGTTAAATACAAAAAAAAAAAACCACCCTCTTTCATTTAAATTGTTCAAAGTGCACAGTTTTCACACATTAAACCAAAATAAAAGCAAAAATGCTTTATTTGGAGTCTCCTTCTCCTGCTCTCTAGGAACTAATGATAAGAATCTGACACAAATTGTCACAATCTGGGATGTCCTAAAGAACCCTGCTCGAATTTGACCAGTTGTCTCAACAATGTCCTTTACAGCAAAAAGGATCGAAATCAGAATCACTAGTCATATTAGCTGCCACCTCTATTTGGCCTCTTCCAATCTGGAACAGTTTTTCAGATTTTTCTTCACCTTTTTGACTTTGACACCTTGAAGATTACAAGCCAATTTACTTTGTAGAATGTCCTCATGATTAGATTCATGTTATGCATCCTTGGAGGGAATGTCACCAAAGTGAAGTGGTGTTTCTCATTGCATGCTATCAGATGATACACAATTTCAAATGCCCTATTACTGATGAAGAGAACTTTGATTTCTTATTATGGTTGTGTCTCCCAGGCTCCTCCACTATGAAGTTACTGATTTTCCCTTTGTAATTAACAAGTATTTTTGGAAGGCAGCTATGCTCACCATTATACCAACACTGCACACTTAATAAATATTTCAGTCTTCGTGGGGAGATGGACTACATAAAATCCTCATCAAAATTTCTATTTATTATGCATGTATGTATCATTATTAGTATAAGCTCAGTTTCCTATTTTATTCAATAGATTATAATAATTTGTTTCTCTCCTTTAGATTTTAATGTTAAATTTGTCCAGATATGGTTCATGGGACAGAGTCCCTTGAAGCTGGCTTCTGTATCTTTGTGACATGCCTGCATTTTTCTTTGACTATTTTCTTGTATTCTGGCACAAAATGTTTCAGGTTCATCTTCTATTCTCTCTGCCACAGCCCTGAAACTAGCCATTTCTCCAAGAAGCTCTGGATCCTTTTTTAGAAAACAGAATCTAGAAACCAAGATCTGGGCGCTGAGTTTGCTCACTGCTCCCAGGAAAGACCATAAGCTTTAGCGACCAACTGTTGCAGTGCACAGACACAGTGCAAGTGCATAGAGAGGAGTGCCCCGCAGAGGAATTCATTGCCGTTATCTGAGAAGCTTTGACAGCAGAGCCAAAGATGCAGTAGGTAGGCCTTGGGGTGCTCTTCCAGAGCTCAGATGACTGTAAATCATTTTTTAAATTAAGCACACAAATGTCTTTGATACAAATTGCATAATAAAGGCTGACAAAATGCTGTAATTTAAGCCTTAGTTTAAGAAGGGATAGCTTTATTTGTAGTCTTCACTTGGTAGATACCAGTCTAAATAAAATATTTGAGCTTTTTAGGGGCAAAACAAGCTCTTGGTTACTTACTGAGTTTCATGTTAAAGATATATAAACAACTCCATTCTTTGCCTAAAGCATTTCCAGAAAGTGTACCAAATCGATATTGAAACGTTGATTTCCACAGAAACATTTTATAATTGGAATTTCTATTACTAATATCAATCATAGCTAAGCACAATAACATAATATAAATACACAAACATATAATATCATTAGTCTCTATAATAATTTAAAATAGTAAAATTATGCTACTAGTACTAATTGTCTTGAGGACCCAGCTTACTAATATATATATCATGAAAAAATGTAATTATCATATCACAAATTTGGCCTTAAAATATTTGGACAGTATGGGCCTTTAAATAAAAAGTTCAAGGAAGCATAAGCTAAACCTTTTATATTAACAAATTTCTCTGTAGCAGACAGAGGCAGTGTCGTTTCCATTGCCCTTACAAGTTGCCTCAAAGTAATGTCGTAGAAATTCCATAGATATTAGAACATAGGTAGCATGGAGGCAAAAATCAGTACTTAAAAATAGCTAAAATAAGATTGGCTCTTAGGCCATAATATCAATACACATTGATTGGATCCAAGCCAGTTATTGGAGTAGCCCCTTAACTCCCCAAAACTATAGGCAAAATATTCTGCATACATAAATCCTCAATGTGATCAATAGGTTCTGAGACTTAGTTAAATGAAACGATGTTTAATGAAACCAATTTTTTCATAGGCTAATTGATATAAACAAGAGTTAAATTCCTATGGCATATCTCATCCATGTTATGGACAATACTGAATGAAGTGATGTTATTTGAGGTCCTGCTGTATATACATATTTTTAATAGGGTTACTTTTTTATCATTGAGATTCACAAAAAAGGAAATATTTTTGGTTTAACTGCTCCCCAGAAATACCCACTGTGAAGGGCCTGGGCTGTAATTTTCATGATGCATAGCTAAACATTATATACACAGAATTGGTTCATGAGTTTACTATTTGTGGCATGTGGGAGGTTCTTTTTTTTTTTAACATAAAAACAGATTTTTTCTAAATATGCTATAACTGCAACTTGCTTTTTTTCACTAGAGATTGCCTTCCATGTCAGTACATACAGACAGACATTTTAAATTACATAGAATAGCTGGGCCATAATTTATTTCATCAGTCATTCAAGACATGAATAGGCACATATCAAAAGAAGAATTCGTTGTATTGGAGAAGGGGAATATATCATAGCAAGTTAGAAAGAAACAGAATGTCAATGAATTCAGAGAAACTTTTATAGGTCATCAAGACTTTTTTATAAAAAATAAAAAAAAGATAAAGTAAGGCGGGGGAAACTATTGCATGTGTATATTTGTTGCCTCCAAAGCAAAAGCTGTTTGATCAGAAGAAGTTATGGATGCAACTAAGGTTGGCCCTCTGCTTTCAGGATCCCTCTCCACACCAAAGACATTATAATAAAAGAAAAAAAACCATACAAATAACATATGTAAAATAAGTCATAACCCACATGTAGTCTAGTGAAGCCCATCTCAGGGGAAGGTCTGGGGAGGAATTTTGGGAAGGCTATACCACAGGCAACAAAGACAAGAACTCATAAGACACATCTTCTGAGTAACGTATAAAAGAGCCACACTGAGCCAAAGCACTCAAGAGCATTTGTGGACCCTGGTCACCTTTTTCACCCCCGTAATTATGGTCCTGACAGATGATAAACCATGTGGCTGCAGTTTTAATCATTCATTTCAAGGTCTGGAAGGAAACACTGGTCAAGAAGAGGTGGAAGCTTACATTCCCACTGTCTTGTGTATAAGCTGGTCCATTAATACAGAGCATCAGTGAGGGCTGGGCCCTGTCTCTAACTAAAGAGAAGAGTGGACGAGAAAACAACAAACAAATTAGTCAGTCTCTCATTTTTCACTGCTGTAAACAATTTTATGCTACCTGACTTTTCTTGTAGGAAAAATTTCTAGACGTAGAACAGTCAGATCAAAGGATATATGTGTTTATAGACTGGGTAGAAAGGGAATCACATTGTTACAGTTTGTACAACTGAATTAATTAGTTGGCTAATTTTGGAAAACGAGTCTCACTCTTTTGTCATTTTAAGAGAAAAAAATACTCCCTTTGGTCAAGATTGGCTCCCAGTCCTGCAAGAACGATAAAGAGAGCCAGGCTGCAAGTCGTAAAATATACAAAGAAACAAAGTGTGGATCCAAGACGGAGGAGTGTTAGAGCAGGAAAAAAAAACGAGTCACTGGAGCAGGTCTTGGAATGTGCATCCAAGCACAGGCTGGGGAAAACGGCCAGAGGCATCAAACAGTTGGTATGCTGGCACAGTTGCTCCTGTCATGGAAATGGAGATGCCAGCCTCTGTTCGCTTCATGCCCTTAAACATACACTAGTAAACTCTCTGGGCAAGAGATGGCAAGCTCGTGAAGGGAGGCTCTGGCTTTATTTGGCTTCCTCCGTACGGCTGCCTACAGGGAGTATAGTTACGCTGTCAGTATTCTGATTAGCTCTACTGTAGGTACACCGATTAGCAGGCACCACAGCCACACTTCCTTTGAGAAAATAAAAACAAAATACAAAACTAAGCATTCCATTTTTGTTTACCAGCCTATTAAGTGTGGTTTCATGGAAGTTTCCCCTCGAAAGGCATGCTCACTGAGTATCCTGACAAAAGCAGGCTTCAGGACCTATACGTGTATCTGCAGCTCCTCAACCTCGGTCCGTTCTCAGGAGTCTGCTTTGGAGCCTAACAGGTGGCACTTTCTGTCTCGGAGGCACGCGGACTGTCTGCGCCCCGCCCAGATCAGCGGTCCCCGGCCGCAATCCTTAGTGCATCGCTGCGGGCGCTGCAGGCGCACAGCCCTCCTCCACGGCACGGCCAACGGGCCAGGCTCCACCCTGGGACTGGGCTGAACACTTCCCTCTTACAATTTAGAGCTCTGTTGTTCTATTTTGGACTTCAATGTCTCTGTCATCTCACAGTGGTGCTCTTTAAAAAACACACAGTAGCAGCTTCTGAGTGCCGGACACTAGGCTAAGTGTTTTTACTAGTATGTGAATTATCTCAGCTAATTCCCACAACAACCCCAGAACGTAGTATGAGAACTGTCTTCATTTTCAGTTGAGGAAATGGAAGTGAAATAGCTTGCCCAACGCCAGAAAAGCTCTGTTAGAGGCCAGATGGGAAGCCAGGTATCCAGCACCTGAGAAGGCATCTTACTTCCAGCTACACTAATCTCCTTTAAAAAAAATTTTTTTATTGACTTTTTACAGAGAGGAAAGGAGAGGGATAGAGAGTTAGAAACATCAATCAGCTACCTGCTGTACGCCCCCACTAGGGATGTGCCTGCAACCAAGGTACATGCCCTTGACCGGAATCGAACCTGGGACCCTTCAGTCCGCAGGCCGATGCTCCATCCACTGAGCCAAACCAGCTAGGGCTACATTAATCTCTTAATGTCAAATAGTGTTTCTTTGTCAATTGAGGCTACAGCCTTACATTTAGATGCAAATTTTTATAAGGCACAAAATAAAAAAATTTTCAGTAACTGTAATTACTCTTGTTCTGCTGAATACTGTCACTACATTTAACCTATAAATCTAGTTTTGAAACTCCCAGTATAGGATTATCTGGAAGCATGCCCCTGGACACTCTCTGATTGACTAATCTTCTGTTAATAAAATTAATTCAAATCTGGATAGTCTCATGATGGTAAAAAGCATATCCTCCAAAGTCTCTTTAAAGGCAGCTGATGCTATGGACATTCATCCTCTCATTCAATAAATGTTTATTGAGTGCCCACTATGGGTCACTCAGGCACTGTTATGGGGATTGGGGGATGAGCTGTGACCCAAATCAAGCGGCTTACCTTGGAGCTCAGAATCCACTGAGTCAGTCAGAGAAAGATAAATACCATATAATCTCACTCATTTGTGGAATATAATAAATAACATAGAGTGGTGAGAAAAATTAAATCCAGAGACATAGAAGCAACGAACAGATCTTCAAACCGCCGAGGGAAGACAGGGGAGGGTAGGAAGGGGTGTGGGGTAAGAAGTCAACCAGAGGACTTGTTGTTCACATGCATATAAACATAACCGAGGACACAGACAGTAGGGGGTGAGGTCCTTTGCTTTTGGGGGGGAGGGGGAGAGCTGGCTGGGAGAGGTCAGAGGGAGGAAAAGGAGATATATACCGTATTTGCCGGCGTATAAGACGATTTTTTGGCCCTGAAAAATACATATTTGCCGGCGTATAAGACGACCCCCTAATATTTCCACTAAAAAATACAGTTTGGCCGAAACCGGTTTGGCTCAGTGGTAGAGCGTCGGTCTTCGGACTGAAAGGTCCCAGGTTCGATTCCGGTCAAAGGCATGTACCTAGGTTGCGGGCACATCCCCGGTAGGGGGTGTGCAAGAGGCAGCTGGTCGATGTTTCTCTCTCATCGACATTTCTAGCTCTCTATCTCTCTCCCTTCCTCTCTGTAAAATATCAATAAAATATATATTTTAAAAAAATAAATAAAAATAAAAAATACAGAGTTTGTTATATACTCGCAGTATAAGACTACCCCCCACTTGGAGGCATATTTTTCAGGGCCAAAAAGTCATCTTATACACCGGCAAATACGGTATAATACTTTCAACAATAAAGAATTTACTTTCAACAATAAAGAATTTTTTTAAAAAAAAGAATCCATTGAGGAACAAACAGGAAAAAAACAGGTGAAAATATTATGTATCAGATTTGGTGATGAATGCCATCAAAAAAAAAAAAGCAAGGTGAGAAGTATAGAGAGTGAGAGAACAATTCTTTGAAAATGAGAATATTTTTTGAAGCTAAAAAAACTGCCTATTTCCGATTTGTTAAACGGGTACAAGATTCTGTTTAAATTCCTATGTCAAATCCTTGTGTGCAACAAATTTGTACTGTCACAGGTAATGAATGGATGCAATTATACAACTGATTGAATGCTGAATCCTTAAAAGTGAATTTTCCTTACTTGTTTTTTTTTCTATACCTTTTAATTATTTCTAACCAAAATAAAAGTTTGCTTCAAGGTATTTATTTTATAAATGTCAACCAATTTAATGTAAAACACAATGTGTCTATCATTAATAAACTCCATATCTCTATATATGTATTTTCGGGGAGATTTTTAGGAAATCTAATTGGTAGTTTTGAGGAAATCAATTCATAAATCCTAAAGATAATAAACCCAGTTAATTTCTTGGTAGTCACTGAACTGGTTGGTCTGCATCTTATTGTATCATCTCTTAAACAGAGCTAATAAAAGTGCCAATCTCAGATAGCTGTTCAATGATTCAATGAGCTGATTTATTTTCTTTTTTTTTCAATGAGCTGATTTCTATAAAGCTCTTAGAACAGTCCCCAGCACATTTATCCACTAACAAAATAATCTATACTAATAACAGGAATATGCAAATTGTCCGGACTCTGTCACAGTAAGGACAGAACAGTAGGATGCATGGGACAACCAGGCCAGCAGGGGGGTTAATGAGGGGCGATCAAACGACTGAACGGCAGGCTGCGTGGGGTGACCAGGCTGGCAGGAGGGGCAGTTGGGAGCAATCAGGCCAGCGAGGCAGCTGTTGGAGGCGACAAGGCCGGAGGACGGGGGATGGCGGAGTTGTCCAACCAGGCTGGAAGGGGGGCAGTTGGGGGTGATCAGGCCAGCAGGGGGCGGGGGGAGGGAGCAGTCAGGGGCAATCAGCAGCAGGCAGAAGGCAGTTAGGGGTGATCAGGCAGGCAGGTGAGCAGTTAGGAGTAAGGGGTCCCAGATTGTGAGAGGGATGTCCAACCGACAGTCAGACATCCCCTGTACGGTCCCTGGTTGAAGAGGATGCAGGCAAGATTTTCGTGCACCAGGCCTCTAGTGGCTTGGTAAAAATACATAAATGAAAATAGTGGCCCGTAGATTGCTGGACCCTCAATTTTGCTTGGCCCCAATTAGGGCTAAATTGGTGTAAAATTGTAAAGTTTTACATAAGACATCTTGATTTCCTCTTCAAATTCTTTTCAAATCACTAGAAAATGTAGCACCTGAGGCTTGCACTGCCACACTAACTACTGGCTAGCACTCCTGTCTTTATGTGGGGTAAGAGCTCTGGCTGTCCAGGCCTCCCCACTCTCTCTTGCCTCACCCTAATTCACTTGATCCATTTTCACTGAATGAATGGTTTCTAGGAGCATATGCATTTCTGACTTGGATCTCAACTGATCCCTTTCCATCCATGCCCAGTGTACAACAGTGAACAGAAAAAAAAAAAAAAAAAAAAAGCACAGGTAGATAGTAAAGTATGTATTTTTGAAACATTCAATGTTTAACTTAAAAAAGGATGAGAAGCAAAAAATATACATTCCATGCTATTTTTCAAAAGTTTAAGGAGGAATAAAATGCAAACATTGAAAAGAAACATTTTGTAAGCATAAAAAGGACAAAATTTGGTATTTAAATGTATTTACTTTCAGGTACATAATTTGGGATGAAAATGATACACCAACATAGGTTCATCAATTGTAGCAAACATACCACTCAGATATAGGATTCTGAGAACAGGGAATGTACATAGGGTAAATTTCTATACCATCCACTCAATTTTGTTATATACCTAAAACTGCTTTAAAAAATAAAGTCTACTTTAAAAAGTAAACTGCAAAATAATTTTAAATCTAAGAAAGAGAACACCTTCTCCATAAAATATTCTTTACTTTAAAAAAAAATCTTCAAAATGGCTTGGAAGTATTTTTTCCGCTTCAAAACCATTCATAAAAACCTGACAACTTAAAACACATTCACACAAAAAAAGATCAAAAACAGTTTACATTCCCATGATGCTCCACTTTATTCAAAAAAAGTATGGACTTATTCTCCATTCATACATGATCACAAGCTAGTACATAAGATATTTTACTTGCTGCAAAAATATACTAATATCCCTAAAAATCTATGCAGTATACTTAATTTTCTTCATCTACCATAAGCAACTGCATTGTATAAAACTCCTAAGAGCAATTTGCTATGTAAAATGATTTAAGTAACATTAAGCCCTTCTTGCAGAAATCATCTTGTAGTTGTGCCAGGAAAGAATTTAATAAATAACATTTTAGGCATTGCATGTAAAAAAAAAATGATGGAAAGAAAACAAAGACAAAAAATAACAAAAATATTTTAATTTATGATTTGATTAAGATGGTACATGTTAACATATGAATGCACATATCTGTTCTATAACATTTTCAAGAGTAAATTTTTAGAGGAAAACAAGAATGGAGAGTGAGGAAGGAGGCTTACGCCTGTTTATTTTATGTTTAATGCAGTAATTTACAGCATATTTAGTCCTATCTTTAACGTGATCTTTAAAATGATCATTAAAATCACCTCACCACCTGGCACCATGCCAAATGAAGGCAAACTGTTAGGTGAACCAACTTATAAAATCTTTGTAGGTTGAAAACTTCTAAAGCAGTTAAATGAAAAGGTTAGATGTTCAGCCTTCAATATATGTTCAGGTTTTTTGGGTTTTGTTTGTGTAGGTTTAAAAGTTAAGACATAAAAATAGTTACTTTGCAATCTCATTAAATATCTTTTGTTTCATTTTTGTTTTCCATGCAGTGCACAGAAGGAATAAGGTATAGCAGACTCTGATTCTGAATCTGCTACTATATTTACAACATGATCTTAAGAAATGTATTGGAGCCCAGCCAGTGTTGCTCAGTGGTTGAGTGTTGACCTATGAACCAGGAGGTCATGGTTTGATTCCTGGTCAGGGCACATGCCTGGGTTGCAGGCTTGATCCCCAATGTGAGCATGCAGGAGACAGCCCATCAATGATTATCTCTCATCATTGATGTTTCTATCTATATCTCTCTCTCCCTTCCTCATTGAAATCAATCTATATATAAAAAAGCCTAATACGCAATGTGTCCCCTTGGAAGCTCAACTGGGAGACCAGGAGTTTGACCGGGAGACCAGTTTGATCGCTTGCTATAATGTGCACTGACCACTGGGGGGAGGGGAAGAGGCACTGAACGAAAGGAGGCCCTAGCTGGCAGCCAGAGGAAGGCCCCAGTCAGTACTGATTGCTGGCTAGGCCTAAGGACCCAACCAATGTATGAATTTCGTGCACCGGGCCTCTAATAAAAATGTATTTTAAAAAAGAAAGCAATGCATTGGATAACTCTCACCAAAGACCCGAAAGAAACAGCAATGCCTTATGTATGACAAAAAGCCTACAAGTATGTCTCAAGAATGAGTTCACTTATAGGTATAGATCCAACAGAAATGCATGCACATGTCTCCAAAAGACATCTTCAGGACAATTCATAGTAACAGTACTGGTAATAACCAAGACTGCAAAAACTAAACTGTCACATACTCATCAAAGGATGAAAAGAAATGTACTAAAGCTACATGTAAAAATATACATGAAGCTCACAAATGTAATGATAAGAAATCAAAATTCAAAGGACTGCATCCTGCGTTATGTAATATATATAAAGCCCAAAGAAGTATCAATTAAGTGACAATATTAAAAATTGAGACCAGGTTACTTCTAGGGAGGAAGAAAGTAATAAATGGGAGGGAGCATATGATTCTCTCAACTTTGTGATCACTTACTAAGTATTTTGGTAATTTATAGTTTTCCTGTATCTCACATTTATATTGTTTTTAATATTAGCTCTTATAGATGTGTTTATTATGAGAAAAGAAAAATTAATGAAGAATATGCTATAAAGTATAAACATGCCACACTAGAAGAAATGTATATCATTGACAATAAGGCATATACAGGTGATAAAAGGTTCTATATTCCCTGTAAATGAAACAGAATTTCTTTCTAGATGTGTTTCTTAGAAAGGCTGTAAAGGATAATAGTGGATGCAAACTCAGCGGTCCTCGGGGGCCAAGCACATTACTCAAATGAGTGAGGAGAGCCTAATAGAAGTATATGCACATTCACTGTGAGTGGGGAGGGCTGTGCCACCCAGGACGGGGCAAGTTCGTTTAAAGGGCAACAGGTCCACAATTCCAGCTGATTGCTGCCCTAAAGGAAGGTTGGGCCCAGAGTTAAGAGATCATTTGGATTTTCAAAAGAAGACATAAATTAAAATTTATGTGACTAACTGACATGAACTGGTTTTTAAAACAAAAAGTGGGACAAGCAAAACTTGTCTAAAAGGTACCTGCTTGATACATCAGAAGAGAAGATTGCTATGGCAACAAGTCTCTAAGGAACCAGGAGAAACCTGAGGAGTCAAGATACCAGCAAGAGATGACATTTCTTCCTCTGAGGAAGATAAAAGACTAGGCGTCTAGAGACACATGCTGAGTAAAACAGGTCCTTTGTCAGGAGGAAAACAATAAGAAATGGCAGAGAAAGTGCAGTGAGATCTCTACAGCAGTGGATTTCAAACTTCATTGCAATCTGTTCTTTTATCAAGATAAGGCAAAGCTCAAGTTACTAAAGTGACCAAAGCACCGTGACCAACACGGAAGCAGTAGGAAAGCTGGAGTCCACCCATTAGGATGACCCCTGTCTGGCTGTTGGTCCAACATCTAGCCAAGGGGTGGGCAAACTTTTTGACTCGAGGGCCACAATGGGTTCCTAACCTGGACCGGAGGGCCGGAACAAAAGCAACCTGACCATGCTGGCACTCTCATCTTGGGCTACTGGTGAAGGAGCGGAGGGGAGAGCAAGAGAACCCTCTGTTCTTTCGGCTCCGAGGGCCGGAGAGAACAGCCGGATCCGGCCCGCGGGCCGTAGTTTGCCCAGGCCTGATCTAGCCACACAAACCACCACTTAAAAAATACATGAAGGATGAATAAAGGCTTTCTAAGAGTTGGATAGTGATGGCAGCACCCTCAATACAATTCAGATCTGGGAGTTAAAAAAGACAGATTCTAAGCAATTCAAGATTAGCAAACAAGGTACACATTCAAGGCACATTGAGATCCTGGATTAATACCATAAAGGATAAAGTGAGGGAGGTGGATAATTAGAAATATCAACCAGGAGTGGAGGGAAAACTAGTAGTTAGATGGCCTACAACTGAAAATCAGCTTTTCAGCCTTCCGTGTGATCTTGGGTTACTTTGCCAGGTTGTCCACATAATGGTTCATAAGATCAACTATGGATACCCATCCCACCACCTATTCAAAAAAGATCTCAAATATGACTGTCAGACTATTTTTAACCAAAACTTATTTTAATATCAATATACAGTTTTATTCGGTAATTCAAAGTCATCCTTAAATACACAGCTGTGTCTTTAAAAAATGAAGAGAAACAAATACATCTATTTTATTTTTTTTTTTTTTTTTTTAATAAATCTTTATTGCTCAGATTATTACAATTGTTTCTCCTTTTTCTCCCCCATAGCTCCCTTCCACCTTATTCCCACCCCACCCTCTGTCCTTACCCCCTCCCCCCACTATTGTCCTCATCCATAGGTTATACAATTTTAATCCAGTCTCTTTCTGCACCCCACACCCCTTCACCCTGATAATTATCTATCCACTCCCTTTCTTTGCCCCTAATTCTATTATATTCACCAGTTTATTCTATTCCTGAGATTTTTAATTTACTTGACCTTCTTCCTCTTCTTAAGTAATACCTTTCAGCATTTCATATAATACTGGTTTGGTGGTGATGAACTCCTTTAGCTTTTTCTTATCTGTGAAGCTCTTTATCTGCCCTTCAATTCTGAATGATAACTTTGCTGGATACAGTAATCTTGGTTGTAGGTTCTCCCTATTCATCACTTTGAATATTTCTTGCCACTCCCTTCTGGCCTGCATGGTTTCTGTTGAGAAATCAGCTGATAGTCTTATGGGTGCTCCCTTATAGGTAACCAACTGCTTTTCTCTTGCTGCTTGTAAGATCCTCTTTTTGTCTTTTACCCTTGGCATATTGATGATGATGTGTCGAGAAGAATTTTTCTTTGGATTCCTCTTGTTTGGGGTTCTGTAGGCTTCCTGTACTTGTAAGTCTATTTCTTTCACCAGGTGAGGGAAGTTTTCTGATATTATTTCTTCAAATATGTTTTCAGTATTTTGCACTCCCTCTTCTTCTGGCACCCCCATAATTCTGATGTTGGTGCGCTTGTAGTTGTCCCAGAGGCTCCTTACACTATCTTCAACTTTCTGGATCCTCTTTTCTTCTTCCTTCTCCAGCGGAGTGTCTTTTGGCTCTTTGACCTGATTCTTGTGTTCTTCCATTCTGCTGTTGGATCTCTGCATAATATTTTCCAATTTAGTCAGTTTATCTATACTTTTTAGTTGGGTCTCATGAAGTTTATCGAGCTTTTCTAGAATATTGTTGCATAACCTTAGAACCGTAGTTCTGAACTCTATATCCTCCATCTCTTTTGTTTGAGATCTATTTCCTTGTCTCGGCATTATCACTATTTTTCAGTTGGTAGGATGGCTTTGTGTGTTTGGTGTCCTATATAGCACAGTGGATCAGCCTCCTCAGTTACCTGAGGTAGACACTCTTGGTGATCCCCTTTGTGGACTGCGTGCACAGCTTTGTTGTAGCTAAGTCTCTATTGTTGTGAATTGACCTTCAGGCCAATTGGATGTGGGTATCAGCTGTGTCTACTCTGGGATAACTTCTGTATTGGAGACAGTCTTATAGGATCAGACTTGAAAAACTGCAGAAGCCTCTGCTCAGCTTGGATGGGGCGGAGTCTCAGGGCTGAACTGACAGTCTTGGCTTCTGCCCTGCCCTTGTGCACTCGCCTGAGTTTCCGCCCGACCGGCCCAGTTTCCCCAAGCAAGAGCGTGGGTGCCGCAGGGGCTCACCCGGACTTGGGCTGGTCTCTGTAGTCTGGAGCTTCTGACTCCTTCCGCTACAGAGAGGCCGCCATCTTGTACATAGAGGCAGCGGCAGCCCCCGTGGTCAGACTGGAGCTTCTGACTCCTTCCGCTATGGAGAGGCCGCCACCTTGTACAGAGAGGCCGCCACCTTGTACAGAGAGGCGGCGGTAGCCTCTGCGGTCAGACCTGGAGCTTCTGACTCCTTCCGCTCCGGAGGGGCGGCGGTCAGACCTCAGCGCGTACTTGCTCACGCGCGCGAGTCTGTAGACCCTGCAGACTGCGACTGCGGCTCCCGGTCCCCGGTCTCCCAGTCTCTGAGTCTCTGAGTCTCTGGGTGTCTTTCTCTACAGTCCAGACCACCCGTATGAGCCCGGGACCACGGAATTTCAGCCGGGGCTGGGGTTCAGTACAGTCCGAAAGGGTTCCGTGCAATCGGGGATTCCTCCCCTCCCGCCAGGCAGGTATTCAGCGGCCGCGTGCGCGAGCGTCTCCCTACCTCAATGCTTTTCGGCTCCCAGTCCGATCCGTGAGCCTCTCTCTTTCTTTCTAGTTGTAGCTATTCCACTCCGCCAGCTTTCCTGACGTTTTGGTGAAGTCCTTTTTGATTTTAGTTGTTTTATTGATTAAATTGTTGATGAGGCGGCAGCTTAGGAGACTGCCTAGGCCGCCATCTTGGATGTTCTCCAAATACATCTATTTTAGTTAAAATTTTCACATATCCTTTAAATGATCCAAAGATAATAAATGTAATTCATACACCATCACAATGCAAATTTAGCTTAGTTTGTTTTCTTATTCTCCTGATGCTGTATTATTCTCACGTTATGCTTTGGGGGTGTACCTCCAAAGTTACCATTCAGTGACCCAGCAATAATGTTGAAAGTATATTTAAGAGCCGGGGTGTAATGGAGCACACAATTATGGAGAAGCTAAAGGTCTGAACTCTGTACAACTCTTATTAATTAGGTGTGACTTGATTTCTCAGACTTAGTTCCCATATTTACAAAGTGAGGGTTTTAGTCCATCAGCTGTTTCTAAACAGGGATGTCTTTTAAAATCATGTGGAGTATGTTTTCCAAACTACACATGCCTAGACATGGTTCTATGGATTCCACAAAAGTGAATATATTTACATTTGTGGCTCAATATTTTTTAACATTCTTTTGTTGACTTTAGTGAGGGAGAGAGAGAGAGAGAGAGAGAGAGAGAGAGAGAGAGAGAGAGAGAAACATCAATGATGAGAGAGAATTACTGATCAGCTGCTTCCTGCACACCCCACACTGGGGATCGAGCCTGCAACCCGGGCATGTGCCCTGACCGGGAATTGAACCGTGACCTCCTGGTTCAAAGTCCACACTCAACCACTGAGCCATGAATGGTGGCTTAATATCACTATTAAAGAGTAATTCCACTTTAAATATTCTACATCTCTACAACATTAAACCAAATAGAAGCACAATAAAGGCTGAATCTGTATCAATGTTTTTTCTATTTCTAGTAGCTTGCTGTCATTAAATACTAATCCTATTTGTGTGTGTTTTTAAACAAAGGAATAAAGTAATTCAAAATTAACGAAATTTATAGCTGATTTTAATGGACTCATCTTCTCTTTGGTTCTAGTATTAAATATAGCACTAGATCATTTAAATTGGTTGATTTATAGTTATTTTCAAGATTAGCATGAAACAAATTATGCATTTAATAAGTAATGGAATAATGACATCAAAACAATGAATAATTAACAAGAAAATATATAACTTCACTTGATGAAAAAGTCAAATTAAAGTGATCCTTTTCACCCTAATTGATTTAGCTTGGTGGATAGAGCATCAGCCTGCAGACTGAAGGGTCCCAGGTTAGATTCTAGTCAAGAGCACATCCCTGGGTTGTGAGCTTGATTCCCAGTAGGGGGCATGCAGGAGGCAGACAATCAATGATTCTCTCTCATCATTGATATTTCTATCTCTCTCCCTCTCCCTTCCTCTCGAAAATCAATAAAATATATATCTATATTAATAAAAGGGTAATATGCAAATTGGTCAGGATGCCCTGACAGTAACAACTGAACAGCAGGTTGCATGGGGTGACCAGGCTGGTGAGGGGGTTGGGGGGCATGAGGGATGACCAAACAGCAGGCTGCGTGGGGCAACCAGGCTGGCGGGGGGAGGGAGGGGTTGATAGGGGAGGACAGTGAGGGGAAACCAAACTAGCAGAGGGGTGCAGTGAGTGGTGACCAGGCCAGCAGGGGAGGCCAGTTGGGGGCAACTGGGATAGTAAAGGGGAACCAGGTCAGGGGGGAGGGGGCATTTGGGGGTGACCAGGCAAGCAGCAAGCAGGGGGGAACAGTTAGGGACAATCAGGCTGGCAGGCAGAGACAGTTAGGAGCCAGCAGTCCCAAATTGTGAAAAGGATGTTCTGACTGCCAGTTTAGGCTCCATTCCAATCCCCTAGATAGAGCCTAAACCTGCAGTTGGACATCCCCCGAGGGGACCTAAATTAGAGTGTGTGCAAGCTGGGCTGAGGGCTCCTCTCCTCCCCCGTGCCTCTAGTTAAAAAAATAAAGTGACCCTTTTCCATAAAACTTTCAAAGGACTTTCTCTCTACAATGAAAAAGGAAGAAATCCTATATAAAACTAAGCTTTATAACTGTTTCAAAGAATATGCCTTTTTATGTATTCTTTTATAGCTAAAGGCTATACCCCAAGTTACGATTATCTACTTATAACAACTAAAAATTCAATAGTGGGAGGAAAAACACTAATCATCTACTTAAATGGGGCCCATTTTAGAACACCTTGGTCCCACATTCCCCAATCAAAAAGTTTTTTACACAAAAATCCCTGAACCATCAATAATCCAAGGAAAGACCTCTTACTGTTTTAAAGAAACCATACAAACATAAGCATACATTTTAATTAAGAGGTATAGCCAGTGTCTGGAGCAGCACACACGTACATGCCAGCTATAGAATATACAAGTTCAAGCAGCTGTCTTGATTGGAGATGCAGTCCAACACATGCTAATTAGGGAGGACCAACTAATTAGTAGGTATGCTACATTTTTAACAAACTATCCACCCATATTACAGCTGTTCGTTCTCAATCTCAGTCAATGATCGGTAATAAACAGTAGTGAGTGACCAAGTTGAAATAAGCTACACTCCATGCAATTGCTTAGTTCAACAGCTTTCCAACAGGATCCCACATTAGCTAAGAAAACCACTTGTGACAAAATTGGAACATAAACCTCATATTTAAAATATCTCTCTGTATAAGATTAAGAATAAAATGAGGTTCCGAAATGGCTCTTCAGCACCGAAAGAATACTTGTTAAGTAGGCACACCCCTTTAAACCATGCCAGGCTCCGTGCAAACATTTGCAGAAGGGCTGTGTCCTTTTCTCTTTGAAGTCTAATGCAGACAAATGTTCTTAGACATGTGTGAAGATAATTATATTTACCAGGAAATCTATAATAGTAAAAAAAAAAAAATGGTGGGGGAGGTAAAAAAGGGGCCTTCTTCTCCCAGTCATGATGGTGTAATAGAGATCAGACTTATTCTATTGCCTTAAACTAAGAAAAGTGGACTAAATATATGAAACAATTCCCAGTGGGGGGTGTGCAAGAGGCAGCTGATCAATGATTCTCTCTCCTCGATGTTTCTAACTTTCTATCCCTCTCTCTTCCTCTCTGTAAAAAATCAATAAAAATATGTTTTAAAAAAATATTAACAAACTGATCCAGCAATACATTAAAAAGATCATACACCATGATCAAGTGGGATTTATACCAGAGATACAATGTTGGTATTATATCTGCAAATCAATTAATGTGATGTACCACATAAACAAAATGAAGAATAAAAATCACAAGATCGTATCAAGAGATGCAGAAAAAGCATTTGATAAACTCTCCAGCATCCAATTATGATAAAAACTCTCAGCAAAGTGGGAATAGAGGGAAAATACCTCAACATAATAAAGGCCATATATGACAAACCCACAGCCAATACTCAATGGGCATAAAATAAAAGTGTTTCCCTCAAGATCAGGAACAAGATAGGATGTCCACTTTTACCATTCTTATTCAACAGACTACTGGAAGTCCTAGCCACAGTAATCAGACAAGAAGAGGAAATAAAAGGCACCCAAGTTGGAAAGGAAGAAATAAAACTGTTATTATTTATAGATGACATCATACTGTATATAGAGAATTAAGACAATTCCCATCAAGATATCAATAATGTATTTTATAGAACTACAACAAATATTCCAAATAATTATATGGATCCACAAAAGACCCTGACTAGCTTAAGCAATCTTGAGAATAAATAACAAAGTTGGAGTAATCACACTGCCTGATATCAAGCTATACTACAAGGCTATAAAAATCAAACAACATGATACTAGCATAAAAATACACATATAAAGGGTGTCCCAAAAACATACAGACACACTTTGAATAATTACAAATGCAGTGTTTATTAAAATACATTTCATTTTAAAAATTGAGCTATCAGCTGTTAAAATGTGAATACATTTTTTGGTACACCGTATAAATCAATGGAACAGAATAGAGAACCTAGAAACAAACTCATGCCTTTATGGTCAATTGACTTTTGACAAAGGAGGCAAGAACATACAATTGGATAAAGATAGTCTATTCAAAAAATGGTGCTGGGAAAATTGTGAACAGATACGTGCAAAAAAAAAATGAAAGAAAAGAAACTAGAACACCTTCTTACACCATACACAAGAATAAACTCATAATGGGTCAAAGACTTAAATGTTAGACTCAAAACCATAGGCAGTGAAATCTTGGACATTTCTCATAGCAATATTTTTTCTGATGTATCTCCTCAAGGGAAACAAAAGGAAAATAAACAAATGGGACTACTTAGTTCACAGCAAAGAAAACCATCAACAAAATAAAAAGACAACCTCCTGAATGGGAGAAGATATTTACCAATGATACAAAGGGGTTAATATCCAAAATTTATTAAAAAAACTCATAAAACTTAATAAAACAAACAATCCAATTATAAATGGGCAAAGGACCTAAATAGATACTTCTCCAAAGAGCACATACAGATGGCCAATAGACATAAGCTCAAGGCCACTTATCATTGGAGAAATGCAAATTAAAACCACAATGAGATATCACCTCACCCGACAGAATGGCTATCAAATAAAAAATTTTTAAAAAACCACAGCAAATATTGGTGAGGATGTGGAGAAGAGAATCCTTGTTCACTGTTGGTGGAAATGCAGACTGGTGCAGTCACTGTAGAAAGCAGTATGGAGTTACCTCAAAAATTAAAAATGAAATAGCCTTCTGACCCAGAGATTTGATTTCTTGGAATATATCCAAAGAAAACTGAAACACAAATTCTAAATAATATATGCACCCTTATCTTTATTGCATCATTATTTATATTAGCCAAGGTTTGGAAGCAGCCCAAGTGCCCATCATTATATGAGTGGGTAAAAAAATTGGGGTTCATTTACACAATGGAATACTACTCATAAAAAAAAAGATGGAAATTTTACTCTTTGCGACAGCATGGATGACCTAGAGAGTATTATGCTTAGTGAAATAAGCCAATGAAAGAAAAACAAGTACCATAAGGTTTCACTTAGATATGGAATCTAATGAACAAGATAAACTAACAAACATAGAAAAAGACTCCTAGGTACAGAGAATAGACTGACAGCTGTCAAAGGGAAGGGGGTTGGATAAAAAAAGTGAGAGGATTAAGCAACTGAAAAAAACCTTATAGATGTAGACAACAGTATGGTGAAGGAAAGGGGTGGAGGGAGGTAGAAGATAATAAAGGAGAGATAAATGGTGATGGAAGGAGACTCTGGGTGGTGAACATACAATACAATATACAGATTATATATTACTAGAGGCCCAGTGCACAAAATTCGTGCAGGGGGAGAGCGGGGGGCCTCTCAGCCCAACCTGCACCTCTACAATCCAGGAGCTCTCAGGGGATGTCATACTGATGGCTCAGGCCCATTCCCATGGTTCTCTGCTCTTTGCGGATCTAGAGGTTTTGCTGAATCCATGGAGATGAAGCCCCCATGCCCTGCTCTCTGCTCTCTGCCTGCCTCCACCATGCAAAGGAAGCCCCAATGCCCTGCAGTGTGCTCTGCCTGCCAGGCCTGAGGGTTTCACGGACACTGACACACTAAGGAAGCCCCCATGCCCTATTGTCCTGGCTCTGTCTATGGGGCCTGGAGGTATTCCGTTGCCACCTTGCTAAGGAAGCCAAGTCCTGCCGTCTAGACTCTGTCTGCCATGTCTGGGGACTGCACTGCAGCACTAAGGAAGCCTCCATTCCCGGCTGTTCGGGTTCTGTCTGCCAGGCCTGGGCTTCCCCCGCCATCATCCTGCAAACGAAGCCTCCATGCCCTGCTTCTGAGCTCTGTTTGCTGGGTTTGGGACTTCCCTGTTGCCTCCGAGCTAAGGAAGCCTCCATGCTCTGCTATCTGGACTCTGTTTGCTGGGCCTAGGTCTTCCCTGCTGCCACCGCACTAGTCCCCCAAGCCCTGCTGTCTGGGCTCTGTCTGCCGTGTCTGGGGGTGGATCAAGCCTCGCTGCTTTGTCCCCCCCAAACCCTGAACCCCGGCAGGGCTGACAGGCCCAGACACTGCAGCAGCAGTGGAACAGGGAGTTTGGATCTGCCCCCTCCAAAGGCAGATCCAAACTTGCTGCTACTGCAGACAGAACGGAAACTCCAGCAGCAGGGCTGAGGGGACTGGGCGCTGCCATCTTGTGGCTATAGGGGTCGCCATTTTGTTGCAGAGTGATGGTTAATTTGCATATTACTATATTATTAGATAGGGTAGAACTGTACACCTGAAACCTATATAATCTTGTTAATCAATATCACCCCAATAAATTAAAATTTTAAAAGAAAAACAATGCACTAATATAAACTTTTGAGATATTTAAATACTTGTTAAATGAACCAGAATTATATAAGAATCCAAGTTGTACAGAAACCAATTAAGATAAATCTTTAGGCTAATTAAGATTTGATTTGATCATTTAAATTTAAAAATAAGTTTATGTCTTCTTTCTGTATAAAATATGCCACTGTTACATTTTATTCTCTGAACTTTTACATTTTCTACACAGGTTTTTAACAGTTAGATATATTAGTACTGCTTCCACAAATGATTTAAACTTTTAAAAATTGATGTATTTTTAAAAAGATTGGCTTTTCTAAACTTCAGACAAAGCTACATATCATTTCATCTTCATTACTCTTCCCATCTACTGTGTAAAACCTTTAAATGCCCTTCCTCTCTGACAAACCTGCTATCAATAAAGGTTAAAATGCTCTGCAATGTCAATCCTCCTAACTAATAAAATAGTATGCAAATTGACCATAATTCCAGCACACAAGATAGCTGCCCCCATGTGGTCAAAGATGGCTGCCCCCATGTGGACACAAGATGGCCAACAGGGGAGGACAGTTGGGAGGGACTAGGCCTGCAAGGGAGGGCAATTGTGGGTGACCAGGCCAGCAGAGGAGAGAAGTTGGGCAACTGGGCCTGTAGGGAAGGGCAGTTGGGGGGAACCCAGGCCTGCAGAGGAGAGCAGTTGTGGAGTAACAGGCCTACAGGGGAGGGCAGTTAGGGGTGACCAGGCCTGCAGGGGAGGGCAGTTAGGGCAAACAGGATGGCAAGGGAAGAGTTAGACATCAATAATTCTGCAGGGGAGTGGTTAGGGGGTGATCAGGCTAGCAGGCAAAAGCAGTTAGGGCCAATCAGGAAGGCAGGCAGGTGAGCAGTTGGGAGCCAGCAGTCCTGGATTGTGAGAAGGATGTCCAACTACCCGCGTAGGCCCGATCCTACTGATATTGGGCCTCAATGAGCAGTTGGACATCCCTCGAGGGTCCCAGATTGGAAAGAGTGCAGGCTGGGCTGAGGGACACACACCCCCGTGCACGAATGTCATACAGCAGGCCTCTAGCATAGAATAAAAGCCTAATATGTGATGGCCTGAATGGCAGAACAATTGGTCGCTCTAATGCACACTGATCACCAGAGGGTAGACACTCAACGCAGGAGCTGCCCCCAGCCTTCAGGCCCTAGGCCAAGTTGGGGGCCTGTGGGCGCGCCCCCCCCACCCCCCATCGCCACACCAGTCACCCTGCAAATCGCTGGCCAGGCCTAGGTACCCCCCATGCATGAATTTCATGCACCAGACCTCTAGCGTAAATATAATTCCAATGATTCTTAATTGACTTAAGATACTATACCAATATCAGAGTGAGTTAAATAATGAGGAATCTTTGGTTACCTGAACAATTTCTGAACTCCAATTAGCATGGCAAATTCAATTTGGTATATACATTATTTTATAGCATAATAATAGAAAACACATTTTGAGCTCCAGGTAAAAGTTTTAACTTGTCATCTGGTATGACATACATTAAATATATTAAAATCAACAAAGAAAGCTTATGAATTAAATAGCTTGAACCCAGTTGTTTCAGATGAAAATTGATCTTTGATAATATAATCTTAATGAGAAAGCTATAAAAAATTATCCTGTGCCTTCAGTACCTCGCCTAGCCAGCCATGGTTCCTTATCTCCCCAGAACACTCTCACTTCCTAACAGCCTGTTAACTTTCTGAGCTTTTGTGTTGACTTTTGTCATGCCCTTGAGTCATTTTTAGTAAAAGTTTTTATTTCTGCAATGGCTTGATTTCCTAATAATTATTATTTCATGTAACTATGTTTTATTTTAATTACTGTCACTCTAAACCAAAACTGTAATCATTTCTTGCCTTGGGCGCCTATGACTTATGCTTCTATATTTTTGTAATCACTACTCTCCTGGCAATTCTTTACAATACAGCTTTCACAAATTGGGGCCCCAAATTAGGAATAATAAAATTGTTAAGATATATTTTTATACCCAAACTATTTCTGGTATTTCTCAGATATCCACTAGATAGCACTATTGAGCAAGGAGGAGATAAGAAAGAACTAGGCTTATAGTGTCTTCTCCTTATCTTTAATTAGCTCAACTCTCTTATGAGAGCTGCCCTAATATAAGAAAAGGCCTAGCTGCTTTTGCTCAGTGGATAGAGGCCTGTGGACTAAAGGATACCAGGTTCGATTCTGGTCAAGGGCACATGCCCGTGTTCTGGCTTGATCTCCCCCAGTAGAGAGTGTGCAGGAGGCAGCCAATCAATGATTATCTCTCATCAATGATATATCTTCTATCTCTCTCTCCCTTCCTCTCTGAAATCAATAATATATATGAAAAGGCAAGGTATAACTATCATGAATTATAAATGTTTCTTTTACCCTGAAAAGTGTACAGATGTTGAATCATATTAATAGTTATACCTTGGCTTTTCATATATATTAATATGATTCAACATCTGTATACTTTTCATAGTAAAAGAAACATATTTATAATTCATAATGTCATGAACAAAGCCTGGCACAACAAGTGAACAAAATTATTTTAAGATTAATGTTTCTAAGTATACAATACTCTTGTTAATTGATGGCAATTTAAAAACATACTCTATAGAAGTCCCTGGAGATTTATCAGTGTCTTTAGTGCCCATCACAAGGCTCATGCCCTCAAAATAATCACTGACTAAATTGTTAATTAGCTCTATATTATATCCCAACAGGGGATTGCATTCTGACACTGTTAATTACTGTAATAAATTATCCAGAGACCATCAGTCTTACTAACAGGTGGCTCCTGCTTTGCCTTCAAGCTTGCCAAAAATCTTAAATCAGAAAGTTGAGGCTTTAGGAAGAAACATCCAACGAACAATAGCCTGAGTGCAGGCCAGTATCAGTATGCTTGTCTATTATGGCTGCTGCAGAGAATCAACTCGGGTCAGGCTTCCTTCCCAGTATAACTCAACACTGCCAACAAAAGCAGACCATCAGACGAATGCAACAAAACAGGCTTAATTTACAGGCCTCTTTATTTGAAAATCAGACACTGTAAAAGCATGCTGCTAATCCAAGTTCCAATGGAATGAGAATTAATTTTGCAACACTAAATGGACCAATGAAGACAATTTAATAATGGTTTGGAGAAAATGTATTTTCTTCCTTTTTAATTTTTTATTAACTCTCATTGTGTCTGGCTATATTTGAACAAATCAGAATGATACACTCTGAATGGATGTATGTTTTCTGGGAAATCTTAATATGGCAGATTGTATTTTCCAAATCCAGATTTTATTTTCAAAAAATATCTCTCTTCCCACATGTTCTCCCTATCAACTCACTTCCCCATCAAGAGGTGGAGCCTTTTCCTCCTCCCCTGAATCTGGGCAGGTTCAGGGCTGCTTTGACCAACAGAGTATGGCAAAAGTAAAACCACATGAATTCTGAGTAGGTCACAAAAATAAATCAGCTTCTGCCTGGTTCTCCTGGAACACTTCCGCTGAAGGAAGATAGTTACCACTGAGGAAATCTAACTACCCTGAGATGGCCATGCTGGCGATAGAGAGGCTACTCATGGGCACTCTAGTCAATGGTCCCAGCTCTCCAGTCATTCCCCTACGGCACCAGCCTGTGAGAGAAGCCATCTTTGGTCTTCCAGGCCAGACCACGCATCAGCTGAGTATCAGTGAGGGGCCTTGGTAATGCCATAAGGAGCAAAAAAGAGTTTCCCCACAGTCCTGGAAAAATTCCTGACCAGCAGGATTTATGAGCATCTAAAATCATTGTTATTTTACATTGGTAAGTTTGGGGTGTTATGCAACAAATGTAACTGAAACATAAACTAGTCGATCATTCGGTGAATTTAAAGATGGTAATTGTGTAGAAAACACAACCCAGTGATTGGCCTTGTCTGCAAAACTAATCAGAACAATGGTTAAATATTATACATGTCTTTACTGAGTCCTTTTATGCTACATGACAATGTAATTATTTGCATAAGCTCAATAAGAATCTATCCTTCTTCCTATCAGAAAATAATTATAGAAAACAAATTTGTAACCATGACCATGTCAGAAATGTTTCATTTAATGGTAAATCTCATTTAATTAGGCATGACTAGCCCAGTAGGAAGGAAAAGGATGCTCTCCATTTTGTGGAATCTCCTGCAAAAGCCTCCTTGGCACCGCCATGGCTTGTGGAGTCCCCATTTTATAAGTAGTAAAGAATGTCACTTCCTGGAAGGCCAGGAACACTGACAAATTTGGGAATCTTGGACAAAACCGGGAAAGGCAAATTGGATGGTTCCTAGGTCCTTACCTCGGACTATGTGAATGAACTCAAAGAGCAAAAGAAATACTTCTGCTGCTCTACGGGCCACATTGGATTAATTCTCTAACATCATGCAGTTCTAGTTTTATTAACCATAAAACACAAAGGTCTTTACATGATCACTAATGCCTCATTGACCTTATGCAAATAAAATAGGCTAAATATAAAAAAAGCATTATACTAATTATACTGATAGTGCATCAGAAAATTGTGCAACAAACTTATTTGGTCAAATCCATATCAGATCTGCACAGATTTGATAATAAGTAAAAACTGAACAAAATGAAACTGATACTTCTTCTACAAGCTTTGTATTTCAAGAGAAAGTCATGGTATTATAGGGCCACCCTAAAGCTTTACAAAGATAAATTACAAAGAAGAGAGAAAAAAATTTTAAATCAAAGACAGAAATGTGTTTTCTTAAATCGAAGCTGTCTGGACTGCATGCAATCAGATTTACCACATAATAATATAACTGTAAATATCACCATCTCTATACATATCTTGCAAACCAGTAAGTTGTTCTGAAAGTTAGTTTCCTTTGCATCGTGCTTTATTGCAAGTAATAACTCAGATCAGAGTTCACATCAAAATTGACTAAAATATTTAATAAATTAATAATCTGGATAACAATGATAATACAATAAGCTTATTATATGTGATAACTTTCAGTTTGTCTTAATTCCATAGGTGACAGCCTTACGAAGAACTATAATTTCATCAAAGCAGTAAATCCTGAGAAAGTAGTTATCCATTGTTGGCAAAACATTTAGCTCCTTATATTACACATAATTCTTTTAAATTTTTTCTGAAGAACTTCAACTGATAAGTAGGTTGTCCTCCACACTCATAAGGAATTGCTTCTAAAGAATCCCCAAGTCTACATAAAAACAGTGGAGAATTAGAAGGTGAGGAGCCCAAAAGGTCCCCTTATTCCACTGTATACCACAGCAATATTCCAGATGTACCACAGCTTTCTTATCCACTCTTCTACTGATGGGCACCTGGTTTTCTTTTTCTTTTTTAATTTCAAAGAGGAAGGACTAGAGAGAGGAGATAGAAACATCAATGATGAGGAAGAATGGCTGGTTGGCTGCTCCTGCACGCCCCCATTGGAGATCGGGCCTGAAACCCAGGCAATGTGCTCTGGTCAGGAATCAAACCATTATCTATCTCCTGGTCCATAGGTTGATGCTCAAACAGAGTCACACTGACCAGGTGAGTGATTTCCTTTTCAAACTCCTCTTTTCTTTTTGTTCTTTCAGTCAGATAGGGGAAAAGAGAGATTGAGTTTAACCCACTGGAGTGAGTTTGAGTGCTGTGCTGGGCCAGAGGAGACGAGTTAGCCTAGTTAAACTAATTTGCTAGACTTGTTACATGACTGAACTCTGGTACAGTAAATGGCATGAGGAGTGGAGGTCCCACATTAACTTCGGAGAACTTTCATTTTTCATTTACAAAAGGGTTTATTTCTGCAAAAGAATCAATCTGTCCACGTTACATTTGGGAAACAAATATTAATAAACAGTTATCTGAGCATATAAAATGCATGTATCTAGTATTATAATGATTAAGGAATTATTTCTTTTAATTGAATTTATTGGGGTGATAATAGTTAAAATTATAAACTAGGTTTCAGGTGAAAATTCCATAATAGATTATCTGTATATTGTATTGTGTGCTCACTACCCTAAGTCAAGTCTCCTTCCATCACTATTTATCCTCTTTACCCTCTCCTACTTTCCTCTAACCCCTCCCCTCCTACCCATTCCCTCTGGTAATCACCATACTGTTGTCTGATTCTGAGTTGTTATTTTTTGCTTAATCCCTTCACCTTTTCGCCCCCCATCAATTCCCCCCTCCTCCCCTGACAGTTCTATTCTGTGTATCTATGAGTCTGTTTCTATTTTGTTTGTTAGCTTATTTTGTTCCCTAGATTCCACACACATAGTACTTGTCTTTGTCTGACTGGCTTATTTCACTTAACATAGTACTCTCCAGGTCCATCCATGCTGTAGGATTTCCTTCTTTTTTATGGCTGAACAATATTCCACTGTATACCACAGCAATATTCCAGATGTACCACAGCTTTCTTATCCACTCTTCTACTGATGGGCACTTGGGTTGCTTCCAAATCTTGGCTATTGTAAATAATGCGGCAATGAACATAGGGGTACATATATTCTTTGAATGAGCGTTTCAGGTTTCTTTGGATGAATTCCCAGAAGTGGAATCTCTGGGTCATAAGGCAGTTCTATTTTTAATTTATGAGGAACCTCCATAGTGTTTTCAATAGAGGCTGCACCAATCCGCATTCCCACCAACAGTTCATGAGGGTTTCCTTTTCTCAGAAGACTTGTATTGGTTTGATGTGATCCATCATGTTATAGCATCACCATTCATCCAATAAATACTGGTTGCTGATTATAATGAAGTACCTACTGAAGATGTGCCCTAAGAAACCAAATGACCACTACATTTGAGTTTGGCAATAATAAGTGCAAAGACTGAGACATGATAGGGCCACTTCTGAATGCACTGGAGCATTTATCAAAAGAAAACGGCAAGCTCAGATCTTTAAACTCTCAGCTCACATTATGATCAGAGAAACAGAGAATTACTATGGCAGCCCTAATAAAAAACTTTTGTTTTATAGCCACTGAGCTCACCTTGCTAGCATCAAACTTAACTGTGCCAGGTGCAGAATTACAATGTAAGTTGAATTCTACACACTCACCATGTTTCACTTAAAAGTGAAAGCACAGAATAAGAAAAAGTGAGATCCTGAGACAGGGTAGGGACATCTCAGTGGACTCAGCTGAAGCGGAGATTCCTGAACCCCCACATTACACTGAGCCTCCCCAGCCAGTGGCAATAGAAATAGCCTGCTCGCCTGTGTCTGGAGAGATTAGCTCTCCCTGGCTCCAAGAACCTGTAATAACCTCACCATCACCTAAGGGTGGTTTTCTTGCAAGAGAATTCCTCTTCTCAAGACCCAGCTGGCCCATACCTTACTGCCACTCATAATAGGGTTCCAGCAAATATTCTCTGGGAAGAAAGTACCAAGTCTGAACACAAAGTAATAACTTACACACAAAAATAATTGCAAGATTTTGCTATTTTGTATTGGTAGAAACCTGGGACATCTGTGTGAGAATGAATTCTAATAATGTTAGACTAACGAAAAAAGAATATAATACCACATTGGGCTTTTTTTTTTAATATGAGTCATTTACCAGAGATTTATAATTTAATGGTCAGCTTATACAATTGGAAAGGACTCTTAAAAGAGTTATCATGGTCCCCGTAATGCCTACATTTAATAGGATTGTGAGGTCACAACTTGCCTGGCATAATGTGAGGCAGGGATCCAAGAGCTTATGGAAACAGGAATGTTGGTGTGGATTTATCACATGTAAATTGCAAACGCAACCCCCCTCTATACCAAGAGGGCCCAGTGTATACTCCCTTCACCAAGGCTCGAGCTCCATAACAGGAGTATAATTATATGGGCAAGAGGTTATTAACCTGGCCCTTTAATACCCTAACAGTTAATAAAACTTGCCATGTTGCTACTAAATAAGAACCTTCTTCATTTTCTCTCTCTAGCTCCTTTTTTGTTCACTTAATGGTTCTTACTACAAATGGCAATTATTTACTTGTCTGGTTTTCTGTTTTGCGTGCTGTTGTTCTTTGACCTACTTGTTTCTCTATCTCTTCCACTAGCATATAAATTCCATAAAGGTGAGGACTGTATCCACCTCGCTCACCACTGTGCTCTGACTGCCTGGCACAGCACCGGGGGCACAGGCATTAGATGAAGATGTGTTGACAGTATAAGCAGAGTCTGTCTGTCTTTGTCAACATTAAATTCTGGTCCTTTTTACACCTGGAATAGGTCTGTTCATGAAAACATTATCCTCCCAAAGAGATGATCTACAATGAGTGGAAACCTTAAACAAATGCATAAATCTCCTCCAGGTACTTCTCCAGCTTAGAACGAATGGCCTGGTCTGCTGATATCATGTCTTCCATTAAATTTTTATTATTCCCAGAAAAAAATGTTTTTCAAATTTTTCAACAAGGAAAAAACACACACACCATTTCCTTATAATAAAAGTCAATTCAGTACCATCACCATTTGTTCCATCATTAATGTGTAAACAGGATCCAGTCTTACTCCAATCATATTTCTGTCCACAATCATATATCACCTCAGATCATAAGTTAACCAAATTTTCAAATATCATTAAAATAGATCTTCTGACTCACTAAGCAATTTTTGTACAGGCTGTAGCACTTGCTGAAAGAGTGTCATGAGGTAGCTTTTCTTGTTTCTGTATCAAGCCAATGGTGGATTCATTCATAGCAGAATATTTAAAAATACAACGTTCCATTTCATCAAAAGCTTCTATTTTCTGCATATGAACTTTTATTTTGGCAATTAAGAAAGAAACAGTACTAAGCCCTGGCTGAGTGGCTCAGTTGGTTGGAGCATTGTCCTTACACCGAAATGTTGCAGGTTTGATTCTCGATCAGGACACATACCTAGGTTGTAAGTTTAATCCCCTGCCGGGTAATGTACAGGAAGCAACCGACCAATGTCTCTGTCTCTCTCTTTTTCTTTCTCTTTCTTTCTTTCTCTCTCTCTCTTTCTCTCTCAAATCAATAAACATACATCCTCAAGTTAGGAGGAAGGAAGGAAGGAAGGAAGGAAGGAAGGGAGGGAGGGAGGGAGGGAGGGAGGGAGGGAGGGAGGGAGGGAGGGAGGGAGGGAGGGTAATAAGATCCAGGCAGTATTCAAAGTTAACCTACTGTCTAAGTAATTACACCTCAGGCTCATTAGTGTCCCAGCTTCATTCAAACTCACACCTCAGCAAAACTGCAAAACACTCTGTGTCTTGGACCTTCAGGGTGGCATTTACATAGTTGAAACCTTGAAAGTTAAAAACCTTAAATGCCAAAGATTCTCGTGTATCTATGTACCACATGCTTGCCTTTGTAAAGATCTGTTACCTCAGCAGGATCAAAAAAAGTTAACACAAATAATATTAGGAATCTATAAAGATCATTTTTCACCTAAAAATAAGTTCAACCTGTCCAATAGAACCAGATATGGTCTGGAAAGAAATAATAACAATATATACCTCACAAGGATCAAAGGGGATAATACATGTGAGGTAATAAATAATAAAGCACTATATAAAATGTTAATAGTAGGTGCTAATGTTAATAAAAACACAATACGTTGTACACCTTAAATTTAAACAATTTTATATGTCAATTATGTCTCAATAAAAGGTGCGAAAAAATAATAATAAAATACAGTAGCAATCCCCTCTTCTCAAAGAATTGGGGCAGTTTGTTAGTTGGCTACTTGGAGAAGTCGGTTAAAGCAAGGAATCCTACACAATGATAAATACATACTGTGGCCATTTTATTTTCATTTAAACCACATATAAGTAGAATTCATTCACCAGTCCTCTATGTGGGGCCAAGGCCTTTATCTTTGAGTTTAGATCTGCTGATGGAATTTCAGGCTTTCTTGCATAAACCACACCCATAATGCAGCATTCATATATGGCAATTCCAGTTGTATTAAAATGCAACAAAAGCTTCAACACAAATGAAATAATCAGAGTAAATGCCTTTTCTTTTTTAATTTTTCCAATATTTCACACTGTCTTATTAGCCCCTAATTTCTGAAAGAACTCCCTTTTCTCACATTTTTCAGAGCATTCAACTTAGTTTTTCTAGAACTAATCCCCCTTTTTATACCAAGATTGCATCAGTTTACAGAATATCTAATAACAAATGCATCAGTGAGTTGGGGAACCAACACAACTGATTCTTATTAAGTAAATTATGTGACTTGTGGGTGTAAAAGTGCAAAAACATCTCCACGGAGGAGTAACTCAGTTAGTTAGAGCATCGTCCCAATATACCAAAGTTGCGGGTTCAGTATCCAATCTGGGAGCATACAATAACCAACCAGTGAATGCATGGGTAGGTGGAACAAAATATGATGTTTCTCTCTGTGTGTCTATCTGTCTGTCTCTCTGTCTCTCTCTCCTCCCCACCCCACCCACACCTCTTACTCTCTAATCAATAAATAAAGAAAAAAAGTACACAAGCATCATACTGAGAAGTCTACCAGCCATAGGCCCCATACTGGGGACATAAGTAAGTTTCACCAAGGATATGGACATTACTGATTTATTAGATATCTGTTTTAAAAGTCTTTGCATATGTAGTTCAGTCTCAAGCAAAGCTGACAAAGAAGAAAGTTCAAAATAGTTTCCCCGTCTCTCTCACACATGCAGACACACACACACACACACACACACACTATCTTTTGTATTTTTCTTCAATCATATATGATACACACTTTAGAGACAATAAAGTCAATGAGTAAAACAAAACAAAACATAAGACTACTGAAAAGAAACAACAGAAAATGTATAAGTACAAGATAAAATAATCAGAGGATTTGACTCCTGACAAACTAAATGAGTCAGTAAAAGACAGTGTAAGCAAATTATTAGTGGCCTTATATTAATTTGAAAAGATTGATGATCCACCTTAAAAACAGCCTGTTAACAGAACGAAAAGGAAGCTTTTGTATTTATTTTCTTATCATGAGGGCGGGCAGGGTGATGTGAGAACTTACTTATTTCACTGGAAACCTGGTCCAGTTTATCCTGCGACCTGCTGATAAGGACAACCTTCATTCCACACCTCGCCAACTGAAATAACAAAAGAGACACCAAACAGATGAGTCATACCTGTGCATTTTATTGAAAACAGACATTAGATATATTCTCATTTTAAGAAAACCTGACCATATGATAATCCAAATTAAAAAACAAGCAAACAGCCCTTGCTGATTTGATTTGGCTCAGTGGATAGAGCGTCGGACTTCAGACTGAAGGGTCCCAGGTTCGATTCCGGTCAAGGGCATGGACCTTGGTTGCGGGCACATCCCCAGTAGGGGGAGTGTAGAATCTGCTGATTGATGTTTCTCTCTCATGGATGTTTCTAATTCTAAAGAGGATTTTTTAAACAAAGAAAATAAACTGGGAAAACAAAAGAGGATTTTTTAAATAAATAAGAACCCTTGGGAGTGACAAATGATTCAGTGGATCCGCCAGGATCTTCCTCTCACCTGGGCAGTAGCACAGGCGGTGGGTGCCTTCTCGGAATCAGAAGGCAGGGAGGCTGGCCTGAGGGCACTGCCAAGGTTCCTGCTTTTTATGATAGCCTTCAAACCATTCTGGTTTCCTACCCTTCTATTACATTCCAGAGAAATCTGAACCCTTTGTCTGTGTCTGCCAATACTTTCTGTCCATCACAGTCCTTCCTATGAAAATGACTTCATAAACTAATATGGAAATATAACCTATATAATAATATATCCACCTGTTGGAAAATAATTCAAAACTGAGAACTATCCAATTATTTGGGGGGAAAAAAAGCTCCTTCTAACACAATATATTCCATATACATCATATAAACCATAAACACAAAATGAATTAAAGACTTAAATGTAAAACTTGAAACCATAACACTCCTAGAAGACATAGGCAGTAAATTCTCTGATAATTCTCTTAGTAATATTTTTTCTGAAATATCTCCTCAGGCAAGGGAAACAAAAGAAAATATAAACAAATGGGGCTATCTCAAACTAAAAAGCTTTTGCACAACAAAGGAAATCATCAATAGAATGAAAAGACAACATACTGAATGAAAGAACATATTCCCCAATGATATATCTGATAAGGGGTTAATATCCAAAATTTGTACCAAACTCATATACCTAACCACCAAAATAAACATTCTAATTTTTTTTTTAAATGGGCCAAAAGCAGTTTGGCTCAGTGGATAGAGAGTCGGCTTGCGGACTGAAGGGTCTCAGGTTTGATTCCGGTCAAGGGCATGTACCTTGGTTGCAGGAACATCCCCATTGGGGGTGTGCAAGAGGCAGCTGGTCGATAATTCTCTCTCATTGATGTTTCTAACTCTCTATCCCTCTCTCTTCCTCTCTGTAAAAAACCAATAATTAATATATATATATATATATTTTTTTTTAATGGACTGGCACTGAATAGGCACTTCTCCAAAGAGAATATACAAATGGCCTATAGACACAAAAATATATTCAATATCACTAGTCATCAGAGAAATGCAAATTAAAACCACAATGAGATATCATCTCACAACTGTCAGAATAGCTATTATCATTAAATCAACAATGAACAAGTGTTGGGAAGATGTGAGAAAAGAGAACTATGGTGCACTGCTGGTGGTATTATGGATTGATGCAGCTACTATGGAAAACAGAATGGATATTCCTCAAATAATCCTATATAATAAAGGCATAGTATGCAAATTTTCCCCTCAACTTGGAGTTGCCCGTGAGTTCAACCAGGGTGGGGCAGGCTGGAGGCAGGAGGGAGGCCCTGGCCACAGCGGTGACAGGCAGCCTGAGGAGGAAGGGAGTACCAGGACGGGGGCTGGCAGCCACTAGGGACCCTACCACTGCATTAATTTCGTTCACTGAGCCTCTAGTTAAAAATAGAACTATACCCAGTAATTCTATTTCTGGATGTATATCTGAAGAAATCTAAAACACTAATTCTAAAAGATATATGTATCTCATGTTCATTATGGTGTAATGTTTACAATAGCCAAGATACGGAAGCAATCCAAGTGCCCATCAATACAAGAGTGCATAAAAAAAGATGTGGTAATATATACAATGGAATATTACGGGGGGGGGGGGGGGGGGGAGAGAACAAAATCTTACCATTTGTAACAACATGGATGGACCTAGAGAGTATTATACTAAGTGAAGTAAGTCAGACAGAGAAAAACAAGCACCTTATGATTTCACTTATAAGTAAAATCTAAAAAACAAAAGAAACAAATTCATAGATACAGAGAACAAACTGAGGGTTGCCAGATGGGAGGAGGGATGGGGGACCTGGGTGACAAAGGTGAAGGATTAAGAAGTACAAATGGGTAATTACAAAATAGTCACTAGGATGTAAAATATAACATAGGAAATATCCTATATAATAAAGAGGTAATATGAGAATTGACCATCACGCCAACACACAAGATGGCCGACCCTGTGTGGACATAAAATGGCCACCACAAGATGGCCAGCAGGGGAGGGCAGTTAGGAAGGACCAGGCCTTTAAGGGAGGGCAGTTGGCAATCAGGCCTGCAGGGGAGGGCAGTTGGAGACAACCAGGCTGGCAAGGGAGGGTAGTTAAGGGTTACCAGGCCAGCAGGAGAGGGCAATTGGAGGCAAGCAGGCTGGCAGGGGAGGGAAATTAGGGGTGACCAGGTCAGCAGGGAGGGCATTTAGGGGCAATTGGGCTGCAGGGAAACAGTTATGTGTTGATTAGGCTGGCAGGGGAGTGGTTGGGAGCCAGATGTCCTGGATTGTGAGAGGGATGCCTGACTGCCTGTGTAGGCCCAATCACAATGGGATTGGATCCAAATAGTCAGTTGGACATTCCTTGAGGGGTCCCAGATTGGAGAAAGTGCAGGCTGGGCTGAAGGACAAACACCCCCTATGCACGAATTTCATGCATCAGGACTCTAGTAGTTAATATTGAGGAATAACTTCATGAATTGTATAACTATAACCATTATGCTGCACACCTAAAATTGATATAAAATGACTTTAAATGTCAACTGTAATTACAAAAATAAAGTTTAAGTAAATAAATAGAAACCAAAAACTGTTCATATTTACACAATATAAAATAAAATTACACTAAATTTTTCACAATTCCAGATAAAATTTTATACAAATTTTGTTTTGTATTTTTTAATACCCCCAAAAAAAGTTTTGAAAATGACCTACCTCTTCTGCATATGATTTTCCAATTCCATCAGTACTACCCGTGACAACTGAAAAAAGAGAAAAAGTAACAGTTTAGTTTAAGAATTACAATTAAGTACTGATCATACACAGCGAGGTCCCACCAATTAAATACAAGAGGACCTGTGTAATACTTTGATATAAATTTGAATCATCGGGAGCAATACCAGCAGTTCAAATTTAGCTCTGAAAACCAACCACAATTGCCAAAATTAAAAAGACTGCAGCCCTAGCTGGTTTTGCTCAGCGGATAGAGTGTCCACCTGTGGACTGAAGCATCCCGGGTTTATTTCATTTTTACTACTGATCACAGGTAATCAGACATATATAAAAATTCTAGTCTTCTTTAAACTGGGTGGAACATAAACTTCCATATTGTTAAAGTCACTATTATAGGCCCAGAAAAGCAAGAGTAAGCTGTCAGTAAAGTTAAGTTATTAAAACAAAATATTTAATATTCACATCATTATAGGAATATTTACTCAAGGTAGTTCACTGATATCCAATTAATTCTCACAACAGCCATCACCCAATCTAAGCTATCACCCCAATGTACAAGGACTTGTGCAATGAGCCTTTCAGTGCTTTCTCACTCAATTCATGCTATACAGATAAGAATTCATTTTCTGAAGCACCACTTTTATGATCTCATTCTCCTATCAAAGAGTGACAATGTTTCCCTATTACCAATTATTAAAACTCCTTGCCATTCACTTCTCCCCACAACTACTACATGGTGCTACCATCATTCACCTCCCACAAAACCTACTGCAACCACTTTCTAATTCACCTGCTCCCATTCTCCAATTCATTCTCCACATTGTAACCGAAGTGATCCCTCCCAAGGGCAAGTGGGATCACTACCCTGCCAAAAATCTGTCATTGGCTTCCCACCGCCCTAATTCTTTATAAGGTCTTCCTCTCACCACTGACTGCCTTTGTCATACTGAAATTTTTTCAATTCCTCCAAGGCAATATGCTCTTTCTTTACAAATGCTGTCCCAGCTACTTCCAGTTTCACTCTAACCAGTGTCTCTCTCCCATCCTTGAGGTTTTCAGTTGAATTTTTCCGCTTCCACCATTCTTTCCTTAACCTCTACCAGCTAACAGGATCTCAAAACTCGCTGCCCCATTATACTCTGTATTCTCTCTTAATAGCATTCATCATATAAGTTTCCATAAGGGTCTAAGTCACCACTTTACAAATAAGAAATTAAAAGTTATTTTTACCAGCAAAGATGGGCTTATTCAAGAATAGTAGAAAATTGGCCGAAACCGGTTGGGCTTAGTGGATAGAGCGTCGGCCTGCGGACTGAAGGGTCCCAGGTTCGATTCCGGTCAAGGGCATGTACCTTGGCTGCGGGCACATCCCCGGTAGGGGGTGTGCAGGAGGCAGCTGGTTGATGTTTCTCTCTCATCGACGTTTCTAGCTCTCTATCTCTCTCCCTTCCTCTCTGTAAAATATCAATAAAAAATATTTAAAAAAAAAAAAAAAAAGAATAGTAGAAAATTGCAATTTGGAACAAGCATACTACAGCAAAAACTACAGGCAAGTCCAGCAAACAAAGGAGAAAGTTGGAAAGTTACTTTATAGAAAAAAAGGAGGAAGTTAGGAGGGGGTGTTTTGAATGAAAAGTCCATGAAGGAAAATGAGAGCTCAGGGTTGTGATGGCTTCCCATTAGCTGGGCTTGTTGCTAGGCAAGGAGAAAATCTTCCTTCCATCCACTGGGGTAATAAAGTAGAGACACATCTTCTTGGAAATACAAGGTATATCTCTTCCCCTATGAGTATTGCTTCTTCCTGTGGAGGTGTGTAACTGAGGTGGAGTGGTAAGGCCTGACAGCTCCTCCTTCAGACCTCCTTCCTACATTTACAATGAGATTTCCTTTATTCATTTCACACCACAGTCTAACTGCTAGCATAGTGAATGGCAAAAGCAGACGATTAATGAGATTTCACTGGATGAATGAATGAATGAATGAATGAATAAAAGGAGACTATGACTAGAAAACTAGCCTCTGCTTTATCCACTCATTTTTTTAAAGAAATAATGCCCAGTCACCTACTGTACACAACCCAATATGCTCTTCAACCCCTCTCAACATCAAGAACCCGTGATCTAAAACAATTTTTTTAATGTAACAGAAAAGTTTCACTTTATGGTAAATATGTAGGTATACATTTTAAAAGAATTCTAATGCTCTCCTTGAAAGGAGATGATTTTCAATGTTAGAGAAGACTACTTCATTCATAATGTGCCAGGGTGGATATGAAGTGAATAAATCCAAAGCAGAATTAGGGGAAGGGAGGATGAACCATTTTGGTCTACTAAAGCATGCCAAATTAACAAAGCAGGACAATTCACTGTTTTTGCCATTAAGATTTGCTTCTTCAGTGAACACTGGGTTGTTTTCATTTTGCTATGAAATAAGTGAATAAGTTAATGTGCTTTTCAACAATACACAGAAAAAATAGCTACAGGTATCACCCATAACTAATAGCTTGAGGTATTACCCACAATCCTATGGGCTGTGGGAGTACATATGATGGACTTGAGGTAAAGGGGGGGGGGAAGAAGGGGAGAGAGGAGATTAAAAAAAGGGGGGGGGCGCCGAAACCGGTTTGGCTCAGTGGTAGAGCATCGGTCTGCGGACTGAAAGGTCCCAGGTTCGATTCCGGTCAAGGGCATGTACATTGGTTGTGGGCACATCCCAGGTAGGGGGTGTGCAAGAGGCAGCTGGTCGATGTTTCTCTCTCATCAACATTTCTAGCTCTCTATCTCTCTCCCTTCCTCTCTGTAAAATATCAATAAAATATATATATAAAAAATGGGGGGGGGGCTATGTCTTCCTATATAAATATAACACCAGAACTCAAATGTGCAAGCCTTTGACAAATATAAAGAATATCCCAACTTGGCATCCAAAAGTATCTATCTAGCTTGCTACAGATTACATAAAATACTGGCAACTGACCAGGGCTCAGCTTCCAGATTTTATAGTGTCAACAAAAATACTTTAGTTTGTGTAGGTTAAAATTATTCTACTTTTTGTCCTCAATTTGCCAGGAACAGGTATTTTTAGTAAGTACCAAATCAACTTATCAAAATTAAACATCAAAAATAGACTAGAATAGAGAAGCACTGGAAGCAAACAGGCTATTTTTAGCTCCTCTGTCTATTCGCTGCCACTGCCTCCCAAATTCTGACTGCAGAGCCCATGCATAAGAGCTTAGCTATTCCAGGCAGGTTCCTTTTTTTCCTCCCTGAACACCTGGATGCAGAAAACACTCGATTGATTAAAGATTAATACTGCTGCAAACCGTGACAGCTGTCTTTCCTCTGCGTGCTTTTGGGGGTAGGGAGAACAGAAAATGACAGAGAGCTTGCATCAGTATTCCACTTGGGGATCTATTACATGGGAAGAAAATTGCTATTTCAATTCCCTTTTGTTGCTAAAAATAGCCGTCTCGATTGATTCAAGCAAAGGGGGGAACCGGCTTGGCAGTGCTGAATTTAGAAACCACTCAAGTCCCAAGAGCAAATGCTAACGTAGTCTAACACATGCCAGCTCATATCTCACAAAGAACAAAGAGAAGCATGCAGGCTGCAAGTTAATAAAACAGCAGCAACTTCCTGCATTTTTATTAAAGGTGATCCGTGAAAGTGATGCAAAATAAGAAAAGACTAGTATAATATGTTCTTCTAATAATATTTTAATTTCAAAAATTTACAGGGGAAAAAATAGATTATGCATAAAACCAGATATTGTGGGCATTTCCCACAACATCATGGTTTGGGAAAGTTACACATTTTCTTCAAGCAGAGTATATTACTAAAGAAAGAAAATGCCCAATATATATACTGCCCCAGGAGAGAGGTTCCTTCTCCCGCACAATCCACTCCAGTTCCCTAATGACTAGCCCTCTTCAACCTTCCCTCCTCTTCTCTTGACCCAAATACTGCAGATAGTTATAGCATGCCACTTGAAAACCTAACAAACCAAAAAGCAAAACAAAACAACATTCAAAAACAACCCATCGGTTCAGAAGAGAGAGAAGGAAGAAGCTATGAAAAGCAGGATCTGCTGAAGGTAGCTGATTCCCCTGGGCCAGCTTCCAAGCAAGGACTTGTAATGCCTTCTGGTGGCACTAAAACCCCAAAATACCTTCTGCCTGAATTTTTCACTTTTCTTGGTTAACTGAAAACCTTTCCAGAAAATGATTCATTTCATTTAATTCCACATTCTCTTTAAAAATGCAAACGCCTGTGTAAGAATTAAAAAGCTATCCATCCTGTGCCTCGGTATGATTTAGAGAGGATTCGAACTGCGCTGTGGGTTTTTCTGGGGACACCCAAAATGTGACATGGAAGGGTTTCATGAGAATAGGGATTCTGGCTGAGGAAAAAAAGAGGTTACTACTACTGGACCGCAAACCTAGTAAGACCATAATGGAAAGATGGTAGGCTTTTTGCTATTAATACAAAGAGAATATATGAAATGGTTAAGAATATGGACCCTAAAGTAAGACCAGAAAGGTTCAAGTCTAGATTGAAATACCAATTCTACTATCGATCATAAGCTACTTAACTTCATTGTCTTAGTTTCTTTATCTGTAAAATGAAGACAATATTATCTGTTCCATACAATCACTGTAAAGATTTAATTAAAAATGTTAATAATAGTACCCGCCATTTTTACCAGCAATTTTCAGTTGAAACTCAAGATTGCCAAATAAGAATTGTTTGAGAATTACATGAGATAATGTATATAATGTACTTAGCATGGGACTTAGTACATAGTAAAAGCTCAATAAATGTTAGCAATAGCCAAGGAGCATTAGAAAGTGGAAAGTAAAGTTTAAAAGTAACCAAGGTTAGATATGATACCAAAACTACAAGCAACAAAAGAAAAAATAAGTTGGACTTCATCAAAACTAAATGGTTTTTTGTACATCAAAGGACACTATCAGGAAAGTGAAAAGGAATCCCAAAGAATGGGAGAAAATATTTGAAAACCATCTACCCTGTTTCCCCGAAAATAAGGCAGTGTCTTATATTAATTTTTGCTCCCAAAGATGCGCTAGGTCTTATTTTCAGAGGATGTCTCATTTTTCCATGAAGAAGAATATGGCACACATTCATTGTTAAATGAAAATAAAGGAAATTTATTTCCTGTATATGGCACGGTAGTACAGTAGTTCAGTAGTTGTCAACACAAACCAGACAAACTGTGAATCCTGGGGGCCTTATTTTCGGGGGATGCCTTATATTTCACTCAGAAGGAAACCTGTAAGTAGGTCTTATTTTCAGGGAAACACGGTATCTAATAAGAGTCTGGTATCCAGAATATATAAAGAACTACTACAACTCATCAGCAAAAAGATAACCCAAGATTAAAATGGGCAAAGGATTTGCATAAATATTCATCTAATGAAGGTATAAAAATGGCGAACAGGCACATGATAAAATGTTCAACACCACTTAAGAAAATGAAAGCCAGAAAGGAACCAAAATGGCAGCATAGGTAAACACCTGAACTTGCTGCCTCACACAACCAATATCAAAACTACAATAAAAGACAAAACAGATATCATCCAGAACCACAGGAAGGCTGGCTGAGTGGAAATTATACAACTAGAAGGAAAGAGAAAAGTGCACTGAGCCTGGGTGGAGGTGCAGAGGTGCAGAGGTGCGGAAGTGAAGTGCGGAGGTATGGAGTTGCGCATGGATGTGGCCTGACAACTGGGTATGCTACTGTCTTTTTCAATCCGGAGGGAAGTACAAGCTGCCGAATGCTTTGAAGTCCAATTCCGAGCGAGACTCTGGGGACCCAGACTCATATGGGGAAAAACTGGACTGTCTGGCATCAGGCTGGAACACGAGGGCGGCTTTCTCTCCCAGGTGTTTGCAGTGATCATTCTTCCCGCACGTTGCCGCAGGACACAGAGACACAGAACCTTTTAGGGCCAGGGCTGATGGTCAGCCATTGCTGTTTGCTCCAACCTGGTGATTCCCTGAGACCCCACCCCACATAATTTACATCCCCTCCCAAGCTGTGCACAGAGGCTTTTGCATATAAATGGCCTGGCCTTTTGCAATCTAACACCTAACACTCTGGAGCTGGGTCAAAGAGCCCCAGAGCCTCCAAAAGAAGGGCCAAGGCCCCACAGCAGCTTGCATTGCTTCACAGCTGTTCCTCATCTGGGCACCTCCAAACTATAAACAAAGAGGAGGAATCTGCAGATCTTTCTGTAGCTCCTGCTGGCTGCAGATCTTTCTGTAGCTCCTGCTGGCTGCAGATCTTTCTGTAGCTCCTGCTGGGTGGCCTCAGGCAGTGGCTGGCTTTGCACTCCTTTGGAGATCCAAGAGCCAGTATACCCAGTGGTCAGAGTGAGACCATCCAGATTTCAGCTCCTCACATCCATAAGAGACACACTCAGAGGGCAGACTCAATGAGTGCCAAAGCCCCATTGAAGCAAGTCTTGCCCAATAAGGGTGTCTCCAGCACAGAAGTTCTCCCATCGTAGACACAACTGATCCTCACAGCCAATTGACTTGGAGGTCAATTCCTCCCAGTGATACCAACAGCAATCAAAGCTTAACTACAACAAGACTGTGCACACAGCCCACAAAGGGCTGCACCAAGAGTGTCCACCTCAGGTAACTGGGAAGGCTGAGCCACTGGGCCCTATAGGACACCTAGCACACAAAGCCACTCTATCAACACAGAGACGCAGCCAAACTGTGAAGACAAAAAAACAGGTCACAAGTGAAAGAAATGGAGGAAAGCAAATGACTAGATATAGAGTTCAAAACCATGGTTATAAGGTTACTCAAGTATCTTCTAGAATTTTAGTGAAACCCTCAAGGATATGAAAAAGGACCAACTAGAAATTAAGCATACACTGACTAAAATAAAGAATAATATACAGAGATCCAACAGCAGGATCCCAGGAATCAAGTCAAAAATTTGAAATACAAAGAAGCAAAAAACACCCAACCAAATAAGAAAAAAGAATCCAAAAATATGAAGATAGTGTAAAGAGCCTCCAGGACAACCTCAAGCGTACCAACATGAGAATTATGGGGGTGCCAGAAGAAGATAGAAAGCAAGATACTGAAAACCTATTTGAAGAAATAATGACAGAAAACTTTGTGCTTACAAGTCCAGGAAGCACAAAGAACCCCAAACAAAAAAATCCAAAGAGGACCACACCAAAATACAACATAATTAAAATGCCAAGGGCAAAAGACAAAGAGAGAATATTAAAAACTGCAAGAGAAAAACAGTTACCTATAAGGGAGTACCCATAAGATTGTCAGCTGATTTCTCAATAGAAACTATGCAGGCCAGAAGGGAGTGTCAACAAATATTCAAAGTGATGAATAGCAAAGAACCTACTCTACTCAACAAAGCTATCATTTAGAATTGAAGGTCAGATAAAGAGCTTCACATATAAGAAAAGTTCATCACCTCAGAGAGGTTAAGTGACTTGCCAATGGTCTCATAATCTTTTTTTTTAAAATATATTTTTTACTGATATTTTACAGAGAGGAAGAGAGAGAGATAGAGAGCTAGAAACGTCGATGAGAGGGAAACATCGACCAGCTGCCTCTTGCACACCCCTTACCGGGGATGTGCCTGCAACCAATGTACATGCCCTTGACCGGAATCGAACCTGGGAGCTTTCAGTCCGCAGACAGATGCTCTACCACTGAGCCAAACCGGTTTCGGCGGTCTCATAATCTTAAATCTAATCACCAGAACATGAACCCACTACACAACAGAATACTGACTTACAAACTTGGAACTATCTGTAATAGTCACGTTTAGCGATAATGTATGGATAGTACACATACTTCAGAGTTCCTTGCTCATTAATCTGATAATGCTGAATCCAATTTTATTTTTCACTATTATTTAACCAACCTCTCAACCCGAGCCAGTCTGTCTAGTACTTCCCAAATATGACATGCCAGGGAATCAGCTCCATGTTGTGCCCAAGTCACTCCTCATATTGAGAATGACATTTTTTCCTTACTCCTCACCCCCATCAGCCATCTTTCAGTAACTGGAATTTCTACGCTTCACAGAACACAATAATCATTAAATCTGACTTACCATGTGGCCTCTAAGATGACAAAACCCCCCTGTTAGAAGAGGCTAAATAATGTACACAAGTTGAAAATAACTGGAAGCAAAGAAATAGAACCAAAGTTCCCTGACTTGTTATCTGGTTCTTAATCCTAATGATTAATTAGATCATGATATACAGCAAGGAAAAAGAGTTGGTGGAATAGTTATGAGAGTCTTACTTCTGATATGCAATGTAATCCTGGTTTTATTTTCTTGTTAATGTGCAGTAGTTAACATTCAAATGAGACTTGTCCAGCCTATGCAATTGTTTTATGTTCAACATAAACCATAGCATTGCTTCTACTCCTACATAAGAAATTTATATCTCATAAATGCCTATAGGTTTGAAGTTACTTCAACAAGTCCAAACTGAAACAGTCCTATAGCTCAAAATAAAAAATGTTGGCTTTGACATACCTTATGATTTTTTACATTTAACTGGTAGAGTAATAACGAAATCAATATTCCCTTAATCATAAACAGTATGCAAATGCACTAGTTGGACAACAGTACCTACTATATGAGTGTCCTTGAAATATATAACACCAGCCTGGTAAAGTGAAAAGGCTGTAATGGACCTAATTGCTAATTCCAATAATTAGCTTCTTTTCAATGGTCCAAATGTATAAACACCAAGGTAGATATATAGGGAGGGTACAATGTGGGTAATTTGGCTTATTTCAACCTAATTCATCCATTTTAAGCTTTGAACCAATATTCTTTAGATAAAAAGTGGGTAAATTCCTCCAAAACAAAGAGATTTTAGCTATCACTCTGATAATTAAGTCCCTCCCAACTAAGACACTATTCTGCTTTTAAGCGACTAGGTTTCTTGCAGTAACACTATAATAAAGTCCTATTTTGAGCCAGAGTTTCTTAGTAAATAATCGCTTTTTCTTCAAAGATTAAACAGTTCTATAGGTCTAAATGTTGATGAGTGAGCCAAAGCAAACAGGCCTCACTACATCCCGAGGTTCTTCACCCCTAGGAGGAATCAAGTTCATCTACTTGTCAACCCCGATGCTGGCCCGATCAAGAACTTTAAAACCGCCTCCTCAAAGGAAAATTTGATGAACAATTTACAATATATCCTGATGACTGACTAGTACCAACAACAAATTCAAGGAAGGAAATAAAGAATGCTAATCTATTTTATCTACTAGTTTTTGTTTGTTTGTTTTTGTTTTGTTTATTTTTAAACTCATCACTGAAGAGACAAAACCATGGGAGCACAATTCCCTCCTGTCAGACAACATCTGGCTGGGAACTCTATTTTTCAGGAAAACTCAAGACTGCCAATGAAATTATGCTGAGCAACTCAACAATTATCACACTTTTCAAAATGAGCACTCAATGAAATGCATTTCCAACTGAATCTTTTTAAAGGAGCTTCATGTAATCCAACACTATTTTTCTCAATTACAGAGATTATATTCCACATAAAATAGTGGAGAGTTGACTAGCAGGCAGGAAACCTATGTTCTAGCTAGTTCAATGAACCTGGACTAGTAATTAACATTTCTGAGCTTGAGTGTCAACATCTTTTAAGTGTAATCATATATTAAATGTATGGCCAAGATCCTATGATTCCCTTACTATGATGATATAAAGTCATAGTAATGGCTTCTCTCTCATCTTTAATGTCTAAAAACACACACAAGTTTTAGAAATAAGAGTATTGAGTCAACTAAGAACTGTGATTTAAAATAATAGAAGAGCCCTGGCTGGTTTGGCCCAGGGATAGAGCACTGGCCTGCAGACTAAAGGGTCCTGGGTTGATTCCAGTCAGGGGCACATGCCTGGGTTGTGGGCTCCATCCCTAGAGTGGGACATGTGGGAGGCAGCCAATCAGTGATTCTCTCTCATCATTGGTGCTTCTGTCTCTCTCTCCCTCTCCCTTCCTCTTTGAGGTCAACAGAAATATATATTTTAATTATTATTATTATTTATTTATTTTTTATTTTTATTTTTTTTAATAAAAGATCCCAGCCTAGTGGCTCGGTTGGTGGAATGTAGTCCTGTGCACTAACCTTGGTCTTCCCTGGAGCCTTCTACTCAGATTTTATTGAAATACAACAGGGCTACCCAGCCAGTGTGGTCTAGTGGTTGAGCGTCCACAGTTAGGTTCCCAGTCAGGGCACATGCCTGGGTTTCGGGCTTGATCCTTAGTGGGACATGCATGAAGCAGCCATTCAATGATATTCTCTCTCTCTTTCTCTCTCTCTCTCTCTCTCTCTCTCTCTCTCTCTCTCTCTCTCTCTCCTCTGAAATCAACAAAAATATATTTCAAAAAAGAAAACAAAAAAAAATATTTTAAATACACAGGGCTACTTTGGGGATACCATATCGAATAAGAACAATTAAGGACATATCTACCAAAAATAATGAAGACTGTAACATTTTACATTAAATTTGTTGTCTGATGGAATCGACTTATTCCTTCTGACAAGGGCTGCTGGATCTAACAGGACCAGTAAGGTCCACAGGCCTGTTGGCCTTTAACGGGCAACAGTCCTCTCTGTCATATGCTTATCTGACTACACAATTGTCCCTGTCATTGAGAATGAGCATGGCATTGTATCATGACCGAATGCTCCATATAAAGTATATTTAAGTAACTTTATCCTTTAAATAGTAACTATGGGCTCACATTTATATATTCTATTTAAAATCTGCTAATTCACTGCATAAAGCAAACTCCCCCGGTTAACTTAAGAGAAGCCTTAAAAATATTTTTAGAATGCAAACACACACACACACACATTAGTTATTTTTATAAATTTCTATTTTTTTACCCCAGGTTTCTAAAGAGTGGACTACACCTGTATTCTGACAGACTGGCAGTTTCTAATTAGAGACAGAATGAGTACCAGAAACCATACGGAAATTTTAATAGACAGGCTATGTCATAACATTTGTTCTAGAAAAGCTATTCAGATACTACCTCAATGTGCTTAATCTTGGAGACTCAGTCCAATGTGCTAAAGCTGGGAAATTCCTCTTTCCTGTAATTCAGGAGATAACCAAGTGAAGAAACAAAGACTCTAACAGCAAAGGATTCTAATGGCACCTGTTGAGCAAGGTATATGCTTGGGGCTTAGCAATGGAAAAACTATCTCTGAAACATGAAAGAGCTCTGGACCAAATTACATCTAATGGTAAGGTTTAGTTGCAGAAATCAGGGGAAACTATTTATACAGCCCTCTCAGGCCCAATTCTTGCCCTCAATTTCTCTTTGTTCCTTTGCTCAGGCTTTAGGGATTCAACCCCATTAGCAGTATTCTCACCTACTCTAGCCACAGGTCCTTAAAAATAAATACCCTGATCCAATTAACTACCTCAATTCACTCATCTATAAAATGACAATAGTGATGGTACTTAATTCAGAGATTAGTATACGATATCAAATCCTTATAAAAGTATATGGCACATAATTAGCATTATACTAGAGGCCCAGCGCACACAAAATTGTGCACAAGTAGCTCGCTTCCGCTTGCCTCAGCTGGCCAGCCGGCCATGGCCGCTAGTAGATCTCTGCCATGAGTAGCTTGTGCCCCGCCCCATGCGTTTGGTCATGAGGCCATTAAGGCGTCACAACAAGCATCAGCCATGTTTTATTATTGTTGTTTAGTACACTGTTTAGAACTACATATTAGTATCATTATTGTTAATTCTTTTAAGGATCTGGCTGCTAACTATTACATAAAGTAAGAAAAATAACAGTAACACGGGAAGTTTTTTAAATGTAGAAGTTTTACAAAAACTTATATTCGAAGTTCCTGGCTACTTGATAACTAACACAGCACCTCACAGGGAGTCCATTTTGAGGATGGACCACCATCCTTTCTTAATCTCTTCCTCTCTTGTGCCTTTCTCTTACTTAGCCTTCACTTACTAAAATTAGAATGTCCTCTTATAACCTAATTTAAACAGGCCCTTCTTTATGAAACTTTTCCTGAGACCCACCTTCTAATATACTAGTAACTTACATTTTTGTTTAGTTCACCTCTCCCCCCAATTAGAACGTAAGCTTCACAAGGATAGGAATTATTATATCTTATTTATGGATGAATCTAAGTAACTAGAATAGTACCTGGCATATAGATTTTCAATACACAGTACTGAATGATGAATATTCAATCTGGCCTTCCGATCAATAGCAGTTTCCTATGACAGACAAGTAGAGATGTGGAAGCAGCTGCAGATAAATGAATGAATTATGTGATACTGAAAAATCTGTGAATTGGAGTATCTAATACATGAAATAAAAGGCTCCTCCTCCTCCAAGCAGCCGTATGAACAAATAAAAGGGAAAAGAAGAGTTGGAGGGAAAGTGAGACAAAGAACAAAAGGTGGCCTGTGTGACGCATTTATAAAGCTGATGGCCTGTCAGCACGACACTGATGAATATTTTTGCAGGATAAAAATGGCAACCCAGTGTCTAAAAATAAACCACTGTGCTGCAGACCTGTCTGGTTCAGCTACACCGCTGGAATACAAACACACCCACTCACTAGCACATTTTGACTCAAGGTTTCACAAAGACAGAAAAACTGAATGTTTTGTTGGCAAGAGAAGATAGTTTGCATGGTTTTAAATCAGTTATATTCTCTATGTAATATATCTATATCTGAATTTGAATTTAACTTTAAGTGATTTTCACTTACTAAAAAATGAAAAATGGTTAATAGTAATAAGCCATTAACTCACCTTATGTAAAAAATTAATTTCTCTCAGCCCAATTATAGTAAAATTGAGTACCATTATGACCATCTTGGGATAATATCCTAAAATCGCAATTTAAAAATAAAATTGCAAATGATTTCTAAGCCATGCTGACTTAAATGGCAGATCTTGTCAAAATGTTATCTGCAAATGACTTTGGATATGAGGGGAAAAACCTGATCTCATTTTGCATCTGAACTCTACAATAAAAAGTTGTTAGCCAAAATGCAAAAGTGAATATACAGTCCTTCACAAGTAGCGCTTTAATTCATCAAATCCAGTCACCTTACTCAACCCTGCCTTATGTGGTTATGATTCTGCTCTTGGCTAAATTATGATTTCAACTCTAAGAGTTACAAACCTCTGGAAGGTTCTAGAACATTCTGAATACTTTCATACCACCATTTTTAATAGTAAAAATGAACTCTCCAGAACAATAAAATGTGAATAATAAATTACACTTGATCCTTTATGACCACCCCATTAGGAATAAATAGAAAAAACACCCAGATCAACACTTCAGGAACCAATGAAGTTTTCACAACACAGTATAACAAAAACTGCCTAAGTGTTGATGGTGTTCAGCTGTGCCAATCACTGCACAGTAACTATGAAGTTTTCCTGGTGGGTGTGGGCAGGTGAGGTGGTAGGGGTAGACATCTTGTCTTCTTAGTTCACAGACCTAGAGATCATAAGCTGCACTGAAGCAGATGTGCCTGAGAATGTGTATCATGACTGTGATAAGATCCTGGACTTCAAGTTGATGCCGTAATGGGATAAGACTTCTGAGAGATGGGCAAGTGTATTCTGCATGTTGCAAGAAATGTGGATTGCTACACACTCAGAGAGCTGACCATAGCAGATCACTTCCCAAGATGGTTGCAACAATACCTCCCCCTCTTATGCCACTTTGCTGTGGGAATTTGCCATTCTTCAATCAAAAGGTGTAATCTTTCTCCTGCTTGATTTTGAAATGGTCTTATGACTCCCTTGAGTCAACAAAATGTCTGACTTCTAGTTTGAGGCTTTAAGATACCTTGCAACTTCTATTTTTACTTTCCTGGAACAATCTCAGTGAGATGTAAGGAAGCTCAACCTAATAGAGTGAATGATTACAGACCATCGGGAGAGGCCACAGGGAGAACTGAGGCTCCCTCTCGCCCAGTAGAGATGCCCCAGCCAATACCACGTGGAACAGAGAAAAGCTGTCTGCACTGAGCCATGCTCAGATGCTTGATCCACAAATCATTAACAATAGTATGTTTGGCTGTTTGCTTAAGCCACTGAGTTTTGGGACAGTTTATTATATAGCAGTAGATAATTGAAACATTGAGGAAAAGGTCAGTCTGAGTAATGGAAATGTGTGAATTTTTCAATTTTGAAAAAAATGCATTTTCAATATTTTTAAACATTCACAATGGTTTTAGAATAACCTGGGGAAATACCAGAGAATTAAAGCCCTGTGGCGCTTATATTATAGTGACGGGAACAAGGAGGGGCCCTTAAGGATCTGCTTTAATAAAGAAAATGATTTCTAATTAGTACACCAGTATTCTAAGTTAGTGTTTGCTAAATACTGTAACTAAAACTAGTCTTAACTTTCTCCTTGAAATTGTTACATGGATGCTTTATCATTGTACCAGAAGCTATTTTTAGCCAGACCTTCCTCAGACTGAGCCAGAAGAAAAACAAGGTCAAGATGATATAAGACCACATTTTTTGCACCTGAATCTTCAGGTATCTTCAGTGTACTGAATTAGAACATCAATACTGTCGCACCTTTGCTCCTGCTGACTGCACTTCCTGGAGTGCCCTTCCCCCACTTTTCACCTGGTGGGCTCCTGATGCCCTCCCTCATCAATCACTCCCTCCGGGTGCTTCTCCTGCTCTTCCACTACAGCCTGTGCATACACAGAGCATAATAGTGGGCATATCGTATTATAACTTCTTGTTTGTTTAATTGTCTCCACTCAATTGTTAGTTCTTCCATTCCTAACATAGAAATCTACATTTAATAGTAAATGAACAATAAATGTCTTTTGAATGAATAAGTCTTAAATCTTTTATTAAATCATGGTTCCTTCTCTGGAAAAAAAAAAAGGTAGCTAATAATCAAAAAAGATGGAATTGCAACTGCCTGGGAAACTATAAGGTATTATTCAAACTTTTTTATCATTATTTAGCAGGTAGGCGCAAAATTTTCCTCTTTCCAATACCCAAGTTTACTCTCAAAGTAGGAAGACGTGTTATACTTGAGGTCATTCAAAAAAGCATCCCAACTCCCAAATAAAGTCCCTATACAGGTACCCGTGCGTTCCTGTTTACTGTTTCTTTGGTGTGGTTTTCATCAGCATTCTGTTTTGCAATCACCTGTCATATCCTGTGTATCTGTATTTTTACCTCAAAAGCACAAAAGAAAACCTTCATGGTTTGAGACACACCCAAAGGGCAAACACAATTTAATTTGTGGGTTTTAGAAGTCACAGGATTCCAGACCTAAACAGATTTTAAGCCTTACCAACTTAGTTTTCGGGACACAATTCCCCTCCTTTGCACATAAATTTGGTTATCATACAGTATCGCAAGCAAGATTATAAAAACGTGGAGGGATGAGTGAAGAAGCACACAGACCAGCAGAGTCATAATCCAATCCCGGATGCATCCATCACCTAGCACCGGCTTTATGTCTATGTGCCCAACGCAGTGGCCACTAGCCACAGGTGGCTGCTAATTTAACTTTAAATTAAAATTAGATAAAATTTAAAATTCACTTCCTCAGTCTCACTAGCCAAATTTTAAGTGCTCAAGAGCCACATGTTGCTGACGGCAACCAAACTATGCAGAGTACGAATAGTGCTCGGTGGTCAACACTTCCTTAAATGACATGAAACACAATTTCATATCAAATTACAAAAGAATTCTTCCAACATGACTTCTGCCTGCAGTAATGAAAACTGTGATGTTTCAGAAGAAATGTTAAATAGAGGGGTAGTCAAGGAAAAAAGAAATACATCATTTTTTCATAATCTGATATGAAACGCAAAGGTTTTCGTTAAAATTCATTTTTTGAAGTGACATATTCCAATTAATGAAAATTCACTTTGTTTAATAAACTTTTCTTCCAGTAGCATAAACCTTTTTCTTAATGTATATGTTCAACATCATCACCTTCTGAGTTTGGGTAAAAGGACGATTTTTGAAAAGCCTTCTCATCTTAAAACTCCAATCATTTTCTTAAAATTATCACACAATAGTTTTAAAGTATTTTACCTGCTAGAATATATATAAGGCATATGTTATTTGGAACTCTAATAGCTGAATGTTAATTCCATAAAATCTAACTTTGGAATACACTTTTTAAAAAGCTTCTTTCTAAGATAAAATAAATATCTTTGCAAACTTATCCAAATTTAAAAGATGAAAAATGTATCCAGTGCTAAGATTTATCTTGTATTCCATAAAATATATTTTCTTTTGAAATATTAAACAAGCTTTCAAAAGTGGGATTCAAAGGTGGTTTATAGAAATTGCACAAATTCAATGAAATTTCAAAGAATTTCAAAGTACAATGGTAAATTATTTGCCCAATTAAAAAAAATATCCTAAGTACCTTTGTTTTGAGCTCTGTTAGGCAAAATATGTATTTTTGTTCAAGTACTACTAGTAGATTAAAATGCAAAGGAACCATCATTGTAATAAAAATCATCTTCAATATTTTATATGTTAGGAAGTGTCTGGTGCTCATTAGCACCCTCTAGAGTCAGTTATTATAGTCCAAATGAACCTAATCTTCAATCATAGCAACTCATTATTTAATATAAAAGTGACAAAGCTAAAGAATTTTAAGAAACTTAAATGACATTCATATTATAATTTTCCCTCATAAATTTCAAAATGTCATTTAAAAGTCCACATGTGCTTTTTTAAAATGAGTTCATTTTGACAGTGTCTCTTTAAAAATTTGTTGTTCTATAAAAGATGGTTCAAGTGAAAGACATTAAGCCTTTTAAAGTTTACTATGCAAAGATTCTTGCTCAAAAACCTGTGTTTTAAAGTTTTTAGTCACGTGTTTTTATTTCTAATTGTCCTCCATATGCCTAAATTTTAAAAATCACTCTAAATGTAAAAAAATTTACATAATTCATTCGTCATTAAAATAAGATATGGAAGGAAGCTTGTATTTCTTGAATATGAAGAAAATTTCAAATGGCAACTCATTGTAAGGACAGTAGGGCTGGGTTTTAGAGTTAAGAAAAAGGAAGCCTGGCCGAATCCAGTTTGGCTCAGTGGATAGAGCATTGGCCTATGGATGAAAGGTCCCAGGTTCGATTCTGGTCAAGGGCATGTACCTTGGTTGTGGGCACATCCCCAGTAGGGGGTGTGCAAGAGGCAGCTGATCTATGTTTCTCTCTCATCGATGTGTCTAGCTTTCTATCCCTCTCTTTTCCTCTCTGTAAAAAAAATAAATAAAATAAAAATCAATAAAATATATTTTTAAAAAAGAAAAGAAAAAGGAAGCCTGTGTGTTTCATTTCTCTGATATCAACCACTAAATTCCTTTAGTGAAACTTATCTCTAAAAATCTCCTTTTATGCTTCCCCTTCAAAAGGGTAATTTAGTTCTCCCTCCCTGGAAGGCAGACACAGAGAACACCTGCGGGCACAACATGCACATCATTGTGGTGCAGAATTCAGCACCCTGGCTCCTTGGCTCCACCCCTGCCCAGTGCCACAGGCACCCCATAAGCTGCTGCAGTGCTCTTAGGGGCTCAGGCACCTGCAGTCACTGTTCCCCCAGATGAAGCCCCACGTGACCACAGCCAGGCCCGCAGTCACAATACAACAGCCCTTTCCATCCGAAAGAGAAGGGAGAAGTGGTCAAACACAATTTTCTGAGTGCTTTAGATAAACAGATATAGCAGCAAAATGTTTCTTGTTTACATCCACTAAATTATTTTTGGTGTTTTCTTTTGTCTCTTCAAAAATTAAAAAAAGATATAAAGTCATCATCTGAGTTCACTCAAGGGGGGAAAAAATCCAATTACTCCCTACTCTCCTCTTACTAGATTTGCCTAATGTTTCATAACGGGATACGTCATTAAAAAGGGGACAAAACGCAGCAAAGCATTGCATCAACTACATTGTAAAAGGCAATTAAGTCAAAGCACTGCTAATAATCCCTCTTCAGCTCTTCAGCAAACTCACAAAGAGGAGGTCTAATGCCTAACATTCTTGCTTGGGAGGGGTGAAAACAAGCTCTTTCTTTCATGGAGAAAATAGTTACGCAGCTTGGACCTTACCTGGATCTGTTACATCCTCTCCTCACTGCTGCTTGTTACCTGAGCTATTTCATGGCCCTGTGTTTTCTCCACTGGAGGGCACAGTTAGCTAAAAGAAAATTTGGTGAAACCATTTGTTCTGTTCTACAGTTCCAAAAAACGTCTGGGTAAGAAAGGAGGAGAAGCTGCTATCATAAAGGATGTTTCAGTAATATTTCTCAATTTCAGCTATTCTCCGTTATCATGACAATCATTATAAAAGATAAATCACTAATTGGCTAAGAGTGAAGGCAAAAAAAATCTGTTCCAAACACCAATATCTATCAAGTATAAATAAAAGATGAGGTGGAAAGCAAAGAATCATTTTGTTAATGGCGGACACCCTAGGTACCCAATAACCTAACGTGTGAGTGCAAACAGAAATTTCCCTTTATTACGGTACCCACAGAGCATTTTCCCGGGGATATGGTGGTGAATTACTCGGTTCTTTTGCAATGATATAAATCATGCCCAGCAAAAATAGCTCATTTTTATTTTCTATTTTTTGCATTATCATTTTGGAGACAAGCCAACAGGGGATGCTATTCAGCAATTCATTCATAGTTGCCTTTTCTTTATAAACCTAATCGATCTTTTTTTAAATATATTTTATTGATATTTTACAGAGAGGAAGGGAGAGAGATAGAGAGCTAGAAACGTCGATGAGAGAGAAACATCGACCAGCTGCCTCCTGCACACCCCACACCGGGGATGTGCCCGCAACCAATGCACATGCCCTAGACCGGAATCGAACCCGGGACTTTTCAGTCTGCAGACCGACGCTCTACCACTGAGCCAAACCGGTTTCGGCAAACCTAATCAATCTTAAAGGTTTAGTGCAAAATGTTTTCAATATGGTTAGGGGGGAAAAATTAGTAAAGAGAAACATAAATACTGCATTTCTAGATAAATTAATTAAGTGCAGTTTTCAGGGTAGCTTATAAAACAATAGCCTCCTGCTTTAAGGCTTGCTTTTGAATAAAACTATTAGGTTTCCACTTACCAGTAAGCTTTCTAAGCTTTTATTGTGTTGAAAGTAATGTGATGGAGGACACCTCTCTATGGATACTACGCAGGGCATCGTGTTTTATTAAGTCAACTGACAAATTATTATAAGTTAGTTTTTTAGATAGGCCAACTTAATTTTTTAAAGTAGAAAATGAGGCAAAATAACTTGAGTGGGACTACACCTTCAAAAAAAACATCTAAACATGTGTATTTAAACAAATGATTCATGTCATATTAAGTGATTTACTGAAGAAACCCAAAAGTCCCAGCTAGAGCTTCATAACTCAATGGCCTCCGGATCATCCCCTGCAATCACAAGAGAAGAAATAATTTCATTTGCCTGACAACACAACCGGTTGCTCCCAATTCTTTCCCTATTTATTTACAGCATAGCTATCCGCACACAGAGTATTCTAGGCAGAAGGGTAAGCTAGTACAAAGTGTGTGCTGCAGATGCACAAGGAACAGCAAGAGAGAAGAAACTCCACTCAGGTCTGAGTTTAATGTCACCTGATGAGAAAATCTTGCCTAATCACTCTATGTCAAATCACAGGAGTAAAATTTCCTTTCCTTCTTCCTCTGTTATTCTCTATCATCTACCTTTCTTTACTTTTCTTCTCAGTACATCTCACCACCAGACTTCCCAAGCATGCATTTGCTTATTGTCCATCCTTCCCTATTAAAATGAAAGCTCATGACAGCCAAGGTTGTCATGTGTTCACTGCTACCCTTCCAGTGCATTATGAAGTATCTGGCACACCAAAGGTAGTCAAATGTTTGCTGAACAAAATAAATAAAAGAAAAATGATGGGAGTCTGGAGAGAGCTCAAGAAGAAATGACACAACTTCTGTGATATCACCCCGATCCTTAAGCTATCCAAGATATGTCATAAGCCTGAATGAGGTACAAATACCAATAAAGGGGCAAAATGGCAATGATATACATAGCTCCCATTCAGTAGATCAGAATTAAATTATGAAGAGGAAGAAATTAATTTATACTTTTAATACAAACTAAACCTATAAGGTTCATTCTCTAATCACCTGTAGTTTTTTTTTTAAATGTTAAAATACTTAGACTTAGGCCAATCCACCTGAAGGAGTGACAAAACATCTACCCACAATGAAAGATACATACATCAACTTATGCCTCAACTCTATTTCTTTGATTATCTCCAGAAATTACCGTATTTGCCGGCGTATAAGACGATTTTTTGGCCCTGAAAAATACCGTATTTGCCGGCGTATAAGAGACTGGGCGTATAAGACGACCCCCTAACATTTCTACTCAAAATACAGAGTTTGTTATATACTCGCCGTATAAGACTACCCCCCACTTGGAGGCATATTTTTCAGGGCCAAAAAATCGTCTTATACGCCGGCAAATACGGTAACTCCTTCTCTACCTTTTCCTTGGTCTTATATTTGTTGCTTTGTTTAAAGAAAATGACACCAAGGGCAAATATTGTGATGGGGATTAAGCTAAGCCGGTGGTGCTCCATCCATACCTTGGGAGAGCACATTCCAAATGCAACTCTTGGCACAAGGATTTTCTCTTAGCTGAAACCAGCAACACTCAAGCACGCAGTGGATAGAAGTGCCATCTAATTAATGCTTGTCTCCACCAACAACCTTCACCCAGTGACTAATGGCTGTGGGTGTATAAATTCTGAGCATTCTGACCCTAGGGGTAAAATAACTCTGAAACTTAAATTCTACATAGCTCCAGAGTTCTGCCGTGGGATTAGAATACAGTTGACCTCAGCGCTTGATAATGGCCCTTTTATTGGCTGAGTTCCTTCCCTGTCTCCCTCCCTATGTCAAGCTTGAAAGTTTTCCAATTATATCACAGTTGAAATGGCACTTCAATACCTATAATTCAACTATATCCTTAACCATGACACCTAACCATGGTTTTTGTATATGTTAAAGTCGAAGCTTAAGGTGTTTCTTTAAAACACAATGAGTGCTTAAACTAGTTTAACTTTTAATTCAGTAACCAGCTTACAATAATAAAGTTGTCAAAAAATTTGTTTTAAGATACATTCTAAAAATGACATATTAAATAATCACATCAAAAGAGACTTAGGTGTTGATCACGACAAAGTTGCAACAGATCCCAAAATAAATCTCTGAAGCAATTTGAACCTCGCACAAAGGGTTTGATCAACTCATAGGGCAATTCTATTTCTAGGCTTCTGACTGAGAACGGAAGGGGAGAAGGCAATGTCTCATTTGTATATAATGCTTTGTACTTTCTACAGTGCTTCCAAAGACTACTCAGAGACTCTTAACATTTCTGAAGACAGAGAAAGTAAGTATTTTTAAACATATTTGATAGACCAAATAAACAGAATGGCTGACCAAAGATTCTGCAGCAAATAAATGTCAAAGGTAGGAAGGTGGAATATGAACTCAGGTCTTCTAATGGTCCAATACACTTCCTTGCTTTTCTGCCTAAAAAGGAAATAGCAAACATTTGCCAAACTAAGACACAAAGTGCTACAGGGAATACACTCAAACTATTCAAAAATAATGTTCTCCCTTTCCTAAAATAGTACATGCTGAGGCTCCCAACTTTTCTACAGTTCTGTATAATATGGCATATAATTTATGACTACTATAAATGGTACCTGAACCAAAGGACTCTGGTAAGGAACTTAGAACATTAGCTCAGTCTAGTCCTATCTAATAAAGAGGGAATATGCAAATTGGCCGTAACTCCACAACAAAGATGGAGGCAACCACAGCCAATAAGAAGGGAATATGCAAATTGACACAACAAAGATGGTGGCAGCTGTGAAGCTTGTGATGAGGCAAGCAGACGAGCAGCACAATGAGCGCCATCAGCACAATGAGCGCCATGCCAGTTGTCCACAGCTGCAACAGCGGTGCAGGGCTCGGAGGCACCCAGGGCAAGCGCCCCCGCACCCATGCCAAGCTATGGAGGCCAGGGTTAGGGGGTGTGTCAGGGTTGGGCCACATTTGGGGAACACCCTAGAGGTCAGAGGCAGCTGGACTCATGGAGAGAGTTCGAAGCCAGGTCAGGGCAGCCACGGCTCAGAGCCAGAGGCTTGAGCGCTAGGTGCCTTCCCCGCCGGAGCTGTGCACCGTCTCCACTGCCACCACCAGCTCCACAACTAGAGCCACTGCCACTGCTGGAACAGCCACCAGGACCTCAGCATGTTTCTGAGCATGCTGATCCTGCAGCCAAGGCACCCAACACCCACCTCACCCCCCCTCCCACTCCCCCAAGCCAACCTCCGGAACCTCAAGTCAGACTCCTGCAGCTAACCTGGGCAAAGGCACGCCCCTGGCTGTCTTCCCCTACCCCTCACCCCAACTCCCTATATCCTCCTCGCACCCACAGTTCAGAGGCTCTGGGGAGTCCACTGCAGATCTCCCAGCCAGCGCCTCCCAGGCACCTGCCGGGCCTGTAAGTGCACCCCTTTCTGCACCTGCCGGTTCTGGTGTCCCGTTTCCCCAAGCTCCCTACAGCGTCTGGCTCTCACCTGCACCCCTGCCAGCTCCCGAGACCCCCACTCTCTCCTGTATCCCCTTCTCTCTCCTGAACTCCGTTCCTTTTTGCGCTTCTTTTGCCTCCTGTGTTTAGCTCCCTCCTGCATCCCCGCTCCTCGGGCTCCCTGTATACCTCCAGTGCCCAGATTTCCAGCCGGGCAAGCCCACGCTCAGCATTCTCTAAGCACCCGAGAGCTTTGGAGAGCCTGTTCACGAGGGTTGGAGGAGTTTGGCTGAGAGATTGTTCCTCAGGTCGGGCAGCCTAGCAGAGTGAGTATAAAACCCTTGCCCCTTCTAGCAGGGACCCCGTCAGCCTGCACCCTGCCAGCTGCGGGGACTGAAAGTAGGTGTTCTTAGAGGAAACTTTCCAGCCAAGCGCCTGGCTAAAGCAAACTGCACATCTGTCAGAAATGCTCTCCGGGCGCTATTCTTGCCAGGAGCTTGCGTTCCACTGCAGTAGATTCAGCAAAGAAGCAATGGTTAGTGCATATGACAGCTAACGCTGAGGACCGGTGGGAAAAACACACAATCCCCAGTCCTAGCTGGCAAATCTGAGTATGATGCAACCGTGTATGCCTGTATGACAAAGAGAGAGGCTTAAGGAAACAAAAATGTTTAAGCGTAGAGTAAATGGCACTGCCACCAAGAAAGAGCACACTTAGTTACACGTTAGACTTCTCACAGTCAGTAAGGACACCTGTATTTTGTGCTTTTTGATTCACATGATCTGACCATTTGAGTTGGGTCAATACAAACAAAAAGGCACTATTGGTTTTGGTTGAGATAATGAACTGAGATTTCGGATTTCTTGGTTGTTTTCTCCTTTGCCCAAGTTCCCAGATTCTCAAAACTCTGGGATTAGTTTTGGGAGGGATGAGAGAAGAAAATATGTAAATACTCAGAGTTAAAATCAGATAGCAGTTGAGATTATAGCCATGGTTTCTGAGTTGGCAAATGAATCAGTTTGAAAAACGTGAGCCTGGCCTCTGGCCAGGCCGGGCATGGAACACTTGCATCGTTGCAGGCTGAGCTGAGGGACCCCTCCCTTGCATGAATTTCGTGCACCAAACCTCTAGTACTAATCTATAAGATAGCCTGACATTCACAGAGAATCTGTTAGAAATCAACCTCATTATTTTCCTCCCAAAGCCTATTCCTGCTCTTTGTGTTTTCCCAAAGTCAGTGACTAGTGCCAGCACCTACCCAGACCTCACAGTCCTTGACTTCTAGACTCAACTCCGTCATCCCAAAACCCAGGACTTCCACCTCCTACCTCTCCCATCCAACTCCCTGTCTCACACCCTCCCCTCCCCCCTTAATTAGCCACCACTACCCAACCCCTGGCTTATCACCACCACAGGTCTCTGTTGATCTCCCGGTCACCTGGGTTGCCCTCTCCACATCCATTCTCCAAAATGTCAGAGCAAACTGTCCAAAATATAAAAGTAACAGTGACATCTACTGCTTAAAATTTTTCAGTGATTTCTCACTGCCCTTAAAATGAACAAAACCCTCACCAATAGCCTCAATGCCCTTGGTGACTGCAGCCCAGCCCATTTCCCTATCTAGTCTTATCTTTGGCCTCTCTCCTCCCAAAGAATCTCAGCCCAAAGTTCCTGAATGTTCTCACTTGCCTCAAGGTCTCCACCTAAAGTGTTCCCACTGCAGGAAATATTCTCCAGCCCTCCAAACCCCTCTGGCCTGACCGTCCCTAATTCATCAATGCAGTTTGCATAGTGGTTAACAGGATTTCAAATTCCAGATGCTCCTCCATTTACTAGTATGAGAGTTTGGGCAAATAGCTTTCTTTCAACAAAAATGAGGATTTTATAGGACCTACCTTATTAGATTATAGGAGGAATAAATGAATTTATTCAGGCAATTAGAAAAGTATCTGGTACATGGTAACTTCTTTAATAAACATTGTATCTCATTACTCTTATGAACATAATCATCATCTCCTTCCTTCCACTTCTTTTTCCCCCACATCTTGGATTAAGTGTTACTTCTTTCAGAAAATCTACTCTAAACCTTTGGACTAGGTTAGTGTTCCCATAAGTGGCTCCTATTACATGTTTTGGGACTGCTTTTATTAATAATTAGATGCCTGGCACACAAAATTCGTGCACTGGAGGAGGGGGGAGTTTCCCTCAGTCCAGCCTGCACCTTCTCCAATCTGGGACATTTCTCTCACAACCCAGGACTACTGGTTCCCAACCACTCACCTGCCTGCCTGCCTGCCTGATTACCCCTAACCATTTCTGCCTGCCAGCCTGATCACCCCCTAATTGCTCCCCTGCCAGCCTGATCACCCCTTACTGCCCTCCCCTGCCAGCCTGGTCACCCCTAACTGCCCTCCCCTGCAGGCCGTCTTGTGGTGGCCATCTTGTGTCCACATGGAGGCAGCCATTTTTTACCACATGGGGGTGTCCATATTGTGTGTTTGAGTGATGGTCAATTTGCAGATTACCTTTTTATTATATAGGATTATATAGGATGATCTATCTTATCTACTACACCAATGGAGGAAAATATCATGGCTTTCTTGCTCACCACTATATTCCGTACTCAGTACTATATCTGAAACACAGTCAGCACATCATGAATATTCCCCTGCTGAATAAATGTGTGATCCAATTCCATTGTTTAATCGCAATGCAACAAAGATCACTGAGCTGGCCAACTAAAATCTCAATTTCTTCTGGTTAAACTTAATCCCATTTCTTCCTTCCTCATCATTTGGGAGGATGTTTATAAAAACTTAAGGAAATAACTAATTGGAACAAACTCTTTTAAGTCTATTGGCTCTTTAAGAATCATCATCAATAAATATCACATTAATTTCACAATAAAGATAATTTTTTTAAATCCACCTATAAAAAAAGCAGACTTAAAACTTTCTTTTCTCTGAGTGTAAAACACTCAATAAAACAAAATCTTCAGCTATCCTTTTATGGTCTTACTTAAACATAAAGCAAATAAAAACTTCTGTTACTTGCAGCTACCAAAAAACATTCTTATTCACCCTTAATCTCCAATTAGTAAAGACTAGGAAATCCTGGATGTGCTGACTGTGGTTCTCATTGCATAGAAACATGCAGAAGTTCCAAGTTTCTTTTTTCCCCCTTTCTAATCTATTTAAATTGCACAAACAGAACTACCCTAAAATAGAATCTCTATGTAATTGTCAAAATTATAAGTAAATATTTAATACAGAAATCATTGGAGGTTTTAACACTATTATAAACCAGGCTCTGGTACCAATAATAGATACCCCGTTAAAAAGCCTGCATTAATAACGCACTGTCTTCTTCTAGGACTAGCTTGACCTTAATCCAGTGTTTCCCAAAATGCATGATCTTAAGAATTATCTTATTTGTTAAAAATACTTTCCCATGTTCTTTTGTTAGAGATTTTTTATTTATTCCCTAGGTCTGTAGCCATATATATGATTTTATTGATTTTTATAGAGAAAGGGAGAGGAATAGAGATAGAAACACTGGTGATGAAACATTATCAATTGGCTGCCTCCTGCATGCCCCCTACTGGCAACCTGGGCATGTACCCTGATCAGGAATTAAACCAGTGACCTCTTGGTTCACGGGCTGACGACCACACTGGCAGGGCAACCTAAATTTATTATATTTGTAACAAGCCCATCCAAATGTTTCTCATGATCCACCCATATTGCCAACGCATAAGTAGACCTTTCACTTTCAGATAACATTTGAGGAACTCAATTTTGCACATGTATTCCAAATTGCCTCAAAATCATCCTTATCAGAAACTTTGGGGGGAAATTGGGAAGGACATGGAGCCTGGAGTTAGAAAACCTAGATTCAGTTTCTCCTGCCATTCACTGGCTGTGTAACCTTTATACCAGTCACTGTCCTGGCACACTATGTGGAAATAACAAAACCAACCCTAACCTGCTTCACCAGCTTGTTGTGGAAATCATTTGAGAATACTTGCAAAAGCACTTTGTAAATTAAGATGTCATCGTCACAGTAAAATGTCATTAATTCAGCCTCTTCTAATTCATAATGTGTGAACATCGCTGTACAACCTGCTGTTTTTGATCCACATTATCTATAAAGAAATCATCACCTCCTTTCACATGACAGGCCCTGATGGGTATTGGAACACACGGATATGCAGCACCTTCCTGTTTCACGGCAAAATTATGAGACTGAATGGGCAAGATTGGGGAGCTTATTTATTGTATTAGTTCTGTTTATGTGACAAGGCTGGAGTTTCAGCTGTCATTAAAGTAAGCTTGGCAATATTTCTACTGGAAGTTAGGTTGGTGGTGAGCCGTAAATGCCAGTCATTACAGTAAAGCCAATCTGGAGAATGAGTTTTCTACACATAAGGAATGTTAAGGGAACTTTAAAACGGGCATCTACTGACTAAAAGATGCTACTGTCTTTTCCTGGCCTCCGTGAGAAGCGCATACTAAAGCAATACAGTATTATTGCCTTGACAATTCAGTGTCATCAGCATAATCTGTAGTTTGGGGTACAGGTAAGGGATACTGAGTCGACCCACTTAACTTGTAGCACTATATTCATTGAAAGCGTTCCCCGGTCTTAATGTCCGTGTAGGAGCATACCAAGAGCATAATGGCATGCTCGGGGCTACAGAGGTACCTGTCATTTCTTTAAACGTTCAGGTCTGTACTAAGAGGACTGTTTTTGCCCATCCCAGTTGCAGGGATGTGTGCCAAGTCTAGTTCTGCCAGCATCTTCGTTGTTACCACGGATCACCTCTGCTTATCCTCCTCACCAGTTTCCCATTCTTCATCCATCCCCAATGAGTCTCTCCTACTCTGCTGTCAGCAAGTGCCGCTCATCACTGCTCCCACTGCTGTTAAGCAATCTACCACTGATGCACCCCGGTGACCTGCCTTGTCTGGCTGGATGCATGAACTTGAGCAAGCCATTGCCTCTTCACCATACTTCCCTTAAAATACTTCACCTGAAGAGTCACCCACAGCCCTCCCAGTTTTGTTAACCTACCATTATTCTCTTCTGCTCTCTAATGATTTTGCAATTTTCTCATTTCACAAAATGCTGACTACACTTTTGTAAATACTGTCAACCAATTGTAGTATTCCTTTTTCTCCCCATGAAGCAATTAAACTGTATGTTCAATGCTCTGTGGTTAACTTTCTAGCGCTTACTAATTATATACATTTACCTTTCAATGCCTTTACTACCAAAGAGATTTTCCAAGGAATTTGGTTCGATGTCTCTCTCCAACAATTCAAGAAAGTCTAAAGGTTTTGGAAGACTTGGTTCATTTTATCAGGTCTTCAAAATAAGAAAACTACATTTTAGTCAACATATCCTAGAATTTAACTTTTTTACTAATTCATCTCAGCCTTACCAATTTGCAAGGTTTTACTGAAACTTTAATTTGGAAGTCTTTCTTACAAAATGGAAATCTATTTGCAACAACTGTATAAAGATCTGGGGATGAATAATAAATATAGTACTAATATTCTATTAATATTAAGATTAGCTGGTTTCCTATAAAAATTTCCTAAACCTTAGATGAAGAAAGGCTAGCTTATTACCAATGCTCTCTCAAGGACCTCTTTTTTATCTCATTGCATTCTACTCTTCCAAAAACTGTTATCTCACCTGTTGCAGTAATTTTATAACCAGTCTTTATCTAACCAGCTTTGGTTTAATTTCCATCTAGCTTTTTAGGTGTTTCACATGAAGTTTTAAAACAAAGAGGAAAAGGCATACAACTTATTTTATAGCACAAAACCAAAAATTATAAAACCAAAGCAAAACACCCCACCCAAACTGAACCTCAAGGGAAAAAAAATTAATTCACTATTTATTATTTACTGTGCACTCCTGAGGGGCTTATAGTTTAGAACAAGATAATGCATGCAAACACATGGACACATATGCATGCTTACACACACACACACACACACACACACACACACACACACACAGCAACGACTGGAAAGGGAAAATGGAGAAAAGCCCACAAGAAAGAACAAAACAAGTACCGTATTTGCCGGCGTATAAGACAATTTTTTGGCCCTGAAAATACCGTATTTGCCGGCGTATAAGACGACTGGGCGTATAAGACAACCCCCTAACATTTCCACTCAAAATACAGAGTTTGTTATATACTCGCCGTATAAGACTACCCCCCACTTGGAGGCATATTTTTCAGGGCCAAAAAACCGTCTTATACGCCGGCAAATACGGTACTATCAGAGTTCCAACAGCACATGATCACTTCCATGTGGACATCTGCAAGGAAAAATTCCAAAGCTGGACTCGGGGAGAGGGTAAGACTTCAAAAAGAGAAAGAGTGAGGAAGAATGTGCAATATAAGAAAGAGCACTCCCGGCAGAGTTAAATAAACATTCAACAACCACTGAAACTACTAAATGTCTCTGCACAAGCAAAACCACAGAGAACTCGGAAGAAGCTGGAACGCACAGGCATGCCTGGGGCCCAGTAATCATTCAGGGATGCATCCAAGAGAGGCTGCATAAAGGGCCACGTTAGGAAATGAGACCAGAAATAAACCAAAGAGCCAAAACCGGTTTGGCTCAGTGGTAGAGCATCGGTCTGCGGACTGAAAGGTCCCGGGTTCGATTCCGGTCAAGGGCATGTACATTGGTTGCGGGCACATCCCCAGTGGGGGGTGTGTAGGAGGCAGCTGGTCGATATTTCTCTCTCATTAATGTTTCTAGCTCTCTATCTCTCTCCCTTCCTCTCTGTGAAATATCAATAAAATATATTTAATTTAAAAAAAAAGAAATAAACCAAAGATTCGGGAGTTTGGTGTTTGCACAGACATTAGGAAACTGAAGTGTTTGTGTAAGATATGAGAGGTAATTCAATTGGAGATTTTCTTCCGAAGATGAAATTTGCACCAGAGTGTAAGATTTAATAGGGAGGTGTTACATCAGGGGAACCTAGAGAAAGGTATGGATGGGAGAAAGAGTGTGATGACAGATTCAGTAAGACATGGCAATTTCCTGTCTAGATATGGAAAGAAAAGCACAAGACTTGGAGACAAGGAAGCAAACTGGCCACCTGCTGTATTTGGTTCACTAGCACAATTTATTGGCCCATGGAGTGAACATGGGAAATGTGCATCGACCTTAAAAATTCAGAAACTTTCCACGATGGGGCCCACGTTACTGAAGGGCAACAACGGGCTGAGTGGTGGCCATGCTAAGTCAACCACATGGTCACCTGACAGTTAGTTCCCAGACGTGTTCACACCTAATCCACTTCACTCATTTACTTTATCTTCTGGACACATTTGAATTTGCCATCCTGATTTAGGGGCGGGGTGATTCTAAAATTAGCAAAATAATGAAGTCCAAAACAGGTTGAGAAGAATAGAAAAGATGAGTTTTAGACATGCTAGGATTGAGATCTTGGATAACCAACCAGAAGGGAATAGACAGCAAGTTATCAAGAAGTTTGAGGAAAAAGTCTAGAAAAGAGAAGATGGATATTGACAGAAATAAGAATCATTCCCAGAAGTAAATTTGAAAGCAAATATAACAACAGCAATATCAGACAGCATTTACTATTTAAATGCCACATACTTAGAACAGTATCTGGCGTCTTACACCCATCATCTCATTTAATTATTACTTTAAATATATTATTATCCCACTTTGACAGATGAGGAAACTGAGGCACACAGAAGTTAAGGTGATATTGCTTATAACTGGCACACCTGGGATTCAAAAGCAAGTAATCTTAGTTTATACTATGAGAATTCCTTCCTGAGTTTATAGCCTGTATTTTGTTTCTTAGATTCATAATAACTTAAGAAAATATAGAAAGAGAAGATAATTCCCCCAAATTACATTATCCTTTAATTTCAAAAATACTGGAACAACTTACTTAATACATATTTTCATTCATTCAACAAATATATATTAGCTCTATGTGCAGGCACTGTTCTAGTGGCTTAATATACTTAAGTCAATAAAACAACAAATTAAAAAAATAAAACAACCAGGCCTTGCCTTTATGGGCTTCCATTCTAGTGGGTAGACAAATAAGAAATACCATAAATGAGGGAAGTATACAGTATGGAAGATTGTGACAAAAGCTATGACAAAAAGGACAAACAGAAAGGACAAAGACCACAAGTGGGATGCAAAAGAGAGGATTGTGAATTTGAAGGTAGTAGGGAAGGTCTCAATGAGTAAGTGATAGTTGAGAAACGTTTGAAGAAAATAAGAAGAGTAAGCCATATGGATATGTGGGGGAAGAGCATTCTGGAAGAGAGAAGAGCCAAAGGCCCCAAGGCATCAAGGCCATGCCAAGTATGTTCAAGGGACTGAGTTCAAGGAAATGTGTTCAAGCAAGAAATGCTTGTGTTAGAAAGGAGAGTGAGAGGGAAAGTGGGCAGAGATGAGGTGAGAAGTAAAAGAGGGCAGGAGGCAGGTGGTTGAAAGCCTTGTCAACCACATGAAGAATTTTGGTTTCAATTTGAACAGGATAAGAAGCCATTGGAGGGATCTAGGCAGAGGATCACATGATCTGATGGGATTTTCAAGGATCACTCTCGCTACTGTGTCAGAATCCATTGTAGGGAGCCTGGGTGGAATCAAAGCATAGGAGGTCTTTATTATATAGAGGCAAGAGATTTCAGTGGCTTATCCCAGAGTGGTAGAAGGCATGGTATTCTAGATATTTTGAAGTTATAGTCAATGGGATTTCCTAATAAACTATACTTGGGGCAAGAGAAGACTCAAAAATAACTAGAAGGTTTTTATAAATGTAATTGAAAAGTTGCACATAACAAAATTTTTCTAAGTCTATCCTATCTTGGTATCTTGGGTTCACCAGGGAGAATCATATTTCAAGGAATCCCTTAGTTAATCTTTTCACAAAGCAAGGAATTCTCCCTGCAGTAGCACTAATCACCTCCTAACTGGACTGTTAATAACTTCAGATTTCCAATAGTATGTCTGCTGAGTAAACGACATTATTTCTTGGTTTCAACAATCCCTTTTCATCAAATAAGGCTAATTTGAATAAAAGACATTCTTAAGTATGTTACTTGGTATCCATAAAAACAATGAGGACTACACTAGAACCTCATTTACATCTCATTTCCTTGTCATCACTGTGGAGAGCGGCTAGAGTTTGGACAGGTTCAAGCCTCGGACTGATGAGAGGACACAGTCCTCTCGTGGCCACGTGCAAGTCCCAGTGTGGAGGGCAGAGCCCTCCCAGCACAATGATAGCCATCAGCTGTAGTTATAAACTTGAACCTATGGTCCCAACACGTGGCCCCACGTGCCTGAGTAATACAGGCTTGATGGAGTTCAATGTATGTAGTTGAGTAGGATTGAAATCCACGAGAATATTGTAAACATCTTGACCACGCCCTTACTTTGCCTGGTGGCCTCTGCTATAAAATAAAGACACGGCTTGTGGGCATGTCGCTGTCTCTCAGAGAAGCAGCGTCCCACGGAGACCCAGCTTTCATTCTCTTGTCTGCCTTTTCTAAGCCTTCAGCCGCCCCCACTCAGGGTCACCTTTGGCCGTGCTGGCGTAATAATCCTGGAAAAGAATCAGCCCCCATTTAATAGATGAAGGACGCTATGCTCAGAGGCTAATGATCTTTGGCCAACGCCAAACAGCTTAGTAAACAGCAAAGTTCACTGTTGCTGCACCGACTCCAAAGCCAATCCTCCTGTTGTCACTACTGTTCCCCAGTATAATATTATTGAGAAGCAGTAATGGTTCAAAATCTTGTTTCCTAACCTCCCCTCCCACTCCGCACTGACTAGGTCATTTAAATAGAAATAACTTCACTTAATGGTGGTAAAGATAATTCTTCAGAACCTGGATCGTCTCCCTGGAATTGTCAGTCGAAAGAGGACAAAGGCACTGTTTCACTAGACAAAATAAATACATAAAACAAAGCGCTCTCTCGGATATGGATTTGTGACAGGCTTCTCAACTATCACACCAGTGACCTCGAGAAAGCAATCACCCAGTTTCAGGGTTCATTTAACTACGGTAAATCCCCAGTAAGACTAGAACTTCCCACATCACAGTGGTCCCAGGTTTGATTCCGGTCAAGGACACATCCCCAGTAGGAAGTGTGCAGGAAGCAGCTAATCAACGTTTCTCTCTCATCGATGTTTCTACCTCTCTATTCTTCTCCCTTCCTCTCTATAAAAAATCAATAGAATACATATTTTAAAAAAAACACCTCTACTATGATCAACATCAGCTCACCAGCAAGAACAGGTACACTAGTTTCTTGAATGCCAGCAGGAAACGCATTACATTTACCAAGCTGGGCCTCCAGAGAGTCGCTAAATCTGTTTGAGAATGCCAGAGTGATAAACAGAAAATAGCATCCAGGTCAGGTCCAGCCATAAATTGAGCACCTGAGTGCCTTTCCAAGTTTTCTCAGGCAGCAACAAGATTCATGGCTGCAAATCTGAAGAAAATTCTGACCTACTTGATTCTAAAATCAAGTAGCTATTTTGCAATGCTTCCAGAAACACCAAACATGTGCAAACTTGAAAGTGTGCATTCAATCAAAAAGCAATGAGGTTTCTAGAGTAGAGAGGAGTCCACCTCCACAGTACTATGCAATCTGTAAGCTAATCCCCCATACACCCAGCCTACAGATGTTGCAGAATGAACAACTTGGTTCAGATCTGATTCTGTAACTCACTAGCTATGCAACTGCAGACACGGGATGTCACTAACCTAAGTCTCCATTTCCTCCTCTGGGAATAATGCAATAGAGTTCAAAGAGAGAGTAAAGATAATCTATGAGTTAGAGCCTCACGGAGAGCACCAATATACTCAATGGTGAAAAAAATGAAATCTTTACCTGTAAGATCAGGAACAAGATAAATAAGCCACTCTCACCTCTGTTATTCAATACTGAGGCCTGGTGCCTGAAATTCGCAGGGAGCAGGCCTAAGCCAGCAGGTGGACATCTCTCTCTCAGTCCGGGACCCCTTGCTCCTTGCTGCCCACCTGCTGGCTGATCCTTACCCACTCAGCTCGCTGCTCCTCAGCGCTGCCACGGAGGTGGGAGAGGCTCCAGCCACCGTGGCAGTGCTCACCAGCCATGAGCCTGGCTTCTGACTGAGTGGTGCTCCCCCTGTGGGAGCGCACTGACCACCAGGGGGCAGCTCTTATGTTGAGCATCTGTCCCCTGGTGGTCAGTGTGCATTATAGTGACTGGTTGTTATGGTCATTCCGCCATAACAGAAATGTAAGCTTTTATTATGTAAATATTGGAAGTCTTATCCATAGCAATTAGGGAAGAAAAACAAAAAGACACCTAAGTTGGGAATGAAGAAGTGAAACTGTCACTTTTTGCAGATGACATGATTCTTTATCTAGAAAACGCTAAATACCAAAAATCTATTAGAAAAACAATAAAAAAATTCCATAAAGTTGCAAGATATAAATTCGAAGTACAAAAATCGATTGTGTTCCATTACACAAACAATGAAATATCAGAAAAAGAAATGAAAAGAAAAAAACATTTCCTTTTGCAATTACAATAAAAAATAATAAAAAACCTAGAAATAAACTTAACAAAGGATGTGAAGGACATATACTGACTACTACAAGACATCATTAAAAGAAATTGAAAAAGATACAAAGAAATGGAAAGATACTTCATGTTCATGAATTAGAAGAATCAACATGGTTAAAATGGTCATCTTATCCAAAGCAACATACAGATCTAATACAATTGCCATCAAAAATTACAATGGCATTTTGTTTAAAGAAAAGAAAAAGTCATCAGATATGTATGGAAACATAACCTAAATCTCCATTTCCTCCTCTGGGAATAATGTAATACAGTTCATTGACCTATGAACTAGGAGGAATAATGCAATACAGTTCAAAGCAATTCTGAGAAAAAAGTACTTAAAATGAATCTTGAAATATGTGCTAAAGAAGCCAGTCACAAAGAACAAATATTGTATGATTCCATGTATATGAAATATCCAAAATAGGTAAATGTACACAGAAAGTAAATTAGTGGTTGACTAGGACTCAAGGGGATTGGGGATCGAGAGCGACAGCTAATGGGTACAGGGTTTCTTTTAAGGAGGATGAAAATGTTCTAAAATTAGATTGTAATGATGACTGTACGACCTTGTTAACAATGATAAAAAAAAATCTTTAACTGTACACTTGAAATGGGTTACAGTGTATGGTATATGTAATATAGCTCAATAAAGATATTTTAAAAATCTAACCCATTAACTGATTAGTGGATCCCTTTTCTTTCCTTCCTAGAGAAATATCCTCTCCGTAAAAAAATTTAAAAGAAGAGCTCAGAGTGCTTTCTTGGGTTTGAAGCTATAAAATATCTTGCCTTTGGAAATATGCTTACATCTCTTTGCATCCATCAACTCCACTTTATTTCAAATATCAATCATTTTTTATGAACTCAAATGAATACAAAATATTTATGCCAGGATAGATAAATGCAAAATGTATCTACGCTCAAACTAAACCCTACAGATTACATTGTCTATTGCTCCCCAACAATAACCGTTCTCTGTTTTAGTACAAACTGACCACCTTTGTTAACAATCTTCTTTTGAGTACTGGCTACAGTGGCTTTGAAACAACTAAAAGTCCACTTTCACAGGATCTCTTTGTTCTCCTAAGAAACACAGGGAGTATGGCATCACAGTGACAGCCAAAACAGTCTTTCCTATTAAAACTGGCTAAACCCACCTAAGGAGCTAATGACATCAGCATTATTCACTGGAGTGGGAATGTTACAGGAGCAACCTAGAGAAGAGATGATCTTGCTCCTGGTTAGGAGATAAAGGAGGTAAATTAATATATGGGTCAACTAATGGATGATGGTCTTAAAAATCTAATTAGACTAAGGAATCTGTTGTCTGGAGTATTTTTACTGATTGCAAAGGGAACTTGTATTTTGGGAGTTTTCCAACCTTTTTCAAAAAAAATTATATATATATATATATATATATATATATATATATATATATATAATTGATTTCCAAGAGAAGATGGGAGAGGGAGAGGGAGAGAGAGAACCATCAATGATGAGAGAGAATCATTGACAGGCTGCCTCCTTGCACAGCCCACACGAGGGATTGAGCCAGCAACCCGGGCATATACCCTGACTGGGAATAGAACCATGACCTCCTAGTTCATAGGTCAATGCTCAACCACTGAGACACCCCAGCTGGGCCAAGCTTTTGTTTCTAAGTTTAGAAGAGCTTATATCTGATCAACGTGCCAGTTACTATGGGAAAATACAGAAAAATGCCTCTCAGAATCTAAAATACAGGAGAAATTAAACATAGTCAGATAAAGAGACTTAAGAATAACATGGATAAAAATATACTATCAACTCAATGTACCTCCTATATAATAAAAGCCTAATATGGTAAGTGTTCAGTCATCCATTCAACTAAAGTGTAACATGCTGATGATATACTAAGGCCGCTCAACCACTCACTATGATGTGCATTGACCAACAGAGGGCAGACAGTGGACTGGCTGACCAGTAATTATAACGTGCACTGACCACCAGGGGGCAGACGCTCTGACTGATAGGTTAGCTTGCTGCTGGGGTTTGGCTAATGGGGACTGAGAGAGACAGGCCAGAGACACCCTCCACTTAGCCTGTGCCCTCTCACAATCCAAGACTCCTCGGGGGATGTCGAGCAGGTTTCAACCCAATCCCACAGGCCAGGCCAAAGGACCCCACTGGTGCTCGAATTCATGCGGTGGGCCTCTCGTTACTATATAATATTTAAAATATGACTTGCTTATAGAGAGGAAGATGTTAAATGAACATTAGTTCTAGAAAGTAGGCAATGCCTCCCTATTACAGCCTGCTACTTGCTTTTATTCAAGGAAGGGTGCACAGGTCTAAGTAAGCAATTCTGTAAGGGAGAAAACTTATTGGTAGTATTTATATATAAATATTAATTCTAAACTCCTAATCTTGGTTGAACAAATTACCTATTTTTCAAGCACAATTTAACTCTATTTCTTCAAGTGTCATCTCTGCTGGTTTGTTCTTCAAATTCTTTAAGTTCACCCTCCAACTGATACAAAGAACTGGTTTCTACTCTTAATAATGTTGTTTTTTAAGATTCTCTGAATTTGGATTGATAAAGGGAGTATTTTAAGATCCAGGCCACAGCTTATAAGTAATGTTACAAATAATTTAATTTGGTCATTTCTTCTGCTTAAGTACTTTAAAAGGAGAGATTTTCCAACAATTCAGGGTAAACTCAACAATATTTCACTTTATGACACTATGATCCTCTCTGCTATATTCCAGTTCAAATTTCATTTCTAAATCTGTTAGACATTTCCCTTGATTTATCAAAAATCCTTCCTCTGGGATCAAATCTTTTCAGTACAAATATTACTCATAAATGACAATGTCACATCATTTGACTTTTACTAATATAGATTACTTAGGCCATTTGAGTTCTCAACCACTATGGTCAGTTATACAGATTTTTTTTAAAGCTATTAACATTAATCTTTGCTTGCAAATTGCAGAACTTCACCTTGACATAGTATGATTTCTTAAGACACTGGAATCTTGCATAACTATTTCAAAAGTCCACAATCAAGTTCTCTAAACCTCACAATCAAGAACTTGGGCAAGCTAATTGTGAAATTATAATCTTGATTATAAATGAGTTGAGCACTTACCTTGTACTTTCAAGGATTATTTTTTATTGATTTTTTTAATTAGTCCTATGTTAATAGCTACTTCACATAATGGACAGAGCTCTCACATACACATTCCTACTTAAGATGTTTTCTTATGTTGCCACCCCAAAAGGTTATTTAAATGTTTTTGGATGAATAATGACTATGGAGTAACATTATTTGTGTACCTTACTTGAACCTAGTCTGATAGCAACTTCTAAACATCCCAAAATTCAATAGAATACTTGGTGAAGTGAACATTCAACTATAAAACAGCAGAATAAATAATCACATCACAGAACGACCAAAACATATCACTTGGTTTTAAAAAAAAAAACCAACAACAACACTAAAAGAAACGAAAAATAAAGATAAACAATAACAAAAATTAGAATAAGAAAAAAAAGCAAGCACAAGACTTCTGCAAGGCAACATTCTTAACTTCTCCAACCTGACCTTCCTCCAACTGGATGGAACAAGATCCATTTGTTCAGCTCACTCTGTGAGAAAAGTTTTTCCTGCACAATAACTATCTGATTTCTACATGAAGAGTCACCGCTTTTGCAGAAGCAATAGTTCTTACTACTTTTTGGATTCCAGAACAGTTTAGCGAGGATTTGGCGGGGGTGTGGGGCGTAAACTCCATGAAATTGGCCGAATCCACGTGATCCCAAGGATCAGAAAGACTTTGTAAATTCTATGTCCTCTTCCTCCAGCCCTCAACCCTACCCCTCCACCCCAAAAAAGTCAAAAGAATGCTTTTGCATCCTTATCAGAGGGCCAGTGTTCGAATCGAACGAAAAACTTTATCTTTAAAACACTACTAAGGGGCGGAGAGTAACTGACAAGGCAGCAAGGCGTCTGACTGTCTACATGCCAGGAACCCGGAATGGCTCAGAGGACACAAGCCCCGGAGAGTTCGGTCCAGATTTCTCCCGCTCCTCCCAGGTGGCCCTTTGGAGCCGCCGCGTTACCGCCACGAGTGGGTTGAGCCGGCACCGAGAAACGCCGCCAGCCTAGGCAAGCCAGACGCGGCGAGGGCGGCTCCCCGGCCGGGACGCAGGAGTTTCGGGGAGGAGGAGAGACAGAGTTGGGAGAAGGGAGGCCACGCGCGGGGCCCCGGAACTGGTCAGCGCCGGCCAGGCCGGGGCCGCGGGCGCGGGAGGACGCGGGCGGCGCTGGGTCCGACTCACCTGCCCATTCACCGAGCCCTGGTCCAACCCGGGGCTCGTGACCCAAACCCCAGACCTGAAGGGCCGTGAAGAGCGAGTACGAGAGGCGCAGGGCCAGGTAGGCCACGGTGCCCGCGCCCACCCAGTACAGGAAGCCGGCCGCGGGGAGAGCGCTCTCCATGGCTTCCAACCAGGCCTTACTATCCTCGTGAATGAAAAAAAAAAGAAAAAGCAAACTAATGAATGAATCCTGGGAGAGGCGCCCGTGGTGACGCAGCGGACGACCCTAATAGGCGCCGCTCCGACACCGTATTGGCCTGAGCCCCGCCCACCACGCCGTATCCGCGCCACCATTGGTGAGCTAGTGTTTCCTTTGCGCGTATGCGTCAGCCATTGGCTAACTTCAGTTCCACTTCCCCGCCCACATCTCCGCCCTGGCGCCCACCGGGGCGGGTTTCCGTCCTAGAGAGGCTGGTCACCAGCCAATCAAGATTCAGCCCCGCCCTACACGTCACCACGCCCCCCCCGGGACCTCGACGGAGAGCGCCGGTCTCACCCCACCAAATAACCCAGGTCTTCCATTGGCTGCAGCGGTCCTCGCGATTGCGGAAGACTGCACTCTGGTTGGCCACTCAGGCCCGGCCGGGGTTTGAAGACGGAATGGGGGCCGAGAAGCCACTAGTGAATAGGCAGATTGTAGTAAGAAGTAGACGTGCAACCAGGGTGTTATTTTCACCCCCTTAGAGAGTATTTTAACATTGTTCATTGTGCTGTTATGGTTCCCACAAACTTCTCCAGATAAAGTCTTGCATCTGCTGTTCCTTTGCCTTCCCCACGGCACCTCTTCGCTCTGGTGACACTCACTCATTGAGGGCCTTTTGAATGCCAGGCCTCCCTCCCCTACTGAGCATTAAACTACATACATAGTTCCCAGAGTCAAGGAGTTCAAGGCAAATGGCTTCATGGAGACAAGTAACTAATACACTAAGACACAGAGCTGTAAGATGAGTGAAAACTGTGAACGAAAAGAGCCACATGCTGACCTGATAAGGTCAGGGAAGGCCTGTGAGGCAGTCTTGCAAACTCAGAGACCTAAAGTAACCACAAAAAGATGGTTTAAAAATCAAATATCTTACTATCAACAGGTTATAGTGGGCAGTCATTTTCTAGGCCAATATTTTCCCAGACAAAGATCAACTTTGATCTTTCCTGAGCCCACCTGCCTTCCCACCTCTAAGATAACCTATCTGTGAGATGTCTGAGTAACTTGTAACTTCCCTTTTTTTCTGGAGCCCCTGGGGTACAGCCAAATGAGGTGGACGCCAGGACAGATGCCTCAAATTCCTTCGCTATCATGTTAATTGTTCCTGCACTCACCTAAGTAAGCGTCCATCATTTTACTTTTTATCCAATCCCAGGGGTTTCCCACAGGCTGGCTTTCTTCCGCCTCTTTACTCCATCACCAGTGAATTTCATGTAACCCACCTATGTCCCTCCTTTGATGGCAATGTGTAATACAGAAGTGTAACCAGCCCTTCTCCGGAGCATTATCTCAATCCGTTGAGGTTCTGCTTCCCGGCAATTGTCGACAGTTTGGCTCAGATAAACTCACAAAATTCTTTACAGGTTTCAATGGTGTTTTTTTGTTGTTGTTGTTAACAAAACTATAGGAACACAGCCTGATAAACAATTAGTTTGGGGAAGGAACTCCATGTTTTAACTGGACATTAAAGGATGATATTTTAAACTTACTTTTTATTTTTATTTATTTCCTTTTTGTTGTTGGGGGAGGGAAGTGAGTTGTGAGGGGACACAAAAGTGTGCAATATGGGAACTATCAGCAAAATTCCAATGGAGTCCATAAAATAAGTTTAAGAAATTGTGTAATGCAATAAAATGCTTCACACTTAGCCTGTTATCCTATCAAGTGTTTTTGTTTCCTTTTCTAGTATGGATTTAGGCTCATATAAGGCACCTAAATTTTTTTTTTCTTTATCTCTTTCTGCCTAACTCCCACTCTCTTTTGAAGAATAGCGTGAAGAAATAAAATGGAGTCACTATAGTCAAGATGCCAAATTACTAAAATCAAGTAGGTTGAGGCATGTGAAAACAATCCTATTCCCATTTTAACTAGACAGAAAACTTAAACTTTCAAACTTTCCAGTCTTGTATCAATGTGTGTATACACATCAAACCTCCAGAAAACCCTCTAACCCTTGAAGGACTAAGGAAAGAATGTTCCTATATCCAGACTGACTGACATCCATTTTCCAGTCATGTACAGGATTGTCACATTGGACCGATCCACAGGCTAAAAATACAGAAGTGATTCTTTTTTAACAATGTACTTTTACAAGAACTCTTAGCTTTTCTTTTCTCTTTGGAGCACTCTGGGTATTGCCCAATCATGTTTTCAGTTTGCAAGCTCTAAGATCCTTGAGTAAATCTTTGTCACTTATTTCTGGCCAAAGCCTCTGGACTCAAAAGGAGTTCATTCAACATTTATCAAATTAATTACTAAAGCTGTACTGCTCTTCATAAGCTGCCAATTGTCCAGCAGAATTCAGCCATATGAGTTGAGCTGGCACCATATTTTTTATTAATTGAATTTAATACCTTTGTCTGGGACTGCCTCTCCAATTCAACTGAAGTCCCACCATTCCTCTCCCTCAGCCTCTCCCTTGTTCCCCCCCTCTGCCTATAGTATAGTTCCAGATTTATATATCCCAAGTTATTATTGCTCACCGCCAAAGGCACTCCAGATAGTCACTCCCCTTCTCTTTAGAATAGGGTGGGAGGAGGGGAGGAGAGATCTTACAAATTAAAAATACCTATTAGGATTTATGATTATTGGGAACTGTATTCTATGAATCCATAGGACCTAGAACAGTTCCTGGAACCTAGGGACCCTCAATAAATGTCTGACAAACAAAGAGAAATGCAGACCCATTCATTCAACAAATATTATTGAGTTCTAATTATGTACCAGTAACGGGGCTAGATACTGGGTATACAATAGTGAGGAAATGGTCAATTCTTAGTCCTCATCCTACTCTACCATACCACAGTCGGGGGGCCACTGATTTCCTCAACAGCTGCTTCTTCCCAAACTCCTTTCTGGGCCCCTCCGCATGCTGGCCTCTAAATGATGCGATACCCTTGGGCTTAGACCCCAACTTTCTTTACTTCTCTACATGGGCTTCTTACATGTTAATATCAACTATAAACTGAGGATTTCCAAATGTCTCTGGCCAACCTCAATTTCTCTCTCTCTCTCTCTCTCTCTCTCTCTCTCTCTCTCTCTCTCTCTCTTTCTGTGTGTGTGTGTGTGTGTGTGTGTGGGTGTGTGTGTGTGTCCAACTATCAATATCTCCACTGAGGTGTAAAATAGAAATATCTCAAACTTAACATGTCCAAAACAAAACTCTACCTCCACCACACATACACCTTTTTTCTTTCCATCTTTGTTAAAGACACCACTATTTACCCTCTTTTAAAGACCTAAAACCTAAAGATCAACCTTGATTCTCTTTCCATTACATTCCCATGTCCAATTCTTCAGCAAATCTTGTTCACTCTACTTCTAAAATCTTTTTTTTTTAAATGCAGGTTCTTGTTCTGCAGGTCTAGGGTAGAGCCTGATATTCCACATTTTTTAAAATATATTTTTTATTGATTTCAGAGAGAAAGGGAGAGGGATAGAAACATTAAAGATGAGAATCATTGATCTGCTGCCTCCTGCACGCTCCCTTCTGAAAATCAAGCCCGCAACCCAAGCATGTGCCCTTGACCAGAATTGAACCTGGGACCCTTCAGTCTGCAGGCTGACGCTCTGTTCTCTGAACCAAACTGACTAAGGCTAAAATATATCTTAACTAGCGACTCTTCTGAACTCCTGCTACTACACAATCCAAATCTAAGCACGTTTTGCCTGGAGTATGGTAATGGCCTTCTAATTAAGTCTCCCTGAAATCTGGCTTGAGGTTTGTTCTCCATGAAGCAACTAGAGTATTTACATTTTTAAAGTAAATTAGGTTATTTTTTTCTTTTGCTCAAACTCCTCAAGAGCTTTATATCACATTAAGAACCAAGTCCTCTAAGACTAGTTTATCTGCCCTGACTTCTCCAGCAGCAACCACCCTCTCCAATGCGAATTGATTCCAGCCACACTTCCTGCAGTTTCTCAAATAAGCCAAGTCCATTCCAGTCTCAAAGCAGTCCTACTTTCTGTTCCCTCTCCCTGGAGCCCCTTGCCCTTTATTTCTCTCTCTCTTTTTATTTTTTAAAGAGAAACTTTAATTTTCTTTCTTTTAAAAAATATATTTTATTGATATTTTACAGAGAGGAAGGGAAGGGATAGAGAGCTAGAAATGTCAATGAGAAACATCAACCAACTGCCTCTTGCACACCCCCTACCCGGGATGTACCCGCAACCAAGGTACATGACCAGAATCGAACCCGGGACCTTTCAGTCCGCAGACCGACGCTCTACCACTGAGCCAAACCAGTTTCGGCTTCCCTTTATTTCTCAAGGCTCCTTTCTTTGTTATGTAGGCTTTTGCTCATATATCCTCTCCCTTGGAGTGGTTTTCTCTGCCTGCCCTACATAAATATCCCCAATAGCTTCTTCTCCTTTGCCAGTGGCTTCTTATTTTTTAGCCTAATTTGTTCCTCTCAGAGCACTTAATGCTTTCAAACCTTTTATTTGGTTTTGTCCATCTTCCCAAAAGAATGTAAGATCCCGAGAACAGTGACTTCTCCTTGGTCACACTGTAACTTCACTTAAGATGTGCACCTAAGAGTACTTGACACTTTGTAGGTATGCAATAAATACCTTTTGAAGAATGATGAGTTGATTACGTGGATAAATGAAAATAGTCTAATGAGAGATATAGACATCTAATTATATATATAATAAAATTACAGTAAGTACATAAGTACAGTAAGTATATAATAAAATTACAGTAAGGAAGTGTGGGGAGCTGCCCTGAATGCAGGGGTCCTATATGCCTGAATGCAGGCATGGGTGTAGGACACAGCTCTCATGTGCCCCCTTTTCCACCTATTACCCCTAGGAATGCGAACTGCAGATGTCTTTGCTTTAGGAGCTGCGAGATAAGAGGAAGATAGGTGGTTGTAAAGGTCAGGTGGTCATAAAGGCCAGGTGGTTGTAATAGATCAGGTGCTGAAGGAACTTATCTGTCCAGGAACTCATCATGTGAGGAGAAAAGGTCACCATGATTGCCTGAAATAAATGGCCACCTGCATGATTGCTTGAAATAAATATTTCCTCCTTCAGAATTGTATTTAAAAGTTGGAAAAATAAAATTTGTGGCTGGAGACCTTGGGTCTGAGCCCTCCCGACGCCCTTCTGTTCTTGTCTGTTTTTTTTTTTTTAGCCTCACCCCCTCAATCAGGTACTGTTCGTTGCCAGCAGGTTCCGGCAAGGAAGAAGGAGAAAGAGAGAACCTAATTTAGGAGACTCCCCTGAAAGGCCTTTGTAAGAAAGTAGCATGTGAGCTGGTATCTAAGGGTAAGTAGAAATTAATCTGGCAAAAAGTAGTGTGGTATCAAGGAGAGAAGAGAGCAACAAATATTCATTAACAGTTTTGTTGCCATCTTGAAAAATACATGTGTCTCTGTCACCACAGCATCTGACATAACAAATAGGCATAAAAAGTAATTGTTGATTTTGAATTTTTAATAAGGACACCTACTCTAGCAACAAACTTTCTATGGATGCTAGAATTTGTATTGCGATTGTTATTTTCATTAAAGGAATATTAACAATTGAAACCATCTCATTTTTGGTATCCATTCCTTCCATATAAAGTTTGAGCACAACCAATGCAATTAACAGGAATAATCTTTATTAAAAATGCATTATTTTATTCTGATCACATCAGTCTTCTTTGCGCAATAACTATTCAATTGACTCAAAGAAAAAATAGTGGTTCATAGCGGTAAGAGCCAGAGTTAAGCTTTATGGGTTCAGATGGTTGGCATTGAACAACCCTTTGTCGGTGGTGAAATTGTATGAACCACTAAAAACTAATGCTTATAAGAACCATAATGATGTCCTATTCCTATTTAGCAGCATTTTGTGCTACGATGTAACATATAGACCAAGGTTTCTAGAGATTGACAAAGCCAAACTAACCAAACATGAAACCATTAAGCTTTCCAAAAGAAAGCAATATCATAACACTTTTTTGGTCTCGGGTAAATCTAGGACCAAATCTTAATTCTAACTTATATTAGCTGTATGATTTTGTGAGAATTTGGCTACTAAACATTCAGTTCAACATTTGTAAGATGGGACATTATTGCTTACGTGTTTCCCAATGACTGGCAGATAGATACTAATGTTCCTGAGGTAGGTACTACTCCTATCCCCATTTTAAAGATGAAGAAACTGAAGCTTAAACCATTAGACAGTAGATGGAAAAATTTGGATTTCAACTAAAAAGTGTGGTTATGAAATTATATCTCAAGAACTAGTTAAAAGAAGGCAACATAAAAGCATGGTTAAGGCACAGAAAAGTTTCTAGAAATATTTGGTTGTTACACAAATAACATACTCAGATACATCCACATTGGATTTCAGTCTCATTTATTTAAAAGATTTAAAGTTCAGAGTAGTCTTTAAAATGGAAAAATGAGAATAAACAATATTGTATCATATTAGTATACACATGTTCCCATTTAACTTTAAATTCATTTTCAGTATTTCTGTAAATTTACTTTCAGGTCAGATTTTCATGAGGAAATCAGGGATTGTTCAATGTATTGAAAGAAAATTCCACCATGAGGGAATTTCACAGAACTGAGAACTTTTTAAGAATACCAGTACAATAGAGCTGAATCATTTATTTGGGTGTACAATAAACCTTGCATATTTTAACAGGTCAGTCTTCTATCTCATCTTCGTTTAAAGATAGCTAAACACACTGCACTTGCTCTCTCCTGTAAGTTCAGTTGAGAGGGTGTTTAGTCCTGGGTTAAGCAATAGTGCCGTGAGAAACAAACCAATTTAATATAAATAAATTTTTAATATGAGAAATTGTGTGGTTACCAAAAAGTTAATATTTAACTTCCTTAACAAACAATATTACCATAGGAATGAACATTAACATTTATTATGCTTCAATATTGCATTATCATTTTCAAAGTGACTTCACATACATTACCCAATACAAATACCATAATAGCATCCACATTTTTCCAACAAGGAAACAGATTCTTTAAGATGAACTTCTTGCTTAACACATTTCGGACCAATAGTTTTATTGCTGGCTTTACCCAGTAGCCAGATAAGTTTCTATTGAACGAGTACAAAAAAAACGTTTTAAATACCCATTGCATTTTCAAATTATTTATTACATGTTCTTACAAGCTAATATCTTCTTAAAGTATGATACTTTGTAAAACACTGTGTAATATGAAGCGAGAATTCTCATGATCTGTCCGCAATGTGTTAAGAATCACTCTGGGTGCAGTAGGCCTGGTTTTAAACCAAAGTGTCTGCACTGAAAATCCAGGGCTCTTCATACTCTACCACCTACTTTACAGGAGAAGTTAAGGTCATGTTTCATAGATTCTCCTGTAAAGGTATAACATGAAAAACGGTCATTTTGAAACAAATGTTTAAAATATAATTTTAAGCCCTGACCAGTTTGGTTCAGTGGATGGAGCATCGACCTGCAGACTAAAGGGTCCCGGGTTCAATTCCGGTCAAGAGCATGTACCTTGGTTGTGGGCACATCCCTATTGTGGGGGATGCAAGAGACAGCTGATTAATGTTTCTCTCTCATCAATGTTTCAGACTCTCCCTCTCCCTTCCTCTCTGTAAAAAATCAATAAAATATATTTTAAATATATATATATAATTTTCATATTTTAAAAATATTTTATTGATTGTTTTACAGAGAGGAAGGGAGACAGAGTTAGAAATATCAATGAGAGAGAATCATCGATCAGTTGCCTCTTGCATGTCCCCTACTAGGGATGTGCCCGCAACCAACGTACATGCCCTTGACTGGAATCGAACCCGGGAGCCCCTCAGTCCACAGGCCGATGCTCTATCCACTGAGCCAAACTGGTTTGGGCTAATTTTAATATTTTATTTTTTTATTTTCAAAAGCTCATAGAAGCATATAAAATGAAACAGTATTCCACCTCATTTCCTATGCCTGTACATTCCAGCTGGCAATTTGGTGTGCATTCTTTTACTTCTTTTTCTCTATAGGTATAAAACTATATGATATGTACAACATATATAATAACACTTGTTTTAAAAGTAAAAACTTTGATCATACAATCTGATAACTTTCTCGTCACTATACCATTAAAAATATCACAGTGAAATCTTGACATATTAATATTGTATATCAACTGGATTTCTTTATTGTACCTGCCTAATATTCATCTCAACAACCTGACAAAATGCTCTTTCACTTTAAAAAAAAAATGTATCATTGTCAGCAAACCAGTTTAAAGATGAGTGAAAGGGAAAGTAAACTGATAGTTGGGCAACATCACATTGAAAGCCAAAAATAACAAAACGTGATGAATATTACCCAAGCAAACTTAAAATAAACATCATAGGGGAATTTCAGAAATGTTCCTTCACTTGAATGCTTACTTTAGCAATGGACTCAGAATTTGCTATCCTTACTCATATTTTTCCTAAAATTTGTAACTTAGGTAATTTCTATTACTACTTTTGCCAAGTTCTTTTCTCCTTTCCCTTTATTATATCTGTATGTACTTCAGCATGTATCTAAAATTATACTTGCTTTTTAACTATATTACCTATACCCCCATCTGAAAATTTAAAAATAGTTCCTGTATACCATCAAATATTCCCAAATTTTAAATTGTCTTATTATCTTAAAACACAGTTCATTTGCAGTTATTGACATGATTAAAGTGCTTTCGCTTGAAGCACCTCTAAAGCAAGCTCCTGGAAGTCACACACCACCTACCTTTTCCTCCTTAAAAGTTTCAAGAATACATACATGAGAGACTCATCAAATTGAGAAAATTTTAATGAACTGGAAAACTGAACCAGAAAGGAGGATTACATTTTTTAAAAAATGTTTGCTTCGATTAAGTCAGCTGCAAAAATTGCTAGCTAACAATACAAAGGACTACTGAAACTGAGGTGTTCAAAACAGATGTGAAAACAGTAGACTAGATTCACTACAAATAAAGAAGTCATCAGAAACATGTACAAACCAAGTCTATTTAGGATGCAACATTCCGCTTTTTGAATACCACAGGGAAAAGAAATAGAATATGTGCATATCCTGAAGGTATAAATCATAACTTCCTTCTTGGAGCTCAAAGCAAGTGGTCTTGATTTACAGTTGAACACAATGGAAGAAACTGCTCGTGGGTCCCGAATACCTGTATTAGATGAAATTCAGAAAGAAAAGACATGGTACAAATGTCAATAGCTCTTTGACACCAATCATCTGAAAATAAAACTTTGAAACTCTAATTTCAATTTGGGAGAAATGACCTATATGCAAGACATGAGTAGTTTTAGGGCTCCGTTTTCTATTCCCAATCTATACGGTCTCTTGCACACTCCTTTACAGTTGTCTTATTTATAACTGCATTCTACATTTTATTCCATGTGTACATTTGTGTGCTTAATGAGGATATGAATGAACACTCTGTAAGTCCCTTAATATGGGTCCCTTTTTGGTCTGGTTTGAAGAGACCAAAAAGACCAATTTTATTATTTCCACAAATTCCTCATAAATGAGCTACTCACTCATCATTTCATGAATGTGAAATTTTAATCATTTACACGGGAATGTCAAAAAGACTTCCTATCAAAACTGAGAAAATTTCTATTTCATACAAAATGTTTAATAAACTTGGCTTAACATAAAGGACCCTGTTTTGTTTTTTTTGAAATAGTTAATTGAAAATTTGTAGAGAAAACAAAAAACAATTTGTGAATGAAATCATTTTTTAGTATAGGTTTCCAAGTATATAGAAAACATAATTTTAAATATTTGAATGCTCCTACTAACAATATTTTTCTAGTTTACCCTCAAAATTTTAACTGCTACTGAAAAATATATCCATTAATATTTAACTAGAAGCCTGGTGCATGAAATTCATGCAAAGGGCTGGGGGGGGGGGTGGTGGTCCCTCAGCCCAGCCTGCAACCTCTCCAATCCGGGACCCCTCAGATGATGTCCAAATGCAGGTTTAGGCCCAATCCTGGGGATCGGGCCTAAGCTAGCAGTCAGACATCCCTCTCACAATCCTGGACTGCTGGCTCCTAATCGCTCACTTGCCTGCCTTCCTGGTTGCCCCTAACTGCCCCCCCCCCTCCCAGCCGACCTGATTGCCTCCTCCCTGCTGGCCTGGTCACTACTAATTACCCACCTGCTGGGCTGGTTGCCCCTCACTGCCCTGCCTGCCAGCCTGATTGCTCCTAACTGCCCCCCTGCCAGCCTGATCGCCTCTAACTGCCCCCTCCCTGCCAGCCTGGTTGCTCCTAACTGTCCTTTCCCACTGGCCTGGTTGCTCCCAACTGCCCCCCTTTGCCAGCTTGGTCACCCCAACTGCCCCCCTGTTGGCCTGGTCAACCCCAGCTGCCCCCCATGCCCACATGGTTGCCCCCAACAGCCCCCCTGCTGGCCTGGTCACTCCTCACAGCCCCCCCAATGGCCTGGTCACCCCACGCATCCTGCTTGTTCAGTTGTTTGTGGTCGCCCCTCACTACTCCTCCTCCACCGGCCTGGTCGCCTGACACAGCTTGCCTGTTCAGTCGTTTGGTTGTCCCTCACTAAACCTCCTGCCAACGTGATTGTAGGCAGCCATCTTATGAGGGCATGATGGTCAATTTGTATATTACCTCTTTATTATATAGGATAGCTTTTTCCTATTGGCACCTCAATTCTTTTAAGAAGACCTTCAATCTTCCCACTCTCACGGAATACTTGGATGTACTAGATTCTTGGCCCCAAATCCTGCAACTGCCTATGTTTACTTCCAAGAGTTTTATGGTTCCAGATCTCACATTTAAGTCTTTAATCCATTTTGGTTTTGTATATGGTGTAAGAAAGTGATCCAGTATAATTTTTTTTCATGTATTTGTCCATTTTTCCCAACATCTTTACTGCATTATATATTCTTGCCTCCTTTGTTGTAGACTGACCATACAAATGAGGTTTTACTTCTGGGCTCTTTATTCTATTCCACTGATCTATTATGTTTTAACACCATACTGGTACTACTTAAAGGGTTTTGTTTTCTTAATTTCAACTTATAATTGTTTGTTGCTAGACCATGAGCATTTTTAAAGTTCTTGGTAAATACTGTATATATATATATATATATATCATTGATTTTTCAATCCCTCTCTCCCTCTCTGATGAGAAACATTGATCAGCTGCTCCTGCATGCCCCACAACCAGGGCATATGCCCCAACAGGGATTCGAACCATGACCTCCTGGTTCACATGTCAACACTCAACCACTGAGCCACACCAGCTGGGCTGGTCATTCTTTTACTGGAACTTCAATGACAATATGGTTCCTGTCCCCTCAAAGAAACTTCTTTAAAAACTATATCTATCTATCTATCTATCTATCTATCTATGCAAGAAAAAGCTGTCAGGTCAGGTGAGAGCAACACTGGGACATCACCATGTCTACCACATTCTCTTGGTCTAAGCCAGGGGTGGGGAACCTTTTTTCTGCCAAAGACTCTTTGACTATTTATTTGTGAGCTATACAAAATTATCAACTTAAACACTAGCCTGCTACATTTGGTTAAATGTTTAATTAACGCACTCCTAATGCCTTGGCAGGGCCAAAACAAATGATTTCATAATCCTTGTATGTCCACCACACCTGGTTCAAGCAGTCAAAGGACCTAACAAAACTTAAGGAAGTGTAAAGATGCCACCTGTTGATAACAAAGTGGCATCATCACATGCAGAAGAGCATAGGAACTGGGAGATGTTGTGGCCACCTTTGGCAAATATCTACCACATTATTTACTGACATTTTTTTCTTTTGAGAATTGTCAAATCATGGTTTAGCAATTTTCCTAATAGTTTTGTAAAAAGTCTTTATATTATATGTCTCAAATCTTTACATGTCTATGTAAAATTACATCTATGCACCTCAAAAAAAGTATGTATAAAAATTATGTTTCTTCCAAGGTTTCCTCCTCAGGTAGAAGAATACAATAGAAGTCTGTTCCATTTACTTTACTGTTATGTTTCTTTAAAAATATAATTTGTTGGGACAAAAAAATTACATGTCTACGCACCTCAAAAAAAGTAATGAGCCCTAGCCGGTTTGGCTCAGTGGATAGTGTCAGCCTGTGGACCAAAGGGCCCGGATTTTTTTAAACTCTGAAATAAACATATTTCTGGCTTTGTTTTTAAAGAAGTTTCTTTGAGGGGACAGGAACCATATTGTCATTGAAGTTCTAGTAAAAGAATGGCCAGCCCAGCTGGTGTGGCTCAGTGGTTGAGCATTGACATGTGAACCAGGAGGTCATGGTTCAAATCCCTGTTGGGGCATATGTCCGGGTTGCAGCTCCATCCCCAATGTGGGGCGTGCTGGAGGCAGCTGATCAATGTTTCTCATCATTGATGTTTATATCTCTCTTCCTCTCTGAAATCAATAAAAATTACAGATAATTTTTTAGATTAGTACATAGAACTGCTTTCTGCTTTTATGTGAATTCAAGGCTTCCTTCTTATAGTCTTGAAACTTTCACAAATATGTATTTCATGAGCATGTCAGGCAAGTAGTACTGTCTTCAAGTTAAACTTGTCTAAAAATGACAAGTCATGCATCTTTATTAATTAAAGACTGTTAATAACGAAAAAGGAATCTAAAGCTTTATGTCTTGGATTTTTTTTTTGCCAGCCAAATTGTGGCACTTTGTGGTGAGATTTAAAGAAGTCATTAACTCATCCCCTCCACCACCCCCCGCCCTGGAATATAGAAATATAACATTTACATCATTTTAATTATAAAGATGTAATGATAAGAATGGTTTATTAAAATAACATTCTTATTAAGACTAATTTAGATGAAAACCTTTTTTAAAGTGGGAGCAAATAATTTATGGCATGTCATTTAAGTTCTAGAGCTCCATAAACAAACTGAGAAAGTTGAACCAAAAAAAAAAGAAAAAAAGAAAAGAAAAATAAGGAAGGCAGAGGACTAAGCAAAATTATCTCTTCCGCTCTTTTGAAGCTTTAAGATAGAGATAGAATCCTGTGACAGTATATATGCATACAATCTTCTTTCCTTTCCAATGGAAATTAATATCCGTTCATCTGATATTTTGGAGTAACTGTTCGTTTACTGTCTTTTGCCCCAAATCTACATTAATAAAAGAGATATATGTAAATTGACCGTATCTCACAACACCCACAAGCCAATCAGGAGTATGCAAAATTAACCCAACAAAAATGGTGGGTTAATTTGCATATGCAGGTGCAGAACAGCTGGACAGGGCGGGATGCCTGTTAAGAGGGGGAGGGCGGGGGATGGAGGGAGCTACAGGAATGGTGCTCCAGCTGGAGTGGAGAAGACTTAAGTCTCCAGCCAGAGCGAGGACGGAAGGTGGTGGCCTGAGCCAAGGCCTGGGTCCCAGGTGCTGGAGGAAAGCCGGTGCCAGCAGTCAGGGGAAGGAAGGCCTACTACACGAATCTTTGTGCAACGGGCCTCTAGTATCATATGATTAACACTCTGACTTCAAAAACTAGGGCCCAGCAGAGCTAATGTATTTTGTCCTGTATATGTATGTATGAAGAATCAGAAAATAAAATTAATCATTGACAGGCATGGAAAAACTTTAAATACTTTTTCTCTTTCACTCAGAAACCTTCTTAAGTTCCAAGAAGGTAGAGGTGAGGGGGTGGAGATACACTTGTTGTGTAAGAGTATTGCAATAGAAAAATAAGTGTATTAAAATTTTAAAAAAATACAAACCAACAATTCTTCCTCTTCAAAGAATGTAAATGAAAGCTAATTCTGAATGGGTGATTTGTTGTCTTGCACATGCAGGGTTGCAACTCACAAATGTTCAGATGCAGAAATGCATTAATAAGAAACGTTTACTTTCAGCAATGTGAACCGTTATGTTAAGGGAAACAAAATTAGAAAGGACTTGAGTCAAGGCCTCATTCAGACATTTCCACCCAATCCCACTAGTCCCAGTGTTTCTAAATTTTTGCTACAATCTAAAATCAAAACTTTAATTTTTCTTTTTAAAAAAATATATTTTATTGATTTTTTCACAGAGAGGAAGGTAGAGTGACAGAGTTAGAAACATCAATGAGAGAGAAACATCGACCAACTGCCTCCTGCACACCCCCTCCTGGAGATGTGCCCACAACCAAGGTACATGCCCTTGACCGGAATTGAACCCGGGACCTTTCAGTCCACAGACCGACGCTCTATCCACTGAGCCAAACCAATTTCGGCAAAACTTTAATTTTTCATTACCTTCCAAATTATATTATTTGGAAGTAAATTTGTGTTTCCTTTTTAAGTGAACACTGGAACCAAAGCTTTCATTTATAACACCAGGGCCAACAAAATCACCCTTTCGCGCTGTCTCATCAAAAGGAGTTTCATCAAAACTTTGCAAAGCCGAAGTTTCAAAAAGCTTTTGGCATAACTATCAAATATGTACGCACAACCTTAGGAGTAATCTTCTCCAAAAGGTAGTGGATCTACCATACTTTTCTGAAACTACAGTTGATGCCATGTATTACAAAAAGCATTTCACACCAGAACTGAAGTGATGGAGGTGGAAAGCAGAGTACAAAATAAAGGCCTAAACGATGAAATGTTAGAACTCTTGGGTGTAAAACCCCTCCATATCCTAGAGAGATGTGCTTACTCATAAATGCCCAGAGAGTTATTTGCAAATGCAAAGTTTATCTCTAAACTTACCAACTAAGTACTCATCCACTCTCAAAGCACTTTCTAATGAAGTCAGTGGTAACTTGGTAATTACAAATTTATGTATCTTCTTTCAAAGCAAATAGTGGTTGTGGCTGGTTTTAAATAATTCTGAATAATTCTACAAATCTACAAAGTCTGGCCATCCAGTTTCCTAAAATACAAAACCAACTCACCGATATTTTACTCCCCACCAAACAGTAACAAATGCGGACACTATTGGTCTTTTAAAAATAAATTTCCCAATATTTTTTTCAACTGGCAAGTTAGTTAATATTCCAAAACACACTGGGATCGGATCAGACCTGACTGGCAGGCCAACATTATTAGTCTAGCAATCTATACCTGAAATAACATTCAGGAGAAACACACATACAAATCCATCCAGCTTTGCTCCTTTCTCCACCAGTACTATATTGTCAAGTAGTCAAGTACTAAGCAATCCCAGACAAGAAGGGAATTTTGAAAACACAGTTCATCACAAAACATCAAAAGGCTGTTTGATATATGAAAGAGGTCCAACGCAACGATACAGAAACAGGTTTTCTATGCTCTAAGATGCCAACAAAAACAATGCAACACACACACTCGCTCTTTTTCTCTCTCTCGCTTTAAATCAATTCTATCATGTGGCCTAGCTCCAAATTAAAAAACTGACAGCTGATTTCCAAAACCTTGTACTTCTTGTACCTTCTTCCCAATCCCCAAACGAGTGAACAAACTTTCTTGACCAGTTTTGCCTGTTGAGGGGGTGGAAACTTTTAAGTAACATTTCGAAACGGCTTTTCATGACCAGTTAAGCCTCAAGTTACACATGAAACAACCAGACACTCGAAATCAGGCGAAATTTGCCCCGCAGCGCCTGGTGGCAGAAACAGCGAGGTCCAGGTGTGCACAGGCAGGTAAGGGCTGGCCTGCTCGGCAACCTGATGTTACCCTGAGATCCTGGCACATGCAGTTACATGTCAGCGGTGTCCCACTTTGCCTCACGCTGACAAGGGTGCCCCGTGACAAGGGAGAGCCAAGTGTCCCGACCTGCAGAGCACCCCCGGGAGCTAAGACTGAGGTGGCAGAGCTCACAGCAAACCGGATCCCCACCAAAGTGCCCAGGCGACTTCGAGGCACTTAGAGAAGCCCAAGGCCCTGGCCCCCTAGAGCGAAAGGTGCCTGCGAGGCTCGCATCTGTTCTCCACTCATTTTTGCACACAACAGCTCTCTACACACAACTGCAGAGACAGTTGTCTGGAGGCTCCAAAGCTTCCAGAACACATTCAAGTCAACAGGAAGACACTTCACCAAGGCCTGGCACCGCCGGGCAGCATCAACCATCAAGTTCAGGGTCCACCACGTGCAGGGGACGCGAACCTCACACCCACAGACACGCCCACAACTCAGGGCAACTTCTGAACCCCAACACAGGGCGGACAACGCCCAGAACATTACCGTCCACACTTCCCGATACCCCCACCTCTTGCAACAACCCCACCGGGCCCTAGAACACGAGCCTACCTAACCCCAAATAGTGTCGTGAACCATCACTGACTACACAGAGCTCACCTCTGCTAAGAAAGGGGGGAGGGGTGCAGGACCCGAACTACAACAAAAGAAAGCACACCCCAGCACCCCGAGACGCGGGCCGCCCAGGCAGAAGGCCTTTCGACGGCCAGGGTCCGTCCGGACGGGGCCCCTCGTGGACCCCGAAGCCGCCAGAGGCCTCCTGGCCCCTCCATCCACCCTCCGGGCCGCCCGCTCGTGTCCCGGCATCACACCTAAAAGGCCCTGGGCCGCCCGGGGGTGGCTGGCGGCCTCCTGACGGCACAGAGAGCCCCCCAAAACGCCCGGGACCGCAGAAACTCTCAACTCCTGCCCCGGAGGCGGCCATCGCTACGGGAAAGCGGGCTTTTGCGACAATTCCCACAATGCCCGGCGCCTACAACTCCCAGAGTGCACCGGGCCCGCCGCGTTTAACCCCGTCGCGGCCGGGAGCTGGGCCGCCGGCTACCTTCTCCCTCCCAGAACCCCGGGGGTTGCACTTATAACTTTTCCGCCCGCGCCGTCCGAGGCGAACTTTGCACGTGTGGTCCGGCAGTTACCGTTGTGCTGCCCCGCCGCCTCCCTTCGCCGCACACACAGCCACAGCTTCCCAGAGAAACGACCCCTGGCAGAGAGAGCACTGTTTGCTATCCATGGGAGCCCCCCTCCCAGGGCCAAAGGTGCACCGTTTAAAGGGCACACATGAACCTCAATCCGTGTTCCCTCTCGCCTTCACACTCTCCTGGCATGTTTCTAAATTATGACAGCCCAGAGATTTGGGGGGACTCGACATCATTAGTTTAAAATCTGTTTTCTAAGTTCTGGGAATCCACCAGAGAAAAAGACTATCCCATGATCTGACTATGATGTTGTACATCTCTCTGCTTCCTAAGACAAATTTCCTCTACTATATTGATTCAGAAAATCCACGCGACCCCAAATAAGCCCTAATAACAAACAATTCGTTATGGGCAACATACCTTTTTCCATTTCTAGTCTGTTTGGTTTTTAAGGGGAAACATTACTGTGCCAGCACATTTTGGTTTCCCTTTCTCCCTCTCTCTAGTGATAGGAAAATGATCAGAAATAGCATATAATGCTGCTCTATTCCTTTCTGGCGTTAAAATATGAGTAAACAACAAGTAAGGGAACATTTTAATATAATTTGAAAATAACACTAAGGGTTCATTCTTTCAAAAAAAACTGCACAGTTACATATATTATTGCTCACAAAAGAACTCCTTCAAACTCCTTTCTCATTTTAATGAAAAAATAAGTGTTAAAAATGCATTTCTTTTAAATATATTGCCCATAATTTCAATAACGATGACAATCACATTTAGAGATCACTGTGTCATCAATGTAAGTTTAGTATCTACAATGTACTTATACAAACTGTAACTTGCTTAGACATATAACTGACTGACAGACAAAATAATTGTTTGGTATTTGATGCATGCACTAAAAGAACAACTAGAATTCACCCAAAGTATCTGCTATTTTTCTCATACCCAAATATAAAACAAAATGTACACAAGGTCTGATTTTTTTCCACAGAAACATTTTGCCATTTGAAAGGGCACTCAAAATGTATCATGAATTTCAAATCACAAAACTCAGAAATCCTAATCCACACACAAAACCTAAAGCCTTGTTGGAAAGATACATCCACAGCAACATTTTATTTGAAACCTGTCTCTTAATATTACATTTGACTTATTAGTAATTTTTAAATCTAGTAACCTACAGTGAGAAAATACTTCTCCATCATTTATTTTTTCACTCATGTTACAGTTAACATAGTTTCATTACCAATTAAAATAAATGCTATTTACCAAGACATAAAAAATTGTGTATAAATATACATTTTGAATTTTAGTTTAAATATACTGTTTTAGCTTCTGTATTTTTTAAATTTTCATTTACCACTTTAGTTAGAATTTAGCTAGGCAAAGTTGCATTTTCTCCTCTCTATTTTTAACAGGCCATAGAATTAAATGCATATTTTGTATATTATTCTCCTGATGCCAAAATATATGATTCATAAGAAAGGCTTAAAAACAAGTCAAAAGTGAAAGTGATCTCCTTGTATATTTATTACATGCCTACAGCTCTCTTCTCAGTATTATAAGATTATATTTTCCTTTAGGATGTTAGTCCTGTTTTCTTTTACTTTATTCTTCAAAATATAAGATTTTAAAATTAATACAGCATATTAAAGGGCTTTATTTAAAGATTACATTAGACATAAATTGATATACTTTTTTCAGGTTATCATAATTCTTTTTTATAAAGTCACTTAGAAGTTTAGTTATATCCTAATTAAGTTTTAACCTACATGCTCAATATTAACATGATTGTCTTAAGAAGGAAACAAATATATTTTAGAAATAAATTCTTCAAATTCATACAAAAAAATTTAGTATTTTTCTGTCAAAATTTTTAGATTCTGTTTAACCTCATGAATTTTACCTGTATTTCTTAAAAACCTAAACATCTCTATATGGTTTTCAAAAGTACTCATATGTACCTTTATTAATGTATTTAAAGTTAGAAGGAATCTTGTTAACTCTTAATAATATATATTAATAAAAGACAAATATTGTAATCTATTTTTTCCAAATGTGGTATTGGTAACAAAGCTAGAATGTACAAATTTGTATATCTTATAACAGATTCTAAGTATAATTTTTATAACTACATCTTTCATCCTTTTAACTTCTTAAAATACTTCAAAGCATCCCTAAATGTTTGTTTAGACATTTTAATTGCATTCTTTAGTTTATTTGCTTTAAAACATTTGCTTTTCATATGTGTAATTTATACTGTTCATTCAAGTAGAATGCATTAATAGAATTAGTTCAAATGTTAAATTAGTTGCTAATAGTCTAAATATGCTCAAAAAGGTAGTCTTTTTCTTCTCTTATGTTACCAGTATGACACAAACCAAAACTGAAAAACAAATGATAAGTTCTTGCCTGATTAAAAAAATGTTTATTATGATCTTACAAAGCAATGTTTTCCTAGCATGGGAATATATCCCTGTGGTTATGCTTCTATGTTATTGCCCAAATCTTAATTAACTTTCATCCACTGGCCTGCTTATAAAGCAGTGACCAGTCTTACACATTTTCACAATAGTCCATTTTTTTAAATATCACACACATTTATATTTATGTTTAGGAATATTCCAAGTGTTTGAACAAACTCTAATTCCTTATTTTGCTAAATGTGATTTTATTTTTGTTATCTCTCAAATACTCTAATTCCTTATTTTGCTAAATGTGATTTTAATTTTGTTATCTCTTAAATACTTAGACAAGACAGATGGTGGGAATCCTATTATCATTTCAGTCTATTAGAAAGTGCAAAAGAGGATCTCCTCTCCCCCTTGCAAAAAGTGATCTTTCTAAGTGAAATATTTCCAACTAATTTGTTTTATTTAACTTAGAAATCTGGCTTTCTATCATCTTCATAATGTTTTACATCAATTAAGTGAGCAAAGCTTAAGTACATGTTACTTCTTTCCTCTAATTGAAATATTCTCTTCCCAACAGGTAGATAAATAATAAAAAATGTTTCCTTACCTAAAGATGAGACGTTTCACCTTTAAAAGAGTCTCCCCAATTCTTCAGGAGATAAAACTTTTTAAATTTTTTCTTCTAGTCTGTGAAAAAGAATCACATAGGATAATGAATATTTGACATTTTTATCCTAATTTTAGACAAAGCTTAAATATAATTAAATTAAATCAAAGCTGTCAATTAAAATATCATCTTGTTTTAAACTTTGTCACAGAACCATTATAAGAACGTGGTTTCTTTCACTGACATATCTTGTGGGTCTTATTTATGACTGAATAGTTTTAGTACTCTTTCAATTTTTTTAAGTCATTAACTATACTTATATGTTTTAAGATTCTTTTTAATACATAACAATGCCTGGCTTTTACATAGATTCTGAAGTCTAAATTTCTAAGAAATAGTGAAAGAAAAAAATCTAAACACTAAACTTTCTAACATTTGAAAGGCTTTCACATTAATTTCTCCAAAAAGAAATCATTAAACCACTGCATACTTTAAGATAGAAACACTAAATACTTTAAGACAGAGTAAGTTTAGGCTGAACTTATTAAAACAATTATCCTCCTTGTCGCTCTTCCTCTTTCTACTCATAATTTTCTCTCCATTTTAAGCACAGATTTACATTCATTAACTGACATGCCTTCTCTGCAAAGAAAAATTATCTTCTGCTTAGGAAGTGTTCAGATGCCTTACATTTCCCCTAATTTTACATACGGATCTATTATTTCAAATTCTAGAAGGGGAAAGTGAGAATTAATATTTCTTCTTCCTAGATCCATTTTCCAATTCTTCCCTTTATAGGATTGTGCCATACCCCACGTAGCTTTTTTTTTTTTTTTTTTTTTTTTTTTTTTAACAAGATGTGCCTAACATACCTTTCCCCAACATTTGAGGGCGTATTCTGATTTTGTATCTCCATTTTGATGCCTACATCACAGTGTGGCTAGTGCTACCTCCCCATACTCCAAACATAAATATGTGCAATCTCCTCCATTCATCAGACCCTAGCTATTTCCTGTTCTTCACCAGAATGTCCCATTTTGGGATTCGAATACAGAGGAGACCTTAGGTAAGTCAGAACCACAAAGAAGAATGTCGACCACAGATATCACCATTCACGTCTTTGAAAGTATCTTGCTCATAACTAATGTTGATACTTCCGAGCCATAGAGAACCTGTAAAATTCATACGCATGAGCACTAGAAATTTCCTCTCCCTTACATCACCATTGCCTACTTTCCACTTCCAAAGCCATATTTTCAAAAGATGTGACCTTTCCAGTACAAATGATCTTTGCAAGTGCCAAGTGGAAGATTTTTTTATGAGGGTAGGAGAGTTGGCCACTCACGGGCCCCATCAATTTCTAGGGCAGATGCAACACGACCCACCAGGTCTCCACCCAGACTCACAGCCCGAGCGCTGCCTTCACCTCACCTGGCCATGGCTCCTGAAGGATGGGAGGGAAATCACGCCTCATTTTCTTCACCTCCAACCTGATTCCATCACCCAACAGCAAGCAGATGCTGAAGTGAGAGCAGACAGGGGAGTCAGGATCAAAGAGAAAAAAGACAACCCCGCCCTCCCCCAAAATTGAATTAACATGACATCTATTCCTCAGCTCTACCCATTTTCCTGCAACCTTTGTCCCAGCCACGGAGGAGGCCTGTGATATTGGGCCAAGTAGAGGGGTGCAGTTCAGAGAGCCTCCAATGTCCTCCAACCCCACAACACACAGACAATAATATGGGCAGAAATAACAGCAATGTTTTTCTTTTTTAATAATTAAAAAAAATGACAACTAAAGCTTCTTTCTAAAATTACTGACATGGCAGGTAAATGTGTGAGTGTGTGTGTGTGTGTGTGTGTGTGTGTGTGTGTGTGTGTGTTTTATTGAGAATAATACACAAGTGGGTTCAGAGACATAAAAAAAAATCTTATCTTTGCTTTGGCCTCCGTGCTGTAGGCTTCCTTTTCTCCGTGTAAACAGACAATCTAGTCCTCATTCAGGAACCCACTGCTATTGTAACTGGGGAGCGAGCACAGTGGGGAGCCTCTAAGCCCCTCAGAGAAACTCCCTCCAACCCAGCCCCGGCTTGGAGAATTGTAAAGGAAACACCACAAAGCATTTTTAGTGTTCCAAAAAAGGATCCCTGTCCTCTCCCCTGCTCAAAACTCCACACCAAATTAATCGGACTCGTTGGTTCCTATTGAGACACTCAGTTACTTAAAAGAAAGCACAGAGCATAAACTTGGTGGGAAGTGATTTTTTTTTTAAGCCAAGATATCGACATCCTAAACAACAGATGAACATTAACTGCTGACTAGTCTCAGCACCAGCTGCAAATGGGTTGATTCTTCGTTTATTGGGAGCATCGAGGGTGCCAAACTCTTCCTCCAAACTTCCTTTCCATTTTAGAAAACCAAGTTCCTAGAAATAATAATAGCAAAAAAAGAATTTTCTATATCAGGGGCTTTTAAAACGTTAACTACAAATGCAATCTAACGCTGTGGAGCATTAAGTTAGCTCTTCTTCTTCCCTCTCTCCCTCTTTTAATTTGGGAAAATTCACTGTCTTCTCTACTCTGCTTTCTTGCTTTACAAGTGCATGGACTTCCTCCTTCTTTCCCTTCATCCTTACTTGGAATCCCTCTTTTAGCACACCACGCATTTCCCTGGCTTCACTGTATTGTGGTCCTGGCCAAATTTCACCAAATGCTCTCCTCATAGAAAGAGTAAAATGTAGAATGAGGGGGAGTCCCAGGATGATCTCCAAGGTCCCATTTAGCTCTCACGTTCTATATGTGTCTAGGATGATCCAGAAAAACTGGAATAACTCCATATAAGAATCCAAATTTGGGTCTCATTGTCTATGTTTTACTGCTGTTACCACGTGTCTATCAACTTGTTGCTGAATGACAATACGACACACACTTTCCTGCCTTTTTAGGACAGCAATCCCCTCTTTGTGCTGCTTCTTCAGCCTAATTCCTTTCCTCTCTAAGAAACCATTCTCCATCACTCATCACTCCATTCTTTCCACCACCACCACCACCACCACCACCACCACCACCACCACCACTGGCAGCCTTTTTCTGACCTAATCTCTTAATAATGTCGCATGTTCTCCTAAGTAAAACAATAGTATCTACCTACCCAACCCCTGCTGTCATCCTCCTCATCGTCCTCGTCTGTAACATTTACTGAGAACTTCCTAGTTGACAGAAACTACACTAAGCAATGCACATTTAATCCTAACAACCTTATAATGCAGATCTGTTATCAGCTCCATTTTACAGATGAGGAAATTGAGGCAAACAAAGGTGAAGTCAGTTGCCCAACAGGTATTCCCACTGAGGGAGGGATCCCAGTCTGAAAGCCACACGTTTTGGGTATAGAGTTTGCCCCCATAATCATTTTAATGCACTGCCTCTCAGTTTAAATTATCTCCCGTTTTTAAGAAGCTCATTAACCTGGCCCTCCCACTTCTAAAATTCATTGATCACCCACCACTTGATTATCTCAGAATGTCTAGTCTCCTCTTTGATAAGTTAGACATAATTGGAATAATTTACTTTATGGAGTTGTGAGAATTTTAAGAAGTTAATGTAAAGCATTCACAACAGTACCGGGCACCGAGTAAATAGTTTAAAGAAGTGTTAGCAATTACTTAATAAGAGCTCTCAATTTGCAGACGAAGACCCTGAGGTCAGTAGTTAGTAGAAAAACTAGAACTGGAAAAAAACTAGAAATAATGCACCCTGCTCTTTAAAAAATACCACTTAATCATGTCATGCTAACTTCAAAGACACACTTAACATTTGAGATTTTAAACGTCATCTTGTGTTTCTTAGTCCAGGGTTTTTTTTTTGTTGTTGTTGTTGTTGTTGAACCACACTCCTTCACTGGCTAAAAAGCAAATTTTTTGAAATCATGGACTCTGAATTTACCTGCCCACTCCTCCTATCACACAGCTGGACGGTGTACCAGTAAATCACCAGCACCAAGTTCACCAGAGACTTCATGTCTATTCAAAATCACCTGTGTGTTGAGTGTAGGTTTAAAGTCATTTCAAATGGTGCTACTGATTTGATGAAACATGAAGCCCCATAGTTCAAAACATTATTTTATTAATTGAAAAATAAATTGTTCTATAAAAGGAAATATTTTCGTTCCTGTATAAACAAAACTGGGGCTCAAAAAGGCTGTGTAGGTAACACTTGTATTTTTAAGTCAATGCGATATGTTAAAGGTGATGATAACAGTAGATGAGGCCATGCATTTGTGAGTAGCAAAGAATCAAAGACCCTGAAGTCAACCCAATGGAAGCTGTGCTCTACCAGAATTTTGCATTATAAATGATCATTTCACTATTAGAGTTTTATTTTCTTTCTGTGGCCTCATGGCAATAAATAAATAAACAAATAAGCACACGTGTTTTGTGATAAATAGATACTATGCTAACATATCAAAAAAGTATCCCATTACTTGGATAGAACACAGCTACTGTTCAAAAGACAAAAGAAGCATATTAACCTGTTAAATCCAAAGACTAATATAAAATCATCTCAGGCCTTAACTCGTTTGACTCAATGGATAGAGCATCAGCCTGTGGACTGAATGGTCCCAGGTTCGATTCTAGTCAAGGGCATGTTCCTTGGTTATGGGCACATCCCCAGTGGGGGGTGTGCAGGAGGCAACTGATCTATGTTTCTAACTCTCTATCCTTCTCCCTTCCTCTCTGTAAAACATCAATAAAATATATTTTAAAAATAAAAAAATATAAAAATCATCTCGGTATGGTTTATATTTTCATAATTTATGCCATTAACTTCAAACTTTCAATTCACTTATAACCATGATTCTGGCTACACTTATGTCCTCCCAAGTGCTTATCTGAGAATCTAAGTTTCTCAAACCTTTGTATTACTGTGACCTTCCTCAAGGAACATTCCACTCACTCGGAGGTCAGAACCCAAACTTTTCAGCATTTAGTTCAGGCAAATAAAAGTGAGTATGTCTTCATTTTTAAATGTCTGCCATGCTTTTATTATAATTTCAACTCTAGAATTTTAAATGCAATTTTAAAAATAATAATTTTCACAGAATTTTCATTTTACGCTGGTTTATGAGTTATCGACCATATTCCAACTAAAGCCCTACTTCAGAACATCAATTCCGAGAAATTTTCAATCCATGCTCCCCTCTTGTGCATATACAAAAGTATTATCTCAATTAGGTTTTGTTTTTACAAAGAAAAGTAGAAAAAAATATAGCAAACACTGGTGCATACATAATCTCTAATCAGTAGTTATTAACATTTAGTTGTTTTTGATAATCTCTCTCTCTCTCTCTCTCTCTTTTTCTAAAGTAGTCCAAAAAACACAGATCATTTCTCTCCCAAACACTTCACTGGGAATAACATATTCCTACATCATCAGAATGCCATTATCACTCCTACAAAAGGAACAATAATTTCTTAATACGCAGGCCAAACTCTAAAGTCTCCACTTGTAATCCAATTTTCTTGATAATATTCTTAAGTCTCTATTCTGTCATCAATGACAGTACACACGCATTCTCAGACAAAAGCTACCTCTAAAGTGGCTAATTCCAACCAGTTCTGCTAAGGAAGCAATGCCTTCCCTGAACTGCTCCAAACTCATTATCTGATGGATCATCAGGCCTCTTCTAATCTTGCCCTTATGCCTACTGGGGATGTCACGTTAAATCAAACACTGATGAGAACTAGATAAAAGATCCTGAGGGAAAAACAGATATTTTCCCCCAGTAATCAGTGTGCATTGGAGAGCAAAGAAAGTGAGACGAGGGACCACGAAACCCTAAGTATAGTCACAGTTTTAAATGAGATTGTTTTGCCTAATCACCCAGTATAGGTATGTATAGCTCAATCTACACAAGATACGAAAGTTGTAATTTTCTATGGCACAAATTCATTGAAACTCAGAAAAAATTCATATTCACATTTCCTTCAATCATTTAGTTAACTCAGTAAAAGTGAAACTATAATAATCCATGGAATAACTGAATTATTTAGATTTTCTAGCTGTAAAAAAAAAGGGAAGAAGTAGAGCAATCATAAAAAAAAGAAGAAATAAAAGGCATCCAAAGTGGAAAGGAAAAAGGAAAACTGTCATTATTTGCATATGATGTGATATTGTCAATTCTGAAGGTTCCACCAAAAATGGCTAGAACTGATAAATGAATTCAGTAAACTAGTAATATAAAAAGATCAATATCCAGAAATCAGTTGCATTTTTATACATCAAAAATGAGCTCTCAGAAAGAGAAACTAAGAAAACAATTTCATAAAAAAATATAACACACCTAGAAGTAAATTTAACCATAAATGTAAAAGATCTGTATTCAAAAAATTATAAGACACTGAAGAAAGAAAATGAAGAACATATAAATAAGTGAAAACATGTACTGTGTTTATGGATAGGAAGAATTAACATCATTGTAATGTCCATTCTATCCAAAGCAATTCCTACCAAAATACCAATGGCATATTTCACAGAACTAAAATAAACTATATATGGAACCATAAAGCAACCCAAATAGCCACAGTAATTGTGAGACAGAAAAATAAAGTTGGGGAAATTATGCTATCTGATATCAAACTATACCACAATAATCAAAATAGCATGGTACTGATGTAAAAATAGACATATAGATCAACGAAACATAATAGAGAGCCTAGAAATGAACCTATGCCCAGTTAATAGTTGACAAAAGAAGCAAAAACATACAATAGGGTAAAGACTGTCTGTTCAATAAATGGTGCTGGAAAAACTGGACAGATCCATGCAAAAAAAATGAAACTAGACCACCTTTTACACCATACACAAGAATAAACTCAAAATGAATTAAAGACTTAAATGTTAGACTTAAAACCATAGAAGTCCTAGAAGAAAATATAGGCAGTAAAAGTTCAGACATTTTGCATAGCAACATTATTCACCAGAGAAATGCGAAGGTAGGTAAATTAGGTAAAAGGTGGGATAAATGGTGATGGAAGGAGACTTGACTTTGGGTGGTGAACACATAATACAATATAAAAGTGATGCACACCTGAAAACCTATAAAATTTTATTAACCAATGTCACCCCAATAAATTCAACAAACATTTAAATAAAAAAATAAAGGGGTATGTTGGGGGTGTGGGAAGAGACTGAAAGTTGTCCCAACATAAAGTTTAAGTCGGGCTCAGTCATAAAGACCAGGGGGAAGGGTCTCTCTTGTCGTTCTGCACGAACTAATCAGAAGAATAGAGAAAATAGGTAACCTAACGAAAGTCATCTTTTCAATTTCATCTGTAAGCGACTTGTTTTTTCTGGAAATGAACAAGTCTCTTTGATATGAGTCTCCCAAAAACTGATGCAAACCAGGGAAGATGCTCAAGGATTTGCAAACTCTAACACTTTAAGCTGCCCCTAGGACGTTCTAACTTCACTTATGGTGGGACAGCTAAACAGGATCCTTTCTTACCCTTCACCTTTCATATCTTCTCTTTCCCCCCGAATCCACAAAGCAACCTTAAAAATATGCGCTCTGTTATTATTTATATATATATTTGGTTGACGTATGACTGAACTAGTTAAGGAAATACAAATTTTGTTTTTTCATTAAGGTAAAACTGGATGGGGAAAAGATAAAGATACCTCTTCTTTCCGTTGTCACCAAAGCATATCATATTATGCTTTCCTATGTTGCCTTTTCCTTTTTTTTTTTAATAAGGATATGATGACAAAGGTATGAAGTAGATAATATTTACAGGTGTTACCAGAATTCAATGGGCATGCCCCACCAACACTCAGCTGTATGCCACCCCCTTAAGATCCTCATTCTAAAAAGTCATGCCAACATGAGCACATGGACACTCACAAAAACATATGTGTAGAAATGTTTACATTTGATACGATAACTTAGAGAGAGAGAGTCAAAGGGCACTGCTTCCAAAATGAGACCAGAGGACAGCTTGGGAAGGCGGAATCCAAACAACTTCATAATAAACACACACACACAATATAGAACCTTAAATGCCTCACAGGAAAGAGTTGTTTTTCCTCTAAAAGTTTTTTCTAAATAAAGTCTACAGTACAAGCAGTTCTGTCTCATGCCAGCCTTCACAGGCGTTCAACTGAGTGCACAAAGCGGAATGTCAGCATCACTTACCGAGTAAATCCGTGCTGGTTACCCTGCACGCCTGGGAATAGAGACACTGGCCTTTCAAGTTGCAAAGGTTCTTGGAGATCATCTAATGGAGTGTATTCACTCTACAGATGAAGACAAGAGAGGTAAAATGACTCACCAAGGCCACACGGCTTGCTGAACTGCTTACCTTAAATAGATGATGGCAAAGAGCTCAAAAATAAAATAAAATAAAATAAAATAAAATAAAATAAAAAGAAAGAAAAGAAAGAAAGAAAGAAACTCCCCTAACCAGGTTAGCCTCGTCCTGTGGACTGAAGGGTCTCAGGTTTGATTCTAGGCATGTACCTTGGTTGCAGGCACATACCCAGTGGGCAGTGTGCAGGAGGCAGCTGACCGATGCTTCTCTCTCAATGATATTTCTAACTATCAGTCTCCCTGTTTTATATATATATATATATATATATATATATATATATATATATATATATATATATATGAAACTGCCAAATAGAAAGCTATGGACATGACAGGGGACAGCTACCAAAACTAGAAGAGTAAGAATTATATTTTCTGACAACTTTTCAGAAGGAAAAAAAGAGTTGTTTTCTGCAGCATCCCCCTGACTGAGGGCAGGAAGCTCACACGGGTGAGGAGCCCGTCTCTCCACCTGCGCCCATGCTGAGCGGCTCTGCAGCCAGTGTCATGGTCAGGGACAGGTTTCTGCTTTTTGGGATCACCATAGCTGCTTTGCACTCTTTACTTCTTATATTTGCCTTTTTTTTTTTTTTTTTTTGCTTTAAAGGTTCCCCCCCCCCCCATTTTCTTTTCTTTTAGGAGAGTGATAAGGAGAGGGAAACTAAGTTATTACTTTTTCTGCAAAGTTTTGGTAGATGGAGGACTGTCTTTGTTTTAGAGGATGCTGAAAGGTGATGAATTCAATACAGAAAAGGAAGCTGCAGTCCCTAGAAATTCCCTAAATGAAACTGGTTCTAAAGCCTGTGAAGCCCGGGGCTGAGGCAGTAGGTCCTATCACGAAGGCGTGGAGAGAAGTGGTACCCGAAGAGGAAACATCAGCAGGCAGGCACCAGAAACTCAGTGAACGGGACCAGCATGGGGTTTGAACCATCTACCACTGATCTCTTCTAAAGACACAATACCTCTGTTGGTTAGAATAGCCCAATGCCTTGAAAGCTTAGAAACAGAGAAAATTGAACAAATACTATAAATTTAACAAACAATCATATAGCAGTAATTTTCTCAAGTTATATTTAGAAATAATGAACCAGACTTACTCCTATTAATGAATTAAAGTACCACAGGTGACCACACGTAAATACCAAGAGATTACGAGACCCCATTGGAATCATTTGACGCAGATTATTTGGAAAATTGTAATATTATAAAAAAAACTATTATATTATAAAAAACTATTATATATATTAAATATCATTAAAAAAACTATTATATAAAGTTGTAATATTATAAAAAACTATTATATTATAAAAAACTATTATATTATATAAAAATTGTAATATTATAAAAAAACTATTATATATTATAAACTATTATAATATTATAAAAAACTATTATAAACTATTATGTCAAGAAGTCTGGATAATTTGTTCAATGCAAAAGGATTGCAAATAGGTTTGGTCATACATGGAAATTAGCTAACTTTTCCAGGTTTGTGGACAGAGAGGAATAAAGATACTTCCTCCTCCCCCGATCCCCTACACGCCACTCCCATCCACATTTCCTTAGAAAAAAGAACCCTGGCTAAAACAACATCCAAATCCATCGCCATAGAAAACAAATAGGTTAGGGATGGGTACACGTTTGCCCAAGTATCAATTATAAACATAGGCTCAGACCTTGGGTGAAATGTGGAGTGAGATGAATGGTATTGGTTATCAATAAAGCTGAGTGACATTCTTAAATGCTCACATTAAATACCCATAATGCTTCTAGGTAAGCCAGTCAAATAAGGTTGCAACAGCCAAGACTACTTGTTTGAAAATTATTTAGATGATATATAAAACCAAAAGAATATATGTGTATGTATGTAATCTTCCATACCGTCATTCATTTCTCTGGCCATGGCTATCATGCCGGTTAAAAAAACAAAATTTAGAAAGTTAACACAGCTCTGAAAAGTAGCTCTAACCCACCCAAATTTGTTTTTGAGTCGAAGTAACCTGAAAATTTGCTTAGGGGTAAAGTGGTCTTCCTGTCCACTTTTATTGGCACTTATACGGGAGGGGCAAAAGTAGGTTTACAGCTGCTCACATGGAAAAGAATACAATGATTAAGAATAACAAGAATAAATTCTGTGTTTTGAGTACTCACCATTGTAAGCCTACTTTTGCCCCACCCTGTATGAGAGCAATATCTTTTCGGGGAGCTGATTTCTATCTGTAAATTGTGAGCTACTGCTCATCTGAATGCCTATCAAATCTTGAGGATTAAAAATGCTTTAAAAAATTCCAGTCAATAGTGACAGTGAAAAGTGACCAAGGCCACAAGGTTTGTTTTGTTGTTTTTGTGAGGAGCGTGGTTTTGGTACCATTTGGAGAGCAAAAGGGGCGTAGTTGATGGTCTCTAAGCCCTAACCGGTAACGATGTCACTGAGAAGGCTTAAATCTCTTTTCATTTGGGGTAAGTCTCAAATAGAAAGTACTTCAGCAAAATGGGGTATCACTGTATAAAGAAGACCTGGGGAGCTGACAAAAAAAAAAGGGGGTAAGGAATGTTTTTTTTACAAGAGAAAAAAAAGTTTCATTTGAGGGTCTAATTTTGGGATCTAATTTTCCTAGTAATTTAAAAAAATCATTACTTTGTAATATTTATTCTATGTGGCATATTGCAAACATTTTAAACTATCATCATATTTCTTTTTATATGGTATTTTGTAAAATAATAATAATAATAATGCCCTGAAAATAAAAACTCCTGGACCAATATTGAGAGTTTTAAAACATTATTATTATTTGCATTAAATTGGCCAAAGGAAAATTTTGCCAGTGCTTTTCAATTTTTTCTAATAATTCTTTTAAAATGTAGATAATATTTTTAAATTATGCAAGATAAAAACTTAAAAGATTTATTATTTATCATGATGCATATTTTAAATGTTAGTATACAACAGAATTTTTCAATCAAAATCTAAAGGAGAGAATATCATTTAGAATATCTAGAAATAAACACAATTTACTTGTTAGGTTTTTAGTAGTTTTGGCAACTATTTGAAGAGACCAGAATGTAGTTTTTTTTAATGCTATGAAATTTTTTAAAGTTAATGAAAAAGTACATTCTAATGACTATAATACCACTATTTTTAAATGTTTAAAAACATTTAGAAAGTGCATAATATGTAAATAGTAATAAAATAGTAACATACCACTTTAGCTTTTATTTGTGGCTCTTAATATTACTGTGAATATTTTGTTAAATTATATCATTTTATTTTAACTCAGAAATATTTTTTTCTTCAATGCAGTTTATAATAGTCAAGTTAGTTTTTTTTTAAAAAAAATTAAGGACTAATACTTATACATTTAGATAGCAAATTCAGGAGATAATAGGGGTTATCCTTAAATTTCTCTTAATTTTTCTTATAAAGTTAAAATCTCTAATTTCTATATAATCTCTATGGAAACAATTACTGTGCTTCTCTAATGTCAGTCTACCTATAAGAAAACCAGAAATCTTCACAGGACTATGCTGCTTGGGAGCTGACAACTGAATGTTTGTAAATATCACGCAGCTAAAACTGAGTCATATTCACATTTTGTACCCTCTAAAACCAAGCCATCCCTTTTTAATTTTCAAAGCTGTGAGATTAATTTCTAAAATAAAGTACTGTAAAGTAAATGTACCTGATTAACCATGGATTTGAAGATTCTAAAACTGTAGTAAGATTTCCCTCTGTATTGATTCTTTCTATGGTAGTTTCTATGCAATAGCCTTTATTAGTATTATTATGATGTGTATCCCATAGAACATGTAACATTTATTCCTATATCAATGCAAATAGTTTGTGTAGGAAGCTATAATTATAAACCATGTTTTGAGTTAGATTTTACATCAAAATTGTAACCTGCTGCAGGTCTTTCTTTTAAGGCTGAGAGTTCGCAAAATGGAAAATTTTAAAAAGATTGTTTTCCTCTGAAAATGTTACTTAAGATACAAGTCTCAGATAAAACTGATACAATATTTTTTTTCCTGAAATTATTTTTATCAACTTAAAAAAAATAAAATGCAAGAAAATGTCAATATGCCATATAGTTTCTGTTTCTTGTTACTTGTTTATATATTTGCATGTAAAACAAAAGTACATGATTTTATATGAATTTAAAAACCAACAAAGGAATATGTGACTAGTTCTAGAATGTATACTTTATCTTTAGAATGTATTAAAACATTGAAGTAAATGGGAGGTTTATCTTCCAACTAAAAGATACAAAAATCAGAGTAATAAAATATCAACTTATTTAAGTACTTGCCATTCAAACTAAAATTTTGTTATTCTGCTTTACAAATCTGGAAAGAGTTTAACCAAAGTAATTTTAAAATTTTTATATTTTGTTAAGATTGCTTTTAGTTTTTTAGCAAATGTTTTTAAATAGATTTCTATCCAAAATGTATACATTTTCATTGTTTTACAAATAGATACAATAGTTTTTTCAATTAACTTTTTAATTTAAATTTTTAAAATCTTAAGCAATTAATACTTTTTAAATAATTCCTTGCTTTTTTTCTGGAAATTAAACTTTTAACTAATGAAATAAGCTCACCTTTATTTTAGTCTTTCAAATATTAGTATTGCAAATAGCAAGAATTTAAGCTGTTCAAAAAGCATAAGAAGAGTTTTAAATATTTACAATGATTATATTCTTAAGTAAAAATATTTAGAAATTAGAAATAATTCATACTAAAATTTAGAAATTGCCAATGATTCCTTATGGGAGAAAATAAAGAATTACTTTTTCCTCCTCTATAATAAATATTAAGTCTCCCTATTTCACAAAAGAATTATATTAGTTTTTAAAAAACATGTTAATTCTTACTCCAAAGTTGTTTATTTTGCTCTTTTTTATGCTTTTTTGAGTTAGTAAGGACAGATTTCAGGACTAAATTGAGAATGAACTTCTATACTTACCAATTTGCCTTCATCAAAATGTCCCTGCTTGGCAAAATTTAAACAAAATAATTTGTAGAGATAGCATCCCCTTTTTCTAATTTTGTTGTTTCTTTTAAAATAAGATTCACATAAACATGTGGTAAAATTTCTTGCATGCTTACAACATATTTATAGGATGTTATTCCTAAAAAAAACATATTTTAGTCAAATCTTTTCTTTCTGAACTACAAATCAATTGCCAAATTGATTCTTTGGTAATAATAAAAATTTAGTTTTTCAGATTATTTTAGAATTATCTATTTTTGCTTTAATTCTGAAAATATATGAAGTCAAAAAAGGTATAATTATATCATTTTAAACAGTAACCATCAGCTTAGTATGTAAGGATTAAAAGCAGTATTTTACCACAGGCTTTATAAAAGCTTTATGTTGAGTTTAAAACCTTGTATTATGCCATCTTGAAAAAAATCTTTAAATATTATCAAGCTATAATGAAAGATCTTAAAGGTTAATTTAGAAATTGAAAAACTTAGAAATTTTTGGTTTTGTTTTCTCTTTATACTTCTGCAATCTGACTCCATAGAGTTTAGGCTTTTTGTAAACTGATGCCAGCCATTTCATTTCTGATATTTGGAGATATTGTTTAGATAATATTTTTGTTTGTAAAGCTGTCTTTTAAATTGTGTGTGTACCTGCACCTTTTAAAAAAAAGCAATAATAAAATAAATGTGATTCTGTTTAATATATTTCACAAGTCTATATTTGGAGAACAAGTAGAATAAATAATAAGCTTCTTTTTTATATTCATTTAACTAATCCTGGCTTAAATATTGTGCTTCTAATTTTCTAATGGGACATATGACAGACTGTGGCAGGAGTAATTTCTGGCATGAATGATTTTCAAATTTTGTTTTAATTTGAATATATGATATAATGCATGGACTATGAATGTACCCCATTTTTATCTAGAAACTTGCAGTTCAGTTTTATGTGAATATTTACTTGAAAACTATAAAAATATATTCATCATTGGTTTTTAAAAATATATTTTTAAAGATCATGTATGTTTAGCTGGCCAGGTCGATGTCATCACTTTAGAAATGTTGAACCTTTATAATTCCATAGCATGGCTGTTACTTTCACATCTATCAATGACCCCCGTGTGTACTAGACACACTGGTAGCAGGCCCTTTATTTAAATCGTGTAACTCCCAAGAACATACAAATACCATGTGAGCAGAACCACAGGGCATCACATCCAGCTGACAGCTTAATGAATTTCTTTTCTCTTCTGTTAAATGTGTCATCTCATCTGAAAAAAGAAAGGTACTTAGCAAGTTAGTCTTGAGAAAACTTTTTTTTTTGTTGGGGGGGGGGGGGAATGGAGGATTCATTACTACATTTGCCTATCCCTCAGAAAAACAACTAGATTTTCATGAAAGAGGAGTTTCCAGAAGTTACTCTCTCTTCCTTTAAGTTATATTCAATTCATTGAGGTTGAATGCATAGGAAGAAAAAGGGGAAAAAAGAAAAGAAAAGAAATGTTCATGAAATTTTGTTCCTGACTCAAAAATCCTATAGCTCTCTCCAAACTCTCAGGGTGAGGTCCAGTTACCCGGTGACCTGATCGGTGAGCATAAACAGCACACGTAGTTGAGACTTCTTCAATCTCCTCTCTTCAGTGAGAAAAAAATTTTTTCCCCTTTGAATTATCTGAAAAACTGCTTCAACTCTTCAGTTCAATTTGCATGTCTAGACAGGAAACTAGACTGAATAAGGCTGGGGAGGACTGTGATTTCTAAAACTACCTTTAAAAAAAAGACAACGCAAAAAAAACAACACTGCATTTTGAATTGTAGTTCTTACTATCTTCCATGTGTAACCTCACCGACAGCCTGCATCTGAGGCCTTCCAGAAATCGTGTGTCATTTTAAGCAGTCATTATCCCGAAATATATATACATTTTAAAACTTACCAGGCCTGTGTTTTTTGTTGTTGTTGTTGTTTTACTATTTCTCTTTTCAAAGCCCACCACAGATCTTCATTTGGCGCTTATATACAGAAAAATATGACTTATCTCCCCCCCAAAGCCAGTTTTTGTGAACTAGTAAAAGTGTTTTACCTTGTTATATACAAAGAGAAGGTATCTGGGTTTTTTTAAACACATTGCCGCTTAAGTATTACTCTCTCTTTAAAGGCAGCTACTTCACCGCGACACTTTTTAGAGAAGAAGAATGCAGGAATAGTTTTTACGGGTTACATGTAAGATTTGTTGAATTACATTTTGCTGAAACCCCTTTTTAAAAAGTTATTGGTTAGTTCATAAGGCGATAAAAAAACAGGCTATTTAAAAAATCGTGTTGTTTGAAGAACATGCTTTCTTCCTCGTTCTTCCCAATGGCTAAATGGCAGACTGGAAAGAGTTAAAAATATGGCCGAAGGTGGTCAGAAGGTACACATTCCCAGCTAAAAGATACTAAATGGTTACTGGGATGCAATGTGTGCTATGATGATTACAGTTAGCATTGCTCTATGGTGTGCTTGATAGCTACTGAGAGTAAATTCTAGAATTTCTCGTCACAAGGAACAAAATTTTTATTTTATGAACCCATGAGGTAGTGGATGTTAACTAAACCTACCGTGGTGATCACTTTGTAATATATGTACATCTAGTCATCATGATGTACACCCCCACTTATATATAGTACTGTAGGTCAATTGTATCTCAATAAAACTGAAACATAAACAAAAAAAGGAGAAAAATACGTGATTGAACCAGAAGATCTAATGAATGTCAGCTTATTGTTCCAACCATTGCTATATCTGTATGGCTGAAGCTAGACCTTGTATGGAATACCTCGTTTTCGGCCATTTTTAATAATGTACGCTCCCTCCAGATTAAAACCTGGAAAGCAAAGCCGTGGTCACGAAGTCTCAAGCCTCCTTGGATTTTGTTGATCAACTGGGTTAACACATCCTGAGCAGCACTATTTTTCTTTGTTGTAGTTCTTCTCCTGACCCACAGAATGGAGGCTGAAAAACACCCTCTTTGGCCTCATGAATGGCGTTGTTCTTTCTTAATCAAGTTGAGCCAGCCAAAAGAAAACAGAAAGGCAAAACAAAGAAGGTGTTGATTGTAAACCTTGGAGAATTGTTAAACCCCAAGCCATGAAACATGAAATTGCCTTTTGAAAAACGGTCCTTTCTTACGCCATTTTGGTTTGGGTGCACCTGCATAAATTCTTTCTTTAAAAAAAAAGTGTATTGGTTTCGGAGAAAAAGGGAGAGGGAGAGAGAGAGAGAGAGAAACATCGATGATAAGAGAGAATCATTGATAGGCTGTTTCCTGCACACCCCACACTGGGGACTCAGCCTGCAACCTGGGCATGTGCCTTGACAGGGAACCCTGACCTCCTGGTTCATAGGTCAACACTCAACCACTGAGTTACATGGAGTTATATGGCTGGGCCCTATATAACTTCTTATAGCCTCTCTTCCCCTCCCCAGAAAAATTTTCCAGTAGAAATCAATTTTCCAATATACTTCAAAACAGTAACTGAATAAAATGTCTTGTTTTCCAAGCATCGTGCAGTGCCTTCATTTGGTATCTCATCCTGTCTCCCTTCCTAAGACAATCCACCTCTCTCCAGGACCAGAGCCCATGTAACTTTATAAAACCACATCAAACCCTTTAGGTGCAAACCCTTTCCGGTTTGGGAGGAAAATGGGAAAGACTGAGCACCCGCTATATAACTGGTTCTATGACTCAACTAAACCTTTAGTCAGAGATGGCTTTTGTTTTCCAGAAGAGAAGCCTTTACAACTCAGCAGATGGAGATTAACTAAGATTACCCATAAGTGTGGAGACCATTTCAGTGTGGATTTCCTAGTGCAGCCCCAATTTTAAATATACACCGAGTGGCCAGGTTATCGCGATCTCTGAACACGTAATAATCTGGCCACTCAGTGTGTGTGTGTGTGTGTGTGTGTGTGTGTGTGTGTGTGTATTAGAGGCCTGGTGCATGAATTCATGCATGGGTGGGGTCTGGCCAGCCTGGCCAGGGGGAGGGGACAAGGGTGGTTGGTCGGCCTGCCTGCTGGTCAAACTCCTGGTCAAGGGGACAATTTGCATATTAGCCTTTTATTATATAGGATATACACTGATTTTTAGCCAGATTATTATGCATTCAGAGATCATAATATTCTGGTTATATATATATATATATATATATATATATATATATGAATATATATAAATTCTTGCCCAGCCGATATAGCTCAGTGGTTGAGCGAAGGACCTATGAACCAGGAGGGCAGGGTTCAATTCCCTGTCAGGGCACATGTCTGGGTTGCCGGCTCAATCCCCAGTGTGGAACATGCAAGAGGCAACCAATCAATGATACTCTCTTATCCCTCTCCCTTCCTCTCTGAAATAAAAAAAAAAAACAATTAACTTTACTTATTTATTTTTGGAGAGAGGGAGAAATATCGATTTGTTATTTCATTTATTTATGCATTCAGTGGTTGATTCTTGTATGTGCCCCGACCAGAGATGGATCACAAAACTTTGGTGTATCAGGATGATACTCCAATGAACTGAACTACCTGGTCAGACCAAAAATATATGTTTAAATGTTATTCTTTTTGATAAAAACAAATTATTAAACATGCACCAAATGTGATGCGAATTCATAGCTCTGAAAGACTTTTCTTATCAACAGAAAAATAATTCAGGAAAATAAAAAGACATCCATCAGATTTTTTAAAAATTCTTACTTCTAGTTGGTGATTTAGTTGCCACCATCAAACCTGAGAGTTTGGAAAATATTTCTTTATGAGGGATGGAAGCATGAGTTTTAAACTTTCAGTCCTCAGGCTCCTTAAAGGATGTAACATCTGGTAACCACGGTGTAGGTTTACATTTTCGTTTTGAGACCTACTGATGACCACAGTTCCTTTACTCTTGATCTACCTATTATATATTCCTATTTTTCTACGTCACCCTAAAATAACCAATCAGTGTAATCAATTCCATCAGTACCATGGCGACTGGAATAGGGCAAGCCAGCTGTTTGCCCAAGAGATTCCATCTGATTGCTCCATGTAACCATGGCTTTCCTGCTGATGACTGAAGTGCCCTTGTTGATGCGCTGGTGCAGCCAACAGAAGGAAGGATCTCGGCCTTCTCCAATACCTCATGCATCACCTGTCAACTGATTTCTGACTATAGCAGACCGGCCCAGACAGCAAAAGTGTAGTGCTCACCATGGACTTTGCAGATCTGAGGAACTTATAGATCCCATAGAGGAGGGAAAGTATGCTTTGGGTTTGGGGCCCAAATCCTTGGGTCATATGCATTTCAGAGAAACAGCATTTGGAACTGGAATAAAATGTTTTTAAAATTCTTGTAGGTGTTTGTTTGTTTGTTTGTTTCTTTGGCGGGGGGTGCTGTTTGTCTGGGTTGGTTTTAACTATAAATCTACAAAGCATTTCGATCACTGTGTTTCTAAATTTAGTGTTTGTATGTTTCCATTTAAATTCCTACTTGAGAATAAGAATGACTTGGCATCGTGTATATTTTATTGTGGTGGTGATTTAAGGAACATTATGTTTCTGTTTCACAGACTCCGATCCTCTTATGACCTACGAGCAAACAAATAACACTTTCTAGATTATTGGTAACTTACATCATTGTTCCTGGGGTTTTTGAGCTGAATTTCTGTGCAAATGTCTTTATAGCTTAAACAAATAAGCAAACCAGTGCAGCGTGACTCAAAGGTAACGAATGGACCAGAGTTGCTTCTCTTTGTCTTTCAGGTTGCCCAGCCTTCTAAAAACTGATACGGTCTATAGTGGAATCGTCATCCATCAGACCCGATTTATGTAACACATATTTAATAATTTGATTGAGTACGGTCATAATAATTGTCAAAAATAATGCATTCAGGAAATACTAAGTTGATTCACATAGAACAAGTAAGCTCTGGTGTCAGCATTTGAGAGTACTTCTGCCATGACCGTGTCATGTAATTGCTCCTTTTCCCTTTTCTTAAATGATCTCATTAATAACAATTGCAATGCCTTCCATGTGTATATGACTCTGGTGCTTTTACAGACATTGTCTCTTTTGATACGTGTCAGTGATGATGTTATTATTGCCCTCATTTCAGGGACATTAAAAGCTCAGACTCTGAAATGAAACTGATGAGAATTTGAATCGTGGTCTCCTTAATTTCCAAGGTATAATCGTCAGCATGCTTCGGTGCCTTTCTGAGCCTCAGTTTACTTATCTGTAAAGTGGGGGTGTGACGTGATTGTTGTGAGGTTTAAATGAATAAAAGTCCTGAGCGTGGCTGGCATGGCTCAATGGTGGATCGTCAACCTATGAACCAGGGGGGTCGCAGTTTGATTCCTGGTCAGGGCACATGCCAGGGTTGCAGGCTCAATGCCCGGTGTGAGGCCTGCAGGAGGTAACCAATCAATGATTCTCTCTCATAATTGATGTTTCTATCTCTTTCTCCCTCTCCCTTCCTCTCTGAAGTCGAAAAAACTACATTTTTAAAAAGGGGTTGATAATAGTGGTTGGTACATGGTAAATACTCAAGAAATGTTGGCATTTAAGTAGAAGGTAAGTTAAAGTTAGAGACATTGAGAGGTGTGCCTTGATGTAACAAAAACCAGGACTCGGGCTAGCTGACTTCAGAGCCAACGATGAAGCCCTCTCACTTTGTTTGCAATGCAGCTGTTTTAAAGTGTGACTCAGCATTGTTCCTAACTACCTTCTGCCTACATCCTGATCAAACACAAAAGCACTTTTTCCTCTTAACCAGTGGACTTCAAAAACCTTCCATAGATGCTTTCATAAAAGTCAGTGGACACCCGGGCCTTGTCCTGGTAGAAAATGCAACAAGATTAACTCATAAAAGTATATCAGTAAGGAAAAAATATGCCACAAAACGAACTTCAGTAGTAGTAGCTCAGTGCCCCAGCAGAAAGCTCTTCCAAGAAGCAAGCTGGTAAGTGAGACTGAGGAAAGTCTCAAAATCTTACATCAATGTAATTTTGTCTCTTTTAAAACAGGCCTTCTTAGTTCACCTATCTGGCTATGCTGCTGGTTTAAGAGGGAAAATGTGAGCCCTGGCTGGTGAGACTCAGTTGGTTGGGCCGCATTGTCCTGTGTACCGAAAGGTTGCTGGTTCAATTCCTGGTCAGGGCATGTGCCGGGGTTGCAGCTCGATCCCCAGAAGGGGACATGCAGGAGGCAGCTTTCACATTGATGTTGCTTTCTCTTTCCCTCTTCCTTCCTCTCTCTCAAAAAAATCAAATAATTTAAAAAATATAAAATAAATGGGGAAATGCCTTGGGTTTAACGTATGGTAAATGCCCAGAACGTCCACATATAGATACCAGTCCCCTTGCACAATCCTACATATCCTTTTCCGTCTCTGTTGAGAAAGCTTATGAATGAAACTCATTTTGATACTATGATTCTTTGAGTTTTCTGATGAGGCTCTCTTCCTTGAGTTTCAAGTGGGGCCATTCTCAAGAACAAAGTCCCTTGTGACTGCTTCACAACTCAGCTCCCTAGGTGCTTTCTGAGTCACTTCAGTTTAATTTATTTACCCTTTGGCTGACTGTCTTTGGTGCGTATTTGGGCCCAACTGGTGCGCGAGTGTGTCGTAACCACAGGCAATAAAACCGTGGTCCTCTGTTTTTTAACCTTGGTGCCAATGACATTGCGTCTCCAAACTTAGTGTTCTAGGCTCTTGAGCCCTACATTTCTGGTTACATTCTAGTCCTGTAATCCTTCGAAACTGATGGTGATGTTTCATAATTTTAAGCTCAGCATTTTCTTATATGGAACTTTGCCATTAGTTTGCCAGAGGAGAGGTACTCTGTTTTGTTTCTGGGAGAACTGAAAGATGGAGAGAGATGGGGCATACATGTAGAAATAGAGACAAAATAGTAACTCACTCTTCAGTAGGATATTTTTTTGAATTGGCTATTATTACTACGGTCGACTTTCAAAACAACAGCTCTCGAATATTTAACCAAAAAGGTATAGTGAAAAATGGCTCAACTTCTTTGTTCGGTGGAATGTCAGTTGGAAGATATCTTGAATATACACCGTGTAAAAAATATTTCTTGGTTTCATAAGAGACATAAGTTGTCAAGCACCAGCTGAAATTCTTCTTGAAATTAAAAAAAAAAAAACCAAAAAACAAAAAAAACCAAAAAATAGCACCAAGATTTGAGATTCTTCTTCAACTGGCACAAGGAAAATTAAAAATTCTAACCGGGTTCTCTGAAGATGACACTTTTTTTTTTAATGTAGAGAAAAACAATGACCATAAATAAATAAAATAAAACTATCTTGATGTTATTAGTCTTAGAGGAAAATTCCCTGGAACTTAGGCATCTCTTTAGATTCTTTCTTCAGCAGGAGACTCCTTCCAAAAAGAAAAGAAAAATAACAATTATATAGAATAATTACAGAACTCTGGTTGACAAGCCAAAAGGGGCACTAGTTTTCTGGCTTTAAAATGGGCCCAGGTAAATCTGTCCAAATTCAGGTCTTACCTTTCCAAATACAAACTCCACCTGTTTCATTTCATAAACTGTAATGACTAATACAATTTCCTTAGGCATCACAAATAAAATACGATCTCCCTAGTACACGGCTCACTTTATGTAAAAAGGAGGTGATTCCTTAGTCAGGAACCTTGCAAAGAGCAGAGAGAAGAGACAATGGCGCCTCCTGTCTGTGAGGGCATGAGATTTTTATACCAGAAACCTATCTGGGGAATGGACACTTGAAGGTCCACACCAGCTGCCCGGCATGGGTTCTGGCACTGCCTCTGACCCTATTCATCGCTGTCTCCCTAATGGGTGCTGGGTGACTCAGGGGCTTGGTTTTGGCACACACAGACTTTGTCCTCTGCATTTCAAAGGCAGTTGAGTTCAACAGCCACTGAACGGAGTGGCTCATGACTCAGGATACAACTGTGTGGTGGCCAAAGAGGAATGATGTTGCCATAATAATAGCCTGCAATCTGTTCTCTCCTTCCTTCCTAAAACCTTCAAGATCACTGGAAGAACCCATCTCGAGGAGATAGCAGCTCTCAGGTAGAGAAAGTGGAAAGAAAATCCTCGAGAAACCCAGTCCCTCTAGTCCAGATCAGTATTCATACCCGCCCCCCTCCCAATCTCACCGTCCCCAAGTCAGAAGCAGAAGTAGTCCGAAAGTCTCCTGGTGTGGATTACTGATCATTGAGGGAAGTGTTTTTCCCTCCCCTCAACAAGTTCCTGTATCTCAAGGGAGATGGGTCATCCCAATCATCACCCGGGTTCTCAAACTGTCCAAATTAGGGCCTGAAAATCTCCCTGAGTCATGCAGCCAATTTTGTCCACACTTGAAGGTCACTTGAATATTAAAAAGATATACCGGGGATAGGGACCCATATGTGTTACCTTAATTAAAAAAGAAAAAAAAGTAAATAAATAAATAAAAAGAAAGAACAGATATACTGGTGAGTGAAGGTGATGAAATGGAAGATGCTAAAAGAGTCCAGCGTGAAAAATTGGTGGATCAACAGCATGCCCCATCTTTTCGGTTGTCAAGCATCCTCCACCAGCACCAAACCCCAGGGAAGCTTTTATAGCTCACCAAAACTTAACAAGGAAATTTTTTTCTAGAGGACAGAGGAGTGAGGAAGAGACTAGAGGAGACATTAAACCAAATCCTTCTCTGATATGAAGAAAGTGTAGAGGTTAAAAATGTAGGGTTTTGGATGCAGTCTGCCTGGGATTAAATCCCAACTCTTCCTACCTATTAACATTGCAACCATGAGTAAGTTATGCCATCTCTTTATATCAGTTTTCTAATCTATAAAATGGGGATAAAACAGGCACATATCACAAAAGGTTGCTGTGTAGATTAAATAGTTAAAATATGTGAAACACAGAAAAATGCCCGACACGTGGTAGGCATTCAAAAATGTAGCTAAAATTGCAGAAAGAGCCCAATTTTTTTAAGTTTTAAATTACTTTCATGCTGAGTATTATTTTTTAAAAACAATGATTTTGACCCTTTCAGTGTGTCTTCCTACTTTTATATCTGTTGGCTTCTCTTTTTCCTCTCTTAATACTCATTTGCTCTCACTCATACTCTCACACACAAATACATAACAGCATACAACCATACATACAAAAAAGCATTAATCCAGAGTTTGCAAATAACACCTCGAATTCCACATATCATTTCGGCCATGCTCTTTGTCTATCAAAAATATATTTTGTTCACAAGCCTTTTCAGAGATATCCCATTTCTCAAAGGTAATACTATAGCCATTTAAAATGGAGGTTTATGAACAACTGAGAGTGAATCACTCAATTGTACTAGAGACTTACATTTTCAGCCATGATGGCGCATTTAGTACCAAACTAGTCCTCCTGTTATAAACAAATATAAAACTGAAACATAAGTTTTCAAACTCTAGAAAACAATCAGAGAAGGAATGTGACCCTGAGAAAAGGAATATACATGATGTCAGCCCAATAATCACCTTCAGCCTTCTGCTAAAAACACCTTCTAGACTGTGATGCATAAAGGAGTAGCTTAAGCAAAGGGCAATGATCTCACTGAGCCGATGGAGTAAAGACTGAAGTTCAGCTTTGCGTACCAGGTACCAGAGAGAAAGAGGCTGTACACACCAGAAATATGCATAAAAGTCTCTTTTAATATTTTACTGAACATTAAATTGTACATGCAGAAGGAAAGACTCTGTGAGTCACGAAAGAGAATAATTACTGAGGAATTGTGAGCTGAACAAAGTTTCCAAAGCTTGTATAAGGCTTAGAGACATTGGAGAACAGATCAGACAGATTCAAGAGACCCCACTGTACAACTGGGCATTCAATTAAAATTTCAGAAAGGCAAATTCTTAAGAGTAGGGTTTTTCTAGCTCTACAGTAAGGGTTACTTTATACTTTCCCTAAAAATTTTTAACACAAGCCTCAAGAAGATAAAGCTAGTCTGTGAGCAAGTTAACTATCAACAGAACAAAAGTCAAGACTCTTCAAAGGAAGACAGATAAATCCAGTTTTGTGACAATGTAAAATCCACAATATCCAATAAAAAAAAAAAAACAGTGAAAAAATTACTATCTATGTAAAAAACACACCACAGAAAAAATGTGACCAAAGGGAAAATACACTTAAAAGAAATAGACTCAGAGATAGCGCAGATATTAGAATTAGTAGACAAAAACTTTAAAACATATCAAGAATTTAAAGCAAACTAGACATAATAAGGGAACAGATAAGGAATCTCAGTACAAAAACAGAAACTATAAAAAGAACCAAACAAAATTCTAAAAGTAAAAATTATTATATCTGAAATTTAAAAAATTTACTGAGTGAGTTTAATAGCAAATAGGACACTACAAAAGGAGAAATAAAGAACTTGAATCACAGGAAGTAAAAAAGACTGAAAAAATGGATAGACCCCAGAAACAATATAAAATGGTCCAATACAGGTATAACTGGAGTCCCAGAGGAGAGGAAAGAGAAATTGAGTCAGAAAAAAGTATTTGAAGAGTCAGTGACCAACTTTCTTCCCACATTTGACTAAAAATATCAACCCCAAAATAGGAGAAAGTTAACAAACCTCAAGAAGCAGATACAAACAAAACAACAAGAACCTTGTAAATGGCCGAAACCAGTTTGGCTCAGTGGATAGAGAGTCGGCCTGGGGACTGTAAAGGTTCCAGGTTCAGTTCTAGTCAAGGGCATGTACATTGGTTGCAGGCACATCCCTGGTGGGAGGTGTGCAGGAGGCAGCTGGTCGATGTGTCTCTCTCATTGATGTTTCTGGCTCTCTGTCTCTCTCCCTTCCTCTCTGTGAAAAATCAATAAAAATATATTTTTTAAAAAGAACCTTGTAAATGGCAAAGTTCATTGCTGAAACCAATGATAAATATAGGGATCTCTAAAAAATAGCCAATTATCTACAGAGGAACAAAATTTAAAATATTTCTTTTTTATCAGAAACAATGAAGGTCATAATTCAATTGAATGATATTTTTCAAGTGCTGAAATGTATAAAAGAAAAACTCACCAATTGAGAATTCAATGTCCAATGAAAATTTCTGAAAAAACTAAAGGCAAAATAACAACTATTTTTAGATAAACGAAAGCTGAGCTAATTTAGCAGATATGAACTATAAGAAATGTTAAAGGAAGTTCTTCAGGCTGAAGAAAAATTGCATACACAAAGGCACAAAGAGCATCATATATGTATGTGGGTAAATATAAGAATTTTTGCTTCCTAATATCATAATTCCTTAAAAGTAATTGTGTAAAAGAATGGTTTATAATATAAGCAGAAATAAAATACATAATATAACATTGTAAAGTTCTTAGAATGTACATGAAATGGCACCATAAGTTAAGAATACAAATAATTCCTAGACAAACCAGAAAAAATGAAAATCAAATAGACGTAGCTAAAAGCTCATAGAGGAGATAAAACAGTAGCAGCAAATTCTAAATTATTATAAAAGAAGGCAGAAAATAGGAACAAATACTGAGGGCCATGTCAAAAACAAGTAGCAAGATGGTAGATTTAAACTCAACAATGATGTTAAATGTAAATTGATTAAAAACTCCAATAAAAAGGCAGTTATTGTCATACTGGAATGAAAACAAACCCTAAATATATGCTAAAGAGTTGCACTTAAAAAAGAAACAAAAGATTCATTAAAAGAAAATAAGAATTAGAAAGACATAAAGCAGAGACACTAACCACAAAGCTAAAGAGATACTGAAATTAAATGATATTACTATCTGAAAATATGAACAGAAATAAAAAAATACTTTATAATAAGTTTAAGCATTGAGAAGAAACAAGGATCCTAAATGAATATGCATCTAATAACAGTGCCTGAAAATACATGAAACACAAACAGAACTAAAGGGAGAAATAGACAGGTGCATAATTATTGTTAAATTTGAACTCTCCTATCTCAGTAATTGATAGAGCAAGTAGATGGAAAATTAGTGAGATAAGATTTGAACAATAGTATAAACCAAATGAATCTAGTTAACACTATTGAACGCTAGATCCAAGAACTTCAGAATACTTTTTTTCCCCCAAGTGCTCAGGGAATGCTCACTAAGAACACATATGTGGTCATAAAACAAGTTTCAATAATTCTCAAAGGATTAAAATCATATATGGTATGTTATCTGACCACAAAAGAATTAAAGTATAAATTATCAGCAGAAAGAGACCTAAAATATCCCCAAATCCATCCAATTTGAAATAAATTACAATTAAAAAAAATCACATATGAAAAGGCACACTTAAAATCACATGAAGGATTCAGCGAAAGTGGTGCTGAGAGGGAAGTTTAGAGCTTTACTTACATATATTAGAAGAGAGAAAAATTTTAAAATAAATGATTTGATAAGCTAGAAAAAGAAGAGGAAATTAAAGGCAAAATATATGGGAATAAAAATAATATATTTTATTTTAATAAATCTTTATTGTTCAGATTATTCCAGTTGTTAATAACAAATTAATAAAATAGAAAAAAATCATTGGTTCTTTGAGAAAGGAATAAAATGAATATATTCTTTGGGTAGAATGATTAAGAAAAATACAAATTAACAACATAATGAAAGAGGGGCATCACTACAGATCTTTCAAACATTAAAAGGATAATAAAATATTATTATGAACAACTTCATGCCAAAAATTTGAAATTTTAGTTGAAACAGAATTTGTGTCCTAGATAGTTAGAAGAACTTGAAAATCCAAATAACCCTACATCATCTACCTATGTGGGAAGAATTAAAAAATTTTCCCTAAAGAAAACTCCAGGCTGAGAGAGTTTCACTGGTCAATTCTTCCCAACATTTACAAAAAATAATAATGCCAATCTTATATAAATTCTTTCAGAAAGCAGAGGAGGAGGGACTATTTCCCAATTAACTTTATGAAGCTAGCATAACCCTGATAATAGCCAAGGACATTATAAGAAAAGAAAATTATAATAACTCTCTTGACCATAGACAAAAAATATTTAACAAAATATTAGCAAAGTAAATTCAACAATAAATAAAAAATGTATTAGGACCAGATATAGCTTATTCCTGGAGTGTAATATTGATCTTATATTTGAAAATCAATGTAATTCCCTACATTTACAAGATAAAGGAAAACAGTCACATGATCATTTCAATATATGCAGAAAAAGAACTTAAAACGCAATGATCATAAGAATAAAAAACAACAACCAGCTTTAGTAAACTAGGGATGAAGGGAACTTCCTTAACCTAGTTAATAGCATTTATGAGTAGCCTACATCTAATTTCCCACACCGCACTAACTTTTAAGACAAGGCGAGAATGTCTGCTTTCACCATTTGTCAACATTGTACTGAGTGTCCTCTTCAGGGCGATAAAGAAAAAAATAAATAAAAGAATCAAAAGCCACAAAGTTTAAGGGGAGAAAAAGGAGAAAACTTTTAATTTATGGATGGCATCAGCACTAGAAACAAGGTCCAGACCCAGTCATATTGTGCACCAAGCCACATAACCAAATGGACAACTGCCAGGAAATCCCCCTAACATTGTGAGCCTGATTTAGGCCAAAGCCAGGGCAAAGGACATCACTATTAAAGAAATGTTTTCGCAGTGGAAAGAACCCTGGGCTAGAAACACCCTATTGCTGGATTTGCCAGTAAGAAACTCTGTGACTTTGATCAGTCACTTCACCTCATCTTTGCCTCTATCATTTCATCTGTAAAATGGGAAAGTCAATAATTTCGCATCCTAAGATTCCAATTTTGGTCCTGAATAGGCACATACTTGTTCTTAGGATTCTAGCCCTAGACAAAATTTGGGCATTGACAGCAATGCTCCATCATTTCCAGGTTGCTGAGAACACAGAAACCCTAGACCCCATGAGCGGTAGCTCAAAAATATATCAAAGATAAATATATGCTTCCCACCATTGCCCACTGTCATCTCTCATTTGTTATTGCCTTTTAATCGGTCTCCCTGTTCACATTTTTGCTTTTCTTCAATCTGTGTCCTCCACCATCAGCCAGAGATAATTTTTTAATGATTTTTAACTATTCAATTATAGTGGATATACAATATTATATAAGTTTCATGTGTACAACACAGTAGTTAGACATTTATATAACGTATGGAGTGATCACCCCAATAAGTCTAGTACCTGACACCATACATAGTTATTACAATGTTATTGACTATATTCCCTATACTTTACATCCCCGTGACTATTCTGTGTCTACCAATCTGTACTTGTTTTCTCGGTCAGGAAACTCAGGTTTATTGAGACTAAGGTCAACGAATTCTAAATCATTGATTTATGAATCTTGAAAGCAAACTATGAAGCTTTAAATTTTAAGAATTTGAGGAATAATTAAAAGATGGCCTAAATTATAAAATTGTTTGACTCAACTTTGTTATCAAAGGCTATTTCTTTTTTTTTCATTTTTAAAATAAATCTTTATTGTTCATATTATTACAATTGTTTCTCCCTCCTCCCCCAATAGCTCCCCTCCACTTGGTCCCCACTCCACCCTCTGCCCTTACCTTCCCCCCTCCGCTGTCCTCATCCATAGGTATATGATTTTTGTTCAGTCTCTTCCCGTACCCCCCACACAGACATCCCTTTCCCCCTGAGAATTATCAATCCCCTCCCATTCTATGCCCCTGATTATATTATATTCACCAGTTTATTCTGTTTCTCAGATTTTTAATTCAGTTGACTTTTAGATTCACTTGTGGATAGATACGTATTTGTTGTTCATAATTTTTATCTTTATTTTTTCTTCTTTTCCCTCTTTTTAAAGAACACCTTTTAGCATTTCACATAATACTGGTTTGGTGGTGATGTACTCCTTTAGCTTTTTCTAATCTGTGAAGCTTTTTATCTGCCCTTTAATTCTGAATGATAACTTTGCTGGGTAGAATAATCTTGGTTGTAGGTTCTTGCTATTTAAAGGCTATTTCTTTTTGAAGCACAACCTTGTTAAGAATATATGTAGTGGTACAAAATTTATTTGAAGAATGACAAGCATCATCCTTTAACTATCATGTAGTATGAGGCCCAAAGAACCTGTGGCATAAATACGAATGTGGTTGCAGAAAGAGTACATATTGATTCAATGCAAAATACTACACCACCCTCAACTTTACTCTCCCTGCGATGCCACTTTTTATTAGCCATTTTATTTATTTTTCTTTTTTATTAAATGTATTGGGGTGACATTGGCTAATAAAATTATATATAGGTTGCAGGTGTACAATTATATAATACATCATCTGTATATTGTATTACATGTTCCCTACCCTAAGTTATGTCTCCTTCCATCACCATTTATCCCCCCCTTTACCCTCTCCCACCTCCTCCGACTGCCTTTATCTCTGGCAATCACCATACTGTTGTCTGTGTCTGACGTTTTTTTCTTAATCCCTTCACCTTTTTCACCATCTGCCTAACCCTACTCCCATACCCAAAGAAATATTTTGAAGACTATATCAGAGCATTTCACTCTTCCGCTTAAAACCCTCAATGGCTTGCTCATTGCTCTTGGAATTAAACCCAAATTCTTCCCTGAAGCAAATAAGGCCTAAAGATGCAGCTCTTCACCCAGGTTTCATAGAGACTGCTCTCGACCACCCTACCTAAAGTAGACACATACTTTGCTCTGCTTAGCTCTTTCGTTTTAGCTATTTTCATTTTCTTCATTCCTCCATGCCATCAGTAATTTTCCTATTTATACATTAACTACTTCCTTCACTAGACTTTATGTCTTTTGTTCACAGTTGCTTCCTTTTGTCTAGAGCAGTGTCTGGCATATATTAGATGCTCAATGTACCTTTTTGAATGAATGAACAAGTTCCATTTTATCAGACTGTACAGTAAATAGTGCTTGAGTTGCCACTGAATTAGCCTGCCTCTGGGTTAGCCGAGACCAAACCCAGAATTTCCCCAGTATACCTCTTAAAGCAAGTAAGTGAAATTGTACTAAGCACAATATATTTATTAACTATCACCTAAGCACTTGCTATGTGGATGCAAAAAATAAGGCAAGATTCCTACGCAGTAGGACTTACAATATAACAATGAAGACAGACCAATAATTATTATTGTTACAATATTAAAACATTCTAATAATTATTAGAATAATAGTTACGATTTTAATACCCACAATTTCATGAATACTTTCCAGATTTCAAGGTACTTTCCTATGAACTATATAATTTAATACCAAGAAAGTGGTTCTTTTTTCCTGTCATTATTTTTAACCAGAAGGGAGTCAGACAAAGAAAAGATAAAGGTACCCTGACATAATGGAAGAAACATGAGGTTTGGAGTTCCCTAGAAGACTATACTCATCACTTTAAAATATAATAATAGTGATAATAATAAAAGTAACACTTTAGTAAGAACCTACTCTGAATCCAAGCATATATGTAACTTAGGCCATACAATTAACTTAGAGTCAGTGTATAATGGGGAACCTTGGGAAATTAACCCAGCCCCTTTCGATCCCAGTTTCTCATCCCTAAAATGCTAAAAATGTGCATGGTTGTTGACAGAGTTGAAAATAATTTGTAATGGGCGGTTGGTAAATGGGAGGAACTGAAAATATAAGTTACTGTTTTTAATAATGACCCCAAGTTAGATACTTTGGAGCTGCATCGATCACTGGGGAGCACTGTATCCTTCCTTGCTAGCCCAGAACCAGTGAGGCTCCATGACCAATGTAGGAATCTGCAGTCCCAAAGGATTAAAACAAAACAAAATAAAACTCCTGGCAATTCTGTTAAACATAAATTTTTCAGAGTAAATTCGTAATTCTGGTATTTCATTCACACGTTGCACAAATGAATGTCGCTGAGCTGTCACAAAACCGGCCCTAAGCAAGTACTCATTGACCAATGTGGAGCTGGGGGAAGGGAGGGTCTCATAAAAGAGTGTCATTTGAGCTGGCCTGGAAGGATGGATAAAATTTGCCTGTGGGGTAATGACATTATCCCTATGGGAGGACTAATTCAAAAGCGCAGGATAACACAATGTATTTGGGATCCCATCTACATATAAAGTACATTTACTTTTCTAGCACTGTTTGTTGTTGTTGCTCTTTTTTTTAAAAAAAAGATATTAAAATAATTTGCACTCTCTAAGCAAGTCAATTAAAAATATAAATGGTTTTTCTAGAGGTGTTTTTTTTTGTGTGTGTGTGTGTCAGGAAGAAGACAGGCTAAATATCATAGACTGACATATTATAGACCAAATAGGCACATAGATAACAGAAAATCAAATACAGTAGGTTTTAGGAAGGACCAAATTTCAAACCCTTGGAACACTGGACTTCCCTAATGAATTTCCAAGAAAATGTGATCATTGTGGGCCAAGTGGCACTCTCTAACGTGCAAAAAATGATGCCCACAGGAGGAAAAACACCGTGTTCCTCTAGAAGACCTTATATATCCTCAGGTATCATTTACCAATGAGCAATTAAGAGTGGGTGCACACATCAGTGTATTCACACAGGTCCACGTACACATTCCACTGATGGACTTAGCAATGAGGAAAAACGTCACTTTGGGTAGCATTAATTTAAGGATGCCCAAGAACAAAATTTCCCAAAGATCTGCCCTGCTGCTCATGGTCCACCAAAAGCATCTTATAACATCTTCTTTCCTGAAAGAGGAATTCCTCTGCAATGAGCCCCTACCATATACAAGTCATATATATGTAACCATGACAGTGAGTTAAGCATTGTCATCTCCATTTCATATATGAGAACTCTGACACTCAGCCTGTAAGTGTCAGAGCCAGAATTTCAACCCACTTCTCTGTCCCCATTAGGCTTCCTCCTAAGTACCCTGCACCTTCTAATACTTCCTAAGACTCCTCCTGAGCTAGTTGTCTGAAGCCAATAATTGATGAAGTTATACTATGTGGACCCCTGTCTGCTTACCACTTTGCCTTTAATAACAACAGTCATTAGCCACCACTAATGTTCCAGATAGTACGTCGGATGCTGGAGTTGATGCATCGATCTACATGGGATTAGAGATCTCATCATGTAGGCAGGAACTCAGTTTTAGCTGGTTCTCTGGGATGCCAAATTATTTTTTAATCCCTTTATATCTGAATCAACCTACCCAAATAATAAGGGAGAAATTCAAGTAGCTAAAAGAGAAAAATACATTGAAAAAGGAATCTTTTAAAGGAAAAGAGGTACGGAAACCATATTAAAATTTTTTGTTATGTATGTATATTTTATTTCAGAGAGGAAGGAAGAGAAACATAGAAACATCAATGATGAGAATCATTGATTTGTTGCCTCCTCCACGCCTCCTACTGGGGATCGAGCCTGCAAAAGGGACATGTGCCCTGACTGGGAATCAAACCATGACCTCCTGGTTCATGGGTTGACACTCAACCACTGAGCAACACCAGCTGGGCAGGATATAAAACCCTCTTTCTATCCCTTGCTACCAGCCTTTCAGAAAGAAGCAGATAAAAATGTGCAATCATAGGTAATAGACTTAAACTTACCAGGTAATTCCTGTTCTGAGTCTATCTAAGAGTTGCTAATAAGGACCATATAAAAATCTTGATGATGGAAGTCATATAAATACAACCCTCTCATTTTACAAGTGAGGAAACAGTTCCAGAGAGAGAGAGAGAGAGACTTGCTTAAACTGTCAGGGCTGGTTAGTAGCAGATCTAGGATTAGAATCCATGCCTTCTTGCCAAGTTGGGAGCTGTCTTCACTGATCAGGGGTACCGTGGTAAGAAATTAGATAGATACTGAATTATATCATCATGGTTTAACATGTGTAAAGGATTTCACTGTTCTAAAAAGGCAAAGTACATACCTTATCTCTAGTATTCTGGTATTCTAAACCTCAGAGGGCCCCAGGAGGCAGTAAGGGGAAATACTATTATTCTTACTTTATTTGTGAGGAAAAGTGAGACTCAGAGGAGTCATCAGATTTTCCCACTATCGCATAGCATAGAGAGACAGAGCAGAGATTCAGGTTTTTAACTCCAGCCCACTACTCTCAAAATTCCTACACACTGAGTTGGGGGAGCGGGTAGATAGAGAAAGGGAATAAAACACAAAAATCAGCTCTTTGAGAACTAGCAGAAGGACCTTACAGGCCTGGCTTCATTTGGAAATGAGGTGTTCCTCAGTAGAGGTACTTTCTCAGGTAACTGAAGCAGACCAGTTAGGGTCTCACCCCCTTATTTTAACTCTCAGTTCAACTGCTTTGAATGCAAGGCCTTCCAAAGGGCTTCACTATGTGGAACAACTCCTCTGAGAAGCAAGGTGGCAATAATTCAGTCTCAGAAATTATCAGGGATCATCACAAAGACTTAGCTACAAATATTTTCATTGCTGCATTAGCTACAATAGCCAAATCATATTTTTTTAGGTTGAAAATTTTCCAACAATAAGGGACTGATCTAATGTATCATGAGACATGCAAGTATTGTAGCTTTACTCAGCCACTTAAAATGATGTTGTAGTGAATAGATGTTACATGAAAAACTCTTTTCTCAATATGTTAAGTGAAAAAAAATGGATATTTGAGCTTCTTTTTTGTAAAACAAACAAACTATACACGGATGCACACACTATGGTGCTATCTCTGAGTGATAAGATTCTGAATATTTTTTTCTTATTTTCAATTAAGGGTACTTGCTATTTTTCCCCCCAAAGAAATACCATTGTTCTTTAAATTAAGAAAATGTTATTTTTACTTTTTAAAAATATATATGTCATGCAACGCAATAGCAGAAATATGCAAACAATTAAAAAATGGGCAGAGAATTTGCCGTTTTCCCAAAGAAGACATACGGATGGTCAACAGGTACATGAAAAGGTGCTCAACATCACTAATCATCAGGGGGATGCAAATCAAAGCCATAGTGAGATGTCACCTCACACCTGTTAGGATAGCTGTTATTAAAAAGACCAAAAAAATAATAATAACAAGTATTTTCAAGAATGTGGAAGAAAAAAGAATTCTTGTGCACTGGTGGTGGAAATGTGAATTGGTATAGCCACTATGGAAAACAGTATGGAGGTTCCTCAAAAAGTAGAACTATGATATGACTCAGCAATTCCACCTTTGGGTATTTATCTGAAGGAAATGAAAATGCTAATATGAAAAAAATATCTGCACTCCTATGTCCACTGCAGCTTTATTTACAACTAGAGGCCTGGTGCATGAAATTTGTGCACAGGGCAGGGGGGAGGGGTCACTCAACCCCGTCTGCATCCTCTCCAATCCAGGACCCCTCAGGGGATGTCCAACTGCCAGTGTAGGCCCAATACTGGGGATCGGGCCTAAGTCGGAAGTTGTACATTCCTCTCCCACTCCTGGACTCCTGACTCCTAATCGCTCACTTGTATGCCTGCCTGGTCACTCCTAACTGGCCACCTCCCTGCTGGCCTGATTGCCCCTAACTCCACCCCCCCCCCGGCTGGCTAATTGCCCCCAATTGCACCTCCCCCCCCCACTGGCCTGGTTGCCCTATGCAGCCTGCTTGTTCAGTCGTTTGATCGTCCCTCACTTATCCCCCAGCTGGCCTGGTCATGGGCAGCCAGCCATCTTGTGAAGGTGTGATGGTCAATTTGCATATTACCTCTTTATGATATAGGATAGCCAAGATAAGAGGAGCAACCTCAGTATCCATTGCTAGATGACTGGATAAAGAAGATGTGGTATACATATACATTGGAATATTATTTGGCCATAACTGAGAAATAAATCCTGTCATTGCAACAATATGGATGGACCTTGAGGACATGCTAAGTGAAAGAAGTCAGGGAGAGAAAGACATAGTGTATGATCTCACTTATTAGTTACAACTAAAACACACAAACAACTACCTCAGAAATAAAGGCGAACCTTAATAAAATAAAATTTAAATTTAAAAAAATAAAATTAAAACAAAAGAAAAAAAAAAGAAATAAAGGCGAGAGTTAGTGTGTGGGCAAAATGGGTGAAGTTGGTTAAAAGTACAAACTTTCAGTTATAAAATAAGTCCTGGGCTTAAATGTAAGACAGGAAACCATAAAAATACTAGAGGAATCCACAGGCAGCAAAATCCCAGACATGTACTGAAGCAATATCTTCACTGATACTGCTCCTAGGGCAATGAAAATAAACAAATGGGACTACATCAAAATAAAAAGCTTTTGCACAGCAAAAGAAACCATCAACAAAACAACAAGAAAGCCCATTGCATGGGAGAACATATTTGCCAATGCTATCACCGATAAGGGTTTAATCTCCAACATTTATGGAGAACTCATGCAACTTAACAAAAGGAAGATAAACAACCCAATCAAAAAATGGGCAATGGACCTAAGTAGATACTTTTTGAAAGAAGACAGAAGGAAAGCCAAGAGACACATGAAAACATGCTCAAATCATCTGAGAGATGTAAATCAAAACAACAATGGGGTACTATGTCACACCTGTCAGAATGGCTATCATCTACAAATCAACAAATGACAAGTGCTGGCAAGGATGTGGAGAAAAGAACCCTTGTGCACTGCTGGTGGGAATGCAGACTGGTGCAGCCATGGTGGAGAACAGTATGGAGTTTCCTCAAAAAACTAAAAATGGAACTCCCATTTGACTCAGTGATCCCACTTCTAGTAATATATCCCAAGAAACTAGAAACACCAATTAGAAAGGATATGTACATCCCTAGGTTCATAGCAGCACAATTCATCATAGGTAAGATTTGGAAATAGCCTAAGTGCCCATCAGCAGATGAGTGGATTAAAAAACTGTGGTACATCTACATAATGGAATACTACACTGCAACAAAAAGAAAGAAAGAAAGAGAGGAAAGAAAGAAAGAAAGAAAGAAAGAAAGAAAGAAAGAAAGAAAGAAAGAAAGAAAGTTCTTACCATTTGGAACAGCATGGATGGAACTGGAGAGCATTATGCTAAGTGAAATAAGCCAGTCAGAGAAAAATAAATATCACATGATCTCACTCATTTACGGAATATAATGAACAATATAAACTGATGAACAAAAACAGATCCAGAGACAGAGAAACATCAATCAGACTGTCAAACCTCAGAGGGAAGGTAGGGGAGGGTGGGGGAAAGGGGAAGAGATCAACCAAAGGACTTGTATGCATGCATGTAGGCCTAACTAATGGACATAGACAACAGGGGGGTGAAGTCATGAGTGGGGAGGGATGGGGGGATATGGAGAGATAAGGGCATCTATGTAATAACTTAATCAATAAATAAATTTTTTATAAATAAAACAAATCCTGGGGATGTCCAGTATGGTGACTATAGTTAACAATAGTGTTTTGGAAGTTGTTAGGAGAGTAGATCTTAAAAATTCTCATCACACTCAAAAAGTGTAACTATGTGTAATGGTGACGGTTACTGTGGTAATCATTTCACAATATATACATCTATCAAACCATGTTGTACACCTGAAACTAATATATAATATTATAAGTCAATTATATCTCAATTTTTTTAAAAAAAGAAATGTCTAAAAAAAAAAAAAGTGCATATGTTCCTCTCATCTTCAGAGGCCCATTTCATCTCGAAGGCCCAGTCATCAGCATGCACCTGTTTCTGCTCACCCTGACCTGCCAGAGACAGTGGTATAAATGCTTTTCAAAACAAAAACACCGGAGGCCTGTTACTCATTCATTTGCTTATTTATGAGACAAAAGTGTACAGGGTACTACTATTTGCCAGGCACTCCTGCAAGCAGTGATGATATTATAGTGTGTGTTGGGGTGGGGAAGGTGGGGAGAATGTAAATTCCTGCACTCAGAAAGCTTACTATCTTCCTCACGTGATTATCTCCCAAGACCTCCCTGGGAACATCCGACCAAATTAACCAGTTGTGCGAAAGAACCAGATTTTGTGTGCCCATTGTTGGTGCAATGGATTCAGGCTGTACCTTGATTCTAAATGGTTCTTAAAGACATTAGCTCCTACCCAAGATGTTACCTCACAAATATGGAAATGGGGCCCTTGCTGGAAGGCAAACATGAACTTTGTGCTCAACATCACTAGGCCTGGTCCCCCGCAACTGCCCTCCCCTGCAGGCCTGGTCCCCCTCTCCTCCCAACAGCCCTCACCTGCAGGCCTAGTCCCTCCCAACTGCCCTCCCCTGCCAGCCATCTTGTGGTGGCCATCTTGTGTTCACATGGGGGCAGCCACATGGGAAGGCAAGCATGAACTTTGTGTTTACTAGCATACATGCTTTTATTATTGAATTGGTTACAATGGACATGTATTCATTTTGTGACTAAATATAATTCCACCAACGTTTTTTTAAATGTGCTACCAGCCCCTTTTGGGGTTGCCAAAAGTGGGTTTACAGTTGTGAGTACAATAAGCACAGAGTTTATTCTTGAATTATTATTTATGAATTTCATGCACGGTGCAGGGGGGTGTCCCTCAACTCAGCCTGCATCCTCTTCAATCTAGGACATCCCTCTCATAATCCAGGGCTGCTGAATCCCAACCATTTGCCTGCCTGCCTGCCTGCCTGATTGCCCCTAACCACTTCTGCTTGCCAGCCTGATCACCCCTAACCACTCCCCTGCCAGCCTGATTGATGCCTAACTGCTCCCCTGCCTGCCCAATTGCTCCTAACTGCCTTCCCCTGCTGGCCCAGTACTTCTAACTGCCCTCCCTTGCCAGCATGGTTACCCCTAACTGCCCTCCCCTGCTAGCCCAGTTGCCCTTAACTACCATAAGAAATGGAAAAAGAAATAGCAGATCTAAGGAAACAATGGATGCCAAAACAATAGCATTAAAAAAAGAACATATAAATAAAAATACGAAAGGACAGAATGCACACAGCTAAAAAGAAATTATACTTACATAATAAAGTGAAGCATAGTAACCTCCATTTTGGGTAAAAAAAAACTGCTGTTAAAATTTAACCCTGCTATTCTAGTTTCTGTAAACATTTGCTTGCTTAAATAATAGGGGAAAATAAGACTACTCCCATGCCAGGGAGGCCATAAACTGTGCCCCAGAATTTGAGAAGAAACATTTCCTCTGGACTTGCTAGCACTAGTGAAATGAAAAGGACTCCAAATGAATTTGGCTTATTGATTAAGGCGTCTTCTGATTTACAATATATCAAAAGGATTCAAATAATCAAAGTTACCCATTCTGAAAAGACAAGGCATGTCAGGGAGAGAACATCACAGAGAAGCCAATAGACATGGAGGATAAATATGATCAATAATAATAATAATAATAATAATGCAGCAAATTAATCAGATAAAACAGGAAAAAATATGAAAAGATCTAACACAAGAAAACTTCCCTAAAAAAAGAGCAACCTTTAAAATAGGGTTTATTATGTGTCAGACACTGTTCTACACACTTTACACATATTATATCCTGTTATCTCAACGATTCTGTGAGGTAGATATAATTATTTGCATTTCACAAGTAAAGAAACTGAGGTGTAAGGAGATTAAACAACTTGAGAAGGTCCTACAGCTAATAATATTAAACCAGGTAGAACCACATCTGAAAAGCACAGGCTGGGTTCTAGAAAAATTGAATGTAAAACTCACAATGCGAAAATATAACATCAAAGATTTAAAAACAACAACAACTTTTAAAACATTCAGTCAGAAAATGTAAATCACCTACAATGGGAAATACTCCTGCTGACAGCCTTCTTCACAATAATATTCAATGCCAGAAAGCATGGAAAAATAACTACATAGTTCTTTAGAATTAAAGTGTGACCCAAGAACAGTATGCTTATTCAAATATAAAGGCAACATATTAAAGAATTCAATGAAACAGTACCAATGAATTATTCAGAAGAAAAATGTTTATAATGAAATCCAGCCAATTAAACAATAAGTCAAAATAAAGAATTCAAGGAAGGAAAAGCTGTGGTTAAAATATATGTATAATAAAAAAAACACATATTCAACAATAGCTATGAGTTATGGGTACAGAAATAATACAAAACTTGATCGTGTACAAATAATAATATAGCTAAATAACAATAACAAAATAATGTAAGTGATATAACAATAAAAATCTAAATAAGGGAGCAGGAGTGGGAGGGATAAAAAGAGTGCTTGCATGGCAGGGAATAAATCAATACTGCCTAAAATGGAATCATTTAGGGTAAAAAATAGGCCTACAACCTGTTAAGGTACTTCATAATCTCTTCTTAAAATTAGAAGGGATATTTTAAGAAATGATATTTCTCTTAATGACGAAATGTTTTTTGAAGTTAATAATTCCTTCAATTCCTGTTTCTTCTCCTAGTTCGAGTAAAACAAAATGTGTTGGTTTTGTTTAAAAGTAGCAGTATGATCTCATTTTGTACATAATAATATCTTGAGTGTCTATCTCCATCCATCCACCATCCATCCATCCATCTATCCATCCATCCATCCATCCACTGTTCTATTCTTTTGTGCTTACAAAATTTTTTAAATCACAAAATATTAAAGTTTAAGCTCTCTTCAAAAGCAAAAACAAATGATTTTTTTTGTAAAGAAATGAAGTTATAATCATGGATTTGGAATGCTGAATGGGACTTTTAAAGTCTTAGCTGAGACAGTGCAGGTGAGAGGATGAGTGGGTAAAGGATGTGTTTTTAAGTAGCATGTTGTTAGGTTGTATTTTTAAAAATATATATTTTATTGATTTTTTACAGAGAGGAAGAAAGAGGGATAGAGAGCTAGAAACATCGATGAGAGAGGAACATCGATCAGCTGCCTCCTGCACACTCCCTACTGGGGATGTGCCTGCAAGCAAGGTACATGCCCTTGACTGGAATCGAAACTGAAACCTTTCAGTCTGCAGGCCAACACTCCATCCATTGAGCCAAACAGAATTCGGCAGATTGTATTTTTTTTAATGAACCTTATTTAATACCGTCCATTACCTGCCATGCCTGGTTAGAAAAAATGCTTTAATTTTTACGTGTAGAACATGACCCAGTTGAGTTTTTTCATTTTTATTTTTTGTGAGAAATATAAATGCAGAATTGGAAAAAAATGACATGGGCATGTTGCCTGACGTTAGGCTTAGCATTTTATTTTATTTTTTAAAAAAATTTCCAAAGCAGACATGAGGTAAGGAATATGCACACCCAGAATAATTCTCCGGGCCACAAAAATCCATCTTAGGGTGCTGACCACCTCTGGACACTGTTTGAAATGGGCATGGCGGTGGTGGAGCAGGCCCCATCAATTGATTGGAGCATGGGGAAGCAAAGGTTTTCTCTCCAACCATTAAAGTGGGTTTTTGTTTGGGATGGGTTTCTCCCCCACCGCCCTGTGGGTTTTTACTTTTTAAATCTTAAATGTCATACTGGTCACAGGCACAACAGGCAATGAGCAGGTGAAGAGCCGATGGAAAAATGTGCAAAAACTCCTGTGCTATCTAATGGGCTTCTGGATGTGTCCTGTGGTCCATCAAGAAGGCTGGAGAAGGTGGCAAGGAGATGCTGCACCAGCTACTGCAGCCTGAAGACAAAGTTGGTGTCTCTTTGGACTTTAAAATTATTCCTGTGCAGTTTCCTTTATTTTTGTGTGATCAAATAAACAAAAGTGTTGTCCATGTGAAAAAATAAAATAAACTATATTCCTCTGTTATAATGGTAAAAAGCAAACAGAAAAGGAAAAAGAGTAAGCACTAAGGGACCCATAGGTGGCTGTGATCGGAGCCCACGTTCAGCCCATTCTGGTATTCTGATTTCCTATTAAGAATTTAAGCAGGACACGAAGGCATCGAAAAGAAAGGTTTTAGAAAATCACACTACGTCCTACTGTCTAGAAATAGCCATCATTACCATTAGGTGAACAGCATTGCAAGTAATTTTTATCTAGATATCCAGATATAAAAATTAGTGGATAGATGTATAGATGAGCAGAGAAATCTACCTATATAAAAGCCTAAATGACCATCGCAACTGAACAGACAACCTAACAGGCTGTGTGGGGCAACTAGGCCAGCAGGGGGGTTAGTGAGGGGCAACCAAACAACTGAGCAGCAGGCTGCGTGGGGTGACCAGGCTCGCAGGGGGGGCAGTTGGGAGCAATCAGGCCGGCAGGCAGAGGCAGTTAGGGGTGATCAGGCTGGCAGGGGGCTGTTAGGGGTGATCAGGCAGGCAGGCAGGTGAGTGATTAGGAGCCAGCGGTCTAGGATTGTGAGAGGCTTGTCCCAGATTGAAGAGGATGCAGGCTGGGCTGAGGGGAACCTCTCCCCCACAACCCTCCATGCATGAATTTTGTGCACCGGACCTCTAGTAATATTATAAAAATAAAAGGAGATTATATGTGCTATTAACTAACAAAAAATCCATTTAATTCATAAACCATATATTGTCTAAAGTGATATTAGAAATCAGATCCATATACTTCCTAGGTACCTATACCAGTGGGACATCACAGTACCACCTATACACGTGCACACACACACACACACACACACACACACACACACACACACACAAAGACAGCCTACTCGCCTGGTGAACCTACATTGTTCTGAAGTGTATCTGAGTCTTGTCTGCATACCTAGAAGGAGTTAGTTACCCTTGCCTAACTTGTCACACCTCATTCTGAAGGCATGATAGAGGGACATAAGAGCAGAGACCTGAAATGTATGTATGATAAAAGTTTCAAAAGGAAGGGCAGTTCCTATGGCCTGGTAGTTCAGTTGGTTGGAACATTGTCTTGATCCTCCAGGTTATGTCAGAGCACATACAAGGAACAACCAGTGAATACATAAATAAGTGGAACAACAAATTAATCTCTCTCTCTCTCTCTCTCTCTCTCTCTCTCTCTCTCTCTCTCACTTTTAATCTCGCTCTCGCTCCCACTCCCACTCTTTGTTTCTCAAATCCATAAATTTAAAAAATTCAAAAGGAAGGGAGGGTAGTTAAAGCCAAGAAGACTGAGAGGGAAGGGCTTAGGGGCAATGATGTGAATACTAAGGAGCAGCAGAAGAAAACAGGTGGGCACAGGGTGCAAGAAAACAGACAAGAAGGGAAGAGAGCTGCAGGGTGGGGTGAAATAGAAGAAAGATCTGGTTTCCACAGAAAAGACACTTTTCCAACTGGCATGGGCTGGCATGAAGAGAAATGGGAAAGTGAACCGAGGGAATCAACTACACGGAGACCAGGTTTGGAGGGGAAAAGAGCCGAGCTCAAGAACCTGGGGGAGGAGGTGCCACCTAATCTGCAGATGCAGTTCAAAAGCAATAGTAGTGACCTCGGAACATATAACATAAAACTCTGGGTGACCATACTGACTCTTCGGACATGATTCTCTCACCCAGGACCATGAGCCTTTTCCTCCCAGGAGGGATACACACACAGAGAAGGATGGCCAGTAACTTGGCTGCTTCTTAGAGTGCATTGACTGGCACTAGAAGCCCTGAATTCTACAGGGAAGCCTAACTAAGGCCCATGTAACTACTCAAACCACAGGGCTCCTAATCACATTAATAGTGACACCTTCATTGAGTTTCTATCAAGCACCATCACAATGTCTTGACTTCATTTGAAGCAATACCAAAAAATCAGGTCTTCCCTAATGACCAGAACTAATTTGAGCAGACTCAGTTTCCATCTTCTTGCTCTTCCAAACCACTCTCAACTACAGATCAACCCCTAGCTGAGGGACACACACACACACACACACACACACACACACACACATACACGTGCGCACGCGCGCACACACACACACCGTGCATGAATTTCATGCACTGGGCCTCTAGTTATAAAAACAAAAGGAGATTATATATGCTATTTACTAACAAAAAAGTCCATTTAATTCATAAACCATATATTTTCTAAAGTGATATCAGAAATCAGAGCCACTGAATCCATTTAATTCATAAACCACATATTGAACCATATATTGAAATCAGACCCATCTACCTCCTAAATACCTATACCAGTGGAACATCACAGTCCCACCTCTACACACACATACACACACACACAGCATTCAGTGGCTCTGTAATGCCTTCAAAATTTAGAACAAAGTCCTTTGCATTCCAACTTCCTCTAATCTGGCCCCTGTCATTGTACTTTTCTTTTCCTCCTTCATCATTGCAACCACTCAGTGATCTGAAAGATTATCTGACATTTCCAGAACACACCGTGCAACCACCACTCCAGACCCTTATTATGACGTTCTCATTGCCAGACATGCCTTTACTCATGATCTTTCAATCAAAATCCTACTCATCTTACCAGGCACACAGTTCACACACTCCCTAACCCCCTGAACTCCCATCAGAATTAGCTTCCCTTCCTGTCAGTGCCATAGCAATTTGTTTTTACCTTACTTGGACTCCATTCTTTTTTGCCTTGTGTTAGATGCTGTTTAAATATGTCTTGATTGACATCTGTCCTGAGAGGTGGGAAGTGAGTGAACGTTTATTGAACATCTACTGTGGGTGCCATGCACTTTCATAGACGTCATCTAATGTATCCTTCGATTGCTAATTTGCAGTAGAGTGCCCACACATTTCAGGTAAATTCGGGTTGTGCTACTCTACAAAAAAGATCACCATGTCTCCTTTAGGGGACTTGGAAGAAATGAGAAAAAGGGTTAGACTGACCAACTCAGTTGGATGGCCTGGAGCAGGGGTGGGGAACCTTTTTTTTTTTTTCCTGCCAAGGACCATTTGGATACTTATCACATCATCCAAGGGTCATACAAAATTATTAACTTAAAAATTAGCCTGCTATATTCGGTCAAACATTTAATTAATTCACCCATAATGCCATGGCAGGGCCAGGCCAAATGGTTTTGTGGGCCTTCTATGGCCTTCGGGCCAGACGTTCCCCACTCCTGGCCTAGGGAAAGGGTGACAAATATTTAGTCTTTGATAAGTTTGTGTTAGAAAAATGCCCTAGCCAGAAAAGAACACCTCCCCCCGCCCCTTTATGCTTAGTTTTCTTTGCCTCACCCAGGAATTCTGAAAATCTCATCTCTATTCTGCCCAGAGCCAGACCTCATCAGACTCATGGTTCTAATTCCATCACTAATTGTCTGTGGACTTTAAGCAGCAAGTTGCCCCTCACTCTGTCTCAGTTTTAACTTGTATAAAATGGGGAGTTTGGGGGAATTTGGGCTGGATGATCTCGAAGGTCCCTCAGTTCCATAAAATCCTAAAATTCTATGTCGGAGAAGCCTAGACAGAATGCCTTGGAAATTGACTTATTCTTCAGGCCATTTTGGTGTAAACACCAAAAATGAATGGGACGTTATGGAGAGAGGGCAATAGATCTGTGAATATTTTCTCTGTGGGCACATCTGGGAGATGGGGAAGCTGTCAATCCATAAAAATGTATTTACAAGGAATTTTTAAATGTATCCAAATGGATAACTAAATGGTAAAAACATCGCTTAGATACTCCCCACGAGAGGTTACCTTTGTTGTTGTTATTGTTGTTACTGGGAAACCAATTAATTTTAAATACATTAATCTTACAGTGAAGAATCTCATAGAAAAAAAATCCACAGACCAATGATCACCATGAACACATACGTTCTCTTCATTTACATCTAACATCTCACTAATCACCCAGAAGGAACTTGTTGACTACATGAATAAATAAACCAACAGTGTTTGCCTCAACGTCTGCAGGGGAAGAGGAAGCAGGTAACAACTGATTTTTGTCAGATAATCAATGAAAGCACATCACTCGCTGCTTAATAACCAGTTGATCTGAACTCAACTATTGTTTTCAAAACCATCAACTAGACTGGACTATCCACCTCCCCTCAGGCAGGGTGAAAAGATGCAATTTACAGAAAAAGCCTGTGCATACACAAAAAGCAACATCGCCTTGAGAACGTTCAGCTTGATTCTGGTGGGGCCTACCACGCGTCTCTGCCTCCCAGAGGTACCCCAAATCCTTTGTCCCCTCCGTTGTGAGCGAAGCCATGAATAGACAGGCTCTTTGGCTGCTAGGGTCAGGGTCAAACTCACATATCAAATATTTATATCGTGCAGTTATAATCTATATATCAAATATTTACTTCGTGCAGTTCCGATCTTTCCACCACGATTGTTTCACCCAGGGCTGCAGAATAATGGATCTCAAATGTAGAAGTGCCATGGTGGTCCCAATAAAAAAGGCCCTGACTATATAAAGACTACTATTCGTTTGCTTAAGTAAATGGTATTAATTCTGCAGGGAAGAAGGGAAAAAAGAGGGAAAAAAGGAGACCAAGAATTTTTTTTTTTGATGGGGTACTTTTGGGGATAGTGGGGCTAGTATGATTTGAAGAAAAAAATAGATACATATATATCCAGAAAGAAAAGGGAAAAGAGAAATAGGGAGTAATGTATATTCCCCAGTATAGTATATTTTTAGTGAAAACATGGGAGATGCAGGGACCTTCCGGCTAAATAGAGTCAGTTTTTCAGCTCCGAGAAGGCCCAACCAAGCCAGTCTACAAAGAGGGGCACAGTTTAGAGATCAAGGCTCTGAAACCAACACAATTTTTTAAAAAGGAAAAAGAAAACCAAATCAGTTCATAGGATTTTGGGCAAGAAATAAATAACTGAAATATTTTTAAGGCTCAACTTCCTCATATATTTTTGTATCCTTTTAAAGTTTATTTTTCCCACTGTAATGAATGCCTTTCAAAAGTATTTTACTTTCTGAAGATTTCCCTCCAAAAAAAAAAATTTCCCCCAAATCTGTATTTTCAACCTTCTTGTTTGGTTTTGTATATATTGGTAGCATTTTTTTTTCCTGAAAGGCCCTTTCTCCAAGTTGTATTTTTTTTTTAATTCAGGGTATTTAAAAATGATTACTACTTTTTCAGGGATTGTATCATTATGGAGTCATTAAGATTTAAACATTTTAACTATCTTTATGATTCAGAAAGCCCTCAATCCAATTATTAGGGTGAAGGAGAAACTGAATTTTCCCCTTTTCAATACTGATTCGAGTTTGGAAAAAAAAGAAATCTCTTTTAGAGAATACTGATTCTTATATTTACCAAAATATAGTGGGCAAATATAATAGCAGTGAAGTTTTAAATAAGCTTGACTTATCAATTTACAAAATACCTCTTGTGTATAAATTTTGAGTTTATGTATATGTGTTCCTGCAGACTGGCACAGAGAAAAATGTCATTTGATATTTATATTATGTGTTTAAACCTACCTCAAAGAGTCCTCTAAATTCAATTTCCTGGGGTCAGGATTTTTTTTTCTTTTTCTTTTTCTGTTTTCCTTTTTATTTCTTTAATTATCATACTAAATACATATTATTTTCTTTTTGCTCATTAGCAATGTTTTAATGACCAAGTAATAATGACAGTGTAGGAACCAGAAGGTTTGAATTATATTACCTATTGCTTTTCCTGCTACAGATCTCAAGGTAGCTTACAAAGAGAAAATGAAATCAGTGCTCTTTCTCTCTTCCACAGGATTTAGAAATTTGACAGTTGTCATTTTTTCACATGATTCTGATGCTAAAGCATCCCAGTTAGTGCCTTTTCTATATCATGATTGGGATTTCCCCATATTCCAGGTCAGAGATGAACATTTTGTTTAAAGATGCCTGGTTTGGGAGTCAGGCACTGACAGCTGCACAGACCCATGTCAGTCTTTGTAAGGAGACAAAGGGTGCTAGTTTATTTCAGATGTGAGGGTAACCTACTTTTGAAAAAAACAACACCACCACCCTTTGTCAAAAATGATGTCAATATTTAGCTTATTTATGTGGCAGACTCCACTTTAATTTTTAAATGAAACTCAGAAGAATTCATATCTTCTGGTATACTAGTCAGCCAGCATGACTATGCTTTAACATTAGGATACCTTCAGATACAAATGGTTAACTTCTATCTCCTAGGTGAGAAGGGTGCATATGTGCATGTGTGTACAAAAAGATAACCTTGATGAAATTACCAACATGTGGATGGATGTCCAGTATGCAATGTCAGGGTTTTGGTGACATCACTCGGCTAAGGTGTTAGAACAAGCTCCCTGTGTCTCTCTTCACCCTGTCCCCTCCGAGTCCCTTTCTAGCTGGTGTCATAGTTCTCCCTCGTCCTGTCAGGATCTTTTAGGACCACAGCCTCCCTTCCCTACTTTCAGGAAATATATATTAGCCTCCACGTATACAGGACGTCGAAGATAGAATTCTGACTCCCCTGAAGAGAAAGGAGAATGCACAGGCATCAACCTCCCTTCCTGAATAGCCTAAAAACCTCCATTTAATATAAGATAGCTCTCTAACCTTCCCCTGCATCTGGATGCATATTAGCAGGCAGCAGGGAGAATGAAAAAACTTGTGTATATGGACATCTACCTTAATCACCTCATGTTTCATATTCTCTTTTCTGTGGCACACATAGTATATTTAAATGCAACAGGTTGGTGGGCAGAATGCAAAGTATGAGAAACAATTAGTGAAATCTTGAAAAAAATACAATTTAGAGCAATTTTTGTAACCTGGGTTTTCATATTTTTTTGGATATATGATTTTTTTGAATTATAATAATTCCTGGAGATGTCCATATACTTCATTTCATTATTCTCTAATATGACTCCTGAAGCAGCTGTCAGAACCTACTATTTTAATTCATTTAAGGTTCTGCTACATTGCAAACAACACAACAGAAATATTTTTGCCAAAAAGCAAATAGTAAATAAATAGCAGTTCCTATTTAATGTAATTTATAATCAATTTTTGTAAGGATGACTACTATAAATAAAACAATCTATTTTCATGTGTTATAATAAGATCTAAAACTTTATAATTCTTGAGCATATACAGAAAGAAAAGAGATAGGAAATGAGCCAAGTACTAAAACATAAACTCCTAAAATTTATATTAGTAAAAAAAAAAAAAAAAAAAAAAAAAAAGGTGCTTTCAGTTTAAAATTGTATCTGGAAAGATATTTTGACTAAAAATTATATTTATAACTATATTATTTTCAAATGAAGAAATGAATTATGAATAGTAGAAGAAAACAGCACATCTCCCCAAAATAACCCTATTAATGAAATTACATATCTCTGTAGCAAGTTGTATTTATTTCGTGCCACATAAAAAATTAATATTTTATACTCATAAATAAAATATCTTAGATATTGAACTTTGGTTAACTGATAATATTTACTGGGATAAATTATCTTTAGTGTTGTAGACTCTACAGAAAACAAACAAAAAAAGAAACAAAATTTCATGTTAAATCTCAGAGTAACTGAGAGGTAGTTCACTGAGAAAGATTTTTAGTCAGAAAAAAAATGTATAGCTTATTTTGAAAATTTCCTCCTTTTTTTTTAAAAAAAGATTTCCCTTTTCTCAGAATTCTAAATCATCATGAAAAATAATTTCAAAAATAAAATCTCATCCTAAAAGAAGCTTATATCTGTATTTTGAAGTATTTGTTTGTTCTTTAAAGAGAGATCAATTTGTTTTCATGATCGCTTTGTATGGAAATGCAAATACTTCTTATGAAACAGGGTTTGGGTTTTTTTTTTTTTTTTTGTTCGTTTTTCTGGATAAACTTCCTAAAAGGTAACTTTGAGAGGGAAATATCTATGAATTGGAGGTTTTTTAAGTCTGCAAATACATGAAAATCCTAGCTAGGTATTACTGACTAAAATGTTTTCTTTTCCTTAACATTTTCATTTTAATTCCTTGACATATTAATTAGCAAAATCTAACTCTGGAAGCTATCAATACAAAAATTTATTTTTAAAGTTGTATTCTGAATGACAACTTCTGTGCTCCCTTAACCATATACATATACTTTAAAATTGAGAAAGACAGGTAGGCCTGAGGAAATTCACTGAGGAGAAACTGTAGGCCTCTTGTATGTAAATATTAGTTCATTAAACGTGATATTAATGCTCAGAAGGGGTAAATCTAAAGGATGAAGTGTGGAGGTTATATCTGATTCATTCTTCCTTGGTAATTAATTTATTGCCCTTCGATCGGCTGAGAAAGAAAAGAATTTTCTGGACAATTCACTTTGGTTCATAGAACCCCCACCTCTAGCAAGTAGGTTTTGTGCTTTTTTTTCTTATCCCCACCCCAGTGTTCTTGCCACAAATTCAAAGGGTAAAGGAGTCTCCTTAACTTAAAAAAATAAAATAAAATAGAATGTATTTGCTTTTTTTTTTTTCCCTACTAACCTAAGATCTGGCCTTAAAGACAATTTGACCCTGGGTGATGACTCCGTAAAAGGGTTAATTTGCTTGTTGAGATATTTAAGGGATCAAGGCAGTATATGTAAACAATTACAATCTGAATGACCAGCCCCGAGCAAACTCCCTCATGTTCTCACTACGTATTTGTTCAGCTCCAGACCAGTTCCCTGACCAATTCACAACATCTGGAAAGTCTTGGTATGATCCACACACTCCTTGATTTTTAGATTTATCTTTGACCTTCTGACTCCTAGTGACTTAACCTTTCTGCTTCCTTATGCCTATTTTTCAACTCTCCCAACTCATCCGGGGCTATCTCTAGCCCTGGGTCTGTAGGGACCTGTCTTAACAATAACAGTTCCTATCCGTTGAGTCCATTCTACATATCTGAAATAGTTTACTGACATAGCATTTCACCTTCCCGACAGCCTTATGAAATAGGTCCTTGGATGCCCCCATTTTACAGGCGAGGAGACTGATGCAGAGAAAGAATTTGCTCAAGGGTAAGCAGCTGAAAAGAGCAGGACCGGGGAGTAAGACGAGGTCTCTCTGGCTCTCTCAGCCACGAGGTGTTACTGCTCCCTCAAATTTATGCTGCTTTTATCCTCCCCTTAAAAGGCTTACAAAGGAGAGATAGCAAAGGGCCACTTTATAGACCGCGTTTGACATGTTCCTGAGCTTTCTATTATGTTTTTTGTTGTTGTTGTTTTAAAGAAAGAGAAGTCACTGAATAGAAGCAATGGGAAGGCTCTGGGTTAAAAAGTCGGCACGGAGGGCTCCAGGTTCAATAAAAAATAAAACAAAAACAGAAAAGTATATCTTCCTTTCCCTTTGCAATGGCTTTGAACGTGCTAGGCAGGTTCGAGGGTGCAAGTGTGGTCCTGGCCCTTCTCCCCTCGTGCTGCCCAGAAAACAGAGACCACATCAGATTCTCCCCACAACCGCCCCTGAGATTTGTAGCCAAGACCAAAGAAATGCCTGCTAGGACAAGCTAAGTGCATCAAGGAGAGGAGAGTAAGATTGTTTTTTTGGGGGTAAGAGAAGATGAAGAGATTCATAAGGAATCTGGAAAAAGGGGGAGAACTAAGATAAAATATGGGTGGGGCAAAAGAAGGCTTATAGTTGCTCATATGGAAAATAACACAATCATTAATAAATACTAATACAGGAATAAACTCTGTATTTCACATACTCTCATTGTGAACCTACTTTTGCCCCTCCCTGTCTGTATGAAAAGGAAAGAGAAAATATCATTTATGACAGTAAATAGTGTTATCTATTCTCGCCCTTCTATTTTTCCTTTATTCTTTCCTTGGAGGAAGTCACGGAAACTCTGCAAATTTAGGATATAAGCTGAAAGTAAAAAGCAAATGGCAAGTTTCTTAGGCGAACTGCTTTTCCCCCTCATCAAAACTTAAAAAAAACAAAAAGGTACAGAATGATTTGCAAAAACAATTGTGATTACATTCAACAGATTTTTAAAAGAACTTGAGAGGAAGGAATTACAGGGAAATGAAACTACAAAGAGATAATCTTTGTGTAGGGATGCATAAAGGAGAGACAAAGATTTTCCCCTCTGCTCTTCCGATTTGCCCTAGCTCGGTAATCCTGGGTCCTGGCAGACTGTGAAGCAAATGGACAGATGCTTCCCGAAAAGATTATCTTTTATCTGTCACTCTGGGAATACTGGCCCTATGACTGTAGATCCTGTGACCTAAACCTTGTATAAACCTTCCTATATGTGTCAAGCAGGAAAAAACACACATGATAATAATAATAATATGAAAATAACTAACATTTATGAGCACTGCTGAGGTACAAAGCACTTTCTATGTATATTCTCACTTAATCCTCACCAGAGCCTAATGGTTGCTGTCTTGACTCCCATTTTACAGATGAGGAAATGGAGAAAACAAAAAGAACCAATTGTATTTAGGGGGGTTTCTATACTTTAGTTTCAGCAGCAGCAATCTGCTGCTTTCTTATGTAAGTAGAAAGAAACAAATTTCACTTTGTCCTCCCACAATCTACTACAAAATCTTTGCAAACACAGATCCTAATCTGGGCCTTTCACTCCCAGGGTAACCCCCCAGCTATGGCTTCCACTGGCTGTGCACCCTGGGAGTATGGAACAAGAGCATCTAGCTCCCCCTGGAAATAAAGTTTACTTCAGTATTGGTCCATGCCATGGTCAGTAAATGCCCTTTGCCCTGACAGAGGCCTTCCTCATTGCCAGGAGGAGCTCTGAGGGCCCGCAGGAGAGGAAGAGCCTCTGATAGGCTGGGAATTAGGAAGAAATCTTTGCAGGGTGACCTCTCTGGATCCATTTCCGGCCTTAAAGACTTCCAACTTCTCCTTCACTCACTTGCCTGCCATAAAGCCCCCTGCTGTGCTACGGAGAAGTTGTCTCCTCACAGGGCCAACTCAACTGGACCAGTCAACCAAACTAACAATCCAACCAACGCACCGCTCCTTTCTTTCTCAGGGACCCCCCACCCCATCTAGCTGTGACTCCCCCCGGACTTGGCCAAGAACACGACACCCAGAACCCCGCTGGCTTAGCCATTAAAGCTTCTCATCTGCTTCTGTCCCCCAGCTTGAGGCCCACCCTGCCTTTCAGCTACTCGTTTTCTGTCTAACATTTATTCTAGCCATTTGCTAAGTCTGAACTAAGTTTTAAGTATTTGGTCTCCAAAAGAGGGGCGGGGGGAGGGGGACAAAATGCTTGATGAAAATGCAACAGAATGCTACTAGGGGAAGAAAAAAAAAGGAACAGCTAGAAATCAAGATTTGAAGATGCAACCTAAGCTTCAGACTTTCATATTGTAAAATGTAGGCCTTAGAGATTAACTAGATGGGAAAATGTTAATTTGGGGTTCATGGAGCCTAAGGAAGTCATGAACTCCCTGAAATTGTATGTAAGATATCTGTGGGTTCTTCCTTCCTCTTTCTTTTTTTCTTTCTTTCTTTCTTTCTTTCTTTCTTTCTTTCTTTCTCTCTTTTGCTTTTCGGGGAAGAAGGTCCATAGTTTCATTAGGCTGTCAAAGGGAGGTAAATTTACTTATATCTCCAATGCCTAAAATAAGGCCTGATATACAGTAGGGACTCAATAAACATTTTTTTAAAATTCAACATTTGTTGAATAAGTGGTTGGTTGAAGGGTCTGAGCTCTAACACATCTAATTTTCTAGACGGAGAAACTGAGTCCTGGAAAGGCTATCACTGCTTCTTCAAGGTCATGAGCCTAAGTAGTCCAGTTTAGCTGTTTTAACTCTTTCCACTGCTAGTTGGTATGTGCTCTTTTTTTTTTTTTTTTTTTTTTGCCTTTTAACTTAGTCATATCTTTCCCTCCATTTCATTTTCTTTCCCCCAATCCATTTCTTTTTAAGCAGGAAAAAAAAAAAGCATCTTATTTCCTAGTTAGAAGTTGCCGGCTAGTGCGTATCCCAAAGGGGAGGTGGGGAGCGCAGGGCAGGGGGGTGCATGGAAAAGGCCAGCAGAATAATTTGCTTGGGATAGCACACACAGCATGGCTGCCATTCCTGGGTGCGGAGGGCTTGATTAACATGGCGCCGCATCGGCTGTGATTGATGGGAATATGGGAAGCCAACGTAAGCGAAGTTCGGGCTAGGGGGTGGCAGTAAATCCTAAGCTTAAAATTGGCCAGCCCGAGCAGCTTTCCTAGGAGCAGGCCGGCTTGGTTGGAAGTTCCTTTTGAGGGCCTTCTTTGCTTGTGCAGTAATTAGGAAATCCTGGAGAATTCAAAAGCGGGCCTTCCTACCCTCCAAACGGTTCACAGCCAAGCCCAGCAGAGGAGGGAGGGGGAGACGCAAACTGCCCCCCAGAGGAGAGGGAGAGGGGAGGGAGAGGGCCTAGTCCTCACGGAGCTGCTCCCGGGAGAGATTCTGAAAGAGACCCAGGGACGCAGGCTGTGACACAGCAAAATTTCTTGTGCTAACAGCTCCCTCGGCAAACTGAGGCCAACAGGAAGACTCTGAGGGCTAGGACCCGTCAGAGGCAAGGGGGGACGGCTCTCCTCCACCTAGGGACACCCCCAGAATGCTAATGACTTGCAGAAGGTCCTTCCAGCAAACTCTCCTTGGCACCCCCACGCCCACTGTAAATGCACGTCATTTTGGAGGGGGATCTGTTACAGTGCTCTGGGCCGTGTTCGTGGATTCTCTGAGTTATCTGGCAGTGGTAGGAAACATTGAGTGAGGAAGAAAGGACCCGGGGGACAATAAACAACCCGAGTCCGAGTGAGGCCCAGCTGTGTGACCTGGATGGACTCACTTAACCTCTCTGAACCTCTGTTGTTTGATTTGTAAAACAAAGGTTCTGATCTATACAGCCTCAAACAGCACTTTCCAGCTTTGGCACCCTACATGTTATATCTAAGTCTGAGGTTTGAACCACTGACAGGTTTTTCAAACGCGATCAGAAGAGGTTACCCTTCAGCCAGAGCAAAACAAAACAAAAAACACAAAAGACCTCACCCCGCCCCCATATTATTTTCTTAGATTTCTCTTGCAATTAAGATAGCCGTTAAAGGGGAGAGGGATGTTAATTTACTGGAATGAACGGCAACCCTATTGCTCTAAGACAGATGATGAAAGCTTCAGAATCTTAGGTTCAAAGGGGACATTTTTAAAAAGAGGGGCTCGGCCAATGGTTTGAAGACCTTGCCTTCACTTTCTATGGTAGGAGTATAGATGATTCCAGCCCATGTATTTGTCATTTGGGTCCCACTCTCAAAATGTAGACATTGCACAAAACCCACGGAGCAGTCATCCCATTAATAGAGCAAAGCGGTCTGTTTCGTGATGACCAGAGGCCTTCCCTGCAACGGGCGTCAGCTCTGCCCTGAGCCTCAGGCCTCCCTCCAGACTGCTGATGGCTTTCTACGTTTTGCTCACAGGACATCCAAGGGTTGGCCAGGTACTCATTTCTCCCTTCCTCACAAATCTAACAACCCTGGGGTTTCAGAATTCTCTGGACTGCCTTCCCCACCAAGAATCAACTGTGACCCTGAAGCTCAGAAAGGCAGCTAAACAAAAGCTCCGTAGCAAAGGAACTGGCAGGTTAACAGAAAAAGTAAATGAGTTTTAAGTTTAATTTTTTTAAATTCTTCAAAAAAAAATATCCATAACCTAAAACTTCCATCTATCCTATGCTGATCTTCAGTTAAGGAGACCTAGCTCAGTGATTCCGTTTCCTCAGAGAGACTGAGCTCAGCAAAGGATCCGGCGCTACACCTCTCCTGGGCCCCTGAGAGGCCTTGAAATGGCCCCAAAAGTGGGGAGTGGAGGGCAAACTGTGAGCCCCACGGCGTGAGGCCTGCCCTCCTTAGTAAGGGGGGCTGGGGAGCCTCCAAACGCAAAGGCCCAGCTCCTGATGGGGATAAGACAGGAAGGGGGGCTGACTCCTGGGGTCCTGTGTCTTTCCTTCTGTCATCTCTGATGGGTGCTCTCCTTGCCAAAGACTAAGCCCGCTGAGGACGGTCCTCCGTGTGGGATCCCTGGCGTCCCTGTGTCTCATCCCCCAGTGGGGAGTGTGTGCGGAGGCCCTTGGGCCTGCCCGGGCCAACGGGCAGTGGGCAGAGGCGTCTGTACTCACCCGGGACTCCAGAGCTCACGTGACTGGGCCCTTCTGCTCCTGTGACCTCTGAGACCCCTCCTCCGGTGGCCACCCCTCCAGCAGACCTCGGGGCGTCAGGCAGGTCTGCCCACCTAAAAGGACAAAGAGATGGGTGAGGTGACTCTGCTGGCTCGGGGAAGGATGGAGAGATTGGGGCCGGGCCCATTTTGCAGGAAATAAAGGAGAGCAAGGCTGAAGGGTTAGGGTTAGGGTAGGGGAAGGGCAAAAAGACACACTTGGGCCAAGGGCTACAGGGCAGGGGTGCTGACGCAGGAGGGCCTCTCAGAGGTGCCCCCAAAGCCTCCATGTTTGAGGTCTGTCTGGGACCGAGAAGAGGGTTCTGGTCTGAGACTGCAGCAAACTGGCAGGACCTTTGACTCCATCCCGTCCTTGGTCTCCAGCCTACGGCCGGGGAGGCGGAGGGACTCAGAGCAGCCGCGGGTCTTGCAATGAGGACAGAAGGGGAGAACCGGCACAAAGGCAGGAAGGCTGGCTCTAGCCGGGTTTGGGAGAAAAACCCAGAAGGGAGCAGCCAAACGTGGGCCCGAGGGGGCAGCAGGCAGCAGCCCCCAGCGGGGCGCAGCCACTAGAGGGCAGGCGGTGGGGAGGGGGCTCCGTGGTGCCCTCACCCCTTCCTCTCTGCAGACGCAGGCTGGTTTCCTAACGCAGGCAGAGCCTAAGCTAGTTGCCTGGCCTGGGAGGACCAAGTTGCCCCAGCAGCTTCCTGGACACTTTCCACGGGGGGTGTGGGGTGTGGGGGTGTGGGGGGTAAGCAGACTGAGGTGGGGAAGGGTCTCCCTTCTCCATGAGGGCTCAAGGGATTGGCATCCGGCGCAAATGCTTGCAAGTTTCCATCAGGCCCTCGATCAACAAACTGACAACGTGGCTTTTTTTTTTCAAAAGGGGTGCGTTAGCAGTGTGGGGGTTCACAGACATTGCCCCCCCCCCCGGCCCCCGCCGCCTTTGCGGACCTTCCCCAGCAAAGGCGAAATGGGGATGATCAGCTCCCCCTGGCCCCAGGCTGACGCAACCGCCCTGAGGAGGGAAGCAGAGACTCACAGAAAGCCACAGGTTTTCCCTGCTTGGGAAGGGGGAAGGGGAGAGGGTCTTGGCCTGGGGTCCCACCCGGAGTGAGACACCCCCGCAGGCAAGCCCCCTCTCCCCCCCAACCCAATAGCGGGATTGCCAGCGGGCGCCCCAGCCCGGCGTGCGGGCTGCACGGCGGCAGCTCCTGGGAGGCAGCAACAGTTGTCTGGCCGAGGCGAGGACTCGCTCGGGCTTGTGTGTGTGCACGACGCCGGCTGCGGCCGGGGCTCTGGGCTCGGCAGCCCGGGCCCCAGCCCTGGCCTCCGTGGGGGGCAGCAAGGGACCCCCAGCCCAGTAGCCCCCCGGCTTCCAGCGCTGGGGTTGCTCAACCCCTTCGGTGCAAGTTCACTTGTCTTAAGCCCCAGATCTGGTGGGGAAGGAGGCTTTTGCAGAGAGGAGGGCTTTCTGGCTGGGGAGAGGAGGGTGGGGGGGTGGGGAGGGGGGAGACTAAGAAGCAAAAGACAAAAGCAGAGCCGCAGGGACCCGGGGTGAAGCTATTTTTAATCGCGCCTCTCCCTCGGCCGCCAAGCCATCGCTCCACAGACGGCCCCGCGGGAGAGGCGGGGGGAAACCCACCCAGGGCTTTTGCTTTCGCCCCCTCTCCCCGGAACGTCGTAGAGACCCTTTTACTCTCCCAGGAGGCGCGATCCGGGAGGAGAAAGCTGCTTTATCTGCGGAGAGGGGCTCGCCTTTCACCCCAGAGCCTGGAGTCCTCGTCTGAGGTGCCTTCTCCGAGGCTGAGCCGGGGAGGCTGGCTCTGTCCAGCGGTCCCCGCGGCCGTGCCCCGTTCTCTGCCCGGCAGATGGGATGGTCCGGGTGCCCAGCTACCCGGGAGCAGAAGGGTGGTGGTGGTGGTGGTGGTTGGGATTGGGGTTCCGGGGATCCAGGCCCTCCCCCCCAAAACGGGTAGCTTTGCAGCCCTCGGATCTTGGACTCTCGCATCCCCTAGACACACCCTCTACCCTGGCCCATCCCTGTGGACGCCTGCGGGTGTCTGTGTGTCCTTCTGGCCCAGTCCCCGGGGACGTCTGCCAGTCCCTGAGGCCAAGGGCATGGGCTGAGCGGATGATGGCGAAGGCCTGATTGCACCACTTGTAGCCAGAGTGGTCACGACTGCAGGGAGAGGAGGAGGAGGAGGAAGAGGAGGAGGGGGGACCACAGACGGCCCCCAATCCTGCAGTTCTGCCTCCCTCCCCAGGACGGGGGGCCCCAGGAGGCCGGGACGGGGCTGCTGCTGCTGCTACTCTAGGCTGCAGAGTGGGGTGCAACCTCCTCTCCTGTGTGTGTGTTGGGGGGGCGTGTTTTTTTTTTACTGTTTTCCCCCCCTTGGGTGCTACTTAGTTCTGAAAAGATGGGGTGTGGGGGGGACTCGGTGCTGCAGCACGCCCTAGATGAGGCTGGAAGCAGGTGTGGGGGGTGGGGGAGGAACTCCAGGGGATCAGGCGATGCCTGGGTTTCCCCTCTTTTTCGGAGCCACCAATTCCCCCCGCGGGCTCGCCTCACCTTGGGGTCCCCGGCTAGGACAGAGGATGCCCGAGGCCTCCTAACCCCTCCCTCCGGGGCTTCCCCACCCCCCATAGTGCGGCTGGAGCTATGGGGTCCTACGTGACCAGGGAAAAAAAAATGTCCTTTAACTGATGCATATTCCAGGTGCTGACCTGGCTCCAGGACCGGTGGATGGGGTTATTTGGGGTGTGGGCGGGGGGGTTGTGGGGGGGGAAAGACACAACTTGGGTAAACTTTTATTGCATTTTTGGCGTCTCCCTACTTCTCCGAACACGCCACACAGGCACACCGGCCGCTCCCGTTTCCCCCTGTGCTACAAAGTCCCACGGAGAAAAAAAAAAAAAAAAGTTGGGGGCGGGGGACCCGCCCGAAGGACAGGCGGGTGACCAGAGCCTCGGCGGGCGCTGGAAGGACGGGTCCTTCCCTAGAAAACGGGGCCCCGGGCCGGCTGGGGAAGGCTCCGGCCGCGCCGCCGCTTCGGGAAGGGGAAAGGGGGTCTGTCTGGCTGTCTGTCTGTCTATGTCTCTTGAGCTTCGGCGGCCGCTTGCAGGTCTTCTCGACGAGTGCGCCCCCCGCGAATGCTTTTTGGGGTAAGGGCTTCCGGCTATTGAGTTATGTACAGCAAGCCCAGACCGCAAAAAGATTCGCGAAGGGCAGAGTCTGCCGGCTTCTTCTTCTTCGGGCCGCCGCCGCCGCCGCCTGCAGCCCAGGATGATGCCTCCTCCGAGCCCCAGCGCCGAGCAGGCTGGGGCTCCCCGGCGCCGCTCAGCCCGCCTTCCCCGCCTTCCCCCGACCCATCCCCGCTTCTCCCCGCGCCCTCCGCCGCCCCCCGGCTCAGCCGGCGCGGCCCCGAGCGAGGGGCGCCGAGAGCCGGGAGAGGAGCCCCGCCGCCCAGCCTCCACCCCTCGCCCGCAGCCCTGACGCCCCAGCCTCCCCGCCCGCCCGCCTGTCTGTCTGTCTGTCTGTCTGTCCTAGCGCCCCCGTCCCCCTAGCCGGAGCCCCGCCGGGCCCCGCGGGCAAGGTCGCGGGTCTCTAAAAGCAGGCAGAGAGTTCCGATTCCCCCCGAAGCCCCTCCGGTCCCTCCTAGTCCCCCAGCCGAGGCTCCAGCCGTGACTACAGGCGCTGCGTAAAGAGAAAAACTCCCCCGGAGCACTAAATAAATACAGGCCAGGCCGCCAGCTCATTGGTGCGGGCTAAAATCGTCACCCACCAATCAGGAGAGAGCTCGCGTTTTCTCCCTCCTCCCCCCCCTCCCTTTTTTTTTCCAGAAGGGGGGGGGAGGGAGGAGAAAAAAAATATTTCCATTTCTAATTATTCAACAAAAACCCAGATTGGGACACGCTAAAAAAATATATATATATATATATATTTTAAAAAAGCCGACCGTGACCCCCTCCCCCCTCCATTCCAGCCCAGGTGAGGGGTGGGGCGCGAGATACTGGGCAAACGGGGTTCAAGATGAGCGACCTCTCCCCCCAAAGGTGCCCAAGCCAGAAGAGTCAGACAGAAAAATGACAGGCGAAGAGGAATAAATGTAAAATAGACTCGAAGCCCACCCTAGCCAGCCTATTTCTATAAAAATGGTAATATTCTCCCCCCCTCCCTTCTGGATGCTCAGTAGGAAAGGTGGAGATCCTCCCTCCTCCCCCTCCCCCAAACCCGTCTAGATGTTGGGCGCCTAACGGTCCACTCGCCTCAGGTGCCCTCTCACTGCCGCAGCCCTCCCCCCCCCCCACTCCGTGCCCATTCTGCAGAATGCTGGAGGAACAACAAGTCTCCAGCCCCTCACAGGCCGCCGCCCCCTGCAGACCCGAAAATCCAGCCTCTGCAGGGGCGGGGGGGGAGGGGGTCAGGAGAGGAGGGAGGAGGGGATAAGGGAGGAAGACTACAGTGGAAGGACCGAGAAGATCTCTTCTTTCCTACGTTCACCCTCCCTCCCTCGTCCTTCTCTGCCCCTAGACCCCCCCCTTCCCCCCGGCACCCCCAACACCCAGACTTGGGGAGGGTGCCTCATCCTACTTCCCAGGGCATCGCCACCCCTCCGAAGCCTCTCTGGCCCCGCCCCCGCCCCCCGCCCCCCCTCCAGTGTCCGAGAACGTGTGACCGGCTCCCTCCCCGGCGGCAGCCACCCGGTAGGGAAAAACACAGCCAAGGTAGGATGCTGCAAAACTGCCATAACTTGGGGCCAAAGTTGCCATATTTGCTCTTTGCCACTTTGGGACCGACGACGTGCGCCGGCGGACACACACACACACACACACGCACACACACACACACACACACACACAAGCTCAGCACGCCGGGAGGACACGTAGCTAGCTAGACGAAGTGGTCGGCCCACCCCCTCTGCTCATCCATCACCCTCCAGCGGCTCTGCGGCCCACCCACCCGTCCACCCACCCGCCCTCCGACCCTCCCACCCTCCCGCCTTCCCACCCTCCCGCCGCCTCCCCTGCGCCCGGCGGCCGCGGACGCACGCACACCCCCTCCGCGCGTCGGCGCGCCGGGCGCGCTCCAAAGGGGGCTCCACAGGCTGCTCCCGCGGCCGGACAACTTGGGGGGGGGAAAAGTTCTGCTTAGCAGACCACTGAGCTACCCGCCACCGGCCGACCCCCTACACCGATCCCCTGCTCCTTACCTGGGTCCCGAGGCCCCGTCCGCGCTGCCGTCCGCCGGCGGGAGCCCCTCTCCGACGGGCCCGCTCCTCGCGCGCCCCTCCCCGCCCCCCGCCAAGTGTTTGCCCGGCGGCCAAGCGGGCTTCTCCAGGTAAGTGTAGAAGTTACTGTTCCGTGAGGGAGGGTCACGATCTTGGGAACTGCGGCTTTCCAAGCGGTTAACCCCTGCGTCCCTGCCTTCCTCCAACTTGTTGAGGGCTCGTCCAGTCCCGGGCTGAGCGAGCGAGCGAGCGAGCGGGCGGGAGCGCCAGCCAGTGCGCCAGGGAGCGCGCCGGCCGGGAGGGGAGAGAGGTGCACCGGACGGCGAGGGGAGAGCGAGGCAGCCGGTGGGGGAGTTCAAATGCACCCCCCTGGCAGCGGTTTTCATTGGACAGGTTCTTCCCCCCACGCCCGTCCCCCCCCCCTGGTTCGGTGCCCCCCCCCCCCCCCCCGTCTCCTTTGTAGGGGACGTCTCCAGGCGAAGTCACGATTCCTTCTCAGTTCGGAATGAACTGTGACTAGAGCCATGACGAAGCCAGAGCGCATTACTCACTTTTTGCAGTCACGACTTGGGAATCCGTGCTGGTTCCAACCAAAATTACACCGCTGCCATTGAATTATTTAATAGGCTCCAGTTTGGGGGTAAACGTGTGCATTGTGTAAAGCGATAGAGGAGGGGGAGGGGGAGGGGGCAATTAGAACCTGGGGGGGGTCCTCCCCACTCCCTTCGTGACACTCGGACATCATCCCCCACCGCTCCACGTGTTGCAAGCGCTTTGGGGCACTGCCACCCCCTCCCGGCCCGACCGCCCCCCCCCCAAACCCCAGCTATTTTCAGTGCCAATGTGGAAGAATTTGTAAACACGACCACGCAACTTTAGGGCGAGGCTTGGGAAAGGGAACTAGTTGGATGAATGGAGAAGGTGGTGAGGGGTGGGCAGAGAAGTTTCAAGCAGCTCTGGTTTAAGCTGAATTGTCGAGACAAAGTGTGTGTGATGCAACGCCGTGTTATTCCCCACAACTAAGGAACAGCCCTTGTTACTATTATGAACTGGTGAATACTCAGTCTCAGCCAGGGACTCTTCCCAGAGAGGGGCTGCTTCTGAGCTAAAAATAACTCGACCTCTCACCCCCCCCCCCAGGGCTGGCGCCCCCCCCCCAGGTCACGAAAGCCAGAGGCTGTTGCTGGATTGGGGTGGGGCATAGGGAGCCGAGAGTACCTGAAGACTAGCCCCCCCACTCCCCTCAGATACTTACCTCACCGAGTTTATTATTTTTAATGACACAGAAGGTATCCCTGTGTGCATACAGCTTGCTGCAGGTCTTGTGCATACAGCAAGACTGCCTCATTTCCCCCACCGTCTACAGCCCATCCTTGTGGCCAGTTCAAGGATTCATGTTTATTATTCCTCTATCAGGAGTTCATCAGGATAAATGTCTTTGGGGGCGGGGCCGGGGTGATAGTCATCCCCACCTCTGGCCTCTGATGACCTTCCTCCCTACTCGCCTGCCTGGTGACAGCTTTGGTCAAGGTGCTGTCTGGCGTTGATTGCAATGAATCTCACTCTAGGTCCAGTCCATAATCCCAGGGAGTTGATGGCCTCCCCAATAACATTGGCTTACTAAGGGGAGCCCCTTTCCCCAGTTCCCCCCTCAGAGCCAGTTTTCAGAAATCCTTTGACTTTAGGTTTTAAGGCGCTGGGCTATGTTCCCAAGCCTGAATTCTCTGTGCATCGTACCAGCAACTCCTGTGCCTTGGTTTCTAATGCATTCACCCCACCAACTCCTTCAGGGCTCCTATGACTAGAACCCGAAGCGGGGATAATAAGAAAAAAAATGCCATAATGCACAGATACACCCTTACACACTTCACAGGAATTGCAAAATGTGGGAGCGAGGCCCCCCCCCCCCCGACTAAAGCAACCTATGGCCTCTTATTTTGAGGGTCACCACCACCGGAGAGAAATATTTCAAAGCCACTGGCGGGAAGGTGCGGGCTCCTGGGGATGGAGACCCAGATCGTGCCTGGCCTCTGCGGAAAAAGCCAGCGAGGCACCGGGCCGTTGGGTTCCTTGGAGCGCTGGGCCTCGGCTCATCCTGGAATCTAGCACTTGGTTCCCCCTCCTTTACATTTTTTTTTTCCCTTTCCTACCCACTCACCCCTCCTTTTCCCTAAAGCTCTCACCGAAGTCACGACTCTCCCTTTTGAACATCCTTAACTCTCTCCTCTCCGTACCCTCCTTCTGCATCCAGGGCGGGGCTACCCGCAGCTGGAGCCAACCCCGCCCCCTGGCGCCCGGATCTGAACTCGCAGAGGACCGCGGAGCGATCAGCACCTGCCTCCGTGGACAGCTACCTCGCCCCGGGCCAGCCGGGACCGGGGTCCCGACGTTCCTCCCGCTCCCGGACCGGAGCGCGCTGGGAAGTTTGTCAGAGGAAACAGGGATCCTACCCCTTTATCCCCCAGCCCCGGCCATGCAATTTTCATCTGTAACTACCATTAATCTCCCGGAGAAATAGCCCGTGAAGTCGTATCTGGGCACCCTCTTTAAGACAGAGAAAATGGGGAGGGGGAGGGGGCAGTCGGGGGAATCGAGCTCAACAGCGCCGACCCATAAGGAGAGAGGGACTTGCAGCGGCTATTGATTCAGAGATTCGTCAGGGTGATTCCCGGCTCTTGGGAGAATTTCCCCCTCTCAGTTCCTTTGCATGCAGCCCCCGAATTCATTATGCACACACTCACAACTATATCCTTCACCCCCTCCCCACCCTCCGCCTTAGGAAGGGGCACAAGGCAGCCAAAAAGAACCCGGGGGCCATGCACAAAGTAAGCCTCGGCTTGTACTCACAGTCTGCGGCATGCACATGACATAATCTTACTTACCCAAACGGGAACTCCTTAAGAGAGAGAAAAGAAACACAGGGGGGGGAAGGAAGAGAAAGTGGAAAAAGAGAGAGGGAGACAGAGGAGAGGAGAGGAAAAATCCAACAATTAATTTCAGACATAGTTGGGGGGTGGGGGAATGCGGTGATGTCCAGGTTTTCTTCCACCCGCGTTGGCTTTTTATCCCAGTGCAGCCCTCGGTCTATTTCTGGAACACGATCAAACCCTGATGCTATTTTTAGCAAGTACTGAAAAAAAAAAAAAAAACCTCCACACACAAAGGCATTTCGCTGGAACGTTTTGTCCAAAACATTGAATGTGCATTAAGCGGCCCCCTCCCCACCTTTTTTTCTGCACCGCCAACCTCACTTGCATTGCTGCAGATGGTGTTTCTCAAGGCAGAGAAAACACCCCGATATTTCTTAACATGCTGCCTCCCTCCCTCCCATTAGCTCGCGTTTGCCTCTGCCTGTTGCAAGCTCCTCCCGGAGCAGAAGGCTTTGGGGGGTCGTATTCTCTTAGAGCCTCGTGTCTCCATTGCCCACATTCCCTGCATCCTGGGGCAGCGGAGGCTGCTTAGGCCCCTTCCCCAGAGGAGCTTCGCAAGCAAGCTCTAGAGTCTACAGCTAAACCGAGATGGAGATTCCCAGACGAGCGGGAGGGGGGAATCTTCCCTACCCTTCCCACGTCCCCCACCCATGCTTTGCAAAAAAAAAAAATCGCGCAGTGTTTGCAACACACCGCCTTTGGAAATGTATAATTTGGAAGCTGCATGTGTGTGTGTGTGTGTTTTGCGTTCTAGTAATTCACTACGAGGGGGGCTGGAGGAGGGAGACTCGGGAAGGCAGCGCGGAGCAGCCGCCTTGAGTCTCCTTTGCCAGCCTGCGTCAGTCATCAGCTACTGACGTCACGTGCAGATTCTCCTCTTTGGTGGGTCTGGTTCAGCGGGGAAAAGGCTTCTGCACGGAGACAGCGCGCTTTGTGCTCGGCGCAGCCACTAAGCTGGCGAGGCTGCCGAGGCGGGCGCCACCCCAGGCTCGGGCTGGGCGGCTGCAGAGGAGGCTGCAGCCCTGTCTCCACCTGGAGTGCCCCCTCCCCAAATGCCCTCAGCTCTCCTCCTCCCTCCCCTCACCCCCCCCCCCTCGCAACTCCGCTAGGTGTGCACAGACTCGCGCAGGCGTCCGTTCCCCCCGCCCTTTCGCAACTGGCCATGTAGCAGAGACAGCTATGGCTATAACTCGGATTAATTCTGTGTGTTTGTCGGGCAGAGAGCCTCGGCTCCTCCAGTGACGCAAATAACAGATTCCGCGGCTCCCGCTTTCTCCCCTGCTCCCTTTTTTTTCTCTCCCTCCCTCCTTCTTTTCCCTCTTCTGTTTCCTGCGCCCACGCATCATGCTTGGTCTCCCACGGAATCAGCCAGCTACAGCTTCCCAGAGAGCCATAAAATTCCAAGTTACAGACAGACAGATTCCCAGAGCAGGAACAAATAAAGCTGCAATTAAACACAGCCCTTTGCAAATGGCCAACAGCGTTTAAGAGCTGCTTTTTTGGGGGGCAAGGTGGGGGGCAGGAAACAGGGCTTGCTGCTGCAGCTTTTCCCTCTCCTCGCCACCCCAAAAGGAAACCCACCTCTATAAATACCCAGATGGCAGGGTATTCACAAATAAACAACTTCTGTTGAATGGCAGAGGAGGAGAAAATTCAACCAAAATTGAAAATGCGTAGTCTCTAGCCACATAACCAGGACTTTTACAGACTAGGTGATGGCTGGTTTTACCCTGCCTCCTTCTCACAGATCAGGGGGGTCCTTTTCTGCTCCTTCTTCAAAAATGTCCCTGAAAAATGAGCTTGGTGGGTTAGTGCTATTTTTAAACCAATTTGAATGGGGCTTGTTTCATAAGAGTGACAAAACGTGTGTGTGTGTGTGTGTGTGTGTGTGTGTGTGTGTGTGTGTGTGTACGTGTTTCAGTGAATCTGAGGTTTTCAGCAGAGGACATGCCACACCTCAGCATGACAAAGGGTTTATTGATTAGTGGTGATGGAGGTGGGAAGAATCCTCGAATATTGGAAGACCTGAACCACGTCTCACACACAGAGATCCTCCTCCCCAAACCTACATGGCATCCCTGATCCACCTTGCATAACTTCTGTACTCGGGGAGTGAGGGGAGCAGAGAACTACTTAGTCATGGCTTGATGCATGGGTCATCTCCTTTATTAACCCTAATTATTCAATGTTCCCGACGGTGGGTTTTCCTGAATGACAATAAACAATCTTCCAGCGCTTACTACCAGGATCTGGGGCACGAGCCTGGGAGACAGTGATCACGGAGCTGATCTTTAATCAGTGTGATCGGTAATACCCTCTCATCTCCCTCCTCGGGGGCTCCTGGCCTTTGCAACTTGCCTTGGAGATTTTGGGTTAAGCCTAAGTCCCTCCTGTATGTACCCTCAACTCCCGTCTCTGGGTCAAGCCGGGCCTACTAAAGGGAGACAGAGGACAGCTGCTCGGCATGGAGGACACCTTCTGGCGGCCCATCAGCAGCTATTTATTTTTAGCTCCATGAATGCATGCATGTATGCATGTGAGAGTGTTGCTGCAGTGGGGAAGCGTGCAGCCTGGCGGTCAGAATGAGAACTAGGTGGCCCTGGTTCTTCCGCCCAAGATGACTTATCACCTAGGCTCATTGGATGCGGCCCAACAGAGAGGAAAGCTTCCCCTTCAGTGTTTCAATGAAGTCTTCTGAGGTTCATGACAATTTCAGGCTAACCATGTGTTTAAAGGCCCAGAGTCGGTATGTTTCTGGAGAGGTGAGAGTAGGTACGGGTAAGCATAAGCTCACATTCACGGAAACCATGCCGTTTCTCTATAAGCTACATAAACTCTGTAAGGAAGAGACGATTTAGAATAAGGTGGCTTGCTTTCTATGGCAGTTGGCTGCTATTGTGGCTGAGGCTGAGACCGAGGCGGGTTCATTTAAGATCCCTTTGGGGGTTCCCTAACAGCTTCCAGCAAACCCTGAGTATAGCCCTAAAAATTAGGTAGGGTTGGAAATATAAGAAATGTGCTTAGACTCTGCATCTCAAAACTTTGAGAGCAGCAGCCCAAATGATGCCAACAGAACCTTGGCTGCCCGGCGAACTCCAAGTCTCTGCCCCTTCCACAGAAGGGCATTCCTTGGCTTTGTCCATATCTTACTAGGGTGATCAAGCCGACCAGGTAGGTAGATGGGGAGGCCGGACTGGAGAGGAGATGCCGAGGAAGCTCAGCAGAAATGTTTACAGAAAGTTAGGCCTCCAGAGCCAGCCTCTCTGCTTTTTGTACACACCAAGCAAGTCCTTTGGCACGAGCCTGAACTGGAGCTGGTGACATTGGCTTCCTCAGCAGCCCTACCATTCTTTGCTAAGGGCTGTGCTGCCCAGTTCCTGTTGGGGCAGTCAAGCTCAGGACCCAGGGAATTAATAGCCTGAGGTGGAACCTGTCCAAGATGCAAATGGCCTTCTGCTCTGTCAACTGATGTCTGGGCATCCCAAGCATGAAGAGGACTTTCTTCCCCTGATGCTCCCACAGAGGGCCGGTAGGGGTAGGCTGTTGTCACAAAGCCCTTGAAAAGAACCGAGTCTCCTTTCTTTCAGGATCAGTGAAACCCAGAAATGTCCTGCCTGTGTCTTCTCTTGTCGCCTCTCCAAGCACCAAGAAAAATGCCAGTGGGTAAAGTACTGGGTGTAGAGGAGGAAAACAATCTCTGCTCCCAGGAAATCAACCAATCGTCTATCAGGGAAGAAGTCCAGGGAAGAGACTCCTCTTTGTCTAAAGTCATCTCCCTCAGGGAGCAGAATTATTTTGGTCTAAGTAATGTATGGGGTGAGGGGAGAATAAACCACTAGTCATTGAGTACCTACTATGTGCCAGACACTGTGCCAGGTTCTTTACTTAAGGCAATGCTATAGGTGTCATTATAATAATGACACCTGCCCCATTGCGTTGTGGAGCACAGAAATCACTTCAAAAAATAGTAGTTATGATTTCTCCCCCATTTTATAGCTAAGGAAGCAGAAGACAGATAGTTTAAGTGGTCTGTTCAAAAGTCCTAGAGCTTGGCATTGTACAATTAGGGATCCAATCAAATTCATGTCTTTGTGGCTTCGCTATTTATGCAAACGTTATATCATGTTGCCTCTAACTTTTATGTTCCAGTTCTAGGCTTCATTAGTTGAAACTAGAGATGTCTGGGACTTTCTCAGTAGTGACTCCAACAATGAAACTGGTTTATTCCTCCTAATGAGCCCCGTTAGTCAGTAGGCATGCCCACTCACAAGGCTATCTGCCTGGGAAGAGACATGCTCCATCCTCTACCTGGGAAAGCCCCAACTCATCCAGAACTCAAAAGGATTTATCCGAAGCCAGCCAGTGTGGATTGTAGATGCAGTGAATGACGGGTGTAGCCATTCAGGAGGCTACTACACCCGCCAGGTTCCCACCTCCACTGTGGAAGCCCCTTAGATGGCACCAAGGGGAGTTAGAAATCCCCCTGCCCAGGCTTTCAAGAAAGCTGTCTTAAGGCAAGAACATTTTGTTTGGTTCCCCATCGGAGTCCTCCTTCACCATTTAGAAACTGGCATCCCTGATCATTTTGATTCTGAAAATTTTAGAGGCTAAAACCATTAGCACAGTGGGGGAGTTGATCCACAGCATGCATAATACAAGCTATTCCACGATCCCCTTCCCTTATTAAATACATGTTTTCATCACTTACCCCGATCAAGAGGTACATTCTGTCTCAGGAAATATCTCCTTCTAGAAGCCAACATACTAGGAGATTTGAGGTGATATTTTTAAGGACCATTTGCATGCTGGAGGAAAGTGGCTATAATTTCACCCCACCCCCTTTTTAGTTGCCATCAGCACTCAAGAGTCTCAACTCTCTCTCTACCTGAAAGCAAGTGCAATGTTCAACACTGGAATAGTGAAGACAAGCTATGCTCTCTGCACACCTCTTTCCAATGCTTTCCTCCCTACACCACTGTGAACTGCCGGATGCCTTGGAGAACCAGACGTTAGGTTTCCAATGCCTTGTCGATAAGAAGGCACGTTTGGGAGAATGGGGACCTAGAGAGCCACCCAGGAATATCTAGAGTGAGTTTCATGGTGAGGATCTAAGCAAAGACAAGGAAGCCAGAGCAAGCACATGATAGGGGGCTGAGGCTGCAGGGGTAGGCGTGGGGTGGGACTCAGGATGCCAGCAGAGGCTACATAAAAAAAAGAATCAGAGCTTGAAAAAGCATGGACCATGGGGAGAAAGGAACAATCTGTAGAGTGCTTCCAGATACCTGCATGAATTTGGCCTTAATCTTGTGGTTAGTAAACAGCTATCTACCCCACCTGAATTCAGTGGGCAGAGGAAGCTCAATTACAAATTCATGGGGGAGGTCTGTTGGTTCCGAACTAGCTACGCTTGTTATCCTTTCACTATTAGAGCAGTCTTGAAAGTAGCTGCCAGTCTACTAGGCTTGGATCACTATATCTGATAGGTCAACAGTAAAACGTGGGCATTCCATTCTTTAATTCCTAGTCCACTGACTACAGGTTGTGAAACAGGGGCAGGGCAGACTAAGGTATCTGCTGGGTTGGCCAGGCTATGAGTTAAATGATGAAGTAGGTCTGAATCTCGTCGTGAGAAGAGAGAACTTCAGCTTGCCTGTGAATAACTGGCATCTTCCATTAGTTCTAGTTTACCCCTCAAAGTGGACATAGATGTGGGTAGAGAAACTACACTTTCTACGTATAGTAGGTTTTCTGAGATCCATGCTCTTTGAAGTGATTGTCTTTGAGACAGAGAGCAGCACTTTAGTCTCAACAAATTCTGATCTGTTTAATCTTGTGGATCTGTTTTGTGTTATAGAGTTTTGGGTTAACATTGTGAGGCTGGACTAAAGGGCATTTGAGTCCATAAGAACTAATCGAGAGACAAATCTCACATCCTAACAGGGTGGATCTGGCTCATCAGCACTGGGTTTCTGAAGTCATCACACATCACCCTAGACAGTGCTGGCAAATGTCACTTACCTCACCATCCAGGAACCTGCGGCTCAGAAACGAGGAAGCAAAGCCTTGGGTCTCAAATGAAAATGTCTAGAGTGAAGCCATCGCAATGTGGTAGGATGAAATGCAAATTTAATTGGACGGGGGTGAAAACTGAGATGATTCCATCCTGTGTTTGGGGGCAATCCAATTCTGAGGCTCTTTCTCTTTCCTCCCTACCCCCATGTTCTCAATCACTCCAAACAGTCACGAATAAGCTCTTTCGCTGTGTCTGACTGGGATTAAGGGATTGCTGGTCCTTCCATCTGGTGTCAATTACATCACATTACCTTGGGCACCTGTACTGAGTGTGAATGCTCTGGCAGAGAGTCTCGCAACTTCATTTTAGAAGAGGTAGGATTTTCTGTCGGCTTCCCTGACCTGGGGGCTGAGTGTTGGGCAGAGTCTGGCCGGAGACAAGGGTGGGAGAGAGGGAGCTCATGTTAGCCACCTGGGTATAACTCAGAGGGAAACTTGCCAAACAGAAAGCAAAGCCACCACCCATGAGAAGGGCACCTCAGAAAAAGAGCGGAGAGGGTAATGAATGGAGGAAGGATGGTGATCGGGGAGGAGCAATTATGGCGAGGGTTAGTAGGAAGATGAACGTGAGCAGCAATATTGCAGAAAGCACGAGGCAAAGGGTGAGGTGAATCCTGGGTGTTTGAGAACTGCTTTGAAACCTCATCTGGTCTCCTCCATCGTTGGTGCTCCTACAACAAGCAAGAACGAAAAGGATATGGTGTCAGCGATCTACATTCCATCATTCACAGTTCCTTGTGAGTGTTCAGTCCAGGCACTCCCCTTCCCTCCTTCAATGGTACCATTTTGATAGGGAACAAGACACGGATTCTCAAGGCTACAGTTAGGTAAAGAGATGCGCAGGCTCACCAGCAAGTGGCTAAATACGAGTGCACTCCAAATTGGCAGGTCTAGACCAACTATTCACCAAGAAGTCAACATTTCTGGCAAAGTAGTTTGTGGGATTAACAGGTCTAACCAGAGAGACAGCCGCTTCTATTGGTGGCTGGGGGTCAGGAGGTGGCATCATGGGCAAACATTTTAAATCCAACCACTGTGTTGAGGACAGTGAGGGCCCAATTGCTCAGGAGGTACTGCAGAAAGCCTCCTCTTATAGCTGCTCTGTTACTGTCAGCAGATACCACCCTGATCCCATCACGATATCACTCTGCTTCTAGTGGAGGAGGCAATTAGGAGATCCTGAATTGGGGTGGGAGTGGAGGGGGGTGTTGGGTAATATATGGTGTGGCAGCTGCCCCATTGTGTAGATTTAGGGACATAGCAGTGAAACTGGAGACCAACACCCAAACCAACAAGGACTGGGAATCCTATGACTTACCCATATCTCATTTCCCCAGGAAGAACCAATGTGGATGTAAGTGCTATGAGGTTCTCCTGCTTGAAGAGGATTACATCCTTGCATGGTTCCGGAGAGTTGAAATAATATTTTCGATTCTCCCCCCGGCCTACATACCTTTAAAATGTAGGCTGGTGAGAGACCAGCCTTAAAAAGGTAAGTGATTTGTGTGATTCCTAATCCCCAAATGGCTCAGTATCAAGGAAGCTCAATTATGAACCAACCTGAAACAGGGAAAGGAGTGACTCAGGACAGGATCTGTATGTAAATCAAGGAGGTGGCTTCACAATATTTATTTTCCGCAGTTAAAAAGCCCAGTAGAGACCTGTTTCAACCAACACCAACTAGAAAGTCAGCAGTTCAGCTGAGAATGAAGAATCCCGTCTTAACTCTGCCATTTGCTCCTAACCAAAATCTGGAACACATCACTCAACATCTTGAGTTCCGACCTTATGAAATGTGTGTGCCTGCCCTACCTACCTCACAGGATTTTATTTAAACAAAACAAAACAAAACAACAACACAGAAATGAACACTTCCCACACAATTAATGAAAGTCCTTCTTAGTCACTGTGGGCATTACTCTGTGGGCATTACTCTTTCTTCAGTCTGGGCTGCGCAGAGACAGCCCAGATTGGACAAGCATTGTCATGCAATTGTCTCTTGGGCTGGATAATTTTTTTTAAAAAAAAAAGCAAGGTTGCCAAAACGTTTCGGTTTGGCTCAGTGGTAGAGCGTCGGTCTGCAGACTGAAAGGTCCCAGGTTCGATTCCGGTCAAGGGCATGTACCTTGGCTGTGGGCACATCCCCGGTAGGGGGTGTGCAAGAGGCAGCTGGTCGATGTTTCTCTCTCATCGACATTTCTAGCTCTCTATCTCTCTCCCTTCCTCTCTGTAAAATATCAATAAAAAATATTTTTTTAAAAAAAAGCAAGGTTGAAATGCTCTAGGACCCAGGAAGTTGATGGAGCAATCCCAGAGCCAGCACAATCTACTTATATCAGGTGATGAGAACCAGTTTCGATTCCAATTTCACATCATATTTTGGTTCCTACTTCTCTTGAGTTCTCTCTCAGGAGAATTCCAGGTTGCTGAGGTGGTCTGCTAGTCTCTGGTGATGCCAGGAATGTAATCCCTCAAGATCTTGGCTGCCTCCGTTTATAAAACCCTGCCACACGGAAGTTAAGATGCTTAGCACCGTGTTGGCGCCCAGTAGATATTAGATGAACTTAGAAAGGAGGCAGAAGAAACCATATCTGCAGTTTTACCTTCCTTGGTGCCTCAGGATACCTTATTTGCTCCTTGTTTCAAGGCACCGGGGTGTTCAGATGCCTCAAGTTGATCCCCACAGGGCAGGGCAGATAACTGCTTTGGAGTTTCTATCTAAGAGCCAGTAGAGGGAGCTCCCGAGTAAAACTGCTCTTCTCTGGTCCACATTTCCTTCACTTTGCTCTAAAACCAATCTCTGCCCTACAGGTCAGGGACTTTTTCTCAGAACACGGGAGAAAACTGGAGCCCTCATTGAAAGACCTGGGCCCAGTCCTGCTTTCAGGACACCAGTGGTTCTTGAACGTTAGAGACAGCTTGAGTCCCACGCCAAGGTTCACCCTTGGGCTCCAGTTCCAACTGGGAATAATGAAGATAATTCCTAATGGGGCTGATCCCAGATACCTGAAGCTAACACTTTCCTGGCCCTTGGAATTTTGAATATGTCTGGTTTTCTAGTCATCTTCTTCCCTCAAACACCTAGAGTATAGTCACGAAAGGACCTTGCTGTAAACCTGTTATGAGGCAGCCATGGAGCTTGGACGCTGGTAAGCAGCAGATTGAAGGGGATAGTCTTTGCCTGCTCTTAGGAGCCTTTAAACACAAGTAAGAACCCGAGAAACCCAATTCTGGACGTGGCATTTCTCTCAGATAAAAGACCTAAAATGGCTGCCAAAAGGTGGCAGGATCGGGACTTTGCAGAGGCTCTGGGCCACGTTTGTCCCCAGTTCCTTCTCTTCTCAGATGCTTCAGGTCAACCAGATGGCACAAACCTGTTTTCTTATCCTTATTTTCTGGCTCAGAATGAATCAATGCAACAGTAGGAGCCCCAAGAGATGATGGGAGATCTTTCTAGGCTTCCTTATAATTAACATTTGCTCACAGTTTGCTTTTGATTAGAAGTGGCCTCATTTCTTTTAGGGTACCCAAGGGGCTCTGTGCCTCATCTACTTACAGGGTGATACAAGACTCAGAGTAAGGCAAAAACTTGCCATCCAGGAAGGTTAAAACATCGGAGAGGTTCTCTGCCCCCTTCCGCTGGCATGACACCAAGAGTAACAATAGCTGATATTTATGGAGTATTTACTAATCTCAGGTATTCTGCTAAGAGGTATGTATACATTATTCCACTCAATTCTTATAGGAACTCAGTGAAACAGTTCTTATTACAATTTCCATTTTAAAGTTGAAAAGCCAGGGCTTGGAGAGGCTAAATAAACTGCCCTAGGTAATAAAGCTGATAAGTATAATAGCTGGTATTCTGAAATACAGAACAGCCCCCCCTCTGGGCTCTAGCTGGGTCCTCCACAACTGACAATAGTGGAGTTGCCTTCCCTTCAGGATTAGGAGATGTTTCCAAGGGCGAGGAGAACCTGGGACTTAACTCTTGTTAAGTCCCAACCAGAATCAGTGGAAACACCTGATATCTTTCTCAGTCTATTGTCCCATTTCCACAAGGCAAGGGCATCCGATCTCAGGAGGAAAAGTTGCTCCCAGGATGAAGCAGTCTACCTTCTTTTTCTTCTCTAAGATAATCCTTTGGACGAAAATTATTCAATTTGCTCTGCATAGCAGTCATGAGATTGCATACATTATGGGGCTGGTTGACTCTGATCCCTTGTTTTAGGAATGAGGGAAGTGAATCACCGAAGTTTGCTAAGTTAGGGCAGCAGAGCCTGGACTGGAACCCTAGCTTTGACTCCTAGTTCAGTCAACCTGTCTGATCAGAGAGTCTCTGCAGAATGGGGCACCGATAAGAGAAGGTAGTTATGGCCACTGATGTGTGAGTCTGCTGATGCTCAAGAAGCTACCTTCTAGAAAAAGAAAGTGAGGTATTCCTCTGATCTTTTTAAGAAAGCTGGAGCCTGGAAGAAGAGTCAGCTGGACCCAGGTCACAGGCCAAGTTAGGAGGGAGCTCAATGATTTCTATTCCCAAGTATCCAGTTCACCAGATTCCCTATCTAGCTTTTAAAAATCTGAGAGCTTATAAACCAGTAGGCTGGTGTAGAAGAGGAGAAAGCCTCTCTTGCCTTGGTGTAAGTGGATAAAGGAGTTTTCAGGGAAAGATGGTGGCTCTTTTGCTCTTCCCTTTTCTCTTGCATCACCTCCGTAAACCATTTCTGTTTTCCAAATCTGTATGAATTCATATAGAAAAATAAATTGCTGAAACTGGTTTGGTTCAGTGGATAGAGTGTTGGCCTGCAGACTGAAAGGTCCCAGGTTTGATTCTGGTCAAGGGCACGTACCTTGGTTGCGGGCACATCCCTAGTAGGGGGTGTGCAAGAGGCAGCTGATTGGTGACTCTCTCATTGATGTTTCTAACTCTCTATCCCTCTCTCTTCTTCTCTGTAAAAAATCAATAAAATATATATTTTTTTAAAAAAAAAGAAAAGTAAATTGAAGCAAATAAAGCTTGTAATAAATAGTATCCTAACTCCTCAGACTAAGGCTAGGTTAAGGTTATTCCCTGCAAAGCAGGTCTTCTCAGGCTTGGTGGTTCTTACTACCCAAGATATGGTGGTCAGGGGAGGTCCTGTAGTCCTGGGTCCCGTGAACCCTCACATAATCAGCCCATGGGCTTCCAATAGGATGAACTGCCATAAGCCTGTCTTCTTCACCAAATGTTACCAGGAGTCTCTGGAACTAAAAATCTGTATCTTAATGGATGGGACCTGTTGCTCTTTCCCAACTGTCCATCCACACTCATATACACTCATGGATTAAAGGATTCCTGATAGAACAGGACACAGGATAGACAGGTTTAGGACAGGGAAATGAAGCTTGTGGTGGCTACTGGTCAGGAAAATGTTTTGTAAAAATCCAGGGTTACCAGAAGAAGAATGGGGACTTCCAAAGGCCTCTTTCACATTCTGGACTCTGAGTGCTATGGTGGCAAGCAGGATGCATGTCTTAGAATGAGTTCTCAGAATGAAGGACATGGCCTGCTATCTAGTGGGCCCTCCATAAATTCTTGCTGAGCTCCAAATTTTGATAAGGCCTTGGGGTCCAGTAAGGGATTACTTTATTCTGTCCTCCATTTTAAAATGAGGTCATTGAAACTCAAGATCTGGATGAGGAGTAGATAAGATAGTCCTGCTTCCCTCCAAGGAACTACTGAGGGAGTCTCACGATGACCAAGGAGGACTTGGAACATCTGCTCCAGTGGAAAGGAGGAGCAGAGAGTCTCCAGGCTCGAGTGAGTCAAATGCAGAGATCTTCTCACCCATAGTCTTGGGGTCCAGACTTGTGTTGAACATTGACCTGGCCCCTTTCTTCTCACCAGGATGCCTCCTCATTCAGAACTGGAGGTTCTTGGGTAGAGGGTGAGGGGGGTTATGGGCTATGAGCTGAAGTGAAAGCTCCAGGAAAGTTTCTCAGGCCTGCCCCTGGCTTAGCTGGGTCAATGGAGAACAGTTCCTCTGGCTTTCAGTGGGGGAAAGAGAGGGGAAAATAGATTTTATTCAGTGTCTCCGAAGAGGAGTCCCTATGTATGTGGAAAGTTCTAAGAATGATGCTACTAGCTTGAGAGAAGGAAGAACCTACTCAAGAAAAAAGGCACATGATAAAAATGACACCCTACAACATGCTATTAAAAGGTGCTTTCAAGTCACTTTTCTGGTGCTTCCTTGGTCCCATGAATGGCCAGAGGTGAAATAACAATAAAAATAACAATAAAGTGGTAATATATCAGCCATTTGGTATATGCCAGGCACTGTGCCAGGCCCTTTGCAAATAACTCAATGAACCATCGTATCATAACTCTTTGAGGTAGGTACAATTATTACTATAATTTTAAGTTTAAAGAAAACTATGCTTTGGGAGTTTATATAACTTGTCAAAAGTCACAAAACTAAATACAGGAACCAAGAACTGAAACAAGACCTGTTTGGTTTTAAAACCTGAATGGTTCACCATCATACTGTACTTAGGACACTGTAAGAGCCCTGACTATGAAAGACCTATGTCTACCTCTATTGCTGAGTTAGGAAAGAGAGGAAGGCAGGATTATTATTTTTTTAAAGTTAACATCTGCCTCTGTGCACACATATGTAGAGCACTCTAGAGTGCTTTCGATTAAGCCACCAACTTCTCATTTCATTCTCAATGGAGTAGGTCAGTGGTCAGCAAACTGCGGCTTGCAAGCCACATGTGGCTCTTTGGTCCCTTGAGTTTTTAGCAAAGGCCAGCTTAGGAGTACCCTAATTAAGTTAATAACAATGTACCTACCTATAAAGTTTAAGTTTTTAAAAATTGGCTTTCAAAAGAAATTTCAATCATTGTACTGTTGATATTTGGCTCTGTTGACTAATGAGTTTGCCAACCACTGGTGTAGGTGAATATTTCCATTGTTCAGGAGAGATAAGCAGGTCACAGAGAAGCTAAATAATTTGCCCCAAAATCATACATCCACTTGGTTGCCTGAATTTACATGGTTTGATGGCAAATCTGTGGCTCTTTGTAATATTTTGCCACAATAATGAGGCATACTCAGAGTCAGCTAGCTTTTATTAAACACACACCAGGGGTCAAGCACTGTGATAGGCTCATTCACAAGCAGTAAATACTCATTGATTGGTCTTCCAGTCCACTAACTGGGCTGTCACTGCATCAGCTTCCAAGTCTAGTAAGGGTTACACAAAAGAATAAGTGAGAGTAATTCCTCTCCCTCTATTCTCTAAGTATTTACAGTAGCTTACTTCAAGCTAAATACTTAACCAAAAGGTGTTACTGTCATCTAAAGAACAAGGCAAGAAAGAAAAACTAGATTAAGGATGAAAAACACAACTCTCAAACTCCCTAAACCAAGTGTCTTCCTTCTCTAGATTGGATGTATTTTTAATACCTTCCTATTTCCAATCTAGTCCACCTCACATTTCTGAGGTGCCCTCTAGCTTTGCTCCTTAGAGGGTAATTGATGAAGAAAGGAAAGATTCCCTTTGCACTGGGGTCTATCAGAAATATAGGATTGTCTTCTTGACCTTTTGAGTCTCAAGCTCTACTTCTCCCATGTCAACATCAATTGAAGTTACTGCCAGTCATTTCTGACCAAGAGATTACTGGGCAGACATTGGAGTTGTGGTGAGATAAATAATAACTAAAAGCAATAAGTGCTAAATAATTAGTCCAATTACTCATGAAACAAGCTAAGTATTATTTTATTCATTTGTAGATGGTGGACCTAAATACATATCAAGCAGAGGATATGCTTCATGGAGCCAAGCTTGAAAGTGATGGGTAGAGATTGGGTAGATACTTAATTTTCAAGGTGTGGGTTCTACCCCAAGGCTTCAGGAGACCCAGAAGGATCAACAGATGAACTCTCTCTTCAAAGCTGTGACACCATAACCAGGAAGTGGTGGAATTTTCACAGAGTATGACTTGGAAGGAAAGAAAATCCCAATGGATCAAAAATGGAGGCTTGCTAAAGTTTTGTTGCTGCAGACAGGATGATTCTCTTGATGAGGGAAGATAAGCCAGAGAGTTCTCAGCCTGGGACCTGAGTTACTTCTCACCTACTCCTGCTCAGGATGGCTTCATGGGCATGTGACATAGTCACATGTGTATAGTCACATGTGTATAGTCACACATGTGTATAGACACACATGGCCCTGTGCTCAAAAGGGCTTTGTGCTTGGTTTAATACTCTGTTGTCATTGTCTTGAGATTCTTAATAACTCTATCTTTGAACTTGTGCTTTGTAAGAAAAGTCTGCAGGGAAATGCCTGGGTAGAGAAGATATGCATACTACACATGTCCACCAGCCTTGCAGCCCTGCAGTGTTGGCAATATCCTAATAGCACAGAATTTCAGTGTGAGCTCAAGTGAGACTCAAAGCAAGTAAATGGTAGTCTATGACTAAGTAAGTGGAAACACTGCCAGTACCTGGAGATCATGCTTTTTGAAACAGAACTCCCTTCAGATGCAGAAAGAAGGGTTCTACCCAAACACTAAGGACCAAAGAACCCTATCATCTCATTGCTTACTGGTGTTCCTTCCCTGCATGTGCTGAAAACGATGACATAGAGGGAAAGGGAAGGATAACATAGTTCCTTTTCCTTTCAGTCCTTCCTTACTTATCAGCAAGCTCAAGTCGGAATGCTGGTGGAACGTTCACACATAAGAAATGAAATACCATAAAGGCAGTTGAGTTCATTTTGTTCAATTGTTCTGGTAAGAACAAAATACATATGCATGTACGACCTATGAAATACCAATTATGCAATTTCAGTGATTCTGCAAACGGATTAAATGTTCTTATATTTGCATATAAAACTACCATTGCACAACATAAAGATGAGTGGTAAAATTCATGCTAATAATTTAAAATTTTATTTAGCACGACATTAAACAGCAAATTACAAACCATCACAAGTGGAGAGAGATGGCGGAAGAAAGAGAAAAACTTTGTATTTTAGTCCCTTTAATAGCACTTTTTCCTGGGTTTTGAACAAGGGGCCCTTCATTTTCATTTTATACTAAGCTCCATGCATTATGTAGCTGGCTCAGCTCCTGGCCTTATTTTCTTATAAGAAACCAAGGAGACACATCAGGTCTCATCAGTGGTGATGAAGGGACAAGGTAGACTTCATTCTTCTCATAAGTGGGTAGACATCAACTTGTAGGAATGCTCTCCAACGTCGAGTGAAGGGGGAACTGACACTCCTGAATGAGTATGAGGAAACCCAAGGCAAATTCAGGTTCACCACATACACTCAGGGACGTCAGATCCACCCCTAAACCGGATGTGGCAATTCTCCACTGGCATCTTCAGGCTTGATAGATGAAGAGGTCCTCTCTTGTGTGAAGCTCATGAGCTCAAAAGTGGAGAGAGCTCTGCGCACGCGCACACACACATACACATGCGTGTTGTGGCCTTGTCACACATATGTGCATCTATACTGCATATATGTGTTTGCATGTGTTGTGTGCCTGGGCCCTTGGTGTCTTTACATGGATCTCAGAGGGTTGGCTGGTGGACATGAAACACCTTCAAGGTGAGCGTGGAAGTGGTGTCCTCCTAGGATTTAGTCCTCAGGAGACCTCAGCTAAGACTAGCAAGTGATACCGATGGGTTTGTGGAACTGTGAGGACACATGCCTATACTTCCAGGACCCACTTTTTCTTGTAACCACTTTTGATGTAAAAGGAGACAAACGCTTGTTGACTTAGGTAAAGAACAGACACAACTTCCTTTTGAGGGGCATGATATAGGAGACCCTATTACTTCCTAGGCTGTGAAAGACTGTCCCCCTTCTGCCACTGAACAAAAAATGGTGTGGACTGTAGATGGCAGGCATGCTGGCCTGGCTTTCCTCCACACCAGCAAGGCCATAAGGGTGGAGTTGCCCTCTGCTCTGCTTCTCCTCCCTGCCCCACCCCCATCTTCCCCCGAGGTGGACAGCACTTCATTCCACGAGCAGGCTCTGTTCCAGTGTGTGTGCATCTCACCTCCAGTCCGATTTGTGGGTAATCCTTGCCTTTTGGGTTATTCTAGGTCTGGAGCCATGACAGCAGCATGTTGATTCTAACCTCCACACACCCTCCCCAAATCTACTCCCCACCTCCGCTGAAATAAATTTGTGTGGATTTGGTGACCCGGCTGGAGGAAAAGGCTGCACCCCACTCCTTGAGAATCACATTCCCATCCAGGTGGTCTTCACTGCCACCAGCCCCGTCCAAAGAACCACAGCCTTTGGCCTTCCCCAGTTTTTCCAAGAGCATTCTAGCCAGACATGCACATGGTGCCCCCACACACATATTTAAAGACCCAGTGGAAGGAGGTGTTCCACCTCCCAGAAGTGGCTGCTCTTCAGAGTGGCGGTGATTCAGCTTTCCTGGAGATCATTGCAGGGGAACACAGCACTGCCACTGCGAGCGCTGCCTGCTTCCCAAGGCTAAAAAAACAAGTCTCACACATGGGATTCCCACGGACGAATTCTGGCCAACACCGGGGGCTAAATTCCCCCCATTAAACAGAGAGTCCAGGACGAAGGATCCCGGGTGGCAGTTGGGGTGACAATAGCTTCTCAGCCCTTTCAACCCTCTGGAGGATTTGAACTCTTGTTGTCCAAAGTCAAATGGCTGATGTGCAAAAGTCCCCCCTTTTCATCCCTCCACCTCTCTTCCCCAAGCTCCTTGCTAACAAAGAATGACCCTCTTTGCCACACACAATAAAGCCTGGTGGATTTGCCCAGATTAAAGAGCCCCTTGAAGTCTCTGTCTAAACTAATCTCCTCAGGAGAAACACTTGTTGATAACCACCTTGCTTTGTGGAGCAGCAGGGAAACCGGGCCTCGCTGGAAAAGCTGGCCTCTGACCTCCCCCACATGGCACCAGGCACCATCCCATCCATGACCTCATAGAACGCACCCCCCCCCCCCACCTTATCCTGTAAGCTTCCGCCTCCCCCCGCCCCCGCCTCCGTTACCTTCTTCACTTCAAGCTGAACCATCTTCACACCAGCCTCCTAGAGCAAGGAGGCCAGCCCAGCGGCTCCCCAGACTGTGAGAGGCCCTGGCTGGTCGCCAGCCTTCCCCTCCTTCTCCGCCGCCCCCAGGATTTAACCCTCCACCCCGCGGGGTTCAGCCTCTCTTCATGCTGCAAAGTTTGCCAGGCGCCTGCTCAGGCGGTTTTCCCTGCACAACGGGCCCTAAGAAATCATGCATAAAGATTTCCCTCTACAGGTGGTTGTGAGCTGCAGCAGTTTTTGCTCTTGCAATGGGAATGTGTTTGTTGTTGTTTTTTTTTTAAATTTCATTTTACCCACTAAAAAACAAACTGTTTTTGCTTGCACCCACTAAAGACTTAGTATTTTCTCCAAACAGTGGGGAGAGAGAGGTTACATTCTTTTTGCAAATGTTGCCATTAGCATAAGGACCACCATTCTCTGACGCTCTATCTTCCCACACTCCCCCCACTGGGCTTTGACATCATAAAGCCTTTTGGGAACTAAATTTTTATGTGCAAAATAATTACAACAATGAAGACACTTGGTGGATGAGAATCAATCCAAAATATGACAAAGTGGGAGAAGCACTTGCTCACTGCATAACCCCCTCCACCCTCCCATCCCCCTGACGCCACAAAACATTAGGGTGGGGGGAGACCAGACAGCACCCCCTCCCCGGTAGGTATACCACCACCACATTATCTTCCAACTGTCATGCCTCCTACAACCCTCTCTCTCCCTCTCTCCTTCAGCCTTCCCCAGCCCCTCTGTCTTTCTCTCCCCTCCACACACACACACACACACACACACACACACACACACACAGCCCCCCCCCCCCCAATCCTGCTCCAGAAGTCTAGGTAATTTGTACACATGTAAGTATTCAATGAAAAAAGACAGTAATCATGGCCAGCCACACAGATCCACTCCTCCAAACATTCGCCAACTGACATCATAAACTTTGCAAAAGGCAAACACAAGACAGTGCACGGTATATAACCTACCTTGGCGAGCTCCTTCACTTTTTGTGCAAATGTTTTCCCCCTCCGCACGCTTTGCACGGATTTCTAGGGAAATTGGGGAGGACCGGTGAGGGGGTGGAAGAGGTGAGGGGATGAGGGTAATATAAATAAAAGGGAGCGTTTTAAATGCATCACGCAAAAAAGAAAAAAAAGAAGAAAAAAGCTGGGGATTTCACGTTATGTCTGCACTCTTCCCCAAGCAAAGCAAAACAGTTCCCGTTCAGTGCCAGACTTGGTGGGAGAGGGAGGGGGAGAAGCGGGGTGAGGGAGGGGGGAGAGAGGGGGGGGGGAAATGAGGAGAGGGAGGGGAGAGAAAGGCAGAGGGTGGGAAAGGCTGAAGGAGAGAGGGAGACGAGAGAAAGGGAGGAAATGAGAATGGAATAGAGGAGGCAGAAGAGAGGGGAGATGAGCGGGAAGGGAGGAGGAGAGACGGAGGAGAAAGGAGGGGGGGAGCCGAGGGAAGGAGCGGAGCGAGGAGGCAGCCCCCCTCCCACGCTCCCACCCCCGCACATTCAGGCACCTCCTGAGTAACTGATCAGAGCAAAAAAAAAAAAAAAAAAAAAAAAAAAAAAAACCCAACTCCTCGCCCACGTTCCAAAGCCCCCGTTTGGGGACTGGGTCCCGAGGCACTCACGCTCGGGGTCTATTTATAGACAGACCCCACCGGTAGGCATTGCATTCTGAACGTAAATGTGTGTCTGTGCGCGCGAGCGCGCGCACGGATCACATACGGTGGTTCCGTTGACAGGTATGGTTTTTTATTTTATTTTAATCTGTATATTTTTGACTGCGGTGCTTTTGATTCTATCTGCCTGGATTTTCTTTTCTTTTCTTTCTTTTTTTTGCATCAGGAAACCATGCATCTTTTCAAGGTGTTGGGGAGGGGGACCGAGGGGGTCTTAAAACCCTGGCTACCCCCCTCCCCACACACAGATCCCCCCCAGTAAAGCTGGGGGGATTTGCAGAGTCGGGGCTGCTGAAAAGGCTCCAGCTCTGGCTCGTGTAGCACGCCCAGTTCCAGCAGTGTGTGCTATTGACCTGCATTGACGTCAGTGCGTCATTAGGTCTCCCTTAGAAACACTGACTTTCAAAAATAGTATCAAATTAATTCAGTTGGAGCCTGGTGAAGAAAGGCTACTAGCTGGAATCAGCCATAAAACTCCAGAATTTTCAGCCCTAGATCTCTTCTTTTTTTTTTTTTCTAGGAGCCCAACAGAAATCAGATTGTATGGAAAATGCCATTGATGGGATTTTTGCCCCCCTTAGAAAAGGGACCAAATTAGATTGCAAAACCCAGAACTGCTTCTTCTTCTTTTTTTTTCTCCCTTTCCCTCTCTCTCTCTTTTTTTTTTCTGATCTAAAAATAACCCCTGCTTGAGCTGACTGCGGCAGCTTTTGTGTTGCAGCTCTCTGTTTTTAGCAGTGTGGTCTGGGGAAGGGGTGGGGGGAACACAAGCACAGATTGCCATCTATTGATATGTGGGAAGCCAAGAATTAATTTTTAACAAAACAGGTGTGTCTTATGGTGAGGGTGGGTCATAAAGAAGAAGGGGGCGCCACACGAGAGTTGTATGCCATTCACATGTTTCCGTCTCATGCTTTTCCAATTCATCATTTTTAGGATATGATCCCCACCCCACGTGTCTCACGTGGCCTCTGACCAGCACAGGCAACCCCCATTCATACAAACACAAAGCACCAGCACATTCACACTTAGCAGAGACAGCACATTCATAAGCAAAGGCTCTGGATCTTTCTTCCTCTCATGGCTGCTTGGCAGAGAAGGCATTAGCAGCCCACCAAAATGGGATTAGGTTTAATCTGGGAGATTTTATTTGCCATCTAATCATTAGAGTGCGTTGTCAAAAACCTGCATTTATTTAAAATCTGCTTTTTATAGAGGAGCACCCACCCCCTTCACCTAACAATGCAGCTTCAATTGGTCCGTCTTATAACTATTATATATATATATATATATATATATATATATATATATGCATAGAGAAAGTGCCTCCCTCCTGAAAGCCAGGGGGGTGATATCCTCCACTCTCAAAAGCGTTCAGGAAGGGGGGACATTAGATCTTCCTCTTTTCAGAGGAGGCATTTGTATTGTCTTCATTTTTCATATTCCTACCTCCCACCCTTTCTCCCTTACCCACTCTTCTCAGATGTGCTGAGTTTGTGCCTCTGGGTGACAAAAGAATTTGGTTTCTCTGACCCATTCAGTCTTTGCCCCTGCTGAGACTCTTAATGAGGGGACTAATTAGGGCCATTGTGTACAGGGGCACTCTTGGAGGCCACTAGGATGACAAGGGGTGTGTGTTGGGGGTGGGGGGTGGAGGCAAGGAGAGCCCAAGATATATTTAAATCGTATGACTCAAAATTAAGAAGTATTGCATTTTTTTAAAATAAAGCTACAAGGTCAGGTTCATAATCACCCAAACTCTTGTGCTTATCATTATTTCCTAATAGAATGAGGCCCTTCCATTCATTCCCTGAAATGGAGTTGGGAGAGAGAGAGAGAGAGAGAGGAGAGACCTGGGTAAGATCTTGTCGACCTCAACATTTTCAGACAAGGACAGAATATGCATGAGCCTACCATGCCAGGCTAGCAGACCAGGGGAATGGAAGGCAGAGGAAATCAGGCCCCCACTCTTACCCATCTGTCCCTTGCTGAGCCCCAAGGAGGAGCATGGAGGGTGAGTCAGGAGACCGTGGGGCAAGAGTTTATCTAAGGACAATTTCTAGTGTTTGGAGGAAACTTCAACTGATGACAGACTGACCATGTGGTTTCCCTTGTCCTGCCTTGCCCCCCTTCATTCTCTGAGGGTTCTGAGAGGACAAGACAATGGCCAATAGTTAGTGCTGCCACAGCAGCAGCAGCAAAGGGCATGTGCAGTGAGAAAACCCAGTGTTCCCTTCTCTCCCCATAACCAGCACTTACAGACTTGGGTGAAGACAATGACCAGTGGATGCTTCCCAGCCAGCAGGCACCTGCAGACCACCACAAGGGCCCGCAAGGGTTCCCATACACCCTTCATCGCAAATACATTAGTAATTCTCAGAAACCTAAACAGTCACTCATGCACCTGCATACAACCACATTCATTCATATTTTAGCCACAACTGCGGCCACATATTCACCTGCAGAGGCCAGGCAAGTGTGCCCAGCAGGGACACACCTTTAGAACGCTGCATTCTACTCCTCCCCTCTTACACACACACACACACACACACACACACACACACACACACACACACAGACACACACCATCACTGTTTGCCCTGCTTCCTTCTCCCAGGGGGGTTTCAACTCTGAAGTGTGCAAAATGCTGGTAGGAATAAACTCCAGATGGTCACAGCCCCAACCTGTATAAAGACCCACTAACTTGGTCCATGATTAGATAATGGAAAAGATGCCCAAGAGCTGGCAGAGCTACAAATGCCTAGGTGTATGAGGAGGGCCAGTTCTCTTCCTGGCCTGGCTTTCCTCGCTTGGCAGCTGGTGAATACAGAGAGGGCCAAGGGAGGGGCTTATAATGTGGCCCAAGACTGCACAAAGTCCCACTTGGCCTGTTCCGGTCTTGTCCTTTGGGGAAAGGTTAGACTTGTGGAGGGCTGTCAAGTACCGCAGGAGCCAAGACTTGGCGTCCCAAGGCCTTGTCAGCTTGCACATGAAGGATGGGGAGTGGGGGATTCTCCATTTGCCCCTCCACATTCACTTTACACTCTCTCCGTTATCCTCTGTGCCCAGAAAGGTTGACTTCTGTAACAGATTCTATTGATCTCTGTTTCAGCCAATGGGGGACCCTAGCAGGGAAACTGAGGACAGTACTTAGTCCCCATCTGCCTCCTTGCCAAGCTATGGGTTGTCTGGGACTGGGTCCCTCTGCCGAAAGCCAGAGCTGCTGGCAGGTGGCCTCTTGCACAGCTAAGGTTCCCACTGGAAGTCCTCTCTGTGTGTATGACTACATCTAGACCAGCAATTCTAAGACTCTCTAGGTGTGTGAACCTCTTCACCAAGACAGAAGTCCCCAAATGCCTCACGGGCTCCTACTGGCTACCTAAAAAATTCTCCCATCAGAATACTGGGTAAGTAGTGTTTGTTTTAGTACATAAAACACTGTGAGTTTTTCAGTCAAGTACATGGAATCAAAGAATAGATGCCGTAGAGATATTGCTGAGTAGTGGTTAAGGAGAGTTCTGAAAATGGACCATCAGCTCGGCTGTCTACCAGATTTGTTCTCATGGACAAGTTGCTTAATTTCTGTAAGCCTCAGTTTTCTCCTCTGTAAAATGGGAATGATAATAACAGCACCCTACACTTAGAATAGTCGCAAAGACTGTACCAGATAATGTACGTGAAAGTGTAACACAAAGTCTGGGAGAGAGTTAACAAATGTTCGCTATTTAACTACTAATAGTATTAGCATGCATTCTATAGGTGGACTTCTATGGGACATCCAGAACTTTCCAAGTTTTTGAACCAGGGCCAACAATAAAATGTTCATTTTATATCATGACCTGAAGACACACACAAACGCTGAAAGAAAATTGGCATGCATTTTGATATTTCATTTGTTCTATTTCATTAAAAATGGGTATCACAACAATTAATGGAGAAACAGTGATCTGGTGAACCTTCTGGGATCAATGTAGTGAGGACATCCTTGAAGGTGACAGAATAGGGAAAGACCATTTCCTGATGTCTTCTAAACAGGTGTAGTCACATTAACAGGGGAAAATCATTTGGAGATAGTCTCTACAGAATCTGAAATTCACTCAACAAGCATTTGAATGGACTTGTGTATAAGGAGCTAAGAGTTGGGTCTTGAGCTCAAGAACTTATGGTTGAGTAACAGAGTTAAGTTTCATTCACTCATTTATTCAGGTAACAAATTGAGCACCTACTGTGTGTGAGAAAGCACTGTTCTACATCAGTATACAAGACAGAACTTTCCGACCTCACAAAGCTTACTATTTCATGATAGTGACAGATAAATAAATAAACAAATAACCAAGCAAACATACTATGGTTCAGAGAGTGGCAATGGCTCTTAAGAAAAAGGACATGGCTAGTGACCGGTGGGTAGGCCTCTTCTGGATCAAGTAGTCAGGGAACACTTCTCTATGGACAAGGTAGTTGGCCAGAAATATGGGAGTGAACCGTGTAAATTCTGAGAGAAATACTCCTTTAAGAAGAAAGCCAAGGTGCCAAGAGCTTAGTGAGCATGTGAGAAGTAGAGGGGGCCAGATGACATAGGTTCCTGAACATCATGGCAATCTCGAATTACATCTAAATGACATGGGAAACCATTGCAGGATTTTAAGCAGGAGAGCGACACCATCTGACTTGTGGCTTTGTAGGATCCCTCTTGCTGCAGAATGGAGAGCTTATTAACGAGGGCACAAGAGAAACAGTGGGACTGGCCAGGAGGCTATCACTGCAGCCCAGACGAGAGATGTTGGTGGCTTGGACTAGGCTGTCATGGATGGTGGTGGCAAGAAGTGGTTGAATTAGCGGTACCTCCTTTGAAAGTCGCTGCCCCTACACATCCATAATATAGCATGGAAGGTGAGGGGCCAAGAGAGCGTTGTGGGAACTCAAGTGAAAATGACATCTGGCTGAAAGATGATCTGGCATCTGAGCTGTGTCTTCAAGGATGAATGGACAGAAATGGTGAGGAAGGAGAGGACATTCCAACGAAACAGAAGAGCAGATGGAGTGAAGGCATGGAAGAGGGAAAGCAGAAGCCATGTTTGGGGCTCCAGGGTGGTTCTGTGGATTATGAGAGGCCTGAAAGGGTGGAAGAGACTGAACAGGTAGGTTTGGGGTAAATCATAAAGGGCCTGGAGTGCCATGATAGTGTTGGGGCCACTACCCCAATGGAGAGCCACTCCAAGTTTCTAAGGAGGGCTTTGTAAACCAGAGCTCAGCCTTAGAGCTCTGGGTAACTTGGGGCGGCAGGGGAATCCAGAACCATCTGCTTTGGGCCTCAGTAGATTCATTCATCCTGGAGATCTTTGACCTACCCTGATTCTGAATCTTTTGTCCCAGCCAAAACAGCCTTCTCTGTGACCAGTGGACTGACCACAACCATCTCTTCCCCTGTGTCTTTGTTCATGTAGTTCTCAGCACCTAGGTGCTTCCCCGGTGCCTGTCCATTTATTCAAACCATCCCCATTCTTCTCTGGCTCCTTGGTCTCTACTGCTCTCTCTCTCTTCTGTAAAAGTATATGTTTATGCCATTCGTTATGGCTCTTAACCTCATATAACCACTCATATTTCCTTAAGTATATATTTCAAGAATATAGGACGTCCCCCATGAGATATAAATTCTATCCCATCAAGGACCGTACCTGGCACTTCCTTTGTTTTTTTTCCACAATGTCTGGCATTTAATAGCCATCCTATATAATAAAAGCCTAATATGCTAAGACTCCTGATCAATGGGTCATCCATTCAATCAATCAAAGCATAATATGCTAATAATATGCTAAGGCTGCTCAGCCGCTCCCTATGATTTGCATTGACCCCCAGGGGACAGACTCTCTGACCAGTAGGTTACCTTGCCGCCAGGGTCCAGCTTATTGGGACTGAGATGGGCTGGACATGCCCTGGAGCCCTCTTGCAGGCCCTATCTGGCCCTAATCATGCACCGGTGAAGTCCCTTTGCTAGCCTGCACCCTCTTGCAACCCGGATCCCTTGGGGGATGTTGGAGAACCACTTTCAGCCTGATCCCACAAGCTAGGTCGAGGGACCCCCAGTGGTGCATGAATTTGTGCACCGGGCCTCTAGTTCAATTATATTGACCACTCTCATCCATACTTAATAGAGTGAGAACCAAGTGGCCTCTTGAAGAGCCAATGGTAGAAAGGCAGTTGTCCGGATAAACTGACTTTTAGAGACACAGCCAAAGGAGACCCACCTCCCTGTTTTTATCCCTCTCCCCATTCCTTGGCCACCCCAGAAACAAACACATTAAAATATGGACACCCTTAGGTTTTGCCTTTCATAGAACTACGGTCCTGGGGAATCACCTCTGCTCTAGGGAATATAATCCACAACCAAGAGAACACAGCAAGCCCACGATTTCTAACAGGGAGACACACACAAGGACACCGGAGTGGGCCTAGTGTCCTCCCTCTGGCCACCTCACATTCTTGCCCCTCTTCCAGCATGGACAGGTGGCTTCCCTGGCTCCTCGCCCCCAGCCTTTGGGCCACATGGTATATGTCACTCTCCATGGATACCTAGGGGCTTCCCTAGAGTGCTTCCCCCTGGCAGTGTCTGCTTCATTGGCAACTGCAACCAGTGAGATGCAAGTTTCAAGACGGCAAAAGGGCCTCTCTGGGCACCTGAAACCTTGCAGGGACATGGGTCACTTAAGGACACATTGCAAAGGCACAGATGATGGGCTCCCTTTTCTGTGGACACTCAATGTGGTGCTAGGCCTTGCTTGGCCTCCACTCACTGGTTCCTTCCAGATGCTCCTTTGGGAAGAGGGCTGCGAAGAGGGGAGGGGGACTCGGGACTCAGCGAGGTTACTGACCCGAGTAGGATGGAGGTGTCTGATTCTTGCTATTGTACTGAGCGCGGAGCTGGGCCTGGGCCTGGGCTCAATATGGCAGGGCACCTGACTCAGCCAACTGATCGAGACCCACCAAGCCAGGATGCCAGGGCACTAGCGTGGCAATGCAGGCTGAAGAGGGCTGGGGGGACCCCTACCCTATTTCAACATCTCTTCCCCCGGCCCCCTCTCCCAAGCCATGTTAGGGTGAACTTCCAGAACCCTCTCTTCACTTGGGGAAGAGACCCCCTCCTCTGCCTCCACCCGTGACAGCGGGGGCTCTTGGGGGGTCAGGGAAGCGAGAACTCCTTTCTCGAGTCCACCCCCCACCCCCCTTGCATCTTCCCAATTCGGGCTGAACCCCAGCTCCTGGGCAGAACGGGTGGGGTTCCCAAGGCCTGGGCTGGGGAAGGGGTGAGGGGCTGCGGCTGCAGAAGGCAGCTTTCCCGCAGCCTCCCCAGGCCGGCTCCCCCCCGCTCCCCCGCCGCCGCCGCCGCGCTCTTCCTCCCACGCGTGGGAGCCGCACGACCGGAGGCGGCACGCGGCCCTGGCGCCGCGGCCACGTGAGGGGGCGGGGCCTGCGCCCAGGATCCCCTCGCGCGCTGCCTGCGTAGGAGCCGGGCGCCGCCCGCCCCTTCCCTCCTCCCTCCTCCCTCCTCCCTCCCTCCTCCCTCTCCCTTCCTCCCTCCTCCCCGCGCCGCCTGCCCGCCGCCCCCGCAGCGCCGCGCGCCGCCTCCGCCCTGAGAGCTCCCGCGCGGGGGCGGCGGCCGAGCCGGGGAGCCGGGGCTGGCGAAGGGAAGGGAGGGGGAGGGAGGAGGAGAGAGGGGGAGGTGGAGGGCGCTGGAGGGCGGGCGCCTGGGCGCCCCGAGCCCTCCGCCCCAGGGGTCCTCCTGCTCCAGCCCCCCTTCCCCCCCAAAGGCTATTTTTTTCTAGATTGGGGGCGAGGGGGTGCAGGGGTGTGGGCTGGGGGTGCAGGGGGGTGGGCCGGGGCTGCAGGCCGGTGGAGGCGGGGTGCGTGCGCCTGCGAGCGCCTCCCCCACCCGCCCACGCGCGCGTGCTCTCCCGGCGCGGACGGCGTCCCGCCCGCCCCGCTGCTCGTGACTCCGCGTCGTGCCGGCGGAGCTCCGCTGCGTGCCCGCGGGGCGCGCGGGGGCGGAGGGTGGAGGGCGGGGGGTGGGGTGGCTTCTTCTAAGCGCTGCCCCTGGTGCATGGCCCACCCTGGGACGTGCCAAGCCACCCCCACATCCCTCCCTCCGCCCGCAAAGACCGTGGCCTTCCCAATCCAGCCCCCGTGGCCCGTCCACAGCACAGGGCACCTGTCTTGGGTCTCCATTCTGCACCTGACTGGCGCCGAAAGCGCCCATCGCTTCCCCTGGGCACCCCCACTCCCCACCTCTATAGAGTCCACGTGGGGGGGGGGGCAAGGGGGAATGAGTAGGAGAGATGGGGGAGGCAACGCCGACTGCCCACAGGGCCCCTTCCGTGCACCCCCTCTTGGAACAGGACGGTGGAAAAACAAACAGGAACCCGGCCGCCGAAGATGGAGCCAAAACACCAGCCTTTCCACCTTCCCCGGCCGGCCGTGGGCCAGCACGTGTGCCCGCCCCCGGGGTAAATATTGTGGTTTGGTTCCGCTCAGCGCCGCGAAGACGCACTCGCTGCCCCTGGTAACTGGGCGGCCGGGCCTGGCCCCGGGGCGCTCTCCCCGGAGGATGCGGGGCCTCTGACGCAGGGGCCCGAGATAAGGCGGTGTGTTTTAGACACGCGGGGAGAGGTGGGGGTGAGAAGATAAATATTATGAGGAGCAACAGGTACTCAGACATCACACTAGGTGCCCTTCTGGTGCCCTGAGGGTGTGGGCTGGCTCCGAGGGAGGGTCGGTGAGAGCTGTTTGGCCCCTCCCCTGGCTGGAGGGCCATTGGGGAGGCAGCCCAGAGAGAGAGGTGTGAGGCCCTCTCACCAGGTGAGGTGAGGAGACTGCACCGCTGGAGCTTCCAGGTTGCAGCCATAGCTACTATCGGAGAAACTGGAGCAAATGCATCCATCTCCCCTGGGTTACAACCTACTGGATGTGCAGAATCTGGTTGTCCTTGGCCACCAGCAACGTGAGGACTGTCCTTCAGAAAGCTTTCTACCTCCCAGGCCACACCCGTCAACATTCCTGTGACTCGGGGATAGCCATTTCATGCAATGTAGCATCAGCTTGTCCTTGGATCAGAGTTCATTTTGTCACCGTGAAGACAGGAGTTTTTGAACACGTGTGCCAAAGACCTCGGGAGAGGCCTGCACTCCTTGGGGAGGCAAGGGCCGTGCAGAGCATTAGGACCCTTTGACCTTTTATTTATTCGTTCATGCTTTGAGGCAAGGCGCTGGGGAAACTCCGTGAAAATGCCACGGGCCCTGATGGTGGGGAGTTGGGGGTCCACGGAGAAGACAGGGAATGCTTACATCCCGGTGAGATCATTGACAGAACTGGATTGCTCCCGAGGTGCAACTGGAATCTGCCCTGGGGACTCTCATCAGCTGGTGTAGGCTACAACATGCTACAGTAACCAGTGACTCCAAGCAGCTAAAACAATCAGTGTCCACCGGAGGTCTGTGGTTCTCTTCATTCTGGAACCAAAGGTGAAGGTGCCGTCCTTCTGTGGGACCGGCTGGTCTCGGTGGAAGAGGGAAAACGGAGATGGCAGAGTCGTGAGATGGTTTCTGCTCCAAAGCACGCCGCCATGCCACGCCCACTCACGTTTCAGTAACCAAAGCAGGTCATGTGACTAAGGTGGCCATAAATGGAGCCGGAAGTATAATCCTTCCTTAGGGTGAGGCCAGTGGGGAAGGACAGTAACTATCTGGACAAAGAATACAATCTACCACAGCCTCTCAGCGTTGGTGAGGCTTGGGGTGGTTGTAAATGTGGATTCGAACTGGGCCCAGTTGGGCACACAAGGCAGGGAGGGTATTCCTGCAGCCTCCAGGGCCACAGTCATGGAGGCATAAAACTGGTGGGTGTGTCCAGACGAGCCGGTCACCTCCCATTCAGCACCCTCTCCTCTGTGTCTGCATAGTGTAGGGCAGGTAGCGTCTTTTGTCCATCCTGCCCTCCTGGTGGGAATCTCTTCTTTGTTTCGAGGATTATTTCTGGGGGAAGGACATTGATTTGTTGTCCTAGGTCTTCCCAAAGAAAATGGACACAAGTTACCTAAAAATTCTTGTCCTCCATAACTACCCAGCAGATTACCATAAAATTCTTGACCCCTTGGAGGTGGTGGCTATGCATGGGGGCTGAAGCTGCTAGAATGACCAGTGTAGGTGTCAAGTCTTCTAACATTTCAGCCTGTGTTCATGGTGCTGTGTCAGGGACGGTCTCTGGCTGGTTCTGATGGCCGCCTGGTGAGCCTGGTCAATCAAGGCCTCCTTCCCATCCTCTCCTATCAGTTTCTATCCTGTTTTAGGTATTAAAAGAGGTACACCACTTGGCCACACTGTCTAGGTGGCAGCCCCCAACCCCCAATGCCGCTAAGCACGAACAAATAGGTGATTCCTGAACTATTAGTTAAACGTTGCATAGTGGTTAGTCCTTGGCTTAGAACTGACTGGCTCTTAGCTCCTTCCTTTGGTTAAAACAAGTCGCAAGGCCAAGTTTAATGTCAGTGGGGATGGGAAATATACTGGGGGTGGGGAGGATATAATCCAACTCACCACAGTGCCATAAAAAGGGAGATCAGCAATAGGACTAGAATGTTCTGTGTGGCTCCTTATTCGCTATTGCCTCACGTTCACCTGGACATGCATGGCAAATACTGCAAGAAGTATCACCACCAATCAAGTGCTTTCCTCCTCTCCAACATCCCCTAAAGTTTAAATATTGTTACTCACTATTCACTGAGTACTTCTTACACCAAACATGTGGGCGTTTCCTCCACCAGGCAGTTCTCCAACTGTCCTGACACCAGCTGGGTGTCCCTCAATTCAACTCAATTCAACTCAGTTCTGACAGTAACTGCCTGTAGTCAGCAAAGACCCCACAGGCTACGGGCCCAGTCCCACAAGGGGCCCCTTCCCCACCTTAGATGGCAATTGCAAGTCCAGGTTGTCACCTGTGTTCCTCCCCTCCTGGCTATCAATGACACCCTCCTCGGGTTTGACAATTTGCTAGAATGGTTCACAGGGCTCAGGAAAAAACAGTTTACTTACCAGATAATTGGCTTAAAGATAGAACTCAGAATAGCCAGATGGAGGAGAGGCACAGGGCAAGGTACGTGGGAAGGGATGCAGAACTGCCAGGCCCAATCCAGGCACGCAACCCTCCTGGCACCTCCGCGTGTTCAGAAACCTTGACGCTCCCAGGACCACGTACTGGGGTGTGTGTGTGTGTGTGTGTGTGTGTGTGTGTGTTCTAACAGAGGTTTTACTATTTAGCCCACGATTGATTAAACCATTGGTCACTGGCGATTAACTTCACCTGCAGCCCCTCTCCTCTCCTAGGAGATCAGGGCAGGGGCGGGAAGTGCCAACCCTCTCATCACAAGGTTGGTTCCCCTGGCAACCAGCCCCCATCCTGAGGGGCGTCTCCCAAGTCACCTCATTAACAACCTGAAGTGTGGTTTCTAGGAGCTTGTTTGGAATAACAAGAGATGCTCCTTTTACCTCTGTGACTCTTAAACCTTGGGACATTCCGTAGACTGGCTATATATGTCTTATTGTACATCACGGCAACACATACATATTTGAATTTCTTGTAGTAAAATGCACATCACATAAAATGTATCGTTTTGTGGTACAACCATCACCACTATCTACTTCCAGAACTTTTCATTTCAAACAAACTCATTAAACAGTCACCCCCCCCATCTCCTCCTCCCGCTCACCCCTCATAACCTCCATTCTACTTTCTGTTTCTATGATTTTGCCTATTCTAGGAACTTCATATAAGATAAATGATACCAAATTGTCCTTTTGCACCTCACTCGAGCACACTGTCTTCAAGGTTCATCCGTGTTAGAGCATGTACCAGAATTTCATTCCTTTTCATGGCTGAATCATATCCCATTAAACACCCCCCCCTCCCCAGCCCCATTCATCTGCTGATGGACACTCGCTTTGCTTCCACCTTTTGGCGACTGTGAACCATGTTCCTATGAACACTGGCACACAAGTATCTGTTAGCGTCCCTGCTTTCAATTCTTTGGGGGTTATACTAAGGTTCTGCTATGTTTTAAATTCAAATGTAAACAATAGCCTAATTTATATAGTTTAAGTCGAATTAAACTTCCAGCTCTTTCCTCTTCCCATGCTGGACCAGGCAGTAAAGAGCACCGTGTTCCAGACGGGGAAACTGGAAGATGAGATAGAGGGGCCGGAGAGCAGGACACAGGCTTTACTGGAGGAGAAGACCCCAGACCCATGAGGGCTGCCTTCCGGAGGGGAAAGAGCACCTGTGCTGGAATGAACACGCCTTTTGAGGGGAGGAAAAGGAAGGGACGGGGCTTAGGGCACTCAGCACACGCTGATTGGTGGTTTCATATAAGGCACATGATTAGGGACCTAGGAATGGGGGAAGGAAGGGGCTTAGGGTATTTGGCAGGTGCTGATTGGTGGTTCAATGTACAGTCCGTATAAGGTGCCTGGTTAGGTGCTCAGGGATGTCCGTGCAGCAGGTGGAGTTCCCAACATTCTCCGTCCACCAGTTGGGGGAAGGGAGGACCCATCAGAAACTGAGCAGGCGGCCAGGGCTGAGGAGGAGGACGGGAGGCCTCTACCCTTGGTGTGTGGTCTTTCGCCTTGGAGGCCCATCTCTGAGGATAAGGGTTGCGGTCTGTCCTCGTCGCCGTGCATCTCAGTCAGTATATTTTGAAAGAACAAGTGAATGTGGGTTTTGTGTGCTCGACACTCTGGCAGAGCCTCTGAAATAAACGCCTGGTGTCTAACACGCATTTCTCTCCCTTTCCAAATCTCCCTCTCCGTCTACTGGACACACGTCCCCACCGAAGGGACTAGGGCAAACAGGCTGTTTCAGAACCACGTCTTAAAGGAGGACAACCTCAGCCGCAGCAAGGCCTGAAAAGGCTGCTTTCCAAAGGGCTTCTGTTCACAGTCACAGCCTGCCCTTCTCCCCATCTGTGTGTGGCTCCGCGTGAGCTCACCCAGGGGTTCCCTGCAGGTCCAGGAGCAACTGGCGTGTGGCACCCACTGAGGGGATGGCGGGGGGCAGGATGGAGAACTGCCTCTGGCTTTGGGATTTGAACACCCTCAACCCAGATTTTACTCGAGATCTCTAGCCTGCTGCTGCACAGTTGCAGGTCCTGCTATCTCTGTGCTGTCCTGGGGTTCGGGAACCTCCACCCAAATTCCCTTTTGTTTAAAAATGGGAGAAAAATAGGATTTGAATGGAGTGGTGAAGGTACAGCTGCCCTTAGAAAAACGGGGGCTCTACCAGGATTCCCTGCTCTCTCCTCCTTGGAGGAGTGGGCTTCGGGCTCCCAGAGGAGGTAAGGGGTGTGGCTTCCGTCATCTGGGGTCCTTTGTCGGCTGCTTCCTGCCTGCAAGACAACAAAAGCTGTCACTGATGGCACAGGGATGGGCTGCAGGGGCGCCGTGGCTGTCTCTGCCCAGGGAGGGAGTCCGAAAGGCAGAAGAGAGGTGATGGGGAGGAACACACACACACACACACACACACACACACACACACACACAGGCATCCATCTCTTGCCCCCCAAGAATCTGGCTTGTGGCTCAGCTCCACCAGGGGATTTCTTTGACTACGAAGGCGCTGAGACAAAAGGTTTCATGGTGGAGGTGGAGGTGGGGTGGGGGCTGCAGACCAGCTCCTGCAGGGCCGGGCAAAATAGAACCCGAAAGTCATCTACGTAGAGCAAGACTGGAGGCCACGAGCACCCCCTCTCCGCTGAAAGGGTGCGGGGCGGAGCCGCTGGAGGCAGGCAGGCAGCTTCCTCGGGCAGCAGAGGGTTAAGCCCTCCGGGCGCCCAAGGACGTCAGAGCGGGTTTCTATCTGAGGCAGGGATTGAGAGCTTTCATCCCTTGTTATTTTCCCTCCCGTCTTTGCTTGTTATTGTGCCCGGAGTTCGTGATTTGGCTTTTTCTTTTTTTTTTAATGTTTAAAAGATTTAGAGGGGAGAGGAAAAATTCATCCCAGCGAAAGGGTGGGAACCCCAGCTGGTAGGAGGGTGGGCTGTTGGGAGGGGCCACCAGGCGCCCTGGGTTCAGGGCAGCCCCTCTTACCAGCACCCCCTCATTACTACATCTCCCAGAAGCCCCCCGAAACCTCAACCTGGGCAAAGGGGCCTCCTGCTTTGGAGACCCCCCTCCACCACTGGTCTGCTAGGAGCACAGCTGTTGACAGGGGTGACCCCCTCCCATAGGTGTCGCTCCCAGACACATCATCCCCCTGAACAGTGGTCTGAGCCTCTGGGGGGCTGGGAGGCAAGGAGACCCACGGCCCTGCATCCTTTTCCCTCTGTCCCTGTTTCCTCTGCATCCCTCTTCCTCCGCGGGAAGCGCCCGGAGAGGAAGGACACAACCTCTCTGAGAAGGACACACTCTGAATGCAAAGGGAGAGCATGCACCTGCCACCGAGGAAAATGGAGGAGACCGGGCTCCAGAAATGAGGGGGGAGGCGGCCTGGCTTACTCAAGGACAATCGAAGAGCCTAGACATCTATAAGATATTTCTAAAAGGAGGGCATGTCCAGCCTGTGGCCATAGGGACCAGCATCTTCTGTGGCAAGCAGGCTTCATGCCAGAGTCCTTGCTCGGAGGCGAAAGTCGCAGAGCACAAAGGTCAGGTGGGAGAAAGGTCAGGCGGCCAGGGTGTGGCACTGGGGAGCCAGAAGCTGAGACAGAGAGGAGGCGACAGAGCCTTTGAACCCCAGAATGCCAGAGCCGGAAGGGGAAGCATGAGGGTATCTAGGGGGCTTGCTCAACAGAGCAAGAATCGCCTCAGCCCATGTCCCTGAGGTGGAGGCATCCTGTTGGCTGCATGATTTGGGCCCTGGGGAGATGCCTGGGAGTGGACAATGGCTACTTCCCAGTGGACCCTGGTAACCTGGAAGCCCTGGGAAGCTGCAGGAGATGCAGGGGGCGAGGGGGGAGCTCAGAAGGCCTTTGCACCTCTCTTATTCTTACGTGTAGTAACTCCGACAGTGAAAGCAAGCCCTGGGTAATGGTGCCCTTGTGTTACAGATCGGAACTGGGTCTTCTGACCTAAGACTTCCGTCACGCCAATGGACTTCTACCAAGGACAGACTACATCTGAAGGGAATTATGGCAATGGTGCTGGGCAGGAAAACCTCCACCCGATCAACATAACCTAGAACTAAAATTTGAAAGAAAGAGGGAGGGGAGGGGATAGCCATCTACAATGACAAATGGATATCACAAAAGATGATGATGATGATGATGATGATGATGATGATGATAGCCATCTACAATGACAAATGGATATCACAAAAGCTGATGATGATGATGATGATGAAGAAGAAGAAGAAGCAGCAGCAAAGATGTTCTCAGTTAAGTTTATGTGGGCTCAGGTTTGAGCTGGGTGTCTTTTCTCCTCAAGTCCTCTCTCCATCCATTTGCCTTTATGCCCGGAGACCTGTCTTTATGTATCACTGAGCTCTCAGGCTGCTATTAGGTTCAGCCAACAAGAGTCAGCCAGCAGGAGGTTGGAAGGTGGAAGGCGAATAAAGTTGGGACATTCATTGTGTGGCTCCCTCCCAGCCGAGTCACCACACCGGGGCTGCATCCCTCTTCTAAAGACCACAGTTCTTGTCAGGCGGCATCTGCTAGGCGCTGCTAGAATCTGGTGTCTACCCCTCCCTTTGCCCCTGCAGGGCTTGGAATGGTACCAGATAGCCACTGGGCTAGTTGCTCTCTGGCTTCCCTTAACCTTGCCCAAACTATCAACCAGCCCCTTTATCAAACTCTGAATGATCCCCCCGGAGAGTGCCACCCACTTCCTGGTGGAACCCTGACCAATACAATAATCTAATACATGATATAAAGTTGAAACTGTTAATCTGAGGTTAATATAAGCTCAAAACCATCCCCAAGACTTGGTTAGATGGGGCTTTTGACAGGAATTCTCTGATGGTAAGAACTCCCTTCATCTGGATAAATTGGTTTCATTGCAGTGGGTCAAAAATTAGAACTCAGTTCATTCATTTATTTTAAAAATGTTGATTGAGTTTTTGCTATAAGCCATACACTCCATTAGGGACCGGAGAGTTGGTGGTGGGCTTAACACCAATACCCTTGTGATGTTTTTAATCTAGTGGGAGAGACATTAATCACATAGCCACAAATATAATTATATAAGTAGAAGCTAAGGTAAATCCTTGGCAAAATAACTACAAGTTTTTCTGAAGGTATCAGTAAGATGCTGATAAGGTATGGAACTTTAGAGAGACACTAAGTTTAGCCAGGCAGGACACTAAAGTTTACAGTGCTCCCTTATATATATAATTTCATTGGATTATCACATCATTTTGTGGGCTGGGCATATATAGGGGTCACTGTTTAATTTTATAGCTGATATACAAGTCCCAATTGCTACAGTAGCATACACATCTTGGTTATATTTATATTCATTGCAAAGAACTTTAGTATCCAAATGTATTGATAGTCTATCTAACAGAATGGGGTAGTGCATTACATTCAATAATAATGCATGATAAATAAGACAGGTTATGGTTCAATTCGGTTCCATTGGACACTCTGCTAATCTGTCAATATGAGACTGGAAGCAGTTACCTCTGCCTTGTTAAAATTTTTTCTTTTTTAAACTTTATTAAGGTACTAGAGGACCAGTGTACAAAATTCGTGCACTTTGGGGTGGGGTGGGACCCCTCAGCCTGGCCTATGCCCTCTCGCAGTCTGGGACCCTTTGGGAGATGTCCAACTGCCGTGAAGGCGGGAAAGACTCTGGCCACTGCCACTGTGCTCACTTGCCAGCCAAGAGCCCAGCTTCTGGCTGAGGGGTGCTCCCCTGTGGGAGCACGCTGACCACCAGGAGCAGATCCTGCATTGAGCACCTGCCTCCTAGTGGTAAGTGTGCGTCATAGCAACTGGTCATTCACTATTCAGTAGATTTGCATATTAGCCTTTTACTATATGGGATAAGTGACAAGAGCTATATTTACTTAAGATATGTATACACGTGATGTTTTTATATCTGTATACATTGTGAAATGATTACCACAGTCAAGATAGTTAGCATCTATCACCTCACATAATTATGATTTCCTCCTTCCTTCTTTCCCTCCTCCTTTCCCTCCCTCCCTTCCTTCCTTTTTTCTTCCTGTGAAAACACTTGATACCTACAAACTCTTAGTAAATTTCACTATAGTCACCATGTTGTACATTAGACCCCCCCCCCCCAGAACTTCTTCATGTTGCAGAAATGAAACTTGATCCTTTGACCAGCATCTCCTCATTTACCTTCTCTCCCCAACCCCTCTCAGACAGTCTACTCTCTGCTTCTATGGGTTTGACGATTTTAGTATAAGTGAGATCATGCAGTATTTGTCTCTTTGTGTCTGGATTATTTCACTTAGCATAATGCTCTCCAGGGTCATCTGTGTTGTCACAAATGGCAAGATTTCCTTCTGTTTTCCAGTGGCTAAATAGCACATCTTATTTTCTTTATTCATTCATCCATAGACAGACATTTGGGTTATTTTCATATCTTAGCTATTGTGAATAACATGCATTCATCATCCATCTATCCATCCATTCATCCATCCATCCATCCATCCATCCATCCATCCATCCACAATAGGCATCAGAGCCTCTGTTTCTATGGAACAGTAAATAGACCAGATCTAAAACAGCATATGCATTGAAATCACAGTCTGATTGCTCTCACATAATCTGCCATCATTCTCCAAGTCCAAGATACATCTGCCCAAGCCAAATAGGTACTTTAAAGGAGGATGTGATAAGGATCAACAGTGGTTTGATGGTAAACTGGCTCTTCAAAGGGGGAAAAAAATCCCTAATTTTTAGCATTTGCCAATTTCTGGGGTTTAAATCATTCCCACCATGGCCGATTTCAAGCTACCAAAGTGACGTCACTGAAAGAGGAAGTTGCAAGGTAATGTTAACACTCTCATAACAATTTTCTTGAATAATGATAACAATTCTCATGAGCCTGTACACGCTGATTCCAGCACACCGCTGTGCCACCAAACTCACATTTTTCAAGCTTCTGTGACAGCACTAATCTCTGTGATTCTCCTGGAAACCTGTTATCGATTTTGATTTACTGTTTCGTTAGAAAGAAACTCACCAGTTTTCACTTGATCCTTCCTATCATGACAGTCCTTAACCCATAGGTCAGGCAGTTGCTGACTATATATACATTCCAAATATGCATTCAGGACCTAGAGCAGTAAGGACAAGGGGGATAAAACTCCACTGGGAAGTGGTTTGGCTCACTCTGTTGATTTCCTAATTCCTGTTCATTCCCACTCAATCCATGACTAGAAATAAGCATGATCTCAGAACCAGTAATAAGCCCTGGAAAGTTTAGTTTTTCTTTTCTCCCATCCATCCATCCATCCATCCATCCATCATCCATCCATCCATCCATCCATCCATGAACACTCACTCTACTAAACGACCACAGTTTCCTTGGGGAATGTCCTATGGTACAGTGTACACCTTTTTTTCTATGCACCTGCCTTAGGTCTGGGAAGTTAATGAAAACCTGTGATGCTCTGATGTCCTGGTATTTCGTTTATCATAACTCTAGGCTCTAGTTTTGTTTTTTGTTTTTGTAAAGAAATTCTACAGATCAGGTGGGACCTTAATGCAGTACTCAATATATTTAAGTTCTTGGTGTTCATGATCAGTTAGCCATCACCAAAGACCCCTGTATGGTAGTCTATTCTGACTATCACTCTGGCCCTGGGACCTTTTGGGGGATGTCCAACTGCCTTGAAGGCAGGAGAGGCTGCCATCTATGTCCACTTTGCTTAGGGCAGAGAGAGAATACATAGCCATTATCCCCATTAACACCCAGGAACACATTTCCATGGCAGTAACTCCCATCGCCATCCCCAGCACATAGAGGGCTGAAACCATAGCACTTATGACGAGTGCTGATGCTCTCTCCTCATCAACGTATTTCTCTATATCTGGATGGCAGGAGAGTCCTTCGGTCCCTCTCAGGGGATATAGCTAAAGTGTGAGTAAGCCAGCCACATGTGATAAATCCATTTCACTGTACCTGGCTCCCTAAGTCTTCTTTAGATTTCTCCTACATTACTCTTGGGACTTTTGGGGGACATTTCAGTTTCATTTGGCTCTCCCTGAGCCCAGGCTTCAGTTATTACCGACTGAAGTAACAATAGAACTTTTAGCAGATCCTTGAGCCGGTACACCAACACCAGAAGCTCTGGTAGGAACAGCCATATTGAAAATTCCAGCCCAGATTGAAAACTATAATCTTTTCTTGCCTTCTGGCACAATGAAAGCCTATTCGTGTGAATATGTCCCAGGTTTTCAATGCTATATACATTTTGAAAACTTGACATGTAAGCATTCTAGGCCAACTTTGTAATTGGCATGCTGGGGATATCTTGATTGTCTTTGGCCATGGATCTGGGGAGTGTGTGCGGCTTCTGAGGTGGGGAATGGCCGCAGAGCCCTCAAGCAAGGCAGGGCAACCTCCTTTGACAGCGTCGGAGTGGCTGTTTCTATTGGTGAGAGAAGCCTGGTGGAGTTATGAGGGTCTTCAGATTTAACTAAATTTGGTTCTCCTAAATATTATCATTCTAGTTTTTTTTGGGGGGGTGGGATGGGGTGGGGACTCTGGTATTTCCTCATTATTCCTCTAATTTAAGTAATCTGGTGAAGCTGTGAATTGAATCTATTTTGTCAATCAGCAATTTAGAGGGTAAGAATTTATACCTGATTTTGGCCACATCAACTCACTAGCTCTAAGAGAGTTGCTATTATTTTAGGGCAATCGTAAAATGCTCTCTTAGGACAGTTATGGAAGTCCTTGGTTCTCTGGCTGGATCTTGAGCCATAAATTTAAAGCCTGAGCTTGTTAGGCTATTTCTTTAAACTCTCCTGGACGGCTAAAAGCAGCCAGCCTACCTCATAGTCCTTATAGTCTCTACTAGTGACCCAGTGCACGGATTTGTGCACATTGGAAGAAAATTAATTAGAAGGTGGCCAGTGGGGTGGGACTGGGCAGTTTGGGCCGGACACACCCTGGAGACAACCTCCCGCAGTCCCGCCCCAGCCAGCTGCACCTGAGGTGGCATCTTCAGAGTGAGCGGGGTCCCTCTGGCTGGAGGGGGTTCCTGACATCCCCCAGAGGTCCTGGAGTATGAGAGGGCACTTTGCAAAGCTGCTGTCATACAGGGTGTGGAACGCAAATCAAAATGTGCATTAAACCAGATTCAGAGCCGACAGTGCCCCAGCAACAACATAACCCACAGCCAAAGGTGGAATTGTGCGGCCCCAAGAGGAATCAGCTCCCTCCTCTCTAGTTTCGGGGTGCATCACCGGAGAACTGCTGCTGCCAAGTCACCCCAGCTTGACAGATCCTGCGTTGAGCGTCTGCCTCCTGGTGGTCAGTGTGTATCATAACTACCGGTTGGATAGACACTTAGCATATTAGCCTTCTATACGTATAGATGACTAGCAAACTGTGTTATGGCGTTTCCCATTCATTGTGCCAAAGCCATATCTAGAAAAAATTGTATTCCATGTGACCTCTCTTTCTCTCCCCCTCCCACTCTCTTTCCTTTATCAAGATGATAATTCCCACACCCTACAACCCACTCATTTAAGTTGTACACTTCAATGATTTTTAGTATATTCACATAAGTTGTGCAACCATCACTACGATGAATTATAGAGCATTTGTTTAAAAAACCCATTACTTCAGTTATCATCCCCAAATCCCCATCACCTCTGGCCCTAGGAAACCACAAATCTGCTTTCTGTATCTATATATTTGCCCATTCTGGACATTTCATATAAATGGAATCAGAATGCATGGTAAGCAAATTGCCTTCTTAAATTGTTTTTTATTTTAACTGGAATAATTCTTCAATGCAAAGGCATGAAGCACTAACTGTAGCTGCTCAGGCACTGGCAGAATATGTGTGTATGCGTGTGCGTGTGCGTGTGTGTGTGTGTGTGTGTGTGTGTTGGGGAGGAAGGAGGACTTGGAGATTCAGACCCTACTTTCTCTGTGCATAATGCTAGTCCATTTGTTTATGTGTGATTTTCTATTATAAGTGCTTGGGAAGGAAAATGTCAAAAACCAGTGCAGGAGACTCCGGGAGAAGGCCAGTGAGTCACTGCAGTGGCTGAGGCCCTGCTGAGCATTGCACGAAAGAAGGGAGGGATCTCTGCCTCGGGGCTCCCCTCTTGAGGGGGAGACCAGCTGACTGTGCGGAGGCACCGGAGGGAACAGACGCACATTCCTGGTCTGGAGGCGGCAGGTGGAGTGGAGAGAGGCGAGGTCATGGCGGACCCACAGCGCTGCCCCGGAGGACTGGGAGGGTCACCCAGAAGCCCCCATCTTTCCTTCCACCCACACAGCTCTTCATGGGGACAGAGTAACCCACACAGGGCTCATCAGTGTTTGTCAAACTGGGGGCATAGACTGTTTGAACAGCATATAGGATGTTTAGTGGCTCACCTGAACCACGTGTAGGGGCATGCCGGCCCCCAAATAACATTAAGACGCCCACTAAAAACAGCTACTTCCCCTTTTAATTCTCTTTTAAGCCTTTGAAGTCCACAAGAAGAAACCACTTGGTGCCCATGTTTTTAAATAAAATATATTTTATTGATTTTTTTACAGAGAGGAAGAGAGAGGGATAGAGTGTTAGAAACATTGAGGAGAGAGAATCATCAATCAGCTGCCTCTTGCACCCCCCCACTGGGGATGTGCCCGCAACCAGGGTACATGCCCTTGAATGGAATTGAACCCGGGACCCTTCAGTCCGCAGATCGATGCTCTATCCACTGAGCCAAACCGGTTTCGGCAAGGTGCCCATGTTTGTAACACCTCACTGAACATCCTTCTTAAATAAGGCAGTGGGTCTGAGAATCAGGGCCCACTCCATCCACATTCTCTTCCCAGGACTTATTAACATGGTTTGATGACAATGAATTGGTTTTACCCACGAGGTTGACCTTCTATGTCTGGTAGTGATGTAAAGTTTCCATCTTATGTAAATCTTTTCGGATTTAATGAGTGAGTCAGTTGAAAGACATCACAGCAAGCGGTATACAGATAACGGCAAAACTGGTGACAGTGAGCCATGAAATGGCCAAAGCAGGTACAAACCGAATTAGGATCTGTTTCTGCTCAGAGAGTCCGTGGCTTGGGGGTTGGGAAGATGAGAAATGCCACTGAGGTCAGCCCTGGTCGTGGCCGTCACAGCTCTCACCACCCTGCCCGGTGATGGGCCGTTTCCCTGCCTGCCTCTCTCACCAGATGTGGAACCAGATATCTGCCGTGTTTTCCTCGTGTCCCCAGGGCCCAGCGTGATGCCTGGCACACAGAAGTCCTCAGTGCTTGTTTACTGAATGAACATACACAGGAATAAATGAAGTGAGTGAATGGCTGTCTTCTAGGTTATTGGCCTTAATACCGAGAAGTTACCCTGATTATGTTCATCCATCCATCCATCCATCCACCCATCCATCCATCCCTCCATCCATCCACCCATCCCATACTTATTAAGAACTACTACTGGTATGTTCAAGACATCCTGGCCTTAAATTCCTCGTCAATGGCTTTATTTTTAGTACATAAACAATCTACCTGGTGTGCACAGAGTAAAGATGCTGTCAGTGGGGGGGAGAACAACCCCTTCTTTTAAAAAAACAAAAAACTTATTTTATTGATTTCTTACAGCAGTGTTTCCCAAAGTGTGGTACGTGTACCTCCAGGGGTACGGGAAGAGTCTGGTGGGGTACGAGTTGCACTGGAGTTTGGTGGGGATGTGCACTGCACCGTGCTTAGCTGCGCCTAATTCTACGTTCTCATGAGTCAAGACAGTCTTGTGAGGCGTGAGATGGTCCGGTGTGCAAATTTATAATATAACTTTATAGTTATTTATAATATAACTTTACTTATATTTTATTATGAATAATTTTATTTTTCATTTATTATGTTTTTGTGTATGTATACCAAAAAAAAAAGAAATATATTTTGATTGTTATTAAAATACATCCATTTTTTTTTACGAGGGGTATTCAGCGTTATGAAAATTATAGAAGGGGTACACATATGTCAAAAGTTCGGGAAACACTGTCTTACAGAGAGGAAGGAAGAAGGATTGAGAGTCAGAAGCATTGATGAGAGAGAAACACCAATCAGCTGCCTCCTGCACACCTCCCACAGGGGATGTGCCCACAACCAAGGTACATGCCCTTGACTGGATTCGAACCTGGGACCTTTCAGTCTACAGGCCTACAGTCTATCCACTGAGCCAAACCAGTCAGGGCGATCAACCCCTTCGTGATGTTGGTGCCAAGCAGACCTGAGATCGAATCCTGCCTCGGACCATACTTTGCCCACCGTGTGCCATTTATCTTTTCGAGTAACAGTCTCTCCTACAAAGCGGTTTCACTAACATGCAACTTGGGGGAAGGCCACGAGCCCCCCTCAGCGGATGTTGCTGAATGAAGGGGACAGAGGGAGTGAATGAGCGACTGGAGGCGGGACTCTGGCCTCCCTCGGGCTGGGTGGTGGGACCCGGGCGGCTGCTGGAAATTCAGGACGAGGAAGAGAAAGCCTAAGCCCCAAGCTCTGCCTAACCAAGCGGAAACGGAGCTCACTGTAAAAAAAAGCACATCCCTCCCACAGTGGACCCCGCAGCCCGTGGCTGTGCCACCAGCAGGGCCCCTGGATGGGCGACCCAGGAGCTAGGCCATCCTATCACTATGCGGAGTGTCAGATGGCCCCAGCCCCGGTACCCTCCCTCCCCGCAGGGTGTTGGCATGGTGACCAGGCAGCCCGCACCCCCCTCCTCTGCACGCTGACCTGACAAAGCGGAATGGGGCCCTGTGGGCTCCGCGGCCTCCAGAACGGTGGGGAGAGCGGGTTCAGGGACTGAGGGGGCCTGGCAGCGAAACACCCGCTGGGAAACAATGGAGCCGTTGCCCTGGCAACCAGGGGAGCCTCTCCCTGGGCCTCAAGGCTGAGTCTGGGAAGAGGAGTCCTGAGAAAGGGAGGCCGGGGAGGAAAGAAAGGGGTGGAGGGAGGGGCCTTGTTCTCAGAGCTGCCCACCCCCCCCCCCCAAGAAGGGCGGCAGGGCCCCCTTCCCAGAGCAGAGGACCATTCTGCAGAGCCGCTCGGGGGCCCAGGGCAGAGGTTCCCCCACACAGAGCCAGACCTTCTCTAAGGGCAGCCTCCCTCCTGCTCCGGGCCTCGGAGGCTGGTTGGGGCAGGGCTGTGAAATCGGGCCCTGGAGGTCAAGGGCAGCAGAGGCTCCACCTGAGCTGGCCTGCCGCCCCTGGGACGGTGCAGACGCTGGGAGTGGGGACTGGAGTGCGGGGGGGGGGGGGGGGGGGGAAAGGGGGCGCGCATTCTCCAAGCCTGAGAGGCCTTGGGGTTGTGTGACGCTGTCAGCTTCTGCAGCGAGCCGGTCCTGGCTTCAGGTCTGGGCCCGTCACCTTGCCGGATGACTTGGTCTCTCTTGCATCAGTTTCCCCGGCATCAAGGCAGGGAGGGCCCGGCCTTGGCCCGCTCGCAGGGAAGGCAGGATGGCGCCGTGAGCACCTTGTGGGCCGGGACCACGGCATGGCTGGTTGTGGGCTGGCGGCCCTTCCCCTCCCTCCCAGCCGCGTGTTTCTCCTTCCCAGCGCCTGTGACCCGGATCTCTGGGGGCACCTCCCAGGGCTGCACACACTGCGGAGATGCCCCCTACACCAATGCACCCCGTTCTCCCCAAAGCCTCCCGGGGAGCTTAGTCTGTGAGGGGCTGGGCAGGATGGACGCTCTGGGGGTGACGGGGGTTTCTGAGGTGGCCTGATTACAGGTGTCCTGTGCCTGCCTGGATTTTCTCATGTTTCCCTTTGCATGGGGGTTGCTTTGCCTTCAATAAAGAACATAAAAGGGGGGTGAAGCGCACCTTACAGAGGGCCTGAGAGCTCAGAGGCCCTGGGAGGGGCCGGGCCGGCCTGGAGGGGGATGTCCTGGCCATTTGTCCATTGGGGAGAAGCAGGTGGCTGGGGGAGAGAGGGCCTGTCTCGGTGGGTGGCCACGGAGCCAGGGTCCCAGAGCCGAGGCCTGGCCCTGCACCCCACGCTCCGTCCTCACTCTGCAGTCAGCACCCAGCAGGACCGGGAGAGCTGCGTGGGCGTAGGATGTAGGCGGGAGTCACGACTCCAGCCAGACGTCTGGTCCTTCCAGAACAAATGGGTCCCTCTTGTGGCCGCAGAGCCTCACAGCCCTTGCTTATCTCCACCCCCGCCAACCCCCTGCGCTGGGGGCTGCCGAGAGCACTCCTGCAGGTGGCTGGAGGGAAGGGCGCCAAGGAGAGCGGAGTCCAGGACTGAGAGGATCTGGCCTGCCTGGCCCTTGTGCACCCAAAGTTAAGCCTTCTGCCCCTCCCCCAAGTCTAACGGCTCTGCTTTCTCTGCAAGAACCTTGTGGAGGTTGAAATGCAGTCATTCTGAGAACCGCAACGCACTCAGACTGCGCTGCCCTGCATCTCGGAGTGAAGAAGATGGCACCAGTCCTTCACAGACTATTTTCGGAAATCCTGTTCCATCCTAGCTCCGGGCTGGGCTCATTGTGGGGTGCGAGGCAGAAACAAAGAGACCAAGAAAACCCTCCTGTTGCCGAAACCGGTTTGGCTCAGTGGATAGAGCGTCGGCCTGCAGACTGAAAGGTCCCAGGTTCGATTCCGGTCAAGGGCATGTACCTCGGTTACGGGCACATCCCCAAGAGGCAGCTGATCAATGATTCTCTCTCATCAGTGTTTCTAACTCTCTATCCCTCTCTCTTCCTCTCTGTAAAAAATCAATAAAGTATATTTTTAAAAAAGAAAGAAAAGAAAACCCTCCAGTTGCTCTCCAGTGCCTCCAGTCTCAGTAGTGCGTTCATCCCACACAGGAGTTCTTACCTGGGATCCTTGGATTGGTCCACGGGTCCCCTTGAACACATATGCAAATTGTAGCCTCATGAGCATTTTATTTTATTTTTTGGACAGAGGGTCCAGAGCTTTCATCAGATTCCCAAAGGATCTGAAAGAATGACAACCATAACCAAACTGAGTGAGCAGACTTCCTGCCCAACGCTGTATGGGCCTTTTGACAGTAGTCACTTTTGGGAGGATAACCATGTGCAGATGGTGCTGTCTGCTTCCATTCGGGGCTCCTTTGGGCTGTCCCCGGGGACAACTTTAAACTATGGAATAATCCCAGGCTCATTTGTTTCTGATCACACCTCGTTTCCCCCCCGTTCCCCCCCCCCCCCCCCCCGAATGTCCCAGCTTCATCACCCACTTTACTCACCGGCGCTGAAGCCAAAGCCGTTGACTGTTAGCTGTTTCCAAAAATTCCACCCAACTTAACAAGGCCAAGATTTGTCACCCTCAGGAGTATTCAGAGGAGCAGGATGGCATCGCTGTGGGGATTCCTGAAGCTTCCTTCAGAATTCAGCGTGGGAAAGCAGGAGATAACGTTCTTTTGAGGTGACTGCTCTACAGGCTCTGGCCAATCAGTACAAAAGTCAGCCTCGGGAATGTATGATGACTTGTAAGCCTGATAGATGAAGTGACAATACCCGGATGAGATAAAGGGTCCAAGGGATGAGTGTGGGAAGTGAGAGAACAGGGAAGTGGTGGCCAGGAACATGCCCCCATCCATACAGCATCCGGGATATTGGCTGAGGTCCACTCCGGGCCTTAGATAAATAAGACAAGAACTCCCAGAGTCAGGCACGCAAAGAATCCGCTGTACCCCATGTGGGGAGTGGTATACCAGAGAGAGAACAGGGGAAGTGACACCCCAAAAGTTCACCCAAATTGACACTAAGTTCACTCAAAAGTGACAAATCCAGAGAGAGCACAGAGCCAGTGTTTACCATTCACTGTCTTCAGGAGGGTTTCTGTCTGGAGCTCGTAGCCCCCCCTCATCCTCTTTCACACTCAGCTTAACTCCTTCCTTCCTCCCAGACGCCACTCCTAGCCCTCCTTCCCCAGGCTGGGCAGCTGTCTCTCCTCAGGGCTTCTTACACCTTCCCTTGTCCATCCCAGTGCTGCTTACCTCGCTATCTCCTGATTACCTTTTTTGTTGTTGTTAATTTTTTAAAATTTATTAAGGTATTATATGTGTACATAGCTTATCATTGCCCACCCCCCCACCTCCCATTCATGCCCTCCCTCCCCAGAGTTCTGTGTTCGTTGGTTGTACTTATATGCATGCATACCAGTCCTTCGGTTGTTCTCTTATCTCCCCCCAGGTCTCCTTCCCCTCCCCGCTGTCATTTGACAATCTGCTTGTTTTATGGTGACTATCACATGACCACAGGAATAGAATCCGCTCCTCCTCTGGTTCATACCGCCCCTCTCCCCAGGTCTCACTGCTTCCCCGGGGCAAATGTCTCCCCCGGGGCACATGGCTCTCCCGGAACACCCGGCCCCCTGGGACACACGGCTCACCCGGGGCATACGGCCCCCAGGGACACACAGCCTGATTACCTTTTTATCTACCACAGTCATGGGGAGGAACCGAGTTTGCTTTTTTAAAAATAGTTTTTAATTGATTTTTAAAAGAGTGATAGGATGGGGACACACTGATGAGAGAGAAACATCAATCCACTGTCTCCTGCATGCCCCCCTACCGGGGATCGAGCAAGTGCCCTGACTGGTTCATGACCCCTTGGTTCATGGGTCGACGCTCAACCACTGAGCCACACCAACAGGGCCTGAGTTTGCTTTTTCAATCCCCTTTTCCTCTGTGCTTATCCCTGTGTGTGGCACAGGGTAGGGCCTTGGCTTGGCTTGAGTTGAGTTGCCTAGAAGAAGACTCTAAAGATTCTAGTACAAGTCATTTATTTGGGAAGTGAGCTGAGGAAGTGAGCTGGGGGTGGAGAAAGCCAGAAGGGTGTCCTATCAGGACAGTTGCCCCTTTGGGGGGTGGGTCACCACAATTAAATCCCCTGGGGGCCTCTGGGAGAAAGGCTAGAGGAGACCTCATCGTGATCTCACTCCAGGGGGACCTATCCACCCAGGCAGCACAGCGAGGGCCAGTGTGCTCCCACAGCCACAACACCCCCCTGGCAGAGTCCCAGCAGGCAAGGCCAGCGTCGCAGTGGTGCGGAGGGAAAAGGCACCCATGCCCGCTGTTGGGAAGTAGATGTGAAGGAAGGGGCACCCAGGCTAGAGGTGATAGGGGAGCAACGGGCAGAAGTCCGCTGATTCGCTATCCCCGGGGTCCCTGATCCTCAAAGGCTCCGAGGCCCAAAGGAGCAGGGCGTGCCAGCACCTGCAGCTGGCCCTCAAAACACCTCCGAGGACTCTTTTTAGCCAAAGAACCAGGTGCTATCCCATTTCATCTGTAGCCCCAAACCCCAAGTCCCATCAAGCCCGGAGCAGAAACAATTATTTCCCGAGAAGGAGGCGATGAGGAGAGGTTCTGCTTCCAAGGGACCCATGTTTTGGGGCCTTCTGAAGGCATTCTCTAGGGGTGGGCTCTATGCCAGACTCCCTCTGAGGTCTGGGTGGTGGCGCACCAGGGCTTTGGATGAAGGTCATCGGCCAGAGCAGCACGCTCCCAGGGGCCCCAAGGATGGAAATGCTGCATACCTGTGCCATCCTACCGTGGCCCCTGGGATGTGGCTGGTATAATCGAAGAGCTGGATTTCTAATTGGATTCCATTCTAATGAATTTAAATGTAAATGTCAACACGCAGCCCTTTAGCAGCGGCTACTGCGCTGGACACCACAGGCCTGGGGGCTTCACCCACCTACCTTTCGCTCCTCCATCCTCCGCAGCCAGCCGCTGGGAGCTCCTAAGCCGGGAGAGCCATAGGGTCCGCCCCTTAGTTGCCCAGTTTGGTGCTTAGACGTTCAGCCTTGTGTCCAGCTGCCACCTGCAGGATTTGGAGAGCAATGGGCAGAAGTTGGCTGATTCCCTATCTCCAGGCTCCCTGATCCTCTGGAGTCTCGCCCAAGGCACCTGGCTGTAGAGAGACTGGCTGGTGAGAATGACTCTGAACAGGTTTCCGCAGTGAAGAAGGCCCGGCTCCTCCCCACCGTTGTTAGGAAGCCAGCTTGTGGTAAGGGTCTGGCTGGGCCTTACTCTTTTTTTTTTTTTTAATATATTTTTTATTTATATATATATTTTTATTAAGGTATTATATGTGTACATAGCTTACCATTGCCTCCCCCCCCCTCCCATTCATGCCCTCCCTCCCCAGAGTTCTGTGTTCCTTGGTTGTACTTATATTCATGCATACCAGTCCTTTGGTTGTTCTCTTATCTCCCCCCAGGTCTCCTTCCCCTCCCCGCTGTCATTTGTCAGTCTGCTTGTTTTATGGTGACTATCTCAGGACCACACGAATAGAGTCCGCTCCTCCTCTGGTTCACACCCCCCCCCCCCCGCCGGGTCCCACCGTTTCCCCTGGGACACACGGCTCACCCGGAGCACACGGCCCCCTGGGACACACGGCTCACCTGGGGCACACGGACCCCTGGGACACACAGAAGGCCTTACTCTTAACCAGGGTCTAGGCTTTGTTTTCTAATAGGAAATTGGAAAATACTGGTGGAACAGAAGAAATCCACCAAAGTGAAAAAACAGAAAGATACAAATTTCCCCAGGGATTTCTATTAAACACTCTTATGGGCAGGCTCCTTGCCTTAGGCTAGGAACCACTGTCTCAAGAGCAGTCGATCTTTTGAATCAGAGTCCAGAAATGGAACAAAACACTTAACCGAAAGGAAAACGTAATTTATTATTTTTTAAAAAAAATATTTTTTATTGCTTTCAGAGAGGAAGGGAGAGAGGGGTAGATAGAAACATCAACGATGAGAGAGAATCACTGGTTGGCTGCCTCCTGCATGCCCCCTACTGGGGATCAAGCCCATAAGCTGAGCATGTGCCTTTGACTGGAATCGAACCTGGGACCCTTTAGTCCACAGGCCCATGCTCTATCCACTGAGCCAAATCGGCTAGGGCAAAAGGTAATTTATTTATGGAACTAGGAGATGTGTGACAGGATTGCAGACCTCTGCTAACAAGAAGAAACATTTCTTGGTTGTGTAGGGTGTCTGCCGCTGGTCAAAGTGCTTTCAGGGATCAGGAGGTGTGGATGGCTCAGAGTCCGGGTTGAGGTGAAGAGAGAACAGCTTCTCCATATATACTCTGCAGTTTTCCCTGACTGAGTCCCCTCCCTCCGTCCCTTCCTCCCTCCCTCTTCCCTTCTTCCCTTTTTTCCCTCCTTCCCTATCTTCCTTCTTTCTTTCTTTCTTTCTTTCTTTCTTTCTTTCTTTCTTTCTTTCTTTCTTTCTTTCTTTCTTCTTTCTTTCTTCCTTCCTTCCTTCCTTCCTTCCTTCCTTCCTTCCTTCCTTCCTTCCATAAAATATTATTTTTATTGATTTTAGAGAGAAAGGGAGAGGGAGAGGTAGAAATGTCATTGATGAGAATCATTGATCTGCTGCCTCCTGCACACCCCCTACTGGGAATTGGGCCCACAACCCAGGCATGTCCCCTTAAATGGAATTGAACCCAGGACACTTTAGTCCTAGGCTGAGGCTCTATCCACTGAGCCAAAGCAGCTAGGGTTTCTCGCTCTCTTTCAATAGCTATCTGCCTCTAGTCTCTTCTCCCTGGTGTGCTATTCACCATTCGTTCAGTAGTTCAGTAACTATTCTTTTTATCAAACAACTAGAGGCCCAGTGCACAACATTCATGCACTTGTGGGGGGGGGGTCCCTCAGCCTGGCCTGCGCCCTCTCATAGTCTTGGAGCCCTCAGGGGATGTACGACTGGTGGCTTAGGCCTGCTCCCCATGAGAGGCTTCCTCCACCACCGCTGTGCTCACCAGCTACGAGCCCAGATGGTGGCTGAGTGGCACTCCCCCTGTGGAAGCACACTGACCAACAGGGGGCAGCTTCTGCATTGAGTGTCTGCCCCTTGGTGCTCAGTGTCCTAGCAACCAGTCATTCCGCCATTTGGTCAATTTGCATATTACCCTTTTATGATATAGGATTGTTTTGTTCCAGACCCATATGTTGTTATTGCAGGAGATATAGACATTAGACATGGAGCTAAGCGTTCAATCGGAGGAGAGATATGCAGCTCATTTCCATTCAGTGTGATGAGTGTCACGAACTGGGTTAACACAGATGCTGTAGGAGCATGGTGTCCGGTGACATTTGGACAGTCCCTCACAAAACCAGTGGAATTAAAGAAGTGAATATAGATAGGGGAAGAGTGGGGGGAGCTGGCGTTCAGGCAGTGGGCACAGCCTGATCCCAGGCACAGAAATGGGGACGTTTGATGTGTGTGGGGAACACTAATTTGTAGCTTAAAGTACAAGCTGGAGAGTGGCTCTCCATTTCCCTCAGGATAGAGCCCAAGCGCCTTAGCTCTGCTTATGATGTTGCTCATGACCTGGCCCGACTCATCTCTCACCTCCCCCCACCACACACTCCCCCACTGCCCCCAATGTACAGATTTACCTGCAGTGGCAACACAATGCCAGCCACAGAATAGCATTCAATCCATGTTTTTTTTTTAAATTTTAATTTGTATTGTTTTCAATTCCAGTTGACATTCAATATTATATTAGTTCAGGTGAAGAACATAGTGGTTAGACTTTTATATAACTAATGATGTGATGCCCCTGATATCTAGTGCCCACCTGGCACCATATTACAATATTGACTATGTTGCCTATGCTGTACTTTACATCCCTGTGGTATTTGGTAACTGCCAGTTTGTGCTTCCAAATCTCTTCACCTTTTCTTTCTCTTATTTCAGAGGAGAGGGAGAGACAGAAACATCAATGGTGAGTGATGTTCCACTTTTCCACCCAGCCCCCAAACCAGCAGTTGCTCTCTGAATCTATGAATGTTTGTTTATTCACTTATTTCTTTTTAGATTCCACAAATAAATGAAATCATATGGTATTTGTCTTAATCTGTCTGACTTATTTCACTTAGCATGATATCCTCTAGGTCAGGGGTAGGCAAACTTTTTGACTCACAATGGGCCACAATGGGTTCTTAAACTGGACCAGAGGGCCAGAACAAAAGCAACCTGACCATGTTAGCACTCTCATCTTGGTCTGGTGGTGAAGGAGCGGAGAGGAGAGCAAGAGAACCCTCCGCTCTTTCGGCTCCGAGGGCGGGATAGAACAGCCGTATGGGCCGGATTTGGTCCGGGGAACATAGTTTGCCCACGGCTGCTCTAGGTCCATTCATGTTGTCCCAAATAGTAACATTTCATTCTTTTTTATGGCTGAGTAATATTCCATTGTATAGATGTACCACATATTTTATGTCCCGTCATCTATTGATGTACATTTAGGTTGCTTTTATATCTCGGTATTATAAATAGTGCTTGCAGAGGTGCAAATATCTTTTCAAATTCATGTTCTGTTCAATCTATGTTTGCTGAATGGAAAATGAGCGGCAAAAGGAAAGCACAGAAAGGCAGGCAGGGCTGAGCCATGGAGGACTCTGCTTGGAGTGTCCAACCCAAGGCGTGTGCACCTAGAAAAATCTATGCAATCCCAGGGGACTTGTACAGTAGGTCCACCAGAGAACTCTGTTTCTGAGTCTTCAACATTCAGGTTTCTGCTGGAGTGGACTCTGTCTTTTAAGTCTCTGTCTCTTCTCTTCAACTAGATGTGACTCTTTTGAGGGCAGAAACCATGTCTAGGGTCTCATCCACAGTGTCGGACATCAATAGGTGCTGAATGGAATGTTTGTAGGCAGAGCTGGACTTGCCTGGTTGCGTCTTCACAGAAAAGGAAAACATGGGACTAGATCTAGGAAGGCACATCTGACCACTAGAAGTCTGACCATGAGAACCACCCCATAAAGCTGAGGTTGGAAGCCAGTCTCCCAGCTGTTGGCTCAGCCACTGGTTGGGAGACGATGGCAGGCATAGAAGTGGCTGGAGGCCCAGGAAAGGGAAATTATCTGCATAAAGCTATTCCCCGCCCCCCCCCCCTTCTCCTTCACCAGTGATGCAGAGCCCTTGGGCAGTGGAGGATAGACCACCTTTCCTCTTAGCCAGATTGAGAGCAGGGAGCTTGAGACAGAAACGTGTGTGTTTGCAAGTTCCATCCTAGAGAAGCAAGATATTTCATTTCTCTGAGATTGGTTTTCTCAACAATTGGAAGATGTGGATGGAAAGCCCTCAGAACTCCAATAGCAGGAAGAAGAGGAACATATTAATTGCATTGTTTGTAAATCTTTCAGCATTAATTAAGTATACATTTTTATTTTTTATTTTATTTAAAAAATATATTTTATTGATATTTTACAGAGAGAAAGGGAGAGAGATAGAGAGCTAGAAACGTCGATGAGAGAGAAACATCGATCAGCTGCCTCTTGCACACCCTCTACTGGGGATGTGCCCGCAACCAAGGTACATGCCCTTGACCAGAATCGAACCTGGGACCTTTCAGTCTGCAGGCCGACGCTCTATCCACTGAGCCAAACTGGTTTCGGCTTAAGTATAAAATTTTTAAATATAATATAGTGCACTGAGTGCTAGGGGACACAGACATAGGACATATGAAACACATATGAGAGAGACAAGATCAAAGCTCTGGAAAGCAAATAAGGAACATTTAAGGATGAAGTATAGTCACTAGAAATAAGTTATACAGGAAAGTATAGCAGAGCAGTGAAGGGAACCAATTTGGTGTACTAACCGAGGCAAATCTCCAGCATATACTGTGAAATTATGAACCAGTTACTTCACCTGTGAGCTTGGTCCTCTCATCTATTACATGGGAATAGTGTGGTATACCTCATTTTGTAGTTGTGAGGATTAAATAAGATACTGGATGTAGAGAGCATGGTGTTTGGGCATGCTGGCCTCAGAGTTAGCCTGACTCCACCACTTCCCAGCAAAGGTCTTGAGCAAGTTAAGTAATCTCACTCTTAGTTTCCCCATTCTTAAAATCGGAGTAACAACAGTACCTATACTTTTGGGTTGGTGTGAGGCTTATATGAGTTTTACCCCATGAAAACTTTTCAAGTACTCTTGGAAATGAGCGGGAACTCGGCACATCGACAACAGGAAAACAAGCACTGGATTGCTTACACAAGAGAAATGGAGACCTGTAGTGAATGTTGATTGCAGCTTTATTCATCATCTCCCAAAGGTGGAGACATCCCCGTGTCTCCCAACAGGTGAATAAACGAGGAAGCATTAGTCAGCAATAAAGAGCAGTGAACAGGTTCATGCAACACTGATGAATCTTAAGTGCCTCACGCTAAATGGATGAAGCCAGACTTGAGGCTACACACTATAGAATTCCGTTCTGTGACAGTATGTTAAAGCAGTGGTTCTCAACCTTCCTCATGCCGCGACCCTTTAATACAGATCCTAATGTTGTTTTTTGTTGCTACTTCATAACTGTAATTTTGTTAATGTTATGAATCATAATGTAAATATGCTTTTTGATGGTCTTAGGTGACCCTGCTAGGGGTTGAGAACCGCTGCTGTGGAGCCCAAGACCACCGGAAAACAGATATTTACATTATGATTCATAACAGCAGCAAAATTAGTTATGAAGTAGCAAGAAAATAGTTTTATGGTTGGGGGTCACCACAACATGAGGAACTGTTTTAAAGGGTTGCAGCATTAGAAAGGTTGAGAACCACTGTGTTAAAGGAAAAAACAGGTTTGCCAAGTGTTAGGGTGTGTTTGACTACAAAAACTCAGCATGAGGGAGTCTTTTAGAGGATGATGTCGTAGTGGCTATGTGACTTACTATGCATTTGTCAAAATGCACAGAACTGCACACGAAAGACTGCATTTCATTGTATGCAAATCAAAGAAACAAACAAACCCCAAACGACTGTTGAGCATTTCAGGAACCTGAGCACCAAACTGTGAATAAGTGGGGAAGAAAGGAATACAAACACATTAATTTATAAATATCCTGCTAGTGATGAAAGCTGTTCTGCAACAAATGAGCTTATTCTCAGAATACAGCTGATAAAACTGCGTGGAATTACTTGGACTCTAGTTGCATGGAGGACAGAGAACTCACATGCATGTCTGACTGCGCATGTCTTCTGGGCGCTCACACGGTCTGTGCTCCAGGTTCTGAGATGATTGGTGTCTGATGATGTTCTTGGGAAGTCTGCAGAAGTCCCATCTTCCGTGGAGTCCTGTCCCAATGGGCTGCTCAATTTCATTTTGTGAAACTCTCACCAAGTCTCCGTGAAGCTTACTTGACGAACTTGAGGACCAGCTCTCCCTGGAGGGGACGTGACTGGCTACGTTACTCTCCCTTTCTGGGAAGGCCCACATACACCCAACTCTGAACACCTGCCGACCACGCATCCTTCCTGGCCAAAGGTTCACGCTAACACGTTCAGGGACCATAAAGCCTAGTGAGGATGCTTCTCCCCTCCCCGAGCTGCTGTGGAGAGAAAGGCGGCCTAGGACTCGGGCTCAGATGCAGTGACAGGCGGGCCTCCCAGCTGTCCCGGGTAGCCCGCTCTGAAAAAAAACCACACAGACACACCTGTTTTGATCTTAGACGACTTTTATTTTTGTTCTCAGTATGTGCCCTTGAAGATTCCCAAATGTCTGGAGTTTCTGATTGCCCTGGGACCAGAGGTGACAGCGGACCCTGGCTCAGCTCTCCCCTGAGCAGCTAAGTTTGGGGGCCTCGGGGAGAGGGAGCTGCCACTCACACCTTATTCCAAGATGGGTTACACAGCGAACAGAGAATTAGTAAAACAGAGACCCAGTCTGCAGAGGGCTTCAAATATACATATTCTATATATATATATAGACCTGGGATATAGGATTTCAACTTAATTGGTTCCCTTGTGATTTGTAATCAACGTACACATGATAGAGATGTTGTACACCACTGGTTTCCCCTCCTCAGCCCCCCTCCCTCCCCAACATAAATAACATACAATGGTCAGGTGATTCTAAGGGTTTTCGCTGTCGTGAATAATTGGTTTTAAAAAAATCATTCCCCCCCTGCCTCCCCTGCAGGCTACCTCTGAGTTTGTCACGTAGCAGCACGGAACGGAATGGGCTAGACGGGGCGCGGGGAGATGTGGCGGACAGCGAGGGACGCCGCTGCTCACCCAGGGGAGCCGGCCGGGCCGGGAGGCCGGGACAGGAAGCGGGGGGAGAGCGTGCGGTTCGTCCCGCTGCGAAGAGCCCCGAAGGCCGCGAGGTTTGGAGGCAGAGCACAGCTCCAGAGACGCCTTGGCTCAGTATGTACACGCCGTCTCTCAGCTGCGTTTTCCTTTCAGGAAGCTGTTTCTGAGGCTGGCTGGGGGGGAGGGAGCTTAAAAACAAAACCAAACCATTCCCACATACATAAAAGTCCCGTTATAAGTCTTACTCGGTTATTTTCACACGTCATTAAAAGTAGATAGACAATGATTGGTTTCTTTTCTTATTCTTTTTTTTAGGAGCATGAGAGAGGAGGGGGGGGAGAAAGGAGGGGTGCCCTACGGGGAGCGCCGTCCCTTCTTCAGCATTAGGTGGCACTGGATGGTCTGGATTCGGTTCTTGGCCGGGACAAACTCGGGCTGCAGCTTCAGAGTCGATTCGTACCACACCAGCGCCTTTTCAAACTCCTCCTGCGAGGGGCAAGGGGACCAACGTGAGCGGTACCAGCGCCAGACTAAACATACCCTGGGAACCCCTCAAAAAGCACCTCTGTGCTAGTGACAAGCTGCCGCACTTTCTCAACGGACCCAAAGTGCTGAGAAACCCAGGTCTGAGAGGAAACAACTGCCTCCACCCCACCCACAACATCACAGAGAACCACGCGTTGTCAGGGAGCAGGGGAAGGGTCCCTTTACCCAGGCCTGCTAAGGCGGGGTAACTGGGGTGGTAAGAGTAGGAGCTAGCATCCTGAGGACCTGTGTGTGCCAGGCACCGTGCGAGGTGCTTTATCAAGTCCCTCCATTCAATCCCCACGGAAACCTCTAGAAACATGCCCGACAAATGCTCAGTACACATCTGCCTGAACATTATTGCAGCGGGAGAGATGGAAGCAAGGTCAGATACGTACCTCAATTAGAAACCGTTTTCATTCTCCCTAACATCTAAAAACAGGGGCATGGTTTGGAAACGATCACTGCCACCGAAGGCGTTTATCTTTTACTTAGACTAATCCTCTCAAAAACCAGCCCACACAGGCTGGTTAAATGACTCCTAGGCAGATAAGAGGAAGAATTCCTCTTCGGGGTAGAAAATGTCAAACCAGCTGGGGATGAAAACAGCTTCTTCCATTTCAAGCAGCAGAGGGCAATCGCACATTGACCAATGCCCCCTGGCCAGACTACACTTCCTGCCCTCGAAGTTGAGGATAAGCCCTGAAGCTGCTCCTTCTGTGACCCTTTCCTGGGCGCACCCTGGGAACAGCCCCAAGGTGGGACACAGGGTTTTAGATGGAAGTGGACAACAAGATTCTCATGTTAAAATTGGCTCTGTAGCTTCTGGGAACCGCCAGGACTTAAGTTCTCAAATCGGTCCTTGTTTCTGACCAGAATGAGAGTTCTGGATGGGGGTTTGCTTTTTTCTCTGTCAATGGTGCCCCATGAAACTAGAGGCATTTCATCATCTACTGAATATTTGGTGAGTACCTACTGTGTGCCAAACACCTACTGTGTGCCAAACACTGTAAGTGCTGGGAACAGGGAGATGAAGAGCAGTGTTTTTCCTAAGAAGCTCCTAGTCTGGGGGAGACAAATACTTAAACAGAAATTCTAAAGCACAGTGAGTGCTTTATTTTATCTGAAAATACAGCAAGAGAAATATGCACCGAGTACCATGGAAACAGTGCCAGGTCTGAGGCCCAACGACCATGTGGAGTGTGAGTGAGGTTTTCCGGAACAGGTGGTGTCTCCAGAAAACTTAGGTGATTCAGACTCTGCTGTCAGGGTTACTTGAGACTATTTAGATGACTTGCATTTACTATTTTTAAAAACTCACAAGCCCCTTATCTATAAAATATACCTTTTGTGGAGCTAGCTATCAATTTTGGACACAAACCTCACAGGAAACTGGAGGACAGACATGGTCACATGAGATCTGAAAGCAAAGGAGGGCCCCCGAGAGACAGTGGCAGAGGAGGTGCGCCCGCCCACACGCCAGCCTCACCATCGCCACGTAGACGTTGCCCAGGGTGAAGTGGTTCACAGCAAAGTGTGGCGCGATCTCTACCGCCATGGTGGCCACGATGACGGCGTCGTTCCAGAGCTTGGCGTTGTGCAGGATGTTGGCCAGGCTAATCAGGGGGACGTCCTGGGAGAGGAAGGAGAAGGAAGAGAGGGAAGGACATTGAGCTTCGTTGTTGGTTTTTGTGGTCATAAAGAATGCAGTCGGCTTTCCTGGTAACTCGATGAGCTAGTCTGCTGTTGGCTACTGGTCTGCGACAGGTAAGGAGCTGGCACCAGACTACGAACCAATGCATTACTTCTCTCACTGAGAAAGTCTTGCCTCAAACACACAAACAAAACGGCCCTGACTGAGTAGATTCAGTTGGTTAAGGCCTTGACCGGATACGCCAAAGTTGCAGGTTTGATCCCTGCTCATGGCACATACAAGAAGAAACCAATGAATGCACAAATGGGTGGAACAACAAATCGATGTTTCTCTCTCTACCTTCCACTCTCTCTAAAATCAACAAAACATACATACATACACACACACAAACACGCAAAACAAAGCTGAGGAAACACTCTGCTGAGTGGAGCTGTTGGCTTACATTCTGGTGCAAGCTCCTCACCTCCCTTCAAACCAGTATTAAATAGTTAATGAGCTGACACCTGTCACAGGCCACACCGTGAGTCACGTCACAGAGCAAAAGTATTTCCTGCAAAGACCACCGCACCATCTGAAGCAGGGGCTGGCAAACTCTGGCCCACGGGCCATATCCAGCGGCTGCCAGTTTTGGTACATTTTATTGGACACAAGCATCCCATCCCTTTACTTCCAGCTGTGGCTGTTTTATGTCACTGTGCAGAACTGAGCAGTTGCAGCAGAGGCTGTCTAGCTTGCCACACTAACATTTCTTCCTATCTGGCCCTTCGCGGTAAAAGTTCTCTGACCCCTTCCCTACTGCCTGGCAGTAAAGAGCACAGAGTGATGGGTTGAACAACAGCAACATTATTATCATCACAAATATTTATTCCCTTTATATGTGTTACCTGAGCAACTATCTATATCACATTGTACTGGGCTCTATAGGAGATTCAGAAGTAATGGGCTGGGGGTGGGGGAAGGAGCCATTTTAGACCTAACTGGACACCCATAAGAGTGTAGACAATAGATGAGGTCACAGGGGCTTAATAACGTGCCTAGATCACACAGCTAGGAAGAGGCAGAGCTGCATTTAGAACTCGGCAATGCTGGGGGGGGGGGGGGGGCTCCCCTTTCCCTGTGCTGCCCTGTGAGCAAACACATCAGCCTGTCTTTAGGGAGAATGAGATGTGGAGGTTAATGCAGACCTCAGCACATGTGGGTACAATGTGCTGTTAAAAAAAAACCTGTGCATTCTCAGTCATCATAGCAATAATGGGCTTTCTGAAAAGACTGAGGTTCTAGGGGGTCAGCTGTTTTGTGTGTGTGTGTGTGTGTGTGTGTGTGGTGAAGTTGAACGAAGAACAGGAACTGGCTGATGTGCATGAAGAAATAGAAATTTTCTCGTTCTGGCGTCTGGAAGCAAGCTTACTTCAGGAGTGCAGGAACACAAGTACAGCAGGCCGCACGCAGGCCCAGGGGGTAGCTAATTCCAGGACGATTTCCAAGGTGGTGGCCCGCCCAGGCAGTGGACCTGCCGTACGCTGGGTGGCTCTGATACGGTGGAAGGGGGACTCAATGATGTCATCTCTGACAGTGACCTTGAGCTTCCCCCATGCCCCAACTTGCTGAGGTAGAGAAGGCATGAGGATGGGCATTACCACAAGCCTGCCGCATGGCATAAGGGCGGTCACAGGCTCTTCTGCCCTATCCCAGCCTTCTGCCATCGTCCTGGCTGAGCCAGCTGAGACCTAAGCATACTCCACTGGGCGGTGCAGAGGACCCAGGGGCAGTCAGACCGGGGAGGCCCACGCACCTTCATCTGGTGTGGAGCGTAGTGGAGGGCCTGGCGCAGGCAGTCGATGGCCTTCTTCCCTTGGCCTTTCACTCTCCAGTAGAGGGCTGCCATGCTGGAAAGGACCCAGGACGTCTGGTTCTAGGAAGGAATGGACAGGAAAGCCGATGTCTCTTAGACACCGTGTTCATTTACCACCAAGATTAAGAGCAGTTACACGAGTTAATGACCACTTAACTGAGTGTTTACCAGGTGCTGGCACCCTGCTACACACCTTATATCCACCCTCTCATTAATCCTAGGAACAATCTTATGAGCCTGATTCTACTATTTCAGCCTTTTTTTAGATGAGAAACTATGACTCACAGAGAGGTCGAGTATCTTTTCCAAATCTACTCAACTACTGAACAGCAGAGCTGGATTTCAGGTCCATGGTCTTCATCCACAACGACTTAACTTTTGGAACAGGTAACTCATTCACATGTTTCAAAAGCTGGAAATTATACAAAGTTCTATACAGTCAAAAGCCTTCCTGCCATCCTGGTCTCTATAGTATATCAGTACACTATTTTTAGTTTCTTATGTAACCTTCTAGAATTTTCTGTTATATCTGCAGCTATGAATACAGACTTATACCCCACTCTTTAAAATATATATATATATATATATATATATATATATATATTTTTTTTTTTTTGATTTTTTTACAGACAGGAAGAGAGAGGGACAGAGAGTTAGAAACATCTATGAGAGAAAATCATTGATCAGCTGCCTCTTGCACACCCCCTACTGGGGATGTGCCCACAACCAAGGTACATGCCCTTGACCGGAATCAAACCCGGGACTTTTCAGTCCACAGGCCGACACTCTATCCACTGAGCCAAACCGGTCTCGGCTACCCCGCTCTTTTTTAACATAACTTACTCCTTATATACCTGCACTTAGATTTTCTTTCACTAAACAATACAACTTGGAGATCTTTTTCCATCAGAATACAGAAAGCCTCCTCCTTTTTTGTTATCAACTGCATAGCATGCCACTGTATGGAGGCACCATTATTTATTAAAACCAGATCCTTATTAGTGGATATTCCTCTCTCCCATTGTTACTGTTACCAAGAACGCTGCACAGATAACCTGTCGAGGGGTAACTCTGCATTTGTGCAGGTGCACTTGTAGGAAAGGTTTCCAGGTGTGGTATGCTTTGTCAAGGGCATACACACTTGTCATTTTGATAGAAATCACCAAGTGTCTGTCCTCCACAAGGTCGTACAAATTAGTCTCCCACCAGAAATACGTGGGTGTCCTGCTTCCTTACAGCCTCACCGCCGAGTGTGTTATTAAACTCTTGTACCTTTGATGGGTGAAAAATGTGGTTGGAATCTGTATTTCTTACAAGTGAGCTGATCATTTCACGTTTGACATTCTTTTGTATTTCTCTGTATCTATGCTTATATTTTGTTAATTTTTCTGCGAGGCTTTCGTCTTATCTATTTGAAAGAGCTCTTCATATGTTCGGGAGATTAGTCCACGGCCGGTGACATGAGTTACAGAAGCACTCCCTCCGTTTTCGCAGCCCATCTGAACCTGTGGTGCTTATGTGACGTCGGTTTCATTTCTACACAGTTCAGTGCATTCACTCTGATGACATCTGGATTTTCAGTGGTAGTTAGGAAGGTTTTGCTTATTTCAATGTTAAGGTTATCAATACGTTTTTGCAGAACTTTTACAGTTTTGTTTTTCATAACATTTTGATCCATTTGAAATTTAACTTGGCATAAATAATATGGCTCCAGCTTAGTTTTTCCAGAAATTCGTCTCTTCCTCCACTAAGCTTCTGCCTTTACCAAAGACAAAACTCTAGTACTTCATCTAGGTCTAATTTTGGATTTGCCTATCTGTTTCATTTGCCCTTTTTGACGGATGGTCTCTACCTCCCGGGAATTACAGATGAGGCGATCAGTATGCTTCCTAGCTTATTCTGTTCTCCCAGTCTAATTTTTTGGCAATTTTATCATTGTTCATTGTCAGGGCATATAGCCTTTCTATTTGTCCTGTCACTCTATTGCCTACCTTTGTTTCTGTATTGGTTCTGCAATTAAATATATGAATTGATCACTGACATAAACTTTTGTATGGTTCCCCCAATCATCTCTGGTTGGCTGAGTTCATCTTCTAGTAGCTTCCTCCAGAAGAATGCACAGGAATAATATTCTCTTGAGATTGTTATGGACTGATATGTGTTCCTCCAAAATTCATATGTGAGGTCTCAACCTCTAGTGCTAGTACCTCAGAATGTAACTTGTACTTGGAGACAAGAACTTTGAAGATGTGGGTATAGAAAAGAGGCCATCTGTATGGGGCCCTGCTCCGGGCTGACCGGATCTGTGAAGGAGTTACAGAAGAGGAAGAGACGTCCCAGGGTCAGTGTAAAAAGGCACGAGCATGTGAAGAGGCAGCAAGAGGACTGCCATTTGCAAGCCAAGGAGAGAGGACTCGGAGGAAACCAACCCTCCTGGCACCTGGATCTTGGGTCTTGCAGCCTCCAGAAATGTGAGATAAAAAATTGTTGTTTAAGCCACCCAGTCAGTGGTAGTTTATTTGGGCAGCCCTAGAACACTAGCATAATCATATATGTTCAAAACTTTCTGTCTGCAGCCTTCACACTTGAGGGCCGGCTGGCTGGATATAAAATCGTGGCTCATTCTTTCTTTCCTTGACTATCACGTTGGCGTTGCTCCATTGCCTCTTGGCGTGGATGGCTGCTGCAGAGAAATCCGAAGCCAGCCTTATTTATTCCTCCTTCTTAGTGACTTCATACCTTGACTGGATTCCCTAAAGGATTCTTTTTTTAAAGAAATACAATTAGCTCAGCAGGCATGGCTCAGTGGTTGAGCATTGACCTGTGAACCAGGAGGTCACGGTTCAATGTCTGGTCAGGGCACAGGTTCAGATTACAGGCTCAATCCCCTGTGGGGACGTGTAGGAGTCAGTCAATCAATGATTCTCTCTTATCATTGATGTTTCTATTCCTCTCTCCCTCTACCTTCCTCTCTGAAATCAATAAAAATATACTTTAAAAATATATTAAAAATACAATTATCTTTCATCAATGCTAATACTTGACACATACAAAATAACATTTACATAATTATATATAATAAATATGTAACTGTATAAAATGTGCACTTGTGCTGTGAAGCACAAAATAATGAATATCCCAGAAACTGCCACCTTATCAAAGAATGAACTTGCACCCACCGACGTATTCTTACACTTTTCCCGCCTCTGGCCTCTTCTCCGGAGGCACACACCATCCTAAATGTTGCTCTATATCAGGCATGTCAAGCTCAAAGGCTAACACGGGCCAAATAAACAAGCTTTAAAAAAGGCCACAAAAAGACAAAAGCTTCAATTTTCATAGAAACATAGATTTATTTTGATAGACCTGCTGAATACAAAGGGTTGAAATAAACGAGTAATCGTTAGCATAAAATAGAACATTTTTAATAAAAATTAATATTTTTTCTTGACCATTAACTTACCAGACACTGAATAAATGCACAAATAAGCATAAGGAAAACCTATTTCTCTTGTTCTCTGAAAGCAAAATATTTCCCGTTGCGCACACCAAACAAGTCAGTCCAAGACTAATGACGTGGCACTCGGCTGGTACAATATTCGCTGCTAATATTAGTGGAGAGTAATGGTGCGCCTGCGTGTGAGGCGCTTAAGGAAAATGAATGCAAGATGATTATAATAATCAGTCATTAGTTGTAGTTCGTTCTTAACAATTATGTATAACAGGATATTGTAAAAATTATATTATGAAATTTTTACTAAAATGTTTCTTACATACCGTTATATTGGCTGGGCTGAAAAAATATTCGTTGTGGGCCGCATGTGGCCCACGGGCCGAGAGTTTGCCATGCTTGCTCTATATCATCACTAACATTTCCCATTACCACTCTTTTATTATAGCCCTCCAATTCTAGTCATGCTTCTTGCTTCAAGGTTTATTTTTTTCTAACAAGAGTGTAGCTATACCAGCTTTCTTTTTTTATTGTTTGCATGGTATATTATTTTCCATCTTTGGACTTTCAACACTCTGTACCCTAACAGCTAAAGTGTTTCTCTTATAAGCAGCATATAGTTAGAGTTTTTTTTTTTTTTAAAAAAAACTATTCCATACTAAATGCTTAAATTATATAATCTTTTTGTATTTAACTACCAGGATACTTGGCTCTGTATTTGTGTTATATTTTCAAGCCTTTCTTCAGATTAGATGTTTTACATTATTCTATTATCCTTCAATTAAATTACATTTTAAAACCATTTTTAGTAGTTAGGCTGCAGCTTGAAACGTGCATTCTAACTTATTACAGTCCAATGCAAAGGATTACTTTTACTACTTGGCTGATACTAATTAAACCTTAAGACTTTAAACTCCCTTCACTTCCTTCCCATCATGTTACGGTTACTGTGAATTTTAATATGTATAAAACGGAAGCTCCTCGGGGTACTGCAGGCCTTATTTGTATAGTTCTGTCATTTACATTTTCCTCTCCAATGCTCTTTCTTCCCCCTTGCATGTTCGAAGAACCCCCTTTAATTCTTATTTCAGTGCAGGCCTACTGGTGTCGAAGTGTGAATTCCTATTTGTTTGCACACATCTTCATTGCGCCTTCATACTTGGAGGATGTTTGTGCTGGTAGAGAATTCTTCTTGTTTTCTTCTCCCACCGCTAGCGATGCTGACTGGCTTCGGGCTGCATCACTTCCGGTGCGAAGCTGTCAGACTCATGGCCCCTTGGAGGGGAACTGTGGTGGTGAAGACGGGCCCGCACGCTGTCACTAGGAGCAAGCGGAGGGCATTTCCCTGCCGTGGCTCCGAGGGGCCCTGGCACTTGCTTGGGCAGCGTGGTGCTGCCCCAGGGCCCCGCACAGGCTGGGAGGCTGGATGCTCCTGCTTTGGTCCTCGGAGAGCCCCGAGGCCCGTGTGAACAGGTGCAGCCAGGGTGCCGGAGAGACTTCGTGGAGGGAGAGCATTCCCAGCTGTGCCCTGCTATTCTGGCCACTCCGGCCGAGGCACCAGACATGTGGGCAAAGCCCACTTTGGTGGCAGCCCCACAGGAGGTTCCACGTGTCTGCAGCCGCATGAATGATGCCAAGTGAGTCCAGAAGAAGTGCCCACTGAGCTCTACTCAGACTGCAGAATATTGAGCAAATAATAGTTCTGCGCTAAGCCAGTAAATTCTGGGTGGTTTTTTAGGCAGAAGCAGCTAACTGAACAATATTTGGGATCAAGAACGGAGTGTGGCCAAAACCGGTTTGGCTCAGTGTCGGTCTGGAAGGTCCCAGGTTCGATTCCGGTCAAGGGCATGTACATTGGTTGCGGGCACATCCCCAGTAGGGAGTGTGCAAAGAGGCAGCTGGTCAATGTTTCTCTCTCATTGACATTTCTAGCTCTCTAGCTCTCTCCCTTCCTCTCTGTAAAAAATCAATAAAATATATTTTAAAAAAAAGAACGGAGCGTGGCCATGACAAAGTTGAAACGTGTGGCATCAGTCCGGGGAATGGCTGTAGACATCTGCCGAAGGAGCGGCCTGAGACTCTTGCAGGAGCTGGGCGAGCTCGGGGACTGGCGGCCGGGGGCTGGAAGGAGGCACTGCTTCTATTGGCAAAACTCAGCCAGGCGCAACTCTCCCTACAGAAAAGGAACCTGGCACAGTTGGGCCTGGCGGGAGGACTTGCGGGAAGAGTGCTCAAGGTCAAATGGACTTTTAAAAGCCACGTGTCACATGCAAGTACCGGAGAGCAGAGCTGAGCGAGGAACTGTGCAGTTTTCAAGCAGAATTTAGAGAAAATGCTTTCAAGCTGGGACTTGCAGGGTTAGAAAATGAAACTTTATCAACTGCCAGAAACAGTCCCTACTCTGGAAGTAGGGGGAATGATGACATATGTCCAGATGGATTTCAGAATGACACGGAGCAGTGATTGCCGCATGCTTTCAACTTCCTCTCTTAAATGGGTGTGATTATACTATTCCTCTTGTACAGCCAAGTCAGGCTGCGAGTTGATCCTCTTAATCACTATATTCTTCAATATATATAGTAATAGAGAGATATGGAACCATAAAGTAATTAATTTTAATGTAAAAAGCTGTGTTCTCGACATCAGCGATTTTCAAGCTTTTTCATCTCAGAGCAAACACAAACTAATTACTAAAATTCTGCAGCATACCAAAAATATACTTTTTGCTGATCAGACCAAAAATAGGTATACTTTTGATTCATTTACAGCAGATGGCTATTGTTGTGTTGGGTGTTGTTGTTGGTTTTTTTTTTCCAATCTAAGGGAAGAGTGGTTAGTGCCCTGACTAAACACTCAGCTGTTGCATATTTCATGAATGCTAGCAGCTCGGCAGTTGACAATCGCTGCTCTACACAAATCTCACACAGAGGCTGCAGAGGAGCAGTGTGGGAGACTCATTCTATTTTCTGTAGGCCGTATGAAAATGCAGTTTTCTAAATATTTTATTTCACAATTTCAGGAGTAATAGGTATTTAAAGGTGTGTTTCCCACCCACACCTACTATTCTTCACCTGGAACACCTGGCTTGCTTCATGCCGAGACTGCGAGGTTCCCAGGACCCCAGCTCGCGCCCCCATGCTGGAGAAAACCAACGAGGTAGTTTTCTTCACAGAAGGTAAGTGAAGGAGCAGAAAAATACCAACCAAGTGATGAGAACAGTAATGGAAAAATGACTGGAACATTCTGGGTGGAGCTACTTCACGTCATCCCTTCAGTTACCAAGTGCCACGTAATTAACAGAAGAGGTTACCAGCACCGAGTGACAAATGATCTAGAAACATCAGAGGGTGGCTATAGTTCCCCGCTTCTGGACAGGGTGACTTACCTTTTCCAACACTTTGGCAATTCGGGTGCCGATTTGCTCAAGGGACTGCTGTGGATACTGGTCTTTGCCGAGATTTTGTAATACCTGGCATGGGGAGGAAGAAGGGAGATTAGAGGAGTGAAAGTGGGGCAGGGTCTAGACCAGCTGTGGGCAAACTACGGCCCGCGGGCTGGATCCGGCCCGTTCGGCTGTTCTATCCGGCCCGCGGAGCCGAAAGAGCGGAGGGTTCTCTTGCTCTCCCCTCCGCTCCTTCACCAGCAGCCCAAGATGAGAGTGCCAGCATGGTCAGGTTGCTTTTGTTCCGGCCCTCGGGTCCAGTTTAAGAACCCATTGTGGCCCTCGAGTCAAAAAGTTTGCCCACCCTTGGTCTAGACAAAGCTTCTGCCCCTAAGTTGGGCACTATCCCACAAACGCAAGCTCTTTCCCTAGGGCACAATCTGTGGTCCTGCTGGTAAGGCATTTTATGGACGATGCCTTTAAGGCCATTATATCATCCCTTCAGTCCTCCCCAAGTTAATAAAAATTATAGACACGTAAAGCACATTCATTCTAGCAACGTTAGAAAACAGAATAAAGAAAATAGAAGCTGTTTGTAATCCTGTCACCCCAACATAACCACTGTTAATATCGTCGTATATATCTTTCCCATTTTTCTGTGTATACACATATTTCTCTCACAGAATATGGGATCCCACTGCATACTGTCACCATTTTCACGTAATAAATTTCTTCATGTGACTAAGTATATTCCTATACATCTTTCTTAATGATTCCACTTTGTACTATCACACGTCTATACCAACATTTATGGAACAAACCCCCTACTGTCGGACATTTGTGGCACGTTTTCCCAATTCTTCTTGGTATATTCTGGGCCTGCCCTCCTTTCTTTCCTTTTTTAGAATGCCAACAGGAGAATGAACTGCCCCAATATTTCTTGTGGGAGCCTCTGTCTGACAGCAAGCAGAATGCTTCCTACCTCGAGCAGTGAGTTAGAATGAAACTGCCTGGTCATAGAAAGCAAGCATCAGCTCAGTCCTGGGGCCTGAAAGAATCAGGCTGAGCCTAAAGCCACCGAAATGACAGCCAATGAAAGAAGGCAAAACAACATGGCCTGCCCTAGCTGGTTTGGCTCAGTGGACAGAGCGTCAGCCTGTGGACTGAAGGGTCCTGGGTTCAATTCCAGTCAACGGCACATGCCAGGGTTACTCGACCCCCAGTGGGGGCTTGCAGGAGATAGCCCAGCTGTGGGCAAACTATGGCCCGCAGGCCGGATCTGGCCCGTTCGGCTGTTCTATCCGGCCCGTGGAGCCGAAAGAGCGGAGGGTTCTCTTGCTCTCCCCTCCGCTCCTTCACCAGCAGCCCAAGATGAGAGTGCCAGCATGGTCAGGTTGCTTTTGTTCCAGCCCTCCGGTCCAGTTTAAGAACCCATTGTGGCCCTCGAGTCAAAAAGTTTGCCCACCCCTGAGATAGCCTATGATGATTCTCATCATTGATGTTTCTCTCTCTCTCCTTCTCCCTTCCTCTATGAAATCAGTAAAAATTATTTAAAAACAATAAAAAACAAACAAAAACAACATCGCCTGGCCACAGTGCTTTCTGCTCTCAGTTGCGCCAGGACTGGGGGCTACGAACCAGACAAGCGGAGTGACACGGGGCACTCACCTCTGTGAGCTGGCTCTCGCCGGTGTAGTGCAGGCTGGCTCGGTTGGAAACCCCGTGCAAGTGGTCCAGGGTGTGCATGCTGGTGGGGAGATTGCCGTTGCACAGCGGCTCCATCGCCGGCTGCTGGATCGGAGTGGCAAAATCTATGTGTTCCGTGATGCTGAAAATGGAGACGGCCACATTAGCCTCCAAACATCTGACCGGCTGGGAGAGAGGGTGCTAACAATCAGCTGGTCACGACGTCAGGATGTTGCCAGGACTGCCTGGAACCACAGCCCCTCAGACCGGAAGAGACCTCCAAGGTTGTTTGGTCCATCCTCTCAGGACACCAGGGGGAGGACTCCCAGCCTGACAGCACCTGCCTGCTGGATGGATGACTCAGGAGCCATCCCAGACCAGAGGAGCAGCGCTGGGATCCGAGTCCTTTGCTCAGGGAGTTCCCGGTCCCCCCAGCGACTCCTTCCTACGCTGCGTGGTGCCGGATTTGTTCACTCCTGCTGGCCACTTTCTCTCGCTGGGGAGGCTTTAAGCCAGGTGGGTTTCTTCTAGGATGTCTTTTTCCAGGTATAGAAAATGGTAAACAGCCACAGGTTGTTCCTCTTTTATTTTCCCTTTTGACACAAACATACTTGTCCCCACAGAAGTTTAGATAGTAACTTTTATACAAAACAGCTGTCCTTTGTATCTACATTTATTTTTATTTTATTTTATTTTTTGTTTTTGTTTTTTGTATCTACATTTAAATATAAGTATTTCCCTTCACGATCCCCACGTGATCATTTTCCTGCTGTATCCAGGCTAAATGTCATTCACGGTCATATAGACTGATATGGCAAGCTGGCATTGCCAAATTTTATTTCTAGCTATTTCATGCCAGGACTATCATGATTAACAAAACATACCCAGTCCCCCCGTTACGGTGTTCACAGTCTTGTGAGTGACTTAACTGCTGCAGATGCGCTAAGTTATACAAGACAAGAACATGGTACAATGTCAGAGCCACGCCACAGGGAGGGCGTCTATTTCTTCTACGTGATGGAGGAGGGAAATGGTGAGGAGTTCGTTCCCGGAGGAAGTAAGATGTAAGCAAGACGAGAAGGAGGAGTGTGCATTCACCTGCAGGGAGAAGGTGGTGAGGACAGAGCACAGGAGACAACCCGGATGAGGGCCCTGACGGGAGAGAGGACAGGGCTGGAGACGGAGACGCACAGAGCAGACTGACAGTGCGGACCACCGGAAAGAGCGGTACGAAGGAGAGCGTTTGAAGAAGTGACTTATAATGGAGGAAGAATTCTGAGCACTGTGGGGAGAATGGATTGAATACAGCCCAGAGGAAATAAAGCAAGAGGACCGGCAGGAGACACCGAAAGAATGTAAGCGGAGATGATGGTGATCTGATTTAAGGAGGCAGCGATGGAGGTGGAGAAAAGCAGATGGTTTTGCAAAAACACTCATCAGGTAGAAATGATAAGAAGTGGCAACTGACTGGATTCGAGGGGTAAGGTGGAAGATCGTTAAGGATGACTCCCAAATTTTTGGCCTAAGCACTTCTAGAGGCACTTAGTAGGAATACAAAATAGAAAACAAACTGCCAGAAGTTCTGGGAGTTGATCAGTCCGAACAGGGTGATTATAAAGGCCGAGTGGTACATTTGGGGGAACTCCAACACTCGAACGAGTGTCTGAGAAGGAAAAAGAAGTTCTCAGAGAGGCAGCCATATGTTTTAGAAGGTGTTTTCCAGATTTGCCCCGACTCCTGTTTCAAGTGCGTGACGTCAGTGAGACTATACGTTTCATGCTTCTAAAAGAGAGGGACCCAGTCTTCAATCCGAAGTACATCTGGACAGGTTACAAAAGGGTGGGCAAAGGCACTGAGAATGGGGCACAGTGACTGCTCTGTGCCCTGGCTGCGCCCATCTATGGGCTGTGGTCAGCAATGGTGATCCTCTGAAACACCAACTCTTCCTGCCCGGCCAATGCACCACCTCTGCTCTCAGCTGCTGACAGAGGAGGTGGTGCATTAGCCAGGGTGTATCAGGATGTCGCTGAGGCCCAGGGCGGTCACTGGCACATGAATGCCAGGGAGAAGGGAGAGGTTTAAGATACTCACTCAATGTTTTTTGAAGAAACTGCAAGCCAGGTACTCACGATGGCAGTCAGCTCTACCCAGCGGAGTTTGACGCACTCATCCGGGCTGGGCCATCCCAGACTCTGGTAGTCACGCTTTTTTCCTGGGAGAGAAGCATGTCATTAATGACACAGTTGCAAAGGAACAGAACCCAGTGTCTCATGCCTGGGTGATGACTTCATCCAGACTGGCGTTTTAAAGGTGCTTGTCATTCTCCTAGTTTTCAGAATTTCTACCATAGAGAGAGAGCTAATTAAAATCTTGTCATTCACAGCAACGGGAAGATCCCTCTGAGCAAAGCCTGCTTCTCCAAGATAGAGGATAAATGATCCTTCACTGGATTCCAGACTAGTCAGGATGAGATAAGGGTTAAGATGTTCTTCGATGTTAACATTCTTACCAAACTTAATTTTCAACCCTCTGCACTTTGATTTCATTTTTTAAAATATATATTTTTATTGATTTTTTTACAGAGAGGAAGAAAAAGAGATAGCCAGAAATATCAATAAGAGAGAAACATCGATCAGCTGCCTCCTGCGCACCCCCCACTGGGGATGTGCCCACGACCAATGTATGTGCCCTTGACCGGAATCGAACCCGGGACCTTTTAGTCCGCAGGTTGACGCTCTATCCAATGAGCCAAACCAGTTTCGGCTGCACTTTGATTTTTTGTTCCACTTATTCATCCATTCATTGGTTGACTCTTATATGTGCCCTGACCAGGGATTACACCCGCAACCTTGGTGTATCAGGACCATGCTCTAACCCACTGGTCGCCAACCGTTGGTCCGAAGACAACTGGTGGTCCGTGAGGTCCGAAAGGATGGCGACCGCTGCTCTAACCAATTGAGCTACCAGTCCACGACCATGAGGCAGGTTTTAAAGCTCATTTCTCAGGTGAGAAAATGGAGGCACAGAGATTTCAAGTGACTTTCCCAAGGCCACCTGGCTAGCAGGTGGCAGAGAGGGCTGCATATCGAGGCCTGTTGACTAGTATGCAGGCCCCCAATCACCATGCTATTTAAAGCTACATAACATTCTGTTTACTGATACCCTTCACAAGCAGTACCTTTTGGGTGCAGGCCCTTTACTGAAATGAAGTCGCCAAGAAAAAAAGCAGAACTACCGTATTTGCCGGCGTATAAGACGACTTTTTGGCCCTGAAAAATATGCCTCCAAGTGGGGGGTAGTCTTATACGGCGAGTATATAACAAACTCTGTATTTTTAATGGAAATGTTAGGGGGTCGTCTTATACGCCGGCAAATACGTATTTTTCAGGGCCAAAAAAATCGTCTTATACGCCGGCAAATACAGTAAGTCTTGTCCGGGAAGGGTTCTTCTGAAGCAATTACAATCGAATGGTCAGGAAGGAGAACTGTGGTTCTGTACAGCTCTTTTTATACTGTAGGAATTTATCCACAACAGAAAATCCTTTGATGTACCAGCAGGGCTTTAGATTTAGATTTTAATCAAACAGAAAAGAAGTTTGGAAGAGTTTCAAATGAACTCTTGTTTAAATTAATGACGTAAAGACTTAAACCATACATTTCACAATGAAGCTTATTTCTATTTTATATTTAAGAAAGTCACTTGAAAAATATTTGTTGAGCCTGTGTTATAAGGGACTGGGAACTGTGTTGAGATACGAAGGATACATAGAGAAATAATAAGAGAGCCTGACCTTGCGCTCCCAGTCTAATGAGGAAGGTAAATGTGAGCAAATCCTTAGGACCTGAGAGGGTACTCGCTGGAATGAAGGTGCGGAACCACTGGAGAGAGGAGAGAGCAACTAATTCTGCCTGGAGGTGCCAAGGAAGAGATGGCACCTGTGTCTGAAGTTTAAGGATGAGTGACACGTTAGCACCTCTGAGGTGGCATGAGGGCATTCCAGGCAGAGGAAACAGTATGTGCAAAGGCAAGGAGGTAAAACTAGAGCACGGGCAGTTCAAAGAATGGTGCTGAAGGGCAGAGAGAGGCGGGTTATGAAGGGTCTTGTACGCTACACTGGAAGTTTGGACTTTGTCCTGCAGGCAAAGGGGAGGCTTTGGGCCCACATTTCTCCACCTTGTTCACACGATATTATAAGAGTTCTATTAAATGCTTTACTAAATCCAGTTCCACTATGTCTACTGTCTATCGCACTTCCCTGGTCTTCCAGTCCAGGAGCCCTCACCAAAAAAAGAATTAAATTAAGTTATGCATCAGTTGTATTAGTTCTTAGTGATTCCTACTTTATCCCCATGGACTCACAAACCACCTGTTTCATAATTTGCTTAGGTCTGGCCGGGTGTGGCTCAGTCGTTGAGCCATGGACCCCAGGAACCAAGAGATCATTGGTTCAATTCCCAGTCGGGGCACATGCCCGGATTGCGGGCTTAATCCCCAGCAGGAGGTAGCCAATCAATGATTCTCTTTAATCATTGATGTTTTGCTATCTCTTCCCTTCTTCTCTGAAATCAATAAAAAAATATTATTTACTCAGAACTTTGTCAGAATTCATCACGAAGCTTATCACTTGGAGTGGAAGGAATCCATATTTATTTGAAAATTGGGATACAGTCTTCTCTTGCCTCTTCCATGCTTTAGACAAGGGTGGGGATATTTTTTCTGCCAAGGGCCATTTGGATATTTATAACATCATTTGTGGGCCATACAAAATTAGCGACTTAAAAATTAGCCTGCTATATTTGGCCAAATATTTAATTAACTCACTCCTAATGCCTTGGCAGAGCCAGACCAAATGATTTTGCAAGTTGTATATGGCCTGTGGGCCAGACATCTCCCACCCCTGGCATTTTTCCTGGGGAGTAGTGCTAAAGCATTTATCTTATACCCAAAGAGATACATGACACACAAAAACGTTACCAAGTAGTAAATATGTATTGAGCCTTATGTGCCTGGTTCATTTAAAACACTTTACAGGTTTGAACTCATAATCCTCACAACCAACCTATAAGACAGACACAATTATTATTCCCATTTTACAGATAAGGAAAATGAGGCATAAGGAACGAAATGGCAAAACTGGTGTTTGAACCCAGGGAGTCAGTCTTATACCCACATTTTTATATATTAACCTAGACTTTCAAGTTAAGAATCAATAGGATAATGAAGCTCAAGATAATGACAATAAACGCCAAATAGCTAATGGTATAAAAGTTAATCTGTCAAAATAAACTTTTTATATCAATGACTGGCTTCTTGCTCACTTAGCCCAGTTATCTTCTCGTCTACTTTAAGTCAAAAGCATATCCTTTGTGAGAACCAAGACAGTAAAATCTGAAGGAAGAAATTGGCACATAAGACAGTCAAATTTACCTTGTGGTCCAGGAGATACCACCTTCGGGCCAGTGATCTCCAGGTTTGTTTGGAAGCGATGTGCATTTTCTGCTTGACTGGGTTCTATCTTTTTCCCAGGAGGCTTTTTATGGTCTCCTTTGGGTTTCTTCACACGTTTGACCTGGAATGTGATCTGGGAAGTGGAAACATGTTAGGGACAAGTGAGACCACTGATCAAACCTGTGGTTACTGGCTTTAAGAAAAACCAGTCCTGCCGAAACCGGTTTGGCTCAGTGGATAGAGCATCGGCCTGCGGACTGAAAGGTCCCGGGTTCGATTCCGGTCAAGGGCATGTATATTGGTTGCGGGCATATCCCCGGTGGGGTGGGGTGGGAGGGTGCAGGAGGCAGCTGGTCGATGATTCTCTCATTGATGTTTTTAGCTCTCTATCCCTCTCCCTTCTTCTCTGTAAAAAATCAGTAAAATATATTTTAAAAAAAGAAAAGAAAAACCAGTCCTGTGCTAAGTAAGGTTAAGTTTTCTCCTTCAGTTTAATTCTTTAAGGTCTAAATAAAAAATATTTAGTGAAATAAATATAGTTACCTATCTTTGAAGAATGTACAGAAAAACTGAAAATTAAGATGTCTGAACTGGGTAGTTCCATACATAAAGGCTTTGAGTGTGGCCTCACTCCCACCATTTCCTCTCCTTCCAAGAAGAGCTGGCAATACGTAAGTCACATGACATGCTTCCTGCACTACAATTCCAGCGTGAAGGCTGATGGAGTGTGGGGCAAAGTGGTGCCATATATCCAAGAGAAGCATCTCACTTTGCAAACTAGGAGCTCCCCTCCCCCAAAGATTGTGCTACAACTCAGAAAGAATTGAGTTGGCAACTCTTACCCATTCCGTTGCTTCATCATCTTCACTTCTGCAGTCTCCATAGCAAGCGCTCTTGGCCACTCCGTCCTGGGGCCCTTTCTTCAGGACCCGTATCCCCTGCAGGTCCAGACGCCGCCCTTTCATCTCTAGTGCTCCCCCAAAGCCATCCAGAGGCCAGGCCTGTTGAAATTCATCCACCAAAGCCAAGATCTCTTCCGACATTTTGGTTTCATCTGCATTCTCTATCTCCTCAGAACCATTGCTTTCTTCGACTACTGTACCTGGAATTCAAGTGCCAGCATGTTATTAAAGATTACATAGTATTGACTCACGTGGTTGAGTGGCTCCAACCTTGCTTTTGGAGAAAAGTTTTGGCTTTGGTTAGAGGCACTTGTCTGGCCCACTTTCATAAAAATACTTTTTGGCATCTTCAAAATTCATAATAAAATATTATCTTTATCATGGA